>CM061037.1:31972500-33417500 GCA_030763125.1 Hippophae gyantsensis | reverse complement strand
GTAATAGGTCTTAATGGAGGATATTCAGCTTTAACTGAACCATCTGGAGTTTCCCAAACGGTTAACTTCTTTTTTGTGTT
Organism: Hippophae gyantsensis; assembly: GCA_030763125.1. Taxonomy (NCBI): domain Eukaryota; kingdom Viridiplantae; phylum Streptophyta; class Magnoliopsida; order Rosales; family Elaeagnaceae; genus Hippophae; species Hippophae gyantsensis. The sequence continues at coordinate 33,417,420 of CM061037.1, read as the reverse complement.
GATCATATTAGCTTCGTTAATTAGATCATCCATTTCTTCTAAAAGATTATCGAAGTCAACCAATGTGATTTCGCTAGGTTTGATTTCAAAAAAGGTTTTGAGTTGTGAAGTTGAAGTTATTGATGTGCTAGCCAAAGACTCTACAGATTCATTTTCTAAAAGCATATCGAAGTCAGCTTTTGTGACATCCGAGACACTTATTGATGAAACCAATTTATAATGTGGAACTATAGCTATAGGTTCTATGATTATTGGTTCTGGTAATGGATCTTGTAAAGTAACTGGTAGGTTACCTATTAAGACCGTTGATGATTTAACTTAGTCAACAGGTTCTACTATTTTATTTGACTTAAGGTCAACTAATGGTTCCGTGCTAACCTGTTCATGGTTAACTATTGATGATGATCTACTTATGCTATCCTGAGTTTGGGTAACAATGTGTTCTGGTAATGTTTCTAATGGTTGGACCATTGGTGATACTGAGCTAACTAGTTCAGGGTTAACTACTGGTGATGATGATTCTGCTATGTCTTCCTGGCTAAGGTTAACATTGCTATTTTTTAATTTTTTCTTTTTGTCAATTTTATTAACAAAATAAGCTCTTACCATATCTATGGTTGTAGAAGATAGTCCTTTTGATTTTCTATAGATTTTTAGCCAATCTATGAAGTCTATATTTTTGTTATGTTCTTTAACGTAACACTCATGTTTCCTAAAGCAGCTTACCCTGGTACTAATCGAGTGTGTGCTATAGAACCAATTTTTGATTTTTCTTGTTATGTGGTAAATTTAGATCTATCCTAAGGACATCTGCATCCTAAGGTTCTTCGTCATCTACCGTTAATACATTTAACTCATTAATCCTAACATCCTGGCTAGGTGCTAATGATTGAGTTGGCGATAATGGAAATATAGGTGATAACTGAGGTGATTCGCTCATCTTAGAGTTTTCAACAGTGTAAACTGGTCTGGGTACTGGTGTACTACAATCTACTCCTTTGAGTTTTGTTTTCCTAAGTAAATCATAGGTTGATAAACTAGGGTTTGTTTTAAATGGTAAATCCATTTATGTAAACTCTGAGGCACTCGAAGAGCATCTCATTGATGAAGATCTATTGAAGTATATTTCAATATTTCCATTTTTATATTTTATTATTTCCGTAAGTTCTATATTTTGTTCAGCTACTTCTGGTTGATAAGTTTCAGATGTTGGCTGGGAAATTCCTTTTAATAGCCATCTATGTGGGTATACTACGCTATCCCAACAAATTCATGCAGGGAGCACGGGTTTTGGCAAATTCATCTCACCGCCGGCCAAAGTAATCTCGCCACCGGCCAACATAATGTCGCCGCCGGCCACAGTAATCTTGCCATCGGTGAGAATCAGTGGAACCAAAATCGTAACTTTTCCAGAAAACTCGCCGCGGCGAGAATAATGTCGCCGCCGGTGAGTTTCGTCCAAAAACACATTTTTTATGTTGTTTTGTTCCAAAATTGTCCCAAAAACCCTAGATCTATATATACAATATGATGGAGAAAGAGGCACATGGCAGAGAGAACAGATCTGAGTCATTTTTGGAGGAGAAAAGGCAATTTTGGAGAGAAAGTTTGGAGAAGCTTGAAGGATCATCACCTTTGTTGCTACCAAGTCTTCATCTTCAAGAGTTTTTCATCTCTTCTCCTTAGCTTTTATTTTTGCATTTTATTCGGATTTGTTATTCATGGATTCAATTGAGATATTGTTTGTTCTTATTTCTATTATGAACTAATTCGTTTTTGCTAAGGCTATGATGTAGTTGAATCAAGAAAATCTGATTTCTTTTGTTATTGTTATATGAGTTCATTGTTTTCATGTTGAGTATTTATTTCCATGCTTAATGCTTTTAAATTTATGGCCAAGATTTAGATGATTTGTTGCATTCTATTGAGACCAAGAGGAGATGTGTAATGAATGCTTCTTGTGATAAATATCGTATGTTGAATACGAGTGTGAGAACTAATGCATGATGTATGTGGTTATTCTAGAAATTCCATAAATTGTAATGTGCTTGTTTGTGATTAAATATTCATAGAAATATAGTTGGTTTTCATAGATAAGTAATTCTAATATAACTCGAGAGAGAGTATTAGGTAAATTTGGGTTTTTCAACCATCACTTTTAGCTTTGATTCTTATATAACATGACTTGAAATCAGATTGAATTGATTTAGCAAAATCAAATGCCTTAGCATTTTTAATCATTTGTGAACAACATTCAATTTTGTTATTTGCGTTTAGTTTTAAGTTAATTTGCTTCTTAAACAATTTCAACAATTCGGTTTTCAAATAAAATTAGGATTAGTCAATTTCAGTACTTAGTAACGCCATTCCTTGTGGGTTCGATATCCGTACTTTTGTACACTTTATTACTTGAACGATTCGTACACTTGCGAAAATACACATGAATTTTTTGGCACCGTTGCCAGGGAATGGTTTGATTTTATTAATATCGATACTACCTAATCTTAATTTTAATTTGAAGTTAATTTGCTTTATCATTGTTTCATTTTTAATTTTGTTTTAAATTGAGTTTGTTGAGTTGTGTTAATTGTTTATTCATTTAGAGTTGTTGCTGCTCTTTTGCATTATTTATTTTAGTCATTTCTTGCAATTTTTTAGTTTGTTTATTTTGCTCTTTTATTTTATTTATCATAAAATAAAATAAAAGTAACTTTGTGTTGTTTTTGTGCTAGTTGATTTTCTGGTTGTAGGATTTTGTATGAGACGTACAAGAAGCCTTAACCTTCTTCCATTTGATCCAGAGATTGATAGAACATATAGACGTCTAAACCGAGAGAGAAGGCGTTCAACCTTACCTCCTAATAGACAATCAGCCATGGATCCACCATTTGTTGAGGGAGGTGGAAATCGTAGAGCTCTGAGGGATTATGATGCGCCTAATGTTGCTGGAACTACTTTGGGTATAAGAAGGCCAACTGTTCAAGCCAAATAACTTTGAGATAAAACCATCCTTTATCCAAATGGTTCAATCAAATCAGTTTGGGGGAATGTCAAAGGATGATCCAAATGCACATATTGCTTACTTTCTGGAGGTGTGTGATCTTTACAAGATAAATGGTGTGTCCGAAGATGTTGTAAGATTGAGGGTTTTTCCTTTTTCACTTTGGGATAAAGCCAAGGAGTGGCTAAAATCATTACCACCGGGATCAATTACAACATGGAATGAATTGGTTCAGAAATTCTTGTCCAAGTTCTTTCCTCTTGCTAAGACAGTAAAATTGAGGAATGAAATCACATATTTTACACAATATGACCAAGAATCATTGTATGAAGCTTGGGAAAGATTCAAAGAAATGTTGAGGAAGTGCCCACATCATGGTATACCAATTTGGCTGCAAGTCTCTACATTTTATAATGGGTTGGTTTCAAACTATCGTGCAATGATTGATGCTATAGTTGGAGGGTCTTTAATGGGAAAAAAACCAGAGGATGCTCATGAGTTGTTAGAAATTATGGCAGAAAACAACAATCAGTGGCATTCAGAGCGGGTAATTGCAAAAATACCAGCAGCAGTGCATGAAATTGATTCAGTGAATGCTTTGTCGGCTCAAGTTGTTGTTCTTTCAAGAAAGATAGATTCTTTGTCATCCAAATTCGAATCCAAACCAACTTCACAATGTGATTTATGTGGTGGAAATCATGCTAGTATCGAGTGCCAAGTTGGAAATCCATTTGCTGCACCAAATGTTGAGCAAGCAAATTATGTTTCAAATTTCCAAAAACCTCAACATAACCCATATTCGAACACCTACAATCCAGGTTGGAGAAATCATCCAAATTTGTCCTGGGGAAATAACCAAGGGGGATTCAAACCGTCATCATCTTCCTACCAACCCCAAGAGAAGAAACAAACAGATTTGGAAGGAATTTTGGGAAAGTTCATTGAGGAGTCAAGAACAAATTTTAGAAATCAAGAGGCAATCAACAGGGACATCCAAAACCAACTAGGGTAGCTTTCAAAGCAGATTGCAGAAAGCTCTCAAGGATCGTTGCCTACTAACACAATAAATCCCAAAGAGCATGCAAAGGCTATCACATTGAGAAGCGGCAGAGAAATTGAGAATCAGAGGAAATCAGAGAAAAAGATGGAAGAATCTAAAGAAAAGCCATCAACATCCCAAGATGTTCAACCTTCCCCAAATGCGAAATATGAGCCTCCTATCCTATATCCTCAAAGATTGAATAAGAAAAAGCTTGATAATCAATTTGATAAATTTCTAGAAATTTTTAAGAAATTGCATATTAACATTCCTTTTGCAGAAATGTTGGAACAAATGCCCAAGTATGCAAAATTCATGAAGGAAATTCTATCAAAGAAGAGGAGGCTGGGAGATTATGAAACTGTCATGATAAATGAGGAGTGCAGTGCAGTTCTTCAAAGAAAACTACCATAGAAATTGAAAGAACCAGGGAGTTTTAGTATACCTTATACTATAGGAAGTTGAAATTTTGATAAAGTACTATGTGATTTAGGAGCAAGCATTACTTTGATGTCACTTTCTGTTTTCAGAAAACTAGGTTTGGGAGAAGTGAAGCCCACTTCAATCTCTCTACAATTAACGGATCGATTGGTGAAATATACTCGAGGGGTAATTGAGGATGTTTTAATTAAAGTTGACAAATTTATTTTCCCTGTAGATTTCGTGGTGCTTGACACAGAGGAAGATAAAGAGGTACCGTTGATATTGGGGAGACCGTTCCTTGCAACTGAAAGAACATTGATTGATGTTCAACAAGGAAAGCTTATTCTACGGGTGCAAGATGAACAAGTTACTTTTGATGTTTTTGAAGCAATGAAATTTCCAAGTGAGGTACATTCTTGTTTTCAAATTAACACTCTTGATAGGATAATCTCGGAAACTTTTGAGAAGAGAACTCCATTGCTACTGATCGGGGCAGAACCGACATCGCCGATCATGCCCGTTCATTTTGGTTTTATCTATTTATAAAACTCTCGCAAGTGCACGAATCATTTCGTAGAAAATGATAAGTATACTCCCAAGGTCGATCTAAGGAAGGAATGTATGTGGTTTTTAATTTATTATTCAAACTTTTAAAAACGAAATTAAATCCTAAACATCCTGTCACGATATTTTGGGGTTTTGTGTTTTTAATCTAATTACATAAAAATAAACATAGATTCAATAAACATTTATGCAAATTTTATCATTTATAATGGTGGAGTATTTATGGATATAATAATTAAGTTAATTATGCTTGCTCATATTAATTAGGTTATTAAAGATATGAATTGATATTTATTGATTCTCTCTTTTTTATATGAATACCACCTTTGGTGGGGTTAGATATTCTTTGTTAACTAAACAAATCAATTAACACCTATGGGTGGGGTTGATAACTAATTTGGTTAATTAAATTAATTCCTTTTTCTAAGAGATTGAAAATGAACCATTTAAAATGCCACCTTTGGTGGGGTTAGACAGTTTAAACTTTATTCAAGGTGTCCAAATTAAACCTAAGAATTTAGTTATCCGAGTACTAACTTTCAAGTTTTAAAACCACTACTGAAAACATGTTGTCAATACATTTTCAGATAATAATTCTTATAAAAACTTTTGAAATAGAGCTTCACTCTAACTAACGGGCGATTGTACCAACAAATAAAAGAGCACTACTCTAAATCGACAGGATAACTAAACCTTAAAATCTAATTTTTCAGATTTAAGTTTGTAATGAAAAATAATATATTTCTCTCTAACATTCTTAATATAAAATCTTGAATAAAAATAAAATCAATTCATTTTAGAGATTTTTACCTATTTAATATTTCGCAAGCATAACAACGTTATTATTATATCATGTTTACAAATAGCCAACACAGTTAAATTTAATCACAGACAAATTAAATATAACATGAAAGAATAAAGCATAAAAAATAACTCAGAAGAAAATAAAATCCTTACAGAACTTCGATGCTATTCCCGTTGCTGGAAAACCTCCAAGCGGAATTTGCACTCCCATTTATTGAATCAAAAAGCTAATAAAATTACAAAAACATAACTAGTTCTTCCCAAAAGGGAAGAACTCTAAAACTAAGAGAAATTAACTAAAAACTAAGAAAAACTAAAAAAAGCTAAAAATCTAAGAAAAGAGACAAAGATAGACGAGAGAATTGTGTTTTGAAGGCGTCTTTTGAATTGAAGGGAAGGGAGTATTTATAGGTGAGGATGGAGAGAAAAAATGAGTAAAAAATGTTAAAAAATGTAAAAACGCAGCGTATTGGAATTGCTTGATGTCATTAATGACGTCAAGATGACGTCATTGGCCGTGACTGCATCGCGGATGAACAGTACTTCACAGATGAACAGATATCCGCGGATGAATCAGCCCGCGCATAATGGGCGCAATTTGGCCATACAAGGTCAAGGCGCTTGGCACGATTTTCTCCTTTTTGACATTTTTGACCCATTTTGTCCAATTTTTCCATATTTATTGACCTTTCCCCATTTATTTATTAATATATTTGTGATGTATTGCTTCCAGTATTCCTCTTTGAGTCTTTAAGTTGCGTTTTTAAGTGAAAATACCTGAAAAACAATAAAAACACCCGTGATTCCGAAAAAGACAAATTTATATAAATATATGATAAAACATATAAATATATATATTTTTAATCAATTAATGTACATAAAATCATGGTAATTTTAGTGCTTTTTGAGCACTCATCAGCTACCACTAGAGGCTTGCCTTGTGATATCTGCAACAATTGAGGAGAAAGATGAGGGAGTGAGATAATGTTCCGAATTACTGGCAGAACTTGATGAATATTTGTCCAGTGATGGAACATTCAAGGAGTTGGGAACAAATGAAACTCCAACCTCAGTGGTAAAGAAGGAAGCCAACAAGATTGAGCTAAAGCCACTGTCATCCCATCTAAGGTATGCCTATCTTGAAGACTCTGAATCTTTTCCTGTTATTATTAACAATTCCTTGAATGATGAAGAGGAAAACAAGCTATTAGGAGTTCTTCGGGCTCACAAAATGGCAATTGGATGGACAATGTCGGACATCAAAGGGATTAGCAACTCTGTTTGCATGCATAAAATCTTGATGAATGAGGATTACAAGCCCACAATTCAGCCACAAAGGCACTTAAACCCAACAATGCAAGAAGTGGTCAAGGCTGAGGTGATTAAGCTTTTGGATGCCGGGGTAATTTATCCAATTTCAGATAGTGCTTGGGTAAGCCCAATTCATTGTGTGCCAAAGAAAAGAGGAATCACAGTTTTAGAAAATAAACACAATGAGCTTATTCCAACAAGGATAGTGACTGGGTGGGGAGTGTGTATTGATTATCGAAAGTTGAACGATGCCACCCAAAAAGATCATTTTCCTTTGTCATTTATTGATCAGATGTTGGAAAGATTGGCTAGACATGCTTATTATTGTTTTCTTGATGGATATTCGGGGTACAACCAAATTGCAATTGCACCAGAGGATCAAGAGAAGAAAAAATTTACATGCCCTTATGGTACTTTTTCATACAGAAGGATGCCATTCGGTTTATGTAATGCATCTGCAACTTTCCAAAGATACATGATAGCAATTTTCTCTGATATGGTTGAAAAGTTTATTGAGGTTTTTATGGATGATTTTTCTGTTTTTGGCCATTCTTTTGATAATTGCTTGCATAATCTCTCTTTAGTCTTGCGGCATTGTAAAGACACAAATTTAGTGATAAATTGGGAGATATGTCACTTCATGGTTCAAGAAGGAATTGTTCTTGGCAATCGGATTTCAACAAAAGGAATAGAAGTAGACCGTGCAAAGGTGGAAGTGATCGAAAAATTACCACCTCCAACAACTGTAAAGGGCGTTAGAATTTTCTTGGGACATGCTGGGTTTTATAGAAGATTTATTAAAGATTTCTCAAAAATAACAAAACCCCTTTGAAGTTTGTTAGTTAAAAATGCACAGTTTGATTTTTCTCTTGATTGTTTGCAAGCTTTTAACCTTTTGAAGGAGAAGCTCACTTCGGCCCCTATAATTTGTGCACTGGATTGGAGTCTTCCATTTGAGGTAATGTGTGATGCTAGTGACTATGCTATAGGTTCTATTTTGGGCCAAAGGAAGAATAAGTTGCTGCATGTGATTTATTATGCAAGCAGGACATTAACAGATGGACAACTTAATTATGCGACAACTGAGTAAAAGCTTTTGGTAGTAGTGTTTGCATTTGATAAGTTTAGATCTTATTTAATTGGGTCTAAAATCATTGTTTATACTGATCATTCTGCTCTTAAGTATTTACTAGCCAAGAAAGATGCCAAACCGTGATTACTAAGATGGATTCTTCTCTTGCAAGAATTTGACTTAGAAATCCGGGACAAAAAGGGGACCGAAAATTTGGTTGCTGACCATTTGTCCAAGTTGGAGGAAGATTACCTTGAGGTTTAAGACCAAATTAATGAAACATTTTCTGATGAGCAATTGCTTGCTATCCGAACGGCTCCATGGTTTGCTGATTATGCAAATTATTTGGTCAAGAAAATTTTTCCTCTTGACATGTCTTATCAACAAAAAAGGAAATTCTTTTCTGATTTGAAACATTATTTTTGGGATGAACCTTACTTGTATAAACATTGTGCAGATCAAATTATTAGAAGATGTGTGCCGGAGGAAGAAATGGAAAGCATTCTTCGTCATTGCCATTCGAAGGAAGTTGGAGGGCATTTTGGTGGAAAAAAACTGCAGCAAAAATTTTGCAATCCGGATTCTATTGGCCTTCATTGTTTAAAGATGATTTCAAGTTATTTTCAATGTGTGATGATTGCCAAAGGAGCGGAAATATTTCACGGAGACATGAAATGCCCTTAAATAATATTTTGATAATTGATTTATTTGATGTTTGGGGTATTGATTTCATGGGGCCTTTTCCTTCATCTCATTCTAATAAATACATTCTTGTTGGTGTAGATTATGTCTCTAAATGGGTGGAAGCAGCTACCTTTCCTACCAATGATGCTAGGGTTGTGATCAATTTTTCTCAAGAAGAACATATTTTCCAGATTTGGCACACCTAGAGCAATTATAAGTGATGGAGGTAAGCATTTTTGCAATAACCAATTTGAGGCTTTGTTGCAGAAATATGGAGTAACACACCGGATAGCAACACCTTAACATCCTCAAACTAGTGGACAAGTTGAAGTGTCAAATCGAGAGTTGAAGAGGATCCTTGAAAAGACCGTAAATAACTCACGTAAGGATTGGTCAAGGAAACTAGATGATGCACTTTGGGCCTATAGGACAGCTTTCAAGACACCTATCGGTATGTCTCCATACCGATTGGTGTATGGAAAAGCTTGTCACCTTCTAGTTGAATTGGAACATCGGGCATATTGGGCAATTAAAATTCTAAATTTTGATCTTAAGACAGTAGGTGAAAAGAAGGTGTTGCAATTGAATGAGATTGATGAAATGAGGAATGATGCTTATGAGAATGCCTGAATATACAAGGACAAGATGAAGATTTGGCATGATAAGCACATTTTGAGGCAAAACTTTGAGGTGGGACAGAAAGTGTTGCTTTATAATTCCCGTCTCAGACTTTTTCCGGGAAAGCTAAAATCTCGTTGGTCAAGGCCTTTTCTAGTAACCAAGGTGTTCCCTTATGGAGTAGTTGAGATCAGTCATGAAACAAAGGGAACGTTCAAAGTGTATGGACAACGATTGAAGCCATATTTTGATGGAGAATTCAGCAAGCAGAAAGATTCTCTAGAGTTACAACAACCGTAGTAAAGAATGACAGAAAGTCTAGCTAATGACTATAACTTAAAGCGCTTAATGGGAGGCAACCCATCAAAAAAAAATTTACGTTCGCCGCCAGCGGAAAGGAGATCTCGCTTTTCTTTCTTACATTGAGGACATTGTAAGGTTTTGGTTGAGGGTGCGGTAAACGGTAAATCTTTTCTTCGCTTCATTTTTAGTAGCTTTTTTTGTGCGTTTATTTGTGTTTAATTTTGATTTTCCATTTATTTTTCTGCATTTTGATTTAATTTCTTTTATTTCTTTATTGTCTTATTTTTATTATTTTTATTATTTTTTATTTCATTTTATTTTTTTTCTCATTTGCATTTTACTTGTTTTAATTTGCACATTGATGATAATAATGTGATTGTGATAACAAGTAGCTTTTAGAAGACATTAAATTTTGCTTCGGTTTAAAGATAATTTCAAATGTTGATTTTACCTAGTTGGTGACTCTTTTGGTATGTGGTATGATTTGGTTGATTAGTCTAAATGTTTAGAGAAGTCTTATGTGTGAATTTTTCATGGACATTTTTGTGATCTCAGCAAACTCTAGAACTCATTTGAAAACCTCTTGAGGCGAAATAATTTGGAATTGCACTATTTAGGATATGATGTAGGCCATTTTTGGATCGATTGTGCCATTTTAAGCCTACCTTGTTATCCTTATATCACTAGTTACCTCTTTGAGCCTATTTAAATATATTGTTAGCCTTACTTTTCTTTGTTTTTGCCTTCTATAACCTACCTTTTATTGAGCCAAAAATATATATATAATTCTTACTTTATTTGTTAAGAGCACTTAATTTTGAACACAAACTTTTCAAGAGCAATTGGAGAAATCTTCCACATATATTGGAAGAAATTGGTTGGGGGTTATGTCTTTTCAAGAGAAATTGGAGTAAGGATAAAAAATATTCCACATATATTGGAAGAAAGTGGTTGGCTTTTCAAGAGCAATTGAAGAAATCTTCCACATATATGGGAAGAAAGTGGTTGGCTTTTCAAGAGTAATTGGAGTAAGGATAAAAAAAGAAGAAGAAAGCCTTCACATTCTAGTATATAAAAGAGTGTTAGTGATGGATGTACTGAGGTGAAAGATTGAGGAAGAACTTTGTTTATCTTTGGAAAAATGGGTTATGATCGGAAGAAACAATTTGGGTTAAATGGTGTTATTCTTTTACTTAATTGGTTGTGTTTAATGTAATAAGTACTATTATTTGTATTTTGACACTTCCCATTCTTTTTTAACCAAATACCTAAGCTTAACATTACAAGCCTCATAAAGTCCTATTGATCCAAAGTGGTGTATTTTCCTTCATTAGTGGAGAGAGTTTTGAAAAGTGAGCCTATAGAGTTTGAGATTTCACCTTTTTGTTTGTGGATGTTATGCATAATATTATCCGAGCATTATGGCTATTGGTTTGTGGTTTGATGGATGTTTAAGAGTCAATAATAAAAGTGATATTGGAATTTGAGATTTCTTAAAGCTTAGGTGATATTTAATTATTCTATGTGTTGTGTGTTATTTACAATTTTTGAGATATTTGTGCAAATTAATTGTTGTGTGATTTTTTTGTTTTGAGTTAAGATAGTTATAGGTAAGATGTTTGTGGGTATCATCACTGGAAGCCCTCACGAGACTACAACTAGTCCTACTAGGGCCGCCTAGGGGTTTAAAGGCTTATTGCATACGCTTAATGTAATGTTGTAAATAGAATAAATTTTCTTTGAATTTTTCTTTTAATGTATCCTTTGAATTTATTCATAGATCGCTTTTCTTGCTAGAGACTAGCAAGAAGCTGGTTGGGGGTTGTTGATAAGAGTCAAATTATTGCATTTTTGTTATGATTTAAAGGTTGATATTTGTGTGAAAATTACGTTTATTTGATTATTTAATCCACAAATATCATTTCACGGGTATTTTGTGTTTAAAGTGCAATTTCAGGTAAAATCATGATTTTGGAGAAGTTTGGGACAAATTTCAACGATTGGGATTGAGTGCAAATAAAAAAGAAAACAAAGTTTCAAAATTTAGAATTCCGCCGCTGGCGAGAAGATTCTCGCCGCCGGTGAAAATCTTAAAGAGAATACGGCGAAAATCTTGTAGGGAGCACGGGTTTTGGCAAATTCATCTCACCGTCGGCCAAAGTAATCTCGCCATCGGCCAACATAATGTCGCCGCCGGCCACAGTAATCTCGCCATCAGTGAGAATCAGTGGAACCAAAATCGTAACTTTTCTAGGAATCTCGCCGCGGTGAGAATAATGTCGCCGCCGGTGAGTTTCGTCCAAAAACACATTTTTTATGTTGTTTTGTTCCAAAATTGCCCCAAAAACCCTAGATCTATATATACTATATGATGGAGAAAGAGGCACACGGCAGAGAGAACAGATCTGAGTCATTTTTGGAGGAGAAAAGGCAATTTTGGAGAGAAAGTTTGGAGAAGCTTGAAGGATCATCACCTTTGTTGCTACCAAGTCTTCATCTTCAAGAGTTTTTCATCTCTTCTCCTTAGCTTTTATTTTCTGCATTTTATTCGGATTTGTTATTCATGGATTCAATTGAGACAATGTTTGTTCTTATTTCTATTATGAACTAATTCGTTTTTGCTAAGGCTATGATGTAGTTGAATCAAGAAAATCTGATTTCTTTTGTTATTGTTATATGAGTTCATTGTTTTCATGTTGAGTATTTATTTCCATGCTTAATGCTTTTAAATTTCTGGCCAAGATTTAGATGATTTGTTGCATTATATTGAGACCGAGAGGAGATGTGTAATGAATGCTTCTTGTGATAAATATCGTATGTTGAATGCGAGTGTGAGAACTAATGCATGATGTATGTGGTTATTCTAGAAATTCCATAAATCGTAATGTGCTTATTTGTGATTAAATCTTCATAGAAATATAGTTGGTTTTCATAGATAAGTAATTCTAATATAACTCAAGAGAGAGTATTAGGTAAATTTGGGGTTTTCAACCATCACTTTTAGCTTTGATTCTCATATAACATGACTTGAAATCGGATTCAATTGATTTAGCGAAATCAAATGCCTTAGTGTTTTTAATCATTTGTGAACAACATTCAATTTTGTTATTTGCATTTAGTTTTAAGTTAATTTACTTCTTAAACAATTTTAACAATTCGGTTTTCAAATAAAATTAGGATTAGTCAATTTTGATACTTAGTAACGTCATTCCTTGTGGGTTCGATATCTATACTTTTGTACACTTTAATACTTGAACGATTTTATGAGACATAATTAAGTTTAAAATAAAATACACATCAGTAATAAAGGTAATGAAACAGAAAAGATTTTAGGAGACATAATTAAGTTTAAAATTAAAATTTGTAAACACATATGATAAACTAATTTATCAACATAATATGAGCAGGATGGTAAATATGATTCTTAACAGATAAATTATAGTCAATTAATAACAAGTATGCTACAGAGTATATGTCATGAAATTTGAGTCATGGAATTATTTTAAATAATCAATGCATGAAGTATTTAACATTTAAGTTCTTGTTCTAGCTCTTATAAGAATACTTATAACTTATAACACTTACCTAATAAAATTGGTCGTTTGCTAAACCACCGGTATTTATAAGAAATTATTGCCCTGAATGCCTATCACATGGCTTTAGCGGGACTTACAACCCTTCACCCGGATCACACATTGCTGCAGCAACCTTACCTCTTCTAATAGAGTGAGTAGCTAAGTTATACGTATTAGTAGAAACTAGTATTGAAAGGAGAGATGGGACTAATTTTTCAAAGTCAGAGAACAATACTGGTGAATATTAACTACTGCATGTATTAATCAGTTTAAATTAACCGTTGTGGTTCTGATACCATTAATTTCTACCATGGATCTGGGGTGTTATCAATAGAGACAATCATATCATATTAAGAACACATGCTTAACAACTCACATATTATATTGATAAATTAGGCGGCTTAGCCGGCCATATTAATTACAAATTAAAAACTTAAATTAAAATGCAAACTTAAAACAATTACAAAACAAACTTAAATTAAATAAACTTACAAATATAATTAAATTAAAATTAAGATTATAAAAAAATTATCAGAGTAAGAGAGTAGGAGGTTTGGGTCTAGAGAGAAATCTTGAAAATTTGAAATCAAAACTATTAAACTAGAACTCCACTAGCTTAAAGAAAAATTAAAAGAATATGATATTAAGTTTCAACTACTTAATAATGGAGATAAAATATCAACCTATGTAAGTGATTCTGACGATGATCTTACTCAAAATGATCAAGAAATCCAAAACTTGAGAAAAATTACCACCAGGAAATACAAAATTAAGATAACTTTAGTATTCCCTGATGATTCGAAACTCGAGACAGTTGCCTTGTTTGACACAGGAGCTGATCTTAATTGCATCACACCATCAATAGTCCCTAGGAGGTTTTACAAACCAACTAAAGAATGACTTAATTCAGCCAATAAATTTCGAATGAGTATTATTGGAAAAACAGAGGTATCTATTTATGAGTGCTCAAAAAGTACTAAAATTACCATGATTTTATGCACATTAATTGATTAAAAATATATATATATTTATATGTTTTATCATATATTTATATAAATTTGTCTTTTTCGGAATCACGGGTGTTTTTATTGTTTTTCAGGTATTTTTACTTAAAAACGTAACTTAAAGACTCAAAGAGGAATACTGGAAGCAATACATCACAAATATATTAATAAATAAATGGGGAAAGGTCAATAAATATGGAAAAATTGGACAAAATGGGTCAAAAAGGTCAAAAAGGAGAAAATCGCGCCGCCGTGCCGCCCAGACCCGCGCGCGTAGTAGCCCCAGATTCGCGCGCCATTACTGTTCATGCGTGCACCGATGCCCGTTTCACCCCATTTTTCATGTGCAGCCGCCCCATGATGTCATGCTGATGTCATCAATGACCTCAGCATTTGCACTCCGCGTTTTTACATTTTTTTAACATTTTTCACTCACTTTTTCTCTCCATCCTCACCTATAAATACCCCCCTTCCCTTCACTTCTAAACACACCTCAAAACACATTCTCTTCTCTCTTTCTTTCTCTCTTTTCTTAGATTTTTTAGTTTTTCTTAGTTTTTAGTTTTTCTTAGTTAATTTCTCTTAGTTTTAGAGTTCTTCCCTTTTTGGGTAGAACTAGTTATGTTTTTGTAATTTATTAGCTTTTTGATTCAATAAATGGGAGTGCAAATTCCGCTTGGAGGTTTTCCAGCAACGGGAATAGCATCGAAGTTCTGTAAGGATTTTATTTTCTTTACAGTTATTTTTTATGCTTTATTCTTACATGTTATATTTAATTTGTCTGTGACTAAATTTAACTCTCATTTGTTGTTTATAAACATGATGTAATAATAACGTTGTTATGCTTGCGAAATATTAAATAGGTAAAAATCTCTAAAATGAATTGATTTTATTTTTATTCAAGATTTTATATTAAGAATGTTAGAGAAAAATATATTATTTTTCATTACAAACTTAAATCTAAAAATTAGATTTTAAGGATTAGTTATCCGGTCTAATTTAGAGTAGTGCTCTTTTATTTGTTGGTACAATCGCCCGGTAGTTAGAGTGAAGCTCTATTTCAAAAGTTTTTATAAGAATTATTATCTGAAAATGTATTGACAACATGTTTTCAGTAGTGGTTTTAAAACTTGAAAGTTACTACTTGGATAACTAAATTTTTAGGTTTAATTTGGACACCTTGAATAAAGTTTAAACTGTCTAACCCCACCAAAGGTGGTATTTAAATGGTTCATTTTCAATCTCTTAGAAAAAGGAATTAATTTAATTAACCAAATTAGTTATCAACCCCACCCATAGGTGTTAATTGATTTGTTTAGTTAACAAAGAATATCTAACCCCAACAAAGGTGATATTCATATAAAAAGAGAGAATCAATAAATATCAATTCATATCTTTAATAACCTAATTAATATGAGCAAGCATAATTAACTTAATTATTATATCGATAAATACTCCACTGTTTTAACAGATAAAATTTGCATAAATGTTTATTGAATCTATGTTTATTTTTATGTAATTAGATTAAAAACACAAAACCCAAAATATCGTGACAGGATGTTTAGGATTTAATTTCGTTTTTAAAAGTTTGAATAATAAATTAAAAACCACATGCATTTCTTCCTTAGATCGACCTTGGGAGTATACTTATCATTTTCTACGAAATGATTCGTGCACTTGCGAGAGTTTTATAAATAGATAAAACCAAAGTAACGGGCAGGATCGGCGATGTCGATTCTACCCCGATCATCTATCCTAAGGGGATCATACCTTATCAAAACTCCATTTGTAATAGTATTTGATATAAGTTAGTCGGTTATATTAGCCACTCCATTTATGGATATTATTACTCCATATTCTGTTAAGCATGACATAATTTCTTTCAAAATTGGAAGAGAAGTCTTTAGCTTCCCTTTCATTGAAGAACCAAGAACCAGAGATCTTAATCTCATCAAAACTTATTCAATCTCCCTAAAAGAGATTTCTGTTCTTATTAATCATAGAGAAAAGGACCTTCTTTATCTCAAAACCAAGGTTTAATCTCATACAGTTGAGAAAGAGCTTTAAATCCTAGAGATTAAAGATAAAACAAGGCCTATTCAGATGAATCATCCTTTAGGGAAAAAGATATCCCTACAAAAGCAAGGTCTATTCAGATGAATGGTGACCTTGAACAATTATGTAGAAAAGAGATCTAAGGTCTCCTATCTAAGAATTTAATCTCAAAATCCAGATCGTCATGAAGCTGTGCGGCTTTCTATGTTAATAAATCTGCCGAGATTGAAAGAGGAACTCCTCAGCTAGTCATTAACTATAAACCTTTGAATTAAGCTTTAAAATGGATTAGGTATCCTATCCCCAATAAAAAAGACTTGCTTCAAAAATTATATTCATCATCCATATTCTCAAAGTTTGATATGAAATCAAGCTTTTGGAAAATCCAAATTGAGCCTCAACATAGGTACAAAACTGCATTCACTGTTCCATTTGGACAATTTGAGTGGAATGTTATGCCATTTGGGCTAAAAAACGCACCTTCTGAGTCTAAAAGGATTATGAATGACATTTTCAATCCTTACTCAGAATTCTACATCATGTACATCAATGATGTACTCATATTCTCAAAGGATGTCAGACAACATATGAGACATCTCAAAACTTTCTTTTATATCATCAAGAGGAATGGACTGGCATTATCAGCCAAGAAAATGACTCTTTTACAAAAAAATATCAGGTTTCTTGGACAGAACGTATCCAATGGAACAGTAATTCCAATCAATAGATCCCTCCAATTCACAACTAAGTTTCCTGATAGGATTATTGACAAAACCCAGCTACAAAGATTCTTAGGTAGCTTAAATTATGTATTAAGTTTCTGCTCAAATATTAATAGGTTAGAAAAACCTTTATATAATAGGCTTAAGAAAACCTCTGAGCCTTGGACAGAAGAACATACCAAAATTGTGCAAAAAATAAAAGCACAAGTACAAAACATTCCCTGTTTACATCTTGCGGATCCAACACTCCCCAAGATAGTAGAAACTGATGCCAGTGAACTTGGTTATGGTGGGATATTAAAACAAATCCAAGATAATAATGAACAAATTGTTCAGTTTGTCTCTGGCCATTGGAATGATTGCCAAAAGAATTATTACAATGTCAAAAAAGAGGTACTCTCTATAGTACTCTATATTTCTAAATTTCAATCGGATTTATTAAATCAAAATTTTTTACTAAGGATTGATTATAAATCTGCAAAATAAATTTTATTAAAAGATGTTAAAAACATTACATCAAAACAAATTTTTGCTAGATGGCAAGCATTATTAAGTATTTTTGATTTTGATATAGAATTTATCAGAGGAGAAAACAATTCATTACCAGATTTTTTTACCAGAGAATTTCTTCAAAATAAGTATCAGGATGAGCAAGAAAAAGAAAGGGAAGGAGAAGAGTGAACCTCCAAACCTCACCATCACTAGCCTCTCATCGGCTAAACCCATTATGACTTGGTCTCAGGCCACCTATAACCAACTGTTTCATCAAATTTGGAAATCATACCTTCCAAATCAAAATCATTTTCTCAAAAACTATCTGGAACAATTTCTATTCTAGAAAGAAGAATAACATCTTCAACATATTTTCCTCCTAAAGGAGAAAGGGAAGTTATTCCCAAAATAAAAACATCATCTGAGTATTTTAAGAAACAGCCAACTCAGGTGGTAACTATTATTGAAAAACAATTTTTTAACCAAAACCCTTACCTAGCCATTCAAAATTATTTTGGAAAAATGATTTTTTATAGGCCATCATTATCATCAAAAACTCTACAATACTATCGGAGTATTTTGGAAATTACAGGTAGTGTGGAATTCAAACATTTCCACTATCCAAAATCATCAGAAGTGTAGTTTTCCACTACCAAACTTCATAAAATCATATCTCCAGCAGACTAGGGAAATGAATTATATAAACAACTGACTTTCCCAGTCAGTACAACAGATTCCATCCCATATTGTACATCATATA
Organism: Hippophae gyantsensis; assembly: GCA_030763125.1. NCBI lineage: Eukaryota > Viridiplantae > Streptophyta > Magnoliopsida > Rosales > Elaeagnaceae > Hippophae > Hippophae gyantsensis. The sequence goes on along the minus strand of CM061037.1, from coordinate 33,398,993 downwards.
ATTATTGGTATTATCACCAGACATGGTTCAATGCATTCCTTATTCAAAATAAAGATAACCAGCATTCTTGGTTTTGTTTCTTTGTTAATAAGTCTATTAATCCAAACTGGTTCCCATCTTGGTTCTTATAATGGTGGAAACTATTTGGAAACCTTTCATCAATTCTTATATCACCTGTGAAAGAGAGTTATGAATCTTTCCAGTCACATTATAAAACATCTACAGAGGAAGCTAGATTCCCTCCTTTGTGCATATTTTGTTCAAAATTTTACCTTCCTTGGGTATGTCAATGGGTCTTATACCCAGAAGCATCGGAGGTAATTACTATCAAACGTTCGTTTCAAATCAAATGGTGCTCATCATTCATAATCCCAAAGACACTCTTATTACCAGTTGTTGAAAAATGGCTAACCCAAAAAGGCTACAAAGATCACCCAGTGAAGGACATACAAGCTTCTTCATTATTATTAGCACAGAAGGCACACACAAATGCCCCCATTGCTCAAGCAAAAACCCAAGAAGAACTCTTGGATATCATCAGACAACTATCATCTAGGCAATCATCTCGGTCCCAAACAGAAGAGCTACCTGACTCGAATGAAACTTAATCAACCGATAAAACAGTAACTCCATCAAAATCTTCAGAAGGGGACTTAATCCGTTTGGACATCTCAACTAAAGACTTGAACTTCTGGACTCCCAAAAATGAGTCCATATAAATTATTATTGGGCCTGGGTGCTCGCTATTAATATAGAATTATTTGTATTTACTTGGGCCTGGGTGTCTATTATAATTCTATTTGTAAAAGGGCATATTTGTCCATATAATGTACTTGGACTTAAGAAGTCCATCTCATATATATTTTGGGCTTGAACGTCCATATCATCATTACTTGGGCTTAATAACCCATTAGGATTAAACATTGAACTTAAGGTAAAGTCCTTCATTATAGTATTAATATTGTTTTCCTCAAAGAAGACGAAGAAGAAAATGGTGCCGACAAGTCACTATTGAAATTACCCAAATAGTACCGACAACGTACTATTCCATTACCTATTTGGAATTATGAAGCATCTACTATTCATAATAGTAGTCAAGATTCCTACAGTATCAAGTGGCAGACAACTTACTATTTATTGAATAGTAACTGCATCTTTCACAGTACATTACTCGGTTATTTAAACAAGACTCAAGCAGAAGTAGGGGGGTTCCAAATTTTCAAGATTTCTCTCTAGACCCAAACCTCCTACTCTTCTACTCTAATAATTGTTTTATAATCTTAATTTTAATTTAATTCTATTTGTAAGTTTATTTAATTTAAGTTTGTTTTGTAATTGTTTTAAGTTTTCATTTTAATTATTTATTCAAAACACATGCCTCTCACATTTTTATTTTTGTTTTCATTTTTTTTCTTTTTCCAGCGCAATATATATATTCAAAACACATGCCTCTCGCATTTTTATATTTGTTTTCATTTTTTTTCTTTTTTCGATGCCAATCTATTTTTTTAGCTTTCTTTGTTTTTAAATTTGAGAGTCCTTAGACGAAATACTTCTAAAATTTTAAACCTTCATTTTCTTCAGATATGCAATAAAATTTAAATAATAATAAAGAAGTCTAAAATCAATAAAAAATAAATAAAATTATACTAAAGTTAATGTTAAAAAGTGATAAAATATATCAAATTATACAAGTCATCAATAGAGGTTATAGTTCGTGGGTAGGGGAGGAAAAAAAGAGCCTATATAAACTAAACTCGCTCAATTGATTGAGATTAATATCGAACAATCGATATTCATACCTCAATCGATCCAATTTATACTTGATCGATCGACATTATTAACTTCTAAAAATTTCAAAAACTCCCCCAAGTCCTATATTTACCCAAAATTTTCAAATAAACACTCAAATAAAGGTAAAAAGATAAAATTAATAATTTTTTTATTTTTATTTAATTTTTTAAAATAAAGGTAGTAGATTTCTCAAACATGAACATCACTCAAATAATTAATTTTGGAATAAAACTCATTCTTAAACAAAACTGAATTATTCTCATAAGTATTCTGATAAAACACACATTTATTTCTCAACACATAAGGTGACATATTGACAATTTCTTAAGGTGAAATAAATATTGAACTATAATTTTATGTTAATTTACCCATTTATGATTAGTTATAAATTTGTAAAGTAAAAGCATCACCAATCTTGTAAAAATTTCAATTAAATTCATACTTTCATATAATAAAACTTTCTTACTACGAGAAAACTTTATTAATTAAAAATTATTTTTTGAATTCACTCTCATATTTATGATCATTATTTATATGAGAGATTGATTATTTATTTTTCTTTTTGCATAACTATTTGTGCCTCTTTCTTTTTGTGCATTCAATTATTTTTTGTATATAGTTATTTCCTTTATCATATTATTTTTATTTTGTGAAGGAAATATGCATGATCCAATATCTCTAGTATGATAACCTTCACACTAGTTGTAAAGTAGTACTCTCTGTCTACTATGGTAGCTATTACAACCACAGTAGGTAACCCTTTCAAAACAAGATGTCTCTATATCGTAGTATTTTATACAGTGAAGATATAACCCAATCCTAATTTTTATAGTCAAGGTCATCTTAAGCCTTAAATATCACATAATTGATTATAAACTTCATGCATGACATACTTATGTATCCGGTGAGTGTGTGAGTGAGTTATTGTTAAACATCGATCATTAGATGTATGGAAGAATATAAATACACAGAACATGATACATAACTGTACAATAAATAATTAATCAAAGTAATTTAGATTATGTAAAATATTTATTTTCTTGATCCAAAATAATATTTGAGTTTATTTCAATGTTAGGACAATTCTACTCCCGTTATTATTTTTGAATTTTTTATTTTTTTAAATAACTAATAAAAATAAACTAAAAAAATTAAGAATCAAACTACTAAATTAAAAAATGAAAATAATTAAACTAATCAAAAAAATATGCTCACCTAGGATCAAACAAGCACATAACAAAAATTCCTAGGTGAAGGAGAGATAAGTCAGTTGATCGAAAAAATGAGATCTTTCCTAACCCAAATTTTCTTGGATTTTGGTTTCATAATATCTTTGGGTTTGGATTCAATTGATTTAATTACTTTTGAATTGATCTTGGGTTTATCCTTATTTTTAACTTTATTATTTTATTTTCATCATTGATGGAGATTTCGCATTGTGTATGGATGATGAAAATTAATTCTAAAATATCTTGCTTGAAAGGTATTGTTAAAATACTGATATTTCATAAGAAATCTACAATGTGGTTTGATATGACTTCTTCTACTACGGTTATGATAAGTAGGCACAAATTTAATATTTTTCAATCATAGGTGCAACTGTTCTTTGAATGTAATGAGTAATAGTAGAGTTAGGATTAAAAAGTTGTATCAATTCAGTTCTTGATGTTGAAGGTGAACCATGTGAAGAAGACATGTATGAAGGCTTTACAAATTCAATTGATTTTAAAGAAGATGGCATAATGTGCTCATATATATATCCTAACCCTCTTGTCTCTAACTAGCTTTCCATAATCAAGAGCTTTATTCAACCTTTCAGCTCTAATTGATAATTATTTTATAGCTTTCTTTAATTGTTCAAGTTATTATACTAGATTTTATTGCTCCTATTCTAAACATGCAAGAGTTAAAATCAAGACATTAAAATGCTCAGACAGATCAAGGTTATCTTTTTTCAGTATCGATGAACTTATTTCATAATATTTTTAGTTTTTTATTGAGTTTAGTTACTTCTACAAGCAACTTATATTTATCTATTTTTCATATTACAAACTATCTAAACAATTTATCAATACTAGCAACATTAAAATATTTAAGTAAGAATTAAGAGTCACTTCCATCATTGTCTAAATCAATATCAATTTACTGAAGTGTCCACCAATTTTTGATTCAACTAGATTGATGTTATCACTTTCAAAGTCAACAAGTGTAGTATTGAATCTTCCAGTGTTATTCATCTTATTTGTATAGTCATTTGCAAAGTGACGAAAACCCATACATTCAAAGCATTGAGGTTTAGTGGGTTTGACTTTCTTACCATTAGAAATCATAGATTTGAGTTTATCTTAAATTCTGATCTTTTTGATGACTTGATTATCCTTTTTTTAGGATTCTTTTTAATGAAAATTTTATTTAGTCTTCTAGTCAAGAGTTCTAATTCTACTTCTTTATTGTCACCTTCTTTAATCATAGTAGTTTTGAAGGTAATGCCTTTGTTCTTTATGGGAGGGCAAAACTCATCTCAAAGGTTTGAAGTGAGCCAATAAGTTCCTCTATTTTGATAGTGTCCATATCCTTACTTTCATCAATGGTAGTAAACTTTGCATGGAAGCAATTTTATAACAAGCAAAGAATCTTTCTAACTATCCTAAAATCATCAAATTTCTCTCCAATATTGGCACAGTTGTTAGTAATATCACATAATTTAGCATAGAATTTTGAAAAAATCTCATCTTCTTTCATCACAATATTCTCAAATTGAGTACTAAGCCTGCAAAGTTTTGTTCGTTTAACTTATGAGGTACCTTCATGGGTAACCTCTAAAATATCCTAAGCATGCTTAGCAGTTTCAACATGAGAAATAGGATGAAACTCATTAGTAGACACAACACTAAAAATAACATTAATACCATTTTGATTCCAATTACTACCATTTTATCTTTAGTGGTCCATCTTTCTTAGGTTGGTAATTATAGGTGGTTCACAACCATAAACCACAGAGTTTCAAATACTTTCATCTATAGGTCATAGAAAGGCTCTCATGCGAGCCTTCCAATATAGGTAATTAGAACCATCAAAGCAAAAAGCTTAAGTTATAGATGAACCCTTTCTCAAATGACCCATAACAAGATCCTAGGTAGTAACTTTTGTATTGTTTGGTAGGTTACCTTGATCCTTTCACTTAGGGTTTGGGCCAGTAGTCTAATTTGGATCTCCAAATTTTGAATAAAAATCCAATGAATTGACTTTATGTGATCCACTTTTGTATTTACTGAATGGATGAAGTCTTTCATCATTCCAATTAAAACACTTGTATTGTCCTCACTAGATGGCTTATTCTCCTAAGCTTTTGGTTGTTGAAAACCAGGTAGTGGGAAGGGTGTATGGTTATTGATTACCACCTTGATTGTTGTTATTATTCCATGAGAAATTTGGATAGTTTCTCCATCTTGGGTTGTATGTGTTTAAGTATGAGTTTCCTTGGCAGTTCTGATTATTGACATAATTGATTGCTTTATAAGGTTCTAACATGCCTTAGTAGAATGAGGTCCATTACAATAATCACATGCCATGAATGGACTTTGTACCATATTTACCCCTACACTGCCACCATCTTACTTCTTAGTTAAACCTAGCAGCATAGCATTTTTTGATCTTGTAATGCTACTATGGTGTCTACATCTATTGCTCTAACCACTCTCCTTAGGTTGAGCCTCTCCATAAGCCATTGGTAATTATTAAACATCATATATCAAATAGTGCAAAAGCTTCCTCTTCAGTTTTACTCATTAAAGATCCTCTAGTTGCAATATCAATTATGGTCCTTAGTTGCCCCATTAATCCATTATAGAATGTTTACACTTGCAACCAAGTAGGAAGACCATGGTGTAAGCATCTTCTTTATAGCTCTTTGTAGCATTATCAAGCTTCATAAAGTGATTCCCCTTCAAATTACTAGAAAAAGTTACGATGTCATTTTTGAGTTTAGCTGTCTTTAAAGGTGGGAAGTACCTTGCTAAGAATTTCTAAGCCAATTGATCCCATGTAGTGATTGACCCAGTAGGTAGTGACTGTAACCAAGCCTTACCCATTCCCTTAGTGTGAAAGGAAACAAACGAAGGTAAATTGCATCATCCAATACAATGTTCATCTTGAAGGTGTCACATATTTCCAAGAATGAAGCCAAGTGAAGATTTGGGTCATCATTAAGTAACCCTCCAAACGATTTGCCTATACCATCTAAATGACACCTACCTTAAGTTCAAAATTTTTAGTATTGAATTTTGGTCTATTGATAGATGATTAGGCTTCATGTACTTGTGGGATTACAAAATCCCTTAAAGGTTTGAGGATCACTATTACTCATTAATCCCTTTTTTCTATCATAACCCTTGATTGATCTTATGCTAATCATTTCCTTTTTAAGCAAAGTAAGGTTCTCTATATTTCTAAATTAAAAGGAGCAAGATTTTCACTTGTCAACCTGGGCATACAACAGAAACACCAAAACAAAAATTAAAAGGTCCAAATTAGTATAATAATAATCGTTATTGATATCCATTACAAGTACTAAACATCTCAACAATGGCACCAAAAACTTGACAATGAGTAATATAATGTACCTAATTATGGATATTGATTCTGTAGGGAGTTGTGTAACTTATAATCGAGTACCAATATAATTATTACGAATACTATTTGGACAATTGTAAATTATAAAAAGTGAAAAATAAGTGACAGTTAATTTTAAATTTCAAAACTTAAAAACTATGAAGATATATGAGAAATGACCTATGAATCTTAATCCTCCAAGTTTTGAAGCATGTGAATCACTAAAATTTCTCCCAAAATAATTACCAACTAGTTATGTGATCAATTGAATCTAACCTAGCATGTATTTCTTTCTTAAGTAAATCACACACTATTTAGTAATTAATCTAATCACACTCTCATGTCAATTAGATTGCATTAATCTCATTAAGATCATAAATTATAGACCACACATAAGAATCATAGATCTCTGCCTAAAAACTATGCATGTTATTTAATTAAGAGAAACAATTAAATAGTATTCTCAAATCTATTTAATTACCTTTGTAGATCAATTTTTTGCAAAACAATTAATAGCATAAAAATAAAATTAAGTAATATAATTGAACTGAAGTAATAATTTGGGTAAAATATTAAATCATCACATGTAAAAAACTGGGTTCATAAGACCCCAAGATTAATAAATTAATTAGATATAATTATGTTTATAATGCTCATATTTTTAATAAAGAAAGACACAAAAACCAATGAATAATGGAGAAGAAGAAGTGATACACTCAATCTCTTGATTTTTAGTACTAATCTTCTCTTTAATCTTCACAAAATTCTCTTCTTTAATCTACTATTGAACATTTTCTCTCTTTTCTCTCTTCTTGGTAACTGCTAGGATTTTTTATTCTTAATTGTGTGTTTTGTGAAAGAATTGTATTTATTTAAAGAAAAAAGACCTAATATGCACCATTAGATCATCTCTTAAAATGATCAAAGGATTGAGGATTAAAGTTGAGAATCAATGTTTGATTAGGAATAGGATTTGTGCATAGCTATGAATGCATGCCACAATGCCAAAAAAATAAGCCTTGGCATAGTCTCTTCTAATCACCAATGAATATCCAGTCATTGATCATGCACTGCGGTGTCAAAACAAAGCATGCCGCGGCATTGCTTGCACCGCAGCTCAAAAAAATGCCTACCGTGGCAAAGTGTTGATTTTTTTTCCATTTTTGATTCATTTTCACTTTTTTTGCCTTCACTCCACCTACATTAACATAGTTAAACATAAATTAAATATTTTCATCATATTTTAACACATAACAAGACAAATAAATAGTTTAGAAGTGGTTTAATAGCTCTACTTTCTTAGATTTATCATCGAATGGCTAGGTTTTCAAGTTTGACCTAAATTTTACTCAAGCCAATTTATTTTATTACTATATTATCCTAATATTTTAATGCTCTTTTAAATATTTTCTAGGACAGATTTATAATAGACCTTTGACCTAGAGTTTCTACTCATGCTATTTAATCATACCATTGGCTCACAATTTTGTTAACGATATAAGAGCATTATTCTCTTCATCTTAATCTCTCTATTATTTTGTAAATAGAAGATCATAATTCCTTAGAATACTATACTTAGTAAATCTATCAAACATTAAGGGTTGTATTTGATTGATTAATAAGCCTAATTGGTTTATGATATTTTGGTCATATGTTCTTATGGCTTATTCTTTGTTTTCTTTCTTTATCAAATAATTGTGTGTGTCATATCATAATTATTTTGTTTGATTATTAATATTGAAAGAAGCTATCTTTGTTGAACTTTTGCTTAAACGAATTGTTCTAGGGTTATTAGTTGATTTTGATTTACTTGATATATTTATTAAATCATCTTGTTAGAATTGTTCATTATTGAATCTACTTTAGGACACACATTTGCACTTGTGTTATTATGCTAAATTTTCAGGTGCCAGGTGTATGGGTTTTATTAACTCATGTTACTTAAGTTTATCAGAATGTTGGCTTAGATCCGAAAACTTTTCTTGTAGAGACTATGATAAAAGTAGTGCTTGTAGAATTGAAACTACCTTGGTAGGTAGTTTGAATCCTAGTATTGTAATCGGACTTTATTTTTCATAGTGGAAAGTTAGGTGGTTCAGTGGACAGGTGGTTTCCACCTAAAAATCTTGTGTGTCAATCTTTATATTTCTACATTTCTTTATTTACATGCAATTGCTTGTGAGGCCATTCTACTAATTTTTAATTTGTAATACTTTTGTTGATTATCTTTTCATAACCCTTTATAGCTAACAAAATTTGAAGTAAATAAATCTTTTTCTCTCACTTGGTATCAAAGTGGGTCACTAGATACATTTAGTATGCCTAGGACATTGATATGGATAATTTAAGATAGGGTTCTTCCATTACTCGTGCATGTTACTTTGATGGATCTAATTATCCATGTTGGAAGGCTCACATGAGAGCCTTTCTATGGTATATAGATGAGACTTTCTAAAGCTCTATACTTTATGGTTGGGAACCATCTATAATTATCATAGATAATATAGTCACTCTTAAACCTAGAATGAATGAACCAATCAAGATAAAACTCCTAACAATTGGAATCAAAAGGGTATTAATGATATTTTTAGTGTTATGTCTATGATAAGTTTTATCCTATTTCTTATGTTCATGCTTCTAAACATGCTTAGGCATTTTAGAGGTTACCAATGAGGGAACTGATTAAATTAAATGAACTAAACTTTGCATGCTTGGTAGTCAATTTGAAAATATTAGCATGAAAGAAGGTAAAACTTTCTTTGAATTTCATATTAGATTATGTGATATTACTAACATATCTACTGATCTTGGAGAGAAAATTGATAGTTTTAGGGTAGCTTGAAATATTCTCTACTTATTACCAGATCGCTTCCATGCGAATGTCACTGCCATTGACAAAATCAAGGATGTGGAAACCCTCAAAATAGAGGAGCTAGGCTTAGTTCAAACCTTTGAGATGATTTTTTGAAAACCTCTAAAGAAATTTGTTAATGCTTTTAAAACAACTAAGATTGAAGACAATGATAATGATGATGATGAACTAGTACTCTAAACTATAAGATTGACCAAAATCCTCAACAACAAAAATCCTTAAAATAAAGGATAATCAAGTTGTCAAAAGAGCCAAAATCTGAGAGAACTCAAATCTATGACTTCTAATAGTAAGAAATCTAAACCAATTAGACTTTAATATTTTGAATGTATGGGTTTTGGTCACTTCATAGTTGACTATGCAAACAAGAAGAACCAAATTGGAAGAATTTTAAACTCCACAATTAATAACTTTAAAAGTGATAATGTTAATCTAGTTGAATCAGACAATAACTATTTGGCATTTACTGCAACTGTAGGTAGATAGTTCAGTAAGTTTGACATTGATTTAGATGATGAAGAAAGTAATGCTGAATTTCTCATCAACAAATTTAATGTCACTAATATTAATGAAATATTCATGGATTATGTAATATGCAAAAAGGGGAGTAGGTAAACTAAATAACAAACTTAAATCCTTTGAAATAAATTCCTCATTCATAAAAAATTGAACTATTAAAAATAGAAAAGAGGAATATAAAATAAAAAAATATTAATTAAAGTTCTCTCTTAGTTAGTAAAATTTTATTTTGTACAAGTTTGAATTCAAATGTAATCTTTCATTATTGGTGATACTTTTTCTATAATTTTTTAATAACTAATCTTGAATGGACTAATTGATATACTGGTATTGTTCCAAAACTCAACTCACTCGTAGTGATTGTGGATATGTCACTATATGGGTGACCATGTTTGTGTGTAATGTTTACATATTTTTATGTTATTAATGACTAGTCACACTTTGAACACAAATTAATTCTTCTTATGTATGTGTAATGTTGTAGTCATGTTGATTAATCTACTACCCTCTGCTATAAATAAATATTTTCATCTTTACTTCATGTATGATTCATGTGCCCATTTATATTTGTTTATTTGTATGAACAAAAGGGGAAGAAAAACTGGTATAAAAAAAAGGGAGATAATAAAATTGGAATATTAAATTTTAGAGGGAGAATCAATTTTGAAAAATTCTTTTTTAAGTATTACACATAGGGGGAGTTATGTCTTTAAATTCTATCTTATGATTACTCATACGTATGAATATTCTTCATTTTTAATATTGTTATATACACTCAACTAATAAACAATGAATCCTTAGGGACAAGTTGTTTGGTTTTTTGTGTTCTTTTTTCTAGTGTAAACATGAGCTATCAAGATTCAAGCAATGAAGGTTCACTGGATTATATGATAGTTCCACTATGTAAAATATAATTTTTTTACTATGAGTGTTGTGTAGTGAGAGAGAAGTTTATCACATGAATATGCCAAAGGGGGATATTATAAGGTTTATGTGAGTGTTGGTAATATTTATGAACAAAACATACAAATGCTATTTATTTTTTATGCATGTCTTTCAAGAATATTTTCAAGCCAAAGAAACGATTGAGCTCCAAATATCACATCTCAGGTATATCTTTATTCCCATGTATATTAGATTTCATATTAGACTTATAAGAACATTGTGCATATATTCTACTCGATCAATCGAGTCATGTCTTGATCGATCGAGCTTAATTACTTGGTTGAATTAATTTTTACATGATTAGATCGATTGAGGAATTAATACTCGATCAATCGAGATTAATGAGTAGATTGATCCACTTATTTCAGATTTAATTAATTATTTCACTAGATCAATCGAGATTAATGAGTAGATTGATCCACTTATTTCAGATTTAATTAATTATTTCACTAGATCAATCGAGCAGCTAGATTTTTAAGTTTGGCCTAATTTTTACTTGAGTTAATTTTTTTTATTACTATATTTTCCCCATGTTTTAAATCACTTGTAAATATTTTCAATGATAGATTTGTAATAGACCTTTGACCTAGGGTTTCTATTTATACTATTTAATCATATCATTTACTCACAATTTTGTTAACCATATAAGGGTATTATTCTCTTCATCTTAGTCTCTCTCTTGTTTTGCAAATATAATATAATAATTATTTAGACTTCTTTACTTAATTATTCTATCAAACATTGGTAGTTGTATTTGATTGATTAATAAGTTTAATTGGTTTATGATATTTTGTTCATATGTTCTTATAACTTTTTCTTTATTTTCCTTCTCAATCAAACAATTATGTGTATTATATCATAATTATTTGGTTTGATTGTAAATCTTTAAAGAAGCTATCTTTGTTGAATTTGTGCTTAAATTGATTGTTCTAGGATTTCTAGTTAATTTTGATTTATCTAATATATTTATTAAATCATCTAGTTTGAATTGTTCTTATTGAATTTGCTCCAAGACACACATTTGTACTTGTGTTATTATGCTAACTTTTTAGGTGGCAGTTGTACGAGTTTGATTAACTTGTATTACTCAAGTTCATCAGAGCGTTGGTTCGGATTCGAATACCTTTCTTGTAGAGACTATGATGAAAGTAGTGGAATATAAGTAGATTACTTGGGGTTATTACCTTGGTAGGTAGTTTGAGTTCTAACCTTGTAATTGGACCTTATTTTTCATATTGGATAGTTAGGTGGTTCGGTGGTTCGGTGTTTTTTCTCTTAGGTCATTGGTGTAGCCTAGGTTGTTTCCACTTAAAAATCTCACGTGTGAACTTTTTATTTCTTCCTTACTTTATTTAAATGTGATTGCATATCTGGTCATTCTACAAATTTTTAATTTGTTATGCTTAAGTTGATTATCTTTTCACAACCTTTCTAGCTAACACAATTTGTAACTAAACAAATCTTTTTTTTCTCCCACAATCTAAGAACACATTTTGTATCATAATCAAATAGTACAATATTCTTAAGTACTCATATCTTAAAAATGCTATGTTTTCCTCAAAATAACGTAGCACAAACACTGAAATACACTCAAAGTGATTTTGAAACGAAAACAAAAATCAGTGAAACTTTTGGTAGAGTTTTGTTATATTATTCCTCATTGAAGAAGACAGAAGAGGTAGAATTTAAAGAAAAAATCCAACCAACTAGTGACCCTCACCGACCCTCATTGACCATCCTCTCCAACCACTTGTTGAGGCCTAGTCGAGGTGGTCAATGAGGGGTACATAAGGCACTAAAAAATTAAACAATAATAAAATCCATAACACTTAACCTAGCATGCATTCTATAAATATAACCCCATGGTATGTATAAACATTCTCATATACAAAGTGTACCTAACTATGTGTATATGCATTATTGATTTGTTAGTAATCAATCTTGCCTAGAGAAAGACTAATACATTAAGTAAAATAAATAGACTCTATATTTTGCATAAGAGATCACAAATAAAGTCTCAAAGGATAATAGGACTTACATTATCATTGCATGATTTTCCTAACACTAGTCAATATATTGAATATATTTCGAGAGTTCCTTATTCTAGTGTTGTAGGATCTGTTATGTTTGCCATGGTTTACACTTGACTTGATTTGGCATATGTAGTGAATATTTTAAGTATATACATGTCCAATCCTGGTAAAACTCATTGGTTATGGGCTGAGTGGATTTTGAGGTATATTAAGAGAACTCTTGATATTGGTTTGGTATTCAATAAAGGACTAACTAGTTCTCTAGTTATATATGGCTATATTGACTCTCATTATATGGGAGACAAGGATAATAGAAGATTATTATTTAGATTTTTATTCACTATGTTTAACAATCTAGTGAGCTAGAAACGCAACTTGTAATCTATTGAGGCATTTCAAAAATATAAGAAAATGTATAATAAAGAGTCTTAAAGAAAAAGTTGTTTTAGGAGAGAAATGTATAAGCTACCAGGAAAAACAAAAATTATTGTCCATCATGAAAAAAGAAATGCAGATATTGAATTTATAATGAGGAAGGACATTATGCTAATGAATATCCTAATTGGCTTCAACATAAAAAAAATGAATTTTTACAAAAAATAAAAATCTTAGAATAAGCTTTTAAGATAGAAGTAGAACTAGTGGAGGAATTGGATATAAATAATACTTGTAATATTTATCTGTAGAAGAAACTGATGACGAAATAACTGACTTAGAATATGAATAATCAAAATATGAATGCTTTTTATCAAAAGATGAATGATTTATAGATACATGCATGCATATACAAGTTACCATATATATGCATATGTAGATATAGGAGCTAGTATATGTATAACTAGTAAATATTTATTCATAGAGAAACTTTGAAAACAAGCACTAAAAGATTTAATTGTAAGAATTGCTAACAATACTACAATAAATCTTAACAAAGTATTAAAAGATATAGATATATTGATAGAATGAGAGAAATTTCATATTCCTACCATATATCAACAAGAAACATGAGTGAATTTATTAATATGAAATAATTTTATAAACTTATATCGACATTTTACACAATATTTAGACAAAATAATTCTTACAATAATAGATGTTGAACCCATATATGTGTCAAAAATATGAAAAGCTTTGACTGTATCAAACTCAACTTTTATGCCACAATATAAAAAGCAAAATTCGATGAAATATACACAAAACAACAATAAAAACTTATTTAGAAAATATTTTATTAGATATAGAAGAGAAACAAAACATTTTTCTTAATAACATCTAGGAAGATAAGCTTTAACAAGTATCATCAAATTATTAAAAATAGTATGTTCAGGATCCTTTAGATCCAAAATTAAACAAATTTAAAATGATTGCTAACATAAAACTAACAGACCCTAACAAATTCATTAGAGTAGAGCCTATGATTTATACTCTAGAAGATAGGATGAGTTTGAAAAATAAATTCATAATTTTTAGAACTAAAAGTCATAATATCAAATAATTCACCACACTTTAGTCTAACATTCTTAATTGAAAAAGAAGTTGAGAAATGAAGAGGGAAAAAAGAATGGTAATAAATTTAAAACATTGAATAAAGAAATCATTGATGATGGATACCTTATTTCAAAGAAAAAAGAATTATTATCATTAACAAAAGAAATAAATATTTCTCAAGTTTTGATTGTAAAAGATGAGGTATCTCAAAAACTAATGGCATTTAATTTCCTTCAATGACAATTTCAATAAACTATTGTACCATTTGGATTTAAACAAGCTGTATGTATCTTTAAAAGGTATACGGACAACATTTTCAAGAAATAATAAAATACTTGCTATGTTTACATATATGATATTTTGGTTTTCAGTAATGAATTAAATAAAGATTATTTAGATATTATTAATATTCTATAAGAATACAGTAATGAAGGCATTGTATTTTCTGAGAAGAAACTAGTAATTATCAGTAAAAAATTAAGTATATAGGGTTAGAAATTAAAGATGGGAAACATAATCTATAGTCTTATATATTAAACAACATTCAAAGATTTCTTAGTAAATCAAAACACAAAAATCAATTACAAATATTCCTAAGATGTTTAACATATATTGAAGTATACATTAAGAAACTTGAAGAAATGTGAAAACCTTTATAAACAAAATTGGGAAAAAAATCATATTTGAAAATGGACAGAATAAGATACTTTGTGCATAGATAAGGTAAAAGTACAGGTAAAAAATTTACCAACTTTATATCATCTAGGTCTAGATAATAAAATAATAATTGAAACAGATGTTTTACATGAATATTTAGGAGTAGTTTTAAAAGTAAAAGTAGATGACAAAGATTAATATCTTTGTAATAAATCAGGTTCTCTTTAGGATCCAAATTTAAATTATCATAATAATGAAAAAGAATATTTAGTTATTAAAAAAACTATTAAGAAATTTGCAATATATGTAATAAGTTTTAGATTCATTGTCAAAACTAGTAACAAAAATTTTGCTTATTTTTTAAGAACTAATATTACAGGTGATTATAAACAAGGAAGATTCGTTAGATAGAAACAGTGGTTTAAACACTACAATTTTGATATCGAACATCTTCTAGGAAATAATAATATTTTAGCTGATGCTTTTACAAGAGAATTAACACCTTTGACTATTTTTTTTCTTGCAAGAATGAAACATCTTAATATCAATATCAAGATAAAGGAAAATGAGATACAAATTCTTGAGGAACAAATCATGGTTTTATATATAGAGAAGTCTCTTTTGGAGATAGGAATTAACTAGGAAGAACTTAACAGTTCAAAACCAATATTAGAGTCCAGAAACTCTAAAGAGGAATCCACCTTAAAAATTCATTCTAAGGAAGGTAAAACTTCTAAAAAGGAATTCAAAATGAGAATAAAGCACCTAATAGTTAAAAAGAGAGGAATACCTTTGAAAAGGAAAAGCTCAATTACATTGAAGAAGCAAAAAAAAAAAGACTAGAAAAAGACTTATATGGTCTATAATGATCCAAAATTAGGAATTTATTACAATTGGTCTGAAGCAAGTAAAGTTTTTATCAAATTTAGTGGAATAACACATAGAGATTTCACTAATAAAATAGAAGTTAAAGGAAATTATGCTAATTATAGAATACCAAAACTAATAACAGTAGAAAATATAGTTGAAAATTAATCTATAGTATTACAACAACAACCATCGCCACCAACCAAGTTGAAGACCTTAAGAAAGATAGTATGACCACTAGTCATATTCAGAGAAACATCTATCACTGAGATAGTAAAGATAATGCGACCATTAATACTATTAAGGGAAACATCCCTTAGGAATACATTGGTCATTAAAGAAAAAAAAGGCCAATACAAGGATTTAAGCAAACCACAGTGATTGAGCCTATAAAACTTATTGAGAGAATCTACTCAAGAACATATCAAAGATATGAAATTTTACACCACAGAACTCAAAAACATATCAAAGATATGAAATTTTACACCACAGAACTCAAAAACATATCAAAGATATGAAATTTTACATCACAGAAAAAAAATTCTCTAAAGGTAGTAAATTTAATATTCTTGAAAGAGCTTATCCAATTTTTTGTGTATTAAGATTTTCATGCAGATTTAATTAAGAATCTATATCTAAGAATTAACTTAAAGAATTAATTTAAATGAATTAAATTATTTTCCTGAAAATTTCAAAAAGGTTATTAAGAACTTCAGGAAAAAGATCAGAGCATGT
This sequence comes from Hippophae gyantsensis, assembly GCA_030763125.1. NCBI lineage: Eukaryota > Viridiplantae > Streptophyta > Magnoliopsida > Rosales > Elaeagnaceae > Hippophae > Hippophae gyantsensis. Next base: position 33,382,472 of record CM061037.1, on the reverse strand, counting down.
GATAAGCCCATCTATCTCAAAATTTTCAATTCGCTTATAGACTCAAACGAAAAAGGTTATATTAGTCTCTACTACTTAATCAAATTAGGGATATCTAACACTAAAAGAAAAGTTCAAAACCAAGTGAACTTCTAGAAAAAAGAATTCATTACAAATGAACTTTATATTCTAAAAGGATAGATGCTAGGTCAAATTTATCATAAACTCAAGAAAATTGATCATTCTTTTAAAATCAAGGTAAATTACTCGACTAGTAAAGTAATAATCACTTCCTATAACAATATGGCTCTCACTAAAGAAGATGATGAGAAAATCAGAAAGTTTGAAACAAATTTTAATAGTAAAAATATGAAAATTTATCAAAAAAATAAGAAAAATGTTTTGTTTTTACTCCAAGAAACCATTAAGGATCACAAATGTCTTTACTACATTAGGGATTGAGAAGATGAAGATGAAGATGCGTCATCATCTAAATCATTGAAATGATTGTCAGTAGAAAAAGACAGAGAGAAATAAATACGTAAAACTCACATCTTCAGTCGGCAGATTATGCTAAGAAAATGAAAGGTTTAAATTAAAAATTCAAAAGCAAAAAGTTAAGTGAATTATTAAAGTATGGGTAAAACAATTATTTCTCACTATTGTAAACATGAATTCTTTGCCTATGAAAGGAACTCTTATTTGCATTAGTTGGACACAGCTTCAGTAATAGCAAACTTTCTAATCTAAAAATATTCATCGAGTAACTATGTATCTAAAAATTATGAATACCTAAGAATTTCTTCAGGGTTTTTAGTTGACTTTTAGAATTATAATATTTACTAATATTATAAGTAAAATGGAGTACAATCACTCTTTTTTATTCTATAGTATGTCTAAATTGGACACCATATTATGTACAGATACAAAAACATTGTTATTACCAAGATGGTATTAAGACTTGAATAAGTTGAGGCATATCAAGGGTAACAAAAGTCTGTAGTTGATCCATTAAATTCAAACATGATAATTATAATTTTAAGTCAATTAGGGATTGAATGATTAAATATTTATTTATAGCATTTATAAAAGTAATAAATAAGAAAATGAAGGTAAAGAAACTAGCCACAATTATATATGAAAATAAACATAAGAAAATTATAAATGTAAAACAATATTTTTAATAAGAAAATTAAAGATTTACCGATAAATAATAATATGCAATAAGTAAAACTAGCATTATAAAGCACCTAGTTATAATATGATATCAAAGCCACATAAAAAAAATACATTATTAGATGGAAAGTTAATATCATTAATTATTAAGAATATTAGTAATATTAATTATAAATCTCAATCAAATCAATACTTTTTCATAAATCTAAGGACACATGTGAATATATTTTAAACCTTAGGAATATCATTGATAATTTTTCAGGTTTTAATTAATATAAAATTTGTGTAGAATTATGGGTATGTGATCGTTTAGTAAAAAAACATTAAACTAAATTTATTGTTCATTTTTTTAAATAATTATATTATATATATATATATATATATATATATATATATATATTTAACTTAAATTTTAAATTTTTTATATTGTTTAAATACACTACATATTATTTAATTACTATTCACGTTTTCTAACCTTTGTTTATTATTTTTATCTTGTAACATAAGTCAAAGTGTAAAAAGAAGGATTTGGGCTTTATTTTGTATGAAGTGTTTATACATCAAGTTGGCAAGTATTACATAACGACTCAAGTTGTGATAATTTAACTAAAACAGTAAAACAAAATTATCTATAATTAATTATCTGATTAATTATAATAATATCTAACTATCTAATATATAGACTTTAAAAAAAATGATTGTACCTTTTATCCAGAAACTACATTAACCTAGTTCAATACTTCAGAACTTTCAAGCAGATCAGCACCTATAAAGTTCTTCACATACCAAAGAACCTATCTCACGGACCATTACAGCTTAATTTTCCCTTAAGATATTTATCAACTAAAGAATATTCCCCCGACAAATTAGAAAAGGTCAGTGTAGAGGACAAAAATGTATGGAATAACTTCTTTTAATATTAATTAATTAATTATATTTAAAAAATATAATCATTAGATAAATTTATTATTAATAAAAACAATAATAATAATTACAACTTAAATTATGATAGTATCACACAATAGATATAGTAACGTTGTGCTTGTTGAATGTTGTATTTATATTTTAAAAGATGAATTATTTTATCTTATCTTGATGTCTCCAATAAATTTGTAATATAATATCATTTTATTTTATTTAAATATTATTTCATTCAAATTATAAAAATAATTGACAACTTTAAATATAAATTTTATTATTTTTTTATTAATCTTATCTTATAAATAATCATAAATAATATTTTTTATTATTTTTTTATACTTGTTATATTATAACTATCAAAAATAAATAAGATATTTTAATTAATATCGTCTGATTATCATCGTATTTTATTGAAAATTAAATCATACAAGATAAGATAAGTTTTGAAAATTAATTAATTGTATTATAAATTTTATTAAAATCTTGTGAGAATTTATATCTCTACTTTCCTTTAGTGTTATAACAACTATAACTAGCTTACTTTCTTCTTGCGGCTAATTCCTATCTTCAAATGGTAGTTCCATTAATTTAGGTTTCTATCAAGCAAGTTATGTATGGATTCCATAGCTATCCCATCCCATTAAACTTTGCATGAGACTCCTAAAATATAAAACCTGCATTTAATATATATTTTATTGATATCAAAACATCATTCCAATTATTTTAAATGGAATCAGATTATAATAATTATCAAAATACATCATTCCAAATTGATTCCATAAGTTTTAGGACATCTTTATTGCTTAATGCACTGTAATTTGAAAGCTGCAACATAAATTTATCGTCTTTCAGTGTTTGTGCCCACTTATTATAATATTGAACTGTTGCGCCTTTAGGTGAAGGCCCAAAATATTGTGCCAGTTTTGTAAAATAGACGCAAAGTTAAACCTATTCTTTCACAAATAAGTATAAAAAATATTCATGTTCTTTGGAAAACATAGAGGGAAATTACACGAATGATGCACATGTTATTCTTAAATTCTTCATTATTCTTACAAAAATAGGTGCAATTTATGTGCTAATTTAAAAAATTGCACAAGGCTTATTTATGATTGAAATTAGTTACCCTATAATATAATATTTGGTTTATTCAAATAGTTTGAACTTATAGTACCCAGAATTTATATTTATTATACACAAATCCAACATTTAATGCAAGTGCATCATTAACTCATCATAGCAAGTATACTGTCATATAAACTAAAAAGTACAATAAAACTTAAAAAAAATTGAAAATTTAATACAACAAAATACTAATTAATCATAAACTATTAGATAAGAGTAGTATTTATATCACTCTAAAAGTTGTATATATCATAAACAAAAATACAATTATTTTTTCCTAATTATACAAGACAAGAAGAAACAGTTCGTGTTATTTCTTCCATCTAACTTCATAAGTAAATTCCTTAGCCATTATCACATTTCATTTCCTCAAATATTATATTATTCAGATAGAAAAAGATAAGGTACAAACTTTACATATAAGTCAAATTTAATAAATATATAAAAATTAATTTTCAAGCATATATTATTAAAATAAAATTACAATTTTTTAATAATTTAAACAATTTATTAATTCTTCAAATGAAAGAATCAAATATCGTTATTAATTTCATGAATATATTTCATTATATAAAATATGAACTTAAAGAATTATTACTAAATCCATTTTCTTTATGAATGTGTTGGATCCAACACCTTAATTAACCTAAATTTTATGTAATTTAATCACTTTCCAACATTTCACTCTTAATTTACCATTGTAAAATGAAAACCTAATAGTTTATTTGTAAAACTAACAAAATTAATCCTTAAAATTTGTTTAGTATTATTTATGTAATAGGTACGCGATCTCAGAAACCTAAGATACGTCACTCACATTAAGGATAATCTATGTAAATAACGACATAATAAACCTAAAAATCAAGGCTTGGTGGTCTAGATCTAGCTGAGGATGAAGACCTGATGGGTAAGATCTGTTCAAGGTAAACAGCCTAGTATACTATCCTAACGACCTCGGTCACATATTATTGAAGAACTCAAAGCGATCTGTATGTAACGACCTACTTATGTAAATGCCTATGACAGCCTATTTTTTGCTTATTAGTTCGTATGTAATATTTATCAAATCACATAACTATTATGTATCTATGTCGTTGAGTACATAACCCAATACATATGTAAGATGTTATATATATACCCCTTCAATGAGGAGAATATAAGAACTGTTCATTTGTCTATATTTTTTACTTCTCTCTAAAAATCACTAGAATTCCTAACATTTGAAATTCTCTCTAAACAATTGGCGTCGTCTGTGGGAAATCAAATCTTTCTAATTCATAGTTGGCATTTGAGACATTCATTCTTATTCCAAGGAGAATTATCTCATGTTTTAGGGACATTTACTCCACAAAAAAATGAATAGGAATGAGGAGCAAGCTAGAATAATGAGCGTTTGCACAATCTGTTATGACAGATTTGGCGTTGAGGACCGGGCGACCTATAGGTCACAATAGTAAGACCACGATGAATTATGGCTAATGTAGAAAGGGAGAAAACTGATGTTAGAGTGTTGGTCCAAATCACCCAGCCATGAGCTAAGTTAACAAGCGCGGGTCGTTCCTTGCTGGTTGTTCTTAGACCTAGATCAACTGTAAACACTACCATGAACAGACATGAATTGTCACCAATTGAGCCTACCTCAACTGATCCTAACCAAAACCAGATAAACAGTTCGTGGGCCGACCAAGAAATGTACAGAGTGGGAAATGGTATAAATTGGAAGTGACGCTAGTACATACCGAGTAAGATTGTGAATTATAGGCTGTATAAACACTTTCTTGAACAAACTGGGAATGGACTATGATCTCTGAAATATGTATAGCGTGAAAAGGATTACCTATTTAGATGGGTTTTGATTAATAAACACAATTTGGAGTTATGGAAAGAGCTTCTCGAATATATATGGCGCTAACTGAGTTTATGGATTTGGTTTCACAATAAACATCATGAATGACCACGGACTAGCACGCTAAGTAAGCAATGTAGGGAGTTACCAATTGGGCTGTGACCCAAAGTAGTGGTATGGTGTTCCTCGTTGGTGTTAAACTACGACCAGTTTCATGTAGGTTATGGTTACTCATGGGTTATTTCCTCTATTACTATTTCAGTAGCTCTAACAATGACCTTTGCTGATTCTTCTGGTCTCAAATTAGTTCTGGTGCGATAAAATCGAGATATGTTAGCCACCTACCATCATTTCATTGTAGATTCACTAACTCCTCTGTGGAAAATGAATCGCTCTGGCCATTTCTTCCTAGAATTTCTTAGATCCAAGTATGGGCTAGTAGGCAAGTATAATTTTGAGCCTAAGATAAACTAGGTTGTAAAATTGCACCTAGCTCAGCCCAAATGAACAAATTGCATTGGTGTAGTTTGTTTATTTGCTTTGTCGCATAGATGTAGGGGTTGGGCACAAAATATTTGGGCAAGCTCGAGTCGTTATGGTAAGATAAAGATGAGTCGCAGTTGATATAGACCAAGATAACATGAGTTGGACTTGTCGTGAGCTAATGAATAGAATGTAAATTCTCTCCTCTGATACAGACTCCATTGTGAACAATCATTGAGCAGCGAACTACGAGAATGACTTAGAGAGATGAAGATCAAAGAAAAATGCTCTGTATACACATAAGTTGGTCTTGCAAGAAAAAAAATTGGGCCTAGTTCGACCCAAATAAATTGTTATGGACCCTACCTATTTGCTCATAAATTGGGTTTGGAATGTCCATTGGGTGTCGATCGTGAACTAGTTCGATTTTTATAGAAGAACTGACTACACTTGATCAGTTCCCATAAATGATGAATGAGGTATGCCTAGTGCGAACTGATGAGTATGGATTTACTTTCAATCTGAGACTGACCCTAAACCATTAACCCATTAGCTAAGTTAACGATTGGAGAGATATAAGTTGTTGGGATAGAAAGGTGAATTGCAATCTGGATAGCTTCTAACTCATACAAGACATTTGGGTTGTTGGTCTTAAACAAACTGTGAATCAAAAGTGGATGATTTTTTATGATATCTAATGGGTTGGTATGGTTCTTGCCACTAACGGGCTGATCTAGTCATTCCTGGTATGAAATAGTGAATGGACTTGAGAGAAACTCGTTGGATAGCCACGACCGAAATAAAATGGATTAGGACACACACCTCCAAGCTATGTTTTCTTTTGGGTGGAGTTCTTGAACTTCTGGTTTATAATTTTTGAGCTTTGTCTTCAAAAATGATGAATTGGAGTTGTCACATAGACAGATTGGACTTGGTGTGACCTAAGGGGGAACAAATTGAACCTGGCTAAACTTGACTTGGGTATTTAGCTCCTGAATATGCACACAGTGGACATATCATAGAAAATTTTGAAATATATATTCATTTGATGTGATTTTGGTGGAACTTGTTACTAGGCGTAAAGCCTTAAACTTGAATAGGCCCAAGACAGGAAACCCACTGAGAAGAAATTCACTTGAAGAAGAACAAGCTTGAGCTTAAATGGACTAGGCTTCGAATGATTGAGACTCACGAAGTGAAGAATGGGCTGGGCCTAGATTAATTGGACTTAACATATAGAATAGATGATAAGAGGTTGTAGTGTTTTCTATTGCCAATTCTCCCGTCTGTATGTTATAGTTTGCACATTCTGGAGCAAGACTTGTAGTAGGATTTGAGAGTGGGAAGGTTACTCTAGTTGATTCGAAAAAAATTTGTTACTTTTTGTCATTGATGGAATATCATAGTAAAGTTCCCTAGTGACTTCACTAGTTGTGAAATCATTTTCAGAAGGTACAAGTTTAATGTCGCGTCCAAAGGATACTTGGCCCAATGTCCTAAATGATCCTGAAAGGGAAGTTATGATCATGATGATAAGAAATGCACACATTGTTCTCAGAGATGGAACAACTGAAAATTTGGTTAGTGCTCAGTCATTTCTCTCCAAAATGGATTCAACTGCAATTTCAATGTACATTATAGAGGTTAGTGATTTCATATCTGAAGTCCACAATGAGAAATATCCATTGAATTCTCCTCATAAGAATGAAGCCAAAAATGGAAGTACACAAATTGAATCTGAAATAAAAAAGTCTAACAAAAATGCATATTTTGGGCAGAGCTTAAAGAGCTTGTTTGTTTTGCTTTATTGTAAGGATGCACTGTACTTATACTCCTTGCATTATGTGATTGAGGGTGACAGTAGCTCCATTGATAAGGTTAACTTCATGAAACTATGTTGTTGGACCACAATGTTCAAGAAAGATAAGGAAGACTCGGTTTCAAACAAGTTAATGGAAGCTTATGCGCAACCACATAAGGTGATTATATATGGTGTATGAGCTGAATGTTACATGCCCTTCTTTATATGATGTAGGGATTGACTTGAGAAAATGAGGTAGAGCTTGGTGCACTTTAGTATGTGTAATCCATGCATCTTGAAAATAAATTATAAGAGGATCAATACTTCATTGACATACGACAATACTCCGATCTTCGAAGATTATTTAATGAGATCCATTAACAAGGTATAACCTGTCAACTTTACTTGTGTTGTCCTAATTGTGTATTTTCAAATACAAACAGGTGGTACCCAACATTACATAAAAAATATATCGGCACTTCATTCTTATGTCGATGACTTTATCTAGTCGTATTATTTATCTCATCATAACAAGAAAGATTGTTGATGAAATTATTATAAAGTGGGACTATTCACTCCACGTATGGCATATACGACCAATTTATTATCCAAATACTGATGAAGTTATTATGAAGTCCACACTGTGTTTTCTTTGGGCGTGTAAGGTCGATGTATGAACTCCCATGTTTCGAGTATTTAACTATAAGTTTGTCAAAGTATTGACTATTTCTTCGTACAAGAAAAATATGAGCACATATGAAGGGTAGGATTTCTCACCCTTATATATCACATATCTCACAAAATATTAAAGTGATTAATTCCTCAAAGTTTGGAACGCATGTGGAGTAAGGTTTTCACCATCGCATGTCGCCTATCTCGCAAAATTTATATAATGACCCCCCAAGTTGGAAGGAGGAGTCGACTGACCACCTACTTGCAATGCATGATTTTTCCTATGCCTTATGATTGGAGATGGAGTCCCCTGACCCCCCACGTGAGAAGTTTTATTTAATGAAACCCCAAGTTGGAAGGAGGAGTCGACTGACCCCCCACTTGGAATGCAGGATTTTTCCCATGCCTCATGATTGGAGGTAGAGTGTCTTGACCCCCTCACTTGAGACATTTTATTTAATGAAACCCCAAGTTGGAAGTAGTCAAATGACATTCTCGCTTGGGATGTGGGATACATCCTATGCCTCATGATTAGAGGTGGAGTCCTTTGACCCCCCCTACTTGAGATGCGGGATTTTTCCTATGCCTCATGATTAGAGGTGGAGTCCCCTAACCCCTCCACTTGGGATGCGGGATTTCATCCTATGTCTCATGATTAGAGGTGGAGTCCCTTGACCCCCCCATTTGAGATGCCAGATATGTTCTAACATAATAAAAATAAAGGCATTATTAAGTGGTCAACTCACATTCCAAAATACGTCCTAATAAAGAGACTTGAGTTCCACAACAAACCACTCCTTTTATGGAAGCATATGTGAGGGATTGGATATTTCACCCTTACATGTTGCATCTGAATGCAGGCTACTAATCTCTTCTAACAAGTTCCATCACTTCATTCGAAAGGGACCTCGGTTTACCCCACTATTTCGATATTAGAAGCAATATAGATGTAACAATTCACATATTTTTCATTGAGGTAAAGCATATAGGTCCCTGGTTCATTAAGGTAGTTAGGGTATATGAGCCATATTTCCATTATAAGGCAATGTTTTACTCCTTCTAGTTTGAGAAGACCATATCATAGCGCAGTGTGGTGCAATAAAAGCCCCACTTCTCAGGCTACACAATTGGAGTTTCAGTAGAAATGATATTTCAACTAGTCCTTGGCCTTTTGGGCTACAGTTCATAGATACCACACATCGATTAAATCTTCAAAGTCGATCTCTGTATAATCCATGCCTATAAAATAAATTAACTCATCCTAAACTAGTGAGGAGCTCACTAACAGGAGATGCACTATTGCACTATTGGAGAGTTTAAATAATAACGCGTGACCAATAAGGACTTAAATATATGGCTTCCAATATCAAGGCATCCACCTTCCTTATTTGTAAGGATTACTCAATTGTTCCTCCCGTCTAGCGACTTGAGAGTCAAGACTTGAAGGCCAAGACCTTCAGGTTAAAGTAAACGACCTGGGTCACCTATGCATACAAGACCTAATCAAGTAACACTTATATGATAGCCTGATTAGGTAACATTTATATGACGATCAGGCAGCACTTAAATGGCGACCTAATTTTAGAGTTAATAACAAGACCTAAGGAGAGTCTAAAGGGTTTACCCCTTCAAACTCGGATTAATAATAGAAATATACTCTAAAACAACCTGATAATCTTGCAAATAGGGGAGTTAATATAATTTTTGGTATTATATAAGTATCAGGTGCACTACCTAACGACCTAGATCACATCGCCACAGAATGAACTACCTCTTTCCCCTTTTGAGACATGTTAAATAAAATTAAGAAATTACTTAATGTGAATGTTGGTCGTTTGAATCTCGACCTAAAAATAAAGAGTAGATTGGTTCTCCCTTTGACGTCATTAAACAAACGAACTAAAAAAATAGACTAAGTATTTTTCTAGCGAGCTGGCAAAGCAGAAAAATAGGAAAACATTTAACGGGCAAAAATTCTCTGAAAATAAATTAAAGTTAAAACATATGGTAAAAATAAATTTCTCCACTATTTATAAAGGGAGAGCGGGAAGCAGAAATGTTTAACCAAAAAATAAGAAATTAATTAAAAGTATTATTTGTAGTTAAATAACCTTACAATCGAAAATTATATCGTCTGGGTTGTCGTTATATACTTAGATATATTGAATCGTTTAATATGGTTTATTTAAATTAAAATCAATAATGAGGTATTATTCTCTTGACTTCTCAAAATCAAGAGAATAAAAAAGTTAATATTTGATATTATTTATGTAATAGGTACACAACCCGAGTGACTTAAGATACCTGGCTTACATTAATGATAATTTCTATAAATAACGACCTAATAAACATGAAAATCAAGACTTGGTGGTCTAGAGATGAGGATCAAGACTTGATGGGTAAGACCTGTTCAAGGTAAACGACCTGGTACATCGTCCTAATAACCTAGGTTACATCTTATTGAAGAACTCAAAGCAATCTATATGTAATGACCTATTTATGTAAACACAATCTTCATATTTTTTACTTTTTAAAAAAATCACTAAATTTTTTAACATTTTGAAATTCTCTCGGAACAAAACTAATAAGAACAAACTTATACTCTTAATTTAAAAAAAATACTATTATTTTAAGTAATTTTTCAATATTTATCATTAATCAAATCTTATAAAGCAAGTGAAACGTCATCTTCTTTATTTATTATATAATATATGCAATCCAGACATTTTTCACCAGCTGAATCCGAGAAGCTCTTTAATTAGTAATTAATCAAGTGATGTAGATGATCAATCAAGAATCATCTTTGTGACGGTCACTAACAACGTCTCTCCCTCAGCCAAGTCAATTAACAAGCAATCTCATATAGACATCATACACAAAATAACTAACTTAAATACAATAATTAAACGACACATCGTTTACCTCCTAAAATGGGTCTCTTTAATTTCTTCAAAACTAAGCTTTTAGAATCAATCTTTTCATGGGACCCATTTCAGATTATGTCACAAGTACTCTCTGTTACCGGTCTTAATTCGTGCATATTTGTATTATATTTATTTATATTAATATTTATCTTTTTTTATTATTTAAATTTATATATTTTTTATTGTTATAAAAAAATTAAATTATTTTTAACTAAATTATTTATTTATAATAATAAAAAATTCAATATATTTATAAATATAAAAATATTAATTAAAAAATATTTTATATAGTATAATATTATATTCATGCTCTGAATTTCAAATTACCACCCTTATTCTCTACAATTATAAAGTAAACCTTGCAAGTTGATCCACTAGAGCATTAGCTAACTCAAAAGTTAGAATTTATTTATTTATTATTATTTTTTTTGGAGAATGCTAAGTACATTGTATAGTAAAACGTATACATTACACTCTTGGACTAAAACACCCCTAGTAAAAATAGCAAATTTCAGAATTAGACTACTCCGATTTGCCCATAAATATGAAACCCCTGTTCTTTACTTATTCCCTTTTCCCTCTTCTTTCTTATTCACCGGTCTACTAGAGAGTGTCAAGAAGGAAAAAAAAAAAAAAACATGTTCTCTACTTTCACTTCCGGTTTGGCTCCTTCTTCTGACGCTGTCTTTCGGAATCCTTTTCCGGCCTTTGACGGAGGCTCTACTCCGTGGGATTGCCAATCCCATGACCTTTTTCAATCCCTGATTGATTCCACTCAACCCGCCACTTCCAACTCCGCTTCTGCCGGTGATACCCAACTGGTTCCCGACAAATCCAAACCCGGTTCTGTTTCTTATGACCAGAACCTGGAACACTTTGTCAAAAATGTTTCTCAGGATGAACCGAACCGGCCGGTTTCCATTGTGGAGGAACGGAAACAGAGACGGATGGTATCTAACAGGGAATCGGCGAGAAGGTCGAGGATGCGAAAACAAAAGCACTTAGAAAATTTAAGAAACCAAGTGAACCGGCTTAGGGTTGAAAACTGGGAACTTAACAACAGATTACGATTGGTTTTGCAATATTTTCAGCGCGTGCGAACCGATAACGATCGGCTACGGTCTGAATTCAGTTTTCTTCAAAGGAAATTGTTGAGCATACGTGAAATTATGTTGTTTCGGCAAGTGCAACAAAAGTTTGAACCCACTACAAGTACTGCATGGCCATGCAGTGCCGTTATTTCTGGACAAACGACATAGTTAATCGCATATATATACATCAATTAAAATCATTAAGTTAAGAAAATTATGAACAAATAAGGAATAATTCAGTACCTGATCAACTTTAGTTTATTTTCTCTCTCTAGGCTCTCTCTGTAAATTATGGAAATTGCTAAAAGTAAAATGGTGGAGTAGAAGAGTTTGTTTTAGAAAAGTTTGGCATGAAACAATATATAATGCTAATGATAATAAAAATCATTAGGTAGATGTAAGCATGGATTAAAAATGGTTTAAGTTAATATCATAATCTCTTTTTTATATAAAATTTCATTTTAAATCTGCATATATATAAAATTCTATTTTTAATCAATTTACATCGTGTTAATTACATATGTTCGTATTCTTAGACATTTAAACATATCTTTATTTCATATTTTTATTGTTTATTTTATAATAATTTTTTTTTAATTTTTATATATTTGAAAATATATTTATATCGAAAACTTTAATCTAAAAATAAGTGTTTATGAAAATAATAAAAATATGTTATTATTTAAAGGGGATTAAAAAAATAGTTAATTAAATTAGCATGTTGAAGCGTAAGAATTACAAATTGGGTTATAATTCAAATATACCCTTGATGATAATATCTTCTATTCATGGGTCTCGGTATGAATAATAGAAGATAATATCTTTTTAAAAACAAAATACGTTAAAATAATGTATATCCTCGATAATTTTATCAAATATCATCTTGGGTCTCACTTTCTTTTTATTCCTTTATATATATATATTTTAATGCTTAAATAATTTTAATAAAAATCAGAAAGGGAAAAGGCTAGAGTCTATAAATGTTTTTATGTTTAAATATTAAATAATTTTGTTTAAATATTACTCTTGCTAGAGTCTATAAATGTCATTTACATTTAAATATTAATTATTTTTGTTTAAATGTTACTCTTTTGGCTCATTTTAAATATTTTAATTAGATCAAGTGACCAAATGTTTTCTTTATCAAGTGACCAATCTTTGTAAAACATATATATATATATATATATATATATATATATATATATATATTTAAAAATTAACAAAACAAAAACTAGTTTCGTGAAAATAGGGAAGTATGTATGTGACATCCATAAAATAATAATGTGCTTTTTTGTAAATTATGGGTGCCTTATGGCATGATTAATTTCGGCACTACATTGTCAAAAAAAAAAAAAAGTGCATAAAGTCTTAGGGCCGGCGTACGTTTGATATCTTTTAGATTCGTTTTCCAGACAACAATAATAAGTTTACGGCTTCATCAAATAAAACACTATTAACTTTCACTACCGCAATTAACATAATAATATTACTCTATATTATTTTATATATTTAGTATCTTTTATATAAAGTAATATATTTTCAAGTAGGTCCCCAAAAGCAAATTGATTAGTTTGAGCGTATAGACAATCCTTCATTGTATCTATATCTAATTATACTTAAAATAAATATTTAACTAAATGTACTCATATAATTCAAGATAATGACATATTTTGTATTTTATATTTCATCTTAAATTTAAAAACTTGAGTAAAGTAACTTAAATAAAAGAGTTCTACAATAATAAGAAAAAATCTACTAATAGAGATATTCCATCCGAATCAGACAAAATAAAATTCAATGGACTTCAAAAATGAAAAACCAGTGTGTTTTGTGTTGAGCTTGGAAGCCTTCTCATTAGGCTCTACGTTCATACGACGCGAATTGGATTTGGCTAAGCAATTATCTCTTTTTCTCGTCTGAGTTTAACTTGTTAAATAACGTTTTTAGGGTTAGGGCTAATCATTTTTATTTACCCTATATGGACTTGATTAGTGTGTCAAATCATCCTTATTCTAGAGTTTACATTAATAAACATACCACTTTTCAGCTGCCAACGACAACAAATAATCAACCTTTTGTTTCATATTTCTAGATATGTATCCCCGAAAACAAAATAGAATTGAAGGAGAGTAGTCATTCCTCTCGGAGTCCTCACTACTATAAAACATACTATAAACTTAGTTTTTAATCGTGATCATATGTCAATGATCACGATTATAAAAACTGAGACCTAAGTGAGAGAGATCATAGGTCGTTATCTATGATCTCGATTTTTTAATCGAGGTCATAGACTTGTAATCAAAATGATATCTATTAACCATTATATCTCAATTAACTTCATTTTTAAATATAGACTAAAATAAATTAAAAAAATTAAGAGTCATTATATTAAACTTAATAGAGATATTATATTAATTATGAGTTTAATAGATACATTAAACATAATAAAACCTTAATATAACTAGCTAATTAAAGTGTTCAAAAAATATAAAAATATACATGAAAAATATTTATTAATATAACTAATCAAATCGTCTATAATCGCTACTAAGATGTTGTCAAACATATATCAAAATTTCAAGTACATATATCAAGGAAATCAAATCAACAAGCAAAGGATCTGATAACAACAACGAGACTATAAACTGAGATGGAAAATTGGTACTTCTACTTGAGCCAATGGTAGCATCTACAGTACCATTTTTCTCATATTTTTCGATACCAGGATCTTGTGCAACCAATTTCCTAACCGCTGATGCATAATCTTTACCACATCTAGATAGAATGGAAAAGCTAGACTTGAACAAAAGCAACGATTCCTTGTCAAAAGAATGATAAGGATTTCCTTCTTGCTCGAAACCATGAAAGAAGACCTGAAAAGGGTCAAGAATATATGAAAATTCTAATACTGAATCTATCGAGTTCAAATAAGGATATGAGTATTCAAAAGACAAAATCCTACATAAATGAAGATAATGTTAAGTTTAGCTGGCATCAACCAAAAATGTGTCATGAAATACACCTCAACTCATTGTGATATGAGACATTATATTCAACAATTTTTTTTCCATCAAAACAACGTTTAACAATACCGCTATCAAATTCATGCATCACAATAATTGTAAAGAAAAATATAACTAAGAACAAACTATGAAATTGTGTTGGCCCATTATATCCTGAAAGTTGGGATCAAATTGGTCTCAATATACTGAAGTGGCTCTTAACAAACTATAATTCTACCTCTCATCTAAAGTTACAGAAATGCATCTTTCTCAAGCAACTTTAGTACCTTGGTCTGATTGTTGAGCTTTGCTACATCAATTGGAGTCTTACCGTCCATATTTTGAAGGGTGCTGCAATCATAATACCCAAAAAAAAGTTACCCCAATCACGTCAATGAAGGACTAATAAATTCACATAAACTCCAAAATACATAAGAGATGAATGATGATCACGTGATCAACCAATAAATCAACTTACATAACAACTCCATTCTCTAGTAAAAAGGCCACACAATCCTTCCTACACATGCTGATTTTTGCAACAAAAGATAAGATAATACGAGTGCCTACAATCATCATACCACCCCATATCCACATGCAAAGTGCAATGCAATTCGTCCTTCTAAATCTTCCTCATCTTTATCGGCACCAGAGGCAATAGCTTCTTTCAATCCCTAAAATAAAACAAACATGATAAATTACAATTACACATCTCATTAGAGAACATTTAACAAATGTTCACCTTACCATCAGCAAAACTAAAGGGTTTGTTCATAAATAACATATTTTTTGTTCACCTTACACATCTATGTAATGTTAACAAATGTTCACTCACCATCACTTAACCTTTTTTTTTGTTCATAAATAATACTCAATGCTTTAAAAGTAGATTTTTTTGCAAAATTCAGAAATAAACTAAAGGGTTCAGTATCAAAACCAATACAAAAGCTAAAAGGGATAAGTTTGCAAGTTTTAGTACAAACTTATAGACAATGGGATTAATGGTTGCCCAAAACAATGGGATTGCCTTCTTTGGATCCTTATAAACCAACTAAACAGAACCCGGAAGGAAAACACACAATCAAACAAAATAAGAAAGTGAAAAAAAGAGTCCAAATCATGCCCATCATTACAGGGATCAAAATCAAAAACATCAACCACCAAACCCAACAATTACTCTCTTAACTCTTCCTTCAAGTATTTCCAGTTTTTTAAGCATAATCTTGCATCAGTAAGCATAAAAAACAGATCTTCCCATCTTTATCTATCTCACAGTATATTATTAACATACAAACAAAGACAGTGAAAACAAGTAGAAGGAAAAAAATAATAATACCAAATTCTCCCTAAAGTGAACATAAGATTTCCTATTATGTTAAAATATTTAAAACATGTACTTAAAATCATTAAGAAGGAATATTGGTATAAATAAAAACTCACTTACAGAAGGCTCTTTTGAGTAATTATAGTTGTTAACATCCAAATTACAAAGTTCAGCTTTCAATCTTGTAGAAATAGTGTTGTCATAAGCAAAAATTAGAGCTTCACTCACCATTTTCTACTCTTGTTCAATATTTTTGTCATAAGCTATAATCAAGTCCACAACGACGACTTCACCCTTTATATGTTTCTTTTGAAGAATGAAAGACTCCATATAGTAGAAAAACATATAGATGGAATCC
The DNA here is from genome assembly GCA_030763125.1 of Hippophae gyantsensis. NCBI lineage: Eukaryota > Viridiplantae > Streptophyta > Magnoliopsida > Rosales > Elaeagnaceae > Hippophae > Hippophae gyantsensis. The sequence goes on along the minus strand of CM061037.1, from coordinate 33,365,770 downwards.
ACAATATGGAAACAATACTAGGGATGGATTCCTCTATGATTATTACCAAGGTCCACCCTAGCTTAAATGAATTGTGTGGGATATCAAAAAATATAAATGACAATATTCAAGATCGCAGATTATTTTCCCATGTTATTGTTTTGCTATCAATCTCAGCAGCAGAAGTGTCAAATCCAAGAAGCCTTGCCCAAAACATAATATTGAAGGTAAATTATATTCCTTACATCTCATAAATCATGGATAATAGAAACAATAAGTTAACTTTTATAGTATACTTCTTACTTCTGCCTAAAAAAAAGTTCCATACTTGATTTAGGTAGATCACATAACTTCATTCTCAGTGTACACAAAAATGAATAACCTTATCAATGTTTAGGGAAAGATTTACATAAAAATAGATCTCTAACAATTAGTCAGATTTGAGATATACCTGAGATTTACATAAAAATAGATCTCTAAAATAGTAAGGCCATATACCTGAAATATATGCAGCTTCCAAAACTATGTTACCCAACAATAACATTTGATTACTGTGAATTACAATTGCTGCAAAGAGCATTTAAATAATAACAACCAGCATTTTCCTCTTGAAATACTATCTAAATAAAGGCTATCAAATCATAAGCATGTGTAGAATATATATTTTGGAGTCTTCAATTCCCAAAATGAAATTAACAATGAAATGAAATAACCAAATACCAAAAATATTTATCCAATGTACAACAAAAGGTTGCCAATTTTACCATTAACTCAGAAGAGCAAATGGGCAAGATCTATATATTATTGAGCAGCCTCTATAAATATGAATGACGCTTCCTAATCCAAAGAAAATGCTCCATTGCAATATCTGTATAACCCAAAACCCACTATTATACCTATTTTGTGTGTTCTATGCTCCATTCAAATGCTCAAAAGGACCACGAATTTCTTGGAGATTCACTGGTGCTCCATGAACCTGAAGAATAAATAAAAATAGTCATAAGAATCAGAACGCAGTCAAAAGTTCTCTATAATTTATGTACCTATTAAATGATGCATTCAGATTCTATAACTAATGATTAAACTATAGGATTCCATAAATTCAGACCAGTTATCACCCATTGGGAGCAAAATTAAGATAGATAAAAACATGGCCAAATACCTTCTTCCAAGGTTCACCAACTCTACACTTTGGATCTAGATCTTGTCTAGCATAATGAGAACTAAGAAAAATCTATCAGACAAACAAGAGCCAACATGACTAGAGATTACAACTTCAATGTAAACTAATTTATGAATAATATAACGGGAATCAAATTTTCTTACTTGTCATTTCTAAGTTTGAAGGTTATCCTTGTTTCACCAATATCAAAATCAAGCCAATCCTTCAAGTGCTCGTAAATGGCATAAGAGTAGAAGCTCGAGGAACCACGAAGCATTATAAACCTGAATAAAACATGCATTAGAATATATTTGTCCTGAAGATTCTTAAAATTTTTAAATATGAGATATTAATCAGCAAAATACCTTTTATCTATGTTTAAGGGAACAAACTTTCCCTCAAGAGAAGGATCCCACATTCTCGTAAATGATAGCTCAATTTGTTCTTCATTATCTATTATAACCCTAAAATCGGTACCGTGAATCCTACATAAGAAATATCAAGTATAAAAATAAAAAATTACTAGTCTTGCACAAGTAAATATAAAGTAACAATAAAATTTAAAGAATTGTCATTTTAGGCATGATAAGTCGAGGCTCAAGCTTAGAGAAATGAGAAAATGGAGAGATTTTGATTGGATATTGGTATGTAGAAGATGTCATACAGTCTAGAAACAAACTAAAACTGAACCAAAGATTGAAGCTTTACTCAGATCTAACTTCTGGGTTTGATCTTAAAGGATGATACAATAAGAATAGAGTGCAAAACATAGACATAGTCTAACCTGATGGCGAGGACGGAAAGACGAGGATGGCGAGATGAGGATGGCGAGACGAGGACGGCGAGACGCGGATGATGAGACAAGGATGACGAGACAAGGACGACTAGACAAGGACGACAACGATGAGATGTAGAGCGGCATTGATCTCCCATCTACAAAAAATATTTATATATATATGCTAAACGTATGAAAACCCTAAGGGAAAAAGAGAGGGAAAAAAAAGAAGAAAAAAAAAGAAAAAAGAAAAAAAAAGGGAAAAAAGAGAGGGAAAAAGAAAAAATTCATAAAAACTTTTGATGTTAATTTGGTGTAAAAGAGAGAAAATTAACAGGATATGTCTAAGGCCTCGGTTTTTAAAAAAACTGAGGCTAAATGTCCGAGACTAATTGTATGTATTGTAGTTTCATTAGGTCATTTCGAAATATGAAAGGTTGTGGCACAAGTAAAAAAATCTTATATAATGTCATATGGGTCCGAGTCTCTCATTCCAGTTCTTCAAGATTTTATAAATACCCATTTATCCAATTTGCTACACTATCTATACCCAAATCCCACAAAGAAAAAACCTTACTTTGAAGTATACCCATATTTTCTTACCAAAATCTTCTATGGATCATTGTGCCAAAATATACCATTATAGTCGATTCACGGGTTGAATTGATTTTGAATTATGTATTTTTTTATACATTTTACTCTTTTTCTATTATCTTTAGAACATCACATAATAGTAGAAAAAATCAAAATATGTTTTAAAAAAATTTAAATACTACAAATAATTGAAAAATTAAATATTAATTAATTACTTGAAAATTAAATTTATTAAAAAATAATAATTTACATACAATACATATATATATATATATATAAATTAAATTACAAATAAAATAATTTCAGCTTTTTTGTCATTGATTTTGTTATATTCTTATTTTATTTCAAAGAAAGGAAGCTTGGTTTGCTTAGAATCACTAGAAATATTTCATTCATAGTAACCAGGGAACTAGGCAAGAGAGATGAGATGGAGTTTGGGTAGAAAAATAGATCCATTGTAACAATTCATTCCCCTAAATATATGAGCACATAAACATCCATCAAACAAGCTGCCCCAAACTTTAGAGATACAAGAATAGAGAAATTAAAGAATTATAAAAATTACCATAGGGTTTTCATATGCTATTCAAGATCATCAGATTCTTCTCCTGATTCTTCTTGTGATGTTATAATTTGAACCATGTGTTCTGTCTATTCCTCTAGTAAATCATCAAAAATTTGAATATTATAGCCCAACTTGTTCCAACCAAATATCTACATGTATTTAAATTCAAAATAAAAATGTAATATTATGAATTCACAAAAATAACTTATATATGTTAAAAAGGTATATTAGTAAAAGAGATTACCACATCTTTAATTGGAATGTTGATATTTGAGATGATTTCACTCAAACTTCATGAAAAAGTAACCACACATGACTCCATCATTTTGTCATGGAACCTACAAAAAACAATTGTACATAGTTTTCCATATTCAAACATCGTTATTATTTAATAGTAAAATTAATTAAATTATTAATATTCACTTTTACATACCATAACTTTGTCTCATAAAAGCTTATGAGATTTTTTAAGGAAAATGCCCCTACTCTTGTTCCACAGCTTCCATGCCCTATCAAAGTTTTAAACAATTAGTTTTTTATTAAATATTACAAAGAACAATAGAAGAAAAATAACTAGCTATAACTCTTACATTTCAACAAAAAATTTTGTATCGTTACTCCATTTTATGGAAGCTGAGTCATAGTACCAAACATAATTTCCATATAAATCAAGGATTATCAACATCCAATGATCTTGGTCTTGTTCAAACTTTAGTGGACAAGGGATTATCGACTTCTGATTTCTGTTAAATATTAATGTGCTATCACATAATTGTTTAGCTCTAATACTAACATCTTTCTCTTAATATTGATTGAAAAATGAAGAATCATAGAACATTGCTAAATATGATGAGTGATTAGCTTGAAATCGATAACAACATACCCTATATAAAATAAATATATATAAATAATTAGATAATATAAATATAATTATATATGTTCTACATAAATGAAAGTTATTTATTGATTGAGGAATCACCTTGTCTACACTTGAATTATACTTAAATCGATCATTTGATATTTAGAAACTGCAATATGCACTCGATCGATATATATGTTTGGCTAGACATAGTCCATCCATCATTTATGTTAGTCTTGATCATAACAATAGTCATCAAAGAGCCAAGATTTATACTAAAGTTTATAGCATATTCATAACTATACTTTTTTCATGACTTCTTCTTGAATGACTTAGTGCGTAATGATTGCCCACTAGACATAGATTTACCACGAGATACTTGCTTTGTATCTCTTAAATGTGATGTACTTACTAATTCTGGTATAATAGACCAGAGAAGAAGTATTATATATGTTAGTAATAATAAAAGAATAATAATATAATAGAAGTAGTAAAAAAAGTGTTATCTTAAGTAAAAAAATAGTACCATGTCAAAATTTATCACAACTTGACTCGATGGCCAAGCCATATATTGTTCAATCGTTTCTTGGATTGTGGTAGCATCAGAAGGCACATGTAGTGGACAATCATGGATCAATGATTAATCAATTACTATTCGCCAATAATTTGACAAATATTGATTATGAATCATTCGATCATTGCTCAATTGTTGTACCGTTCCAATAGCAACATAGTCCGTAGATGATAGATGTTTCAACAAACATTTCATATTATATAAAAAAATTAAGCATTATATATAATAAATAAAATATATAATAAAAAATAAAATAATAGAATATCTACATAAACTTTAAATCTTATCACAAATGATTCATCAAATTGAGAAGGACTCCCATATAGGGTAGCTATTGGAAGGACATTTTTATAAAAACATTCATTATGATTTGATGGATGGTAAGATTGCATATGAGATATTGAACCTCTACTTGATTGCATCTACATTCTTGGCATAAAGGAAGAACCAATAAGATGACTATATCCCATACAAGATATATGTTGGGCGCCATGAGATTGCTTGGGTGGCATGCCTAACATAGATGGTGGAATGCTTGGCATGGATGGCATGCCCTCATTGTAGTATGCTGCCATGCCTAACATGTGTTGTGTTAACCTTTTTTTGCATATCCTGATAAGTTCCCATAGGCAGGAAAATCATTAATTTTCCATAAAAAGATCCCTTCAAGTTAAAGTGTTCTTCTTTATGTGCATCGTAAAAATTTACACCATCATTCCAAAACATCTTTAAATCATCTATCAGAGGCTACAAATATACATCAATATCAACTCTGGGTTGGTTTGGTCCTAAGATCAATAATATTAGCATCATGAATTTTCTTTTCATACATAACCAGGGAGGAAGGTTGTATGTTACCATAATTACTAGCCAACAGCTATATCTACTACTAAGAGAGCTGTGTGGATTAATTCTATTAGCATAATGGAAAGACGAAGATTGTGCAAATCAGATGCAAATTAAGGAGATAAATTATCTACTATTTTCCAATTTGGAGAATCATAAGGATGACGTAACACCCTATCATCAAATCGATTATTTGAATGCCAAGTCAACATCTTCGATGTCTCTTTACTTTTGAAAAACCTTTGAAAGCAAGGAATTGGAGGAAAGTACCAAAGAACCTTTGCAGGCATGCCTTTCTTAGTTGTTGTCTTATTTGTAGCATACTTCCATCTCGATTCTTTACACATAAGACAATCATCTAATGTCTTATATTCTTTTCTATAAAGAATGGAATCATTTGAACAAGCATGAATCTTATGATATTCCGTGCCAAATCGACTAAGAGATTTCTTTACTTCATATATTGAAGATGACAATTCAATACCCTCAAGAAACATATCTATTAATACATTTAATAATTCTGTGAATACCTTGTTAGAAAACCATTTTTTGCCTTCACATTGTACAAATGAACCAATCTCGACATTTTAGTGTATTTCTTGCACTCTGGATACAACGGTTTTTCGACATCTTCTAGAAGTTTTTTAAAGATTTCAGGATCATCCTCATGTAGTTCATCTTCAACACCATGAAATATATTTTATGTCTGTACATTATGATAAGATATATATAATTCACTCACATTCTTATTTATATCTTTCCCATGAGTATTATTAATATTTTCTCCATGATAATACCAACATTTATAACTCAAAATAATACCACTACAGATAAGGTGATACTTAACCTCGTCAACATCATGAAATTTCTCATTTTTACATTTAACACATGGGCATCAAATCATACTAATTTCATTATTACTATTTCTATAAGAAAATTCCAAGAAACTTTCAACTCCAAAAATATAGTCCCACTCAATTTTACATTTTGACATCTAAGATTTGTCCATTTTCTACTAATGACATTAAGCATATTAAATATGTATCCAACCAATATATTTAAGATATTATTATATATGAATTCCCTAATTATTAGAATATCTATCAAAAAATCATATAAAAATAAATACATAAAAATCAAACATAAAAAATATATTATATTAACAATATATAATATATAATAAGTTATATATATATATATATATATATAAATGCATGTAATTAATAATAATACATATTTTATACATATATATATATATACATATATATATATATAATAATAATAATAGGATTAATAATAATAATAATAATAAATATTAATAAACCCCTTATAAATTATATACATATAAAAATATTATATATATATATATATATATATATATATATATATATTTCATGTACATGTAAATAATTCTCAAAAAATTTAAAATTTAAATAAATTAATATATATCAAACCCTTAAATACATAAAATTATTAAAATAAATAAATGAATAAAAATACCTTCTTCTCTTCTAAGCTTGAATAAAAATACAAAACCTACATAACACAAAAATTTATATACAAATAATAACACATAATATTCAAAAAATAAAGAAATATGAATAATAAGTGTAAAATAATTCATAGAAATACTTATAAGAGTAAATGAAGTGACAAAATAAAAGAAATGAAGAAAAAATGGTGTTTTGTAAGTGAGAAAATGGGTATAAAAATTTGAGTATTATGATAATAAAAAATAGGGGATCTAGAAGAGAAATTGGAGAGGAAGAAGACCCACTAACAGCGCCGAATTTGGTGGTCGAAGGTGGCCAGAAAATGAGAAAGATTAGAGGAGGGAGTTGGTCATTTTTTTGGGTTACACAGCAGCTGGTTCTGTCTGGAATATAGGGGAGAAAGAAGAGAAAAGGAAAAGACAAACGTGTGTAGTGTCGGTTGACACGTAGGATCGATGCTACGTCTTACGTGTAGCATCAGTTGACAAATGGAATCGACGCGTAGCCTAGCTTCAGTCCTACGTGTTAAGCGATGCTATATCCTACTTGTAGCATCAATCCTAGGTGTCAATCGACGCTATTTTTTAATTTTTAAGTCAGTTTTTCAACATATTGATTTAAAATTCATTATAAGTTAATTTTTTTCAAAAATTGACTTTAAATCTCAACTTAAATACCTTTTTTTGTAGTATTGGGTTCCAAAACCATCTTTGTTTTTGACATAGAAATAGGTGACTTGGTTGAACAAACCAAACATTTAACTTGTGAACTACCTTGAAAGTGCTTGGAAACCACTTCATCATAGAGTGGTGAGAGCCTTTCATAGATATATTTATTTACATATGGTATAATAGAATAATTACACATAAATATTGATTACAAAATAAATGAAAGAATTAGCTAAACAAGCTCCTATAATTGAGGAGTATACGTGAAGCTTGAAGCAAAAAAATTGCAAGAGAGGCCGAGGTACACTTTTGGTGAAGATATCGACAACCTGTAAGTGAGAAGGCACATATTGAGTGCGAAGTTTACCAGTAACAACAAGTTCCTGAAGAAAATGGTAGTCTAACTCAACATGCTTGGCTTGCTTGTGAGAGACAGGGTTGGAACTCAAAAAAATTACACTTTTGTGGAAGAGAAATTCTAAGGTCATGAAGAAGATGCATGAGCCAAAGAATTTCCATCATAGTCAGAGAAAGAGCACGATATGTAGACTCACAACTGGAAAGATAAATAGTAGATTACTTCTTGACACTCCAAGAAACCAAGTTGTTACCAAGGTAAAAAGAATAATTAGAAGTAGAATGATGAGTGTCAAGACATCCTACCCAGTGGGCATTAGAGTAAGGAACTAAAGCACTAGGATCAGTAGAGGGATGAAAAGTGATGTTAAAATGCAGTGTGCCTTTAACATAGCGAAGAATGCATTTGATAGCAAGAAAATGGTCTTCATTCGAAGAGTGTAGAAATTGACTGATAGAGTTTATAGGGTAAGTAATATTAAGATGCATGATAGTCAAATACTAGAGATCACCAACTAGAGAGCAGTAAAGAGTGGGATCTAAAAACAAAGAACCATCAGAAGACAAGTGCTGAGAAATAACCATGGGGGTGTGAACAGGCTTGTTGTCAAGTAACTGAGCTCGTGTGAGAATGTCTTGTGGATATTTGAGCTGACTGATAAATAGACCATTAGTGGTGGATGTGATTGTAGGGAATGGTGCGTCCCTACCCATTACCCATATTGGTAAAATTTCCCCTTCCCTAAATCTTCATATGTTAGATATTTTGGTTGTCCCTCACCTCACAAAAAATCCTTTGTCCATTAGTAAACTAACAAATGATTTTCCATTATCCGTTACTTTTACTAATGATGTTTTCATTGTTATGAATCGCCAAATGGGAAGGGTGGTGGCAACCAATAAATGAGATGGAGGCCTATATGTGCTAGAACGTGAAAATTTTGCTTTTTATTTTTGTCCTTAAAAATAAATCCCTTCATGCTTCGTATGATTTATGGCATGCTTGCCTTGGACATGTAAACCATTATGTTATCTCCTTTTTAAATAAAAAAGGATAACTTTATCTTACCTCTTTATTGTCGTCTCCTACATTATGTGATACATGCCAACTTGCAAAAATCATCGTTTGCCTTATTCTCGTATTGAACATCGATGGTCTAATGTTTTAGATCTTATTTATTGTGATATATGGGGTCCTTCACCTATAAAATCCAATTTGGGTTTTGCCTACTATGTTTTATTCATTGATGATTATTCTTGTTTCACTTGGCTTTATCCATTTTTATGATACTTTTATCCAATTTCAAAATTTTTTGGAAAATCAATATTCTACTCGTATAAAAACATTTTAAAGTGACAATTGTGTAGAATTTACTAGAAATCACTTTAAAACTCATCTTCATACTTTTGGCATTCATCATCAACTCTCTTGTCCATATGCTCCTGCGCAAAACGGTCGCGTAGAAAGAAAACACCATCATGTGATTGAAACCGATTTGGCGCTACTTTTCTACTCTCACACTTCTCTTCGCTTTTGGGTCGACACCTTTAGCACTGTAGTCTACATCATCAATAATTTACGAACACCACTTCTTGGAGGTATGTCCCCCTTTGAGCTTCTATATGGTTTCTCTCCGAATTATGCAAATTTTCATCCATTTGGTTGTCGTGTTTATCCCCGTGTTCATAAAAAAAGAAGTTAAAATGTGAATAATAACTTATGCTTGAGATTTTAAATAAATCAAATCATGATTGTTTAAGAAGATTAAAATAACTTATGCTTGAGATTTTAATTATGATCTTAAAGGAGATTAAAAAGTATGACACATTTTTGTGTTAAGTTGTTTTCTTTTATTCTTAAAAATTAATTTTTGATTTTGTTGTAATTTAGTTTTTAAGTTGTTGTTTTTATTATTTCTTTTAATTTTTATATTTAGTTCAATGTTTGTAGGTATCATTACTGAAAACCCTCATGAGACTCAAACTCGTCCACTAGGGTAACCTAGGGGTTTAAAGGCTTGTTGCATAGGCTAAATGCAACTGTGTCAATCCACGGAAGTGATTTAGGATAGTTTAATTTTTACTTTTTATCGCTTCTCTTGCTAAGGGACTAGCAAGAAGCTGGTTGGGGTTGTGATAAGTGCTAAAAAAACACTAAAATTACCATGATTTTATGCACATTAATTGATTAAAAAAATATATATTTATATGATTTTATCATATATTTATATAAATTTGCCTTTTCGGAATCACAGGTATTTTTATTATTTTTCAGGTATTTTCGCTTAAAAACGTAACTTAAAGACAAAAAGAGGAATATTGGAAGCAATACATCACAAATATATTAATAAAAAAATGAGAAAAGGTCAACAGATATGGAAAAATTGCACAAAATAGGTCAAAAAGGTCAAAAATGTCAAAAAGGAGGAAAATGCGCACGGAGTCGCACAGCCCATGCGCGCAAGCACCCAGCTCCCCACTCCCGTGTGCGCCTGCGCTTGCCTTGATCCAGTTCCGCGTGTGCTGCTGCCATCTCGCCCCATTTTCGTGTGTAACCGCCCCACATCATGCTGACGTCAGCAATCACCACTCCGCGTTTCCACAATTTTTTAACATTTTTTCACCCACTTTTTCTCTCCATCCTCACCTATAAATACCCCCCCTTTTCTTCACTTCTAAACACACCTCAAAACACATCTTCTCTTCTCTTTCTTTCTCTGATTTTAAAGTTTTTTTTAATTTTTCTTAGTTATTTTTTCTTAGTTTTAGAGTTCTTCTCTTTTTGAGAATAACTAATTATGTTTTTATAATTTATTTGCTTTTTTGATTCAATAAATGGGAGTGCAAATTCCGTTTGGAGGTTTTCCAGCAACGGGAATAATATCAAAGTACTATAAGGATTTTATTTTCTTTAGAGTTATTTTTTATGCTTTATTCTTACATGTTATATTTAATTTGTCTGTGATTAAATTTAACTTTGTTGGCTATTTGTAAACATGATATAATAATAACGTTGTTATGCTTACAAGATATTAAATAGGTAAAAATCTCTAAAATGAACTGATTTTATTTTTATTCAAGATTTTATATTAAGAATGTTAGAGAGAAATATATTATTTTTCATTACAAACTTAAATCTAAAAAATTAGATTTTAAGGTTTAGTTATCCGATCTGATTTAGAGTAGTGCTCTTTTATTTGTTGGTAAAATCGCCCGATAGTTAGAGTGAAGCTCTATTTCAAATTTTTTTATAAGAATTATTATCTGAAAATGTATTGACAACATGTTTTCAGTAGTGGTTTTAAAACTTGAAAGTTAGTACCCGGATAACTAAATTCTTAGGTTTAATTTGGACACCTTGAATAAAGTTTAAATTGTCTAACCCCACCAAAGGTGGCATTTAAATGGTTCATTTTTAATCTCTTAGAAAAGAGAATTCATTTAATTAACCAAATTAGTTATCAACTACACGGATAGGTGTTAATTGATTTGTTTAGTTAACAAAGAATATCTAACCCCACCAAAGGTGGTATTCATATAAAAAAGAGAGAATCAATAAATATCAATTCATATCTTTAATAACCTAAATAATATGAGTAAGCATAATTAACTTAGTTATTATAAATGATAAAATTTGCATAAATATTTATTGAATCTGTATCTATGTTTATTTTTATGTTATTAGGTAAAAAACACAAAAAACCCAAATATCGTGACAGGATGTTTAGGATTTAATTTCGTTTTTAAAAGTTTGAATAATAAATTAAAAATCACATACATTCCTTCCTTAGATTGACCTTGGGAGTATACTTATCATTTTCTATGAAATGATTCGTGCACTTACGAGAGTTTTATAAATACATAAAACCAAATGAACGGCAGGATCAACAATGTCGGTTTTGCCCCATCAAGTTTTTGGTGCCGTTGCCGAGGAAGAAATAGTGTTTTTAAATTATTTATCAAAATTTTAAAAAACCTTTTGTGTTGTAAATAATTGTAATTTTTTTTATTTAAAAAAAATAAAAAAAAATAAAAAATTTGTCGTTTATGAATAGTAAAAAAACAAAAAAAAATTAAAATATTTTTTTTCCTCAAAAAAAAAAACAAAAAAATAAATAAACTTACCGTTCATTAATGGTATAAAAAAATTCAAATTTCAATTTCATAATAAATAAATAAAAAATTAAAATTTTAAATTTCATAAAAAAAAAGTTATAATGTGAATAATAACTTATGCTTGAGATTTTAATTACGATCTTAAAGGAGATTAAAAAGTATGAGACATTTTTATGTTAAGTTGTTTTCTTTTATTCTTAAAAATTAATTTTTGATTTTGTTATAATTTAGTTTTTAAGTTGTTGTTTTTATTAGTTCTTTTAATTTTTATATTTAGTTCAATGTTTGTGGGTATCATTACTGAAAACCCTCACGAGACTCAAACTCGTCCACTAGGGCAACCTTGGGGTTTAAAGGCTTGTTGCATAGGCTAAATGCAACCGTGTCAATCCACAGAAGTGATTTAGGATAGTTTAATTTTTAGTTTTTATCGCTTCTCTTGCTAAGGGACTAGCAAGAAGCTGGTTGGGGGTTGTGATGAGTGGTCAAAAAGCACTAAAATTATCAGGATTTTATGAACATTAATTGATTAAATATATATATATATATATATATATATATATATATATATATATATATATATTTATATGATTTTATCATATATTTATATAAATTTGTCTTTTCGGAATTACGGATATTTTTATTATTTTTCAGGTATTTTCGCTTAAAAACGTAACTTAAAGACTGAAAGAGGAATACTTGAAGAAATACATCACAAATATATTAATAAATAAATGAGTAAAGGTTAACAAATATGGAAAAATTGGACGAAATGGGTCCAAAAGGTCAAAAAGGAGGAAAATGTGCACGGAGCCGCACAGCCCGCGCGCGCTAGTGATGAGTGCTCAAAAGCACTAATATTACCATGATTTTATGCGCATTAATTAATTAAAAATATATATATTTATATGATATTTATTGATTCTCTCTTTTTTATATGAATACCACCTTTGGTGGGGTTAGATATTCTTTGTTAACTAAACAAATCAATTAACACCTATGGGTGGGGTTGATAACTAATTTGGTTAATTAAATTAATTCATTTTTCTAAGAGATTAAAAATGAACCATTTAAATGCCACCTTTGGTGGGGTTAGACAGTTTAAACTTTATTCAAGGTGTCCAAATTAAACCTAAGAATTTAGTTATCCTAGTACTAACTTTCAAGTTTTAAAACCACTACTGAAAACATGTTGTCAATACATTTTCAGATAATAATTCTTATAAAAACTTTTGAAATAGAGCTTCACTTTAACTACCGGGCGATTGTACCAACAAATAAAAGAGCACTACTCTAAATTAGACCGGATAACTAAACCTTAAAATCTAATTTTTAGATTTAAGTTTGTAATGAAAAATAATATATTTCTCTCTAACATTCTTAATATAAAATCTTGAATAAAAATAAAATCAATTCATTTTAGAGGTTTTTACCTATTTAATATTTCGCAAGCATAACAACGTTATTATTATATCATGTTTACAAATAGCCAGCACAGTTAAATTTAATCACAGACAAATTAAATATAACATGTAAGAATAAAGCATAAAAAATAACTGTAAAGAAAATAAAATCCTTACAGAACTTCGATGCTATTCCCGTTGCTGGAAAACCTCCAAGCGGAATTTGCACTCCCATTTGTATGTCCCTGTTGATTGCCTCTTGATTTCTAAAATTTGTTCTTGACTCCTCAATGAACTTTCCCAAAATTCCTTCCAAATCTATTTGTTTCTTCTCTTGGGGTTGGTAGGAGGATGATGACGGTTTGAATCCCTCTTGGTTATTTCCCCATGACAAATTTGGATGATTTCTCCAACCTGGATTGCAGGTGTTCGAATATGGGTTATGTTGAGGTTTTTGGAAATTTGAAACATATTTTACTTGCTTAGCATTTGGTGAAGCAAATGGATTTCCAACTTGGCACTCGATACTAGCATGATTTCCACCACATAAATCACATTGTGCAGTTGGTTTGGATTCAAATTTGGATGACAAAGAATCCATCTTTCTTGAAAGAATAACAACTTGAGTCGACAAAGCATTCACTGAATCAATTTCATGCACTACTGCTGGTCTTTTTGCAATTACCCACTCTGAATGCCACTGATTGTTGTTTTCTGCCATAATCTTTAACAACTCATGAGCATTCTCCAGTGTTTTTCCCATTAAAGACCCTCCAACTGCAGCATCAATCATTGCATGATAGTTTGAAACCAACCCATTATAAAATGTAGAGACTTGCAGCCAAATTGGTATACCATGATGTGGGAACTTCCTCAACATTTCTTTGAATCTTTCCCAAGCTTCATACAATGATTCTTGGTCATACTGTGTAAAAGATGTGATTTCATTCCTCAATTTTGCCGTCTTAGTAGGAGGAAAGAACTTGGACAAGAATTTCTAAACCAATTCATTCCATGTTGTAATTGATCCCGGTGGTAATGAGTTTAGCCACTCCTTGGCTTTATCTTGAAGTGAAAAAGGAAAAACCCTCAATCTTATAGCATCTTCGGACACACCATTTATCTTGTAAAGATCACACACTTCCAGAAAGTAAGCAATATGTGCATTTGGATCATCCTTTGACATTCCACCAAACTGCTTTGATAGAACCATTTGGATAAAGGATGGTTTTATCTCAAAGTTATTGGCTTGAACAAATGGCTTCCTTATACCCGAAGTAGTTCCAGCAACATTAGGCGTAGCATAATCCCTCAAAGCTCTACGATTTCCACCTCCCTAAACAAATGGTGGATCCATGGCTGATTGTCTATTAGGAGTTGAGGTTGAACACCTTCTCTCTCAGTTTAGACGCCTATATGTTCTATCAATCTCCAGATTAAATGGAAGAAGGTTAAGGCTTCTTGTACGTCTCATACAAAAATCCTACAACCAGAAAATCAACTAGGACAAAAACAACACAAAGTTACCTTTTTTTATGATAAATAAAATAAAAGAGCAAAACAAAAAAAATTAAAAATGAAACAATGATAAAGCAAATTAACTTCAAATTAAAACTAAGATTAGGTAGTATCGATATTATTAAAATCAAACCATTCCCCGGCAATGGTGCCAAAAACTTGATGCTTATTTTTGCAAGTGTACGAATCGTTCAAGTAATAAAGTGTACAAAAGTACGGATATCGATCCCACAAGGAATGGCGTTACTAAGTACCAAAATTTGCTAACCCTAATTTTATTTAAAAACCCCAATTGTTGAAATTGTTTAAGAACCAAATTAACTTAAAACTAAACGCAAATAACAAAATTTAATGTTGTTCACAAATGATTAAAAACGCTAAGGCATTTGATGTCGCTAAATCAATTCAATCCGATTTCAAGTCATGTTATATGAGAATCAAAGCTAAAAGTGATGGTTGAAAACCCCAAATTTACCTAATACTCTCTCTCGAGTTATATTAGAATTACTTATCTTTGAAAACCAACTATATTTCTATGAAGATTTAATCACAAACAAGCACATTACGATTTGTGGAATTTCTAGAATAACCACATACATCATGCATTAGTTCTCACACTTGCATTCAACATACGGTATTTATCACAAGAAGCATTCATTACACATCTCCTCTCGATCTCAATATAATGCAACAAATCATCTAAATTTTGGCTAGAAATTTAAAAGCATTATGCATGGAAATAAATACTCAACTTGAAAACAATGAATTCATATAACAATAACACAAGCAATCAGATTTTCTTGATTCAACTACATCATAGCCTTAGCAAAAATAAATTAGTTCATAACGAAAATAAGAATAAACATTATCTCAATTGAATCCATGAATAACAAATCTGAATAAAATGCAGAAAATAAAAGCTAAGGAGAAGAGATGAGAAACTCTTGAAGATGAAGACTTGGTAGCAACAATGGTGATGATCCTTCAAGCTTCTCCAAACTTTCTCTCCAAAATTGCCTTTTCTTCTCCAAAAATGACTCAGATCTGCTCTATCTTCCCTTCTCCTCTTTCTCCATCATATTGTATATATAGATCTAGGGTTTTGGGGGCAATTTTGGAACAAAACAACATAAAAAATGTGTTTTCGAACAAAACTCATCAACGGCGACATTATTCTCGCCGTGGCGAGATTTCTGGAAAAATTACGATTTTTATTCCGCTGATTCTGGCCGATGGCAAAATTAATTTGGTTGGCGGCCAAAGGTGTCTTGCTAGTGGCGAAATAATCGCACCGGCGGCGAGATTTGCATATGCCAAAATCCGTGCTCTCGGGAAGATTTTCGTCGTGCTCTCTGTAAGATTTTTGCTAGCGGCGGGATTTCCAAATTTTGAAGCTTTGTTTTCTTTTTATTTTCACTCAATCCCGATCATTGAAATTTGTCCCAAACTTCTCCAAAATCATGATTTTACCTGAAATTGTACTTTAAACACGAAATACCCGTGAAATGACATTTGTGGATTAAATAATCAAATAAACACAATTTTCACACAAATATCAACATTTAAATCATAACAAAAATGTAATAATTTGACTCTTATCACTTGACCACTTATCGATTAAGTATCTGAATAAAGAAACTCTTTAGCATTAACTTGGCAAGCTATTTTCATAGTTTTTGGGGTTAACATATCAGTTAATTCAACCTCCCTCATTAACTCGCGCTCAAAGATCCAAACCCTAATTTTGTTCTGCTCGTACTTGCGCTCATCCTCGTGCTCACCCTCACGTTCGCTTTCACACTAGAAGGAAAAGGATCTAGTAGTTGGAGATCTAGAGGATGAAAGGGAAACGAAATTTCCTGGTGTTGGAAAGAAAATGAGGGAACTGCAGCTAGAGGATGAGGGAAACCAAAAAAGAAAGCAAAATAAAGCAGCATTGGGAAAATGAAAGAGAAGAGAGAAAGGGAGAAAGGGAAAAAAGGAAAGAAAAAAAAGAGGAAAAAAATTGATAAAAAATTTGGTATTTAATTAGTGTATGTCTATGGCCTCGGTTTTTTAAAAATCGAGGCTAAAACCCTATGGTCTCGATTTTTTAAAAAATCGAGGCTAAATTTCTGAGACCAAAGACATGTATTGTAATAGTGCAACTTTGAAATACAAACCTCCTTAACACATTATTGTCTATCAGCACTTTCACCTCGCTTCCTTGGAAAGCCTCTTAAGGGTAGGTCCCTTAAGACCTCAAGGGATGGGTCCTTAAACGCCAAGAGAAATCCCTATTGAAAGTCAACTTTTTGAATCTATCAATATGTTTGAAAAACTCTCCAACAAGGTAGACAAGATCCATTGAGATACAAGAGCTACTTCACATAGTACAAGTTTTGGATGTAGTCAATTTTACAGGTTTTTTCAATAACTGGTATTTAAATTTAAGCCATGTCAATGATGATATGAATTTGAGGTTTAAAATGGTGTCCCAGTCTCTTGAGATTTTGACATGCACACTAATCACATTCTGTATGACACAATTGAAACTCTTACCGTGGCTCAAGAAATTCATAGCCATACTTTCAAGGGCTGAAATACAGTCTTAAACTATTGGGTGTTTTGTTCCAATTCCATCAGAACTATCATCAAGCTTCCTTAGCTGCTCGCACTACCTATGTTCAAGCTCTTTACAATGGTACTATCCTATCTTGAGTGAAGCTTGGTCTCCTAGTAATGTCTTGAATAATCTGAATGCTCAGGACTCCATTTCTGGTTCCATGATAGTATTCAATGGATCAATTTTATGATGAATTTGGGAGCTTTAGACCTTGGATGCTTTGGAACTAGATTTACCTGGACCAATTTAAAACACGCTTATCAGGAAATGGGCTGCACCAGACTAATAACCAGTACTAGGCTGGTATCCCTGGTCGATGTGGGACTCAACGCCCCACCTCACATTGGATGGGAGAACACAGCTCTACCAGACCCGAGTGCCAGTGTGCGAGAGGGGACTCATCAGTTGACCCCAGGAACCTACTTTGATACCAAGTTGAAAGCTAGGAAACCAAAGCTTTCTCTCAAAACGCGCTTATCAGGAAATGAGCTGCACCAGACTAATAACCAGCACTAGGCTAGCATCCCTGGTCAATGTGGGACTCAAAACCCCACCTCACATAGGACGGGAGAACACAGCTCTACCAGACCTGAGTGCCAGTGTGCGAGAGGGGACTTATCAGTTGACCCCAGGGACCTGCTTTGATAGCAAGTTGAAAGCTTGGCAACAATAGCTTTCCCTCAAAACATGCTTATCAGGAAAGGGGCTGCACTAGACTAATAACCAGTACTAGGCTGGCATCCCTAGTCGATGTGGGACTCAACATAACATACATGATATCGATGGAATATCTCAACGATTAGATAGAGTCCTTCTTTCACAAGACTGGGCAAAAATATTTCCAAAAGAAATAATAATTAACTTGCCAAACTTCATATCTGGTCACCATCCAATTTTCCTTCACCAAAATGGTTTACTTGAGAAATGTCAGAAAAGACCTTTCCGAT
The DNA here is from genome assembly GCA_030763125.1 of Hippophae gyantsensis. NCBI lineage: Eukaryota > Viridiplantae > Streptophyta > Magnoliopsida > Rosales > Elaeagnaceae > Hippophae > Hippophae gyantsensis. Next base: position 33,347,309 of record CM061037.1, on the reverse strand, counting down.
TCATGGCGAATATGGTTTCGAGACAATAGTTGTAAAGAGTTTATACAATCTGAGTGGACAAAGTCCAATACTCATGGCTCATTTCACATTAAACTTGATCATCTTACAGGCAAGTTAAGTTTTTGGAACAAAAGTCACTTTGGTTTTATTCTAGAAATAATAAAAGACATTGATAATCGACTCAATTTTATTCAGACTTGCAAAATGGATCCCAATCAAGCAACTCTGGAAAAATTCAACAAGAACAAAGTAATGAACAATGACATAAACTTGGTTCTATGTGGAAACAAAAATTCAAGGAATTAAGGATCAAGGAAGGAGACAGAAACACCAAATTCTTCCATAAGTCCACACTGCATAGAAGAAGAAACAATTTTATTCCCTACCTTCAACTTTCAACTAGATCCATCACTTGGAATAGGAAAGATATTGGGCAAGAATTCATTAATTTTTTTCCAAGATATGATTTCCAATAATCAAATCTTGGATGATCAATTCAATTCACTTTTTCCAAAGGTCATGAAGGATGCCCACAATTCTATTGTAGCTATTACTCCCTCTCCTTGAGAAATTAAGGATACCCTTTAGGATATGCATGCCCTCAAAGCCCCTAGACATGATGGCTACCCTGCCTTATAAAAAATGTTGGGACACTGTAGGAGCGGATGTGGTAAAGGAAATTCAACATTTTTTTGTCTTTGGTCAGTTGAATCCTACTTGGAATCAAAGTTTCATTACTCTAATTTTCAAAGTTCAAAACCCTAGCACTGTTACTAATCATAGTCCCGTAAGTCTCTGCAATGTAAATTATAAACACATTCAAACTTCCTACAAGTGTTATTGACAATATTGAGTCGCTCATTAAAGGTTCTAGTGGATAGGATAAAAAAATCCAAACATTACTACACACCTTTAACCTGTGACACAATTGCAAACCAAAAATTGAAGGGGGTTTGTGTTTCAGGAAATGTTCATATTTAAATAAGGATATTCTTTTGAAAGCAGCTTCGGATCTAACCACTTAGGCTGACAAACTATGGGTGAAAATATTGAGTGCTAAATATCTCAATGAACAATCCTTTTAAAAAATTTAGAAGCGGAATGGCGATTCTCATATTTGGAAAGGACTTCTCTAGACTATAGATGTTACCCAAAAATGAATATATTGTAAAGTTGGCGATGATTCCACCATATATTTTAGGGTTAACCCTTGGATCCTTGGGTTACCTTACCAAAAGCTTCCTCACGAAGTATTAACAAGAAGAGAGCATAATCCAGAGCTATAACAATTAAACAAAATATCTGACTTATGTTTCCGAAAAAATCATTGGAAAATGGATATTGATAAGATACAACACACATTGGGAGCTAATGTTGCATAGTTCATAGTAGAAATCAAACCACCCTCACCCTTCCAAAAGGATCAGTTAATTAACCTGATTTGGCACTTGCAAAGGAATATTTTCTGTCAAGGAAGCCTATTGGGTTACTTCTTTACCCAAATTGTGAAAAAAAACTTGTGAAAGCCTCCGTTCATAAAGGACACAAACTTCTCTTGTGGAAAATCTTGACTAATAGCTTGAGCACAAGAAAAAAAAATAACTAGTTGAATTCATACATTTGGAAGATATATACTAGGTGCACTCTTTGTCATAAAGAAACTAAGGATGTCAAACACCTCTTCATAAGATGTGAAATCCTCAGATCTTGGTGGTTTCAATGGCATTGACATCTATTTGTTGGAGAATTACGCAAATTCCCAATAAATCAGATTTATGAGAAAATAAAATAGACAAAAACACACAAATTTGATAACAGAGTTCGGTCAATCTTGCTTACGTTTTTGGACCTATTGCAGATCTTTTTACTAAAAAAGAGATAAATTATATAAGGTGTTTACAACACTCACAGCTCATAACCCAATTATACCCAAGAAAATTACTCTCAATTTTCTCTCACTAAAGCTTTTTTCTCTAAGTTTTTCTCTCAATTGGAATGAACATTTGATTGATTAATTCATTACAATTATACATCTATTTATAGGGAGATTCACTCTTTGTATTTCAAAGGGTTCCTTGAATTGTTCTTTGAATTAGGCCTTGATTTTCTCCTTTATTTGCTCCTTGATTTCCTCCTTAATTTTCCTCTTAATTTGCTCCTTGAATAAAGGTCAATTATTCAAAAATTTCCCACTTGAAGACTGATTCCAATTTGTATTCACACCTCGATCAATTTAGCAACTTTTCTAGTCTTATTACTCTAACAGATCAACTAAAGTTGAGCACAACTTCAATTTGTCAATAGTCACCACCTTTTGTCAATATATCTGCTGGATTTTTGCTTCCTTGAATCTTCTCTAGTATTAACACACCATCTTCCAATAGAGATCTGATGAAGTGATAACAAAGCCCAATATGCTTGGTTATAGAATGAAATGCTGAATTCTTCGCCAAGTGTATTGCACTTTGACTATCACTATGCAAAACATTCTTCTCTTGTTTGAATCCCAGCTTAGTTAACAAACCTTAAAGCCATACCATCTCTTTACTAGCTTCAGTCACTGCTACATACTCAGCCTCTATAGTTGATAGAGTGACAATCTTCTATATCTGTGACATCCAACTAACATCTGTAGTTCCAATAGTAAATATATAACCGGTGATGCTTCTTCGGTCATCAACTTTACCTCCAAAGTCTACGTCTACGTAGCCTTGTACTTTTAACTCTCCTTTAATAAAGTAAAAACACTTCTCTGTGGTACCTTGTAGATATCTCAAAATCCACTTGACTGCTTTCCAATGAGTTTTCCCTAGATTTGACATAAATCTGCTAACAACTCCTATTACATGGCCAATGTCTGGTCTCGTACAAACCATTGTGTACATCAAACTTATAATGGCTAAGGCTTAAGGAACCTTAGCCATGGATTATCTCTCTTCCTTCGTCTGTGGGGACTGATCCTTGGATAGACGAAAGTGACTAGCCAAGGGTGTGCTAACTGGCTTGGCGTCACCCAAGTTAAATCTTTGCAAAACACGGTTGAAGTACTCTGCCTGAGATAACTGCAAGGATCCTCTCTTCCTATTTCTTGTGATCTACATTCCAAGAATATTCTTTGCTAGACCCAAGTCTTTTGTGTCAAACTCCTCTGACAATTACTACTTCAACCTTCTAATATCATCCATATCTGAACCTACTACTAAGATATCATCAATATAAAATAGTAAAATGATATAACTGGACCTATATCTCTTGAAGTAGAAAGAGTGGTTAGCATTGCACTTTTGGAAACCTTCCTTGTACATAAAGCTGTCAAACTTTCTCATCTAAGTCTCCGTGAAAGATGCAGTCTTTACATCCAACTAATAGATACAATACTCAACACTGATCTGATAGTATTAAGCTTCACAACATAAGAAAAAATGTCAGTGTCGTGAACTCCTTCCTGCTATTGAAATCCTTTGACAACTAGTCGGGCTTTGTATCTCTTAGAACCATCATACTCCTCTTTCACCTAGTACACCCATTTGTTGTGAAGTGTTTTCTTCCCTATGTGTAACTTAGCTAGTTCCCATGTCTAGTTAGAGATAAGAGATTTCATTTCTTCTTTCATGGAAAGCTCTCACTTGTTGGAATCTCAAATCTGACAAGCTTCATCATAGCATTTAGGCTCTTTTCCATCAATCAGCAACATATAGTTTATGTATTTCCTGTTAGGCATGTGTGGTCGAGAAGACCTTCTCAATACAGGAGCTGGAGTAGAAGGTTATGGTATGTCAAACTGCTACGTACTACTATGTTCAACGAGTTCCTCTAGCTGAGAACTTGTTACAATTGGTTCCGTCATGGAACTATCTAGGACATCATTTGCATCTGCAAATACTGACTCATTCTACTCTGAGTTATTTGCATCTATTTTATGCAAGTCCTTGCACATCACCCTTTCGTTGAAAATCACATCTCTGTTACAGATCACTTTCTTGTTCTTGTCATCCCAAATGCGATAGCCAAACTCATCCTCACCATAGCTGATAAAGGTGCATTTCTTGGATTTGGGATGAAGCTTATTCCTGCCTTGATCACTGATATGCACAAATACTACACAGTCGAAAACTTTTATATGTGATAGTTTTACCTCTTTTGCGCTCTATACCTCCTATGGTATTCTGTGCTCCAATGGAACAGGTGGGCCTCGATTGATCAAATAAGCTGCTATGTTGACTACTTCTGCCCAAAACTGCTTCGGTAGACCTGACTGTATACAAATGCTTTTGGTTCTTTCTATAAACGTTTGGTTCATATGCTGAGCTACACCATTGTGTTAAGGCGTGCCTAGCCCAGTTCTCTACATTTTGATCTCGTGCTCATAGCAAATGATTTTTAATCTGGTGTCTTCATATTCACGACCATTATCGATTCTGAGCTTTTTAATCGTCAAACTTGTCTCATTTTCAACCATATCTTTCAATCTTCTAAAATCCTCAAATACTTCAGACTTATGCTTTAGAAGTAAACTCATACCTTCTGAGAGTGATCATTGATGAAAGTCACGAAGTAGTGTTTCCCACTAGTGGATGAGACAGTCGTTGGTCCCCAAACATCAGAGTGAATGAACTCTAGCCTTTACTTCTTTGGGGTTCTGCCACTTGTCTAAAAGCTAACACTCTTTTGCTTTCCAAGTATGAAATCTTCGCACATGTCTATCTCTGTAGATTGTAGACCTAGAAGTTTTCTCTTTGAGTGCATAATCTTCATCCCTTTCTCACTCATATGGCCTAGTATTTGGTGCCACAGCTTTGGTGTTTCATTTCCTGCTACAACTGTGATCGAACAATGTGCACCTATTGTTATGTAAAGAGTGTCACTTTTCTTGCCTCGAGCAACCGTCATTACACCCTTTGAAATCTTCCAATCATCACTATGGAAGATTGTAGTGTAACCTTCACTAGCCAACTTCCCTACTGAGATTTAGTTCCTTCTTAGGTCAGGAATATGCCTGACATCCTTCAACTCCCAAACAAACCCATTCAACTTAATCTTTGCTACACCTTTTCCAATAATAGCACATGGTTGATCATCACCAAGATATACCTTTCCAAGGTTTCTAGGGACATTTCTCGAAGAATTCTTTCTGTGAAGTAGCATGGAACGATGCTCTAGAGTCTAACACCCAAGATTCTTCCTTACTCTCCAAAGAGCATATCAATGCATCATCTCTTCCTGAGATGGAAGTAACATTTTCCTCTGTCTTCAATTGTTAGTCCTTCGGTGCACTCTTGCACTGATTTTTGTAGTGTCTGGTTCTCCCATAATTGAAACACTCGATAATTTTCGAGCTATGGGAATTATTGGGATTCCTGGATTTGGACCTACTGTCCTTTGATCTACCTTTGTAGTCTATTCGACCACGTCCATTCCCTTTGGTTGAATTTATTCCTTTTGACTCTATATGAAAAACTGAAGAGGTTGGCGATTCACTCAACTCTCTACGTCGGATCTCTTCACTATAACCAGATCACGAACATCGTCAAATTTCAACTTATTGCTTCCTGACGAATACTCACAACCGTGACAGTAGCATTCCAGCTTTTTGGTAGAGAAGACAAAAGTATCGATGCTCATACTTCTTCATCTAATTCAATTTTAACTGAACTCAACTGGGTTGTAATTATGTTGAGTTCATTGAAATGTTGAGCTACCGATGTGCTTTATGTCATCCGTAAATTGAAAAAATGCCTCATCAGGTGCACTTTGTTTGAGAATGATGGCTTCTCATACATATTAGAGAGAGATGCCATAAGACTTGCCATGGTCTTTTCCTTTGCTATGTTGAAAGCAACATTGTGGGATAGCGTCAATCGAATAACTCCGAGGGTTTATCTGTTTAGAAGATTCCAATCTTCTTCCTTCATAACCTCTAGCTTCTTCCCTAAGAGAGGTTGATACAAATTTCTTTTATACAGATAATCTTCTATATGCATTTGCCAAAATCCAAAATCTGTACCATCGAATTTCTCGAGTTTCACCTTTTCTTCATTTGTGACCATTGTTCTCACTCAAATCTGACTATTGGCAAACCACTGTGTATTAGAACACCTTAGTTGATAAATCAATATTGCCGACAAATTTCACTATTCACATAATTCACTATTCATATGAATAGTAATATTGCAAAAAATTGACAGAAATTACCACAAAAGCTTTGATACCTATTGTTGGAAAATTATGCAAATTCTTAATAAGTTAGATTTATGAGAACATAAAACGTGCAAGCATACACGGTCATAAGTAATAAAATTTGATAAGTAAAGTATCGTTTCCACGGAGATTTGTTACTGCAGTTTGTTGAGTACTAAAATTATTTCTCTCTTATTTTATCCAAAACAATCATTGATTTAGAAAAAAGTTAAAGAAAAGAGTTAATAAGAAAATAAAAGAAATCTAGGATTGCAATTTTTCACCAAACTAATCCACTCAAATCATGTTATTTTCTTTTGATTTATATTTTTTAGTACATTTAATTTGTCAACCGAAAACTTCTAATTTTATCCATACATCTCTTCCGAGCTCCGTATAAACACACCTCGTTAAATTAATTCACTATATTCCTATAAGAATTAAGTTTTAAGTTCTCAAATGGCCACACATACAATTAGGGTATATTCCTATCCTTCATCATACATGTCATTCTATCTACGAGCAATATACACACAAATGCCTCTTCCAAGTTTATTTATGTGCCACGGATCGTTTTGATAAAATTCGTAAATAATAAAAAAGCATTAAGCACAAAATAGAGTGAACAAATCGAACGTCTTATAAATCTATCAAAAATAATTAAAATCAAAGCTTCATAAATTTAGATCAAATGCAACCCTAGAAAAATTAAATTACTTCATTAATTAAAAATAAAATTACAACAAATACAGAAAAATTAGAAGAAGAAGAAAGAAAATTAAAACATCTTGTATCATTAATATTTGGCACATGCGGAACACAACAGAAGCCAAAAATGGCTTCTGCGTGTTCCACAGTCCAGAATCGAACAATACAAAAATTCTAAACTCTAAAAACTTTCCAAAACTTTTCAAAACTTTTTAACTCTATCATAATATCTCCTATCTATAGCTAAAAAAAATACATCTAAAATATTACAATATAATACACGCGCAACAGAGAGATATGGCAAAAATAATACAATATTTCGCGTGGGGGACAAAACTGGTATCGAAAACGGTTTAAATCTGAGTGGGAGAGAGCTGCGCGTTTCTGATTTTGTTTTCAATACACGCTGCCACTTGTCGTGATCTGATTCGCTGAAACAAATAGTGGGACACGTGGCAGTACCACATTGGTTGTAGGGAATGGACGCACGATGGACTGTCGCATGGGATTAGGGCACGCATAACGTGGGGGCAACGGCTACAACGCGGGCTTGATCCTGCGCTTTCGCGCTCATCGTAACATGCCAAGTGTCACAATATAATTTACTGGAAGGAAAAGTGGGACACCTGGCCGTTTCTTCTTTGATCGGACGGTCCACGTTGTACGCGTGAATTAGGGCGCGTGGCTTCTTCTCACCTGCACAAAAATTAAAAATTTCCTTAATTGCATTTTGACCCACAAATTTAATTCAAATTACATTTTAAACTTTCTTTAATTACAATTAAGCCCTTTATCTAATTTAAATTAAATTTTTAAACTTTTAATAATTAAAATTAAGCCCAAATTTAATTTAAATTATATTTTCGACTTTTATAAATTGTAATTAAGAACTTTATTATCTGAAATTATATTTGTGGACATAAATTTGAAATTAAGTACATTTTCGATACAAATTATTTAATTTTATTAAAAATGTATTTCTTAACACATAAAAGGTAAATATTAATTTATTTAACTAAAATTAACCAAAAATGTCAAGAACATAGCAATTATAATTAATAAAATAGATGAAAATAACTATATAAAATACAGTTATCACATCGAATTTCTCGAGTTTCACCTTTTCTTCATTTGTGACCATTGTTCTCACTCAAATCTGACTATTTGCAAACCATTGTGTATTAGAACACCTTAGTCGACAAATCAATATTGCCGACAAATTTCACTATTCACATAATTCACTATTCATATGAATAGTAATATTGCAAAAAATTGACAGAAATTACCACAAAAGCTTTGATACCTATTGTTGGAAAATTATGCAAGTTCTTAATAAGTTAGATTTATGAGAAAGTAAAATAGGCAAAAACACAAATTTGATAACAAAGTTTGGCCAATCTTGTTTACGTTTTTGGATCTGTTGCAAATCTTTTTACTAAAAATGGGAGAAATTATACAAGGTGTTACAATACTCACAACTCACAACCCAATCATACCTAAGAAAATTGCTCTCAATTTTCTCTTACTAAAGCTTTTTTCTCTAAGTTTTTCTCTCAATTGGAATGAACATTTGATTGATTAATTTATTACAATCATACATCTATTTATAGGGAGATTCACTCCTTGAACTTTAAAGGATTCCTTGATTTATTTCTTGAATTAAGCCTTGATTTGCTTCTTGATTTTTTCTTAATTTATTTCTTGAATTAAACTCAATTATTCTAACAAGTCATTGGAAAATCTGACATACATACCTACGTCAACTTAATCTTAGACCCATCTAAAAAGTGGCTGCATCCAAGTATCTTTAGTAAAAAATTACCATGGTGGCTATTGTTATGCTAGAACAAATATGGAGACTACGTGATGAAGTTGTATTTAAGAAGGCTCATATAGATCACTTTTTCATAATTAAGATCATAAGGGAAAGAGTTGAAGAATTCTCTGAAATTATCCTGTATAGACACAAGGGGTGTACAGAAGAAAAGCAACAAGAATGTTGCGTTTATATACCAGCTAAATAGAAACCTCCCCCACCAATGCAATAAAACTAAACATAGATGAGACTTGGAAACAAGGGCGAGCAAGGTTGGGTTTCTAGGTCACTGACCATTATGGTAGACTAATTTATAGAATAAAAAAGAGTAAATATGAAATGTGAAATCGGATTGACTTTTCATACCATATGCGCTTAGCTTAGACTTTACTTTTTCCCCTTTTTCTTCCCGGTCTAATATTTGTTCTCGAAAGTCTTCGTTTCCATGTAGAAGCAAACTCTCCAAATTTATGACCAACCTTTTCTTCAGTGATCTTATAACGAACAAGAGTTTTTCCATTGTAAATTCGTACGGAGCAATCAACGAATTTTGGCAAAATAGAAGATCTACGTGACCAAATTTTCCTGTTCAAAAGAAGATATCTCTTCTTCTTCATTCTCAACAGTAATGCATCAACAAAACTTCCCTTCCATATAGATCGTCGTGGCATGAACTCAGAATTTCTTCGCCGCCCCTACTTCAATTAAAGCTAGCTCCTACTCCTCCTCCTTCTCCTCTTTCATCGTCGTTGGTCCTTCGTTCGTAGTGGTCATTGTATAGTGAGAAAGTTCGCCCCTGCCTTTAGACGAGAAAGCCCTCTTTTACATCCCCTAGACAAATGAATAGGAAATGCTACAACCCATTGTTGTTCTTTTGACGATGAACCACTCCGATACAACAAGCAAAAGTGACCTCTACGCTTTGTCCCCGTGTGCTAGAGGTATGACTATATAGGTAGGGGCTTAGCTGCTCCTAGGAGGAACGTAAAGTTTGTGTTAAGCATCTAGTAGGTTTTTGTCTTGTTTAGGCATTTAGTGTCCTCTCTGCCTGCCTGCTTAGCGACAGAGTCATCTTCTTGGGGTCAGTGAGGACAGGACAATCCCTCATTTTGGCGGTTGCTTTAGTAGTAGAATTCTTAGCAATTTAGGAGGCTATCGATTATGCAATACAATGCAAACTAAAACAACAACAACAAAAAAAGGAAAAAAAGATATTCTATTAACTGTTTTTTTAACTTATTAGAAAAAATGTAAGTAAACCTTAAAAATAATTTAAAATTCAAAAAATTTATTTAATAATACTTATCATTAAAGTGTTAATTCATACGGATTTTAAGTATGCATTCAAATATAAACATTTTTATACTATAAAAATTTAAAAAATTTATAATTAATTAATTTATTTATAATAGTAAAAAATTAATATATTTATAAACATAAAAAAATTAATAATTAATTTTAATTAAAAAATCATCCGTTTTATGTAATATTGGGTTCGTATTTTAGATTATAGCTTAAATTAATATCTTTACTTATCATATTCATTTTAGTTATGCTTGCAATAATTGATTTATTGTTGACTTAAAAACTTAAGTTTAATTTTTTGTTTTTACTTATTTATCATTATATTGCATAAATTTTAAATATTTTCTACAAACTAAACAAAGCAAACAAATATAAATAAAAAAATTAAATTGCATGATATATATATTTAATTAGTTTTAATAAATGTTCATAATTTATATAAGATCTGCATACTTTAATTGCCGATCTCGTTGTAACAAAGTCGTATTGATCTTGACCTAAAGTGATCTATTCAAAAGGAATTAAACCCGATCCATACCTTAATAAGATGTTTATTTTTTAATGGGAGAAGCCTAATCTTAAGTGAATCACCTAAATTTTGAAGTCTTTTTAGTAATTTATACTTTTATTTCATTGGTATTTATCTTCCCATGGTGAGTCAAAGGGAGAATCTAGATCTTGTCTTAGAACTCGAAGATTAGATCCAAAAGATCTTTCTGGAGTTGGACCTTGCTGCCTGTGTCGTTTCAGAAAGGTTGATTAATCCCGATTCATTGCTTTTACTTTTTCGCAAGAACTGGACTTTCAAATCTGGCGGCCCAGATCTTAAATTTTCCACAAACCGATAATATCAATAATATCCCTACATTAAAATAATATTTTAAAATTTTTAAAAATATCAAAAATATCTCAAAAATTTAGCAAAACGAATTAAAATAAATAGTAAAATTTTATATATAAAAATAATAAAAATAATATAAAATCAAAGAATTATAGAAATAAATACACAAGATATCTTAAGATTTTTCATAAGAAATAGTAACTAAAAAATAAAAAATTAAATAAATATAAAAAGTAAAATTAAATCTCAAAAATAAAGAGAATATTTTTAAAAATATATATAGTTTATTATAGAATAAGTAATAAAGAAATAAATACTAATATTAAATATGTCAAAGGCAGATAAAATATATCATTAATTGACAAAGAAATCATTATAGATAAACTATCAAAAATTCTCCAAAATGATAAAAGAAAAATTAAATATATCTATTTACGAGGAATCCAAACATTAATATAAACACATTTTAGAGAATGAATAGATACATCAATAAATTAGTATTCATAGACAATAAAATTATAATAGGAAAGATATTTTTTTTAAGAATGATCCATGGAAACCTAAGTTACCATAAATTAAAATTCGTAACATACTCTAGATTTGCCATTAATATTAATGAAAAGAACTTAAATCAAGTGTTAAGTTTAATCTATGAATTTAAAATAGGAGATTTAATTAAAGAAAAAATTATCTATTTATAGTACACTACACAGTAGGATATTCACTAAAATAACAACTATAATAGTTAAATATAGGGAAAAATGAATTTATGAAAATAGATAAAAACAAATTTCCTAGAAATTGGACAAATAAAAAAATCAAAAATATTAATAGATTTTGAAACACCAAAATAATGAAACTTATATGTTTAAACCTCTGAGAATAGAAAAAAAAGTAATGTAGTAAGAAATAGTAATATATCAAGGTTTACGTTTATAGATCCTGAAAGAGAGACCTTTAACAAAGAAAGAGTGGTTACAAATATAAAATAATAAGTTAAAATAATGTAAGCATTAATTCATAATGTAATATTAAGAAAAAAATTATACCGTTGTTATCCTAATAATATTCAAAAGCAAACTGCAGAATATAGAAATAGATTTTGATGGAATCCTAACAAGCTTAACAAAAAACCAAATAACAATAATGAAAGATTTAATTTTTTTTAGTAAAAAGAATAGATATAGTACAAGAATCATATATAAAGTATTTTTAAGATGTAAATAAAACACAAAAAGAAATTCTAAAAAATAAAAGAATGTAGTTATAATAAGAAATTACAACAAGATATTCATAAGAAATTTACAAAATTAAGAAGGCATATATACTCGCCATTATATACATTAACACATAAGATATATCTCTAATCATAACTCAATTTCTCTCACATAACAGAGAAGGACATCCAAACATTCTTACTCCTTTTCATCACAAAGCAAGACCTAGCTCTCCTATATGTTCATCAAATCTCATTATTGACTTAAGCATCAAAGGGCCACAAGCCACCACTATCCCACAGTGGTCTAAGATTCTAGAGAGTTGTTTTATCAAAAAAAAATCCACGAAAAATAGTCCTATCTGGTGTTGACAACAATTGGCATCAACATCTGGCATTACATATGGGAAATAAGTGTGTTCTATCAAGTTGTAAAAATCAAAAAATTTAGAACTTTCCTAATGTTCTCAAACTTTTCATCTACAAAGATATATAGATCTTTGAAAAGATATCGAGGTACAATAATGTTCTTTAAGAGGAGGCCTTCTATCCATATGATTCACTGCATCTAGAAACTCAATCTTATATACTTTTAAGAGGAACCATTAACTAGTCAACTACTTCTATTGGTTAGGCCTCAACTAATAATCATGAGATCCTGTCTTCTGATGAGTACTTAAAAAGTATTAAAATTATCATTATTTAATATACTTTAATTGATTAAATAGATTTATATTTGTATGATTTTATCATATTTTTATATAAACTTGTCTTTTTAGACTCACGACTATTTTTATTGTTTTTCAGGTATTTTGGTTCAAAAATAATTTAAAAACTCAAAGAAAAATACTAGAGGTAATACATCACAAATATGTTGAGAAAAAAATGAAGAAAAGTCAAAAAAATGGAAAAATTGGACAAAATGAGTGAAAAAGATCAAAAATGCCTGGAGCTACGCACATTTACTGAGTCCCTCCCACAACAGCGTGCACTGCATGCATTCCATGCCCCAATCCGCTAAGCTTCATGTGTTTTGTTCAGATCCCCATGCATATGTCACGCTGCAAATCTAGCCCAGTCCCTACAAGCCACGTCCGTCTACGCCCATCTATCGGCGCCAGCACCCAACTTTGCGCACCTTTGCCCACACGCGTACCAACTTGTCCAAAACACATCCAACACCCATTCTTAATATATTTTTTCAAATTTTTAGCCTTTTCTTTACCTATAAAAGGATCATCTCCCCATTGTAAAAAACACACAATTTTCTTAATTCTTTCTCTCTCTAGAAAGTTTTCTTAGTTTTTAGTTTTAATGTTATTCTTTTTTTGAGAAGAACTAGTTATGATCTTGTAGATTTTTAGTTTTTGATTCAATAGATGGAAATGCAAATCCGTTGGGAGGTTTTCCAGAAACAAAATTAGATCAAGGTTCTATAAGGATTCTTTTCTGGTATAATTTTAAAATGAATTCTTTATAGTTATTTTTATGTTTGATTCTTATATGTTATATTTAATTTATATATGATTAAATTTAACATGACTGGATGTTTGTAATTATGATATAATAATAATGTTGTTGTGCTTACAAAATATTAAATAGGTAAAACATATTTATAAAAATAAATTGATTTTGTTTTTATTCAAGATTTTATATTGAGGATGTTAGAGAGAAATATATTATTTTTTATTACAAACTTAAGTCTCAAAATTAGATTTTAAATTTTAATTATCTAGTCTGATTTAGAGTAGTGCTCTTTTATTTATTGGTACAATCGCTCGATAGTTAGAGTGAAATTCTATTTCAAAAGTTTTTATAAGAACTATTATTCGAAAATGTATTGACAACATATTTTCAGTAATGGTTTTAAAACTTGAAAGTTAGTGCTCAGATAATTAAATTCTTAGGTTTAATTTAGACATTTTGAATAAAGTTTAAAATTTCTAACACTATCAAAGGTGGCATTTAAATGGTTCATTTTCAATCTCTTAGAAAAAAAGAATTATTTTAATTAACCAAATTAATTATCGACCCCATCCATAGGTGTTAATTGATTTGTTTAATTAACAAAGAATATCTAACTCCACCAAAGGTAGTATTCATATGAAAAAAAGAGAATCAATAAATATCAATTTATATATTTAATAACCTAAATAATAAGAGTAAACATAATTAACTTAATTATTATATCCATAAATACTCCACTACTATCAATGATAAAATTTTTCATAATTGTTTATTGAATCATATCTATGTTTATTTTTTTGTTATTAGATTAGAAAACAAAACCAAAATATCGTGACAAGATGTTTAAGATTTAATTTCATTTTTAAAAGTTTGAATAATAAATTAAAAACCATATATATACCTTTCTTAGATCGACCTTGAGAGTATACTTGTCATTTTTCTATAAAATGATTCATGCACTTGCAAGAGTTTTACAAATATAAAACCAAAGTATTTGTAAGATCGACATTGCCGATTTTGTTCATCACCTTCTAACCAATATGCCTTGCATCCGCCAATCCTTTTGGCTCTGCCATGATCTATTAGAGATGCAGATCTTGCACCTGTACTTGCCTAGGCCAAGGTCCATCTTAACATGACGGAGAATATGCTCTAGGCCTTTTTGGGGAGCCTACCAAAGCCACTAGCTCTTAAATCAATCATCACCTCAAAAAAGTCTCTACGACATCTTTGAATACCAGAGTGTACTGATCAGACCCATAATTAGGTATGATCAGATCATAAGGTCGCTAACTATAATGGGACCCGAGTCCTAGGGCTAACCAAAAAATTTCACCCAAAACATTCACCATCGGTTAGGATAAGGTTGGCCAAGAATTTCTACCCAAAATAAGTGTCATTGGCCAGGACATAGTTTCCTACATGTTGTTGGCTTAGATATGGTAAGGCCAAACCTTTAGGAGATTAGACCATTGTTGTGTAGCCATAGCAGTCGATAATCCTTTGGTCATGTATAATGAGATCAAGCTACTACCACTGCATAGGGTACCATCTTCTGTCGTTCTTGACTAGGAACTCGATCCCAATAGGGGAAAGTTCCTACATCTGAGCTAATTGAGCAAACATGTCTCTTGGCTCTATTAGAAATTGAGCGCACAAGATTGTCTTTATGTTTATATCATTACCATTATATGAGTAGGAAAAATTAGATGTGTTCCTTCAGAAAAATAAAGACGTGTTCATATGGTTTTATGAAGACATACTCAGGATTGACCTAGATATCATATTGAATCATCTCAAGAAATATATTCCACTGACACTTAGTTTTTAAGTATACAAGTTATGCAAGTAATATAGGAAAAATCGATCAATAATGAGTGCTATAATTGAACTAAGATGTGCCGAATGTACCATTTCAATAATGAAAAAAACTTAGGATTTCAATATCCCGTACCACTTCACATGTAATTCAAAATAATCTCTAAATTACTTCTCTAAATATGATGTTGATGACATTTTTTCGAGCAATCATATATGACTTTGCATAAACAATCATATTTTTATGCTATTTCATTTATATGACAATTAAAATCATACGCAATCATACTACAAATACATTAGTCCTACTTTTTCACTATTCCAATGCATATGATAATTAATCTATGAATAATCCATATTTTTTTCAAAATAGAACATAAACCTCAAAAGTATGTAGCTAGGTTCAACCAAAATCCTAAATAATGAACATAGCCACTCAAAGTTCTTGATATAATTGAAAATGGAATAAATGCATTCATGGAAAGAATCTAAATGAATAAAGAAAAAATTTATAGAATTATATGATGAAATCTGGCTCTAGACTTGATCAATCTTTAACCTATTCTAATGGCTCCAAATTGTTGTTTTCCTTGCTTTGAATCATAAACAAGATGAAAGTGAATGATTTTATTCCAAATTGTTGCTAATAAGGTCAAATATGACCTAATCTTGACCCTTAAAAGCAATACATGCAATGTAACAATCGAGATTAAGAGTTGGAGTTTAAAAATGACACAATTTTGGACATCGTTGGCCCGCTTGATCAATTGATACATTTGGTTGATGAATCTAACTATGACATGCATCATTCCAATTCAAGAGCTCTAGATCAATGGTCGAATGAAGCTTGATCTATAAAGACCTCAAGAACTATTGATCGATTTTGAGTGAAGCTTGATTGATCGAGTGAGTGGAAATTTTTTTAATTTTCCTAAACATGTTATAATTCATTCATTTGAGCTCCTATTGAAGTTGTTCCACCTACATTAGCATATTTACACATAAGATAAGCATTTTTACTAATATTCACTTTGAAATAAGGTATACAACTAGTTTAGAATAGGTAGCTACTTTTTGCATTTGCTCAAGTAAAGTTGAGACAACTTATTTATTGACTACACTAACAAGACATGCGTAGTTACTAAGGAACATGGTTTAGCCCCTATATGCATCATTGATAGAAAGGTATCCCCAAAATAAAATATACAACTAGTTTAGAATAGGTAGCTACTTTTTGCATGTCATCAAGCAAAATTGAGATAACGTTTTTATTGACTACACTAACAAGACATGTATAGTTACTATTAGTCCTTATATTCATGCATGACAGAAAGGTATCCCCTCAAATATTATATAAATGTATAACAAAGGAATCACATGATTATTAACGCTTGTAAAGATCAACTAGTTTTCAATGATATTACTAGTTTACCTAACAGTTACACTAGAAACTTGATGTGTCCAAATTGGGCATACAAATTTTGTATAATTTATAAAATAGCTCGCAAGTGCACAAATTATTTATAGAAAATGAAAATCATACTTTCAAGGTTGATTTAAAGAGAAATAATATGGTTTTTAAATAATTGAACAAATCCTTAAAAATGAAATTAAATAACCTAAACATCCTGTCATGATTATTTTAGGTTGAGTTTATAAACTAATAACATAAAAATAAAGATAGATTCAATAAACATTTAAGCAATTAAACATTTGTTATGCAGTGGAGAATTTATGGGACATATTAGTTACTTAATCATGCTTGTTCAATATTAAGTAAGATATTAAATATATGAATTAAGATTACTAATTCTTTCTTATAGGTATGAAAATATCCTAAGGCATAGATAATCTTCTTTGTTAATTAAAATTTAACTTGCTACCTTTGCTTGAGGCAAAAATTTAAACTTTAATTAAATTATGCTCCTTTTCTAAGAAATTAAAAATCCATTTAATTACCACCTTCTTTTGGGTTGACATTTTAAACTCTTATCAAGGTGTCAAAATTAGGTTTATGATTTTAGTATATGAAAACTAACTTTCAGCTTTCAAAACTATTATGAAGGATATGTCATCAATATAACTTCAATAATAATTCTTATAAAAATATTTGCAATAGAGTTCTCTAAAGATCTGAATAATCGAGTCCAAAATTAAAGAGTTGACCCTAAATTAGATTCAGATAATTTAAATTTTATATCTAACTCTCTCATTTATTATGAAAATACTTTGTCAATATATTTTTCTTTTATAAACTTCGTTTAAATCTTGATAAAAAAATAAAACTTAATTCATGTTATAAAAATGATCACTTATTTCAATATTTCACAATCATAACAACATTTCTAATAATATCACATACTTTTTATATCTAGACATGCATCGTTTAATAAATGATCAGTAAATTAAACTTATAGAATGTAAAAACAACACTTAGAAATATTCTTAAAAGGATACATTTTAAATATAACTCTACAGAATCCTTAAAGTTACTTATGGAAAACCTCTAGATAGAGCTGCTATGCTATTTATTGAATTGAAACTAAAATTTATTACATAAACTAAATTTGTTCAACTCTTAAATGAGAGAAAAACTTAAACTACTAAAAAAAGTAAGAAAAGCTAAGAAATCAGCTACTAAAAAAGCTACAAGATTCTAGGATATATTTTTACAATAGAAACAGGGTCTTATTTATAGGGTGAGGACAGGAGAAAAAAGTGGAGTTTTTCACTTGGCATCGTGGCACACATCTTATTCATGCTACGCCATATGTACACAGCATCTATATGATTTTAGCACGATCCATACTTTTTACGCCACAACATAAAAAAATTTCACCCCATTGCTTGCATCATATCTAAGATGTATTAATCTTTTCATTTGGCCTTGTGCCCCACCTTACAAAGTTTTCAAGCCACGTCACATTTCAAACTACTTCAATGGAACCCTAATTTTTCATGTAATTTCTTTTTCCAATTTTTAAAACATAAGTAGTGTTGTGCAAATGTTTCCTTTAACCTTCTAAGGTGTAATTGAGTGCTTTAAGTATAATTCTTCAAGTTGATTTATTTTAATACAAGTAATACCTAAAAAATAACAAAATATATTCATGATTCTGAAAATATAGATTTGTGTAAAATCATATTAAAACAAAAAATATATAAATCTATATAATCATTGAACATGCATAATGGAAAAAAACTAAAAATAAAAACTAGAAGTTAATATATCCTAAATTATTTTTATAGATTTATATATTTGCATTTAGCGTATACAACAAGCCTTTAAACTCCTCGATTGTCCTAATGGACAAGTTTAAGTCCATTGAGGGTTTTCAGGTCAAGTAGGTACAAACATCAAAAGTAAAAAAAAAAAAAGGCAAATAACATATAAAACAAATAGAATTTAAAAACAAAGTAAAAAGAATAAGAAAATAAGAAAAACAAAACTTCTTATGCTTTTAAAATTTCTTTTCAGTCCATGATTAAAATCTATAGCATAATTTATTTCAATATTCTAAACATTCATGATTTATTATAATAATTAGTTGAAAATCATTTTTGAAATTCATATAAAAAATGTATCAATATAAAATTTACTTAATCTTAGTGTAAGGAATTCTAATTCATTTCAACACTGACCTCACAATGTATACTCTCAATAAATAGATCTTATTGATTCAAGTACTCATTCCAAAGTATATGTGAAAGAGTTTATATATAGAAATGAACTAATGATTCACATATGTTTAAAGAATTAAATGCTCAAAAAATAGTGCATCATATTGATCTCATGGATGGAATCATATGAAAGGATTTATAAAGAAATCACATATTACTTTCATACATTAATCAAATTTATCAAATAAAAAATACAAAGTAATATGCCTTTTAGGAGATAAGGAAAATGCAAAAAATGACTTCTTGGGAAATTATTTCCTTTTTTTACTTTTATATTTAGCTAATTCTCACAACATTGAAGGATAATGTGCCATAATATTTAGTTAATATTATTCATTTTTATCTTTTATTTTATTTTATTTTATCTATCTCTTTTTTAAGAGTTATTCATTTTTTAGAGAAGAACACATGTAAAAATTGTACATATATTGTATGAGAAGTTAGTACCTAATTTGTTGCTTTTTCTTTTAATGATTTAAGTAACCTCATATATGTCTCTTTTTTAGAAATCATGCATGAATGAATAGAAAGGTATATACTTTTGATTTCTACTTAACTTTTCAATTTAAGCAACAAAAATAAATATATAACACTTTATTTAGATGTAAAAGTCCTAACATTTAATGTAAAGTCCTATAGAGATTATTTAATAGTTAGAATTGATAAAAATAGTGTTTAAAGAGTATAAAAATATCATCCCTAAGAGTGTGAAGATATTGGCTCAAAATAATATATTCTCACAAGTTAGTCTCCACTATATGATTGCTAAACAACGATTTTGGATATATTTCGATTTCAATATTTTATCATTAAATACTAATTATGACAAAAACTGCTAATTATCATATTATTCCATGAAATATTTTTTGAAATTAATCTAATAATACAAAGACTTTAATCATATTCTTAAAATTAACTTTATAAAACACTATAATTTTGTCAGAAAATTAAAAATAAACCAAAAATTTCTAATTCAATAAAAATAAATAGAAGCACACAAAAATGTTAATAAAAGTAAATCTAAAAATGTAAACATGTGAGCATAAAATTTCAATTTTAGCACGTAATTTCATAAATGTAACTTTCCCTACTCCAACCTGGAATTTACCTTGTCCTTAATATAACAATTATAGTTCAAAGATAAAGAGTGAGGAGATAAAAGTTACCCATTTTTTTGAACATTTTCAAGAGTTGGTATGAAAGTGCAGGTGATCTATCAATTCAAATATATTAAAATTACATAGATGTGTACTTCTCATAAATTCAACAAATAGTTATAAAATTAACCTATCTAAATAATGTTCACAAAATAAAATAAAAACAAATACATTATAAAAAATAAAAATATAGAAAATAATATTACATGCAATAATAAGTTGTCTCCCATCTAGTGCTTATTTTAACGTCTTAGCAAGATGCATTTGCCATATGGTTCCTAGGATTATGTCCTTCTTCAAAATAATTTTTTACACCATGCTCATTTACTTTAAATGATCGGGTAATTGTGTACAGCCCATCCCATCTTGATTTCACTTTTCTTAGAAACAATCTCAAATAAGAAATAAATAAAGGAACTTTCATTACAAGAATAAATGTCTTACGAACTAGCCTATTTTTGCAATAACGCTTTGTACAACTTTGCATTATCATAGGCTTCATTCCTAATCTCTTCAAGCTTATCGATTTGAAGAAACCATTTCTCTTTTTCTTTATCTAAATCCAAGTTTAGTTCTTTAATTTCCCAATAAGCCTTGTGTTTAAGTTCTATGGGTAAATGGCACGCTTTCCCAAAGATTAATCGATAAGAGCTCATACTAATGGGTGTTTTGTATGCTCTATGATAAGCTCATAAAGCATCATTCAACTTGATTGCCCAATCCTTTCTTAAAGAGTGCACAGTGAATTCTAGAATCCCTTTTATTTACCTATTACTCACTTCGACTTGACCAGAAGTTTGAGGATGATATGAAGTAGCTACTCTGTGTGTAATATTATACTTTTTTAGTATTCCATCAAAAAGTTTTTTTGCAAAAATGACTTCCTCCATCATTTATTATTGTTCTAGGTGTCCCGAACCTACTAAAAATTGAATCCTTCAAGAATTTAACAACAATATTAGCATTATAAGTTTTAGTAGGTATAACTTCCACCCACTTAGGCACATAATTCGCAATGACCAGGATATATTCATACCTAGAAAATGGGGGAAAAGGACCCATAAAGTTAATACCTTATACATCAAACATTTCAACAACTAAATTAGTTGTTTAGGCATTTCATCTTGTTTTCCTATTTACCTTTCCTTTGACATCTATCACAGTGAGTACAACATGTAATAGCATTTTTAAAAAGAGTTATCCAATAAAATCTAGATTCTAATACCTTTAAGGTTGTTTTGTTACCTCCAAAATGGCCTCCACAATCATGACAAAAGGCCACGATGATTTTATGTTCATCTTCAGGCACACACTTGTAGATGATTTGATCTTGAAAAATCTTGAATAGATAAGGGTCATCCAAAAGGTATTGCCTATAAGATCTTAAAAGCATTTTCTTTTCCTCATAATTAGGTCTCAAAATACCAATATCAAAATAATTAATTATATCAACATACCATGGATTTGGACCTATAGAAAATAATTGTTCATTAGGAAAAGTTTCAACAATTTCTTCTTTACTCTCACCTTCAAGAGAATTGAATTCAAAAATTAACCTAGATAAATCATTAGCTACTAAGTTTTTACTGTCCTTTTTATCTTTAATTTCTAGGTCAATTCTTATAAGAGGGAAACCCACACGATTAATCATGGCTTAGCATTAGGTTTACTTAGTAGATATCTTAAAACAACTTGATCAGAAGGTACAATTACTTTAGAACCTACTAAGTAAGACCTAAATTTATCTAAAGAAAACACAACAACCAAAAATTCTTTCTCAATGGTAGAAAAATTTATTTGGGAATCATTAAATGTTTTTCTAGCATAATAAATAACATGTAAACACTTATTCACTCTTTGTCCCAAGACTAATTTGATTGCATGATCAAAAGCATCACACATAATTTCAAATGGAAAAGAATAATCAGGTGCCAAAATTATAGAAGCAGATGTTAATTTATCCTTCAAAATATTAAAAGAGATAAGGAATTCATCATTAAAATCAAAATAACCATCTTTTGATAGAAAATTACATAAGGGATGACTTATTTTAGACAAATATTAAAAAAAATGACCTACAAAAACTTGCATGTCATAAGAAACTTCTAATCCCCTTAATAGATGTAAGGGGAGATAGTTTTGCAATCAATTCTATTTTTTCCTTGTCAACTTCAATTTCTTTTGCTAGAAATAACATTACCTAATATTATCCCCTATTGTACCATAAAATTACTTTTCCCACAACTGAGTGTCAGGTTGCATACAATACAATGTTTTAAAACTAACGTACAATTATGAAAGTAATTGTCAAATAAGGCTCCAAAACTAGAAATATCATCCATAACTACCTTAATGAATTTTTGCACCATGTTTGAGAAGATTGAATCATGTATCTCTAAAATATAGTGGGTGCATTGCATAACTCAAATGGAATCCTTCTATAAGTGAATGTCCCAAAAGGACATGTAAAAGTGGTATTTTTTAATTTTCTAGTGCAATGGTACTTGATAATAACCTAAAAGTCCATCCAAAAATAGTAAAAATCATACCCAACTAGTCTATCTAGCATTTGATCAGTGGATGGAAGAGAAAAGTGATCTTTTTTAGTGTATAAATTTAGTATCCTGAAATTTATATATATCCTCCATCCAGTAATTGTTCAAGTGGTACTAGTTCATTTTTATAATTCTTCTCAATTGTTATTCCTGACTTCTTTGGTATCATATACACCGAACTAACCCACCTACTATTAGAAATTAGGTAAATGACTCCTACTTATAAGAGCTTAAGAATTTCCTTTCTAAACAACTCTTGCAGGATAGGGTTAAATCTTTTTTGGGCATTTCTAAATGGTGGTTTCCCCATGTTTAGTGGTTCAGGTGAAGGGTGAGAGATGTTAAAGTCCAACCTTCTTGACAGTCTAAAAGGTCTATGAATATTATTATTTGAAGGTACGAGAGGGTGCTCTAAGAACTTCTTACCTCACATATACTAAAAATAGAATTTAATTTCACCTGTCAAGTTGAAAAATAGAAAGATACAATAGATTTACAAAATTACAAAACAATATATATTCATACACAAAAATACTAAATATGTATTAAAGAATAATAGAAAATAATAAATTATATACATCTTAGTATAATAAATGATACATAAAATAATTTGTTAGACAAAAATTACACCAAAAATTTAGAAGAAAAAGAATAAAAGAATTAATGAAATAAATTAAATTAAAATTAAAAATAAACAATAAACAATAAATAATTGTTTAAAAGAAGTTTTTTTTAATTTAGAATTATTTTATTAAATAAGAGAATTTAAAATTTTTAAAAATCAAAAAATAAATTAATAATGTAGATATTTTAAAATTTTATATAAAAACCATAATATTTATAACATGAAAAGTTTTTAGGATCTTGATAATAACAATTTAAAAACACTATTTGTTCCTTATAAAATGGCCTAAAAAATTATGCTTGCAAAGATTAATTAGTTTTTAGTGCTATAATTGGTTTATCTAGCAATTACACCAAAAACTTGATATGCCAAAACTAGGCATAAATTTTTGTACAATTTATAAAATGCTTGTAAGTGTACAAATCAATTATATAAAATAACAAGTATATTTTCAAGGTCGGTCTAAATGGAAATCATGTGATTTTTAAATAATTCTAAAAATTCTTAAAAACAAACTTAAATAACATAAACATCTTGTCACGATTTTTTTTAATTGAATTTCTAAACTAATGACATAAAAATAAAAATAGATTTAATAAGCATTTAAGCAATTACACATTTATCATGCAATGGATAATTTATGGTATATATTAGTTAGTTAATCAATATTGTTTAATATTAAGATATAAATTAAGATAACTGATTCTTTCTTATACGTATGAAAATATCTTAAGGTAGGTATCATTTTCTTTATTAATTAAACTATAACTTCCTACCTTATCGGGGCTTCAATTTAAACTTTAATTAAATTATGATTTAAGTATTTAAAATTAAAACTATTATGAATGATATGTTCTCAATATATTTTCAATAATAATTTTTTATAAAAAATATTTGAAATATAGTTCTCTCAGGATCTGAATTATCTAATCAAAAATCAAAGAGTTGACTCTAAATCAGATTAAGATATTTTAAATCTTAAATCTAACTCTCTTATTTATTCTGAAAATTACTTTATCAATATATTTTTTTACAAACTTTTTTTAAATCTTGATGAAGAAATAAAACTTAATTTATTTTATAAAAATGTTTATCTATTTTAATATTGTACAAGTGCAACAATATTACTAATAATATCATATACTATTTATATCCAGACATGCATCATTTAATAAATGATCAATAAATTAAACATATAACATGTAGATGCAATATTTAGAAATATTCTTAAAAGAATACATTTTAAATATACCTCAATAGAATTCTTAGAGTTACTTATGGAAAACCTCCAAATAGAATTGTTGCACTGTTTTGAATTGAAACTAAGAGCTATTACATAAACTAAATTTATTCAACTCTCAAATAAGAGAAGAACTTTAAACTACTTAAAAAATAAGAAAAGCTAAGAAATTAGCTACTAAGAAAGTTATGGAATTCTAGGATATATTTTTACAATAGAAATAAGGTCTTGTTTATAGGGTGAGGAAAGAAGGAAAAAGTGGAATTTTTTACTTAGTGTCGTAGCATATATTTTATTCATACTGCGACATACATAACATGTACACGGGTTGAGCATGATTTACCCTTTTGTGTCATGACATATAAATTTTTCATGACGTGGCACACATCACATCGGGGACGTATTAGTCTTTTATTTTGGCCTCGTATCAAGGTTTACAAAGTTTTCACATCGCGACACACTTGAAAATGCATTAATGGAACCCTAATTTTCCATGTAATTTCTTTTTCTAATTTTTAAAACATAAGGAATTTTTTACAAATGTTTCCTTTAAACTTCCAAGTCATAATTGAGTGCTTCAAGTATAATTCTTCAAGTTGATTTATTTTAATACAAGAAATACCTAAACAATATGATTCTAAAAAGATAGATTTGCTTAAAATGATATTAAAGCAAGAAAATATAAATCTATATAATCTTTAAACATGCATAAAATCATGATATATTAAGTGCTTTTAGGCACTTATCAATTATCAATCAACACATTTGATACAAACCTTACCTAAAGATACGCAACTCCAAGATTAATGTTGAGATCTTCACTAGGATCGTTCTAAAGAAGTTTGTAAAATGAAATAAAACAAGGACCTTGACCTAGTATATATAGAGAGATAGGAACCAAAGGTATGAAGAATGTAGGGTAGACACAACACCTAAGAATAAGGGGAGATTTGAGTGATGAATCAATGTTTAATGCCACATGGTTGCTCTTGATAAGTTTGGTAAAGTTATCAAAAGAACTAAAGAGAAAACTCTCATAAAATATATTCAAATAAATTGATATATTACACTTGAAAGTGTTAGCCTTACATAGCTAAAATCACTAGAGTAGTATTGCTAAAATTAACAAAAGAATTAAACCCTAAACTTAGCTACATGCTTAAGACAAATAAGGAATAAGAACTGGTTCATAATAGAATAAGTAAAAAATTTATTATGGAAAGGAACTTGTGCATCACTCCAAGTCAAGCTTAATGAAATAGCACAATCTTGTGGTACACTCTTGTTTCATGCCCAAGCCTTCCTTTATGTAACCCATTTAGTTGCTGGTATAAGGTTAATTAATCCATGATCTTCCTTTGAGCCCATACTAATTTTTTTCTTCTTAAGTTCATCTTAAATTGCAAGGATCAACCAAGAAGTCCTTCTTTGAATCTTTTAGCCATTGTCCTTGTTATTTGTGATGCCCTTATGTTCATATCATTCCCTCACTATTGAAAAGGATTTGCCAAGTACTAGAGTGCATAAAGGAGATTTTAGGAAAGTCCTTTTTGAATCCTTTATAGGACTTGACATAGCCTAGAAAGCTTATAATGCCCTTGACATTTGCAAAGAGGTTGTAGCTTTTCCAGGACTTCAATTTTTGTTCTTTGTACTTCCAACTCTTTTAATGATGCCCTATGGCCTAGTATTATACCTTCCTCCACCATAAAGTGACATTTCTCCTAATTTAGAATTAGGTTTAACTCATGATATATCTGAATCACACAATTTAGATTTTCTAAATAAGCATCAAAACTATCCCTAAATACTATAAAGTGATCCATGAATACTTAAAAAAAATCTTTCTACCATGTATGAGGAGATGGACATCATACATATTTGAAATGTGGTGGGAACATTGCATATATAGTCCAAATGGTATCATCCTAAAAGCAAAAGTACCATAGGTGCAAGTAAATGTGGTTTTCTTTTTGTCTTAGATGCTATAGCTATTTGATTATATCATGAGTACCCATTAAAAAAGAAAAAGAATGAATGTCTTTCCAAAATATCCAACATTTGATCAATAGAAGGATGGAGTGGAAAATGATATTTTATATTTCCCTTTTTAACCTTTCTACATTCCATACATGTTGTCCATCCTATAATTGTTCTTAATGGAATTAGTTCATTTTTCTCATTATTCACGATTGTCATACCCTTCTTTTTGGCATATATTGAATGGGGCTTACCCTTTCATTTCCTAAAATAGGATAGACAATCCTAACTTCTAACAATAAGTACCTTTTTCTTTGTTACTTCTATCATGATTGGGTTTAATTTTCTTTGGACATCCCTAACTAGCTTTACCACTCCTCTATAATGATCTTGTGCATGCACACCGAGAGGCTAATCCCCTTAATATTTCCAATGATCCACTCAATAGCTTATTTATATTCCATCATAATATCTCCTAACTTTTTTTCTTGCTCATTATCTAGTTTTGAAGAACAATAAATGGTAAGGTCTCACCATCACCCAATAATGTATAACGAAGATGAGATGGTAACAGTTTAAGCCTTTGCATTAGTGGCTCTTCAATTGGTGGCCAAATCTTAGCCTTCTTTACACACTCAAGAATTGCATTATAATATTGGTAAGAGATTTTTTATATACATTTTTAGATATCAATTACTATACATTTATATATATTTTATATTATAATGAGCTAAAATTATTTATTTTGTATTTATTGGGAAAATATTAATTTTTTAGATTTTTTTGGGATTTTTCTAGGTTTTTTATGGATTGTTTATGATT
This sequence comes from Hippophae gyantsensis, assembly GCA_030763125.1. Classification (NCBI taxonomy): domain Eukaryota; kingdom Viridiplantae; phylum Streptophyta; class Magnoliopsida; order Rosales; family Elaeagnaceae; genus Hippophae; species Hippophae gyantsensis. The sequence continues at coordinate 33,319,901 of CM061037.1, read as the reverse complement.
TTTATTTGATAGGTGGATTGACTTAGAAAGGAAGTGGATATATTTTGCAACTTATTCTATCCTTTTAACCATCATAGCTTATCCTATCATTTTAATCATCGTAGCTTATCCTATCATTTTAATCATCGCAGCTTATCCTATCTTTTTGACATATGGTACACACTAATCCTATCTTCACCCAAATACCAATAACCATAGTTACATCTTTTTATTTTTATCTCTTATAAATAAATAAATAAAACTACACAAAATAAGGGTAAATATTAGAATTTAGAGATTGAGATACATAATTTATAGAATTAGATTGGAGGCAAGAACTAAGAAGAAGATTCAAGAAGTAATTAAAGGAATTGAAGATTAGATTCAAGAACACAAATCATAAGATTTCTTCTCCTTTCTTTTATTATTATCATGAATAATATTATGAATTGTTTTTTCATGAGTAGCTAATTTTATAATTTATTGTGGATATTTTAAAGCCCTAAACATGGATTGCAATAATTAATAAGATCTTCAATATTCCATTCAACTATTCTTCTTGATTATGTATTAGCTCTAGTTTTAATCTTTGTATAAATTTTCTTGATTATTTAAGTGTACAATTGAATAATTAGATTAATTCATTGTTAATCAATTTAGTTGATTGAGTACATAATCGCTTGATCACTTTAAATAACTACTAAAAAATTTCTTGCAATGAGAATTAATACTTGAGATAATTAAACCGAGCTTGTGTGTTTAACCTTGATCCAATATACTTCTTGAAATTGAATGATTTTGATAAATAAATTTAGAGAGCTTATTCTATGTTGTCTATTAGAAGAAGTTTGGATTACAAGCTAGTTTAATTCAACGAATAGGTAAGAAGATGTTGAGACTTTCGAGCTTGTGAATTTCTCTAAGTTAGTATAATCAAAGAATATAAGATTAGGATATGCTTTTGTTGATTTGCAATACATATTAGTGGTAGAGAATGATCATACAATCATTCTTTTATTTTCCTTTATCGTAATCTTTATATTTTGTTTTTTATCTTTATTAATTTTTAGTTGATAGATTTAGTTTTCAGTTTTTAAAAACAAAAAATTCCTTTTTACTAATTAATTAACTTACTAATGAACTAGTAATTAGGAGTAGATATTGTTACAAATCATTTTGGGTACAACACCCCTTGTTCTTAAAATTACTTATCGTGTGTACATGATCACATATACTTACTTGTTTTCAAGCATGTCAAACATAACATGGAGGCATAGCTTCCAAAAAATCAGCAACTCTACTAGTATATTCATACATACGAGAATCATTAATAAGCTCATCTAAGTCCATAATATTTCCATCGTCATCAAAGTTATCTACATACAAGTTTTTGTTAGCTATAGAAGAGTAAATATCAAGGTGACTATCTAGTAGTCCATGAACAGTTTCATTTACCCCTTTTTCTTTATTTTCTTCACACAAGGGTAGTAAATGCTTAGAACTTCCACATGAATTCACTAAAGCATATTCCATAGCATCCCTATAAGTTAAGTTCCTAAGCATACCATCTATCATTTCATGACATACATCAACTTGAAATCATTCATCAACATAATTATTAGAAATTAGAAATTTCATAGTTTTAAAGACATTGAAGGTTACCTTTTGGTCATTCACCCTCATAGTGAGCAATTCTTTTTGTACATCAAATAAAGCTCTTTCGGTGGTTAGGAAAGGGCGATATAGGATGATGGGATGTATTTGTCCTCCTTTATGTATAGTGCAATAAAATTAGTGGAAAATATAAATTCATCTACTTTTACAAGCATATCTTTAATCACCATCCTTAGCCTCTTCAATGATAAATCATCTATCAAGAGTGAAGTCAATTTTGCTTCCCCAAATCCCAACTTCTTAAAGACTATCAAAGGCATAAGATTGATGCTTACTCCCAAATCACATAAGGCCTTTCCAAATTGGTGTTCCTCAATAGTGCATTCTATATGAAAAGTATTGGTTCCTTTTGTTGGGTGGTAGTTTTCTATCAATAATTGCGCTGCATCCCTTTAGAAGACAAATGGTCTTACAATCCCTAAGTTTTGTTTTCTTTGGTAATATATCCTTCATAAACTTTATATATGAAGGCATTTTTTTAATGCATCCATAAAGAAGATGTCATTGGTCTAAGAGCAATTTCGATGATTTTTCTATCCTAGGTGTGTGCATTAGAGTTGTGGTTCCTTTATTTGTTGAAGTTTCCAACAAAATTAAATGATTTTAGGTTGTGAATGCAAAAATTCGTTACCATGAAATCCATTGAAAAAATCACAAATAATATCAATGTTTTCAATCATGTTAACTTTTTATCTAATGAAACTAAGAGTGCTTCTTGGTTAGACATCAAAGTTGACATTTGTGTAGCCAATGCAGAAAGTACATCGACTTCATTTACTCTAGCTACTCTTCAATTAGTAGTCTCCCATTAGATCATTGATAATTATTTACTGCCATGTCTTTCGTAAGTTAGAATGCTTTTTTTTCATTCTTACCTATTAAAGCTCCTTCTACAACTGGATCAGTAATAATACATGTCTTCCTTAATATATCATTATAGAAGGTATACACTTAAAGACAATTGGTAGACCATTGTGTGGACACTTTTTGAGTAGCTCTTTGAACCTTTCCCAAGCTTCATAAGTGTTTCATCATCCATTTGAAGAAATAAGGTGATGTTATTTCTCATCTTAGTTATTTTCAATGGTAGGAAATATTTGGCTAGAAACTTTTATGCTAAGTCTTCCTAAGTATTAATGGAGTTAGCTAGTAAATACTTAAGCCATGGCTTTGCCTTATCCTTTAAATATAATGGGAACAAGCAAAGACTAATTGCAAACACGTTGATGACTCTTTTTCAAGCAATCATATACAACTCTGCATAAATAATCACATTCTCCTGCTATTTTGCATACATGACAATTTAACTCATATGTAATCATACTACACATACATTACTCATACTTTCACACTACTCCAATGCATATGATAAATAATCTATGAATAATCCATATCCTACTTTTTCAAGCTAGACCATAAACCTTAAAATCATACAATTAATTGCTAGTTAATTAAAGCATTAAATACAAGATTAATTAGGATATAAATTAAAGAGAAAAATCACATAAATTTGTTTTGATTACATGCTACATGTCTAAGTGCAACCAAAATCCTAAATAACGAACCTACCCATATATCATTTTAAATATAATTTATAATTGAATAAATGAGTATATGGAAATAATCTAAATCATTAAAGAAAGAACTACAAAATTCTATGATGAAATCTAGCACTAGACTTGATCAATCTTCAACTCCTTCCAGTGACTCTAAACTGTTGTTCTCCTTGCTCAAAATCGTAGACAAGATGGAAGTGAATGATTATAGTCCAAACTACTGCTAAAAATTTCAAAAATGGCATAATCTCTACCCTTAAATGTAATCCATACAATCCAACATTTGAGATTAAAATTGGAGTTAAAAAATGACACTATTCTAGATGACGTTTCAGAAATAAGTCAAAAAATGTTGTATGAAATGGTTGAATTCTTGGCCTTATGATTTCTCTCCATTATATAAACTGTACAAAAGAATTCTATATATGGAAACAAATCTCAAAATAAATATGGATAGCAAATTTGTTTGTTGATAGTCCCCCTCAAATTGACGTGGGTTGATCAACAAGCATCAATTTGCTACTTAAGAAGCAATGTCCATGACTAGTGAAAGCCTTAGTAAAGATATCTACAATTTATAGTTAAGTGAAAATGTGTCAAAGAGTGATAACAAGAGCTTTAAAAGCTTCACAGATAGAATGAAAATTGACTTCAATATGCTTTGTGTGCTCATGATAGATAAGATTTTCCGTGATCTGAGTAGCACTTGTATTATCAACAAGTAAAGGTGTAGGATTAATCTTAAAGAAGTTTAACTTTGCAAGTAAACCTCAAAACCAAATAATTTCAAAATAAGAAAGATACATCACTTGATACTCAGATTTTGTAGATGACTTAGAAACTTTGACTTACCTTTTGCTTTTTTAGAAGATCAAAGTATCACCTAAGAACACGCACCAACTAGTGATAGAGCAACGTGTATCAGCACAACTAGCTTAATTAGCATCGCTATAAGCAACAAGATAAGGAGAATTTCCTACAAGAATGAATAAGCCACGGGTAGGAGTGCATTGAACATAACATATGATCCTATGGAAAATAACCAAATGAAGATAATGATGAGCCTAAAAAAATTGGTTGACTTGCTGGTCTACTGATGGTGATATAGACAAGGCTATCTACCAACTTTTGATATAAACTAGGATCAACAAGTAAGTCACCCTCCTCTTGATGAAACTTGACATTTAATTCCATGAGAGTATCGACAGAGGTAGCTTCCTGTAATTGGTTACAACAGATGTTCAATTTTTACTACTGCATTGTCCAATTTGGATATTCCCATATGCTACTCACATACTGTCAAGCATAACTGTTGGCGACAAGTTGTGCAAGAAGAACTTATTATTTTATAGGCCAATCACACCTAAGATATTGGGCCTTGTTCTTCTACTATAGTTCTTCTAAGTTGCAAATGGATTTACTCAATCAAGTTTTGTTCTAATGGAAGTTTAGATCGTTATAAAGCTCGGTTTGCTATCTTTGGGAAAAATAAAAAAATATGGTGTTAATTATGAAGAAACCTTTGCTCCTGTGGTAAGATGACTACTATTTGAATGATCCTAGCTCGTATTGCTTCCAATGATTGGCCACTACATTAGATGGATATTAAGAATTCTTTCCTTTATGGAGATCTTAAAGAGTGTATTTATATGAAGCCACCCTCGGGATTATTTCCCTCTTTAACCTCTAAGGTGTGTAAACTTCGTTGCTATCTTTATGGTCTCAAACAAGCTTTGTGGATCTAGTTTGATAAATTTCAAACTACTTTATTACAATTTTCCTTCAAGTCGAGCAAGTATAAAACTTCATTGTTTCTTCCGAAATCAAACATGAGTATTATTATCATTTTGGTTTATATTGATGATATTGTGATCACTAGTTCTAATTCTGCTTTACTTGTCCAGCTCAAGACCTATCTCTCAAAATCCTTTCATATGAAAGATCTTGGATTTCTCACATATTTTCTTGGTCTTGAAGTGCATTGTAGTCCTTTTAGTATTTCAATAAATCAACATAAGTATTCTAGTGATTTGGTGGCTACAACTAATTCCATCATAGTCCCTATAGTATTTCACTAAATCAACATAAGAAATGAAATAGAATTTCCCAAAGAAAACCCATACCTATATGAGGGTATGGAAAATCGAGAAGAGCAATGTACCAAAGGCTCTAGAGGTGCTACAACTGACTGATTTTGGTGCATGTTAGGATCAGATATCGAATAAGCCACCAGAAGAGACTGTGGGAAAGAACTAACTTGAGGGAGATCTGAGAACTACTGCTCAAAGGAAATGAAGACCACAATAGAAGAAGAGGGCACATATGACATAGGAAAGAAATGTTGATTTTCAAAAAAAATAACATTCCTAGAAATGCATGTATGATTTAATGTAGGATCATATCAAACTATACTCTTCTGACACATATTATATCCTAAGAATGCATATTCAATATATTGAGAAAATAATTTATATTGCTCATGAGGAGGTAAATGAACAAAACATATACAACCAAAGATACAAAGATTATCATAACTAAGTTGTTTAGCAAATAAGCAAAAGTAGGGAGACTCTATGTGTAAAACTTGGAAAGCTAAATGATTAATCAAATGAGTAGTAGTCTTTAGAGCCTCAACCCAGAACATGGATGGAATAGAATATTTAAAAAAAAAAGTATGTACCATATCAAGAAGATGACAATTTTTGCGTTTGGCTATTCCATTTTGTTAAGGAGTAGCAGAACTTGAATGTTGATGGATATTACCTTTAGAAGCCAAGAATGCCTGAAACTTAGTAGACAAATATTCACCACCAAAATTTGTGTGCAATGTCTTAATGTATATAGAAAATTGATTTTCACTATATGCTAAAAACACAATGAAAGTACGAAAAATCTTAGATTTAGAGTGAAGAAAATAAACCCAAGTGAAACTACTATGATCATCAATGAAAGTCACACAGTATTTAAAATTTTCATGTGAACCAACCGGGGTAGGTCCTCAAACATCACTATGGATAAGATAATAGCAGTGAGAAGCTCTACTAGCATGCAAAGAAATAGAAGAGTTTTTATTTTACCAAGTTTACAAGAATCACACTCAAGTGATAAAAAAGAATATTTATTACCAAGAAAACCTGAGTTCAATACATGAGAAAAGATTTAAGTATTAGGATGGCCTAAACGATGATGCCATACCATACTCAGATCAGGAACATTATTGCAAGTAAAAGACTTAATAGAATAAATTGGAGAAAGTGTTGGAACAAGTATAAATAATGGACACAAGCACCCCACTTTAGGTCTCTTCAGAATTAGCTCCCTAGCCCTACACAACACAGCCATCACCAGAAAAATGAATAGTGCAATTTTTATCAACTAATTGACCAATAGAAATGAGATTTCTAGAAAGTTGAGGAGCAAGAAACACATCAGTAAATGTAGAAGATGCATTTCCAACAACAATGATTGGCAATGAATTTCCATTGGAAATCAAAAATGGTAAATTGGCCAGCATAGGGTTGAACATGAGACAGAGTTATATGAATATTTGTCATGTGATTAGAAGCCTCTGAGTTTTCCTACCAAAGTATAGTAGAATTTTTACCTTGAAACCCTATCATAGATAATGCTTAAATTAGCATCTATTGCACCATTTCAAGGGTGCAATAAATTGCTACATGAGGTACAATATCAAAGGAAGCACTTAAAGAAGAGTCATGTTCTACAGAAGTTGCTACTAGAAGAACAACAACATTAGTCTAAAATGCTTAAGCATGATGATTTTGGGGTGAATAAGACATTCTTTGATATTATGACCCTTTTTCTTGCAAAAAGAAAAATGTGTTTTAGGAAAATTGACAATAATATGCCTATATTCTTTGGAGCATAACCATTGTGAATATTTAGAAGTCACAGGTGATCCATGTCCATGGGCAACATAAGCCATAATTTCCATCTCCAAACTGCTATGAGATTGTTTCAAAATAACTTGAGTACCAATATGTTTTTCTTTGCGAAGTAACTCACCAAAAAAATATCAAGAAAGGGAATATGAGATCTATTCAGTAGAGATGAGTGAATCAATTCATATTTTGGGCTTAGTTTCATAAGAAACTAATCGTGCCAGCTAGTCTTTTGAAGATTCTGAATAGTTGAAAGAGTAGTAACATGAACATCTATTATAACCAAACTAGTATATTCATGTTAAAGAGTAAAAAATGTCGAGTAATAGTCTTGGATGGAAATACTACCATGTTGAAACATAGAAATCGAATGTTCCAACTGAAAGCGACAAACATCAATATCTTGATGATAAACCTTCTTTAAATAATTTCACATGGATTAAGGAGAGTAATGAGCCAGAAAGTTGGTAATGATATGTGACTCTACCAAACCAAGAAGCCAAGATATGATTCGAGTATTAAGCACAACCTAAGTAGTAGAAGACATGACTTCCTTGGATTTATCAATGTTGGATGTTGGTGTAACATCTATGTCATCAGTATGGCTCTAAAGGTCTTTTCCCTTAAGGAAACGCTCAAATTGAATAGCCCAGGTAGAGTAATGTTTTCCTGTAAACTTGACATACACTGGTGTAATATCCATTGCAAATAAATGAAACCTAAAACAAAGCAAAAAAATATCAAAAAAATAAAGAAACCAAGATAAGGACCTTAAACAAATATTTTCGAAGGACATCACTCCAATAGAAGATACTCAAACAAATGTTAATGAAGGTTTCCTCATAAACAAGATACCAAAAAATGTGAAGCGATGACATCGATTCTTAATACACCAAAACCAAAAGGTGTTAAGATGTGTTACCAAGACTAAGAAGATACTGACACAAGAAACAATAAAGAGAAAATGATTCACGTCAACGACCCCAAAACCAAGAGAAAAAAATCTCAACCTTACTCTGATACTATGTCAAAAATAAGTCAAAAAATACTGTATGAAATGGCTGAATTATTGGCCTTATGATTTCTCTCTATTATATAAATTGTAAAAAAGAATTACATACATGGAAACAAATATGAATAAATGGAAAAAATATAGGAAAAAAATATGGAAAAAAGTCTCGAATTAAATGGAAATAAATATAGGAAACAAATCTCAAAATAAATGGAAATAAATATGGATAGTATAGCTATTCATTGACATGGCGTTGGCTCACTTGTTTGATTAAGACTCTTGATTGGGTGATCTAACTATGTCATCATTCCCACCATAGAGCACTCCAGGAAAGTTTGATTGATCGAGACTCTTTTGGATCAACTGAGGCCCTTATGGATGGATCTACGTGCGATAAGAAAACCCTCGATCGATGTTGAGCGAAACATTTTTGATCGAGTGAGCGGTAATTTTCATAATTTTCCTAAAAATGCTATAATTTGTGCATTTGAGCTTTAATTGATATTGTTCCACCTACATTAGGACATTTACACATATGATAAGGCTTTTTACTGATACTCACTTCAAAATAAGTCAAATAACTAATTTTAAAAGGATAAATAACTCCACTTTCATAAAAAAGAGAGTAGAGTTATCACCACCATGAATGTAGAGTTTAACAAGCACCTCAAAGATGCGTATATGATGGTGGCGTGCCAATGTGGTTCTAGTAAAAAGCCAACGAGCAGTGGTGCATATGAGTATATTTCACCAACCTAAATAAGGCCAGTTGATGCATAAAATATTGGTAGTTAAATTTGTATTTATAAAAAGCTTGTAAGTATACGAATCACTTATAAAATGTTAAATTATTTTCTAATTTAGTTAAGAAAAAATAAAAGTCTTAAACACTCTAACAAATTGTTGGTTGGTAAAACAAAATTGTAAAATTAAATTAAATTATATCAAAAGAAAGAAAATAAATTAAAGTAATAAATTAATGTGATCAGTATATTAAACTATGTTAAGCGTAGGATGATGGATGTATATAGGATTTTAGCAAGCATAATCCTTCATAAACAGAACAAATAAAGTGATATAAATATAAATTAGATTTATTGATTTATTTATTTTAAATAAAACTCTCTATAATCATGGTGAGTTCCTAATGATATTTAATTAATCAATTCTTCATTTGGTTGGACTTGAAATTGATTAATTGATAAACTAAATAAATATATAAACAAAGATCTTCAATTCAATAATAACTTTCGTTGCTCGACTTAAAATTAAAAATTGATAAACTTAAGGTAGATATATTCTTTAAATATAAATATTCACTCTTTAATTTATTATTAAAGTTATTTTTCAACCATCTAAATAATACAAATCAATGAAATTAAAATATATTTTTATTCATTATGCACAATTAAACACAGATGATGTTTTTAATACTTAATTCTAAAATATTTTATTTAATCATAAATGAAGACTTAGTCCATCATGAATTTATGATTAAAGATCTTAAGTTTATGAATAAGAAATAAATCTAAACTTTTATTTATTTAAATCACAAAAATGTTCTTCTAATCATTAGAAGTAGAAACTAAAATATCATATACAGATTTAAGCAATCATAGTTATTAACAAAAGTCAATTCAACTATAAAAGATATCATACCACAAAGAGAAATAAAAGATATAACAATAAAATTACATCTTATTAATAAAAATGATTCCAAATCTCTGAATGGACTGTCAATATCTTCTTTAAATCCTTGGATCATCTTTATAATTGAAAGATTTTCTCTCTATATTTGTACATAGTGGTGGAATGGCTAACCTAGAAACTAATCTAAACCTATATTTTATAAATGGATGCTTTAATGTAGAAATATGAAAAGGTAATGAAAACCTAAATATATTGTTGTGTTTATAGGCAAGACTGGTACTAAAGGCTTCGAACCGAATAAAAGAAGGTGAGTCGTGGCTCACTTATTCCACCACCTTACATACTAGATAGTTATTTGTGTAAGGCTTATATGTTTTATTCTTCTAAGCTCCTAGGGTGAAATTTAGTACCTTAAGTATTGTTCTTCGTGTGTTGATAAATGTATATATTTAAAGTTAGAAATACTTGAAATACAATAGAAAATATTATTTATTTCAAACATATAGATTTGCATAAATATTCATATAAATATGTTACAATCAAACCTATTTGTGACATTTAAGCTCAATGAAATCAAAAAATATTCGAGTTGTTCAAGCACTAATCACAACCCTAAGCAGCTTATTGCTAGCCATTAGCAAGGAACCCGATATAAAAACTAAAACAAAAATAAATAAACTAAACTAAACTATCCTAAATTATTTTCATAAATTTTCACGGTTACATTTAGCATATACAATAAGCTTTTAAACCTCTAGATTGTCATAATGGATGAGTTTAAGTCTCGTGAGGCTTTCAGTGATAATATCCACAAACATCCTAAAAAGCAAAAAATAAAAACTAAAAAGAATAACAAAAACAAAACTACAAATAACCAAATAAAAAGAAATAAAACTAAAACAAAAAATAACATAATAAAAATTAAAATAAACAAAACTTCTCATGCGTTAGTTTATTTTAGTTCATAATTAAAATCTCAAGCACAAGTTAATTCAATATCCTAAAAAATCACATTTTATTATTCAAATTAGTAGACATTGGAAGTTCATGTCCCAGTATAAAAATGTATCAATTTTGACTCACCAAATCTTAGTGCTAGGAATTCAAATTCATTTTGACTATTATCCTCATAAAACATACTTTCAATATCACATTAATCCTATGGGTTCAAGCACTTAATAAAAATATATGCGAATAAAATTTATGTAAATAAATGAGTTAAAATTTTCGCATATGATTAAATAAGAAAAGGCTTAAAAGTGTACAATATTGATATTATGAAAGGAATCAAATACAAAGATTTATAAAGAAATCACATTACTAATATCATGCATCAATCAAAATCATCAAATAAAAATCTTAAGTATGTCACTTTAGAGGAATGAAAATGCAATTGACTTCAAGGGAGAATTTCCTACTATGTGGCAATAATTATCTCACTACTTTGAAAAATTTAGGATTATAGTATTTGTTTTTATTTTCTCTCTCTCTCTCTTAGAGAATGGACCCATATAAATATGTGTGTTTCAATGAGTGGTTAATTTGGCTCTTTTTTAAGGTAATATATATATATATATATATACTAGAAGTCAAGCATGAATGAAGATAGGTGCATAATTTAATTTTTAGTCACATCATTCAATCTAAGCAATGAAAATAAGTACATAATACTTCATTAAATATTAAAATCTTAACATTCAATACAAAACCTATAGAAATCACCTAATAATTTTCAAATAATAAGAAAAATGTTTAAAGAAGTAGAAAAATATTTTCACTCAGAATAGAACAATAAAGGCTCAAAAATGTTTTCACAAGGTAATCTACTATTTGATTCCTAAACATCAATTTTAGGTTTATTTTGATTTCAATATCTAAGCATGAAACACAAACTATGAAAAAAAAACTAATTCTTATGATAATTGATGACATGTTTAAGATATTAAACAAATAGAGTAAAGACTTAATCATTTACTTTAAACTAATTAAAAGCGTGATAATTTTACAAAAACATGTCTAGTGTCCCTAAACAACTAAATGAACTAAACAATAGCAAACATATGTTTAATAAAAAAATTAAAAATACTTATCTTCATATGTAACTTTTTCTTTCACCCCGAACCTAGAATCTGCATCGTCTTCAATGTATCGAATCTAAATCAAAGATAAAGAAAAAGAAAAAAAAGTTACTCATCTGCCTTAACTAAATATGATCAAGTATATATGGTGATGTGATGCATATATCATCTAGTTCAATTATATCACATAGATAGAATGCTGTGTACTTCTCATAAATCATATATTAACAAATAGTTATGAATTTAACATTTTTAAATAAAATAAACATTGTTTATATTAACAAAAAATAAAATAAAAGAAAAACAACTAAATAAAAAAAGATAAAATAAATAAATAAAAGCCACTCAAAAGAAATAAAATAAACAAGAAAGAAAAACAATTGAAACAAATAAAAATAACTAGATAGAACATAAAAATAAAAAGAAATACTAAAAATAAAATAGATAGTAAAAAAAAATTAATAAAAAAATATAAACAAGAAATAAAAATTAGTACACAAAAATACTAAACAAAAATAAATAACAATAAATAAATAAAAATAAAATAAAAAAACAAATAAAGTTAGTAAATAAATATATAATTAAAAATAAATTAATAAAATAAAATAAACAAGAAATAAAAATTACTAAACAAAAATACCGTGCAAAAATAAATAAAAATAAAATAAAATAAATAATATAAGATAAATTAATAAAAGAAATAAAATATAAAATATAAAATATAAAAGAAACAACTAAAACAAAAAAAGAAATATAGAAATAAAATAAAAGAAAATAATAAAAGAAAAAATTATTAAAAATAGTAAAAGAAATAATAATAAAAATAAACAACAAAAAAACAAATAAATAAACAAAAGAAGTAAAACTAAAAATAAACAAAAATATTTTTTAATTTTTTTGAAAATACAACCTACAAATATTCAGAAACATTTACTAAAAAAATCACGAATGTTTACAAAATCACAAAAATAAAAAGAAAACCAAAAAATAACAAAAATCACAAAAAAAAAAATTAGAATACAAATAAACAATTTAAAATGTCAATTTTCTATGTGACGATCTTGGAATATACTTATCACTTATTATAAGTGATTCATGTACTTGTGAAGTTTTCATAAATACAAAATTTAACTTACAAGTTTTTTACACCAAAAGAAATTTTCTAACTACCCTAATAGATCAACTTATTGATGCCACGGTAGGACATGTTGCTTTCTCCTTTATGGATGCATGTTTCAAATACAATCAAATCTAGATGCATGGCCTTGATGAAGAAAAACAAGTCTCGTGAATGATCAAGGATTATTTTTTACAAAGTTATAACACTCAACCTAAAAAATGTAGAAGCCATGTATCAGATGTTAGTGAACGAAACTTTTATAGAACTCATTTGATACACGATAGAGGTATATGTAGATGATATGATTTCCGGAGGCGAGCATAGGAAAGAGCACATCACCCGTCTGAGCAAAAATTTCTACATCCTTTGAAAGTACATAATGAGGTTTTACCCGAACAAGTGCGTATCTTCCTTCAAGGTATTATGTAGGAAGTCAAACTTTTCTTGGAACAAGGATTGTGAGAAAGCATTTGAAGAGATAAAAGAATACCTAAGTAGCCTATAATTGCCAGCCAGTCCACTGGTAGATGACTTACTTACCTTGTACCTTGAAGCCTCAGAAATAGTTGTCAATTAGTCTTAGTAAAAGATGATAATTGTGTTCAAATACATATCTATTATGTGAGTAAGTCCCTTCATTATGCAAAACAAAGATACTCATAAATCGAAAAGATATCTCTTACACATTTAATAGCTGCAAAAAAATTACGTCCAAACTTCCTAGCTCAAAGTATAATTATCTGAACAGATACTCAGCTAAAACATGCCATATCTAAGCTCGAGGTCTCTGTTTGACTGTAAAAAAGGTCGATCAAACTCAACTAGTTTAACAATTAGTATGTTCCGTGTGCTGTAATTAAAGGGCCAAGTCCTGGTTGACTTTTTAGTTGATCTCCCTACATAAGAACCATCCAATGAGGAAAATTGCAGGTGAAGATTACATGTCGATGGTTCCTCCAACAAAAATGGGAGTGGAGCTGGATCACTCTGAAAGTTGACCCCATACATTGTGCACTATGAATCCTATTCAAACCATCAAAGAAAGAAATAAAATATAAAGTATTCATCATTGGTCTCAACTTAGTAAGAGCCTTGGGAGCCAAACAGATAGACTATTTAGGCAATTCCCAGCTTCTTGTAAAACAACTGCTATGCGAGTTTCAGGTAGTAGGATTTAACCTACACGAGTATCAAAGCTTAATCACAAAGCTATTGAATGCAATGAACTCGTGGACCCTAAGTCACATTCTATGATAGGAGAATACACGGGTAGATGCTCTCCCTTGCCTAGCTTCTGCCATAGACGAGAAATAAAACTGGACAGTTTCCATTCACCATTTTATTGAGCCAAACATCAAGGCCCAAGACAAATAAATGTTCCCTGTTGAATCGGACCCCAATTGGATGGATATGATCATGAGCTTCCTCATGGACGAAACCATTCCCACTGACAGGAAAAATAGAGAAAAGTGAAGATCAGAGCTACTCGTTTCTATATAATGGATAGTGTCCATACCATCATGGCTACCATAGCCACTGCCTTAGATGCTTAACACCAACTGAAGCCAACTATGTCTTTGTTGAGATACATAAATGGGTGTAGAGAAATTACTTTGACATGAGAAGCCTAGCCCTTAAGGTAACTAGGCAAGGTACTACTGGCCCATTATCATGCTTAAAGATGCAATTAGCTTAGTGAAGAAATAACAAGTGTCAACGAAACTCACCTATGCCAAGATAGCCAACGGAGTAGTTAACATATATGCAGAGATCTTGGCCATTCATATAGTAGAGGCTGGACATTATTGGCCCATTGTCTCTGATAAGGGGATTATGTGTGGAATTGTTGGTAACTACTATTTTATATACATTTTTTATATCAAATCCTTTACGGTTACATATATTTTATTACTATAAAAATCTAAAATTATTTATTTTACATTTATTAGAAAAAATATTAATTTTCTAAATTTTTTGGGACTTTTCTGGGATTTTTATAAAAATTTTATTTGATAGGTAGATTAACTTAGAAATGAAGTGGATATATATCGTAACTTATCCTATTCTTATAACTATTGTAGCTTATCCTATTCTTATAACTATTGTAGCTTATCCTATCATTTTGACACACGCTAATTATATCTCTATCATAATACCAACAATACTATTTGATTTTTTATCTCTTATAAATATAAAAAAATACCCTTTAAAATAGAAGGAATATTATAACACAAATTTATAGATATATTTAGAATAATAAAAATTGGATGCAAGAGCTAAAAATAAGATTCAAGAGGCAATTAAAAGAGTTGAAAATCACATCAATAATATAAATCTTAAGATTTTTTTACTTTCATTTATTGTTATCATGAATAATATTTTTAATTTATTGCTTTCTATGATTAACCAATTTTATAATTGATTATGGGTAATTTCAAAGCCCTAAACATGGATTTCAATATTTAATAAGATCTATAATATTCTATTCAACTATTCTTTTTTATTATATATTAATTCTCAATTTTAATAATTGTATGAATTTTCTTGGTTATTTAAGTGTACAATTAAATAATCAAATTATTTCATCGTTAATCAATTTAGGTGATTGAGTACATAATTTTTTGATCAATTTAAATAATTAGTGATAAAATGGTTGTAATGAGAATTAGTACGCAAGATAATCAAACTGAGTTTGTGTGTTTAATCTTGATTCAATTTTTTTTAAATTAAATACTTTTGATAGATTAAATTTAGAGAACTTATTCTAAGTTGTCTATTAAAAAGAGTTTGAATTAAAAGCCTATTTGATTCAATGAATAGGATATGTTTTTGTTGATTTAATACATACTGGTGGTGAAAAATGATCCTACAAGCATTCTTTTATTCAAATCTTTATCGTAATCTTTAGATTTTATTTTTAACTTTATAAATTTTTAATTGATAGATTTAATTTTTGTTACACAAAGAAAAAAATCGAAGACCCCTTTCTACTTATTTTAATTAACTTACTAAGGTGCTAGTAATTAAGAGTATGTATTGTTACCAATTCTCATGTGTACAAGAACCCTTGTTCTTAAAATTACATATCACTTGTAAAAGATAATTTATACTTGCATGTTTTTAATTGTGTATGTTTTTGTTTGTTGTCGAAGACCAGTTAAACAATTCTTCTAATAATTGCTAGTTTTTATTTATTTATTTTTTCTTTATCTTTTGTAAAATTCATTTATTTTCTTTAGGTTATTATTATTTTTATTTTAGTTTAGATTTATTACTTTTTTATCTTAAGTTTAATTTATTTTTATATTTAGTCTATTTTTATTTTATTTATCTATGACTACTAATTATTTTATGAAATTCTAAATATCAAGGGAACATGAATACATACATGGATGTATCATACCTTACATATAATAGATTTCCTAGAACATACTTTAAGCATCAACATGTAACTATGACTACGGTAATGTTATGAGTGGATTTGAAAACGAGAGGCCTATATATGATCCATATTCTAACATGTATAATGTAAGATGGTAGGATCATTAATGTCTAAGCTATTCATATAGAAATCTAACAGATAATTTTAATGTTACACCTAATTTTTTATTCTCGATGCACAACAACTCTAACCACTAAAGGTATTTCACTTGAGAATTTAATGAATACTATTGCTGCTAACAATTTGAAAGTTTAGAAGTACTATCAAGCGTATCAATTTATCAAAGAACATGAAATTTTAGGAGAAATCTTGAAATACAGGTAAATCAAATTTAAATGAGGAATCTAATAGAGGAGTTCAACATCACACCTAGCTTCTAATTTCCAATGTCATAACCCACCACCCAATCAAGTAGGGGAAAGACTAGAAGCACATGCAATTGTTGAGCTCCCTTCCCAAATAGATGCTAAAGCTAGAGAAACCTTCAATGCCATTATTATGAAGAGTAGTGAAAGAGACTATGAGCCTATATATCACCAAGGCAAGGAGATACAGACTTCTTAATGACTCAACCCAAACTCGCACAAACATAATAGGCTACACTAAAGAAGAAAATGTAATAAAATCATAAATAATATAATATCATATAAGCATAAATATTTTAACAGTAGATATTATATTTGAAGCAGAAGGCAAGAAACAATAAACACTTTCTAATAAGAGTTTAAGCTACAATATGATGTAACATATCCACCATAAATTCAGATTATACTAACGCAACAATGGATAAAGTATGTTGTAACAAATCCACGTTAAACTTAGATTATACTAACATAATAATGGATAATCTACAACAAATGATATAATGAGATAAACCCACATAGAAGCCATATCTATATGGTAATATCCTCGAGTTGCTTAAGGTAACCACTTAGCAGTAAATAATTCACTAATCAATAAAATGGTTACAATTCTGAAAAAATTAAAACCACTATTACCTCTATCAGTTGGGACCTCTGTCCTAACTACCTATTGCTAGTTTTGCTTGCTGCTTCGGTAACAACCTGGTTCAACACACAAACCCGGCACCCCTTTATAGCTAACACCACCAAATGTGGTGTGATTAGTATCCACATATCAATATTGTGCAAAATATAGAATGAGACACCTTGAGGAACACTTTTGATCTCAATGGTACCAAAGGACACACTATCCTCCACAAAACTCAAATTTTGTATGTGAAATACACTATCAAATCACGTAAACACAGAGACTATGATTTGATAACTAAACTTACTGAATGACACATACTCAAAAGTAAGCTCTCCAAAATGATTTCGAAAACTGATATAAATCTTAATATGAATTTTAGCAGAGTTTCGGCACTAAAAACATGGATACATTTTGGCAAAGTTTTTGCACTAAAAACACGAGTTAATATTTGAGAGAGGTGAGGGTATTTATAGAGTCTCAAACATCATGCCAGTTACCTTGCCAACCATCTTGCCAAAGGTGGTGGTGAGGTTGGTGGCGAGGTGCTAAAAAATATTTTTTCGTTTCCAAAAATGATGAGTATAATCCACAAATACCAACACCTAAAATGAATCAAAACATGTTCAATAACGTTTACTCACTCGCATACTCACTCACCAAAAATCACAACTTTCAAGCTAGCATGCACTTTACGACAAACAACCCATGTGATGTGTGTAAACAGGCTCGGATACAAAGTGTACCTAACTATATGCGTGTATGTATTATTGTCTGCATTAACCAACCTTACACAGAGGAAGATAGATATATTAAGTAAAATAAATAGTAACCATGCTTTACACATGGGAAGCCAACCCTTGGATTCAAAATACAATGGGAGTAACATTCTCCCACTTTGGTTTTTCGTGTCAAAATATTGCATAAATAAATACATACTCACATCTATCATGAGATGATAATGAAGATGACCAAAGGATGTTTGTTCCTATGAACAAAACATCGAAACACACCTAAATCTAAAAGACACACCTAAACCAAGTGCATCCATCTTGTGTGCTCTATCAATCTTCATATAACAACTCATCTGCTCTGCCACTCTGAAACATGAGGTCTCAGCACACTACACATCTGAAGCTTAAAGACTTCAATCTACACCTGTAAATTTCACACACAAAATAAACACACCTCATCAATGTATCATGCCAAAAAAGCATGTATCATGTTATCCTTACACATGTGCACAATGGTAGGTACAAACAAAGCATAAGTGCATAACTCCCCTTGACTTCATGCAATACTACCCCTGAATACATGCAAGTCAGACAACAATATGTAGTGTAATCCTACTCTCACAATCCATGTAGTACACATAATAGGAATAGACACATAATTGTGCACATAAACTTCACCTCTTTTTTGACATTGAAAGTCAAAGGAACACCCCTATATGAAAGAGAAAAGGATTACAAATATGCAATAATTCTAATAAAAATGCAACAAGATAGATATAATTAAGATGAATAAAATTGATCACATATGAAAATAAAAACACCAAACTCATATTTATTAAAAAAAACTTTATTTTACAAAGATAAGTTTAGAAATAAACCAAAGCAACATGAAATAAATGAAACTAAAAAGACATAAACGAGATCAACATACTTTGTCTTCTCTCTAGTATCATCATCTTATTGAACACTACTGCAAGAAGACTGTCCAGTATAGGAAGGGCTTGTGGATGGTGGTGCAGAATTTTGTGGCTTGAGAAATTTATTGGCAAACTGATCAAAAGAGTGGTCAATCTCAAAGGGAAAATTAAACTTATCTCTACCATACACAGTAAATATGTTGAACAAAGACCTAAGGGATAAAATACTAGAGCGAGAAGGTTTGATAGGGGTAGGTCAAGCTCTAACAAAGGTAGAAGAAACAGGTGAATCATGAAAAGGTGGTACAGTATGATCATAAGAAGACAAACACTTGTGTTCATTCCTTTAAAAAGAATAATGATATTTTACAAGAAGGAATAATATTTCAACTTGTTTTAAGTCATATGATTTGACTCTGGCTAGTTGGTACTATATCACACACACTTTTTGAGCATAATTATTGTACAGTAGCTATAATAAAAGGAATGACTAAAGGTAATATATGATATTTATTATAATTTGAAACTGTAATATTACTAAGCCTTTGAGATAAAATATCAGAAAACTTATTTTCTCAATTATGAGTGTTGACTTTGCTCGAGAACTAGTAAAGAGTAGGTGTGAAGAGTTTGATAAGTTCTATTTTACACACATTTTTTATATTAATTCCTTCACTTTTATATGTATTTTATTATTATAGTGAGCATGAGAAAATATTGATTTTTAAGATTTTTTTGGGATGTTTTTGAAAATTTTTATGGATTTTTTATTTGATAGGTGGACTAACTTAGAAATGAAGTGGATATGTATCATAGCTTATCCTATCTTTTTGACATGTTATTCACACTAATCCTATCTCTACCATAATACCAACAATCCTACTTTATTTTTATCTCTTATAAATACAAAATAACATCATACAAAAATAGGGGGAATATCATAATACATATTTAGAGAGATATTTAGAATAATAAAAGTTAGAAGCAAGGGCTAAGAATAAGATTCAAGAGGTAATTAAAAGAGTTGAAGATCAGATTCAATAATACATACCCTAAGATTTATTCTCCTTTTGTTTATTGTTATTATAAATAGTATTCTTAATTTATTATTTTCTATGAGTAGCTAATTTTACAATTGATTGTAGGTGATTTCAAAACCCTAGATATAGAATGCAATATTTAATAAGATCTACAATATTATATTCAACTATTCTTTTTTATTATGTATTAATTTTCAATTTTAAAATTTGTATGAATTTTCTTGATTATTTAAGTATACAATCAAATAATCAAATTAATTCATCGTTAATCAAATAATCAAATTAATTTATCGTTATTCAATTTAGTTGATTTGACACGTAATCACTTGAACAATTTAAATAATTAGTGATAAATTGCTTATAATAAGAATTAGTACTCAAGATAATTAAATCGAGCTTGTGTGTGTACCCTTGATCCAATTTTCTTCTTTAAAATCGAATGTTTTTGATGGATTAAATTTAGAGAGCTTATAATAGGTTATCTATAAAAAAGAGTTTGTATTAATAACTTGTTTAATTCAACAAATAAGTAAGAAGAGAGAGAGATTTTTACGCTTGTGAATTTCTCTAAAATGATGTAATTAAAGAATAGGATATTATAAGGATATGCTTTTATTGATTTGCAATACATACTAGTGGTAAAGAATGATCATATAACTGTTCGTTTATTCAAAACTCTATCATAATCTTTAGATTTTATTTTTCTCTTTATTAATCTTTAATTGATATATTTAATATTTGTTAAAAAAAACAAAAAATCCCGCTTTACTAATTTTAATTAACTTATTAACAAGCTAGGAATTACGAGTAGATATTGTTATCAATCCTCATGTGTATGAAAAATTTGTTCTTAAAATTACTTATCACTTATACATGATCGCGTATACTTGAATGTTTTTAATCGTGTCAATTATCAGTATAAATTACTACACAAAGTGGGTGGAAGTTAGTCCATTCCCACAAATCTCAGAAGACATGTTCATTGACTTCATATGGCAGATTATCATGATCTATAAGCTTGGAGTTCTCCCCACTTTAGTGTCAAATAATGGAAACCAATTAATAGGACAAAAACTTAGAAACTCATTTGAACAATATCACATCCAACATGTATTTTTTGTAGTTGAGTATCCCTAGACCAATGGCTAGGTATAACCCACTAGTAAAGTAATCAATCTGAACCTAAAATGAAAGCTCAAAGCATGCAAGAAAGCATGAGTAGAAAAATAGCAGAGTTTCTTTGGGCATACCAAATCACATCTAGAAAAGCAACAAGGAACAATCTTTTCACTCACTTATGGCATAAGAGTCATTATTATAATCGAAATAGGGCTACCAAGTTACAGAAAAAGCCTTGAAAAACTAGATTACAATGAATAGGGATTGGCCCTTAATATGGAAGTCTTGAAAGAAAAAAAGAGAACATAGTGAGATTTGATTGGTTGGTTGCCAACAAAGGTGCCATTGTACTAAAATGAATAACACAATCAATTGTGGAAAGAGGGGCATAAACCTTTGGACCTAAATGGGAAGGTTCCTACAAGATAAAACATGTCCATGGAAATGGAACATGCCATCTGGAAACCCTAGGATGTTTTGAAGTCCCAAACGTTTATAGTGAATAACATCTCAAAAAATACTACTCGTAACTAAAAATAGATAGCGCTTCCTTATGATGCATAAATTTTGTATTCATAAAGCTCATAAGTTCACAAATTACTTATAATAAGTGACAAGGATACTCTCAAGCATGAAATAAAGAATATGAGCTTATTCTTACAATAATTTATAAACATATTTAAGACACCAAAAAAATAATGCAAAATATCAATTATTCACTTTAAATTAACTAAAAGCATGATAATTTTGAATAAGAATAATTTTAATTTGGTCTTATTTTCACCCCCAAACCTAAATTAAAAATTTTCCTTAATTGTTTTTAACTATGCATAAGTTTAGAAAAGCAATGAAAGGGTGAAATAGTTGATTAACTACTAATAAATAAAAGAAATCAACTAAACTAAAATAAAAGAAAATAATGTGACCTAAAATGATAGGTTGTCTCATACCAAGTGCTAATTTAATGTCCTAGCAAGACACTATTGAAGGTTATAGCTGATGCATTTCAATTCTCTCAATGTCCTTATTTGTATCAACTTCTTCTAAGAAAGGTTTTATACATTGCCCATTCACTTTGAATGACATTTGAGCCTTTAGGTCCATTAATTCTATAGCTCCGTATGAAAAAACATAAAAAAATTTAAATGGTCCACTCAATCTTGACTTCAACTTTCCTAGAAACAATTTAAAATGAAAACTAAATAAGAAAATTTTCATTCAAGGATAAAAAGACTTACAAGTTAGGCCTCTATCATGGTAACGCTTAGTCTAGTCATTCCTTGAAAGTTGCACTATCTCTTCCAAGATACCCATGATTTATATATTGCTTGCCTCTACTTGACTGAAGGCTTATGGATTATATAGAGTAGCCACCTTTTGTACAATGTTATACTTTTCAGTATGCCATCAAAGAGCTTATTGAAAAAGTGGCTCCCTCCACATTGATTATGGCCCTAGGTGTCCCAAACCTGCTAAATATTACATCCTTCAAAAATTTTATAACATAATTAGCATTGATGAATTTAGTGGATATAGTATCAACCCCTTGGACACATAATCAACCACAACCAAAATATATTCAAACCTAAAAGAAGGGGGAAAAGGACCCATAAAGTTAATAGCCCAAATATCGAAAAGTTTAACAACTATATTAGATGTCAAAGGCATTTCATCACGTTTTCCTATGTTATTAGTCCTCTAAGATCTATCACAACTCATGTAAAAATTATGAGCATCTTTAAACAAAGTTGGCTAGTAAAAACCATAATGTAATACCTTCAAGGTTGTTTCTTACTATCAAAATTGCCCCCACAATGAAGCTTATTGTAAAAGGCCAAAATGCTTTCATGATCATCCTCAAACACCCATCTCTTGATGTTTTGATCTTGGAAAAGATTGAAAAAATAAGGATCATCTCAAAAATATTGTCTACAATCATGGAGAAATCTTTTTTTCTTCCTAAAAAACGAATATTAGGCCTACAAATATCACTAGCAAGATAATTTACTATGTCATATGATCGACACACACGAAGTGTGTGCAATGAATACCCAAGTATATGTATTACAACAAGTAATATAATGATAAGAAAAGATCATTCCCATGGAGATTAAAATAACTAAAAGTAAATAGCAATAATTAATTAAATCAGATTTGGTAGCTAAAAAGATATATGAGAAAATATCTAAGAATATTTAATCCCCCAATTTTCTAAACATGTGAATCGCTAAAATCCCTCCCAAAATAATTATTAATTATTTACATTATCAATTAAATCTATCCTAACATGTATTTCTCTCTCAAGTAAACTACAAACCATATATTAATTAATTTAATCAAACTCTTATGCCAATTAAATTGCATACTACTCATTAAGTTCATCAATTATGGATTACATACATAAGAATCATACATTTTTACCTATAAACTATGTATGTTATTTAATCAAGACAAACAATTAAATAATTCTCTCAAATATATTTAATTGTTTCTATAGATAAATTATTGGCCAAACAATTAATAGCAAACAAATCACATTAAATAATATAATAAAAATAAAATTATAATCGGGGTAAAATATTAGATCATCATATGGTGAAAATTGGGTTCATAAGATCCCTAGATTAATAAATCAACTACATATAATTGTGTTCATAAAGCTCATATTTTTCATAAAGAAAGACATAAAAAATGATAAAGAAAAGAGTAGAAGAAGAAATACAATCAATCCCTTGAATTGTAGAATTGATCTTCTTTCTTTTCAGCTCCAAAAATTGACCAAAATTATGCTAATGGAGGCCACTTAGGGTTTATGGAGTGATTAAGTGCTTAAATATTGCTCAGGTGCGATCTGGACCATCAGATCAGCTTTAGATCAAGAGTTGCGATCAAAACAAGCAAAAATGATAGCGCCAGCCAATCACAGTGTGACACATGGTAGGGAAATTCATTCGGAAAATCAGAGGGTGACTCGTGGCTGGGGAGACCGGTCAAAGTCAGTGCCATGCAGCATGACATGATTCGCAGAAATGGATGGCATGGTGCACAGGTGGAACACGATGAACAATTGGGTGGCAACAAAGATTGACAACCGAACTTGGATTGAACGCCATGTTGACACATGGCACATATTTCGTCCTCCTCATATGCGGCATAACTTGATTCACTTTCCATGCTTACATGGCATCCACGTGGCTTGCCTAGTAAGCTCATATGCTTACGTGGCAGGTCATATGATAGCTCCTGATTGGTCCTGGGTTAAAAATTTATAAAAATTCAAAAAATTATATTTTCACCCCTTTTCACCAAAAAAAATTATATTTTAATATTTTTAGCCTAAATAATATTGTTTATTAAATAAAACAAGTAAATATTAAGTACAAAAGTGTGCTAATGACTCTACTTTTATAGAGTCGTCATTATCATACCATGGATTTAAACCTATTGTAAATAGTTATTCATTAGGAAAAGTTTCAATAAATTTTCCTTTTTCTTATCACTATTTGTAGTGTCAAAATCAAAAATTAACCTAGATAGATGATCATCTACTATATTTTTAGTTCCTTTCTTATATCTAATCTCTAAGTCAAATTCTTGCAGAAGAAAAATTCACCTAATCAGTCTGGGCTTAGCATTTGGTTTACTTAATAAATACCTCAAAGAAAAATGATTAGAATGCATAACTACTTTAAACCCTACCGAATAAGATCTAAATTTATCCAATGTAAACACAATAGCCAAAAATTCCATTTCTTTGGTAGAGTAAATAAGTTGAGCATCATTAAGTGTTTTACCAGCATGATAAATAACATGTAAATGCTTATCCACGCTTTGTGCTAAGACAACCCCTATAGCAAATTTAGAAGCATTGCACATAATTTCAAAAAGTAGAGACTAATTAGATGCCATGATAATAGGTGCATAAGTTAATTTTTATTTCAAGGTATTAAAAGCAATAAGGAAATCATTATCAAACACAAATGAGTTATCCTTGGCTAACAAATTACATAAAGTATGGCTTATTTTGAAAAAAATCGTTAATGAATCTTCTATTAAAACATGCATGTCCTAAGAAACTCCTAATTCCCTTCACATTAGTAAGGGTTGATAATTTAGCTATTAAATTGATTTTAGCCTTATCCATTTCTATATCGTTACTTGAAATAATATATTCTAACACAATGCCTTGTTTAACCATAAAGTGACTTTTTTCTCAACTAAGAGTTAAGTTGCATTCAATGCATCTTTCCTGGACTAATGTCAATTTATGCAAACAATCATCAAAAGAGGTTGCAAAAACAGAAAAATCATCCATGAATACCTCAATGAATTTCTCTACCATATATGAAGATATAGACATCATGCATCTTTGAAATGTGATGAGAGCATTGCATAGATGAATGGAATCCTCCTGAAGGAAAATTTCCCAAATGGACAAGTGAATGTGGTCCTTTCTTGATCTTCTAGTGCAATTGGTACCTGGTAAAATCTTGAAAGACCATACAAAAACAATAAAATTCATGCCTAACTAATCGTATTAACATTTGATCAATAAAAGGAAGGAAAAAGTGATATTTCTTAGTGTACAGATTCAATTTCTAAAAATCGATATATATCCTCCTTCCCATGATGATTCTAGTAGGAACTAACTCATTCTTGTCATTTTTTTTATCATAATAATGCCTAATTTCTTAGATACAATATGTACCAAACTAACCCACTTGATATTAGTAATAGGATAAATGACTACTACCTCTAATAGTTTTAATATTTCAGGTTTCACTACTTCTTTCATAACTGGGTTAAGTCTTCTTTGGACTTCTCTAATAGGTTTGGTATTGTCTTCTAAATTAATTTTATGCATACACATATTCAAATTTAATACCTCTAATGTCTACAATACTTCACCCTATAGCTTTCTTGAATTTCTTAAGCATCTTAACTAGTTCTTTTTCTTGGGTTTTGGTAAAAGTTGATAAAATAATAGCTAGATAAGTATCCCCTTCTCCTAAAGACACATATTTTAGGTGCTTAAGTAACTCTTTTAACTCCAGCTTAGGTAGAGTATTTTCTTCACTAGATGGGGTCTTAGGCTTCTCTATTAGTTCAACACTATTTAAAAATTTATAGTATTCTTTAGTCTCCTCATCTAAGTCTTCCTCTATCCTATCAACAGTTAAAGCATATTGAAGTTTATCATTCATCTCATCCTACAAAAAGGTGTTATGAGAAGGTGTATCCACACAATCAATATATGAACACTCATCATCTATCGCTATTATAATAGTGACATTTAGTCTCATAAATTTAATCACGATCTTTTTAAAAACTAAGACCATAGGGTTTTGGTTACTATAATAGTGACATTTAGTCATTGTTATTCAATAACCATAAAAATGTTAGAGTTTTACTCATTTTAAAACCGAGACTAAATAGTGTATTATGTGTTATTTATTATTATAAAAAAACAAAAACAAAATTAGCAACACATATTTTCCCTCTTATTATCACACGATTCTCACTTCCACATAACTCTCTAGTTCCCAACCCTAATTAAAAAATCATACCTCTCCAGCTCCCAAATAGAAAATGATCAAAAATACCCCCAAGGTTTCAAAAAATTCATAAATACCCCTAAAAACATAACGGAGGTTAAATCTAACAGTTATCAAAAATATCTCTAAGGTTTAATTAAAAAAAAAAAACATTCCCAAAATGAAAGAATAAAAAATAAACCAAGAAATAATAGACATAGAAACAAAAGAAATCTCACGATCTTTTTCACAATAAATGGTAATAAGTAAAAAGAAATGTTAAGAAATTCAAAAGACAAAGTTAAATCTTAAAGAAGGAGATGGATTTAAAGACCCATCATTTTTATTAAGAAAATTATTCCCTAGAAAAAATATAATCTATTATGGCATAAGCAATAAAGAAATGAGTATTAAGATTACAGATGCAAAAGGGTGATATAATATACTATTAATTTGTAAAGAAACTATATTAAACAAGCTGTCAAAAATTTCTCATAAAGATAAAGAAAAAATTAGATACATCCATTTAGGAGGAATTTAAATATTAATAAAAGCTCATTTTAGAGAAGGAATAAATACACCAATAAAAATAACATTATTAGATAACAGAATAATAAATAGGTAAGATGCCTTATTAGGAATGATCCATGGTAATTTAGGATACCAAAAGTTAAAATTTACAACATATCCTAGATTTGCTCTAAATATGCATGATAAAAATCTAAATCAAGTATTAAGTCTAGCTTATGAATTTGAAAGAGGGTATTTAATGAAAGAAGGAAATCATTTATTTTCAATACACTATCTAGTAGCATATTCTTTAACATATAGTCATAATAGTTTAATATATGGAAAAAATGAATTTATACAAATAGAAAAAACTTTTAAGGAACTTGGACAAATAATAAAACCAGAAATACTAATAGACTTTGAAATACCAGAAGAATGGAAATTAGATATTAAAAAAAACCCTTAATAATAGGAAGAAATAGTAATGTTGTTAAAACTAATAGTATACAAAGATTTACTTTTACAGACCATGAAAGAGAAACTTCTAACCAAGAAGAAGTTTAAAAACTAGAAAATGAAGTTAAAATAATGAAGGCATTAGTTCATGATTGCATGTTAGGGAAAAATAATGTTTAGAGATAAAATAAAAAATATGCATTTAGAAGTAAATTGAAGCCTAGTAGGTGTAGCAAAAAATCAAGAAACATTATTTGAAACTACACAATTATTAACAGAGAAAATGGATTTAGTCCAAGAATGAAACACAAAATATTTACAAGAAATAATATATATACAAAAAGAATTACTAAAGGAAATAAAGGAATGTGGTTATAATAAACTACAACAAGATATGCACAAAGAATTTTCAGAACTAAGAAAAGATGTATACAACATACATAGGAATAATGAAATAATAGTTTATAAATATGATCCCTTAGAAGGATTAAAAGAAAAGCCACTAATGATATCAGATTCTTTGATTCCTAAAAATGAGAAAAGGAAAAATGAGGAACAATCTAAGTACAAAGAGATAATTTCAATTTAATGGAATATAGAAAAGAATTAGAAAGAAAATTCATGGAAAATAAAAATAGAGATATAGAAACATTGGTCAGTTTATTGACATTCATAAATGAAGAAATAGAAGAAAATTATAATGGAAAACTTTATACTAACAAAGAAGAGGATGATATGACAATAATCAGTGAAAGTGATTTTGAACCAGAAAACATGACCTCAAAAGGTCATATGAAACCAATTTCATTACTAGTCCCTTACCAAGAAGGAACATGTGACCCACATAAGGGAAAAAGAAATAGGTAAAGATCAGAACAACCTGATACTACAGATAGAAGAAGACAACCACCTAAAATGGAGGAAGGGTTGCATTGGGGAACTAGAGGTAGCATTCCACCAGAGTTCAAACTCCATGATAATTATAAATATGAACTTCTAGATTTAGATTGTATAAGAGAGGAAAAAGCCTTGGATGAATGGGCTAGTGGAATGAGTGTGCTCGTACAAACTTCTCAAACTACCCAAACAAATCCTTCAACCTATAGAGTGCTTATAGCATATAAAATAATAGAAAATGCTAAAGTTTGATTTTCAAACTTAATAGATCAACAACATTTGTTAATGCAAGGAAATGCTTCCACAGGAAGAGAATACTTAGATATAGTAATAAATGAAATATACAAATAATTTATTGGAGAAGATAAATGAAGGACTATCACTGAATCCAGTGAAAATGAAATC
Source organism: Hippophae gyantsensis (assembly GCA_030763125.1). Taxonomy (NCBI): domain Eukaryota; kingdom Viridiplantae; phylum Streptophyta; class Magnoliopsida; order Rosales; family Elaeagnaceae; genus Hippophae; species Hippophae gyantsensis. The sequence continues at coordinate 33,290,886 of CM061037.1, read as the reverse complement.
AATGAAGCTAAATGACATCTAACAAATATGGAAATTTGTAACATGTATTACATAGATTCTTTTATTTGTGAATATGAAATGTATTATTATAAATTACCACCCTCTATGCAAACAACTTATAAAGAAATGTTTTTTCAAAAATTACCTGAAACACTATATAAAACCTTAACAGAAATTTGGGAACAAAGAAATAAAGAAACTATATCAGATACTCTAGGAGGAAGAATAAGAAGCCTTAAAGATTGGATCATTATTAAATACCAAGAAAGAAAAGAATATAAACAAATAAGAGGAAATGATAAAATTTGTTGTGATACAAGAGATTTTAGAATACTAGGGAAATATGGATGTAATATAAAATCTTATAAAAAAAAATATAAACATAAAAAATATAAATTCAGAAAATAAATTCCAAAAATATAAAAAGAGATTTAATAGAGAAAACTAAAAGAAAAGATATTTTAGAAAAAAGAATTATAAACCTTCTAAAAAGGAATTATTGCCCTTTAGGAAAGAAAAAATACAGATGTTGGATCTATAATGAGGAAGGACATTATGCTAACGAATGTCCAAGCACACTTCAACATAAAAAAGAATTTAAAAAGAAATTTCCACAAAAAGCAATAATATTAGAAGATGCTTTCAAAATGGAATTAGAACCAATCGAGAAATTTGATATAGATGATACTTATAGTATCTATCTATTGGAAGAAACTGAGGAAGAAATAACTGACTTAGAAAATGAACACTCAAATTCTGAATATTCTTCATCAGAAGATGAATGATTTGTATTGTATTAAAAATCCAAATAGTACTTACATTAAAGTAGGACTAAAATTTAAAGGTTATAACACTTATCATTTACATGCATATATAGATACAAAAGCTAGTATGTGTGTAGCCAGTAGATATGTATTTTCAGAAGACAACTGAAAACAAGCACCAAATATTTAATTGTAAGAATAGCTAATTCTACAATAAAACTCAATTAGTTATTAAAATATACTGATATAATGATAGGAGGAGAAAACTTTCACATTCCTACCATATATAAACAAGAAATAGGAGTAGATTTGTTAATAGGAAATAATTTCCTAAACTTATATTAACCTTTCACACAACATTCTGACAAAATAAGTCTCAAAACCTTAGAAGGAGATACCATTTATGTTTCTAAAGTAATAAAAGCTTTAACTGTCTCAAACCCAACTTTTATGCAACAACATAAAAAAGCGAAAACGTGGTGAGATAGAATGCCAAAAAAAACCTTATTTAGAAAATATTTCATTAGATATAGAAGAAAAATAAAACTCTTTTATCAATGAAATACAAGAAGACAAACCCGAACAGGCATTAGAAAACTATTAAAAACAGTTAGTTAAGAAAATCCTTTGGATCCAAAAATAAATAAATATAAAACAATAGTCAACATAAAATTAAGAGATCCTAACAAGATCATAAGAGTAGAACCAATGATTTATACTCCAGAAGATAGGATTGAATTTGCAAAAAAAATTCAAGAACTTTTGGAATTAAAAGTCATTAATAAGACTAGATGAAGAATCCCAAAAATTAAAAGCATTTGCTTGCCCCCAAGGACAATTCCAAAGGATAGTTATACTATTTGGATTAAAACAAGGTCCAGGTATTTTTCAAATATATATGGATAACATTTTTAAGAAATTACAAGATATTTGTTGTGTTTACATAGATGATATTTTGGTTTTCAGTAATGAATTAAATATACATTATTTGGATATTATAAATATTCTACAAGAATGTAGAAAAGAAGGCATTGTACTCTCTAAAAAGAAAGCAATACTTGCTCAACAAAAAAATAAATACTTAGGGTTGGAAATTGAAGATGAAAAAGATAATCTACAACCCCATATACTAAATAATATTCAAGGTTTTCCTAGTGAATTAAAAGATAAAAACTAATTACAAATATTTTTAGGATGTTTAACATATGTAAAAGCATATATCAAGAAACTTGTAGAGATGAGAAAACCATTACAAGAAAAATTGAAAAAAGATCATATTTGGAAATGGACAGAAGAAGATACTCTATATATGGATAGAGTAAAAGCAAAGGTAAAACATTTACCAACTTTATACACTCCAGGACCAGATGATAAGATGATAATTGAAATAGATGTTTCACAATAATATTAGGGAGAACTTCTTAAAGCAAGAGTAGATGACAAAGATGAATATCTTTGTAGATATACATCAGGATCTTTCCAAGGTTCAGAATTAAATTATCATGGTAATGAAAAAGAATATTTAACTGTCAAAAAGGCTATTAAGAAATTTGCAATATATGTCATAAGCTCCAGATTCATTGTGAGAATAGATAACAAGAATTTTGGTTATTTCTTAGGAACTAATATTGCAGGTTATTACAAACAAGGAAGATTAGTTAGATGGCAGCAATGGTTCAACCATTATAATTTTGATGTTGAACATCTTTCCAGCCATAAAAATAGTTTAGTTGATGCCCTCACCAGATAATTAGCACCTTTAACTATTTTATGCTTTCAATAATGGAACATCTTGATATCAAAATCAAGATAAAAGAAAAGGAGATAAAAATCCTATAGGAACAACTCGAGTTACTATATCTCGAGAAATCTCTTATGGAGATAGGAAAGAAATAGGAAGAACTTAATTGTTCAAAACAACCTCTAGAGACCAGAAGTTCAAAAGAGGAATTTCCATTAAAAAAGGAAGAACCTAAAAGTTCACAAAAAACTTCTAAAAACACAAAGCTCAATTGGGCAGATGAGGCAGAAAAAGAAGAACATAAAAAAGTTTTATGTGGTCTATAATGGCCCAAAACCAGGAATTTATAACAATTGGGCAGAAGCTAGTAAATCTATTCTAGGAATTAGTGGAATAACTCATACAGCCTTCACCAACAGAATAGAAGCTGAAGGTAGTTATGCTAACTATAAAACACCAAAACTAATAACTACAGAGGAGATAGTAAGAAATTAATCTGCAACATTACAACAACAACCAATAGCTCTAAGCAAATGGAAAAATCTTGGAAAGATAGCAAGGCCACTTGTGCTATTTAGAGAAACATCTCCTCCAAATACATCAAAAATAGTAAAACATTTAGTACTATTCAGAGAGACATCTCCTAGAACTACTCCAATCATTGAAGATGAGAATGACCATTATAGAAACCTCAGCAAACTACAATGTTTGAGTCTCTATAATTTGGCCATAAAATCTACCCAAGAACATATTAAAGATATGAAATTCTATACTATAGACAAGGAATTTCTTGCAGGAAGTAAATTCAATATATTGGAAGGAGTTGATCCAATATTTGTGTATAAAGAATTTCATGCAGGAATAATAGAAAATATATATCCAAGATTTAATTTAAGTGAGTTAAATTATTTCCCAGAAAATTTTAAAAGACAATCAAGAATTTCAGAAGAAAAATTAAAGTAGGTGATAAACTTGTTTATCTTAGATTTTTCAGTTCATTAATGGACTGGAATGAGGAAGGAAGTATTCGTCCCTACCACTTCATCAAGATAGGGATTTCCAACTTAAATCGAGAAGTTCCCAAACTAATGGCACTTCCAGAAAATGAATTCAACATAGAAGAACTCTGTGTATTAAGAGGTCAAATGTTAAGCCAAATTTACTATGAACTCAAAAAGATTGACAATCCACTGAGATTAAAGTAAATTATTCAACTAGTAAAGTCAGCATCATTTCCCACAGTAGCATGGCTTTGTTAGAAGAAGAAGGTAAAAAAATCACCAAATATGAAACCAATTTTAATTACAACAACCTAGAAACTAGTCAAGAAACAAGGAAGGTATTCTGCTTCTATGCTAGAAAATCCACCAAAGACCACAAATGTATTCTCTGCATCAAAGATCGAGAAGATGAAGATGCGTGATCATCAACGACATCAAAAGAACCATCGGCAGAAAATGATAAAGAAAAATAAGAAAAGAAAATGTTGGTAGAAGACTACAAAAGAAATAAAAATGAATTATTAAAACAAAGGTAAAATAATAATTTTTCAGATTATTATGTCTTTATCTAATTATCTTATTGAACATACAAAATTCTGAATCCATTTCCATTTATGGCATCCAATTGGAATAGGAATATCATAATAATAGTAGAAATTGAATTTTGATATTCTATACAAAACTCCATAAGTTAAGTGGAATTTATCAATTTCTTTGCATTTGTATCTATTACAAATCAAATTCCAATTTGAATATCAAAATTCAATTTCTTCCTCCGTATTTCATACATTCCATATATTATATGGAATGGGTACAATTTCATGTGATTCAACAAACAGAATAGAAATTCCATCATTGCCATATTCTTTTTTTATTTCTTTTCTATTATTTCTTTTATTTATTTGAATTTTCTTTTTATATAAAATTGATATTTTATAGTTTTAATATTATTTTTTCATATTTTTTGAATTTCTATATTAATTGTGTATCTTGCGATTTCGGAGCATGGATTGAGTCGAGTATAACAATTTCTTCTATCCATCCTGTATATTGTCCTTTTCATTCTCATTCTATGTTGGAATAGGAACTAAATAGATTATTAGCCGAGACTTTAGGAAAGAACGATTATTTCTTTTTTCAATGTGAATTTGACACAATATAGGAACTCGCTATTAAAAAAATTCTTTATATTCTAATTTCTACTTGAAAAGTGATTGAAAAGGGGTTTCATCCTATTTTAGGATATAGAGCGAGGTGATACTCCAAATTTTTGCAAAAGATAATTGTTTTTCTTTCAGCACCTACTTGTTCTTAATTAATAACCTTAACAGTTGGATTTATATGCTTATTCTGATTCCAATCAGAATATTCAAATGATTGTTATCAAATGACTATTCATCTATTTTTTTCATGTAAATAGGGGTAAGAAAGCTCTGTGAAAAAATGGCGGCTCAATTTGATGTTGTTTAGGGGGAGATTAGAATACAAATGTTGGCTAAGTAAATCAATGGATAGTCTTGGTGGTCCTATTGATGAAAATGGTAGTGTAAATTCTAATTTAATTAGAAGTGAGAAGGGCATTCCTAATGGGATTGAGAATAACCATTTTTGTTATAGTAATGTTGATCATTTAGTTGGTGCCAAGGACATTCATAATTTTATATCTGATAACACTATTTTAGTTAGGGATAGTAATAGGGACAATTATTCCATCTATTTTGATATTAAAAATCAATTTTTTGAGATTGACAACAATCATTCTTTTCTAAGAGAACGGGAGAGTTCTCTTTATAGTTATTGGAATTCTAGTGATTTGAATATTGTATCTAAGAATAACAACCCTCACTATGATCGTTACGCATATGATACTAAATCTAGTTGGAATAACCACATTGATAGTTGTATTGAAGATTATCTTCGCTCTTAAATCTATATTGACAGTTACATTTTTAGTAGTGGTGACAATTACAATGATAGTTCGATTTATAGTTACATTTATAGCGAAAGAGGGAAAGTAAATAGTAGTGAAAGCAAGAGTTCTAGTATAAGAACTAGTATGGATGATAGTGATTTAACTATAAGAGAAAGTTCTAATAAGTTAAGAGAAGTTTCTAATAAGTTAAATAAGTTAGAGAAAGTTCTAATAAGTTAGATGTAACTCAAAAATACAAGCATTTGTGGGTTCAATGCAAAAATTGTTATGGATTAAACTATAAGAAACTTTTTAAATTAAAAATGAATATTTGTGAACATTGTGTCCTCGATGTCGGCTCTTCGCCACATGGGGTTGTAGTATGTTCCAATGGTTGGACTGTTCTCCCATTAAAGCGGTACGTGAGCTAGGTTCAAAACATCGTGAGAAAGTTCGGTCCATATCTGGTGTGGGCGTTAGAGCATTGAGAGCACCTTTCCCTAGTACAAGAGAACCGGGAAGGATGCACCTCTAGTGTACTAGTTATCGTGCCCATGGTAAACGCTGGGTAGCCAAGTGTAGAGAAGATAACTACTGAAAGCATCTAAGTAGTAAGCCCACCTCAAGATGAGTGCTCTCCTATTTCGACTTCCCCAGAGCTTCTAGTAGCATAGCCAAGACAACGATGGGTTTTCTGCTCCTACGAGGGTGGAGCAACAGAATTCTTGAGAATTCAAGAGAAGGTCAAAGTGAGAAGAGCCATTTATCATTACGATAGGTGTCAAGTGGAAGTGTAGTGATGTATATAGTTGAGGCATCCTAACAAACCGATAGACTTGAACCTTGTTCCTACATGACCCGATCAATTTGATTAGGTACTCACCATCTATTTTCATTGTTCAAATCTTTGAAAACATAAAAAAACCAAAAGCTCTGCCCTCCCCTTCTATCTATCCAAGGGATGGAAGGGTAGAGGCCTTTGGTGTCCCCTCTAGTCAAGAGTTGGAGCCTCATAATCACCAGCCAATATGTTTTTCTCTCAGGCCTTTCTTCATTCATTGTTCGATATTCTAGTGTCCTAGGCATAGAGGAACCACACCAATCCATCCCGAACTCAACGATGGTGAAATTAGGTGAACATGGCAAAAAGAATCTACAACTTTAGGGTTTTTACCAAAAGAAAACTAATCCTTTGAACTACAGGCCCCACCCCGTCTATTTCTTGAATCTATAGTATCCTACCTTGAATAAATAACAACAACTTGGGGCCTATAGCTCAAAGGATAATAAATAACCCTACATGTATCATTTGAATTTATTAGTTTTAATTTTGATTTATGAAATTTCAATAAAATAAGGAGTCTTTATGTCGCATTACAGAGGGCCTCGTTTAAAAAATATACATCATCTGGGGGCTTTATCGGGACTAACTAGTAAAAAACCTAGAGCCGGAAGCAATCTTAGAAACCAATCAAGCCCCAGTAAAAAATCTCAATGTTTTATTCGTTTAGAAGAAAAACAAAAATTGTGCTTTCATTATGGTCTTACAGAACAAAAATTACTTAAATAGGTCCGTATCACCAAAAAAGCCAAAGGGTTAATAGGTCAGGTTTTATTACAATTACTTGAAATGCATTTGGATAATATCCTTTTTTGATTGGGTATGGCTTTGACCATACCTCAATCCCGCCAATTGGTTAACCATAGACATATTTTTGTTAATGGTTCTATAGTAGATATACCAAGTTATCATTGCAACCTCCAAGATATTATTACAATGAAGGATGAACAAAAATCTAGGACTCTGGATCAAAATTATCTTGATTCAGCTTCCCGTGAGGAAATGCCAACGCATTTGACCCTTCACCCATTTCAATATAAAGGATTAGTTAATCAAATCATAGATGGTAAATGGGTTTGGTTGAAAATAAATGAATTGCTGGTTGTAGAATATTATTCTCGTCAGACTTAAACCTAACAAAAATAACAAACAAAGGTTCAAACAATTTTGCTTTCTGCTTCACCTACGTAAAAAGCTTCGAGGTAAGGATTTGGGTTTTGGATATTTTTTTCCCATTCATGTATCATAGATTGGTAGAGAATTTTCATTCTTTGTCCATTCTTTCCTAGTATTTTCCATACCATAGAATATTTGGATTAGGAATAGAGAATCTATTTCAAAGAAAGGTCGAACTGTTGGACTAATGGTATCAATTGTTATTTGATATATTATGGTCAATAATGTTGGTGAATTAGGTGAAGTGTACGGAAAGAGAGGGATTCAAACCCTCGGTAAACAAAAGCCTACATAGTAGTTCCAGTGCTACGGCTTCAACCACTCGACCATCTCTCCTACATAATGATTACGGTACAGAAATCAAGTGAATAGTCAATCATTTATATTATATTTTTGAATAGGTATGTACACTCTATTTTAATTAAATAAAAATAGAAAAAAATTTCAGCAAAGATAAACCTTCCCTCAAGGCTGGGGGATAAAGAATTTTTTTTTGTGTCATTCATTGTAAATTTTTTAAAAAATAATAAATAAAGATATATCTATTCATGTTTGCGAAAATGGTACTCTCGACCCTTTCTTTCCTACCAGATTAAATCACTAACGAATACACGGATCAATCTATTTTTTTAGACTGTTTAATGGATACTTTTCGATTTCGTTATGATTCTATTTAAAATATTATTAGATTTTAATAAAAATTTGAAAATTTATTTTTGGTTTTAGATCTTTCAACAACAAACCTTTATGCCACTCCATAGGTTTAGGTTTATTCCAAATTCATGAAACACTCTGGGGTTTTTATATTTGATTATATGGCGTATACTTATTATACATATAACACAAAAGGACGTTTATTCATTATATTTTCATCTTTGGATCATGATTCAATCAAACTTATCAAATTATCCCAATATGTTTAGGATAAATTCTTTGATTCTTCAACTGCAATGAAATCGTAATACTTCCCTTCATTCTTATACGACTATAATTTACATTTGAACAAAATCTAATCGAATTCAAATATTTTGTAGTTTTGATTGATTCATGTCAAAACAATTTGAGTATAAGGTCTTGTTTAATGAATCTGTTTTTATGTTATTTCGTAATGTACAATTCCTTTTTTTGTGGGATTCTTTTCTCACAAAAGTTAATTAAAAGAAATTATAGAATGGATTTTTGCCAATGTCTAGATCTCGAATAAATGAAAATTTTATTGATAAGACCTTTTCAATTGTAGCCAATATCGTATTATGAATAATTCCGAAAACTTCGGGAGAGAAAGAGGCATTCACTTATTATAGGGATGGTGTGATTTGATTCTTTTTTTCTTTTTATTCTGAATAATGTGTCTTTCTCCTAAGACTGAGAACGGTAAATAAAAAAAAAGAAAAAAATATTATTGAAATAAATGCTTGTTGAAGGTGAAGTTTTGTTTGTAAATAAAACAAGCAAGCCCTTCTGTCGTGTATCCCTGATTGGGAAAGGGGTTATAACCTATGGGTTAGGTCAAACTGAGTCTACTAGTACCAATAGGAGGCATAGAGAAAGAGGCACAACTCGTAGGAATCAACAACATGAAAATTTTGTTATAAATTATACCATTTCCTTATCAAGATTGAGGATAACAAGAATAGTTGGGACAACAAGCATCCATCTCATTCATATTTTGGATACCTGTATAACCATCGAAGACTATTGAAGTGACTAATTCTTGGAAATTCAGATGTGTTAAAGACAAAGAAATTATATTTTCTCCTTGGTTGATCATAGTAGGTGTAATTCAAATAATCTATGCAGCTTCAACATCTCTGGGACAGCATAATTTAAAAAAAAGAATAGCTTATTCCTCCATATCTCATATAGGTCCCACAACAGAGGGCATTCTACCCAATAGGGTAGATACTTCGGATCCCGCTTGGAAAAAATGAAAGATATTGTCAATAAATAGAAGTACGTCATGTTCATTAACATCTCAGAAATATTCTACCATAGTTAGGACAGTTAAACCAACTCTCATATGAGCGCCTGGTATCGATGCATTTTTACATCCCACAACTTCGATAAATCACTTAGCCTCGTTCAACTTCGGTGCAAGAGCACTCGATTAATGAGCTATTATGCACTCTTTCAAGAGTGGCTGCTTCTAGGAAAACCTCCGGGTTGTCTTTGCACCCCTACCTCTTTTTTCACTAAGCGGTCATTTAGTGGCCTTAGCTCGTGATCCAGGTTGTTTCCCTCTCGACGATGAAGCTTATCCCCCATCATCTCACTGGCCGACCTTGACCCCTGTTATTTTAAGGTCATATCTAGTGTTCATAGTTTGCCTCGATTTTGTACCGCTCTCGCGGCCCGCACTAAAATAATGCTTTACCCCTAGATGTCCAGTCAACTGCTATGCCTCAACGCATTTCGGGGAGAACCAGCTAGCTCTAGGTTCGAGTGGCATTTCACCCCTAACCATAACTCATCTGTTGATTCTTCAACATCAATTGGTTTGGACCTCTATGTAGTTTTACCCAAGCTTCATCTTGGTCATGGATAGATCACCCAGGTTCAGGTCCATAAGTAGTGATAATTTCCATATGAAGACTCGCTTTCGCAATCTCTTCAGTGGGTTCCCTTAACCAAGCCACTACTTATGAGTCATAGGTTCATTCTTCTAAAGGCACACGGTCATAGCCTTGGGCTCCTCCCACTGCTTGGGAGCTTACAGTTTCATGTTCTATTTCACTCCCCGATGGGGGTTCTTTTCACCCTTCCCTCACGGTACTACTTCACTATCGGTCACCCAGGAGTATTTAGCCATGCAAGGTGGTCCTTGCTGATTCACATGGGATTGCACCTGTCCCATGCTACTCAGGTCAGAGTATAAGCTAGTGAGACTTTCGGCTACTAGACTATTGCCATCTATGGTTCAGCACTCCACCACTTCGCCTAGCAGCACGATGCTTATATTGCTCTCTCACAACCCCATTTCACAGTTTAGGCTGTTCCCATTTAGCTCGCCGCTACTACAGGAATTGCTTTTGCTTTCTTTTCCTCTAGCTACTAAGATGTTTTAGTTCATCAGATTGTCTCTTGCCTACCCATGGATTCAGCAGCAGTTCAAAAGGTTGACCTATTCGGGAATCTCCAGATCTATGCTTATTTTCAACTCCCTGAAGCATTTCATCGCTTATTATGCCCTTCCTCGTCTCTAGGTGCCTAGGTATCCACTGTAAGCCTTTCCTCGTTTGAACCTTGCCCTTAACTTATTAACTTTAAGGCTATGCCATCCCCTAAGGTGCTGCTAAATTTAAGGATCTTATCAACGTCCATGAATGATAAATCATAGCATAGATCGAACTGCCAAATTGGAAAATTGGGTGCTATCATATAGCTTTGTATCAGCTAAGTTCACGAGTTGGAGATAAGCGAACTCGAACCACTGACATCTGCCACAGGGTAAACCCTCTCAGGCCCCCGATTGATTCTACCGTAAAGGCCCACGATAGACAATATCTCCCCCCCCCCCCGAACGCAGCTTACAACTTTCATCGTACTGTGCTCTCCAAAGAGAAACTCTTCTCAAAATCTCAGAAGGTGTTGAGTTGGAATCCTATTCTAACTAAGGATTCTTATGGTTCTGGAGGATCTAGCTATAGGAGAACCAGGAACGGAGAGCTTTCCCCCCTTTTCCACCCAACTCTTTGTTCTTAAGAATGCTGGTTTTAAGAATGAGTGATTGCCTTTCTCGGACCCTTACTACCCAACCAGAAAGTGGAAAACTAATGCATTCCACTTATTAAATAGAGTTCTATGGTCGGTCCACGATCCTTGGGGTGATCTCGTAGTTCCTACGGGGTGGAGACGATGGGGTCGGTCTATGGATTTTCCTTCCTTTTGCCGTATTTCGCTTAAAGGGTTGAAGGGAGATAGTGCATCAAGTTGTTCGCAAGGGCCAACTTGATCATCTTCCCTAGGGATCCTAGATGAGTTAACCTTAGGAGAGCTGCCTACTCCAACTATCATCCATGTATGATCCATACTAGATCTGACCAACTGCCCATCTTACCTTCTCTACATTCTTGATAGCCCATCTTTGTCTCAATAGAGTCTTTCAGTGGCATATTTTGGTCCTCTTCCCCATTACTTAGAAAACGTGAGCCACCAGTTTAGGTACAAGATACTATTATTACCGCCTAGACAATTAGACATCCAACTCGTAATCACAACGACCCAATTACAAGAGTAGAGCTCCACCAACTGAGCTATATCCCCCGAGCCAAGTGGAGGCATGTATGAAGAATGGAAAGTTCTTTTCCTTGTATGGATCCTATTTCAATGGGAATTTGATGAGTCGATCCGCCTACATGTCTTACTTTTACTGCTATATTCGGAGTTACTCCATGTATTGCTTGACATAAAACAGATAATGGATTTATTTCTGTCTTTTGTTGAATATTTTTTATGGCTCAATAGATAATTTGATAGGCCAATGATTTTTTCCGTGTTTCAAAATACGGTTAACCATCATGTTAACTAATCGATTACGATAAATTGGATCGGGTTTTGTAGTTTTTTCTTCTATAGTACCTCGACGTTACATGAGCATGAAGGGGGTTTAAGAATCTATTTTCTTTTTATTAGGGCTAAAATCATTTATTTTGCCTTTTTGACCCCATATTGTAGGGTGGATCTTGAAAGATATGAAAGATCTCTCTCCAAGCCATACATACGACTTTCATCGAATATGGAATTCCATAGAATTCTGTATGTATCTATGAGATCGAGTATGGAATTCTATTTACTCACTTTAAATTGAGTATCTATTTCCCTCCTTTTCCTACTAGGACTGGAAATATTTTATTTTACATATCCATACAATTGAGTCCTTGGGTTTCTAAAATAGTGTAAAAAGAAGTGCTTCAAATCATTGCTATTTGACTCGGACCTGTTCTAAAAAAAGTTGAGGCATTTCAAATTTTTTGTTGACATGGACAAAGTCAAGGAAAACCTCTAAAATTATTTCAATATTGGACCTTGGACATATAATAGTTCTAAATAGAATTTCTTTAGAAAGAAAATATTTTGTCTCATGGTAGCGTGCTCCGGTTCCCTTACGAAACTTTTGTTATTGGGTTAGCCATACACTTCACAGAATTGATGAAAGAGGGAATTTTGATTATTGAACCTGTTCGTGTGTCAATAAAAAATGAAGGACAATTTTTTGTGTATCAAACCATAGGTATTTCGTTAGTTCATAAGAGTAAACATGAAATTATTCAAAAGTACCTAGAAAAGGGCCATATTGATAAGAAGTCTTCTTCCAAATTCATTGCAAAACATCAAAATATAATTGGAAATAGAGACTTAAATCTTTTTGATTTGTTTGTTCCTAAAAATCTTTTATTCCATAGACGTCAAAGAAAGTTGATAATTCTAATTTATTTCAATTCTAAGAATCAAAATTGTATATCTAGAAATGCAGCATTTTGTAATGGAAAAAAGATAAACAGTTAGGCTTGGGATAAAAGCACAAAAGATTAAAAAAAAACTAATAAAATTGAAGTTCTTTCTTTGGCCGAATTTCCGATTAGAGGATTTATCCTGTATGAATCACTATTGGTTTGATACCAATAATGGTAGTCGTTTCAGTATGATAAGGATACATATGTACCCACGATTGATAATTCCTTAAAGTACAATTTTCCTATATTTTTATACGATGATCTATGAAAACAAAAATATATACACATTTATTGTCTTACTCTTACATTGTATTCGTAATACATTATTCGATAACATATCAATTAGACTTACAAATAAATAATGAACAAAATCTTATAATTTTAGGTCTTACTTTTTCTTTTTTCTTTTGTGAGTGCAGAAAGTCATCTTTCTCATTTTACATATCTATATTGAATTCAATTTGAAAATGAAAATAGGATTGATTCATTTTATTTTATATAATTTTGAATTTTGAACAAAATTAAGATTATTGTGTATATCCAATTAAAATGAATGGCATTATTATTATTGATCAATAAAAATATATATAAGCATGGGAAGGGGAGGGTAGAAAATTTAATTTTATGGTAAAAAATTCATTCATCTCAGTTATTTCACAAGAAGAAAAAGAAGAAAACAGGGGTTTTGTTGAATTTCAAATACTCAACTTCACCAATAGGATACAAAAACTCTCTTCACATTTGGAATTACACAGAAAAGACTATTTATCTCAGAGAGGCCTGCGCAAAATTTTGGGAAAATGGCAACAACTGTTGTCTTATTTGTCAAAGAAAAATAGAATGCACTGTAAAGAATTAATTAATTAGTTAGGTATTTGGGAATTAAAAACTCGTTAATTTTAAAAATAATGATTTTTTACATTATTTGATTTATTAGGTTTTGAATTTTAATGAACCCTTTTCTTTTCGTTTTCAACAATTCATGGAAGAATGAATCGAGGAAAAACCTATGAATATACTGGCTACAAGAAAAGACGTCATGATAGTAAATATGGGCCCCCATCACCCATCAATGTATGGTGTTCTTCGACTCATCGTTACCCTAGATGGTGAAGATGTTGTTGATTGTGAACCAATTTTGGGCTATTTACACCGAGGAATGGAAAACATTGCAGAAAATCAAACAATTATACAATACCTTCCTTATGTAAAGCGTTGGGATTATTTAGCTACTATGTTCATAGAAGAAATAACTGTAAATGGATCGAAACAGTTGGGAAATATTCAAATACCTAAAAGAGCTAGCTATATCAGAGTAATTATGTTGGAGTTGAGTCGTATAGCCTCTCACCTATTATGGCTTGGTTCTTTTATGGAAAATATTGGTGCACAAACTCCCTTTTTCTATATTTTTAAAGAAAGAGAATTAATATATGATCTATTTGAAGCTACCATTGGTATGCGAATGATGCATGATTTTTTTCGTATAGGAGGGGTAGCGACTAATTTACCTTATGGATGGATAGATAAATGCTTGGATTTTTGTGATTATTTTTTAATATGAGTTGCTCACTATCAAAAGCTTATTACATGAAATCCTTTTTTTAGAACGAGTTGAAGGAGTAGGCACTATTGGTAGAAAGGAAGTAATAAATTGGGGTTTATCTAGACCATTGTTGCGAGCTTTCCAAATACAGTGGGATCTTTGTAAAGTTGATAATTATGAATGTTATGACGAATTTGATTGGGAAGTATAGTGGCAAAAAGAGGGGGATTCATTAGCTCATTATCTAGTCCAAATTGGTGAAATGATAGAATCCATAAAAATTATTCAACAGGCCTTGGAAGGAATTCTAGGAGGACCCTATGAGAATTTAGAAATCAGATACTTACATAGAGACAAGAATCCAGAATGGAATGATTTTCAATATCAATTTTTAGTAAAAAAAAACTTCTCCAGCATTTGAATTGCCCAAACAAGAACTCTATATGAGAGTTGAAGCACCAAAGGGGGAATTGGGAATTTTTGTGATAGGAGATCAGAGTGGTTTTCCTTGGCAATGGAAAATTCGACCGCCGAGTTTTATCAAATTACAAATTCTTCCCCAATTAGTTAAAAGAATGAAATTGGCTGATATTATCACAATACTGGGTAGCATAGATATCATTATGATGATACAACAGAAGTACAAGATATCAATTCTTTTTCTAGATTGGAATTTTTTAAAGAGGCCTATGGAATTATATGGGTTATTATTCCTATTTTGACTCTTGTATTAGGAATCATAATAGGTGTACTGGTAATTGTATGATTAGAAAGAGAAATCTTTGTAGGGATACAACAATGTATCAGACCCGAATACGTTGGCCCCTTAGGGGTTCTTCAAGCTTTAATAGATGGGACAAAACTGTTTTCAAAGAAAACCTTCTTCCATATAGAGGAAATACACATTTGTTCAGTATCAGACCATCCATAGTAGTTATATCCATTTTATTAAGCTAATTTGTAGTTCCTTTTTAGGTGGTCTATGAGCTGATGCTCAATCGATTAGTTATGAAATACCATTAACTTTATGTGTGTTATCAATATCTCTACTTATGATTCGTTGAGACATGAAATTTCTACATTCCCTTCTTTCTAAAAAGAGATAGAACAACTTGAGTAGATTTTTTTATTCCTTATTCAGATTCATGAACTAAACCAGATAGTTATATGAGTGAAAAAAATGAGTTATAGCTTATATAGAAATAAGTAGTTAAAATTTTGAGTCTCATTTTCTATGTATAAGAGTTAGAGCGTTGAATGGAAATAAACAAGATACCGTTCCCCCAAAATTGGTTGATTAGTCATCCTAACTTGAAACGGGCTCAAAAGATCAACCGTATTAAGTTTTTTGTTATTGTTTGTATGTATTTTCATACATACATGTACTACCATAATGGGCGATTGAACAAAAATGAGCGGATGGTTAGAAACACCAAGGTACACAAAGGATTAGTAATAGAGATTGTGTAAATTATCCCAAAAGGGATTTTTTGCATATTCGCACAATATAGAAAAGTACTAATTGGGGCTTTAAATTTTGTAGAAATGAGAAGGCAGTACTCCCCATGATTCCTATCCAAAGTATACCCCTATCCGCCGATTAACAAAATGACTATTGGAAATGAAATAATCCTTTTTTCTTTTGTAAATCCCATCTTTCTCAGAAACAAAAGAAGAATAGGAATGAAAAAATGAAAAATATATTATAGAAAAGAATACAATTATTATTGAAAAAAGTCTTTTTTATTCTTTCCTTATATTCTTTTTTTTTCTTATATCCATATATACAATTCGTATCATAATTCATGAACTCATGTAATGTATTTTTTTTCATAAGTGAAAGGGTAGGTTATTGATATTTTTACAAGAAATATTTTATTGAAGAATTTAGTTATTACTCAACCAAGAAAAATTGAAATGAGTATTCAAATTATTAAAAAAAGGATGAGATCAATTCAGAAGTACTTTTTTTATCGATTCTTTATTTATTATTATTTTCTTTATTATTAAATCATACACAAAGAATTTTTCTAATTATTTATAGTTTTATTTTTTACTTTTTTATTAGAATTTAATTAAAAATAAAATAGAATGAAAAAATAATAAATTAAAACATAATAGACAGAATTCACTTGGTCTAATTCAAGGCCATAGGGTATATTTGTATATTATTTTATAACCATATCGAGATAAAATAATCTCAACCTGCCCTTAAATTTATTTATGGCCCTCAAGGAGCCGTATGAGATGAAAATCTCATGTATGGTTCTGTAATAGCGATGGTAACAGTGATGGTATCATCGACTATGATTATCTAATAGTACAAGTACAGTTGATATAGTTGAGGCAAAATCAAAATATGGTTTTTGGGGCGTCAACCCATAGGATTTATCATTTTTTTAATTTTCTCCCTAGTAGAATATGAGAGATTACCTTTTGATTTACCAAAAGCAGAAGAAAAATTAGTGGTAGCTTATCAAACCAAATACTCAGGTATAAAATTTGGTTTATTTTACATTGCTTCTTATCTAAACCTATTGGTTTCTTCATTATTTGTAACAATTCTGTACTTGGGGGGTTGGAATCTCACTATTCAATATCTATTTGTTTCTGATCTTTTTGAAATAAACACAAACTATGGAGTTTTTAGAGCAACAATTGGTATCTTTATTACATTAGCTAAAACTTATTTGTTCTTGTTTATTTCTATCGCAACAAGATGGACTTTACCTAGGCTAAGAATGGACCAACTGTTGAATCTTGGATGGAAATTTCTTTTACCCATATCTCTCGGGAATCTGTTATTAACAACATATTTCCAACTATTTTTGATATAAATAAATATACTATTCTATATTCATAACTTCACTTAAACAAGAAAAATAAACATTTAATTATTAATATATATATTTACAATATGTTCCCTATGGTAACAGGGTTCATGAATTATGGTCAACAAACAGTATGAGCGGTAAGGTACATTGGTCAAAGTTTCATGATTACCTTATCCCACGCAAATCGTTTACCTATAACTATTCAATACCCTTATGAAAAATTAATCATCGCGGAGCATTTCTGCGGTCAAATCCATTTTGAATTTGATAAATGTATTGCTTGTGAAGTATGTGTTCGTGTATGTCATATAAACCTACCCGTTGTTGATTAGAAATTGGAAACATATATTCACAAGAAATGATTACTTAATTACAGTATTGATTTTGGGATTTGTATATTTTGTGGTAATTGCGTTGAGTATTGTCTAAAAAATTGTTTATCAATGACTGAAGAATATGCACTTTCTACTTATGACCATTATGAATTGAATTATAATCAAATTGCTTTGGGTCATTTACCAATTTTAGTAATTGACGATTATACAATTCAAACAATTTTGAATTCGCCTGAAATAAATAAATAAATCCCTGGATTCTTGATTAAAGAAAAACTTTAATTACTAAGATTTTATTTTGATCGAAAGAAATGAACCCAATACCAATAACAGGGCCCACATTAATTTACACCCTTTACTCTTAGTATTTAATTAGGAATTTATTATGAGTCATAATAATTTATTTTTGGTCATGTCTCAATAAGGTCATGAAAAAAATTTCCATTTATTCATCTCTTTTTTACATATAATGGATTTGCCTGGACTAATACATGATTTTCTTTGTCTTTTTAGGATTAGGCCTTATATTAGGAGCTATAGGAGTAGTCTTATTTACCAATCCAATTTATTCTGCCTTTGCATTAGGACTGGTTCTTGTTTGTATATCCTTATTCTATATTCTATTAAACTCCTATTTTGTAGCTACTGCACAATTGCTTATTTATGTGGGGGCTATAAATGTTTTAATCTTATTTGTTGTGATATTCATGAATGGTTCAGAATATTACAAAGATTTGACTCTTTGGACCGTTGGTGACGGGGTTACTAGCAATAATTTACCTCACATGTTTGAAAGAAGCTTGTACAGTTTAGGAAGGGGTTTTGATTGATCAAAAAGAAGAATCTACTTCAACCAATATGCCCTTAGGCACGACCATACATAACATAAAAATCACACTTGGAAAGGGTGGACAATTAGCTAGAGCAGTAGGTTCTATAGCAAAACTGATTACAAAAGAGGGGAAATCGGCCACATTAAAATTACCCTTTAGGGAGGTCCGTTTGATACCAAAAAACTGCTCAGCAATAGTCGAACAAGTAGAGAATGTTGGGGTGAACCAGAAAGGTTTGGGTAGAGCTGGATCTAAATATTGGCTAGGTAAGCGTCCTGTAGTAAGAGGAGTAGTTATGAACCCTGTAGACCATCCCATGGGGGTGGAGAAAGGAAGGCCCCAAATGGAAGAAAAAAACCCACAACTCCTTAGGGTTATCCTACACATGGAAGAAGAAGTAGAAAAAGGAATAAATATAGTGATAATTTGATTCTTCGGTGCCGTAGTAAATAGGAGAGAAAATAGAATTTCCTTCTTCCTCTTTCCATTATATTTATAGAATAGAGATTCTATTTTCTTAGAATTCTCTATATAGAATCTATTTTTAATGGGTGAACGACGGGAATTGAACCCGCGCATGGTGGATTCACAGTCCACTACCTTGATCCATTTGGCTACATCCGCCCATATACTCTATATATTACAAATATTTCAATTTATACCATTCAATATTTTTTTTTCTTTCTTCTTCTAAAATAGAACACAACATAAAGAAACTTTTATCTTTAAATTGAAAATAAAAGATTCAAATAGAAAAAAAATAGGAATTCAGTAATTGTGGTGCGTTCCCTAAAAAAACCCTTTTGTAGCAAATTATTTATTAAGAAAAATAAGGGAGCAATACCAAACCTCTTAATCTATCAAGAAGTTTCTTATTGCTCCCTTATTTAAAAAAAAGGTATACATTAATACCAAAGTCCTATCCATTTATAGATGGAACTTCTATAGCAGCTAGGTCTAGAGGGGAGTTATGAGCATTATGTTCATTGATGAGTGCTCAAAAAGCACTAAAATTATCATGATTTTATGCATATTAATTGATAAAAACAAATATATATTTATATGTTTTATCATATATTTATATATATTTGTCTTTTTCGGAATCACGGGTTTTTTTATTGTTTTCAGGTATTTTCACTTAAACACTCAAATAGGAATACTGGAAGCAATACATCACAAATATATTAATAAATAAATGGGGAAAGGTCAACAAATATGGAAAAATTGGACAAAATGGGTCAACAGGGTCAACTATGTCAAAAAGGAGAAAATGGCGCCGCCGCGCTGCCCAGCCGTGCCAAGCCCCGCGCGCGCCAGTGCCCAAACCCGCGCGCAGCACGCCCCACGTCCACGCGCATCAGCGTGCGCCCAGTCCAAGTTCCGCGCGCGCCCGCGCGCGTATCTCCTGCTCCCGTGCACGCCCGTGCGTGCAGCGCCTGCCTTCCATGTGCGCCTGTGCGCGCCCCAGTTGCCCTCCGCGCACGCCGCTGCCATTTCGCCCCATTTTCGTGCGCAGCCACCCCATGACGTCATGCTGACGTCATCAATGACATCAGCAATTGCACTCCGCGTTTTCATCATTTTTTAACATTTTTTCACCCACTTTTTTTCTCCATCCTCACCTATAAATACCCTCCTTCTCTTCACTTCTAAACACACCTCAAAACACATTCTTCTCTTCTCTTTCTTTCTCTCATTTCTTAGTTTTTAAGTTTTTCTTAGTTTCTTTCTTAGTTTTTAGTTGTTCTTAGTTAATTTCTCTTATTTTTAGAGTTCTTCCCTTTTTGGGAAGAACTAGTTATGTTTTTGTAATTTATTAGCTTTTCGATTCAATAAATAGGAGTGCAAATTCCGCTTGGAGGTTTTCCAGCAACGGGAATAGCATCGAAGTTCTGTAAGGATTTTATTTTCTTTACAGTTATTTTTTATGCTTTATTCTTACATGTTATATTTAATTTGTGTGTAATTAAATTTAACTGTGATGGCTGTTTATAAACATGATGTAATAATAACGTTGTTATGCTTGCGAAATATTAAATAGGTAAAAATCTCTAAAATGAATTGATTTTATTTTTATTCAAGATTTTATATTAAGAATGTTAGAGAGAAATATATTATTTTTCATTACAAACTTAAATCGAAAATTAGATTTTAAGGTTTAGTTTATCCAGGTCCTAATTTAGAGTAGTGCTCTTTTATTTGTTGGTACAATCGCCCGGTAGTTAGAGTGAAGCTCTATTTCAAAAGTTTTTATAAGAATTATTATCTGAAAATGTATTGACAACATGTTTTCAGTAGTGGTTTTAAAACTTGAAAGTTAGTACTTGGATAATTAAATTCTTAGGTTTAATTTGGACACCTTGAATAAAGTTTAAACTGTCTAACCCCACCAAAGGTGGCATTTAAATGGTTCATTTTCAATCTCTTAGAAAAAGGAATTAATTTAATTAACCAAATTAATTATCAACCCTTGTAGGTGTTAATTGATTTGTTTAGTTAACAAAGAATATCTAACCCCACCAAAGGTGGTATTCATATAAAAAAGAGAGAATCAATAAATATCAATTCATATTTTTAATAACCTAATTAATATGAGCAAGCATAATTAACTTAATTATTATATCCATAAATACTCCACCATTATAAATGATAAAATTTGCATAAATGTTTATTGAATCTATGTTTATTTTTATGTAAGTAGATTAAAAACACAAAACTCCAAAATATCATGACAGGATGTTTAGGATTTAATTTCGTTTTTAAAAGTTTGAATAATAAATTAAAAACCACATACATTCCTTCCTTAGATCGACCTTGGGAGTATACTTATCATTTTCTACGAAATGATTCGTGCACTTGTGAGAGTTTTATAAATAGATAAAACCAAATGAACGGGCAGGATCGGCGATGTCAGTTCTGCCACGATCAAGTTCAAAATTATTTTATTATTCATGCTATAATTTTTTTATGAAATTCAAATTTCAATTTCATTATAAATAAAAAAAATTAAAATTTTAAATTTCATAAAAAAATTATAGCATGAATAAAAAAATAATTTTGAATTTTGAAATTTGAAGTAAAAAAAAAAGTGGGTGAAAAAATGATGAAAATGCGGAGTGCAATTACTGAGGTCATTGATGACGTCAGCATGACGTCATGGGGGCGGCTGCGCGCGAAAATGGGGCGAAATAACTTGGCCCGGCGGAGGGCAGCTTGGCGCGCACGCGACAGGGCGCGTTGATGCGCCGTGGACGTGGGTGCGCGCTGGAAACTAGTCGGCGCTACTGGCCGTCAGGAGCTCTTTATGGGCGGCGCCATTTTCTCCTTTTTGACATATTTGACCCTGTTGACCCATTTTGTCCCATTTTTCCATATTTTTTGACATTTCCCCATTTATTTATTAATATATTTGTGATGTATTGCTTACATTATTCCTCTTTGAGTGTTTAAGGTACGTTTTTAAGTGAAAATACCTGAAAAACAATAAAAACACCCGTGATTCCGAAAAAGACAAATATATATAAATATATGATAAAACATATAAATATATATATTTTTAATCAATTAATATGCATAAAATCATGATAATTTTAGTGCTTTTTGAGCACTCATCATTCATGCATAACTTCCATGCCAAGGTTAGCACAGTTAATAATATCAACCCAAGTGTTAATTAGATGACCTTGACTATCAACTATAGACTGGTTGAAGTTGAAACCATTTAAGTTGAAAGCTATAGAACTGATACCTAGAGCGGTAAACCAAATACCTACTATAGGCCAAGCAGCTAAGAAGAAGTGTAAAGAGTGAGAATTGTTGAAACTAGCATATTGGAAGAACAATCGGCCAAAATAACCATGAGTGGCTACGATATTGTAAGTTTCTTCCTCTTGACCGAATCTATAACCTTCGTTTACAGATTCATTTTTTGTGGTTTCCCTGATCAAACTGATGGTTACCAAGGAACCATGCATTGCACTGAACAGGGAGCCACTGAATACACCAGCTACACCCAACATGTGAAATGGGTGCATAAGGATGTTATGCTTAACTTGGAATACAATCATGAAATTGAAAGTACCAGAGATTCCTAGAGGCATACCGTTAGAAAAACTTCCTTGACTGATTGATAGATCAAGAAAACAGCAGTAATAGCTACAACATGAGCTGAATATGCAACAGTAATCCAAGGTCGCATACCCAGATGGAAACTAAGTTCCCAATCATGACCCATATAACAAGCTATACCAAGTAAGAAGTGTAGAACAATTAGCTCATAAGGACCAGCATTGTATAACCATTTATCAATGAAAGCCACTTCCCATATTGGGTAAAAGTGCAAACTGATCACTACAGAAGTAGGAATAATGGCACCAGAAATAATATTATTTCCATAAAGTAGAGATCTAGAAACAGTTACACAAAATACCAAACCATCCAATGTAAAGATGGTTTTCAATGCCAGTTAACCAATTACAGAAGCAACCCCATAGGCTTTCACTTTTACGTCTCCCTAAAATTGTAGTCATGGTAAAATCTTGGTTTATTTAATCATTAATCATCAGGGACTCCCAAGCACACGAATTCTTTAAAAAATAGCTAATACTAATAGAGGGCTTGTTATTCAACAGTATAACACGACTTATATACCCATGTCAACCAGTAACAACATTCATAGATACATCTATGCTCTTATCTATCTAGATTCATCAATTTTTTTTTAGTTAAAAAATTTGTATTTTTATACATATGGTTTGCATATAATAATATGCATGGGTTGCTCAGAACTCGAACCCGAAACTAGTTGGATGGAATAGATAATTCACTTCTTAGAAAAAAATAGGTAAGAATCTCTCCCTAAGTCGTGCTTGCATTTTTCATTACACACGGCTTTCCCTATGTATACGTCTCAAATTCAGTTCCTTCCCTAGACCGGAAATTTAAGAAAGTGGAATACTTGGTTGATCAACCCTTATTCTTACTGAATCTTACTGCATTCCATGAACCTTTCATAATAAAAAGAAATGCATTTCTTTGTTATCTCTTTATGATTTAAAGAGAATTTCTAGTTCCACGATTGCATAATCAATCATTCATGATTGACCATATCATTGATACAAAAAATATCCAAATACCAAATTCATCCTCTATATAACCTACGAAAAGTAGAATAAGGTTTTGGAAAAATAAAGGAAGAACCTCTTCTTCTTCTATAAAGAATTCTTCTAATAATCTCAAACCTGATCTTTTCAAAAAAGCGCATACAATACTTTTGTGTTTATGAGACAAAGTTTTGACACAAGAAAGTTGAAGTATATATTTTATTTGATACAAATATTTTTTTAGGATCCACTGTAATAATGAGAAAGATTTCTACATATATGCACAAATCGATCGATAATATCCAAATATGACGAATCAGCCCAAATCGACTTACTAACCGGATGTCCTGATCCATTACAAAATTTCATTTTAGCTAACGATCCAATTAAAGGAATAATTGGAACTAATGTATCAAGTCTCTTCATAATATTATCCATTATAAATGCATTTTTTAGCATTTGACTCCGTACCACCAAAAGGTTTAGTCGTATACTTGAAAAATAGCCCAAAATAGTGAGGGAATGCTTGGATAATGGGTTTATATAGATGCTTGTTGGTTGAGACCACACATAAAAATAACATTTCCATAAATAGATAAGGTAATATTTCCTTTTATTCATTAGAAGAGGCATATCTTTTGAAGCCAAAATAGACTTTCCTCAATATCGAACATAATGCATGAATGGAGCCTTGAAGAACCACGAGGTAGCTGAAAAATCATTAGCAAAGACTTCTTCTACAGGCTGTTTTATTTTTGCATATAAAAAAATTTATTCAAAAAAAAAGATCCAAAAGACATTAATCGCAAATGAGAAGGTTGGTCACGAATAAAAAGTAAGATAGATTCGTATTCACAAACATGAGAATTATATAGGAACAAGAATAATCTTGGATTACTTTTTGAAAAAATCAAAATAGAATTCTTTGGGGTAATAATACTATTCCAATTAGAATACTCGTGAAAAAATAGTTGTAGTAAATGCAAAGAAGAGGCATCTTTCACCCAGTAGCGAAGGGTTTGAACAAAGATTTCCATATCAATAGGGTAGGGTATTGATACATTTGATACAAAATTTAAAAGTGGGAATTTGTCCTCTGAAAAAGGAAATGTTGAATGGATTGATCTTAAATTATAAAATTTTACGATTTCTTTCCCCTTTAAGGAAGAGGCTAATCTTAGAGAAAATGGAATTTCCATAATGACTACAAATCCCTCTAATATTATTTGAGAATACAAATTCCTGTTATACCCCCAAAAAGTTTTTATATTCGAATCATTAGTGGAAATAATCAAATGATTCTGGTGATACATTTGATTAATTAAAGATTTTACAACTAAAAAATTTGATTTATTGTCATAACTCATATTTTCCAAGAAACTTGATCTATTTAAAACATGATCATAAGCAAATGCATAAATATACTCCCAAAAGAAAAGTGGATATAGGAGATCATGTTGCCGAGATTTATCTAGTTCTAAATATCCTTGAAATTCTTCCATTTGAAATTAGATTGAAACTGAGAATAGGGGATTTATTGGGTTATCAAATGATACATAGTGCGATACAGTCAAAACAAGGTATAAATACCTCAGAAATAAGACTGGTTAACAGACTCTCTATCATCTCTTTTTTCATCAAATTTGGTTATCTTCATTCTTAAGATAACAAGATGTTTAGAAATCCTTTATTTCTTCAATTCAATCGCTCTTTTCATTTTGAAAAAGAAAAAGATCTTTATCAATATGTTGCCTTCTTCTACACATTTAGCTCCACCTCGGAGAATAGCTAATAGTTAGGACTCATAAAAAATCGATACTCCATTCATCGGAAAAGCCTTTACTGCGCCAAGTACTAATATATTTTTAACATATAATTAGATTGGGTAATCATTCAAAATTTAAGATAAGAACAGAAGTTCGTTGCTCTTTGTTTAACTAGGCCATAGTAATTTGGCCCCGATAGGGCTCTATCCATTTATTCAATCGACCCCAACTTAAATTTATTTCTTCTATGTGAAGAATTCAAACAAGGTTTTGGAGTTACCTGGTAAGAATGAAATATTCTCAGAATTCTCCATTGATACGACATGCTATTTTTTCCATTCATTCCTTTCAGGATTAGTCATGGTCTTACAAACTCTACCGATGGTATGACAAATCTTTTATTTCATACAAATGTGTAAAAGATGCTAGCCGCACTTAAAAGCTGAGTACTCTACCGTTAATTTAGCAACCCGAAAAAAGAATTAGAATGTGTAGATACAATCGAAATACAAATAAAATAAATAAAGAGAGAAAGCTGCATGACACAATCAAAACATTTAATTTCAAATAGTAAAACAAAAATATACAAATTTAGGATTGATTATGAACATAATCAAAATGAATAGATACAATTAAAATAAAAAAAATTCTTAGATGTTAGATAAAAAAACATAGATTCAAAAAATAGAGATGAAAGCCAAAATCTTTTTTATTGAAAGTCAAAATATATATAGAATACCCGTTGTCGATTGTGTTATCCATTATTAATATTTGAGTCATTTTAATCCAAAACAAAAAGACTTCTTGAGTCACAACAAACCCAATGAACTCTTTATTAAAATGAAATGAAATCTATCGACTGAAGAAAAATTGATTCATTTATCTATGGATGGATTATATTTATTTGATACACTGTTGTTAATATGAATGGAAATGTTTAAAATAGAATGGAGAAATATAAAATAAATAAAATAATAAATAACAAGAAAAAAATAAATGATAATGAAATTGATAGACTTGTGTTGGACTACATAGAAAATTGACATATATACAAATGAGGTATAGGCGGAATAAAAAAAATTATACATTTCAATTAAAAAAGAAGTAGGAAGTAGAAAAATCTTGAGGTTAGTCAATAAATAAAATAAACAAGCTAAAATCTTCAATGTTTTTTTGTTCATAGAATTCCAATGAAAAGTATTCCGTTAGAAAATTCAAAAATTTTAAAAACGGATTTGATCTTTCTTTTTATAATATTTAAATATTATAAAAAGAAGTAAAAAAAATATTTTATTGTTATAAAAAATGACAATCTATAGAAGTAATACTAAATTGAATAGTATAAAATGAATAATACAAGAGAGAAAAAAATAACAGAGAGCAGAGAAAGGGTTATACAAAGTTATATACAAATAATTTACACATTCTTTTTCGATATTGCTATTTCATTAATTTAACTGAATTTTGTTTCATGATTAAGGAGAAATTCAGTTTAAACCCCTGCTTGATCCATGTGTTGTTGAATGCACCCGAACTCTTTCTTGCATTTAATAATACAAGCATGATCTTTCTATTGCATTTAATAAATTCACCAATTAGCTCAAACGAGAAAATGAAAAAAAAAGCATTCACTTCCCTTATATTTCTTGCATCTATACTTATTTTTGCCTTGGTGGATCTCCTTCTCATTTAATAAAAGCCTGGAATCTTGGGTTACTAATTGGTGGAATAGTAAACATTTCGAATTTTTTTTGAATGATGTTCAAGAAAAGAGTATTCTAAAAAAAACATATAATTAGAGGAACTCTCCCTCTTGGATGAAATTATAAAGCAATACCCGGAAACACATTTACAAGTACAAGAGCCTTACATAGGAATCTACAAAGAGACTATCCAATTGATCAAGATTTACAACAAGATTCGTATCCATACGATTTTGCATTTTTTTACAAATATAATTGTTGCGTGTTTTTCAACACACGAACTCGTGCAAGCATACACGGTCACAAGTAATAAAGATTTGTAAGTAAAGATCGATCCCACGAGGATTTGTTACTATAGTTTGTCGAGTACTAAAATTGTATCTCTCTGATTTTATCCAAAACAATCGTTGGTTAACAAAAAGGTAATAAAAGAAAATAAAAGAAATCTAGGATTGCAATTTTTCACCAAACTAATCCACTCAAATCATGTTATTTTCTTTTGATTTATATTTTTTAGTACATTTAATTTGTCAACCGAAAACTTCTTTTTTTATTATTCA
Organism: Hippophae gyantsensis; assembly: GCA_030763125.1. Lineage (NCBI taxonomy): Eukaryota > Viridiplantae > Streptophyta > Magnoliopsida > Rosales > Elaeagnaceae > Hippophae > Hippophae gyantsensis. Next base: position 33,263,319 of record CM061037.1, on the reverse strand, counting down.
TACATCTCTTTCGAGCTCCGTATAAACACATCTCGTTAAATTAATTTACTATATCTCTATGAAAATTAAATTTACCGAGATTCATTACGTTCTAAATTTTCAAATGGCCACACATACAATTAGGGTATATCTTTATCCTTCATCATACATGTCATTCTATTTACGAGCAATATACACACAAATGCCTTTCTCAAGTTTATTCATGTGCCACGGATCATTTTGATAAGATTCGTAAATAATCAAAAAGCATTAAGAACAAAATAAAACGAACAAATCGAACGTCTTATAAATCTATCAAAAATAATTAAAATCAAGCTTCATAAATTTAGATCAAATGCAACCCTAGAAAAATTAAATTACTTCATAAAATTAAAATAAAAATTACAACAACTACAGAAAATTAAGAAGAAGTAGAAATAAAATTAAAACATCACTTAAAACAAATATTTGGCACACGCAAAACACAACAAAAGCCAAAAATGGCTTCTGCGTGTTTTGCCGTCCAACACACAAACACAATAAAAATTACAAACTGAAAAAACTAAAACACTCTAAAAACTTTCGAAATTAAAACTAAAACTCTACTCCAAAAACTCTACTCCAACCAAACTTTTTTACAACTAAAAACTATCTCCTATTTATAGCAAAAAAATACATCAATAAAATATTAAATTAAAATCCACGCGAGGGACATAAAATTGTGGCGAAAATTATAATTTAAACGCGTGGGGGGGACAAAAATTGTATCGAAAATGGGATCGAAAAAGTGAGTGGAACGCTGCGCATTTCTGTTTTAATTTTCTTCCACGCTGCCACGTGTCGCGTTCTGATTCGCGGACACAATTAGTGGGACACGTGGCAGCATCTCATTCGTTGAGGAGAAACGGGCGCACGATGAATGGTCGCACGGGAGCCAACGGCTACAACACGGGCTTGATCCAGCGCGGTCGCGCTCATTGTAACATGCCACATCTCGGAATATGATTTGCTGAAATATTAAGTGCAACACGTGGCAGATTCTGGTTCGCGTAAAAACCAGGCTCACGTGGATCAACCGCACTGGAAAAGGCGCGCGAAAGTGGGGGACAGGTCTACGCGGCGTCAGACGGTGGGTCCCACGCTGCACGCCGGCCTGCGCGGCAGGTGGGCCCCACTCGGGCACCGAGCCGCGCGATAGAAAATTTCCCTGTATCCACTCTCCTTGGTCGGGTTGAAGTGCACGCGCGCATCTGAACCGTTCATGCGTTGATATGACGGTCCATGATGAAGCGTGGATAACGGCGCGTGGAATGTTTCTCCTGCGAAGAAAATAAACTTTTATTAATTATATTTTCACCCACAAATATATTTCAAATTACATTTTAAACTTTGGTTAATTGCAATTTAGCCCTTTTGGTAATTTAACTTAAATTTTAAACTTTTAATAATTACAACTAAGCCCGATTTTAATTTAAATTATATTTTCAACTTTTATAAATTGCAATTAATCACTATTTTATTTGAAATTATATTTTTGGACAAAAATTTACCATTAAGAGCGTTTTCGATACATTTTATTTGATTTTCTTAAAATTTAGAAAAAACAGTAAATCCTAATTTATTAAACTAAAATTAACTAAAAATAGAGAGAATCTAGCAATTATAATTAATAAAATAGTTGAAAATAACTATATAAAATACAGTTATCAATAATCTCTTTCGTTATTTTAAGTGGTTATTCTATTCTAGGTAATGAAGAACTTGTTATTCTTAACTCTTGGGTTCAAGAATTCCTATATAACTTAAGCGACACAATAAAAGCTTTTTCTATTCTTTTATTAATCGATTTATGTATAGGGTTTCATTCTCCACATGGTTGGGAACTAATGATTGGGTCTGTCTACAAAGATTTTGGATTTGCTCATAATGATCAAATTATATCTGGTCTTATTTCTACCTTTCCAGTTATTTTAGATACAATTTTGAAATATTGGATCTTTGTTATTTAAATCATGTATCTCCGTCACTTGTAGTGATTTATCATTCAATGAATGACTGAAAAAAGATCGACCAATCCCAATCATTAAAATTATTTCAGTAAATAGCAGAATCATAGATAGCAAACTATACTAGTGACTTATCTAATTTTATTGTCAAAATTTTCTGGATCAATGATTGGACCATGAAAACTCAAAATACCTTTTCTTGGATAAAGGAAGAGATTACTCGATCAATTTCCATATCGCTCATGATATATATAATAACTCGGGCACCTATTTCAAATACATATCCCATTTTTGCATAGTAGGGCTATGAAAATCCACGTGAAGCAAATGGCCGTATTTTATGTGCCAATTTCCATTTAGCTAATAAACCAGTAGATATCGAGGTTCCATAAACGGTACTTCCTTATACTGTATTTGAAGCAGTTGTTTGAATTCCTTATGATCTGTAACTTAAACAAGTTCTTGCTAATGGTAAAACGAGAGCTTTGAATGTTGGGGATGTTCTTATTTTACCTGAGGGTTTTGAATTTGCCCCTCCCGATCATATTTTGCCTGAGATTAAAGAAAAGATAGGCAATCTATCTTTTCAGAGCTATCGCCCCAATAAAAAAAATATTCTTATGGTAGGTCCTATTCCTAGCCAGAAATATAGTGAAATTACCTTTCCTATTATTTCACCGGATCCTGCAACTAAAAAAGATGTTTACTTCTTAAAATATCCCATATATGTAAGTGGAAATAGGGGAAGGGGTCAAATTTATCCTAACGGGAGAAAGAGTAACAATAATGTTTATAATGCTATGGCAGCGGGCATAGTAAATAAAATCGTATGAAAAGAAAAAAGGGGTACGAAATAACCATAATGGATACGTCAAGTGGTTGATATTATCCCTTTAGGACCAAAACTTCTTGTTTCATAGGGCGAATCCATCAAACTTGATCAACTATTAACCAGTAATCCTAATGTGGCTGGATTTGGTCAAGGGGATGTAGAAATAGTACTTCAAGATCTATTACGTGTCCAAGGCCTTTTGTTCTTCTTGGCATCTGTTATTTTGGCACAAATATTTTTGCTTCTTAAAATGAAATAGTTTGAGAAGGTTCAATTGCCCGAAATGAATTTCTAGATCCGCGTACCAAGCTCTAATAAGAATAATTTTTTGTTGACTATTCTAGAATATGTGATTTTATCTGAAAAAAAATTATGAAATTGGTGTCTTTCTATTTATTTTTAGAATTTTATCATAATCTTATTCTATTTATATAATAAAATATATATAATAAATAAAAAAAATTAAGTAGTGATAGTGGACAAAAAAAAGATAGGAAATCTTTTTGGCAAATAGAAATTCTTCAATGAACTTCTATTTTCTATAAAATAAATATAGAAATCAAAAATGAACTAAAAAAAGATTCTTTATATATTAAGAATCTATTAATAGATTAAGAAAAATGAATATATAGAATTGTGATAGTGTCATCCAAAAAAGAAAATCTAATAATTCCACTTTTTATTTCTTTTCATTTTGAAAGGATCGATGGATATTGTCGAGGAATAGGTGTTCTCACTCAAGTAATGAAGTTAATTTTCCAAAAACATAAAATAAAAAGTGAAATGAAATTTTTTGAAACATTGGAAAAGTGATCTATTTTTTTTCTTTTATACGAATAAACCATTATGATTATTAAGAACTCAACGAAACCCACCCACTCTTTCGTTATCTAATTCGAGGGATATTTCGTTAAGTTCTTAAGCTTTCATGTTATGTCTACAACTCAATTCATCCGATTACTAAAGGGATGAACCTAGTCCAGAATATGAACCATAAAAGAAAATACCGATTAAACCGATCACAAGAATACCAGCTACAATACCTATTATCCAAAAAGGAATCCTTCCAGTAGTATTGGCCATTTATCCTACCTTCCTCCATATTTCATCAGGTGGTCATGCTAGAGACATAAACAACTATAGATAATTATGAGATGGTATCCTTCGGAATGGGATAAGACATAAACAACATTCTCTCTCTTTTTTTTAATTGAAGAAATTGTTCAAAAATAAAACAGTAAGTACAAAAATGAGTAATAAACCCCAGTAGAGATTGGTATGATTCAATTCAACATTTTATTCATTTGGATTTGATTGTGTCATAGCTCTATAATTTGGATTTAGGTTTATCGTTGGATAAACTACATTGTTGATATTGACCCCAAGAAAAAGTAATAGGTATAGCTAGTCCGTGAATAGCTAACTAGCACACTGTAAAAATTGGATAGGTTCTAGCTATAGTCATTGGGGCCTCCTAAAAGGATTTACTAAATTCATCGAGTTGTTCCAAAGAATCAAAACGACCAATTATTAATGGAATTCCTTGTCGGCTCTCTGTAAGATACTCGTTTGGGCGAGGGCTTCCAAATACATCATAAGCTAAACCCGTGCTGACGAATAACCAACCCATAATGAATAGGGAAGGTATATTAATGCTATAAATGACCTAATATTGAATACTGGTAATAATATCAGCAAAAGAATGTTCTCATGTGCTTCTAGACATGTTAAGCTCCGCATATTCTTGTACAGTCAAAGAGGGATCGATTTTGTAAAAGATGAAATCAGTAAATGGAAATTCACCGAAATCTAATATTTGTGAGATCGTCAATATTGTACCAAGGGTGTTTTTCAAGTATACCGAATCAATATAGCTATCCTTCTTCTGACACAGTAATGAAATTTCACAATCGATCAGTATCGAAATAAAGTGTTAGATAATTTCTTTCTTCTTTTCTTTTTTCTTGTACATGTAGAATTATGTACTATTCAATTTGAATTTCCTCAAATTCCTCTAGTACTTAGATTCCTGCAATACCTGTAGTAGTACTTGTAATATAAGGGGTTTTCTATTATTGGCTTAGGAATAGAAACTGAGGATCATGTAAAATGTGAGGCCAAGAGCTTCTTGGTTTCCAATAATTTATGAAGTAGATTATTATATTCTTACTATTCAATTAGTTACTACATATAAAAATATTTTCTTTTCCGGTTGTAGAAGATGTTTTTTTGTTGGAATTGTTTTTCATTGGATTGGAAAGAATTGGTTAGTTGCCTTGTCATAAAATAGTAGTTGATATTCAATGACAGAAAGTGAACAAGGAATAAATAATAATAAATATTCTTGATACATGAATTGTTGTATTAGAACCAAAGGATCTTTCTTGACCTAATTACAAGGGTGGGACTGATGTGTAATATGGAAAGACTAAATGTAAACCTTGGTTTTGAGTAATCTGATCATATGATACTTTTTTTCTTCCTTTTCATTCGAGAGATTATGTGAATAAACTTACTGCTGAATTTAATAAGTTCAATTTTTAGTGAGGGGGTTCATTATAAGATACACTCATCGTTCTAAAAAAAATGGATCTGTCAACACAATAAAAAACAATCACAATAGAAATTATTTTCCAATTTTATTCCATAATATAATGATTCAAAGAAAGTTTTTTTTTGTAATTTTTATAAAGTTATAAGACTAAGTTAATATTATTCCTTTCTTTTTTATTTAATATTATAGAAATAAGATTCTATATATTTGTTAGTATTTTACTCAACCCAAGGGTTGCCCAATGAATCTGTTGATTAGAAATTTTAGAATGGATAGATGTCACAGATGATGAATGGATTTATTCCCTATGTTACTCTATTTTTGTTAGTATTGTCTAGCATTATAATAATAGGTGATGAATCAAAAGCTTTCAATTGAACTTATTCTTTACAATTGGTATTTTTGCTTATCCCCGTATCTTTCAATAAAAAAAAGGAAACGAAATTTAGGGAAATGCTTTATAAACATATGTATAAAAATAACATATTTCATTTAGCCTCTTCATGCCTACTATAACTAGTTATTTCAGTTTTCCACTAAAAACTTTGACTATAACCTCCGCTCCATTTATCGGTCTAAATAAGATACGACTTATTTGAAATTTGGAAATTAATTGACTAAAAATCAAAATAAAAAAAATTTATTCTACGGTAGCTCATATATTCTATAGCACCTTACCGTGCCAATTTCCAATGCTTAGCCATTGAGATTTATGGATAATACGAATTAATTATTTAAGGATAACTATTATCTCTCCCTTTCCTCTTTCAAAGAAATTGAAATGATTGAAGTTTTTTTATTTGGAATCGTCTTAGGTCTCATTCCTATTACTTTGGCTGGATTATTCGTAACTGTATATTTACAATACAGATGTAGTGATCAATTAGATCTTTGATTAATTAACATTTCTTTTTTTATTAACCTCCTACTTTCTTTAATCTACAGGAGGTCAAATTCAGATTGTTGTTCAATTATTTCAATGTAATTTTCGACTTAACAAATAACAAGAATGAAATCATGCTCTATAGGACTTGAACCTATGACATCGGGTTTTAGAGACCCGTATTCTACCAGGCTGAACTAAGAGCACCTTATTAGAATATCATAATCTTTTTTTATAATAAAAAAAAGGTTTTTAAACCAATACATCTTGTATGTATAGTATATAGTCTCATAAAAAATAGAATCAAATTAAAGAAAAGATTGGTTATGCATATCCAATTTGAATTAATTGAAATTGATCCCATGTTACTGCTCATAAGATAAGTAATAGGTAGGGATGATAGGATTTGAACTCGTGACATTTCGTACCCAAAACAAATGCGCTACCAAGCTGTGCTACATCCCTTTCAATCGATCTACAATGTCATTGTAAAGAATCTCTCTCTTGTTTTCCACATCTTTATTTCTTCCATTGATATACACAAATTATCTTGCCATTTTGTATTTTTTCCTTTAAGAAAAGGAATATATCAAGCGGTCGGTCATTAACTATATAGAATCTAATTAACTATATATATACTAATTAACTATATATAATATATATAATAACCATATACACTTCAGGTTATATTATATATGTATTCCCATTATGTATTACAAATTCGAATAAAATTCCAATAAGGAACAAAGAAGGAGGATTTTTAATGCGAGATCTAAAAACATACCTCTTTATGGAACCGGTAATAAGTACTCTATGGTTCGCGGCTTTGGCAGGTTTATTGATAGAGATCAATCGTTTATTTCTGGATACATTTGGGCTCCTAGAATATGGCACCCTTTGGTCTTTCTATTTGATTGGATCAAAAGGCCCAATGAATTGGGATTTCCTTATTGGGCCAGGTCATTTCAGGGCAAGCAGATCATTTATGATGAACAAGGTGGGCTTTAAGAGAATAGTTCGGAATTCTTGTAGAGTGGAACCATGCAGTACCAGACACGAGATATATCCTCCAAAGAATAAGTCTTTTTTTTAATAAGTCAATTCATTTGGGACCCCACAGATCCCTTTTTTTTCCTATTCAAAGATCAGCCCTTTTGTCTCTGTGTTTTCACATCAAGAATTCTTTGCAACGGAAGAGATGTCAAATGGGCTTCTTACTTTCCAAACAGATCTTCCTACATATCTATATAAACGCTGGTTTATCAAGAATATGCAAGAAAAGTACATCGAATTGTTGATTCCTTGCCAGAGATGGTTTAGAACCAATAGTTCATTATTTAATGGATTTTTCCGTTCTAATACTTCATCCGAGAGTTATCTGCATTTATCAAAGATGTTCCTATCTAACGGAATTCTATTGGATCAAATGACAAAGACATTATTGTGGAAAAGATGGCTTTTCCTGAATGAAATGAAAATTGGATTCATGTAACAATAGAAAGGTTTCCCATTCCTTAGTCGGAAAGATATGTGGCCATGAAATAGGGATTAAGTGGAATAGAATTGATTGGGTGGTAAAGTCGTGGAAACACCTATTTCTTCCATATTTTTACCTTAGCTCCATAGAACAATATACTACAACTAAAACATGGAAGAATTGAAATCTTAGATCAAAACATTATGTATGGATGGTATAAACTATCTAAACAAGAATTCTTGAACAGTGAACAACTAGAGCAATTACTCACTACATCAGAACATTTCCATTAATGAAAGATGTAAATCCAAAAGAAAATAAAAAATACGCATGTCGGGTGGGCATTTTACCAAAGGTTTCTATTGTATCAATTTATCCTTATGTGATTCCTGTTGAACCATATACTTAGGGGATGGGTGCAGGGTGGATGATTTCAAAGCGGATTCCCCATTCATTAGATATATAGAGAAGATCACCAAGATTTCGTGATCTGATGCCAAACTTATTCCAATTCAATGAGCATTCTCAATATTCAATATTATGCCTTAAAGAGGACTTGAACCTTCACGCTCTTTAGCATGAGATTTTGAGTCTCGTGTGTCTACCATTTCACCACCAAGGCATCTTGAAAGTGAATCATATTCCATGAATAGGATATCTATCCAATGTGATGTATTGAATCTATGATAGGGGTGGATTGTTAGAGTATTTCTATTGACCGGTCATATAGGCCTGAGTCGGACATCCAATTTCTTCGATTTGAATTATACGGAGGATGCCTTATTTAGATAGATTATATATCTATCTATTATATCAAAAGGATGGATAATCAAACCTATTTCTTGATTCAATAGAAGCCCAAAGAGGTGAATAGGGCCTGAAATCACTAGTGATATGTAAAAAATAGGTCTGATTACTATTCTTAATCCTAAATAGAATGTAACGATGCAAGGATCCATATGTAAACATAGTATCTATTTAGATACACTCGAATGACCTCTTCTCATAATTCGAATGTATATAACCTTATTCTGGTCTGGTCCAGTGGAATTGACTCGATCATCAGATTATAGATTATAAGTTCATAACCCTAGCCCATTCCCATTTTGGGCGGAACAAATCTACTAATTCTTTGATTCTAGTTAGTAAGAGGGATCTTGAACTAAGAAATAGATTCTAGAAGCTAAAAAAGGGTATCCTGAGCAATTTCAATAATCAGGTTCATTGATATTCCTAGTATAGTAGATGCTATCACACATATAATCATACTCAATTCGATGGAATTGTTTGATCTTAAAGGGGATCTTCTATAATTTTGCATGTAAGGGGTTATTTCTTGGTTTCGTCTAGTCATTAATAACTTGATTATTTTTAGATAATATTAGATAGAAACAACACTCATAAGAAGTCGTATTGAAACCAAGAAATATAGGCATGCCTACCATCTATACCAGAATAAATGAAGTTTTCTGAAAAAACATGCTAGTGGAGGAAGACCTCCTAAGGATAAGAGACGTAGGGAAAAAGAGAGAGCCAAAAAGGGATCTTTCGTGTATAATCCTGCATAATCTCGAATGTTATCAGTTTCGGTACGTAGACCAAATGATACAATGCAAGCAAAAGTTCCTAGATTCATGGAGATATATAACAACATATAAGTTATCATACTTGCATATCCCCTATTTGAGTCTACAACAATTATTCCAATAATTACATATCCAATTTGACCTATGGACGAATACGCAAGCATACACTTCATGCTTTTTTGAGTAATAGCAATGAGATACCCCAATATCATGCTAAGAATAGCTAGGATTTCTAGAAGAAGTTGCCATTCGTTTGATGAGAAATAAAAAGGAATATCGAAAATTTGAGTGGCTAAAGCTGAAGTAGCTACTTTCGAAGTAACAGAAAGAAAAGCAACAACTGGGGATCCATGTGTATGCATTATAGCTTAATCATGAAGGAAATTCAATGATGGTGAAATTGATGAAATGCATAATGAGTGGATGAAGTTTAGATATCGGTTCTTACACTGATAGTAGGCTAATTAGACCATTTAAGCACTCTTAATTACTTTTTTTTGGTTAGATTAATTTAGATATATGCAATTTGATTAATATTGTTATTGGTAAACTTTAATCATGCATTTAATATTTTTGAACATTTTAACTAAGATTTATTATATTTTGGTGCATAAACTCTTAAATGTAATTGTACTCTTAATTTTAATATAATATTGACTTTTAATTGATAAATTTATTATAATTTTTATTGAAAAATAGGTATTTAAATTGATTGAATGCTGAAAAATTAGTATAATGTGATTAATTGATGTGTACATAGTCACAATTTTAGTGATAATCGAGACCAAATATGAAGATAAAATATCACAATTTTAGTATAAATTGAGGCCAAACATGAATATAAAAGATTACAATTTTAGTGTAATTGAGATCAAATATGAAGATAAAAGGTCACAGTTTTAGTGTAATTGAGATTAAATATGAAGATAAAAGGTCATGGTTTTAATATAATTGAGACTAAATATGAAGATAAAATATTATATTTTTTGTGTAATCGAGACCAAATATGAAGATATGGTATCTGTTTTCGTGTAAATGAGACCAAATATGAAGATGTAATAATTATTTTCGTGTAATCGAGACCAAATATGAAGATATGGTCATTCTTTAACATTATAACCATGACCATAAACAAATAATAGGTCACTTTCATATGATTGTGATTAAATGGTATGTATATAGTCACAACTTTTTATAAGATTGTGATCAAATAATGTCTATGGTCATGGTTTTTCACAATACTATGACCAAATGGTATATCTATGGTCACGGCTAAAAATCGAGACCATATGTAAGAGTTTATGGTCATTTCTACTTAGGCCTCTGTTTTTATAATCATGGGCATAAATCAATGATCATGGTTAAAAACCAAAGTTATATACCAATATCATAATAGTAACTAAAAATGGGAGGAATAGGAAAGGAATAAAAAATTTTACAATTAACAATGTCTCCCAATATTTTCATAGTTAATTTCACATTATGGACATCTATAATAACCTTGGTTATGGCTATGAATGGCCTACCAAGAAGAATAATATGGTCCTTGTCCATTGATGGGTTTTCATGCATACCCATTCTCACAAAATCAATAAGTATTATTAGTTTAACTACTTGTACAATCAAATTATCAACCATGCCCTTAGGATATTTTACAAACCTATAAGCTAATTGAAGGGACATGGTTGAGCTTCAACTCCTCCAAACCTAGTTGCAAGTATATTGAGTAAAACATGAGATTAATATTTTTCCCTAAATCTAGCATTGCCTGAACCACCTTTTTATCCCTATAGTAATATTAATAATAAAACTATTAAGGTCCTTCAATTTTGGTGAAAGGTTTTGTTAAGTATTGCACTAGCAACTTCTGATATTATTACTATTTCATTAACATCATACTCTCTCCTCTTATTGTTTAATTCTTTAATTTTTTTACATAAGAAAGCACATTCTTAATGACATTTAAGATAGGTAAATTAATGTTAAACTTAGAAAGCATATTAAATAAATCAAAAAATTACTTATCATGTTTAGCATTCTTAAGACGGTATGGGAATGGTATGGGTGGTCAGTATAGTTTTGGTGTCTTGTGCAATGTACGTAGGTCAGATGTTATTTCCTCATAAGGCTTAGCTATTGTTTCATTATGTCCACGCCTACCTTGGGTGCTACTTACACTCCACCTATATTTCTTGCATTATTAAATGAATCATTAGAAACTTTACAAAAATTATTATTTAGAACCTTACAACTTCTTAGAGTTGTCATAGTTTGAGCTTGTTGAAAATGATTGGAAAGATTCCCTTTTTTCTTGTCTTTGCATTTCTTCCACTATGTTTCCAACTTTTTTTCCACCCTTTTCGTAGATGCCTCTAAAGGATGCAATATTTGATTATTGTTCATGTTGTTATCTCAATTTACTTAAATGAAAGCATTCAAGTGGTCTTCAAAGGTTAGCTTGGGTAGGGTGTCACATTTTGGTATAGGTTAAGCCCTTGCATTTGGTTTTGGGCATATGGTGGGTTAGTGTTTGCTTCCCATGAGAAATTAGAGTAATTTCTCTACCTAGGATTATAGATGTTGGTGTAAGGATCTCTCCTAGGTTTAGGTTGATACCCCTATATAAAATAAATTTCTTAATTGATACCTACCTAAGAATCACCCACAAATGAGCAAACATTAGCACCATGCCCAAATATACTACAAATCCCACATACCTCTTGGTTTAGTGTGTTCTTGGTAGTTATAAGTTGAACTTGATTTGTCAATTTTGCAAGTTGCATGAGCATCCCATTCTCGGAGCCAATCTTATTTACTCCAGCTTCTCACTCTAGTACTCTTTTTCTGGGAATTAGTACGAACATCTTATAGAGATTTTAAGTCTCTAAGATTGTTATTTCTCCCAAAGCTCTACCTGTAGTGTTGTCAATTGTGAATTGACATTGTTATGTCAATCTATCATAGAAAATTGATTTTGCAGTAGTAGTGGGAAGTATGGTCTGGACATTGAGTGAGAATTAATTTGAACCTATACCAAGTTTCATCGAATGGCTTCCTTCGATTTGAGAGAATATGCATGGCATTTTTTTCCTCTCAAATAAGAAGCTTTTTGTTGGAAATAGTATCTTCCCATGAATTTATTGTAGACTCTCTTCCAAGTTATCAAGAAAACTAATGGGAGAGTCATTAGTCAAACCTTAGCCTTTTGTTTAAGGGTGTATAGGAAACACCTCATTTTTAATTGATCCTCAGTAAGCCCATGCAAATGGAATGTCTACATCATTGAGTAAAAATCTCTAATAAAGATCAATAGATATTCATTGGGCATTCCATAGAAGGATGAAAACTTGAAAAAATAAATATGTTTCAATTCATAGTTCCTAACCGCCTTGTTCAATTGTATAGAGGAAGTGGCATGCCAATAATTAGAGTTACGTACTCTTTCCTTAGTATCTCCCATAGTAAAGTATATCCTTTTTAAATGGCTTCAGTATTTGTTCAAGTGATTGCTTAAGAAAAATGAATTGAAAAATGGAGGTGTTGGAAAGAATGCCATGGTCCCTAGGTCCAAGAATCATTTCAAACTCCATCACCATGCCAAAATGTAAACTTAGGTTTACAAGATTTCGACAAAGAGACCATAGGTCTCAGACATAACGATGATAAAACTCCATGGGGAATGTGGAAAGCATTGACACTACCACAAGATGGGAAAATCCATCAACTCATCACCAAGGTTTTTTTTAAGTTGAGAAACATCTCATGCTTGAACCACTTGACAATTTCAAGTACTCTAACAAGGGGGTTGATAGACTGGGGTAGCTTCATTGAGTAACACCTAGTCCAACAAATAGCTTTAACATAGAAAATTTTCATGTAGGTATAACAAGGCCCAGATAGAAAAATAGGACATAGGTACATAATTCAAGATACCCAAAACATCTAATCACAAGCTTTCCAACCGAATAGATGTGTAGAACATAAACCAAATTGCTACCTAACTAGATAGAACATGATCGGACAACGTGTGGTTGATCGAACAAGATTTGGTTGATCGAATAGGGCATGGTTGGTCAAGAACATGGCTAACTAGAAAAGATGTGGCAAGCTAGGAGTATGTTCAACCTGACACGATATGGTCAACATAATAGGCCGAAACTATGTTTCGAAAAATTGTGCCCTATCTTCTATGCACCATCTTTCCATGGTTCCTAACATACCATTCTCTACTAGTAAATTCTCCCATTCTCATGTACAAACTTAATGGACCACGTCCCCAATGTGGGATAGACTCTAAAATGGCCTACAATTTTACAAATAGATTAGACCATTCTCAAGATCATAAATAAAACTACAAGTAAAGAAGAAAGTACATAAATCAACACAAGTAATAAAGTATAAAAAAGAGGGTAAATCATATATATGTATATATGTCTTGAACACCTATACAAGAAAGTAAAGTTTGTGATAAAAGTAAGCCCACCAAGTATATGCACTTTGGTGGGAAAGATACATCAAGTCTGGACTGAGTCAAAATTGTAAGAAGTAAAAGAAAATATACTAGTATCTACACCTCATGGCATCCTACGCCCTACCATCACCTACTGCATCATCATCATCTGTCTCCTTAGAATCCTAACTACAAGATGGGATGAAACCATCATCCTTCCAATTGTAGGTAACCACATGATATCGAGATGTATGTCTCTCTGAAGAGGGAATGATATACTTAGAAAGAACAATATTTGGATAGGCCTATCTAAACCACCTCCTTATGATTTGGAAGTCGTGAGCCTATGCATCCAAATTATTCATATCGTACAAGGTAGAGTCATGGTAATCGATAATTTCTTGGACCTTAGCTATCCATATATTAAAAGTAAACATATATACCTATTTTTGTGCTAAGCATAAGTTCTAAGATAATGTGTCATCTCACTGCCTCTCATGCATCCATTCGACCTACTTTTCCTATAAGATAGCCTTAAAATAGATAACCTCCATGTCAGTTGTCTCTTGAGTCACCACTACTAGCAAGTATCCCAATAGCTACAGTAGTTTCTTGCTAGGACTCCTCTAATTACATCTAATTCACAGTGAACAACCTTAGTAACATCCAAATGTTGACTACCTCATTGAGTTCCTTCAATAACCATATGCATCTCTATAAATCAACATGTGTTGTAATTGTCTTAGTCATCATAAAATTTCTAAGCCCAACTCACTAGAACATAAATATCCTCATCTTTAGGCCTGCAAGGGTTTGGAATATCTAGGATGGTAGAAAGCCTAAGTGGACTCATAGTGATCTCATCCAAGTCGATACACTCTAAACCTATCTCATCCATTATAGGCTTAGATGAAATATCAATAGGTGTTGAGGGAGACTCCACCATTTTATAACAAGAACCCGTAATGGTCATCACAGACTTGGAAACTCTTTTTCTCTTGGGAGGCCCTGAACTTCAAATCACCTTGGTCTACAAATAAGCCTTCTCTAGACTAGAATCTTTGAGGAAGTGAGTAGCCATCTTAGTCTTGCTCTTCTTCCTAGAAAAATTTTATTAAGTCATGTCTGTAAGAAACAAAAGAATAAAAACATAAGGATAACACCCTAGAAAGGGTATTTACTATCCATGTTTAAGGACTACAACTCTCGATGTTAGCTACTGCTGGTACAAGCCCTAATAAGTGACTCGCTTAGGGAGAGTTAGTATGTTGCTATGGCAACTCCACACAAGAAGACAATAAAGTGAATCAATGAAGCCCTCTTACTAGTATGAAATATTGCCTTCACACCCAACGAAATACAATCTAAGAGAAAAAATTCAGTACAAAGAAAACATACAAGAAAAAGGCTAAGTCTTAAACATTCTACCATTCCTCAATAACTAAGAAGGTATGGGAGGGATGTCCAAGGATGGCTGATTGAAATCGCTCACAACTCTAAAAATAGCATCTTTGCACCCTTTATTAGTATCTGACAAATTTTCAATCAAGATCCAGTTAGAAAAAGGCTTGAAATGGTACCATCTCCTACTACCTCCCTATAAGTTCGAGTAGTACAAGTACTTAAACTCCTAAAATGTCAACTCTTTATGGTGCTCCTTCCAAATTTACCCAGTAACCGAACAATATTCTATAATAGTTGGAAAGAAATTGACACAGAGCCATGCCAACATCAACCAAGAAATTTTGCACTAAAGGTAGAAAGGGAAATCGTAACCCAAAGAAGATGTGATTAGAAAATAGTCTTACTTTACTAGGAATCGGGCATGTTCCACATCCTAAAAAAACAATAGAAAAATTATTGAAAATCTAAGATGAAATTTAAAGTCATTTGATTTGAGAAAAAAAAGTGTTTTCATGGAAAAACAATAATACTTTATTCTTACAAGCTATCTAACATTGATAATAGATCAAAATGATAATACCGTAGTAAAAGATTAATTATAAAATAAATATAATAATTATAAACTAAAAATTATACATAAATAAAGCATGATTAAATTTATATGAAACTAGAGAATATAATATATTGAATATAGTAATAGATGAACAAAATAATTTCTCCAAACAAAATTATAAATTGAAAAGCACTTATTAGAATAAAATAAGTGAATGGAAAAACTACATATTAAGCTCCTCTCTAGCCTTGCTTTGACTTTAGCCAAACTTAAAAATCATTCCCATAAATTATAGATAGAAAAATAAAAGAATAAATTAAGAGCTCTATACAATTTTCTGATGTTAAAAGTGTTGAATGCCACATCTATTTATAGGATATAATATAAAGATTTGTTGAATCACAATAATATCATGTTTGTTTCTCTTTGAATACAATTGATTTTAAAAATATTTTCAAAATGTAAAATGTATACAATCTCTGATCATTCCACAAAATCAAAAATCACTTAATTTAGAGTTGTACGCAGAATATTATTACAAATATACAAACAATTATTCAACCATAAAAGTTTTTCAGGTTTAAGCCCATTTTGGCGGAAAAAAATAATATTTTGATATTCTCTATGAAATATAAAATTATGTATCATTGAATTATCTTTTCATCTCATATCAAATCATTTAATTTGGATATCAATATCAAGAGTCATCTTAAAATTTAGTAGCATGTTGAAGAAATCAATGAAATAAATGTAGCTAAAATCATTTTTTGATTCCTTTAATATATTTTTGGCTGATTTTGTTTATTCTATGAGCATAAAATTATTATAATTAATATAAATCAACATTTATAAAAATAATATAGATCATTTCTAATTATAAGAAATTTGAATAATAAATGTTAATTAATTTATAAATTTTAGATATATATTTTTATGCTCTTATAAAGGGGTTACTCCAAAATGTGCCTGGAACATGGAGCATTAAGGTGATAGACTCCAAAATCTAAAAAAATCCCCCTTATCTTGTCCAAGTACTCGCCATCATCTAAGAACTACACCAGTTCATAGAAAATAAAGTAACATCATCCTTATCTAGGCCTTGCTAGTACCAAGGAATGCTAACCTATATGGTATCCAAGCCATCTTTGGTTGAAGAGTTAACTTGTGTCAAAGAACCATCCAAACAGACCTTACAAATAGAACCAAAAGAATTGTAACATCAGGAAGGTCTGAGCTAATCATTCATTAAGACCCGTATTTGACCACCATTGGCCAACCTGATGCTAGCTAGCTCTTGACAAGTAAGAGAATCATCTACCAGAGGATCATCAACAAAAAGACCGCCATCAAGAGCATCGTTGGTAAAACAAGTGTTGAATAGAGGGAAGGCGGACAAATTGTCATTAGCCAGGGGCCAGTTAGTATGACCATTGTTGGTCCAATGGTGCCAGATAGAGGGAAGCTAGCCAAATAGTCGTTGGCTAGGGATCAGTCCATGGCCTTACCACCGATGTGGTAGTGATTCCATAAATATATGGGTCGTGCGAGTAATAAAGTGTGTTAAGCACCAATATCATCGCATAGAGAGTGATTTATTTTAATAACTAAGTAGGAATATGTAGTATTGCATACTCTTTTAAGTGAGTAACAAAGCAAAATTATTTTAATTAATAACTTATCCTAGACTTAATTCAAAGACATAAATAACAATGAAGTAAACAATAATTATTACCAAATAGTATGAAATCATCCATAAATAATTCAACTTTTATCCACCATGTCATAGAAGATGGATAACATGCACTGTTGAGAGGTGGTCAGTGCATTACATAGCCTAAATAACATTCTTCTATAGGAAAAAGTACCAAAAGGACAATTGTAAATGGTTTTCTCTTGGTCCTTCAATACAATGGCTATTTGATTGTACCTCGAATAGCCATACAATAGACAATAAAAGGAATGTTTGGCCAACCTATCTTGCATTTGATCCATAAAGGGAAGTGGGAAGTGATCTTTACATGTGACTTTATTAATTTTTCTATAATCCATACACACTCTCCAACCCATAAGAGTTTAAGCTAGAATTAACTCATTCTTCTCATTTGTTATCACCCTAATACCCTATCTCTTAGGCACATATTTAATGGAACCTATCCATTCACTAAATGAGATAGGGTATATCATACCAGCTTCTAACCATTTCAACACCGCCTTTTTCACCACTTTTATCAAAATTAGGCTTAATCTCTATTGAGCATCTCTCATTGGTTTAGTTCCATCTTCTATGATGATCTTATGTATGCAAAATCATGGGATAATACATTTGAGATCCATTATAGTCCACCCAATAGTATTTATATACTCCATCAAAACATAAAATAATTCATCTTGTTGGTCTTGGCTAAGTTTTGAGGAAATAATCATTGGTAGAGTAATTAATACCCAAATAAGCATATTGGAAATGGTTAGGTAATGGCTTGAGCTCTAATTTTGGTGGTTTTTCAATTGATAGCCTAAGTCTAGGTCTTTCTTCTATGCACTCAAATGTTTTGTTAAAACATAACATGAGAGGTGTAACCTCTATAAAATTTGCTAGTATGCTAGTTTCATCAAGGACATGGGAATTAAGTAGAATCTACTCTATATTAAGGACATCCTTATCCTTATCAAAATCATCTACAAACATTTTCTTACTAGCATTATGTAAGTATGAATCAAAATTAGAATATACTACCCCTACATTAGTTTCATTTATGATATCCTTAATGAAATTTTTACATGAAATTAAGGCCTGCTTAGGGTTATCAACAAAATTCAGCATAATATAATCTAGAAGGTCATCATAAATAGAGTCCCTACACATGTATTCTACCATATTTTCAATCGCATCAATATTAAAGCACTCATTGACATCATTATTGGTAATTTGGTATTGCATGGATTTGAAAACATTAAATGTTACCTTTTAGTCATGCATCCTTATAAATAGTTCACCCTTGAAGACATCAATCAATGATTTTCTAATGTCATTATCTTCTTCCAAGTGTATGAATCGTTCAATTAATAAAGTGTACAAAAGTACGGATATCGAACCCACAAGGAATGGCATTTACTAAGTACCGAAATTGACTAACCCTAATTTTATTTGAAAACTGAATTGTTGAAATTGTTTTAAAAGCAAATTAACATAAAACTAAACGCAAATAAAAAAATTTAATGTTGTTCAAAAATGATTAAAAACGCTAAGGCATTTGATTTCGCTAAATCAATTCAATCCGATTTCAAGTCATGTTATATGAAAATCAAAGCTAAAAGTGATGGTTGAAAAACCCAAACTTATCTAATACTCTTTCTCAAGTTATATTATAATTACTTATCTATGAAAACCAACTATATTTCTATGAAGATTTAATCACAAATAAGCACATTACGATTTATGGAATTTCTGGAATAACCACATACATCATGCATTAGGTGTCAAACTCGCATTCAACATACGGTATTTATCACAAGAAGCATTCATTACACATCTCCTCTCGGTCTCAATATAATGCAACAAATCATCTAAATCTTGATCAAAAATTTAAAAGCATTAAGCATGGAAATAAATACTCAACTTGAAAACAATGAATTCATATAACAATAACCAAAGAAATCAGATTTCCTTGATTTAACTACATCATAGCCTTAGCAAAAACGAATTAGTTCATAACGGAAATAAGAACAACCATTATTTCAATTGAATCCATCAATAATAAAACTGAATAAATTGCAGAATATAAAAACTAAGGAGAAGAGATGAAAAACTCTAGAAGATGAAGACTTGGTAGCATCAATGGTGAAGATCTTTCAAGTTTCTCCAAAATTTCTTTCTCTCCTCTAAAAATGTCTTTCAATTCCCCTCTCTCCCGTCCCCCTCTTTCTCCATCATAATGTATATATAGATCTAGGGTTTAGGGGGCAATTTTGGAACAAAACAACATAAAAATGTGTTTTCGAACTAAACTCACCGGCGGCGAAGTTATTCTCACCGCGGCGAGATTTCTGGAAAACTTACGATTTCGGTTCCGCTAAATCTCGCCGGCGGCGAGATTGATTTGGCCGGCGGCGAGATGGACTTGGCCGACGGCGATATTATTTTGGCCGACGGCGAGATTGCTTTGCCAAAATCCGTGCTCCCTGCATGATTTTCAACATTTTCTCCGTAAGGTTTTCGCCGGCGGCGAGAATATTCTCGCCGGTGGCGAAATTCCAAATTTTGAAATTTTGTTTTCTTTTTATTTGCACTCAATCCCGGTCATTGAAATTTGTCCCAAACTTCTCCGAAATTATGATTTTACCTGAAATTGCACTTTAAACACGAAATACTCGTGAAATGACATTTGTGGATTAAATAATAAAATAAAACGCAATTTTCACACAAATATCAACCTTTAAATCATAACAAAAATGCAATAATTTGACTCTTATCAACAACCCCCAACCAGCTTCTTGCTAGTCTCTATCAAGAAAAGCGATCTATGAATAATTTCAAAGGAGACATTAAAAGAAAAATTCAAAGGAAATTTATTCTATTTACAACATTACATTAAGCGTATGCAATAAGCCTTTAAATCCCTAGGTGGCCTTAGTAGGACGAGTTGTAGTCTCATGAGGGCTTCCAGTGATGATACCCACAAACATCTTACCTATAACTATCCTAACTTAAAACAATAAAATCACATAACAAATAACTTGCACAAATGTCTCAAAAATTGTAAATAACACCCAACATATAGAATAATTAAATGTCACCTAAGCTTTAAGAAATCTCAAATGCCAATTTAACTTTTTTTATTGACTCTTAAACATCCATCAAACCACAAACCAATAGCCATAATGCCCAGATAATATTATGCACAACATCCACAAACAAAAAGGTGAAATCTCAAACTCCATAGGCTCACTTTTCAAACCTCTCTCCACTAATGAAGAAAAATACACCACTTCGGATCAATAGGAATTTACGAGGCTTGTAATGTTAGGCTTAGGTATTTGGTTAAGAAAGAATGGGAAGTGTCAAAATACAAATAAGGGCACTTATTAAATTAAACACAACCAATTAAGTAAAAGAGTAACACCATCAAACCAAATTGTTTCTTCCGATCATAACCCATTTTTCCAAAGATAAACAAAATTTTTCCTCAATCTTTCTACTTAGTACATCCATCACTAACACTCTTTTATTTATTAAAATGTGAAGGCTTTCTTCTTCTTCTTCTTCTTCTTCTTTTTTCAATTGCTCTTGAAAAGCCAACCACTTTCTTCCAATATATGTGGATTTCTTTTTTTTTTTTTTTTTGCATCCTTACTCCAATTGCTCTTGAGAAGACATAACCCCCAACCAATTTCTTCCAATATATGTGGAAGATTTCTCCAAATCCTTTAACAAATAAGGTAGGAATTACATATATATATATATATTTGGCTCAATAGAAGGTAGGTTATATAAGGCAAAAAGAAAGAAAAGTAAGGCTAACAATATACTTAAATAGGCTCAAAGAGGTTACTAGTGATATAAGGATAACAAGGTAGGCTTAAAATGGCACAATCGATCCAAAAATGGCCTACATCATATCCTAAACAGTGCAATTCCAAATTATTTGGCCTCAAGAGGTTTTCAAATGAGTTCTAGAGTTTGTTGAGATCACAAAAATATCCATGAAAAATTTGCGCATAAGACTTCTCTAAGCATTTGGACTAATCAATCAAATCATACCACATACCAAAAGAGTCGCCAACTAGGTAAAATCAACATTTGAAATTCTCTTTAAACCGAAGCAAAATTTAATGTCTTCTAACAGCTACTTGTTATCACAATCACATTATTATCATCAACGTGCAAATTTAAAATAAAAAAAATCAAAATCAAAATAAGACAATAAAGAAATAAAACATTAAATCAAAATGCAGAAAAATAAATGGAAAATCAAAATTAAACACAACTAAACACACAAATAAAACTATTAAAAATTAAGGGGAGAAAAGATTTACCGTTTACCGCACCCCCAACCAAAACCTTACATTGTCCTCAATGTAAGAAAGGAAAGAGAGATCTCCTTTCCGTCGGCGGTGAAAGTAATAATAATTTTTTTTTTACCTGATGGGTTGCCTCCCATTAAGCGCTTTAAGTTATAGTCATTAGCTAGACTTTCTATCATTCTTCACTACGGTTGTTGTAACTCTAGAGAATCTTTCTGCTTGCTGAATTCATCCTCAAAATATGGCTTCAACCGTTGTCCATTCACCTTGAAAGTTCCCTTTGTTTCATGGCTAATCTCCACTGCTCCATAAGGAAACACCTTGGTTACTAGAAAAGGCCCTGACCAACGAGATCTTAACTTTCCTGGAAAAAGTCTGAGACGGGAATTATAAAGCAACACTTTCTGTCCCGCCTCCAAGTTTCGCCTCAAGATGTGCTTATCATGCCAAACCTTCGTCTTGTCCTTGTATATTCGGGCATTCTCATAAGCATCATTCCTTATTTCATCCATCTCATTTAATTGCAACACCCTCTTCTCACCTGCTACCTTAAGATCAAAATTTAGAATTTTAATTGCCCAATATGCCCGATGTTCCAATTCAACTGGAAGGTGACAAGCTTTTCCATACACCAATCGGTATGGAGACATGCCGATAGGTGTCTTGAAAGCTGTCCTATAGGCCCAAAGTGCATCATCTAGTTTCCTTGACCAATCCTTGCGTGAGTTATTTACGGTCTTTTCAAGGATCCTCTTCAACTCTCGGTTTGACACTTCAACTTGTCCACTAGTTTGAGGATGGTAAGGTGTAGCTAATCGGTGTGTTACTCCATATTTTTGCAACAAAGCCTCAAATTGGTTATTGCAGAAATGCTTACCTCTATCACTTATAATTGCTCTAGGTGTGCCAAATATGGAAAATATGTTCTTCTTGAGAAAATTTATCACAACCCTAGCATCATTGGTAGGCAAGGCAACTGCTTCCACCCATTTAGAGACATAATCTACACCAACAAGAATGTATTTATTAGAATGAGATGAAGGAAAAGGCCCCATAAAATCAATACCCCAAACATCAAATAAATCAATTATTATAATGTTATTTAAGGGCATTTCATGTCTCCGTGAAATATTTCCGCTCCTTTGGCAATCATCACACATTGAAACAAACTTGAAAGCATCTTTAAACAATGAAGGCCAATAAAATCCAAATTGCAAAATTTTTGTTGCAGTTTTTGTTCCACCAAAATGTCCCCTAACTTCCTTCGAATGGCAATGACGAAGAATACTTTCCATTTCTTCCTCAGGCACACATCTTCTAATAATTTGATCTGCACAATGTTTATACAAGTAAGGTTCATCCCAAAAATAATGTTTCAGATCAGAAAAGAATTTCTTTTTTTGTTGATAAGACATGTCAGGAGGTAAAATTTTCTTGACCAAATAATTTGCATAATCAGCAAACCATGGAGCCGTTCGGATAGCAAGCAATTGCTCATCCGGAAATTTTTCATTAATTTGGTCTTCAACCTCAATGTAATCTTCTTCCAACCTGGACAAATGATCAGCAACCAAATTTTTGGTCCCTTTTTTGTCCCGGATTTCTAAGTCAAATTCTTGCAAGAGAAGAATCCATCTTAGTAATCGCGGTTTGGCATCTTTCTTGGCTAGAAAATACTTAAGAGCAGAATGATCAGTATAAACAATAATTTTAGACCCAATTAAATAAGATCTAAACTTATCAAATGCAAACACTACTGCCAAAAGCTCTTTCTCAGTTGTTGCATAATTAAGTTGTGCATCTGTCAATGTCCTGCTTGCATAATAAATCACATGCAGCAACTTATTCTTCCTTTGGCCCAAAACAACACCTATAGCATAGTCACTAGCATCACACATTACCTCAAATGGAAGACTCCAATCCGGTGCACAAATTATAGGGGCTGAAGTGAGCTTCTCCTTCAAAAGGTTAAAAGCTTGCAAACAATCAGGAGAAAAATCAAATTGTGCATTTTTAACTAACAAACTGCAAAGAGGTTTTGTTATTTTAGAAAAATCTTTAATAAATCTTCTATAAAACCCAGCATGTCCCAAGAAACTTCTAACACCCTTTATAGTTGTTGGAGGTGGTAATTTTTCGATCACTTCCACCTTTGCACGGTCCACTTCTATTCCCTTTGTTGAAATCCGATGGCCAAGAACAATTCCTTCTTGAACCATGAAGTGACATTTCTCCCAATTTAGCACTAAATTTGTGTCTTTACAACGCTGCAGGACTAAAGAGAGATTATGCAAGCAATAATCAAAAGAATGGCCAAAAACAAAAAAATCATCCATAAAAACCTCAATAAACTTTTCGACCATATGAGAGAAAATTGCTATCATGCATCTTTGGAAAGTTGCAGGTGCATTACATAAACCGAACGGCATCCTTCTGTATGCAAAAGTACCATAAGGGCATGTAAATTTTGTCTTCTCTTGATCCTCTGGTGCAATTGCAATTTGGTTGTACCCCGAATATCCATCAAGAAAGCAATAATAAGCATGTCCAACCAATCTTTCCAACATCTGATCAATAAATGGCAAAGGAAAATGATCTTTTCGGGTAGCGTCGTTCAACTTTCGATAATCAATACACACTCTCCACACAGTCACTGTCCTTATTGGAATAAGCTCATTGTTTTCATTTTCTACAACTGTGATTCCTCCTTTCTTTGGTACACAATGAATTGGGCTTACCCAAGCACTATCTGAAATCGGATAGATTACCCCGGCATCCAAAAGCTTAATCACCTCAGCCTTGACCACTTCTTGCATTGTTGGGTTCAAACGCCTTTGTGGCTGAATTGTGGGCTTGTAATCCTCATTCATCAAGATTTTATGCATGCACACAGAGTTGCTAATCCCTTTGATGTCCGCCATTGTCCATCCAATTGCTGTTTTGTGAGTCCGATGAACTCCTAATAGCTTGTTTTCCTCTTCATCATTCAAGGAATTGTTAATAATAACAGGAAAAGATTCAGAGTCTTCAAGATAGGCATACCTTAGATGGGATGGCAGTGGCTTTAGCTCAATCTTGTTGGCTTCCTTCTTTACCACTGAGGTTGGAGTTTCATTTGTTCCCAACTCCTTGAATGTTCCATCACTGGACAAATATTCATCAAGTGCTGCCAGTAATTCAGAACATTGTCTCACTCCCTCATCATCCTCCTCAATTGTTGCAGATTTCACAAGGCAAGCTTCTAGTGGTAGCAATGGAGTTCTTTCCTCAAAAGTTTCTGAGATTAACCTATCAAGAGTGTTAATTTGAAAACACGAATGTACCTCACTTGGAAATTTCATTGCTTCAAAAACATCAAAGGTCACTTGTTCATCTTGCACCCGTAGAATGAGCTTTCCCTGCTGAACATCGATTAATGTTCTTCTAGTTGCAAGGAATGGTCTCCCCAATATCAACGGTACCTCTCTATCTTCCTCCATGTCAAGCACCATGAAATCTACAGGGAAAATAAATTTGTCAACTTTAATTAAAACATCCTCAATTACCATTCCAGGATATTTCACCGATCGATCCGCTAATTGTAGAGAGATTGAAGTGGGCTTCACTTCTCCCAGGCCTAGTTTCTTGAAAACAGAAAGTGGCATCAAATTAATGCTTGCTCCTAAATCACATAAGACTTTATCAAAATTGCAACTTCCTATAGTACAAGGTATAGTAAAACTCCCTCGGTCTTTCAATTTTTGTGGCAGTTTTCTTTGAAGAACTGCACTGCACTCCTCATTTAGTATGACAGTTTCATAATCTCCCAACCTCCTCTTCTTTGATAGAATTTCCTTCATGAATTTTGCATACTTGGGCATTTGTTCCAACATCTCTGCGAAAGGAATATTAATATGCAATTTCTTAAAAATTTCTAGAAATTTATCAAATTGATTATCAAGCTTTTTCTTATTCAATCTTTGAAGATATGGGATAGGAGGCTCATATTTCGCATTTGGGGAATGTTAAACATCTTGGGATGTTGATGGATTTTCTTTAGATTCTTCCATCTTTTACTCCGATTTCCTCTGATTCTCAAGTTCTCTACCGCTTCTTAATGTGATAGCCTTTGCATGCTCCTTGGGATTTATTGTGTCACTAGGCAACGATCCTTGAGACCTTTCTGCAATCTGCTTTGAAAGTTTCCCCAGTTGGTTTTGGATATCCTTGTTAATTGCCTCTTGATTTCTGAAATTTGTTCTTGGCTCCTCAATGAACTTTCCCAAAATTTCTTCCAAATTTGTTTGTTTTTTTTCTTGGGGTTGGTAGGAAGATGATGACGGTTTGAATCCCCCTTGGTTATTTCCCCATGACAAATTTGGATGATTTCTCCAACCTGGATTGTAGGTGTTTGAGTATGGGTTATGTTGAGGTTTTTGGAAATTTGAAACATAATTTGCTTGCTCAGCATTTGGTGAAGCAAATGGATTTCCAACTTGGCACTCGATGCTAGCATGATTTCCACCACATAAATCACATTGTGCAGTTGGTTTGGATTCGAGTTTGGATGACAAAGAATCCATCTTTCTTGAAAGAATAGCAACTTGAGCCGACAAAGCATTCACTGAATCAATTTCATGCACTACTGCTGGTCTTTTTGCAATTACCCACTCTGAATGCCACTGATTGTTGTTTTCTACCATAACCTCTAACAACTCATGAGCATCCTCTGGTGTTTTTCCCATTAAAGACCCTCCAGCTGCAGCATCAATCATTGCCCAATAATTTGAAACCAACCCATTATAAAATGTAGAGACTTGTAGCCAAATTGGTATACCATGATGTGGGCATTTCCTCAACATTTCTTTGAATCTTTCCCAAGCTTCATACAGTGATTCTTGGTCATATTGTGTAAAAGATGTGATTTCATTCCTCAATTTTGCCGTCTTAGCAGGAGGAAAGAACTTGGATAAGAATTTCTGAACCAATTCATTCCATGTTGTAATTGATCCTGGTGGTAATGAGTTTAGCCACTCCTTGGCTTTATCCCGAAGTGAAAAAGGAAAAACCCTCAATCTTACAGCATCTTCGGACACACCATTTATCTTGTAAAGATCACACACCTCCAGAAAGTAAGAAATATGTGCATTTGGATCACTTTTGACATTCCCCCAAACTGATTTGATTGAACCATTTGGATAAAGGATGGTTTTATCTCAAAATTATTGGCTTGAATAGTTGGCCTCCTTATACCCGAAATAGTTCCAGCAACATTAGGCGCAACATAATCCCTCAAAGCTCTAAGATTTCCACCTCCCTCAACAAATGGTGGATCCATGGCTATTTGTCTATTAGGAGCTGAGGTTGAACGTCTTCTCTCTCGGTTTAGATGCCTATATGTTCTATCAATCTCCGGATCAAATGGAAGAAGGTTAAGGCTTCTTGTACGTCTCATACAAAAATCCTACAACCAGAAAATCAACTAACACAAAACAACACAAAGTTACTTTTTTTTTTGATAAATAAAATAAAACAGCAAAATAAACAAAATTAAAAATGAAAGAAAGATAAAGCAAATTAACTTCAAATTAAAACTAAGATTAGGTAGTATCGATATTAATAAAATCAAACCATTCCCTGGCAACGGCGCCAAAAACTTGATGCTTATTTTCGCAAGTGTACGAATCGTTCAAGTAATAAAGTGTACAAAAGTACGGATATCGAACCCACAAGGAATGGCGTTTACTAAGTACCAAAATTGACTAACCCTAATTTTATTTGAAAACCGAATTGTTGAAATTGTTTTAAAAGCAAATTAACATAAAACTAAACGCAAATAACAAAATTTAATGTTGTTCAAAAATGATTAAAAATGCTAAGGCATTTGATTTCGCTAAATCAATTCAATCCGATTTCAAGTCATGTTATATGAAAATCAAAGCTAAAAGTGATGGTTGAAAAACCCAAACTTATCTAATACTCTTTCTCAAGTTATATTAGAATTACTTATCTATGAAAACCAACTATATTTCTATGAAGATTTAATCACAAATAAGCACATTACGATTTATGGAATTTTGGGAATAACCACTTACATCATGCATTAGGTGTCAAACTCGCATTCAACATACGGTATTTATCACAAGAAGCATTCATTACACATCTCCTCTCGGTCTCAATATAATGCAACAAATCATCTAAATCTTGATCAGAAATTTAAAAGCATTAAGCAAGGAAATAAATACTCAACTTGAAAATAATGAATTCATATAACAATAACCAAAGAAATCAGATTTCCTTGATTTAACTACATCATAGCCTTAGCAAAAACGAATTAGTTCATAACGGAAATAAGAACAACCATTATTTCAATTGAATCCATCAATAATTAAACTGAATAAATTGCAGAATATAAAAACTAAGGAGAAGAGATGAAAAACTCTAGAAGATGAAGACTTGGTAGCATCAATGGTGAAGATCTTTCAAGTTTCTCCAAAATTTCTTTCTCTCCTCTAAAAATGTCTTCAATTCCCCTCTCTCCCGTCCCCCTCTTTCTCCATCATAATGTATATATAGATCTAGGGTTTAGGGGGCAATTTTGGAACAAAACAACATAAAAATGTGTTTTCGAACTAAACTCACCGACGGCGAAGTTATTCTCACCGCGGCGAGATTTCTGGAAAACTTACGATTTCGGTTCCGCTAAATCTCGCCGGCGGTGAGATTATTGTGGCCGGCGGCGAGATTCACTTGGCCGGCGGCGAGATTGATTTGGCCGGCGGTGAGATGGACTTGGCCGGCGGCGATATTGATTTGGCCGGCGGCGAGATTGCTTTGCCAAAATTCGTGCTCCCTGCATGATTTTCAACATTTTCTCCGTAAGGTTTTCGTCGGCGGCGAGAATATTCTTGCCGGCGGCGAAATTCCAAATTTTGAAATTTTTTTTTTTTATTTGCACTCAATCCAGGTTATTGAAATTTGTCCCAAACTTCTCCGAAATTATGATTTTACCTAAAATTGCACTTTAAACACGAAATACCCGTGAAATGACATTTGTGGATTAAATAATCAAATAAAACGCAATTTTTACACAAATATCAACCTTTAAATCATAACAAAAATGCAATAATTTGACTCTTATTAATATCCTTAATGAAATTATTACATGAAATTAAGGCGTGCTTAGGGTTATCAACAAAATTCAGCATAATATAATCTAGAAGGTCATCATAAATAGAGTCCCTACACATGTATTCTACCATATTTTCAATCACATCAATATTAAAGCACTCATTGACATCATTATTGGTAATTTGGTATTGCATGGATTTGAAAACATTAAATGTTACCTTTTAGTCATGCATCCTTATAAATAGTTCACCCTTGAAGACATCAATCAATGATTTTCTAATGTCATTATCTTCTTCCATGTCTAGCACAATAAAATCAAAGAGAAAAATGAATTTATCCACCTTAACTAGAACATATTTTATCACCCTTTGATAACTGTATTTTATATAGTTATTTTCATCAATTTTATTAATGATAATTGCTATGTTCGTTTAATATTTATTAATTTTTGTTAAATAAATTAATATTTTCCTTTTATATGCAAAAAAATACATTTTTAATAAAATTAAATAATCTGTATCGAAAATGTACTTAATTTCATATTTCTGTCCACAAATATAATTTCAGATAATATGTTTTCTTAATTACAATTTATAAAAATCGAAAATATAATTTAAATTAAATTTGGGCTTAAGTATAATTATCAAAAGTTTAAAAATTAAATTTAAAATTAGCAAATTTGACTGTAATTTAAGAAAGTGCAAAATGTAATTTGGATTAAATTTGTGGGTCAAAATATAATTAATAAAAGTTTGAATTTTCTCCGCAGGAAAAGAATCGCACTCGCACAAATCACCACGTTCATCACGCGCCGTTCGATCATCAATTAAACGGTCCAGATTTGGCAAGTACAACCAGACGAGGAAAAATCGCGTGTAGAATCTTCGCGCGGCTCGGCGTGCCAGTGGGTCCCACGTGTCGCGCAGGCCGGCGTCAGAGTGGGCCCCACATGTCGGCTGCGCAGATTCCCCCCAGGTGATCGCTGACCGTTGGATGAGATCAACGGTCCAGATTGAAGCGCGTCCATCAGTATCGCCGCGACCGAGCCGCTCGTGTAAAAATCCTGTGTGACGCGGTCCATCCAAGCGGGGTGCACCCTCACTCTTCAAATGGTAAATGACCAGCCACGTGTCTCATAAATATTCCAGCGAATAAAATGATGACACGTGGCATGTATTTGGTGAAATAAAACGCGAGAATCGGCGCCACTTCCAGCCGTTAACCACTTCCAAATCCGAAGAAATCGTGTGCGATGCGTTCTTCATGCGCCCGGCTTACCGCCCAATGAAAAGCTGCCACGTGGCACTATAGTTCTCTCAGCGAATCACATGGTGACACGTGGCATGCGGAAAAAGAAAAAAAAATTTCAAAAAATTTGCAGAGTGTGTTTACGCGTGCTACTCCCATACAATGTTGTTCCCCACTGATGATAAAAAAATAAAAATAAAATAAAAAGAAAAATAGGGGATATATGTTTATGGGGGGATACGCATAGGAGGGAATTTTTTTTTCTTCTCTTTTTTTTTAGTTAGTTTTCCAGTTCGAGCATTTTTCTTTCTTCTTTTTCTCTCGAAACTTTGGGAGAAAACTAGCAGTTCTTGCAAGTTTTTCTTCCTTGTAACATTTTAATTTTTCTGTTTTTCTTGTTTGTGTGATACATAAACACGCAGAGTATTGATTTAACATTTTATGTTGTATTTTCTTAGGGAAATTACAGAGAAAGAAGACAACAAAGAAGAAGAAAAGGGATGAAATTTATTTTTCATTGAGGAATCGTGAAAGAGTTTTTTTTCTTATCTATTTTCTTTTAATTTTCTTTCTCTGCAATGTTTTATTTTTGTTGTGTTGTAATTTTAAATTCTGCTATGAACTAATACATTTGTTCTAGGATTGCTTGTAAGCGTAAATTATGAAATTTGAATTAAATATTTTTGAATGATTTATGGGATTGTTTTAAGTTGTTTATTTTATCTGTGTTTAATGCTTTTAATTATCGGAAGATTAATTAACTGATATGTGACATTTAAATAAACTTGAAAAAGGCATTTTTGTGTGCTGCTCGTGATGAAATAACGTATATACATAAGAGATAGAAATATACTTTTATTGTATGTGTAACTGTTAGAGAACTCAGAACTTAATAAATCTGGTTGAATTTAATTCGCATAGGAATATAGTGAATCATTTTAACTAGATGTTTACGTATGAAGCTTCGGAAGAGATATATGGATAAATTAGGAGTTCTTGGTTAACAACTTAAAACACGATAACATAAATCAAGATAAAATATAATGATTCAAGTGGATTAATTTGGTGAAAGCGCAATCCTAGAATTTTCTTGCAATCTGTTATAAAAGTTAGTTAGTCAATGCATCAATTATCATTGTTTGGATAAAATTAGGTTGAAATAATTTTAATAATTAACGAATACTAGTAACAAATCTACGTGGGAGCGATATTTTACTTATCATATTATTACTTGTGACCGTGTATACTTGCACGAGTTCGGTGTGTTGAAAAACACGCAACAAGTTTTTGGCGCCAATTCGGGATTTATTTTACTAATTTTTGTTGATATTAATACCAATTAATCTGATTTTAATTCAAAAAAAAACAAAAATATTATTTGTTTAATTGCTTACTTTTACTTGCTTGGATTTGTGTGTTTATTTATGTTTTAAATGTAATTTATTGTATTAGATTTAATTTTGGATAGAGTGGGACTTTGTATGCGGCGATAAGAAATCTTGACTTAGTTCCCTTAGATCTAGAAATTCATAGAACTATTTTGAACTTAAAGAAAAATAATAAACAAGAAACCTTAGAAACGACTAGCTATGGATAATGAAATTCAGGAAGTTGAGGAACCAAGATCCTTAAGAGATTATGCGGTGCCCGTGGTTGGTGGCATCCATTCAAGCATTAGAAGACCATTAATTCAAGCCAATAATTTTGAAATTAAGCACTGCAATCATTCATATGATTCAAACATCGGTACAATTTGGTGGTTTACCCCACAATGATCCAAACTCCCATATATCAAATTTCCTAGAGATTTGTGATACCTTTAGGCATAATGGAGTCACTTGATGATGCTATTCGGTTGAGACTTTTTCCTTTCTCAACGAGGGATAAGGCAAAGAGTTGGTTGAATTCATTGCCATGTGGTTCTATCACTACTTGGGAGGATCGGCTCAAAAATTTTTAGCCAAATATTTTCCACCTAAGCAAAGGCGCACGGATGAGGAATGAAATCACCACTTTTATGCGGTTCGACTCGAGTCATTATATGAAGCTTGGGAGAGGTACAAGGAGCTACTTAGAAGATGTCCGCACCATGGATTACCGAAGTGGCTTCAAGTTCAAACATTTTATAATAGTTTGATGGGTCAAACTAGAAATATGATTGATCTTTGCGGCGGTGGTGCTCTAATGGAAATCAATTGATGAAGCATACAACTTATTAGAGGAAATGGCTTCAAATAGTTATGAGTGGCCATCGAGAGGATGGTGCCTAAGAAAGCGGTGGAATTCATGAGATTGATGCTATGATTGCTTTTGCACAAGTGTCGCTTTGGTGAAAAAGATGGATACTATGGGTGTCCATTCTATTCGAGTCCTTTTTGTTGCATGTGAAATTTGCAATGGTAATCATGCCAGTGAGAGATGTCCTCACAACTCTGAATCTGTCAATTTTGTTTCCAATTATAGTAGGAATCAAAACAATCAAAACAATCCCTATTCCAACACATACAATCCAGGGTGGAAGAATCATCCTAATTTTTCTTGGAGTAATAATCAAGGCCAATCATCTTCTATGAAGCCCACTCACCCTCTAGGTTTTCATAACCAAGTCCCACAACAGGAGAGAAAGCCTTCATTGGAAGATATGTTTGCTCAATATATGGCTAAGAATGAGACTATTCTCCAGAATCAGGCAACATCTATTAGAAATCTCGAAGTTCAATTGGGGCAACTAGCTACTGCTGTCAACAATCGCCCTCAAGGTTCTTTACCTAGTGATACTGAAATCAATCCAAAAAGGGAGGGAAAAGAGCATTGTAAGGCAGTGACATTGAGGAGTGGAAAAGAGTTAGAAGAAATACAAAAACCCATTTCTCCACCGACTCTTATTGTTGAGGGTGTTGACCCGAGAAAAAACAAGAAAAAGGCTAATCATAGGGTTGAAGAGAATGAATTAATAGAAAGTCCGATAATAAAACCGGTGTTAGATAATCTCAAGCCTTATAATCCACCAATTCCATTTCCTCAGTAACTTTCATAAGCAAAACTTGACAAGCAGTTCTCCAAGTTTCTTGAAGTATTTAAAAAACTTCATATTAACATCCCTTTTGCTGATGCCTTGGAGCAAATGCCCAGTTATGTGAAATTTATGAAGGACATTTTGTCTAAGAAAAGAAGGTTAGGTGATTTTGAGACTGTTGCTCTCACAGAGGAGTGTAGTGCCATCCTTCAAAAGAAGCTACCACCTAAGCTTAAAGATCTGGAAAGTTTCACCATTCCCTGTACTATTGGTGAGAAATTTTTTGGTAGAGCTTTGTGCGATCTTGGTGCAAGCATTAACTTGATGCCACTTTCCATCTACCAAAGACTTGGATTAGGAGAGGCACAATCGACCACTGTGACTCTTCAACTTGCTGATAGGTCTTTGAAACACCCCAGAGGCATTATAGAGGATGTGCTTGTCAAGGTAGACAAGTTTATCTTTCCTGCAGATTTCATAATTCTTGACATGGAGGAAGATAAAGAGATTCCTATCATTCTAGGGAGACCCTTTTTAGCAACTGGTAGGACTTTGATTGATGTTCAAAAAGGAGAGTTGACCATGAGAGTCCAAGACCAAGAGGTAACTTTCAACGTCTTTAAAGTTATCAAATTTCCAAGAGAATCTGATGATTGCCTTAGAGTTGACACGGTGAATGCATTAGTTGAAAGCAATTTCAGGGAAAACTTAAGTACTGATGCTTTGGAACTTGCACTTGTGAATGACAATATTATTGATAACTTTGATTCTCTTGAATATCTCAAGTTACTTAAGGCATCTCCACAACTCTTTAGTCCTCAAACTGAAGAAGATGCATCACAAGTTCTAACACCGTCTAAGCTTACCTATGGGAAGCCATCTATGGAACAGAAACAATTATTAGAGCTTAAGCCACTGCCTACCCATCTAAGGTATGCTTATTTGGGTGAAATGACTACAATGCCTGTGATTATTTCAGCATCTCTAGATGACGATCAAGAAAAGAAGCTATTGAGAGTGTTGAGAAATTACAAGCTAGCATTAGGATGGTCTATAGCTGACATTAAAGGAATTAGCCCTTCAATATGCATGCACAAGATCTTGTTTGAAGAAGATATCAAGCCTACTATTGAGCATCAACGTCGTTTGAATCCAATCATGAAGGAGGTAGTAAAAGAGGAAATCATTAAGTGGTTAGATGCAGGCATTATCTATCCTATTTCAGATAGCTCTTGGGTCAGCCCAATTCATTGTGTTCCGAAGAAAGGAGGAATTACGGTGGAGACTAATAGCAATAATGGTGATTCCCACAAGGAAAGTGACGGGTTGGCGGGTATGCATGGATTATCGGAAGCTCAACAAGGCCACTCGAAAGGATCATTTTCCCTTCCATTTATTGACCAAATGCTAGGCAGTTGGCGGGACATTCTTTCTATTGTTTCTTGGATGGCTATTCTGGTCACAATCAAATTGCTATCGCGCCTGAAGATCAAGAGAAGACCACTTTCACCTGTCCATATGGAACTTTTGCTTTTCGAAGAATGCATTTTGGATTGTGTAATGCTCCAGCCACTTTTCGAGAGGTGTATGATGGCTATCTTCTCAAGCATGGTGGAAGATTTTATTGAGATATTTATGGACTGACTTCTCGGTTTTGGGGATTCATTTGATATGTGCTTGCATAACCTTTCTTTGGTCCTACAAAAATGCGAAGAAACAAACTTGGTTTTAAATTGGGAAAAATGCCACTTCATGGTAGGAGAAGGTGTTGTCCTCGGCCATCTAATTTTGTCTAAAGGAATTGAAGTGGATAGGGCAAAGATTGAAACCATTGAGAAACTACCGCCTCCAACATCGGTGAAAGCAATTAGAAGCTTTCTTGGGCATGCAGGATTCTATAGGCGTTTCATAAAAGATTTTTCCAAGATATCAAAGCCTCTTTGTAATCTTTTGGAAAAAGATACAAAATTCACATTTGACGAAAAGTGTTTTGCTGACTTTCCGGGTTTTGAAAGAAAAAGTTGATCACGGCTCCCATCATTGTTGCACAGATTGGAATCTACCTTTTGAGCTTATGTGTGATGCCAGTGATTTTGCAGTAGGAGCTGTTTTAGGACAACGGAAAAAGAGAGTTTTTCATGCCATATACTAAGCCACCAAAACTTTGACCGAGGCTCAAATGAATTATGGTACCACTGAAAAGAATTACTTCTTTGTTGTATATGCTTTTGAAAAGTTTCGCTCCTACCTAATCGGAACTAAAGTGACGGTTTATCTTGATCATTACGCTATAAAATATCTAATGGCTAAAAAAGATGCAAAACCAAGATTGATTAGATGGATCCTCCTACTTCAAGAATTTGATTTGGAGATCAAGGATAAGAAAGGAACCGAAAATCAAGTGGCCGATCATCTATCGAGATTGGAGAATAATGATGGAGCCGTGGACAAGACTATCATTAGTGAGACTTTCACGATGAGCAATTGTTTTCCTTTGATCATAGAAGTGTGCCATGAGTACGCAGACTATGTTAATTACATCGTAAGCAATGTGCTCCCACCTGAAATATCTTTCCAACAGAAGAAAAAATTCTTACACGATGTTAAGTACTATTTATGGGATGAACCTTACTTGTTTAAGCATTGTGCAGATCAAATTATCAGAAGGTGTGTCCCAAAGGAAGAAATTGAAAATATACTTAAACATTGTCATTCTTCCGCCTATGAGGGCCATTTTGGAAAAGAAAGAACTGCGGCTAAGGTTCTTCAATCTGGTTTTTATTGGCCAAATTTGTTTAAAGATGCACATTTCTTTGTTTCACACTGTGACAGGTGCCAAAGAGTTGGTAACATTTTTAAGAAACACGAGATGCCTTTAAACAACATTCTTGAGGTAGAAATATTTGATGTTTGGGGAATTGATTTCATGGGGCCTTTTATCTCGTCCTACAACAACCTCTACATTTTGGTTCTTTGTGGATTATGTTTCTAAGTGGGTAGAAGAAATTCCCTTGCCTACCAATGATTCCAAAGTGGTCTTGAATTTTCTAAAGAAAAACATTTTCACTCGATTTGGCACCCAAGGAAATCATAAGTGATGGGGAACTCATTTTTGCAACAAATCTTTTGAAATCCTCCTTGCCAAATACGGTGTCACTCATAAGATCTGGCCTTATCATCCTCAAACTAGTGGACAATTTGAGATATCCAACGAGAGAAGTGAAGAGAATTTTGGAGAAGACGGTAAATCCTTCAAGGAAGGATTGGTCTAAGAGATTGGACGATTCACTGCGGGCATACCGAACAAGATACAAGACACCCGTTGGGATGTCCCCATATCGGTTGGTTTTGGGAAAGCTTGTCATCTCCCGGTTGAATTGGAGCACCATGCGTATTGGGCTATCAAGACTTTGAATTTTGAGTTAGGCGGCTGGCGAAAAACGTCTCCTACAACTCAATGAGATGGATGAGATTCGTTTACACGCATATGAAAATGCTGAGATTTATAAGGAAAAGACGAAGAGGTGGCATGACAAAAAAATCTTGCATCGACACTTCGAACCAGGACAGAAAGTATTGCTCTTCAATTCTCGTTTGAAGTTCTTCGCAGGAAAATTGAAATCTAAGTGGTCAGGGCCTTTCATTATTACCAAAGTACACCCATATGGGGCTGTTGAGATTAAAGGTGAAGAATCACAAAATACTTTCCAAGTGAACGGGCAAAGACTCAAACACTATTTAGGGGGTGACATTGATCGTCAAAAGTCCACCATTTTCTTATGTGATCCAACCTAAAGCAAAGAGAAAGGCAGTCAAGCTGATGACTCTAAATCAAGCGCTTCTTGGGAGGCAACCCATGTGTTTTATTTTTTTTATTTTATTTATATATTTTGTTTTAGAACATGTATTAGTTGCACAACTCTTCATTTTGTTATTTTGTTTTGATAGGTGAAATCGGAGGAGGTAAAACGATTTTTGGATTTCAATCTCACAAGTCAACTCACCATTCAGGGAAGTTCTTTTAACACATCTCCTTTGTTCTTTAATTTTCACACATTTGGGACAATGTGCATATTAAGTTTGGGGGTGGTAGATATTTTGAACTTAATTGAAATATTTTTTTTTGTATGATAAAAATAAAAAAAAATAAAAAAAATATATATATATATAAATTTTTTTTTTCTGCTATGAATAGTGATTTACTTTTATTTCTTTGATTTAAATGATGCATAATTCTTTGAAAAATTTGAATATTGTGTAAGCGATGAATAATTTTTACGTATGTTTCATTTTTACAAGAATTAATATTTATGAGCACTAGTCTTGATTTTTGAGTTGTTATGCTAATTTAGAGAATGTTTATGTGAATATTGAATTCGATTGATTTTTGTGGTGCCATAGGTCTTAGAATTTGTTTGATTTTCTCTCGAGGCGAAATTATAGATAACATTTAACTAAGAAAATGATTTAGGCCACCTTTGGATCGTTTGAGCCTTTCTATCTACCTCCACATGCATAATCCATAGTATACCCTTTTTGAGCTTCAAAGTACATATATATTTTTGTCATTTCAAAAGCCTATCTAAAAAAATATATATGTGTAGATATACTTATTGTTCTTATTCCACTAACTTGTTACAATTGTTAGTAAATGTTGAAAGATATATCGAAAAAAAAGGGTTACTGAAAAAAAAAATCGGATTATTGTATGTGATGATAAATCCCCAATTGGGTTGTAATTATTGTGATGATAGAATTATCTTTTTCAATCCTGAAATGTTATGCTCGGGAAAAGTTTTAAGCTAAATAGTATCCTTCATTCCAACCTTTACCTAAGCCATACATTACAAGCTTAATAAAGTCCTATTGATTTGGTGTTTTGTGTTTGTCTACATTAGTGGAGAGAGAAATGAAAAATAAACTTATGAGATTTGTTATTTCATGAAAATTTGTTTGATTTTATATTTGCATAAACTGATCCGGATTGCATGTGATGAAATTTGAAAAGACTTCACACACACACCTAAAATTCATTGTGAAAATGTAATATACTTTTAAATTGATTTTGATACTTAGATAAAATTCTTTTATTTCTTTGAGTTATGTTATTTGGAATGTTTAAAAAGAAATATTTTGAAAATCACTATTTTAAATGCAGTTATCTTTGTTTTATTTTCATCCTTTTGCTCGAGGACTAGCAAAAACTTAAGTTTGGGGGTGTTGATAACTGTATTTTATATAGTTATTTTCATCAATTTTATTAATGATAATTGCTATGTTCGTTTAATATTTATTAATTTTTGTTAAATAAATTAATATTTTCCTTTTATATGCAAAAAAATACATTTTTAATAAAATTAAATAATCTGTATCGAAAATGTACTTAATTTCATATTTCTGTCCACAAATATAATTTCAGATAATATGTTTTCTTAATTACAATTTATAAAAATCGAAAATATAATTTAAATTAAATTTGGGCTTAAGTATAATTATCAAAAGTTTAAAAATTTAATTTAAAATTAACAAAGGGCTTAACTGTAATTTAAAAAAGTGCAAAATGTAATTTGGATTAAATTTGTGGGTCAAAATATAATTAATAAAAGTTTGAATTTTCTACGCAGGAAAAGAATCGCACTCGCACAAATCACCACGTTCATCACGCGCCGTTCGATCATCAATTAAACGGTCCAGATTTGGCGAGTACAACCAGACGAGGAAAAATCGCGTGTAGAATCTTCGCGCGGCTCGGCGTGCCAGTGGGTCCCACGTGTCGCGCAGGCCGGCGTCAGAGTGGGCCCCACATGTCGGCTGCGCAGATTCCCCCGAGGTGATCGCTGTCCGTTGGATCAGATCAACGGTCCCGGATTGGCGCGTCCATCAAGTTGTCGCGCGGCAGAGCCGCTCGTGTAAAAATCCTATGTGACGGGGTCCATCCAAGCGGCGTGCACCCTCACTCTTCAAATGGTAAATGACCAGCCATGTGTCTCATAAATATTCCAGCGAATAAAATGATGACACGTGGCATGTATTTGGTGAAATAAAAACGCGAGAATCGGCGCCAGCTTCCGGTAGTTAACCACTTCCGTCAGAAGAAATCGTGTGCGATGCGTTCTTCATGCGCCAGACTTACCGCCCGATGAAAAGCTGCCACGTGGCACTATAGTTCTCTCGGCGAATCACATGGTGACACGTGGCATGCGGAAAAAAAGAAAAAAAATTTCAAAAATTTGCGAGTGTGTTTACGCGTGCTACTCCCATACAATGTTGTTCCCCACTGATGATAAAAAAAAATAAAAATAAAATAAAAAGAAAAATAGGGGATATATGTTTATGGGGGGATACGCGTAGGAGAATTTTTTTTTTTTCTTCTCTTTTTTTAGTTAGTTTTCCAGTTCGAGCATTTTTCTTTCTTCTTTTTCTCTCGAAACTTTGGGAGAAAACTAGCAGTTCTTGCAAGTTTTTCTTCCTTGTAACATTTTAATTTTTCTGTTTTTCTTGTTTGTGTGATACATAAACACGCAGAGTATTGATTTAACATTTTATGTTGTATTTTCTTAGGGAAATTACAGAGAAAGAAGACAACAAAGAAGAAGAAAAGGGATGAAATTTATTTTTCATTGAGGAATCGTGAAAGAGTTTTTTTTCTTATCTATTTTCTTTTAATTTTCTTTCTCTGCAATGTTTTATTTTTGTTGTGTTGTAATTTTAAATTCTGCTATGAACTAATACATTTGTTCTAGGATTGCAGTGTAGCGTAAATTATGAAATTTGAATTAAATATTTTTGAATGATTTATGGAATTTGTTTTAAGTTGTTTATTTTATCTGTGTTTAATGCTTTTAATTATCGGAAGATTAATTAAGCGATATGTGACATTTAAATAAACTTGAAAAAGGCATTTTTGTGTCTTGCTCGTGATGAAATAAACGTATATACATAAGAGATAGAAATATACTTTTATTGTATGTGTAAGCGTTAGAGAACTTCGAGAACTTAATAAATCTGGTTGAATTTAATTCGCATAGGAATATAGTGAATCATTTTAACTAGATGTTTCTGTATGGAGCTCGGAAGAGATATATGGATAAATTAGGAGTTCTTGGTTAACAACTTAAAACACGATAACATAAATCAAGATAAAATATAATGATTCAAGTGGATTAATTTGGTGAAACTGCAATCCTAGAATTTTCTTGCAATCTGTTATAAAAGTTAGTTAGTCAAACTGCATCAATTATCGACTGTTTGGATAAAATTAGGTTGAAATAATTTTAATAATTAACGAATACTAGTAACAAATCTCTGTGGGAACGATATTTTACTTATCATATTATTACTTGTGACCGTGTATACTTGCACGAGTTCGTGTGTTGAAAAACACGCAACACCCTTCTAGGTCTTTTCAATGAATGGTCTACCATAAGGAGTGTGATAGAAATTCGCTTAGCTTCCCTAAGTCCCAACTTTCTAAATAAGGACAATGGCATAAGGTTGATGTTTTCTCCTAAATTACATAATGCTTTCCCAAATTGATATTCTGTAGTGCATGGAATGTGAAAGTTACCGAGATCTTTCAACTTAGATAGTAAGTTTAGATCATTTATAGCACTATACCCTCCTGTAAGGACAATTGTCTCACAATCTCCAAACTTCATTTTCTTGGATAGAATTTTCGTCATGAATTTGACTTAAGAAGGAATTTTTTCCAAAGCATCTATGAATGGGATGTTAATACGCTACTTGTTGAAAATATCAATGAATTTGGAGAATTTCTTATCTAGCTTTTGTTTATGAAGCCTTTGTGGAAAAAGGAAGAAGTGTCGTATAGATTCTTTCCCTATGATTGTTGCCTTCTTTAAGCTTCACTACATTTTCTTTATTCTCTTTTATTTATTTTTCAATTTCTTCATTTATTTATTTTCTCTTCCATCTCATTTTCTTATCATCCTCACTTCCTATTACCCCATTTCTTATTACTATTTCCTTACATTGCTATCTTGCCTTTTTCTTAAGATTTACCTCATTGTTACAAGGAAGTATACCTTTGTTTCTTATATGAAATGTTTGTGCAAGTTTCCCATTTGAACCTCTAAGTTTCTTATGCTAGTATTGTTGTTGACTTCTTTAGTGACCAAGCCATCCATTTTATTATTTATTGTATCCATTCAAGGCACAATATTAGATAACATGCTTTCCAATAGACCCTTAAATTTGTCTAGTCTTGACCTTTCATTGGTGATGGTTGTTGTTGTGACTGAATGAAGCTCTATGGATTAAAAGGTAATCTATTAGCAAGTTCCCCACCTTGTTTTTTATTATCCAAGAGAAATTAGGGCGGTTTCTTCAGCTTGGATGATAAGTGTTTGAATAAGGATTCCCTTAGTGGTTTTGATTATTGATATAGTTAACCACCTCATAATTACTTCCACAATTATTACTAGCATGAGATTCACCACAATACTCACAAACTAGAAAGAGACTTTGTACCTTATTCATCACTACAAGTATAGCATTAAAATTCTTTTATAGCCCCTAACAACAATGCATTAGTTTGTGCTCTGTAAGGTTGTAAGGGTATCAAGATCTACCATTCCAGCAATCCTTTTGGATTTAACCTATTGGTAACTATTAGAGGCCATTTCATCTAGTAATGCAAAGGCTTCATTTTCACCTTTGTCCATTAAGGCACCTCTAGCTACTACGTGAAGAATAATTCTTATTTGCCCTAATAATCCCTCATAAAATATTTACATTTGTAACCATGGAGGAATACCATGATGTGGACATTTTCTCAATAGCTCTATGAAGCATTCCCATGCCTCATAAAAAGGCTCCATGTCAAATTATTGAAAGGAAATGATAACATTCCTAAACTTGGCTCTTTTAAGATGGGAAATATTTTGCCAAGCATTTCTATGCTTATTTATCCCAAGTGGTGATGGATCCTATAGGTAAGGAATTTAGCTATGCCTTGCTTTTTCCCTAAGTGAAAAGGGGAGGAAGCAAAGATGGATGGAATCTTTGGAAACTCGGTTCAACTGAAAGGTATCACACAGACCAAAGAATATGGCTAAGTGGGAGTAAGGATCCTCATTATCTATCCCTCTAAATTGATTGGATTAAACCATTTGGATCACAGCAAGTTTTAGCTTAAAATTATTTGCATTAATAGAGCATATAGATTCTCAAAGTTTTCCATATGCCCAAGCTAAAGTTGATTTAATCTTTCTATTCTTAACCTATGAATTGTTCTCTCTATATTAGGATCAAAAGGTTCAAGGTTTATACATGTTTCCTTGGGCATATATGATGACTCTAAGAAAGTAGAGTCATTAGCAAACTTTTTTACTTAATATTTACTTGTTTTGTTCCATAAATAGTATTTTTGGGGCTAA
This sequence comes from Hippophae gyantsensis, assembly GCA_030763125.1. NCBI lineage: Eukaryota > Viridiplantae > Streptophyta > Magnoliopsida > Rosales > Elaeagnaceae > Hippophae > Hippophae gyantsensis. The sequence goes on along the minus strand of CM061037.1, from coordinate 33,220,802 downwards.
AAATATGAAAATATAAACTTTTTAGTGAAAAGGGGTGAAAATATAATTTTTGAAATTGTTTGGGATTTCTATAAATTTTTAACGTAGGACCAATTACAAGCTATCACATGGCATGCCACACAAGTATCACAACTGATTGGGTAAGCCACGTGAATGCCACACAAGTAGAGACAAAAAATCATAGATCGCCCCATTTGAGGAGTGACGAACCGTTTTCCATGTGTTGACATGGTGTTCTATCCGAGTTCAAAGCATGGTTAAACCTTCATGCCATGTGTCACCACTATACTCATCCAATCGTTCCACCCATATGCCATACCATCTATTACTGCAAATCACATTGCACCACGTGGTGTTGACTCAGCAAGCATTGAATTGGAACGGTCTCCCCTGCCATGCATCGCACTCTGATTTGCCAAGTAAATAATATGTGCCACATGTCACGTTGTGATTGGTTGGTATTGTTCATTTTTCTTGTTTTGATTTGAGCCCTAGATCTAAGCTTTATGAACACAATTATGTATAATTAATTTATTAATCTAGGGATCTTATGAACCCAATATTTAACATGTGATGATATAAAATTTTATCCTAATTATAATTATAATTTAATTATATTATTTAATATGATTTTTATCCTATTAATTGTTTGGCCAACAATTTATCTATAGAGGCAATTAAATAGATTTTAGAGAATTATTTAATTTTTTGTCTTGATTAAATAACATGCATAGTTTCTAGACAGAGATGTATGATTCTTATGTATGTGATATAATTGATGAACTTAATGAGTAGTATATAATTTGATTGGCATGAGAATGTGATTAAATTAATTACTATATGGTGTGCAATTTACTTGAGAGAGGAATACTTGATAGGTTAGATTCAATTGATCATGTAATTAATTGATAATTATACTTGGGAGATTTTAGTGATTCACACGTTAAAAAAATTGAGACATTAAGTATTCCAAGATATTTTCTCATATATCTTCTTAGTTATCAAATCAAATCTAATTAATTATTACTATTTACTTTTAATTATTGTAATTTTTCTTCCTTAAAATATGAAAACACAAAAAAATTAATTTCTAATATTTATAATCCCCAACAACGAAGATACAATTTTGGTGATTTTTTTTTTAAATTAGTTTCTAATAAAATAATCTCCGTGGGAACGATATTTTATTATCATTATATTACTTGTTGTATCTCCACCAAAATTGTATCTCTACCAAAGTTGTATCTCCGTTGTCGGGGATTATAAATATTAGAAATTCATTTTTTTTCTTTTATTTTAGTTATTTTTATTTATTTATTTTTCATAATTTTATTTTTAATTTTAGTTTTAATTTTTTTTGTTAGTTAGTTAGTTAGTTATCTATTTATTTATTTTATTTTATTTTCTTTAATTATTTAATTTTAATTTATTTATTTAATTTTTATTTTTATTTTTATTTAGTTTTAATTTAGACATCTTCTTTAGTATTATTAGAATTATATTTGAGTCTATTGCATGAGCAGAGCCCGTGATGGAGAAATCTTACCTTTAGATCTCAAAATTGAGTGTACACTACTACAAAAAGGGGTATTTAAGTCGATATGTAAGGTAAGTTTTTGGAAAAAACCAACTTTTTATTGAATTTAAAGTCGGTTGACACCCAGATAAACGCTATCCACGTAGCATAGCGTCAGTTGACACCTGGAACCAACGCTATCCATGTAGCGTAGCGTCGGTTGACACCTAGAACTGACGCTATGTCCACATGTAGCGTCGATTCAACATGTCAACCGACGCCTCACAAGTGGATAAATTCTTTTCTCTTCTTTCTTCCCCAGATAGAAACTATTCCAAGCGCTACATAACTCTCAAAAACCCAAAACCTTTTCCACTTCTCCTCCACTCTTTCTCATTTTTCGGCCACCTACGACCACCAATTTTAGTGTCGTTTAGTGGGTTTTCTTCCTCTCTAACTAATCTTTTAGATCTCTTATTTTTTTTAGCAAAATACTCAAAAAAATTATACTCATTTCTCACTTAAAAACACGATTGTTTCTTCATTTTCTTTATTTTGTCACTTCATTTACTCTTGTAAGTATTTTTATTAATCCTACGCACTTATCATTCATATTTTTCTGTTATTATGTGTTATTATTTATGTATAAATTTTTGTATTTATGTTATTACGTGTTATTATTTATGTGTATAAATTGTTTTATTTTATATGTAGGTTTGTATTATAACATCAAGAGAAGAATATGATGATCTTGAATAACATAGAACAACACTATGATAATTTTTCTACTATTAATTAATATTTTATTTTTCAATTATTTGTATTATTTAAACTATTTGTTAAACTAATTTTATTTTTTTCTGATACAATTTAGTGATCGAATATAGGTTTTAATTTGAGTATAATAGAAAATGAATACATTTTGTTAAAAAATTAAAAATTAAAAATTTAAAGTCGGTTCATTGCGTGAACCGACTTTAAATTTTAAGTCATTTCATTTAATGTCGGTTCAGTGAACCGACTTTAATACCCTTTTTTGTAGTAGTGATAGTTTGAGATGAATTAGAAAACAAGTTGTCACCTAAGAGGAAAAAATGGTTAATCCATTATAAATAAACAATAATGAGCTAAACTTGAACAATCAAATAATTTTTATGGATGATAGGGATAAAGTTATGAATGAATATGCAAAACCTAAGTTGGAAGGGCTGAATCCAAGTATTACAAGGCCAAACATTTAAGCTAATCAGTTTGAGTTAAAGCCACTGATGTTTCAAATGTTATAAATAGTTAGACAATTCGACGGATTACCAACAAAGAATCTTCATCTTCATCTTCATCTTATATTGTTTATTGAAGTTGAAGATTAATTTAAGTTCCTTGGTGTGACGGAGGAGGCATTTAGGCTTAGATTGTTCCCTTACTCTTTACGAGACCGTACTCGAGCCTGGCTAAACTCTTTGCCATCTGATTCTATTACAACTTGGAATGGCTTGGTGGAGAAATTCTTGATGAAATACTTTCCACCAATAAAGAATGCCAAGCTTAGGAATGACATTACTTCCTACCAACGGAGAATCTTTATATGAATCATGGAAAAGATTCAAGGAATTGATACGGAAGTGTCTTCGTCATGATATTCCTTCTTGGATTCAAATGGAGACTTTTTACAATAGTCTCAATGCTCAAACAAGAATTATTGTTGATGCATCTGCTAATGGAGCTTTGCTAGCCAAATCTTACAATCAAGCTTATAATTTACTTGAGAAAATGGATAGCAATAATTATCAATGGCCAATTGACAAAATGGCAACCACAAGAAGAATAGCCAAAATGCATGAGGTAAATGATATCACAACACTTACAGCTCAAGCATCATCATTGGTTAATCTTTTGAAGGCTTAAAACTCGACAGGGAGTATAAACTAGGTCCAAGATTCAAGAGTGTCGTGTGTGTTTTGTGGAGGAGCTTATTTGTTTGATAATTGCCCAAATAATCTTGAATCTATATGTTATGTGGATAATATGAATCGAAACAATAATCCATACTTAAACACATATAACCTACGATGGAGACAACATCCAAATTTCTCTTGAAGTAATAACAACACTCAAGGTGATAATCAATTCAATCGTTAATCATTTCTACCATCTGGTTTTCAACAACCACATCAATCACAAGCCTAAGAGAAGAAGCCACCTACTGAGGACAATACAAATTCTTTAATAGGGATGATGAAAGAATTCATCCAATCAGTAAATACAAAGGTGTCCACTCAAGAGGCTTCAATTCAAAATTTGGAGAACCAAATGGGGAAACTTGCCCAAGCCATAACTCAAAGGCCTCAAGGTAACCTTCCAAGTGACATGATTGTAAACCCAAGAAGAGAAGGTAAAGACCATTGCAATGCCATAGAATTGATGTGTGGTAAAACTCTGGAAGAGTAACATTGGACTCAAAAAGATATGGAGGATATGGAAACTAACCAGGATAAGGAGGAACTGGTGGATAAAGAGAGCACTAAAAAGAAAACAATTCAAAAAAAGAAAAACAACCTATATAAACCCACTATAACCTTGATTGGAGGTTGTAGTGCCATCCTTACTAGAAAACTACCCCAAAAATTGAAAGATTCGGGTATTTTTGACATTCCATGTACAATCAGGAACATCTACTTTGAGAAAGCACTATTTGACTTAGGTTCTAGCATTAATCTTATGCCATTATCAGTCTTCTAGAGATTGCAGGTTGGTAAAGCTAAATCCACTTCATTAACATTGTAGATGGTAGACATGTTAATTAAAAGACCCCAGGGTGTGGTAGAAGATTTGCTAGTAAAAGTATACAAATTCATCTTTTTTGGTGGACTTCATTATGCTAGACATAGAGGAGAACTATGACATTCCTATCATACTTGGTCATCCTTTCTTAGCAATCAAAAAAGCACTCATTGATGTACAAAAAGGTAAGCTTGCAATGAGATCACAAAGTGAACAAGTAATGTTCAAAGTTTTTAAAGCATCTGAACCCCCTGATATTCATAATGCTAATGAATGATTAAGGATAATTGTCACTGATTATGCGGGCGACATAAAAGAATATGTTGACTCACCCACATTTAAAACTATTACACATGATGCTATGAACAAGAACATAATCTCACCAAAAAACAACTCAACTTATTTTAACTTTGAAAGTATGGAATCTAAGGTTGATATTGTACACTGTGTGAACTTTTTGGAGGATGCATCTCTTATGTGTGTATCAAAGGAAATTATGGAAAATTTTGAGATAGGATCTAAGCTCAAACCATCAATTGAAGGGCACCAAAGTTTAGACCTCACACTTTTACCCTCCAATCTAAAAGTGAAAGAGTCCAATGGAGAATTGAAAAATATGTTGGAAATACATAAATTGGATTAGTTACGGTGGAGTGCTTATAAGGATGCCAAAAAGTTCAAAAAGAAAACAAAAATATGGCATGAGAAAAGACTTGAGCACCATGTTTGCAAACCAGAGCATAAGGTATCATTGAACAAATCAAGACTCAATTTTGTTTCCAAGCAAACTCAAAAGTAAATGGACACAAAGGGATGTGCCTTAGGACTTGATATGACCGTCTAGTTAAGGATGTTAAACGTGACACTAGTTGGGAAGTAACCCAATGTTATTTTACTTATATTTTCATTGTTTTTGTTTTGTAGGTGAATAAATGTGGAGAGAAATGGCGTAACAAAAAATGAGCATTTCAACGATAGATGTATTCTAAAGCTAAGGGAGTTTTCTTTCCTTTTACCTTTTCATATTTATATGCACACATTGGGGACAATATGAAATATAAGATTAAGGGAGGGAACTTCATTCTCTACTTTAGTAATTAGCATGAATTTTCAATTTTTGGGGATTTTTTTTATTTGGGTAGAAATTGATAAATATATGGAAACTACATGCATGCATGCTTGATATGAAACATATGAACTCAATGATAGAAATTGGTTTTCATGACTAAGATAAGGAATGTAACATATTTGCTAAGATATTTACATTAATTATGTGATATGCTTGCTAGTTTTGATTGAACTGAATCAATTTTTTACACACATGTTCATGATTGATTTTGGTGTTCTTATTAAAGAGAAAATTTTTAGTGAGTTATGTGAGTCGATGAGACCTACCAAGTTTTACAATCTATTTGGTCATCCCTTAAGGAAAAATCCTAAATAGTATTTAGCAAGATAAATGGTTTAGGCCTTATTTGGATCGGTTGAACCTTTCAAGCTAACTATTGTTAATAACCATAGTCATCCATTTGAGACTAACAAAGACCCATTCATATCTTTAAGCCACATTTTATACTTAACCAAAAAGTATTACCTTTACCCTTACACCTTTAGCTTGTATGAAAACGAAAAAAATGCAATCATGTGTTATGCTATAGAGTAAGGTGAATGTAATGCACTCTATAAAAGAGAGAGAGAAAAAGAAGTAAAACTCACAACACAATTATTCCTCTAACAAAAATAAAATAGGATTGAAATTAAGTTTGGGGGTGTTGTGAAGTTACAAAAAACCTTTCATATCCTTGTATTGATGGAACGTTGATTGATGAATATGTGAATCTCTTTATCGTAGGATTATACGACTTTTGAGAGGGATAGTTTTCTTAAAATATGCATTTACTAATAGAAGTATATTTATGAAAAGACCGCCCATATCACTTTATTTAGTTATACATAGCTTTACATGAGGACAAGTAAAGAGTTAAGTTTCTAGGTGTGATGAATCTATGAAAGTAGAGTCATTAATGCACTTTTTTACTTAATATTTACTTGTTTTATTCAATAAATAGTATTTATGGGGCTAAAAATATGAAAATATAAACTTTTTAGAGAAAAGGGGTGAAAATATAATTTTGTAATTTTTTGGGATTTTATGGATTTTTTATGAATTTTTAACGCATGATAAATAAGAAGTTGCCATGTGGCATCCCATGTAAGTAGAGGAGCTGACTGGGCAAGCCACGTAGATGACACACAAAGAGACAATGAATCGTATATCATAGCATGTAAGGAGCGACGAACTATGTACCACATGTCAGCACGAAGTTCAATATGATTTCAGAGTGCGATCAAACCTTCATGCCACTATCACCATTCTACTCGTCCAACCGTTCCACCCATATGCCATGCCATCATTTACGGTGAATCACGTTGCACTATGTGGCATTGACTTAGCATTAGTTGACTTAGACATGTCTCCCTTTCCACACATCACGCTTTGATTTGCCCAGTAAATCCAGTGTGTCACGTGTCGTGCATTAATTGGTTGGTGCTATTCATTTTGCTTGTATTGATCTCAGTCCTTGATCTGAAGCTGAACTAACGGTCCAGATTGCACTTGAGATATATTTAATCTTCTAATCACCTTATAAACCCTAATGAGCCACCATTAGCATAATTTTGATCATTTTTTTGGTGTTAAAAGGAGAGAAAATTATAGAAAAATTCAAAATGAGATTCAAGAGGAGATTAGCACCACAATTCAAGAGATTGATTTTATTTCTTCTCCTACTCTTTTCTTTATCAATTTTTATATCTTTCTTTATGAAAAATATAAGCTTTATGAATACAATTATATGTAGTAAATTTATTAATCTAGGGATCTTATGAACCCAATTTTCACCATGTGATGATATAATATTTTACCCAAATTATAATTTTAATTTAATTATATTTTTTAATCTGATTTTTATGCTATTAATTGTTTGGCCAACAATTTATCTATAGAGGTAATTAAATAGATTTTAGAGAATTATTTAATTATTTGTCTTGATTAAATAACATGCATAGTTTTTAGGCAGAGATGTATGATTCTTATGTATGTGATCCATAAATGATGAGCTTAATGAGTAGTACATAATTTAATTGGCATGAGAGTGCGATTAAATTAATTACTATATTGTGTGTAATTTACTTGAGAGAGGAATATATGCTAGGTTAGATTTAATTGATCGTGTAATTAATTGATAATTATATTGGGGAGATTTTAGCGATTCACATGTTTACAAAATTGGGAGATTAAATATTCTTAGATATTTTCTCATATATCTTCTTAGTTACCAAATCTGATTTAATTAATTATTGTTATTTACTTTTAGTTATTTTAATTTTACTTCGTTAAAATATAAATACACAAAAAAATTGATTATTATTTTTTTAATTTTAAAAATTAGTTTCCAGTAAAATAATCTCTGTAGAAACGATTTTTTCTTATCATTATATTACTCATTGGGATACGTATACTTACATATTCATTGTACACAATAAAAAAACTAAAATAAAGAAAAAATTAAAATTACCTAGACTAGTACTGTTATACGAATACTGATATTAAATATATATAAAATTTATTCCGCAACAATGGTGCCAAAAAACTTTTAGCAATTTCGAAAGTATATAATTCACCTAAGTAGTAAAGTGCATTAAGCATGAGTATCATCTCACAGAGAGTGATTTGGTTTTATAAAAAGTACCAATATATAGTATTTATAATACTATTAAGTAAGTAACAAAGGAAAATTATCTAAACTAATAGTTAAACCCGGAATTAATTCAAACAAACAAATAACAATGAAGTAAATAATATATGGAGACTTAGGATCTATGAATCCCTTAACCATTCCACATGCATTATCCAATATCGTTGATTGATTTTTCTATCTAATTGATAGGCTACATGCTTTTATTTACCTAGAGTTCTTTGTGTACCATTATTTTGGATTATGTGCAAACAATCACATTATCATGCTATTTAATTCACACATCAACTACGATCACATATATAGAGCAACACATTCATCGATTATATGGTCGTACAATTTTAACTCATGTGATAAAAATTCTATGATTAATTCAAAAACCTATTTTGTCAAGCCAAGGCAAGAATGCCAAATCATATAATTGTTGGCCAAATAATCCAAGCATTAAGATCAAAATTATTATATCAATTATTGATAGATAAATTCATTATATGAGTGAATAAGAGCTACAAGAAATATGAAGAAAAAAGATATAGAATCCAACTCTTCCTTTAATCTCCTTGCTATCTATATAATTTCCTCCTTAATTTGCTTTATTTAATATCTCTTTGTAACAATGAAATATATATGTTATCCCTTGTATATTGTAAATTGTGTTTTATTTATGGCCTCCTTGTGGTGTTTTTAATAGGTTGAAATTAACCCAAATTAAATTAGGATTCGTATTAGCTTTGAACTGAAGCTTGAGACTAAAAGTTAGAATTCAAATCACGGTTGACTCATCAAAATCTATTTCGCTCGATCGATCAAGACTCTTATCAATTAATCTAACAATGAAATCATTATAACTCAAGAGCGCTTGATCGATCTAACCATTATCAATCTAAAGGCACCCTTGTCAATTGATCTAACTCTATTTTTCCCATTCTGAGGTGCAACTCCCCTATTTCCCTGATTGACATCTCTCAATCAATTAATTGAGACATCTCAATCTATCAACCCTAGTGATTTTGAATTTGTCCTAATTTGTCAATTTGCTCCGTTTGATATCATTTCACCTACATTTCCATAATGAAACATAAGATAGACCTTTTAAACAATATTCATCTTAAGATAAGACAAATAGCTTGCTCAAAGTGGCCAAATAACTCTACATTTATAGAATTATCATCATATCATCGTTGTTTAGACTCTCGTCAGTCACATCTCCACCCAACCTACACTAGTCCACTAATTTTCCTAATCCACTCCAATAGTTATCCATCTTGGCGCACACCCATGATGGCTTGATCTAGCCTTCAGCATCCATGAATCTATTATCCATTAGTTTTTGCATAGGAAAATGTGGTATGAATGTTTTGGGGTGTAAAGTATTTGGATGGTGAGAAAATTGTAATTCTACACTATATGCAACATGATGGAGGAAAAAAATAAATGAAAATAAATAAAACAAGAAGGTTGGAAGAAAATACTTTGAAAGATGTTCTCCTCCTCTCGACCCTTTTCTCTCTAAAAAATGTGAGTTCCTAAATGTGAAAGAAAGTTGTGTGGAATAATGGAATGGGATGACCTTGTATATATAAAGGTAGGGAATCAATCTCATCCATTTCTCAAAATCAAATCCAAAGGCCATGCTTTCTTAGGAAAGCCTAAGGGCTCCAAGCTTGGAATTTGAACATTGAATTTCCCCCTAAAAAGGAGGAAAGGGTTGACTTCACTAGTGCTAACTTTGACTTCAACATAACTCCTTAATGGGAGGTCTAATTGGAAATTAGGAAACACCACAAGTAATAGAAAGAAACCATTGATGTTTTAAATGGCTGGACATGGAATATAATCCCTTTCATGGATAGGTAAAATATAAAAAAAATCACCAAGTGTCGCTAGTGTGACTTAAAGGGTAACGAACCCAAATACCAACAAACTACAATTAGACCTTCTCGCTCATTTGATAAAGGCCCAAGATTTAAGGAGCTGATGTTGGGTGTCATTTAATACATATTACGTGACAAATAAGGAATGGTCTAGTTAGTAAAATGGCTTATGGACCAATGTTGTAAGCACTAAGTAATTATTTGAGGAGCTTATGTTGGTTGTCATTTAATACATATGACATGACAAATAAGGAGTGGTCTAGTTAGTAAAATGGCTTATGGGCCAATGTTGTAAGCACTAAGTAATTAGATAAGTGTGACTATAGGATAAACTCAACAAAGAGATAAAATGTAGTAATTATCCTCTAATTATCTAAAAGAGGGTTATTGAGAATTCCATGATGCTACAACAAGTGGATCTATATGGGTAAAAGATACGTATCTATTTAACCTTATTCCCTATATATATTCACCAACGTATACATTCACATATATGATATATGTCAAATCACAACTTAACTTTTATAAGATAATAGAAAATGATAGTCAAACACTCTATTTCCTATTTCTTATAGAATGAGACCTAGATCTTCTATAAATTCATCAAATTCATTATTGATTTAAGTATTAGAAGGCTAAAAGTGGTCACCCCTCTAATGGTCGCTTGAGATCCTAACGAATCATTATGTCTCGTATATCTAAAGAACAACCCTACCTTGTACTGGCAAAAATTGACATCAACACCTCTTTTATAAATTGAGTTTGATTCTAACCTTTTCCACGCATTGCACATATTTTTTTATAATGCAAAAAATATTTTGCATGTTTATAAATTCAGTGCACATATTTTTTATAACATAAAAAATTTAAGTAATTAAAAGTGAAATCATGGAAATAAATGGATCATATAAAAATCAAAGGGAGAATTTTCTTTTTCTTTTTTGTTAAGGGAAAAAGTCTCGTTAATCATGAAATTTAAATGATACATCAACTAGCAATATCCCTCTTGATGTAGACATCAAAGCATCAAAAAAGCTCACCAAATGACCACTACATCACAAGGAGAAAAATTGTGAGCCAAATCACTTACTAGTTGTGAGAAAGGAGCTTCCAATGTTAGCTCTCTAAACTAACTAGTTACCAACTTTAGCAATGGAAAAATCTAAGGGGTACTTGAACACATAATCATGTTAAAGTTTATTAAGAAATAAATTCTCTCAAAATTTTGATTGCCCAATAACCAATTTAGTCCCAGGGGCCTGTGTTTCTTTCAGTGAACACCAAACGGGCATTCTTTGTGCTGGCATGATTCAAAAGGCGAACAGCCCCCTAGCTAGTCGTATGGGGTGGAGAAGTCTCGATATGCCGAAAAGCGGATGCTCGTCCGCACAATGTGACCAGATGAAGAAGACTAGTGCCTATTAAAAGAAAAGGGAGTAAATGATTAAGGAACTTTTTCAAACGATTGGAATAAGAAGAGGTTTTTGTCTCTTTGAATCATATCATCAAGTTTAAACATTATGAAAAATGGTCAATAATATAATATTTTCAAATATTTTACCCACTATTTTAAGAAAACAATTATATGAGTGAGGTACATGGATATATGATACAACTTGATAATTTATAGAAGGTATTATTATTGCTTACAATATGACTCTCGATTTGCAAGTAGATGTATCTACGTAAAATAACCACTCATATGAAAGTTGCTCATACTATAAACCTTTTGACCATATGTCATTAATATTATTTTTACCATATACAATATCTTCATTTTTCTATCTCCCACGTACGTCCTCGTGTTTCTTGGTTGGGTTGAGATTGATATGCATAAGGAGATATTAATTATAGAACCACCTATTATTTCAAATTTTTAAGATTTAACTAATAAATAACTCCATTTACTGGAAGCCATCTAAATCCAATTTATAGCTACTTTAAAGATAATTCCTTTTCTAACCACAAAGGAACGTTTAAGATGTCAAAATAGTTGTGCCAAGATTTGGGTTGTTGGGATTTGGTTTTTCATTGTTTAAACGGACTGTTTGGTTATTTATTTACATTAAGCTGTAGAGCAATCACCAACTTGTAATTTACATTGATCTCCTTCATGTTTGATTTTACGAGAATGTGGACAAGCTGCATAGTTCAAGTATTTTATATGTATTTCGCATTTTTGGTTTAGGCTTTCTTACAAGTTAGATTTGAACTCGTGTATGAGCTTTTATATTGTGGAGATGGTTATTTCACAATGTCTAAGTGGTAGACATTTTTTGTTAAATAATTATATGTAAATTTAACTAAATATAATGGTAATAGAGTTAATTTGTAATAATACATACGTACATATACATATATATATATATATACATATACATATACATATATATATACATGTATATATATATACACATACACATATATACATACATACGTACATATATATATATTCATACATATACACATATATCCATACATACATACACACATATATCCATATATATATATATATATACATACACACATATATACATACATACGTACATATATATATACATACATACACACATATATACATATATACGTATATACATACGTACGTACATATATGATAAAGAATATTCCTTATTTATTAGATTACGTTGAAGTCGCATTTACCACATATCTTTTAATTTAATTATGAGAAAGATGAGTAATGAGAAGGAATGACATCGAAGGTGTCAAATTTATTATGATGCTTAAGTCAATTCTCTTAGCAAGATTTAATTGAAACAATTAGAAAGGATTAGAAAATTTGTACCTTATAAGTGTATTATAAGGTTATTCATAGAGATTGAATTGATATAGATAAGCCCCTCAGAGATATATTTAAGCTCTTTAATATTGGATAATATCTAATTGATTTATTAAATAATTATTTTATAGAGAAAAATATACTCTAGATATGTTTTCTGTTCAAATTCAAACCAATTTGTTGATTGTCTAGTCTAATCGTGCAGTAACTGTATCCATTTAAAGAGTCAGAAATGATATGGATCACTTAGAGGTTGTCACATGTACAAGGTGAATTTTTCCTCCAACATCAGCCCTTTAGGCCTTTTGGGTCGTCTCTGGCGGGCTAGGTGGTCTAACTACTTCACTTTAGTACGACAGTGTAGTTGCATTATGGTAGGACTTCTTTGTTATCTAGAACTTGTTTCTATGATCTCTCTTTGTAGTTACACTCTTAATGTTACAAGCTTTCCATCGGCGACATTCATGTGTCAAATAATGTCTTGATTGAAAAAGTTATGGCCAATCAAAGTTTTAAATAGAAATGTCAACATAGTTTTTCCAATTTTGACTCCCAAATTTTGAAAGCTATCTAATTATATTCTCAATTATCTACCCTGATTTGAACTCGTGTAGTGCCAATCACCACAAGTGCATTCAATTAATCATTGAAGTATAATTTGGTATGATCTGTCAAGATGATCTGAATCTCTAGATGACCATGATATACAAATGTAAATTCTCTAAGTAGATGGATCTACTCTTCTCTATACTCGATGCTCAAGAGAATGTTCTAATAGAATGCTTGCTAAAAAAACTGCTTCTACAACATCAATAAAACCGGAAGACCAAGTGAAATTGTGGGGCTTTAATGGAACCAAAAGGCCAGGAATGACTTAGTATTTTTTTAAACTTTCCTAGTATGACTCTCTTGTCTGCCCAATTTCTACTTGGAATTTGCATAATGTCAAAGTTTCCTGGCCAAAGAGGCTGCTAAGAAAAATCTAAAGAGATTCAAGAAAACCTTAAATAAATCTAGAAATGCTACCAAGATTTCTTGAATGACAAGAGATTACTGTTAGTAAGAGATGGATCTAGTATATGAGAAGGTATGAGTTCATAAGTCAATTGTACGCTCCACAACTACTAGGAAATAGGCAGTACATGAGTATGTAGAGACAAACAATTAGGTGACTAATGGACACAATTGTCTCTTAGGCACGTGGATTTAAGTCTATATCAAGAATCAGTCGAACCAAATGTTGAAACTTGAACCTACTTTTCAACTAGTTCACAATCTTCATCAACTCTACCTTAAGACTTGGCAGGTTTAAGAAGACTATTGTGCAAGATATCTAGTTCACTAAGAAGAACCATGCATGGAATACGTAGTGGAGACTTTTATATTTCGTGGTGACATTGTCATCTTGCATGCATCTAGGGTGACACTAGTGCTTTGGTCGATTAGAAGCTACATGTGCATTTATAATTTTGTTGCATGTTTTCTTCCTTAAGTTTTTGTTGCTCTTGGGAAATATTTTGTTTTCAAAGAAATTATTATTCAAGACCAATCTTGATGCTTTAGACAATTTTTCTTCAACTTTATTTGTGCTTGGGGGCTAGAGAACACTTATGTATTTTTGTTGTAATGTTCTCTAAGGTTCCACATCACTCTTCACATATAGAAATTTGTTTACAAACTTGAAGTAGAATTCTCATAAGCCCTCAAACCAATTCAATGACTTGGCAACTTTAAGATCGCTCGAGAAATACTTATTTTTTACAATTTTTTGGAGAATGAGGTGGCAACCCAAAATTGGTGCTACCATAACGACCAAGAATTCTCATTGCATCACATCACAATGTAGATTCAAAAAGGTTTCAAGAAGCACTTAACCGAGTAAATGGTAGCAAAAGTGAAACCAGGTAAAGGCATCATGAGATAACGCTAAGGATGGATGGGCTAGGGCAAGATCGACAGTGACTTGTCAACTGGTTGGATGATCAATGATGATGGTTGGCCATTTGGCCCACTAGCTATTCGGTGGACTAGGGGCTAGTCAATCATAGCATGGGAAAACAGTTGCTAAATGGTGGTGGCATGTAGGCATAGTGGTTAGCGGTCCTCATTTTATCGACAAGGTGACGTGCTCTTGTGATGACCAAAAATATGGACACCAACCCTCACTACTCCACTTCCATGACACATTGTTCCTTTTTGAATTCTACTTTTCTATTGAAGATGCCAAACAAATTTCTAAGTGTTGATTAGTAATTCCCACAAGATGTTCTTAAGTTGTTCTCAAATCTTGAAAATAGTTTTGTTTGATTTTTCTCAAAAGTTTCCTAAGTATTGGTTGGTCAACTCTTGAGGTTATACTCTATAGAGCATCTAGCCTTCCAGTCCCTTGCTTGTCATGTTTTTGAGTGTGGCAAGTAAATAATTGTAGTTTGGACTCCAAACTTTAATTGGTGTGGTATTCAAATTTCTATTTAGGAGTTGTGTGGTCTAAATGAGTAAACATAAGTCCCAAAAGTTTTGTGATGCCATACCCCCTAATTGGTACTACGTATTTTTTCAGTATCTAGGAAATAAAAAGGTAATAACTTACTCATATCCATAGAATACTTCTCGAAGTATCTAGGGATAAGTTATCAGGGCATGATAGATGCAATACCTCACTCATCTCTATGGCATACTTCCATAATTATCTAGGGATAAGTTTCCAAGCAATAAATAGGCAATACCTCAATCTTCCCCATGACATACATCCTAAAGTATATGGGGCAAGTTTTTGGGCACCAAGGAGGCAGTACCTCACCCTTCTTTATGATATACTTCCCAAAAATATCAATGTCTTGATCCTAGACCTACATTCTTTGGGGTACCAAAGAAGGTTATTTCTCGCTTTCTTTTCCATATAAGACTTAGTGGGAAACATGCCTTATTCCATTGAGATATTATCATTGCTAGGTTCTAAGTAGGAAACTCTATGTTCTTACTTACCAGACTGTTGTCATCGTCAGGTTCTAAGTAGGCACTTATGCACTTAGTTGCAATTGATTCTAGATAGATAGTCCTACACTTCTCTGGTGAGACATCATTATCATCGTTGGGTATAGGTAAACAATTCTATACTTCGTGGGCAAGACTTTTTTATCATCATTGGGTTCAAGGTAGATAATCCTATGATTTTTGGGAAATTTTATGCACTTCCTTGGCGAGACTTTTATGGGAAATTTTCATCTGGTTCCTTCTTAGACTTAGTCATCACTGGGTTTTAGGTAGATGGTCTTACCTTTTCCTAGCAGGATAGTCTATGGCATAATGCCCCTTAAGTATTTTTTGAGTAACAATGTTGCATGGTTTTTGGGGTAAGTTGATAGGTACAAAAGAGGCAGTACCTCATTCCTCTTTGCAACATACTTCCTAAAGTATCAACTTGTAAGTTGATAGGCATAAAAAAGGTGGTACCTTACTCCTCTCTAAGTCATACTTCCCGACATATCTAACAGTTAGCTACGAAGTAAGAATGAGGTGGTATCTTGCTCCTATCTATGAAATACTTCCAAAAATATCTAGGGGTAAGCTACTGAGCATGCAAGAGGTAGTACCTCGCTCCTCTACATGACATACTTCCTAAAATATTAATGTTTTGATCTTGGATCAACATCATTGTGGGTGTGAAAGAAGGTTGTTCATCGTTTTGTTTTTCATATAAGACTTAGTGGCAAAATGTATCTCAGTCCATTGAGAAATTATCATTATTGGCTTCTAGACAAGTAGTTATACACTTCCCTAGTGAGACTGTTGTTATCACTATGGTCTAAATATGACATCCTACACTTCCCTTGAAATATTTTTTTCATCGCTAGATTCAAGGTAGATAGCTATATATTTCCCTAGCGAGATTGTTGTCATCGTTGCGGTCTAGGTATACAATGCTATGCTTCCCTGGTAAGACTTTATGGGGTGAATCATACCTACTTCCTATAAAGGCTTAGTCATTTTTGGGTTCTAGATAGGTGATCGTAACCTTCCTTACGGGACGGTCTGAGGTGTGATGCACCTTAAGTATTTTTTGAGAAACACAATAACATGGTTCTAGGGAAGGTGTTATTCCCATTCATAAGAAAAGCTTGAATGACACAACATGCAAGGTGCTCATGGGATAATATCATTGCATAGTTATAAGGAATGAGTCCTTCATACTCATTTGCAGGACTCTAGGGATGATTACTCCTTGTTTAAAGTTATAGTTCTAATTTTTCGAGCATAAAAGAGTTCATAACCTTACTATTTTATCGAAGGCAATCTTTGACTTCTAATTATTTCTTATAGTGATGCATCTGGATCCTAACTTTAGTATGACGTTATTATCAAGGTCTGTGGAAGAGTGTATTTTATCCCAACTCTTCTCACACTCTCCATCTAAGTTTAAAAGTAGGATTTTTTTAAGTATCAAGACTCTGGACCAATATGGTTGTCAGGTTTTGATGAAGAATCGTATTCATTCCCAACCTTATCGATAAAACATGTCTAGGCTCTAAGTTTGATTGTTAAAGCAACTATTGTTGACCTTTTTCTAGAGTAGAACTTATGGGTTCTCGAGAGAATGATAGGATACTTTACTAGTGAGTAAAGTCCCAATAACATAAAGAACTATAACAGAGATATAGATGCCAGCATGGCTAAACTTTTCTTTTATTGAATGTATTTTGAATACTTCTTTTTCTTTGAATACTTCTTTTTCTTCTTTATTTTTTCCTTTTTTTGGTTCCAACTCTTCCGCTGAGTCTAGATGTTGGTGTTTCCATGATCGTGTTGGACCTTGATGAACACTTAATTGAAAATTAAAAGAATGACAAAGAAAAGCTAAAAACTTAGATGGTCAAATATTCCCATTACTAGTAATATTTTCTGAGATGTTGTACATTTCAAGCATTCAGAACTTCTATTCTGCTCAAGTACTCAATTATGTACTCTCATTTTCCCACTACTCAGTACTCATTAATGAATATGACTAACACTTCTTTGGTTGACATGACTTAAATTCTCTTTATAGATCACACATTTCGAGAATGGTCATTTATGGTGTTTAAAATACATTGTGGATTTAAGTTCGGAACATTCTCTTTTCTATGTAAAAATATTTCCAATATCTTTCTAGGTGAAACAATCCTGGAATAGAAAATTGACTTCCAAGATCCAAATACAAAATTAGTAAGGTAATATGGCTTTCCCAAGCTCCCTAGGTGTGGACTTGCATGAATCTTAATTACATTCTTGGCATACTTCATTCAAGCACTAATTATTACGTGTTTTCTTGCACTTTAAAATTTCAAAAATAGATTTAAATTTTCATAACTTTATCACTATTTTAGCAAATCTATTTTTTCAAAATTACGAGTATGTTTTTATCTTTATTTTTAAATATTTTTGACTTAAAAATGATTCAAAAGATAAATACTTAAAGAATTGTACTTGAAATCACTCAAATTACAATCTAGAAAAGAAAAAGAATAAAATATGTAGGCTTTGCATATGTTCCAACCAAATGTAAGGGGATGAAATACAAAGAAACTTGGAGATAAACAAATCAATACAGGCAATGGTGAGAATATATATGTGCCACGGCATGACCTTCTCAAATCGTAATTGTACATATATCAAAATCGATGTGGGCTGTAGTGGTGGAAAAATTGTGCCGTGAATACATGATCATAATTCCCTCATAATCCACTATTTTCTCCCATTTCTCTTATTTTTCTCACTTATATAAACACGCCTTACCTCTCTTATTAAAGCATCCCTCATCCCATCCCAGCTGAATTAGTTCTTCAACTTACGTTTCTTATTTAGTAGATTTATTTGAAGTTTCTCTCTCGATATTATATAGCTGAAAAAAATTTATTTTTATGTTTAGTTTATAAATAGTTTAGATTGGATTATCACAAATAAGAGGCAATAATATGGAGTTATTTCAAATCAAGAAATATGAAATCATTACTAAAATCTAGGAAATATTGTAAAGTTTAATACCTCTTGTGAAGTAGAACACATTCATGCATCTATCTGTTGGGTATAAACCTAATATGTATTATTATTTCTTTTTAGTAAACAATTTTGGATTTCTTGAATTTGTTATAAATAATTTGTTGTTCATTTATTATTTTTAACATGTCTCGCTGATTGTGATAATGAGATTTTAGTTATGCTCATATGCATATGTAGATTATTTGGGCGAGTATTCTTAATAACAATTAAATGCATATTATTTTCTATTTCAATATTTTTACAAAATTTATTATTGAAAAATTTATTAAAAAAATATTTATTGTAATAGATTTTAAATATGAAAATTGAGTTTTAGAAACGTTAATCTAGACTTAATTTAGAATTATATTATATTTCAAGATTTTTACAAGATTTATTATTGAAAAATATTTTGAGAACATATTTTTGGTAATAGATTTAAAACATGAAAATTAGATTTCAGATATATGAATCTAAACAAGTTTAGATAACTTGAATAGGAGTTTAAGTTGTGGACTTGACCAAAGACAACAAGTTAAATGGTTTGTTAATTTTTTAAATAAAAATGGTAATTTAATTAAATTAATTGATGAATCGACCAAAAACATTAAGTGATTTAATTAATAACAAATAGTGAGGCGATTGAATGTGTTATTTATGCATTTAAGAAAGAATCAATAATCTGAATTTATATTTCATTAACCTAATTAATTCTACAAAGTATAATCAACTATTTAAATATCTCATTAATTCTTTATTGATTTATTATTTTCATTTTTTTCTGTAATTTATATAAGTTAATCTATCATTTATCCACTTATTATTTTATGTTATTAGTTTAAACATTTCAAAATCAAATCATTGTAACATAATATTTAAGTTTATTTTTTATTTTTAATAATTTTGTTGAATTATTTAAAAATCACATAGTTTCTTATTAGACCAACCTTAGAATTATACTTGTTCATTTTATAAAATAATTTATACACTTGTGAGTTTATATATAAATTTTGTAAAATTTTACTATTAAGTTTTTGGCGTCGTTGTATGGAAGAAATAGTGTTTTTAAATTTTTATTATCAAAAATCTTAAAATCTTTTGTTTTGTTAATATTCATTATTTATTTTTATTTAAAAAAATTATTTATTAATTGACTAAGATATTTTAAAAAAAATAAAATCTAAAATATATCATAGTAATTAATTGACTAAGATATTTAAAAATAATATGAAAATCAAAAATATAAAATATCTAAGTCATTAATTAATTTTAAATATTTAAAATTAAAAATTAAAAAATTATTGAAAATAAAAAATATAAAAATATTTAGGTTATTAATTAACTTTATATAAATAATTTGTTTTTAAACATTGTAACTATATTTTTAGGTTGACTTAATTATTAACTTAATTTCTTTTAGTATTTTAATATAATAATTTTAATTTAATTTTAATTTTATTTTAGTTATTTATTTAATTACTCACTCAATTTTTTTATTTTTTATTTTTATTTTACTTTTACTTTTTATTTTTTCTTGTAGATTATTTTGCTTAGTATTTATGTATACTAACTTATTTCTTGTAATATATAGTTTACTAACTTGTTATTTAAATTGTATTATTGTATAATGAATTATTTATATCATATATATATTGTATATTATATTATATTTATTTATTTAGTATTATTATATAATGAATTGTTTGTCTCATATAGTGTATATTGTAATCATTTCTTTTTAATTTTTATTATTGTATAATAAATTATTTGTATCATATATTGTATTTATATTATTTTATTTATTTTATTTATTTTATTATTTGCTTTCTTTTATTGTTTATTTTAATGTTTATATGTTATTTCTTTTTTGTTAGTATTTTTATTTCTATTTTATTTTTATTTATTTTCTTTTATTTGTTTACTTTTAGTTGTTTACTTTTTATTTTCTTTTATTTGTTTATTTTATTTCAAATTTTATTTATTCATTTTTGTTTTTTTTATTATTTTGTAATTGTTTATTAGTTAATTTTTATTTAGTACTTAATATTAGATTAGTTATAGTACTAATATAAAAGATATAAAAAATAAAAATAAAATTGAAGCTACCTCCAAAGATCATGAAAATTTTAATATCAATATCATCATTAGTGATAAAAAAGAGATAAATGATATGTTAGATCTAGGTGCAAACGTTAATTTAATACTTTAATTATTATACTTGCAACTAAGAGTGAGTGAACTAAAACATACGACCATGTTTCTACAATTAGCGGATAAATTTCTAATATATCCAAAGGATATGGTAAATAATTTAATTGTATAGGTATAAAACCTTGTTATACATGTAAATGTTTTTATTGCAAATGTGCAAGAAACTCCAAAAATGGACAAGGAGTACAATGTACTTATTGTTAGGCCATTCTTGGCCTCTATCAAAACAATTGTTAAATGTCCATAATATGAATGTATCAATAACAATTTTGGCACAAAAACTCTACATTTTTAAGCACATATTGAGACAAAACTCAATAATGAGGGAAACATTGAGTGAATTGAATGTTATAAATAAAAATCATCACAAGACAGATAGTATTCATTTCTTTTCTTTTATTTCAGTTTGTTTTTATTCCTATATTTTATTTAATATTATTCTTCATTTTATATAATTTATTTTGTTGTAGTTTATTTTAGTTTTTATTTTTATGAAGTCATTTTTATTTCATTTTGAACTATGAAATTTCTAATTATTTATTGAGGTGTGATATATGAGAAACATACATGAATCTATCTATGTGGTTAAATTTTGGAGACAATAGATGCACATGACTTTTTACATCATTACTTGATCACATAAAGCAAATGAGAAACTTTTCTTTTCTTTATCTTTCTCTTTAATTTACATTTGTTACATTAAAGGCAATGTAAATTCTAAGTTGGGGTGGAAAAATAGTTACATAAATTTAGACAATTTTTAAATTTTTAAACATGTGTTTATATTTACACTTATTTTTATTTATTTGCATTTATTTAGTTTATTTATTGATTTAGGGATAGGTAGGTTCATTTTAAAAAATTTCTTACAAAGTTATCATACTTTAGTTGATTTTAAGTAAATGATAGAATCTTTTGCACTGTTGGATTAATGTTTTTAACATGTCATGAAGTAATGTGATAATTAAATTATTTTGCTCATAATTTATGTTTCATTTGAAGTTGAGATAAACCCAAAATTAGGGTTTAAGAATGAAATAGTGGAGACTTTCTTTTAAGAATATTTTGAGCTTGTTGTCGTTCGATTCCGAGAGGTCATATATTTTTTACTCTTTTAAATAGTATTCTTATTGTTTTAAATTTCTAGATGATCACTATAGGTTTTAGCATTGAATGTATGTTTTTAATATATATATGATAAAGTGTCGTATACTTATTTGTTATTGTATAAATTGAATGACTTAAGTAAAAATTGAAAGAGCATTCATTCTTCATTCATGCATGACTTCCAAAAAAGTGATATATTTGAGAATTACTAAAATTGATACAAAAAAATTCAAATTAGCAACTCACCAAATCATACAAATATGTACATGGTTACCAAATCAAACAAATATGTACATGAGTTCACTATCTTAAAAAAAAGGTTATAAAAAAAGGTAAGTATAATTGAATACTATGACCTAAAAGTGCTTCAAAGTTGTAAGAATGACTATTATAAAAGAAAGATAGGAAATAAATTCCTTGAAGTCATTGCATTTGTATTCATCTCTAAAGGTATATACTTGATATTTTTACATGATGATTTGAATTGATGCATGAAAATAGTATTTGATTTTTTTATAAATCCTATCATTTCATTCCTTTTATAAGATCAAATGTTACATACTATTTTAAGTCTTTTCTTATTTAAATAAATACAAACCCATTAGCTCATTACTTTACATAACTCTATTCGCATATAACTTTGATTGAATACTTGAACCCATATGACCAGTGTAATATTGAAAGTATAACTTATGAAGATTAGAGTCGTAGCAAATTCGGATTCTCAATATTGAAATTGACTAAATCAATATTGATACATTTTTTATATGGAATATGAATTTATGATTTTTAACTAATTTTTATAATAAACTATTAAATTTTGGGATATTAATTTAACTTATATTTTAGATTTTAATTACGAACTTAAAATATACTAAAAGCATGAAAAGTTTTGTATTTTTATTTTGTTATTTTTCATTTTAATTTTTTACTTTGTTAAATTTAGTTTTTTTTATTATCTTTTTTTTTTTAATTTTTGAATTTAGATAGATATTTATAGATATCATCACTAAAAGCCCTTACGTGACTTAAACTCATACACAAAGACAATCTAAAAGCTTAAAGACTTGTAGCATATGTTAAATACAACTGTATCAATCTAAGGAAGTAATTTATGATAGTTTAATTTTATTTATTTTAGTTTTTTTTTTAGTTTTTTCTTTCCTTGCTAATAGACTAGCAAGACATTGGTTGAGAGTTGTGATGGGTGATTAAGAAGTACTAAATATTACATTATTTATTTACACTTTAAATATAAAAGATAGATTTGAATTTTCATAATTTAATTATTATTTTAGCAAATCTATGTTTTCAAAATTATAGGTATATTTTGTTATTTTTTAGATATTTTTGGCTTCAAAATGAATCAAATGATAAACACTTAAAATGTTGTACCTAAAAGCACTCAAATTGAAACTTAGAAGAATAAAAGAATAAATTATGTGATATATATAAGCTTTACATATGTATTAACGAAATGTAAGGGGGATGAGATACAAAGAAATTTAGAGAAAAAAAAATATATGCATGTCGCAACGAGAATATATGTATGTCATGGCACAACCTTCTCGGATTGTAATTGAATGCGTACTAGAATCGATGCGAGCCTGATAGTGGAAAAATGTACCGTGACATGCAGTGATAATTCCCTCACAATCCACTATTTTCTCCCATTTTCTCTCTTTTTCCTCACCTATATAAACACCCCTTACCTCTATTGTAAAAGCATCCCTTATCCCATCCCAGCTAAATTAGTTCTTCAACTTACATTTTTTCTTTAGTAGTTTTTTTTTTTCAAGTTCTTTCAATTTTTGAGAGCTAAGAAAGTTTTATTTTTATGTTTAGTTTATAAATAGTTTAGATTAGGTTATCACAAAAAAGAGGTATTAATAAAGAGTTATTCCAGATCAGGTGATACGAAATCATTACTGAAATCTAAAAAATATTGTAAAGTTTAATACCTCTTCTATGGAGAAGGAGACATCTATCTAACTATCTATTAGGTATAAATTTATCTGTATTATTATTTCTTTTCAATAAACAATATTATATTTTTTGCAATTATCATAATTAATTAATTTATCATTTATTATTTTTAAAATGACTGATTGATTGTGGAAATGAGATTTTAGTTATGTTGATATACTTGGGTAGATTATTTAGGTGAATATTTTTAATAATAACTAAACACAGATTATTTTTTATTTCAATATTTTTAAAAAGTTATTATTGAAAAATGTACTGACGACATATTTTACGTAATAGATTTGAAATATGAAAATTGAACTTTAAAAACATAAGTCTATATCTAATTTAGAATTATATTCAATTTCAAGATTTCTACAAGATTTATTATTGAAAAGTACTTTGAGAACATATTTTTCGTAATAGATTTAAAACATAAAAGTTAGATTTCAAATACATGAATCTAAAAACTAATATAAATAGCATGAATAGGATTTTAAATTTTTGATCCAATCAAAGGTGCACTGTAACAAAAGTGGTTATTTAAGTTGAGATTTAAAGTCAGTTTTTCGTTAAAAATAACTTATAATGAATTTAAAGTTGGTTCGATGAAAAACCGACTTAAAATGAATTGAAAACATGTAGATTGTAGCGTTGGTTGACACGTAGAACCGACGCTACACGTAGAACGTAGCGTCGGTTCTACGTGTCAACCGACACTACACATGTGGATATTTCTTTTTCTCATCTTTCTTCCTCAGATAGAAACCATTCCAAGCGCATTTTATCTCTCAAAAATCCAAAACCTCATCCACTCCTCCTCCACTCTTTCTTATTTTTTGGTCACCTACGACCACCAATTCCAGTGCCGTTTAGTGGGTTTTCTTCCTTTCCAACTTATCTTCTAGATCCCCTATTTTTTATACCCATTTTCTCACTTACAAAACACCATTTTTTCTTCATTTCCTTCATTTTGTCAATTCATTTACTCTTATATGTATTTCTATTAATTCTACACACTTATTATTCATATTTATTTATTTTGTATATTATGTGTTATTATTTATATTCATAAATTTTTGTATTATATATGTAGGTTTTGTATTATATGTATGTTATTATTTTTATTATGTAGGTTTTGTATAAATTTTCGTAATGAAATAAATTTATATGTTTATGATTATGATTTAAGGTTGGTTTTTAATTTATTTATTTTTGTTAATATGAAATGGAAAAGATATGATTCAACAA
The DNA here is from genome assembly GCA_030763125.1 of Hippophae gyantsensis. Lineage (NCBI taxonomy): Eukaryota > Viridiplantae > Streptophyta > Magnoliopsida > Rosales > Elaeagnaceae > Hippophae > Hippophae gyantsensis. Next base: position 33,195,527 of record CM061037.1, on the reverse strand, counting down.
TATGATGGTCATTAAAAATTTAGGTTTGAAGTAGTGTAGTTATTTAAAAAAATATTAATCATCACAATTTTTTTATATAAATTTTGTTTTATATATCTTAAATTTGAAATCAACTCAAATGATGTGGCATATTATTATAAGTAATTACAATCAATCTGATCATACAATTATATTTATGTTTATATATTTGTTATATTTGGTTTTTATGTATTTATTTTTATATCATGTTTTGATAGATATTCTAATAATTAGGAAATTCATGATGTTAACATTATTGATCTCAAGATCGAAACAACTCGATGTTGATATTGATGTATATTTGCAACCTCTGATAGATGATTTAAAGACGTTGTGGAATGATGGTGTAAATGTTTACGATGCACATAAAGAAGAACACTTTAGCTTAAAGAGGGTCCTTTTATGGACAATTAATAATTTTCTTGCCTATGGGAACTTATTAGGACATGCAACTAAAGGTTATATGGAATGCCCTATATGTAGTGATGGCACTTGTGCAACTTATCTTGTTCACGAATAAAAGATGTCTTATAAAAGACATAGAATATTTTTGCCATCTAGACACAAGTTTAGATACCAAAAGAAACTGTTCGATGGTGAAGAAGATCATGATCCTGTATCCCGATCTTTGTGAGGTGATGAGATATTAAGGAAATTGAATGGTATGATATTTAAAAAATATGGAAAGATGAAAAAAAGAATACTCACTAATAGAGGGAAACAAAAGAGGTCAACTAATAAAAAGAGTGAAAATGAAAATGTTACTGAATCAGTAGATTATGGTTGTTGGAATAAAAAATCAATATTTTGGGAATTACCTTATTGGAAAGACCTACACATTCGTCACATCTTAGATGTCATGCACATTGAGAAAAATGTATGTGAGAGCTTGATTGATACATTACTTAATATACCTGGAAAAACGAAGGATGAAATTAAAGCAAGACTGGATTTAAAGAAACTAGGCATAAGACTAAAATTGGCACCAAGGGTGGAAAATGATAAGAATCAAACATACTTGTCACCAGCATCATATACAATGTCAACAAAAGAAAAGGATGTGTTTTTTAAATGTTTAGCGGGTGTGAAATTTCTTGATGGTTACTTATTCAACTTAAGAAATTTTGTATCTATCACCGATAAGAAATTTTATGGATTGAAATCAAATGAATGTCATATCTTAATGTAACAGTTATTACCAGTTACTATTAGATCAATTCTTACAAAATATGGTTGATTATCAATAATTCGTCTTTGTTCATTCTTCAATACAATATGTAAGAAATCTATATCAATTGGGGAGTTAAACTCTTTACAGAAAGATGTTGTCGAGAATTTGTATCTAATTGAAAAATATTTTCCTCCTTCTTTCTTCGATATAATGATTCACTTATGTGTTCATGTAGTTCGAGAGGTTCAATTGTATGGTCCTTAAAAGATATGTAAATAATAGAAATTGACCTGAAGGATGCATGGTGGAACGTTACATTGCTGAAGAGGCTATTGAGTTTTATTCTAAATACTTTAGTGGTTGCACTGAAATTGGGAATCCTACACACAAGTTGTTCTTAGAACGTCACATGATCCAATTAGGTAACCCTATGCTTGGTGGAAGTAAGAAATTGTTTATTGATAACAGCGGATGGGAAAAAGCACATTGAACCATTTTGGTAAATAATAAGGATGCACAACCGTATATAAAGTAAGTGATGACATGTTCAACCTTTTCATTTAAAATAAAATTATTTTCTATTTACCTATTAATGATATCTAATTGATATATATTTAATAACATTACAGAATGCATATAAACTTACTGAAGATCGATCCTCGTTATAAAACAAAAGGGAGGAGAAAAATGGTTGTATGATGAACATAAGTGAGAACTTATTAAAAAGTACTTCTATGCAATGTTTTAAAACTTTGTATTAAATACATTTCATATTTTTGTATGCATAGATTCGAGTTGAACTCAACAGACCCAATCATAAAATAATAGAAAGTTTAGAATGGCTTGCACATGGATCATATGTTTGGAATTAAAATTGTTGATTAATTTTTATTTCATCATTATTTGCAGATATTTCATGGATCCTAGGGTACCAAAGATTGTAGATCCAAATGATCCATTGGGGCATTTGAAAAAAAAGGGTTGGGCGAATATACCTAATGCTCCACTTAACCTAGATGATAGAGTACCCATTCTATATGATGCTACTGGTAATCCATTAGGGAAAAATGGAAAACAATTGAAATCCTCTATTGGTAGACTAGTGAAGTCAAGTATACCAATCAATATAAATGATTGGACTAAGGTTGACGAAGCTAAAAAGTTCAAAATATGGAAAACCATTTGTGTAAGTCTCTTTTATTTTATAACTAATTACATATATTATATCTTTTTTGTATTATATATATCTCATCTTTTGTAGTGTGTTATTACAGAATCGTTATAAAGTCCATGGTACTTGGATGAGCAAGAGTTATAAGATTGAAAATAAGGCATGGAAGGAATACAAAGCTTCCAAATTAGCCAAAAATTATGTGTTTTCATAATTGGAACCACTTGATGAAGCACAACTATACAAAATCCCTGAAGAGCACCCTTGGATTGAACTCCAAGTTTGGAAAGACTTTGTGGATTATAGGCGTACAGATGAATTTCAAATTATTAAGGAAGAACATCATAATATACAAATGCATAATGTTCTTCCTAACCGTACTAAGAGGTCTTCAAATCCTGAAGTTAAACATAGAATGGTATTATTAAGTGGTTAATTTATAAATATTTTTATATTTATTTTCCTCAAATTTAAGTTGATGTCCTGGTTAATAAAGTTATTTAATTTATGTAGGAAGATGAATTGGGTAGACTGGTTACTCGTTATGAATTGTATATAGAAATAAAGACCCCTAAAATGAAGAAGTTGAGACCAATGACTTAACAAAGAGAAGAACAACTAAATAAGTTGGTTAGTAATTTAACTTGATACAAAGTCCTTATGATTTTTGCTAATTGATGTAATAATGTATGATATGTTTGTTTACTTTATTATTTGTAAAGAGCTTTTCAAGAACAAATAGCCAGGGGTGAAATAATTGAATAGCCAGGGGTGAAATAATCGAATAGCCAGGGAGAGATGCTATATATCATGCATTCGAATGCGAGCATCCGGGTCATGTTAGGGGAGGAAGCCAATATGATGGTTATATGGAGTTTTTTAACATTCCAAAATAAAAGCCTCAGATGGTTAGTAAGGAGAAGTATTGTAAAATTGAAGAAGAACTCAGCTTCTTTAAGGCCTCAATGTTAAGTGAGATTACCACTTTAAAAGAATATCAATCATAACACATGTCAGGCATGATAGTATACTACAATCAGGGCATGCCTTATTGGCCAGGCATACAACCATCCATGACAGGCATGCCACCCATGCAATCTCATGGTGCCCAACCTATATCCTATATGGGATATAGTCATCCTAGTGGTCCTCCCTTTATGCCAGGAATGCAAATGCAATCAGGTAGTGGTTTATTTTCTCCAATGCAATATGGGCATTCTCACCATCCATCACATCACGAAAAACGCTTTGATAAGAATGTACTTCCAATAGCTACCCCACATAGGAGTCCTCCTCTATTTGATGAATAGTTTGTGGTAAGATTTAAAGTTTATGTAGATAGTCTATTATTTTTATTTTTTATTATATATTTTATTTATTATATATAACGCTTAAATTTTTTACAGAATATGAAATGTTTGTTGAAACATCCTTCATCAACAAACTTTGTTGCTATTGGAACGGTACAACAATTGAGCGATGATCGATTGATTCATAATCAATATTTTCCAAATTATTGGCAAATAGTAATTGATCAATCATTGCTCCATGATTGTCCACTACATGTGCCTTCTGATGCTACCACAGTCCAAGAAGCGGTTCGACAATATGTGGCTTAGCCGTCGAGTCAAGTTGTGATTAATTTTGACATGGTACTATTTTTTTACTTAAAATAACACTTTTTACTAATATTATATTATTATTCTTTTATTGTTATTAATATATATAATACTTCTTCTTTAGTATATTATACCAAAATTAGTAAGTATGGTACATTTAAGAAATACAAAGCAAGTATCTCGTGGTAAATCTATGTCTAGTGGGAAATCATCGTGCACTAAGTCATTCAGAAAGAAGCCATGGAAAAAGTATAGTTATGATTATGCTATAAATTTTAGCAAAAATCTTGGCGATTTGATGACTATTGTTGCAAGGGCATCTTGTGTAGACATTGGTCAAACCTATATATCAATCGAGTGTATATTGCAACTCTTTGAATATCAAATTATCGATTTAAGTATAATTCAAGTGTGGACAAGGTGAGTCCTCAACCGGTAAATAACTTTCATTTATGTAAAACATATATAATTATATTTATATTAGCTCATTATTTATATATAATTCTTTTATATAAGGCATGTTATTATTGACTTCAAGCTAATCACACATCACATTGAGCAATGTTCTATAATTCTTCATTTGTCAATCAATATCAAGAAAATGATGTTAGCATCAGAGCTAAACAATTATGTGATAAGGCATTAACACTTAACATAAATCAGAAGTTGATAATCCCTTGGTCACTAAGGTTTGAACAAGGCTAAGATCATTGGATGTTGGTAATCCTTGATCTATATGGAAATCATGTTTGGTACTGTGACTCAACTTCCATAGAATTAAGTAAAGATACAAAAGCAGTTGTTGAAATGTAAGAGTTATAGCTAGCTATTTTTCTTCTATTGTTCTTTGTAATATTTAATAAAAAACTAACCGTTATAAACTTTGATAGGGCATGGAAGCTGTGGAACAAGAGTAAGGGCATTGCCATTAAAAAATCTCATAAGTTTATATGGGACAAAGTTATGGTATGTACAGACAAATATTAATAATTTAATTAATTTTACTATTGAATAATAAAGATGTTCGAATTTTTAAAATAATGTACACTTGTTTTTTGTAGGTTCCACAACAAAATGATGAAGTCATGTGTGGTTTCTATGTCATGAAGTTTATAAGCGAAATCATCACAAATATCAAAATTTTAATTAAATATGTGGTAATATATTTTATCAATATAACTTTTTAACATATATGAGTTATTTTTTGTGAATTCATGAAATTACATTCTTATTTTGAATTGAAATACATGTAGTTCTTTAGTTGGAACAAGTCGAGCTATGACTCGCAAATTTTTGATGATTTACAAGAGGAATGGGCAGAACACATGGTTCGAATTATATCATCACAAGAAGAATCAAGAAAAGATTTTGATGATCTTGAATAGCATATGACAACATCATGGTAATTTTTATAATTCTTTAATTTCTCTATTCCTATGTCTGAAGTCTAGGCAGCTTGTTTGATGGATGTTTTGTTTGATTAATATTTTGTTTGATGGATGTTTATATGCTCATGTATTTAAGGAAATGAATTGTTATATGGACCTAGTTTTTTCTCAAACTTCATCTCATCTCTCTAGCCTAGTTCCCTTGTATGACAACATCATGGTAGTCACTGGCTAGCCAAGTATAAGAAAACCACCAAGAATCATCATTCTGGAATAATATCATGAATTCACAAAAAATAACTTATATATGTTAAAAGATTAGTAAAAGAGATTACCACATCGACACTGGAGTGATATAATAATAGCATAACCCTTCGAAATCATATTAGCACTGTATTAATCTTTTATCTATAAATATAAAGCTATTTGGAATCAAGCTGGTATTTTTAATGCTATAATGAGCTCTAAATATGAAGTTAAGTGTAACTCTGATTTGTTACCTGGATTGGTTGGGCAAAAAACAGTTCTTCCATAAGTTTATGGGCACCAAAACTCAACCAACCTAAGTAACAAAACAGAGTTACACTTGATTTCATATTTAGAGCTCATTATAGCATTAAAAATACTAGCTTGATTCCATATAGCTTCATATTTATAAACAAAAGATTAATATAGTGCTAATATGATTTCAAAGTGATAAGGTTATTATTATATCACTCCAGTGTCGATGTGGTAATCTATTTTACTAATTTTTTAACATATATAAGTTATTTTTTGTGAATTCATGATATTACATTCTTATTTTGAATTTATTATATATAGTTCTTTGGTTGGAACAAATGGGGCTATAATATGCAAATTTTTGATGATTTACGAGAAGAATAGATAAAACACTTTGTTCAAATTATAACATCAGGAGAAGAATCTGATGATCTTGAATAACATAGAACAACACCATGGTAATTTTTATAATGCTTTAATTTCTCCATTCCTATGTCTCTGAAGTTTGGACTACTCTTGTTTGATAGATGTTTACGTGCTCATGTATTTAGGGGAATGAATTGTTATATAGACTAGCTATTTTTTGCCCAGTTTTCTTGTCACTATGCTTGTGATTCTAAACCAACCAAGCTTCTTTTCCTTGAAATAAAGTGGGAATATTACAAAATGCATGACAAAAGAGACGACATCATTTTATTTGTAATTTAAGTTAAATATATATGTATTGTATATAAATTATTTTTTTGTAAAAATTTAATTCTCAAATAATTAATTAATATTTAATTTTTAATTATTTGTATTATTTAAACTCTTTGTTATACACATTTTGGTTTTTCTGCTATTATGTAATGATTTCAAATACATGTTTTAATCTAGGTATAATAGAAAATGAGAAATTTTGTAAAAAAAAATTAAAATCAGTTCAACGCGTGAATAGACTTTATATTTTAATTAATCGCATTTAAAGTTGATTCGGTGTCGTTTTTGGCGTAGTGGTGGAAAGTTAAATAGTTTGTTAATTTCTTAGATAAAAAGTGTAATTTAATTAAATTAATCAATGACCTAACAGGTGGCATCAAGTGATTTAACTTATAACAAATAGTGACCCGATCGAATGTGTTACCTATACATTTAAGAAATAATCAATAATATGAGTTTATATTTCACTAATCTAATTAATTCTAAAAAATATAATTAACTAGATAAATATCCTATTAGTTCTCTATTTATTTATTACTTGCATGTCTACCTACAATTTGTACGAGCTAATCTATCATTTATCTTTTTATTATTTTTTGTTATTAGTTTATACATTTCAAAACCTAAATCATTGTAACAGAATTGTAAGGTTTATGTGAGTTATAGTGATATTCGTGAACAAAACATCTAAATGTAATTTTAGTTTCTAGTATGTCTTTTAAGAATACTTTTAAACCGAAGAAATTATCGAGCTCCAACGAACACATCTTAGGTATATATCTTTTCTTATGCATGTTATTTCATATTGGACATATATGAACATTTTGCATATAGGTCACTTAATCAATTGAAACATGACTAGATCGATCGAGGTGAGTAGATCGATCAAGAATAGATCTATCTTAATTAAAAGTGGCTGAATTAATTTGACTAGATCGATCTATTTGTTTCAAAATTTATTTTTTATTACCACTAGATCGATTGAGGATTGACTAGACCGATCAAACTTTTTGGTTCGATCGATCGAGTTCAACTTAGATCGATCAAATGGCTAAGGCTTCAACTTAAAATATTATGTAAAGTTTGTATTTTAAACTGTAACTTTTTGAAAGTTAGAGTGCCTGTATAGTTTCAAACTTTGAAAACAAATTAAGTACACATAAGTTCTAAAAGTATAAATATTTTTAATTATTACAAATATTGTAAAGTAACTAAAAATTCAACTATAACTAATTTGATAACTTCTTGCTTTTATAGAATTAAAAGTTGTACAATTTAAGACAAATAAAAAATAATATAATAAAAATATTTGGGCTCAAACATGTTTATGTTACTTTTCACACAATTTTATATTCTCATATCATTAAATAAACTCTCATTTTATCGCTTCAACCCTTATATTTAAATTATACCAAATTTTGTTCTATATGAAAAATTAAATAACCTCACAACAAATTTGAGAAAACAAAAAATATGACCATACTACCTAATAAGTCATATATATAATAATTATTAGTGTTACAAATATGCATTAAAATAACTATGAGATTTCTTATTATTTTAATTTTATAAAGAAAACTAAGAATGTATGATTTAATAATCAAAACTAAAGACTCTAATTTTCTCTTCTTAATTAATTGATCATGTTATTTATTTATTATTCTATAAATAATTAATTTTATTTAAAAACATTGAATTTTTAATAATTTTTTACTAAAATAACTATATGTAATTTGTAATATTTTAATTTTATATAAAATAAATTTATGAAATCGTAATTAAATAATTCAAACCGAAGAGTTTTTTAAAATTTTAAATTATTTCAAAAAAAATTAATTTTAATTAAAAACATTACATATTTGAACTATGATCAAAATAATTATATAAAATCAATAATTTTTTAAATTTTATTAAAAATTTATAAAAAGAGTGATTAAATAATTCTAATTGAAATTTTTAGAATTCTAGTTTTTAACTCTTAATTAAACTATTATTGTTGATATTTATTATTTAAAAAATTAATTTTAATTAACATTAAAGTTTTGAAGAAATATAATTAAAATAATTATATGTAATCTATAACTTTTTAATTTTATAAAAAAATTATGAAACTATGATTAAATATTCTAACTAAAGTATTTTAAAATTTTAGTTTTTAGTGTTTTTAATTAATTCCTTCCGTTAGTTATTTATTATTTCAAATAATTAATTTTAAAAATATTAAAAATGAAAGTTATGAAAGTGTGATTAAATAATTATAATTGAATTAAGATATTAAGAAATATATATATACACCAAGAAAGTGGTTAAATAATCCAAAGTAAATTAATTTAAAATTTTAGTTTTTAATTTCTAACTAAATCATGTTATCCATAATTTATTATTTCAAAAATAATTAATTTTACTTAAAAATATTAAATTTTTGAAAAATTGTGACCAAAATATTATAAGCAATTGTAACTTTTTAATTTATAAAAATGATGATTAAATAATTTTGTAATTAACGTTTTTTTTAAATTCTAATTTTTAATTTTTAATTTCTAATTAAGACATTATGTTTGTAATTTATTATTCTAAAAATAATTACTTTTAATTAAAAATATTAAAATTTTCAAAGTGTATGATATATTTAATACATAAATAATTATATTAAGTTATATGAGAAAATGTATTGACACTTATAATAGACCTCACTAATGAAAATATGACATATCAATTTTGGGGTTATAATGATTATTTTTATATAAAAATGTAAATTTATTCTTTTCTAGTAATTATAAGATAATTTTATTTTTAACCTTGAACATATATTCAATTTTTTAGGAAGTAATAACATAATTTAATGCATTTTGGTAAGTAAATTAAGTATATTTTAATTTTTATAACATTTTCAAATTTTTTTTTTGAAAAATAAGTTTAATTTATTCAAAATAAAAAAATATATTAATAACATCTTAATCAAAAAATTTAAAATACATCAAATTATTAAAATTATCTTAAGAACATTAATAATAGATCTATAGTTTAAAGAGCAAATTTTTCTATCATTCTTCTTTAGCTCTTTCTGTCTCATTCTAAGCATGAATTTAGTTTTTGAACTTTTAAATTTTAACAAAATTTCAAATAATAATACTTTATTTATATTTAAATCTAGAAAAAAACTTAACAAAAGATGCCTAATATCACCATAAATTAGATTTTGTGAAAACTTATGACACTAGATCTAAATATACATAGAATGCAAAAATTAAAAGAACAACTCTTCTAATATTTATTTGAAATGAAAATTAAATAACTACTAATCTATTAGAAAGAAAGTTCTCACCTAAAATGAACTTCTTTAAAAAAGATCTAAATATATGTAGAATGCAAAAATCACATAACAACTCTTGTAATATTTATTCAAAATGAAAAATAAATAACTAATAATCTATTAGAAAGAGAGTTTCCACGTAAAAGGAACTCCTTGTTTAGTAAAAAGGAGGAAGACTAAGAAAAAGATGATAAAGAAGAAGAAGAATAGCAAAGGTAAGAGAGAAAAGAGAGAAAATTCAATACTAACATTTTTAATATATATTTACTTTTCGGTGCATGTTATGAATGTTTTATTTAACATTCATATTTTTTTCTTTATATTTTTAAAAAATATATATATCTAAAAATTTAAATTTAACATATGTATTTCAAAATATATTTAAAATGTATGAAAAAGTGAAAACATATTCCTTTTTTAGAAATTAAAATTAAAAATAAAGATAAAAGTAGATTATATATGAAATGGAAGATATTATTTTCTTGTTATCATTGAAATATCATTTATTTTATTTCTAGAAGTGTAAATTTTTATAAAATATTAATAAGATTTACTATGTAATCTAATAAGTTTTAAAACTTATCTTATATTATCTAATTTAATTTTTATTAAAATAAAGTGATACTAAGATATTAATAATTAAGATATTTTATTTGTTTTTAATAAATTTATATAATATAAATATAAAGAAATAATAAAAATAATATAATATATGTTTAAAATTAAGCATACTTAAAATCTAAATAAAATAAAATTAAATAGATAATATTTAAATAAAATAAAATAATATATTAAATATATTAAATAAAACATAAAATAAAATAATACTGATCACTTTATATCTCGCACAATGTCTCGTGATTAATACCAACTTCAGCCCCCACCAAAGGCTTTTTCAATGACTAAGCCACTAATGTGGATAGTAAGTGATTAAAAAATCTTCATCTATTTTTAATATTTTCATTTAATTAATTTTATTTTTATCACTATAAAATTATATTTATATATATATATGAAAAATATTTTTGAATATATATATATATATTATAAGAAATATTATATTATGTAATTAAACTTAAAATTTAAAAATAAATAAATAAAGTATCATTAGTTTGACCTAAGTAGCCCACAATTGGACATGGGATTGCTTTTTTATCTTATGCTCAGCATCATTAATTTGACAGTAAGTAAGTGGACTTGGAGAGAGGAACTTTAAGTTATAAAACAACAGGATATTTCCACAAAATAGCAGACAATCCAAACTACTTATGGGACCAACATCATTGATTAAACCACAAAGTCCTCATGCGAATCCATTTGCATCTATCACACTTTTCCTTTTTTCTTTCCGAAATCACCCAATTGAAATTTTCACACACACATATATATATATATATGTTAGTTGTGTAAAAATATATTATGAACATGGACATAAATGAGTCTATTTCGTGATTTCTTTTTTCTTTTAATCTGACGATGGAAATGAAAAGCTTAATTGAAAAGAAGTTTGTTAATCATGTTATAATAGAGGACGTACGATAGAAATTAAATGTGATGAGACAAGAGAACAGTGATATCATGGTCAAAGGCTCAAAAGCAAAAGGCAAACTCAATTGGTTATCAAGATAACAAAAGGCCCCATGGGTAAAGCTCGATCTAATTATGAGCACCCCAATCTTGCCGAAATCATTTCAAAATATATGAATTTTATAATTATACATTTTTTATTATTGAATATAATCACATAAATTTAATTAATAATAATGTATCAATATCAATTTTATGAATAAATAAAATTTTCATCTCAAAGATTTCAATTTAAATTTCTTTTAATAATTTCATAATATAACCAAAAAGGTTGAATGAGAATTTTTGAGGTGGTTGTACAAAATAGGTCTTTTCCTAGACCACATCCCCCCCACTAACAAACTCTGCATGAACTCTCCCTCCATTTTTGTTTGTTCAAAAGCCTAAATAGCCATCATTAGATAAACATGGCACAAATCTATGAATCTGTATAACAACCATTAGTTACAGGAGGGTTATAATTTGAAGCTTGGTTGTCGTCTTGGTTTCTTTTAGCAAGCTCTCTAGCAAGGAGAGTATCACTTGCCATTATTCTCTCCACGTCATATCTTGATATGTCAAAGTTAGTCACAGCAATAAGACCACGAAACTTTATTGCTGCTATGTCATAAGCCTCAGCGGCTTCCTCTTGTGTGCCTAAAATATAAGTGAAGAAATACACTTTGTTTTAGTAGTGAGTAGAACAAGTCATCATTTCAAACATTGGACTTTAGAGATAACTCACTGAATGTCCCGAGATAAAGATCCTTGTTTCCGGCGACTCTACCAATCCGAGCTTGCCACCGACCATGTTGATGATGCCTGTTGGACAATGACATAAAAAATGGAAGATTTAGAGGATATTCATTTTTCTGTAGGATGCAAAAGTGACAATATTTTCGGAATATTACACAAAAGGCTTAGAAGACCTTGTTACTCCTCTGTATATTGAAGCTCCCCTTGAGAATCCACTACTTTTCCTGCATATATAGCATAATGTGTTGTCACATAAAGTAAGCAAACAAAACATGTAATTGGTCAGTAGCTTTCTTAGTACATTTGATAAAGACTTGACATTTCTCTTAGGAGTTCCCTTGTTCGAATCCCCACCACGCCAAAAAAATAAAAACAAAACATGTAATAGAATGAACATGTACAGAAGCAAAAAATTTACCTTCTTAAGTGAGCTACATATTCCTGTCTGGACATGTTTTTCATTTCTTCAACTTCTTTCTGATAATTCTCCAACTTCAAAAACAAAATGACTATGACGTTTCATAAACAAAAGCTAGGATAGGCTGTTTATATGATCAAACAATGTAAGGAGAAAAACGAAACAAAACATTTACAGGAAAGTTGATGTGAGTAGAGAGTCCCCAATACTTAATTGCTGCTTGATCATAAGCTCTTGCAGCTTTTTCTTCCATATCATAACCCCCTAAAGCATATAAATATGGGACCTTTAGATCTTGCATTACATTATAGGAAATGATATAAATGATTAAGAAATCAAATATGAAAATAAATAAAGGCTTACCCAAATAAACTGAGAATGGTCATATGAGCATCCCAGCCAAGGAATAAATAAAACAGAATCAACTGGTAAGGACAAGAACAAAAAAAGGAACAAAGAAATAGGCAGTTGTTAAAAGAAAGCAACACACGTTTCTTTATACTAACCTTGTCTTCCTTTCCTACTTTGTCCTTCTCTCTTCACACTGTTGTCCCATAAATGTGCCTCATATCTACCAGTCCATCTATGCCTGATTAAAAACAACCCACCGTCAAATCATAACATGGGATAAAAGAAGAGAAAATAAAGGAACAAATAAGAAAAAGACTAACCTAGTAACACCTCTGTATTGAGAGGTCCTCTGTCCAAATGTATCTATAGACTTCCTGTGAACAATTTGCTTTTGAACCATATTTTCTAATCCCCTTTTCTTTGTATCCATGACCACATTGTCAGTCACAGTTGGTGAGATTTGTTGTAATCCCGTGATACAGCTAGACTGAGAGCCAGGACTCATAGACAAGCTCAAAGACTGTAAATCTCCATAAGCCATTCTATTAATAGACACAGATTCATCTTTATTAGTATCCAAGTAATCCTTGGAAACCCAATTCTTCATCTCAGAAATGTCATGAGTGCTCATTGTTGGAAGCTGCAGATAATTTGAAAAGGCAGCATTGGTCTCCTTAACCTGCTCTAACATCATTTGATGGCTTCTTAGGTCAGAGTAATAAGAATACTGATCAGTCTGAACCTGTTGTGATTGCTCTAAGTGTTTTTGACTTTGATTCAGAAAAAATTGGTTGTTTTGGTCATTTTCTTGGTTTTGGTCGTAAAAAATGTGGTCTAAGTTTAAAGCCCTAGTTTCTCCTCCATTGCTTTCATAATGATGGGTCCCCATTGTTGTACTTCCAAAGAAATCCTCTAGTTTTGGAGTTGAAGTAGTTGCCATTGCTTCACATAAAGAAGAAAAAAAAAACAAAAGAATAGCCCAGAAGTTAAAACATTTAAGAAATGCCCAATATAATAGAATATGTAATTAAAAAAGTTTGAGCTTAACCTTGAGCCTGAGACCTGTTGAGAGCTTCAATAATACAAAGTGACCCATCAGACTTGAGTGGCATAGCAGATAAAGGAGAATACAAACCATTTTGTTCTTCAAGTCCATAGTAAGCTCCAAAGTTAAGTTGAGGTGAAGAATGGAAAAAGCTAACTGGAAGTGAGTGTGAAACAGCAGAAGAAGAATGAGTTTGATTAAGGAGTTGAGAATCAGAAGGAATTTCCATCTTCATGTTTGGTGAAAGAGAGAAACTCAACAAGTTACTACTAAAAGGTTTCATCTTGTGCCTTTCCTACTAAATAGATATTAATCCACTTGATTTGGCTCTCTCTACACGAAGATTATGAAGTGGGTATTTTTGTTTATTTTAGTTGCAGAAAATCTAATGAGTCATCTTTATACAAATCCAACTTTCTGAAACTAAGCTACAGAGCTTATCTCACTTTATCAGAAAAGATTGATAAAGAGAACAATGCAAGTTCCTTTAAAGTTTAAACTAAACAGAAAGAATGAGTAGTAGCAGCAAGCAATGCTGGGCATATACTTGTTCACATATTTCATAGGGATCTGTGTATGAGAAAGACATCTTCTTTAGCTTTAAAACTTGGAATCCCTACTTGCCCCTTTCCTTTTAGCTTTTCTTTTAGAACTCTATAAACATAAAAATCCAATAAATATTTTGTTTGAGAAAAAGATGAATAAGACCAAAACGAACTGCATTTAGGAAACCTCATTATTCATGTGAGTAAGAATTTAAAAACTCAGAAACCCTGAAGTCAATAGCCTAACTTGTAACTCCTTCCTATTTTTTTTCCCGATCCTACTCTACTATAGGGAAATTGGGGAATAAGATTTCTATATTCACTGTCTAATCCACCTCATTTGAGAGGAAATTAGATAAATTAAAAATTATAATTGACATGAATCTCCAATCCACTAACTTTTTTGGTGCGCGGTATTCTCATTATGGAAACCCTTACCATTTTATTTTTAAATATTAAACACGTTATTTAGAATTGTGCAACGGTAATCATTTATTTTCGTAAATTAAATATATTAATTATTTTTAGGAAAAAAAATTAAGTACAATGTATTTAAATATACTTACTATCATATAGGGAGATAGGTGGATATATATTTGATAAGAAAAGGTATTAAAATTACAAAATATGAGAAAAAATCGAAAATAAAGTGATTGAATAATAAAATGTTAAAAACGAAATTGATTAAATGTTAACTAAGATATTTAATTTATGAAAATAGGATAAATATTTTTTGAGATTTTTAACTTTAATTAAGTTTACATGAACATATTTAAAAAATATTTTTAAAGATACTTAAATAATTAATTAATTGGTATTAATTAGTTCATATAATAATTAATTAACATATATAACAAAATTTAATTAATTGTTAATTAAGTGACTTAATAATTAATTAAATAAGGTAATAAAATTTAATCATAAAAATATATTTAAATAAAATAATAATTTAAGCATCTTTTTGTAAAGGAAAAAACTCAGGTTTTATATAAAATATAACAAAGCTTAATTAGCTAGTCGTATGTGTACTTTTTCCTCAAGCGACCCCTTCCCTCTCTATTCTATACTGTTACTTCTCTATATTGATTGACTAATAATAGTGGATTTAGTGGGTGTACATTATTAATGCCCTAGATTTTGAGTAAATGATCTCTGGCACACAAAGAGCTTCAAATAGATTTTCACAGGGCAGAAAGACAAACTGTTCTTCTAGTCACTTCACCAGTACTATAGGCAGCTTCTGCACAGAACCTACTCTAATTTGCACCTTGCTCATAGCCTAATAGGCATCTACCATTTTCTTATATTCTTGCATTCTAACTTGCAAGCCTGAAATTGGCATTTTAAAAATAAATAAATAAAAGAAAGAAAAATAAAATTATAACCTTTTTTTCCCCTTCCTTAAAGGAAAACTTTGGCGATTGCTACAACGACCAAATTGATATTTAACGAGCTGGTAGAGCCAGTCTGATCAAAGTTAATATTCCTTTAATGATGAAAAAGGATCACTTAAAGAACATCCTTTTTCTTTTTCTATTTGTGGAATATGCATATTATATCCTACAAGTAATAATTACGTTTTATTCATGAAATGGGTTTATGATAACTTGGATTCATACCAAATATCATAGATGATCAATTTATGAATACATAGAATTTCATGATAAATTTTAGGCATTATAAAAATAATTTGAAGATGTAAATGTTAATACAAATAGTGTTATTTTTGAATCATGATCTAACAAGTTTGTTCACGTGTATTTTGAATATCAAGATCTTTGTTAAAAATTGTTTTTATATTATACTTAAAATTATATATGTTTTTGAGGACTCAATTTCTTTTTCTTACTAATTAGTTATTTGTACATTGTTTAAAAAAATTACTCATATAAATTTTCATAATTCTCATATTTAAAGAGGAAATAATGCAATAATTGATTGTATATTCTTTAAAACATCTAATATTTTTACAACGATGTGATAATGAGATCGCATACAATTCACATTTTTTTGTTATATTTTATCCTTGATTGGAAATATATATGATACTTGACCAGATAAATCATACAGTAGTGTTTCTTTTTAAAACTATGTTTGCATGCAAAATTGCATGGGCAAGTTCATGCATTGGAGACAGATTTTCAAGAGGGCATCATTGGGTTGAAAAAGAAAAGTGGGAATAAGTTAAGGAATGATAAATGTCCAACTAAGAACCAATGAAGAATTAAATAAGAATCGAAGGAAAAAAAAAACTTTTTGATTGCAATATGATGAGCAAATGCATCATCTACACCCACCAGAGTACTAAGGCCAATAAAACACTACTAGAAATAGTGCATTTCCATACTAAAGAAGTTTGTGCTGTCTTAGCAAAACTTGCTTTCTTTCATTTTCATCACTCATTTAATGGGAAAAGAGTAGGTGGACCTCTTTTCTCTACTTTGTCTGATTTTAATAGGGCGTGTTGAACTAACACCTAATTAGCAATATGGACTGTTTCAAATGTCTCTATTCATTTACCATTCATGGGCTATTATGCTCTCTCAACACGTGACACCAATTAGCTGGATTACTGATTAGGGTACCTTAATCAATGAAAACATAATCTGGCCATATTACATAGGCCATAACAAAATCCATGAGTTCTTAGGAACCTTCTCATAGCTTTCTTCTTTGGACAGGTAAATATACAGAATGGAGAATTCTGGCTGTATTATTCTTCTACATATAGGTTGTGTTTTGAAATTATAGTAAATATTTTTTTTTCCTTTTTATTAGGACCCATTTTGTAACAATTTATATTTTCAAGTACTATTTTTTTACGTTTGAAACTAATTTTCTATTTTCTAATTTATTTAAAGAAAAAATAAAATCTTAATTTAGTAAAAAGTCTTTTTCTTTCATTTTCTCAAAAGTTACAACAAAGAATAAATATAGTTAAATACTTGCTATATGGTTTTCAAAACCATTTTTTTTAATAACAATAAATGTGTAAAATTGAAATCAATCTGAATTAATTTTGAAATTGAAAATAAAATTGATTATCAAATAATAGTTATTTTGAAAATTTAGGTTAAAAAATGGAAATTGAAAGCATAATTGTTTACAAAATATGTCTTAAACGATTCTTACCGGTGTAGGATCCAGCTAGAAATTTATTCAAAAAATTGCCAAATCTTAAGCACTCTAATAGAGGACATGAGGTTGACTACAATGGATGATTTGAGGAGTTGAAAGAAAAGGCGTTATTCTTTAAAATCAAGCACATCCTTTGTTTTATAAATTAATTAATACGAAATATAAACTAAAAATTATTGAATGCTTGACAAGAAACACAAACCATTTTTCTTCTTTATTTAGTACAATTTCTTCTTTTTTGTTCAATTTGAAACGGGTTGAAAAGTCTAACCAATATAGGAGACCAAGAAAGCCGGACAAACAGAATATTCATATGACCAAATACAATCTGTTTAGGTGGTTTAGGAGTCAATACTTTCTTCACAACATGTCTCAAAGTGTTTGTAAAAAGAATGAATTAACAGCAGCTTTACTAGCACAATAAGGACCTGCCATGGAGTTGGAACTTTTCCCACAACACTTCCCACATTGACAATGCAACCACTGCGCGGAGCAGCCATATGGGGAACGAAATTTTGTACTAATCTCATCTTCCCTAGAGTGTTTGTTTCCAAGTATTTTTTTTAATTGTTTCTAATGAAAGCTCAACTAAAGGACAAATGCTTCCAATTCCAGCATTGTTAATTAAAATATCATTGTGACCACATTTGGATATAATAGTATTCACAATCTCGTGTATGTGTTGCGTGATGTCTGAGGCAATGATTGACAATTTTGCACAACAAATGTGTTATATAGTTATTTAGTGAACAAATTAGAAAAGTTTCACATTGGTTAGAAATGAAGATGAGTATTGAATTTGAGACTATAAATAAAACCTTTTTTCATCATTTGTAAAATATCCTAAAATTTGTAAATCTTCCTCTCTTTTCTAAGAGTAATTGATTAGTTCAATTTTTTCCAATTAGTTATAATTTGGAGTTCATCCATTTGGAAATAGTGGAAGTAGTCAACGATATTTGAGGACCTAGGTAATATTCATACTGAATCTCATTAAATTTATGATGTTATTATTTTTTTGCTTTAATATTTCTGTTTCAATATCTGCTTTAGTTTATTTTAGCATTATTCTGTCGAGTTAGTTTGAGTTCTATTTATTTAAATCATAAGTGAATAGTAACTACTTAGAATAGGAAAAATATACCCGATTTTCTCAACAATTGGTATCAGAGCCAAAGGTTTATACTTAGGCATTTATTTGTATTCTTTTTGTTTGCTATTGGAATATAGTTTCTAGTTGATGTAATTTGAAGAAATAGCGGAAGAAAAATTTCTTTCAAACAAAGGCAATCATCCACATCAGGCAGAGCAATGGTTATGAATGCAAGGTTTGAGATGAAGAAGTTTGATGGAACCGGTCATTTCAGCACATGGCAAGGCAAAGTTTTAGATGCTCTATTTCAATAAGGTCTAAACATCGCCATTGAAGAAGAGAAACCAGATGGAGCAGATGAAGTAGAGTGAAAAAATATCAATCGATTACCATGTAGTACAATTTGTTCGTGTCTCTCAAGAGAACAAAAGTACACGTTTATGAAAGAGACATCTGCAAGTAAGTTATGGAAGACATTGGAGAACAAGTTTATGAAGAAGAGTGGACATAATCATCTTTATTTGAAGAAGAAGTTGTTCCATTTTGAATACCTTCCAGGTACTAAAATAAACGACCACATTACTGCTTTTAATCGATTAGTAGCAGATTTATTAAATATGGATGAAACTTTTAAAGATAAAGATTTAGCCTTGATGTTGTTAGCTTCCCTTCTTGATGAGTTTAATCACCTTATTACGAGCTTACTCATTGGGAAGGATAAAATGTCTTTTGAGGAAGTTTGTACTACTTTGTATAGTTAATAAATTCGAAAGAAAGATAAAAAAGAAAGCATGAGTGAAGCAACGGAGGTACTATTTGTAAGAAGACGTCCGCAAACACAACAGAAAGGAAGGAGAGGTAGATCTCTGTCAAAAGGAAGGCTTTGTAATTATGAATGCGCCTTTTGTCATGAGAAAGGCCATTGGAGGAAAAATTGTTTAAAACTACAGAAGAAAGGAAAAGCTATGCAATTTGATGCATGTGTAGCTAAAAGCAATTCAAATTCAAATTTTTCATTGGTTGGTTGTTCAACAGCATCCCATCCTGGTGATTGGATTTTTGATTCAGCGTGTACCTTCTATTTGTCTCCTAACAAGGAGTGGTTCTTTAACTTTGAATAACTAGACGGTGGATTTGTTTTCATGGGTAATGATTATCCATGCAAATTTTTAAGGATTGGTACAATTCGTTTGAAGAATCAAGAAGGTTCAACCAGGGTCTTGACGGATATTCATTATGTTCTAGATATGAAGAATAATCTCATTATTGTGGGAGTCTTAAAATCAAAAGGCTTCGCTGTGACCATACAAAATGGGATATTGAAGGTTACTTTTAGAGTACTTGTGGTGATGAAAGGTGTTCGGAAGAATAACTTGTACTACTACCTTGGTAGTACGGTTATTGGGACAACATCAGCAACAATTTCAGATGAATCATATGAAGAGGTTTTAACCCAAGAACCTCCATAACAATAAGAATAAACTGCAGTTGATAGGCCACAATAAAAAAATATCAAGGTGCCTGCTCGATACAAGGATTTTGATGACCTACCTGTTCAATTTAAGAATATGGGCCTATGCACTTTCAATTGTGCATAATGATGTTCCTTCCATATATAAAGAAGCAATCAAAAGCCCTGAAGTTGAAGGATGGAAGGAAGTCGTGGATGAAAAACTTTTGTCCCTTCATAAAAATAAAACATGGAAGTTGACATACTACCTAAGGGCAAGAAGGAAATTGGTTGCAAATGGGTGTATGTAAAGAAAGAGGGATTTCCTAACAAAGATGGTATTTGCTACAAGGCAAGGTTGGTGGCTAAGGGCTACACTCAGAAGGAGGGAATCGATTATAATGAGGTATTTTCTCCAGTTGTAAAACACTCCTCCATTAGAATTTTGTTGGCCTTGGTAGCACAGTTCGATTTGGAACTAGTTCAACTTGATGTAGAATTGTGTTTCTACATGGTGACTTAGAAAAGGAAATCTATATGTCTCAGCCAGAAGGGTTTAATGTTGCTGGTAAAGAGAATTGGGTTTATAAGCTGAACAAATCATTGTATGGATTGAAGCAATCTCCAAGGCAATGGTACAAACAATTTGATCAATTTATGTTGTAGTAGAAGTACACCAGAAGCACACATGATCATTGTGTGTATTTTCGCAAGCTACAAGATGATTCTTTCATCTATCTCCTAATGTACGTAGATGATATATTGATTGCATCAAAGAGCCAAGCAAAAATTGAGAAGTTGAAGGATCAACTAAGTTAGGAGTTCGAGATGAAAGATTTGGGATAAGCCAAGAAGATTCTCGGTATGGAGATAAGCAGAGATAGGAAGAAAGGGAAGCTTATTTTGACCCAGAGTCAATATTTGAAGATGGTACTACAACTTTTTGGTATGAATGAATAGACAAAACATGTAAGTACTCCACTAGTTCCTCAATTCAAGCTTAGTGCTCAATTATCTCTTAAGAATGATGCAGAACGAGAATATATGGAAAATGTATCATATGCAAATGTGGTTGGTAGCTTGATGTATGCAATGGTGTGTACAAGACCTGACATTTCACATGCAATTGGTGTTGTAAGAAGGTACATGCATGATCTTGGTAAAAGACATTGATTGGATGTGAAATGGATTCTACGGTATATTATAAATACTATAGATATTGGTTTAGTATTTCAGTAGGATAATACTGTTGGTCAATGTGCAGTCAGATATTGTGATTCCGACTATGCAAGAGATTTAGATACGCGTCGGTCAACTATTGGTAATGTGTTTACTCTTGCTAGAGCACCAGTCAGTTAGAAGTCTACCTTGCATTACAAAGTTGCTTTGTCTACTACAAAGGCAAAGTATATGGCAGTTCCAGAGGCTATGAAGGAAGCTATTTGGTTACGAGGTTTGCTTGAAGACTTGGGAGCTGGTCAAAAACATATTAAGGTGTTTTGTGATAGTCAGAATGCTATTCATTTAGCAAATAACCAAGTCTACCATGCACGTACAAAGCACAATGATGTTCGTTATCATTTCGTGCGAGAGATTATTGAAGAAGGTGGAGTACTAGTTCAGAAGATCAGTACTACAGAGAATCTCACAAATATGATGACCAAAGTGGTAACAAAAATCAAGTTCAAACATTGTCTGGACTTGATTAACATCCTGTAAATTTGAATTGGCACTGGCGTCGCTGATCTAGTGATTGAAGAAATCATTTAAGAATCACTAAGTCATTAAGGTGGAGATTTGTTATATAGTTTCTTAGTGAGAAAATTAGAAAAGTCCCACATTGGTTAGCAATGAAAATGAGTGTTAGATTTGAGACTATAAATAAAGCCTCCTTCACCATTTGTAAAACATCCCAAAATTTGTAAATCTTCCTCTCTTTTGTAAGGGTAATTGATTAGCTCATTTTTTTCCTAATTAGTTATAATTTGGAGTTCATCCATTTGGAGATAGTGGAAGTGGTCAACGACGCCCGATAACCTAGATAACATTTATACCGAACCTCGTTAAATTTCTAATGTTATTATTTTTCTGTTTTAATATTTCTGTTTTAATATTTCTGTTTTAATATCTGCTTTAGTTTATTTTAGCATTATATTTCTAATAGTATTATTCTGTCGGATTAATTTGAGTTCTATTCATTTAAATTATAAATAAATAGTAACTATTTAGAATGGAAAAAATATATCCAATTTTCTCAATAAAATGCCTTGCACTACTCATAATTGAGCCTCATTTGGCACAGCTAGTGACTAGAACTACTTTAGGGTTAGTGATCATGTTACTTTGCCACTTGACGTGGATGATATATATCTATATCATTATTGGTTGATTTTATTTGCCTAGGTTGTTAATTGTTGGCAAAATGTTGTTGCTCATTGTTTAAGCATGTTAATTATATGCTTCGGAATGTCACCTTTTTTCTATGTAAATAATGCCTGCCAATATGATGTTAATTTTAACTTTTCTGTTTTCACCAGAGTTGTGTCATAATTTACAGAAATAACTATAACTATAACAATCTAAAGTATTGAAACAAACTTAAATCATCAGATTCTTTATTTTTCCTTCTATTAGTTAAAGGGACATAATATCACCATGGTTCACCGGAAGGAATTTAGTCCCCTGACTCTTTTTGTGAGCATTTTAATTCAATAGTTTTAAAAACATACCAACAAAAGGAATTTTTGGATTATAAATAGACAAGCACATTGTTAGTATGAATCATCCAAGAATATACAATACACTTAATTCTTATTAAAGAAAATTATATCTTTTTTATATATATTCCTAATTGTTTTGAGATATATTCTCTCTTTTTCTATTTGTTAGTTGAGTCATCTTATCCCTTAGATAGGAATATATTTCTAAGCTAACCTTACTTTAGAAATATTAGAGTTTTTGATTAGAGATAAAGATAATATAATATAGTTAGGTTAATCCTATTTTATATTTGATAAAGTGATTGTCTAATTGAAAATTCTTATTATGTCAAATTCACTCTATTTAATAAATTGTTTGTCTAGTTAGTAGTTGCTTCGTGTTTGTTATAATACAAATACAATAAATTGTTTTCAAAGAGTAAGTTTAACTAATTAAACGTCTCATTCACCTTTTCTTAATTTCATTAAAGCTTCTATTTTGGTGCACAGGTACTGCATCAAATGCTCACCAAAATTACATTACTTATAAGTTCCTACGTTGTTGATTAAAAATAACAAAATTGAGCAATTCAGGGAGCACACGATTTGCTTAAGAGGATTAACTTATACATTAATAAATTGGAAATACCTATAAAAATTTCAATCCATGATTATATCACAAGTTATTATCCAAAAGAATTATACAAATTCCAATAATATTAATGCCTCTACTAATTCCTTTCCAACTATTAATACTGATTATTGACCAAGCCATTTCGATCAGGTTCTTCTGATTATCCTATTTCTTTGGAGAAAGTGTATAAGCACTTTTCAACATGCGCAAACTTCCTGTGAGTATGTTACACGAAAATCCAGGGAAGATATGTTGTGAGAATCTTCAACTACTGAATGTGTTAACCAAAAGTGCTAAAGATGCTCCAATTTATATGTCTCCGGAGGAAAATCACCAAGTAGGTATAGCATCATCTGCTTTGTCTACAAATATGTTTGAGAGTCAAATAAATACAGTCACCATACACTCAGATACATATTTTATTAATTAAAATCGAAAATCTATTGAATACCATTAATATCATAAATAGTTTTATATTAATTAATTCTATTTAAATATTATAAATTTAAATATTAAGTAATCAATATTAGTTATTTACGGTTATACCATTAGACAAAACTTTTAAATAGGTTCTCACAATTTGAAAAAGTACTCTAAAGCTTAAACCATAAAATCTCTCAAATTTCCTTTGATCTAAACTTTTCTAGCAGAAATTGACTTAATCATCAAAGTGGGTATGTCCTTTTCTGACGTGATTTTCTATTGATTTTGCAGGTATATATATCCAAAGAATGTGACAAGTAGAATTCAGCTTCAACATCTGATATTATCTATGGGAAAAAAATTTGTGTTCAACCAATTGAGCTAGTGAAAACTCAAAAATATTCATTGTGTTCTTCATTCTGTTCTTTGCATTCTTAATTTATTTTCCTCCCAATGACACGTTAGATTCAAAAAATCACTAGAATGAGTTCAAAAGAAAGTTTTCAAAACTCTCTATCACTCCCACTAAATGAAGAGCAGATGAAGGTTAAGGTGAGTGACCAATCACCATCAATCAAGACTAAGAGAAACAAGAAGAGCCCAAGCCCAAGAAACTAACCATGGATGAAAGGTTAGGAAAGTTGGAGCTCATGATGTAGTAACTGATGCTACCCTAGATGAACTCTCAAGCATACCCAAGTGCCTCAGTGAGTCACTCAAGGTCTTTATGACCATTAGGCCTCAAAGCCTAAGGAGAATAGCATTAAGCGCCCAACACTAGAAACAACTCAAAGCGACTAATACATATTAGATTGGGTCCCAGTATTCAACACAAGACTTCGATACCAACAATTGAAATGGAGATGATATCTCACCCATAACATACTATGCTACCGCAGGTCGAGCTAGTGGAAAACAACAGGGTCTATAACACCTTCACACCGGATGTGTAGACTTAGGGAACCATCTCAAGACCAAACTTTGTGCCTATTCGGGTCAGAAAAGCTTCTCTGGCAATGCCATATATTCAAGCCAAAATAAACAAGTGGTTCCATAAGTGGGTGATCATCCCACTCTGACTACACCTTTGGAGAACTTAGAATATCATCTTCACAAGATAGAGTTGAGACTTGATAAAGAGAGGTGGGATCAGGATTACACTGATTCCACTCAAGCTTCTTTCATCTCAAAAGTATTATCTACTCTGATGGGAAACATGTTTCAAGTAGCCCTTCATTGGGACTTATAATGAATCTTCTGACCCCTTAGACCACCTTGACCTATTCAGAGATTAGGTAGATCTCCACACACATAGTGCCATTATCAGTTGTAGAGCATTTCCTATGAAACTAGCAGGTAAGGATAGAGTTTGGTACAGAATCCTTAAGCAAGGAACAATTAAGAACTTCCCAGAGTTTACAAAGTAGTTCCTAACTCACTTCTCAACAAAGAGAAGACTACCAAAGACCTCAACACATTGTTGAATCAGAAAGAAAATGAGTCATTGAAAGATTTCTTTGACCGCTTCAGTAATGAGAAGATCCAACGAAGACTGTCCATAGTCTCTGGCTATCAATGAATTCCTTTGTAGTATCCACATAGGACCGTTATGGACCAAGCTAAGAGAAAAAAATCATTAGGTTGTCTTACAAAGAGATTATTAGGATTGTGGAAATGATAATCAATGTCAAAGATATGGCTAGTTGCTACACAACAAGAGCAAAACCAAGAACCACTTTCATAAGAGAGATAAAGGAAGAGATAAAGAGCCTTCCAATTAAGAAATTTAAATCTTGAGACAAGAAAGAAGATCCTTCAAGAAAAACTAAACCACCATTATAGGGGAATAACTTACAAAAGTTTGTCCCTTTAAATGTTTATTGGGAACAAGTGTTGATACAGGTCCAAGACTTAGGACTCTTCAGACCCCAAGAAAATAAAAACTTGCCTATCCAATAAGAATCAATATTGTACTGTAAGTTCCACCTGGATTTCGATCACAAAAATAATGATTATTGGTATCTACAAAGAGAAATAGAGCCTAGTTACAAAAGGATTATCCAAAAAAATATTTTGCAGCCAGGCATGAGACTTCCCCAACAACCCTAGATAGCCAAGTAGAGGATGTCGGGCCTTCAGCCTTAAATGAAGTCTACATCATCTTAACAGGCTCAAAAGGTGGAGATACTTACCATGCCAAAGAATTTGCAACCAAACAAGAGGTTTTCCACATCATACAGAATCATGGCAAAGGTAAAAAGTCAATAATGCTTAAGGGAAGTCTTGGTCTACATTGAGAAGGAAGTAGCTTAGCTAAGGCATCCATATTATGATGCAGTATTTGTAACCTTATAGATTTCCAACAGAAAGATTTATTAAATGTTGATAGATATTGGTAACTTAGTGGGAATCTTGTTCAAGGATGCTTAGAAGTAGATGAAGCTACAATACCCACTCAAGCCAGTTAACACCACTTGTACGTGACAACTAGCATCCACTAGCGTGGAACGTGGCACTCACGCATGATCTTAGCCGTCCAAATTTTGATCTAACGATGAGTGATGAAGACACGCGTGATGGAAGTTATTGGCGTAGATATATGGGTCCCACCCTGCACGCCGACCTGCACAAACATGTGGATCCCACTCTACGTGCCAAGTAGTGTGCCATCTGGGAAACATGTAAACTCGCATGATCATCACCATTGATTTCTGATCTGACGGTGTGTGACGTGTGTTGAACATAGATGCACGTGGTCTTCTTTCATGCGCAGAAAAGTAAAAGTTTTGTTAATTGCATTTTAGCCCTCTAATTTAAATGGTGTATTTGGGTCCAGCTTCTTCTCCTGTGGATTATAAATCCTCACTTTAGACAGGCATCCCTAAATGCGTATATGTTGCAAACACGGTTTCCAACTTTTCCATAATTCAAATGGCGTATTTGACACAACATTTGTTAGAACTCAGTTTAATATATACACAATCGTATTTAAAGCTTCAATCCACAAGGATTTAGGAAGATTGGAGTTGCTAAGCATACTCTGCACCATGTCCAATAATGTTCAGTTTCTCCTTTCTGCTACACCATTTTGGTATGGTGAACCAGGCATAGTGTATTGGGAAACTATCCTTTGTTCTTTAAGAAACTTAGCAAACGGACCAGGTGCTTGTCCATTCTCAATGTATCTACCATAATATTCACCACCTATATTTGATCTCACGACCTTTATTTTCTTTCCACATTGTTTCTCTACTTCAACCTTAAAGCATTTGAAGGCATCTAATGCTTCGCTCTTACTATGAAGCATATAGAGATACATATATCGAGAAAAATCATCAATAAAGATGATAAAATATTTCTGATCTTGAATGTCCATGTCTGGACAACATATATCCATATGTATGATTTCTAATATGCTTGAACTCCTATTGGCACATTTCTTTGACTTGTTAGTCTGCTTTCCTTAATGTAGTCTACACATGTTTCAAAATCAGTAAAATCTAGAGTACTAAGTACCCCATTTTTCACTAATCGTTTAACTCTTTCTATGGAGATATGTCCTAATCTCCTATGCCATAATGTAGAAGAGTCCTCATCAATAATACACCTTTTAGTGCCACCTTGAACATGCATAGCGTTATATGTGGCATTATTTCTTAAATTAATGCAGTAAAGACCATTAGAAAAAATATCATTCCCAACACAATTAGATTTATTAAATACATTGAAAGATGTTTCTGAAAAGTGAAAGAAATAACCAAAATGTACAAGTCTTGAAATCGAAATCAAGTTTCTAGAGAAACTTGGAACATAAAAGGTCTTTTCTAATTCTAAAATAAAACCACTACTTAAAATCAAATTACATGTCCTTACAGCCTCCACACGTGAGCCCATCTTGTTACCGGATAAGATGTATTGCTCACTTCCCACTGTCCCTTATTTTTATGAGAGAAACACTTGGCTTCTTTCTTAATATCAGCATGAGGTGCAATTATCCCTTTTCCCTTATGCTTGTATTGAGATTTACCTTTTCCGTATGTTATAGCCAATATTGCACTTTCACCAAATTTCATAGCAAGCCTCCCTTCCTCTTGAACACACATGGTCATTAGTTCATTGATTGACCATTTATCCTTATATGTATTGCACGAGATTTTGAATGGCTCGTATTGATGTGAGAAAGTGTCAAGGATATAGTGCACCAGGAAGGATTCTGACATCTCAACCTCGAGATTCTTAATTTGAGCTGCAATGTCCCTCATTTGGATAATGTACTCGCGCACACCTTTCACACTGGTGAGTCTTAAGGAAGAGAACTTCATAATAAGGGTGCTTGCTAAAGCCTTATCTGAAATGATGAATTGATCATTAATGACCTTTAGCAAGTCCTGAACATTGTTATGCTGGTCAACAGAACCACGAATAAAGATCTTAGTCTTAATGAATATCATGCTAAGGCGATTAGATCGATCCCATTGTTCATAAAGCATGATATTCTCTAGAGTGTTGGTTTCGATAATTTTAGGTGGTTCGTTTTTCCTAATACCATAGTCAATATCCATCTACCCTAGATGAAGGAGAATTATTTCCTTCCATATTTTATAATTATATCCTTTCAAATCAGGAATGTCACAGTAGATATCAGAGAAATTTACAGGTTAAGAAGTTGTAATTAAAGATTATATACTTATTAAAATTTGAGACCTAAATTAAAGTCATTTTTCACCAATGTAAATCATGAAAAATATGAATCTAGTGACATAAAACTTGTCTGTGGGCTAAAGTTTTAATTCAATTAGATTCATCCTAACTTTACGATAAAACTATCGGATTATATTTCTTTTCTTAATCCCTATGAGTAAATTAGAAAATATAATTTGATATTTTATCATAATTAATCATACAAATATAATAAAAATTCCTGTGAGATAAGATTTATTATATCATATATGATTAATTATAATTAATATTTATTTTATAAATGTGATCCTAAATAAACCTTATTATAGTTTTAATTAATTAAAGATATTGTGGCTACTCCCTAATTAATTAAACTATATGAATCACTTAAATATTAGTTAAATCCTTAGGCTTAATTATTGCATAAAACCATAAGCAATATTAATTTAATTCCAAATGTGTAAATATTATCTATCTTAAGATTGAATGTATGACAATAAATTATACAAGCAAAAACAAATAATATAAGCACTAATTAAATCTATAAAGAGCCATTAACAATTAATTTCATTATACATAAATTATTTAACCAAATTTTCATATGTATAATTAATTACAAAATTTATACATACAAATACCAAAACAAATAATTTAAGCATAATGTATTTAAATAAATTTTAATGTACCCAAAAATTATTTAAATAAATGTCACAAGTATAATAAATATTCTACACATGACACACGTAAGTTAAATGATTAATCACATTAAAATTATATTAAGAATTATTTTATTTATTTATAACAATTAAATATCGAATGTATAAAACTTTGTACACAAAATAACATATAATTTATTGTAGCCTAGTGGTCAAAATGTTGGACACTATACCTTGAAACCAAGGTTCGAGTACCTACAAATGTCTAATTTTCTTAATAAAACTAAATTCTAAATCTATATAAAAACATGTTGTTACATATAATAATATATAGTACCTCATGGTCGAGTGGACAGGACACCACAAACCCAGTAATGTAATGTTAAGTTTTTTTTTAAATTCTCGTTTTTTCCTGAAGAACTCATCTTCAACCTTCAGTCGGGTCTACCCGACCCAGTTTTGACCCAAATGGATGCCATCTATTTCTAACGATTCTGGTGAAAAAATCCGACGTTCTTTTTATCAAATTTCTCAGAATTTGATTTCCGAGTGATTTATGGTCTTAGTTTGAATAAAAAACATCATTTTAAATAAAAAGATTAATTAATGATTCGAATGAATACCCACGGTAAATTGGATTTATGTTCATTGTTTTTCAAGTTTCAATTTACAGAATCACTCTAAAATCAATATTGAAACAATTTATAATTTTCATATGCATCAAAAACAATAAAAATAAAAAACCCAAATTCTCAGTTACTCGTGAAACAAAGCAAAACATGGATGTTTTCAAAATAACTTTGATACCAAATGTTAGATCATAATTCAATCCAGAAATGATCAGAAAATCATATGAACGTAAAATTTAAATACAACAGAAGTAAAAATGGATTGAAAACATACATTCTGTCATTGATCAAATTTAAACACTTACACGGAAATTCCAATAGATTTTTGATTTGATGCTCTGACTGGTTTCTCACACTTATTCTCTGCGTTTTGATGGTATATATGAATGAATTAGTGAGTAGTGAAATGACACGATATCTTTATAAAAGTTCTCTCATCAAGAACCTTGTATGGTTACGAAACTGAACCATCACTACAGTTCACCGTTGTGTTGTACCATGTTACAATCAACCCTTGGGTGACAATCATGTAAATAATTATTTGTCAATTATCTTTGTTAACGTATATTTATTACCTTTCGTGATTTAAATGAATACTGCTAAGATTTTCTAGTCATATTTTACTTGTTATTTTAGTATTTTCAGTTTTGTTTTAGAATTTCTGAGATTTCATGAATAATATCGATAAATATAAATATACTATTTGTTTCTTTTTTATTTAAAGATGGACGTGGTTTTCACAAGATGTTTGCTTTAATTAAGTTATGAATTATATATATATATATATATTATTTTTTATTATATTTCTAGTTTTAATTTAATCCCAGAATAAAATGAAAGATGTAGTGCTTCTTTAAACTTAGATATTTAACCTAAAAGCTTAGATTAATATAATCATCTTTCGACAGTGAATGAACCATTACAGTTGGTAATATTTTACATATTTTGATTTATTTAATTTATAATTATGTTAATATATGTATATCCATCCAATAAACTATATAATAAAATTAATTAATAATAATATTATTATTTAATCTTACTAACATATTATTTATTTATGATTTAAACTTTTATTTTATATTATGACTTCTAAACATCGTTATTTAAATCAAATGTAATTATAAGTGTTATTCTCTGATAGGGGCACGTGGCATACTTACTTACTATAACAAAATCAATAAACATAATATTTATTAATTTCTCAAAATTCTATTCATGTTACGCAAGAAATTGAGATATTTTTTAGATGCTGTAAAAAAAATGCATACTTTATTTGATGTATATATATATATAACAAAATAGATCATTTTAATTGTGTAATATAATTTCTTTTTATAAATATAATTTTTTTTAACTTTCATTCATATAATAGTTATATATATAACAAAATAAATCATTTTAATTGTGTAATATAATTTCTTTTTATAAATATAATTTTTTTAACTTTCATTCATATAATATTTAGGTAACTTTTCAAGTAAATATAAAAAAATATATTTTTCATATTTAAAAATAAGATATATGTATGTTTTTTTACTTAAAATATATATTTTTTAAAGAAAAATTAAAAGTAAAATCACGTGAATAAATAAGTCATATAAAAACTAAATAAAAGTAGATATTATCTTACATAAATGGTTATACAACACAAATGGTCTCCTTATTTTTATAATATTAAATAACCTTTTCTTTTTATTTCTTTCTTTTGATCATTTTATTTTTTAATTTTGATACTTTAGTCCATTATTTTACAATTTTATCCCTTTATTTTTTAATTTTCACATATTCAATCTAAAATGTGAAACCAATTTAAATTAAATTTTAAAAATATAAAAAAAATATGGGAATTAAAGTACAAAAATTTAAAAATAAAGGAACTAAGTTATAAATAAAAAGACTAAAATATAAAAAAGAAAAATACAATAACCACGTATAAAAAATAAAAAAAAGTGTAAAATAAATAAAGATATAATCATCATTTTTATACTTTTTTTTAAGACTAAATTATATTTTGTGTGATTCGAATATGTGATTTAAAACGAAAGATAAATGAGTCATATTGCAAGAACACTATAATAATAATAATAAGAAGAAGAAGAAGAAGAAGAAGAAGAAGAAAAAAGTATTCATTAATTTTAAAGAAAATTAATTTTATCTTAATACCTAAAAATTTCATCATTATCGCTAATAAAATTCTAATACATGAGATACATAGATGTGTAAAATTACTCTAATTTTAATGTATTGTTAATTTCGTACTCACTATTGTGCAAATATTTTATTAGTGAAGAGAACCATATTCCCATATTATCAAACTAGCAGTAAATGAAAATAGGTTAAATTATATTATTAAACTTTAAATTTTAATTAAATTTGTACATAAAATTTTTAATTTTTTTTAATATGAATTTAGTCATAAAAATTTTAAAACTACGTCCTTCGGTCTCTAAACTTTTAAATCATACAATTTACTCTATAAAATTTTTAAAAAATTACACTTAGATTCATAAATTTTTAATTCATATAATTCAGCCTCCAAAATTTTAAAACTTTACACATAGGTCCTAAAAATTGATTCAAAAATATGTATGCTAGCCAAGGTAGGACCTATGTATGAATTTTTTAAAGTTTGAGGACTAAATTGTAGAATTTAAAAATTTAGAGACCTATGTGTAAAATTTTAAAAATTTGATGATCAAATCGTATATTTTAAAAATTTAAATTTCTATGTATAAATTAATTAAAGTATGATGACCAATAAAGTACTCCATCCTCAAAAATAACAATATGATAAATTAGTAAAATGATAATAATGAGTTTATGGATGTCAAATGTCAAATTTATTTATATTTATATTTATATAATATATTTTAATAATTAATAATAAATATTAATTTATTCTAATAATCATTAAATTTATTAATGATACATAAGTTTATACTTAATTTTACATATAAATTATTTATATAGTGATACACAATAAAATTATTATAAAAATTTCAATAACTCTATCATACAACATAATATAAGTAATTTAATTACAAAATTTCTTAAAAATTTATATGATAATAAGATTTATTTAACTAGGTCAAGTTCTCAAAATAATAAATAAAGTAATATTTTATGTCATAAGCTGTGTTACAATCATAATTGATATGGTAAATAATTATAAGATAAAATAATATAACTCACTTTTTTTAGCATGTAATTAACTACCATATCAATTGTGATAATTGAAGAAGTTTAAGCCCAATGCATAATCACGATAAAGTGATACTGATTCCTTAAGGACTCGTCCAATATAAAGATAAACACTCAATAGATACTCACATCAACAATATACAAAAATCACAAACATGTAGTATTTATAAAGCAGATATAATATTCAATATTTAGAAAGTAGGCAAGAAACAAATAAAGCTTTCTAATCAGAGTTTAAACCCCAATATGTTGAAACATACACAATTTAAGCTCATATTGTACTAGCCAAATAGTAGAGCATGCACAACATATGATATAAAGAGTTAAACACTCATAGAATTCCTATCTATGTGATAACATTCTCGGGTTGCTTATGACAACTACTCAGTAGAAAAAAAATTCACTAGACAATAAAACAGGTACAACTCAATAGAAATATAAACAAAACAAATTGCTATCAATTGGGACCTCTGTTCTCACTACCTATTTCTACCATTTCTTGCTACAATGACTTGGTTTGATGAACCCGACTTTCCTCTAAAGCCAACACTACTCGATGTTGTTTGATTAGTAACTAAAGATCAATAAGTAAACAAGAATAAAATCATCTATTCATTGGAACTAGACTCAATCAAGAACCACCAACAATCACATGTGAGAAATACACTTGATGCTTATTTTCGCAAGTGTACGAATCGTTCAAGTAATAAAGTGTACAAAAGTACAGATGTCGAACCCACAAGGAATGGCGTTACTAAGTACCAAAATTTACTAATCCTAATTTTATTTGAAAACCGAATTGTTGAAATTGTTTTAAAAGCAAATTAACATAAAACTAAACGCAAATAACAAAATTTAATGTTGTTCACTAATGATTAAAAACGCTAAGGCATTTGATTTCGCTAAATTAATTCAATCTGATTTCAAGTCATGTTATATGAGAATCAAAGCTAAAAGTGATGGTTGAAAAACCCAAATTTACCTAATACTCTCTCTCGAGTTATATTAGAATTACTTATCTATGAAAACCAACTATATTTCTATGAAGATTTAATCATAAAAAAGCACATTACGATTTATGGAATTTCTAGAATAACCACATACATCATGCATTAGGTGTCAAACTTGTATTCAACATACGGTATTTATCACAAGAAGCATTTATTACACATCTCCTCTCGGTCTCAATATAATGCAACAAATCATCTAAATCTTGATCAGAAATTTAAAAGCATTAAGCATGGAAATAAATACTCAACTTGAAAATAATGAATTCATATAACAATAACACAAGAAATCAGATTTTCTTGATTCAACTACATCATAGCCTTAGCAAAAATAAATTAGTTCATAACGGAAATACGAACAACCATTATTTCAATTGAATCCATTAATAACAAAACTGAATAAATTGTAGAATATAAAAGCTAAGGAGAAGAGATGAAAAACTCTTGAAGATGAAGACTTGGTAGCATCAATGGTGAAGATCCTTCAAGTTTCTCCAAAATTTCTTTCTCTCCTCCAAAAATGTCTTTGAACTCCCCTTTCTGCCATCCTCCTCTTTCTCCATCATATTGTATATATAGATCTAGGGTTTGGGGGGAAATTTTGGAACAAAACACACAAAAAAATGTGTTTTCGGACGACACTCACCGGCAGCGACATTATTCTCGCCGCGGCGATATTTCTGGAAAATTACGATTTTTGTTCCGCTAATTCTCGCCGGCGGCTAGATTACTCAGGCCGGCGGCGAGATGAACTTGGCCGGCGGCTGGTTAAGATGGCCGGCGGCGAGATTTGTTTGGCTGGCGGCGAGATTACTTTGCCAAAATCCGTGCTCCCTCCATGATTTTCAACGTATTCTCCGTAAGGTTTTCGCCGGCGACGAGAATATTCTCGCCGGTGGCGAAATTCCAAATTTTGAAATTTTGTTTTCTTTTTATTTGCACTCAATCCCGTTCATTGAAATTTGTCCCAAACTTCTCCAAAATTATGATTTTACCTGAAATTGCACTTTAAACACGAAATACCCGTGAAATGACATTTGTGGATTAAATAATCAAATAAACGCAATTTTCACACAAATATCAACATTTAAATCATAACAAAAATACAATAATTTGACTCTTATCAACAACCCCCAACCAGCTTCTTGCTAGTCTCTAGCAAGAAAAGCGATCTATGAATAATTTCAAAGGAGACATTAAAAGAAAAATTCAAAGGAAATTTATTGTATTTACAACATTACATTAAGCATATGCAATAAGCCTTTAAACCCCTAGGCGGCCCTAGTAGGACGAGTTGTAGTCTCGTGAGGGCTTCCAGTGATGATACCCACAAACATCTTACCTATAACTATCCTAACTTAAAACAATAAAATCACATAACAAATAATTTGCACAAATGTCTCAAAAATTGTAAATAACACCCAACATATAGAATAATTAAATGTCACCTAAGCTTTAAGAAATCTCAAATGCCAATATCACTTTTGTTATTGACTCTTAAACATCCATCAAACCACAAACCAATAGCCATAATGCCTGGATAATATTATGCATAACATCCACAAACAAAAAGGTGAAATCTCGAACTCCATAGGCTCACTTTTCAAAACTCTCCCCACTAATGAAGGAAAATACACCACTTTGGATCAATAGGACTTTATGAGGCTTGTAATGTTAGGCTTAGGTATTTGGTTAAGAAAGAACGGGCAGTGTCAAAATACAAATAAGGACACTTATTAGATTAAACACAACCAATTAAGTAAAAGAGTAAAACCACTTAACCCAAATTATTTCTTCTGATCATAACCTATTTTTCCAAAGATAAACAAAATTCTTCCTCAATCTTTCTCCTTAGTACATCCATCACTAACACTCTTTTATTTATTAAAATGTGAAGGCTTTCTTCTTCTCTTTTTTTCTCAATTGCTCTTGAAAAGCCAACCACTTTCTTCCAATATATGTGGATTTTTTTTTTGCATCCTTACTCCAATTGCTCTTGAAAAGACATAACCCCCAACCAATTTCTTCCAATATATGTGGAAGATTTCTCCAATTCCTCTTGAAAAGTTTGTGTTCAAAATTAAGTGCTCTTAACAAATAAGGTAGGAATTATATATATATATATATATATATATATATTTGGCTCAATAGAAGGTAGGTTATATAAGGCAAAAAGAAAGAAAAGTAAGGCTAACAATATATTTAAATGGCTCAAAGAGGTTACTAGTGATATAAAGATAACAAGGTAGGCTTAAAATGGCACAATCGATCCAAAAATGGTCTACATCATATCCTAAACAGTGTAATTCCAAATTATTTCGCCTCAAGAGGTTTTCAAATGAGTTCTAGAGTTTGTTGAGATCACAAAAATGTCCAGGAAAAATTCGCACATAAGACTTCTCTAAGCATTTAGACTAATCAACCAAATCATACCACATACCAAAAGAGTCGCCAACTAGGTAAAATCAACATTTGAAATTATCTTTAATTTGAAGTAAAATTTAATATCTTCTAAAAACTACTTGTTATCACAATCACATTATTATCATCAACATGCAAATTAAAATAAGTAAAATGCAAATAAAATAAAATAAAAATAAAAATCGAAATAAGACAATAAACAAATAAAAGAAATTAAATCAAAATGCAGAAAAATAAATGAAAAATCAAAATTAAACACAAATAAACACACAAGCAAAACTACTAAAAATGAAGGGAAGAAAAGATTTACCGTTTACCGCACACCCCCAACCAAAACCTTACATTGTCCTCAATGTAAGAAAGGAAAGAGAGATCTCCTTTCCGCCGGCGATTAAACTGCCCTCGTCGGTGGTGAATGTAATATTTTTTTTTTGTTTCTTAGATGGTATGGCATTGGCTTTAGCTCAATCTTGCTGGCTCCATTCTTTACCACTGAGGTTGGAGTTTCATTTGTTCCCAACTCCTTAAATGTTTCATCACTGCATAAATATTCATTAGGTGCTGCCAGTAATTCAGAACATTGTCTCGTCCCCTCATCTTCCTCCTCAATTGCTGCAGATTTCACAAGGCAAGCTTCTAGTGGTAGCAATGGAGTTCTCTCCTCAAAAGTTTCCGAGATTAACACGTCAAGAGTGTTAATTTGAAAACAAGAATGTACATCACTTGGAAATTTTATTTCTTCAAAAACATCAAAAGTTACTTGTTCATCTTGCACCCGTAGAATGAGCTTTCCTTGATGAACATCAATCAATGTTCTTCCAGTTGCAAGGAACGGTCTCCCCAATATCAACGGTATCTTTCTATCTTCCTCTATGTCAAGCACCACGAAATCTACAAGGAAAATAAATTTGTCTACTTTAATTAAAACATCCTCAATTACCACTAGAGGATATTTCACCGATCGATCCGCTAATTGTAAAGAGATTGAAGTGGGCTTCACTTCTCGCAGGCCTAGTTTCCTGAAAACTGAAAGTGGCATCAAATTAATGCTTGCTCCTAAATCACATAGGACCTTATCAAAATTGCAACTTCCTATAGTACAAGGTATAGTAAAACTCCTTGGGTCTTTCAATTTCTGTGGCAGTTTTTTTTGAAGAACTGCATTGCACTCCTCATTTAGCATGATAGTTTCATAATCTCTCAGCTTCCTCTTCTTTGATAGACTTTCCTTCATGAATTTTGAATACTTGGGAATTTGTTCCAACATCTCTGCAAAATGAATGTTAATATGCAATTTCTTAAAAATATCCAGAAATTTATCAAATTGATTATCAAGCTTTTTCTTATTCAATCTTTGAGGATATGGGATAAGAGGCTCATATTTCGCATATGGGGAAGGTTGAATATCTTGGGATCTTGATGGATTTTCTTTAGATTCTTCCATCTTTTTCTCCGATTTCCTCTACCATTCAAGTTCTTTACCACTTCTCAATGTGATAGCCTTTGCATGCTCTATGGGATTTATTGTGTCACTAGGCAGCGATCCTTGAGACCTTTCTGCAATCTGCTTTGAAAGCTACCCTAGTTGGTTTTGGATTGTCTCTTTTGGAGAACATAAAACGTGCAAGTATACACGGTCACAAGTAATAAGATTTGTAAGTAAAGTATCGTTCCCACGGAGATTTGTTACTATAGTTTGTTGAGTACTAAAATTGTTTCTCTCTAATTTTATCCAAAACAATCGTTGATTTAACAAAAAAGGTAATAAGAAAATAAAAGAAATATAGGATTACAATTTTTCACCAAACTAATCCACTCAAATCATGTTATTTTCTTTTGATTTATATTTTTTAGTACATTTAATTTGTCAACCGAAAACTTCTATTTTTATTCATACATCTCTTCCGAGCTCCGTATAAACACACCTCGTTAAATTAATTCACTATATCTCTATGAGAATTAAATTTAATAAGATTCATTAAGTTCTAAATTTTCAAATGGCCACACATACAATTAGGGTATATTCCTATCCTTCATCATACATGTCATTCTATTTACGGGCAATATACACACAAATGCCTCTTCCAAGTTTATTTATGTGCCACGGATCGTTTTGACAAGATTCGTAAATAATCAAAAAGCATTAAGCACAAAATAGAACGAACAAATCGAACTTCTTATAAATCTATCAAAAATAATTAAAATCAAAGCTTCATAAATTTAGTTCAAATGCAACCCTAGAAAAATTAAATTACTTCATAAATTAAAAATAAAAATACAACAACAACAGAAAAATTAGAAGAAGAAGAAAGAAAAATTAAAACATCTAAAACAAAAATATTTGGCACACGCAGAACACAACAAAAGCCAAAAATAGCTTCTGCGTGTTCCACAGCCAACCCACAAAAATTACAAACTAAACTCTCCAAAAAAATTTTTAACTCTATCATCTTATCACCTATTTATAGCTAAAAAAATACAACAAAAATATTAAAATATAATACAGCGGGGAACAGAGAAATATGGCAAAAATAATAAAAAATTACGCATGGGGAAAAGTGGTATCGAAAACTGGAATGAAAACGCGTGAGTGGCGAGCCGTGCGTTTCTATTTTTCTTTTCAATAAACTCTGTCACGTGTCCCGATATGATTCGCTGAAACAAATAGTGGGACACGTGGCAGAACATCATTTGTTGCAAGGAATGGGCGCACGCAGAAACTGTTGCACGGGATTAGGGCGCACGAAACGTGGGGCAACGGCTGGAACGCGGGCTTGATCCTGTGCTTTCGCACTCATTGTAACATGCCACGTGTTGGAACATGATTTGCTGCAATATTAAGTGGGACACGTGGCAGATTCTTGTTCGTGGAATAGCCGGGCACACGTGGATTGCCCGCACTGGAAAAGGCTGCGCGAAGGTGGGGGACAGGGTCTGCACGGCGTCAGACATGTGGGTCACACCCTGCACACTGGCCTGCGCGGCAGGTGGGCCCCACTCGGCACCAAGCCGTGCGATAGAGGAAATCCCTACACCCACTCTCCTTGGTCGGGTTTGAAGAACACGCACGCATCCTAACCGTTTATGCGTTGATCTGATGGTTCACGGTGAAGCGTGGATGATGCCGCGTTGAATTTCTCTCCTGCGCAAAAAAATCACTTTTATTAATTATATTTTCACCCACAAATATATTTCAAATTACATTTTAAACTTTGTTTAGTTGCAATATAGCCCTTTTGGTAATTTAAATTAAATTTTAAACTTTTAATAATTGAAATTAAGCCCGATTTTAATTTAAATTATATTTTCAACTTTTATAAATTGCAATTAATTACTCTTTTATTTGAAATTATATTTTTGGACACAAATTTGTCATTAGGAACGTTTTCGATACAATTTATTTAATTTTCTTAAAATATATAAAAAACAGTAAATACTAATTTATTAAACTAAAATTAAGTTAAAATAGAGAGAACATAGCAATTATAATTAATAAAATAGGTGAAAATAACTATATAAAATACAGTTATCAGATGTCCCTGTTGATTGCCTCTTGATTTCTGAAATTTGCTCTTGTCTCCTCAATGAATTTTCCCAAAATTTCTTCCAAATTTGTTTGTTTCTTCTCTTGGGGTTGGTAGGAAGATGATGACAGTTTGAATCCCCCTTGGTTATTTCCCCATGAAAAATTTGGATGATTTCTCCAACCTGGATTGTAGGTGTTCGAATATGGGTTATGTTGAGGTTTTTGAAAATTTGATACATAATTTGCTTCCTCAGCATTTGGTGAAGCAAATGGATTTCCAACTTGGCACTCGATACTAGCATGATTTCCACCACATAAATCACATTGTGCAGTTGGTTTGGATTCGAATTTGGATGACAAAGAATCCATCTTTCTTGAAAGAACAGCAACTTGAGCCGACAAAGCATTCACTGAATCAATTTCATGCACTCCTACTGGTCTTTTTGCAATTACCCTCTCTGAATGCCACTGATTGTTGTTTTCTGCCATAATCTCTAACAACTCATGAGCATCCTCCGGTGTTTTTCCCATTAAAGACCCTCCAGTTGCAGCATCAATCATTGCACGATAGTTTGAAACCAACCCATTATAAAATGTAAAGACTTGCAGCCAAATTGGTATACCATGATGCGGGCACTTCCTCAACATTTCTTTGAATCTTTCCCAAGCTTCATACAATGATTCTTGGTCATACTGTGTAAAAGATGTGATTTCATTCCTCAATGTTTCCGTCTTAGTAGGAGGAAAGAACTTGGATAAGAATTTCTGAACCAATTCATTCCATGTTGTAATTGATCCTGGTGGTAATGAGTTTAGCCACTCCTTGGCTTTATCCCAAAGTGAAAAAGGAAAAACCCTCAATCTTACAGCATCTTCGAACACACCATTTATCTTGTAAAGATCACACACCTCTAGAAAGTAAACAATATGTGCATTTGGATCATCCTTTGACATTCCCCCAAACTGATTTGATTGAACCATTTGGATAAAGGATGATTTTATCTCAAAGTTATTGGCTTGAATAGTTGGCCTCCTTATACCCGAAATAGTTCCAGCAACATTAGGCACAGCATAATCCCTCAAAGCTCTACGTTTTCCACCTCCCTTAACAAATGGTGGATCCATGGCTGATTGTCTATTAGGAGTTGAAGTTGAACTTCTTCTCTCTCGATTTAGATGCCTATATGTTCTATCAATCTCCGGATCAAATGGAAGAAGGTTAAGGCTTCTTGTACGTCTCATACAAAAATCCTGCAACCAGAAAATCAACTAACACAAAAACAACACAAAGTTACTTTTTTTTTTTGATAAATAAAATAAAACAGCAAAATAAACAAAATTAAAAATGAAAGAAAGATAAAGCAAATTAACTTCAAATTAAAACTAAGATTAGGTAGTATCGATATTAATAAAAACAAACAATTCCCCGGCAACGGCACCAAAAACTTGATGCTTATTTTCGCAAGTGTACGAATCGTTCAAGTAATAAAGTGTACAAAAGTACGAATGTCGAACCCACAAGGAATGGCGTTACTAAGTACCAAAATTTACTAATCCTAATTTTATTTGAAAACCGAATTATTGAAATTGTTTTAAAAGCAAATTAACATAAAACTAAACGCAAATAACAAAAATTTAATGTTGTTCACTAATGATTAAAAACGCTAAGGCATTTGATTTCGCTAAATCAATTCAATCCGATTTCAAGTCATGTTATATGAGAATCAAAGCTAAAAGTGATGGTTGAAAAACCCAAATTTACCTAATACACTCTCTCGAGTTATATTAGAATTACTTATCTATGAAAACCAACTATATTTCTATGAAGATTTAATCACAAACAAGCACATTACGATTTATAGAATTTCTAGAATAACCACATACATCATGCATTAGGTGTCAAACTCGCATTCAACATACAGTATTTATCACAATAAGCATTCATTA
The DNA here is from genome assembly GCA_030763125.1 of Hippophae gyantsensis. Classification (NCBI taxonomy): domain Eukaryota; kingdom Viridiplantae; phylum Streptophyta; class Magnoliopsida; order Rosales; family Elaeagnaceae; genus Hippophae; species Hippophae gyantsensis. The sequence goes on along the minus strand of CM061037.1, from coordinate 33,153,459 downwards.
CACATCTTCTCTCGGTCTCAATATAATGCAACAAATCATCTAAATCTTGATCAGAAATTTAAAAGCATTAAGCATGGAAATAAATACTCAACTTGAAAACAATGAATTCATATAACAATAACACAAGAAATCAGATTTTCTTGATTCAACTACATCATAGCCTTAGCAAAAATAAATTATCATAACGGAAATACGAACAACCATTATTTCAATTGAATCCATTAATAACAAAACTGAATAAATTGCAGAATATAAAAGCTAAGAAGAAGAGATGAAAAACTCTTGAAGATGAAGACTTTGTGGATTAAATAATCAAATAAAAGCAATTTTCACTGAAATATCAACATTTAAATCATAACAAAAATGTAATAATTTGACTCTTATCAACACTCAATCACGTACCACACATAGCCAACGTGGGAACTACACTCAATCATATAGTGTGTGTATAACATGCTACCCAACCCAATCTCGTAGTTTTGTTCTCATAAAAACTGTAAAATAGTCAAAATCTCTCAACACTCAAGCACAATATTTTATCCATAATAATGTTGTACAAATATAGGAAAACACTCAAAGTAATTTGTGATACAAAAACAATTTTCAATATAAATTTTGGCAAAGTTTCGATGTAAAATTCTTGCTTAGAAAGGGACAAAAGAGGGGGTATTTATAGAAGAAACTAAGCACCGATTACCACTCTCTCCGACCACCTTGTCGAGGTGCCAAGAATTCAAATATTTCAATTTATAAATTACTGAGTAATTTTCATGAATACTCATATCCAAAATGAAGCCAAAATTGCTACTCACAACCTAGAATACATATTAAGAAACCAACCCATAGTGTGTGTATAACATGCTTTCAATTACAGAGTACCTGTGCATGTGTGGATTATTGATCAATAGATACTAATTTTACACAAAAGAAGACATAAACACTGAATAAGATAAACAGACTTCATGTTTTGTACACATAAAGTCTATAAAGACACAAATAACTATATGACTTATAATATTATTATAACTTGTGGTAAATAAAATTTCTATTAAATCTTACCTCATCATTGATGAACACAATGAATTAGTCAACTTATGGCCATTATAATTTCTTACATGGCTTGTAACACCATCTATTTCCAAATTGTAGTTGACTAAAGAAGGATATTTATTTTAAAATACCTGAAAAGTGATTACTTATAATAAATATAGACTTATAATCCTAAACATATTCATGTATTACCATCACATCCCTTTCTCACTCTTATCAATTTTTTTCTATCTTCCTATAAGAGAGTACACATTCTCATAGTATCAAAATAAATTCTCCATGACTAAAATCTCAAAGAAATTTGGTTGTATTTTCCTTTTATTAAGGGAATTGATATTAGGATAAGAGATTATTATCAAAACAATTGGACATTTTATTTAATAATTTAATGTTCAAGTATTTTTAAAAATATAATTTTTTTAATAATTCAATATTATCAAAAATTGCATTACACTAAGAGATAATATTTCAAATGCTCCCGAGGTTTAGCATATTTTCACTTATGCTTTTGAGATTTATAAAAATATCTAGAATGTCCCTATATTTTATGGTTAATACCATTGGTGTCCTTAAAACTTAATGGTGTTAACTTTTCCATCCATTACTATTCATATTCCTATTCCTTGGTTTTGATACCAATTTTTGGGGTATTTCGATTGCTAGAGATTGCTATGGCATAATTTCAATCAATTAAATCTTAATGTGCTAGCTAAGTTATTACCATGATAAGTCATATGTGTTGAATGCACATTATTTTGTCATATACATAGTATACAAATAGGTTTTTCCTGTGTACATACAGTGTACTTGTAATCTTCAAAGAAGTAGTATCCAAACATTTGATTGTTGAATTCCTCCTTTTCTATTCTTATATATTTTTAACTAAAATAGTCTTTTAATATCCTTGAAATAGGATGGTCTATTATTCTTGTGATAGCTTTAATATAATCTGTATAGATGTCTAATAAGGTATTAAATCTCTTAAAATTTTCAAGACAAGTTTCAAAATTCTAGTATATAAATTCAGTTTCCTGAAATCTATACACATCCTCCATCCACTGATTATTCTAATGATCACTAATTCACTTTTTTCATTTTTAACAATTATTATCTTAGATTTCTTAGGTACCATATGCACTGGACTAACCCAGTTACTATCAGCAATATGGTAGATAATTCCTTCTTTTTACAATTTAAGAATTTGTTTTCTTAACTACTTCTTGCATGTTTGAGTTCAGTCTTATTTGGGCCTCTCGTACGGTTTTAGAACCATCCTCCAAGTTGATCTTATGCATACACATAGTAGGACTAATGCCTCTTATATCCCCAATACTCCAACCTATGGCTTTCCTAAACTTCTTAAGCACTTTTATATGTTCCTTTTCTTGGGTTTTGATCAAGGTTGAAAAAATTATCACTGGATAAGTTTCTCCTTCTCCTAGAAACATATATTTTAAGTGTTTAGGTAATTATTTGAGTTCAAGTTCAGGTGGATTGGCCTCTTTACTAAATGGGGAACTGGGTAGATTTAAAAGTGTACTAGATTTTGTCATTAGTTCATCACTATCCAGTTGTTCAAGGTACCCTTTAGTTTTCTCATCTAAATATTCTTCGACCTCTTCAAGTGTAAGAATAGTTTCAAGCTTGTTTTGATTATGGTTCATGAAATGGTGCTTTGGACATGATTATCCAAAGGGTCAACATCAAATATTTCATCGATGGTAGAAATAGATGGAAAAGGTAAAAAATCAAAAACTTTAGAAAGAAAAGTCTCTCCTAAGATTGTCATTGTCAAATTTCCATCTTGGATATCAATAATAGTCTTGATAGTTTCCATAAACGGTCCACCAAGTAGTATTATGTGCTCCCTGACCAAGGTTGGATTTTCTTGCATATCCAGAACCACAAAGACAACAAGTATTATCAGTTTATCTACCTATACTAGAACATCCTCAACTATTTGATTTGGATACTTAAGAGATCTATCTACAAGTTGAAGGGACATATTTATGGGTTTTAAATCTCCTAAATCGAGTTATAAGAATATAGATTAGGGCATCAAGTTTATACTAGAATTTAAGTCAAGCATTGCTTTAGCAACCTTCCTATTCCCCATAGTTATGTTTATGATAAAACTTCCAGGGTCTTTCAACTTAGGGGAAAGTTGGTGCTGAAATACAGCACTAGAAATTATGATACTACTACTCGCTCATTAAGTTCATACCATCTTTTCTTTGGGTTCAACTCTTTGAAAAATTAGCATAGGAGAGCATATTCATGATCACTTCTAATAATGGTAAATTGATAATTACTTTAGAAAGCATATTAAAAAGATCATAGAATTTCTTATCTTGTTTGGATTCTTTCAACCGGTGTGAAAAAGGTGCTTGTAGCTCGTGTGGTTTTGTTGTCTTTTGAATTTTGTGGATATCAAATTACTCCCTAATGAGTTTTTTCGAAGGTCTATCAAGTTTAGCCCTTGTCTCTCCCTTTTTTGAGACTAAAATTGCACCTTCTTTGTTACCTAAACTAAAGGTAGATCTTTAGAGATTTTAGGTAAACTAGTATTGACTACCTTACCACTATGAAGGGTTCTTACATCCTTCACTTGTTCGAGTTGACTAGGAAACTTTCCTAGTTTTTGCCTTTGCATTTGTTCAGCTAGCTGCCCAACTTTAGCTTCAACCCTTCTAACCAAAGCCTCCATGGTGCTCAACCTATGATTATCCATCAATTGGTTATGGTGAGTAACTTGAATAAAAGCATTCAAGTTATCCTCTAAGGTTGGCTTAAAATATTGATTTGGTTGTAAGTGTGGTTTTTATTTGGCCTTAGTGTGTGACATTGGGTGTAGGCTTGGTAATTGTTTGGTGTCCAAGGATGGTAAGGGTAATTTCAAGTGTTTGGATGATACCTTTGAAAGGAATTGACTTCCTCCATGGAATTTACTCTAGAATCATAAGTATATGAACAATTATGAGTATTATGCCCAATTTAAAAACACATTTCACACCTCTTGGTTTTTCATTTAGTGGGTAGTGAGAAGTTGTACTTACTTAATTAATTCAACAAGTTACAAGGTCATTTCATTATCGAAGCCAACTTCATTGACTCCTGATCTCCTTCTTCTAGTACTTCTTTGTTGGGAATTATAACCCAACAACTCATAGAGACTATAGGTTTCCTCTACGATCTTTTCTCCCACAGCTCCTCCAGCAGCATTATCAACCATGTATTGACTCTGTAGTGTCAATCCATCATAAAAGAATTGGTTATGTAGTTATAATGGAAAGCTATGATGAGGACATTAAATGAATAAGAGTTTGAGTCTTTCCCAAGCTTCATGAAAGGGCTCTTCATCTATTTCAGAAAGTGTTGTTATCTTCGTCCTTAAATCAGTAGTCTTTTGATGGGAATAGAACCTATCCATAAGCTTTTCATGAACTACCTCCCAAGTTGTTAGGGAACCTGGTTGTAGAGTAATAAACCATGACCAAGCTTTATCCTTGAGGATGTAAGGAAAACACCTCATCCTAAGTTGGTCTTCATCAATTCTTTGTCGTGGAAAGGTTTGGACAATAACATAGAATTCTCTAATGAAATGCAAAGGGTCTTCATTAGGGATATTGTAAAAGGAAGGCAACAAAGAATTTTTTTCAATTCATAGTTCTGTCTAGTCTTTTGCAATTGTATATTGGAAATTGCATTGCCAATGGTTGGCATTGCATAGTCCATCATTTTCTACCTATCTCCAACATCTCTCGTAGCTATTTGTAGTTGAAATTGATCCTCCATCTCTTGCATATCAACAACTACCTTCTAAATTGAAAAATATTATAACTCTCTAAGAAAGATTTCTCACTTGTCAAAATGTATAGGTTTAAAGAAAAAGAAAAAAACACACGAAACCAAAGTTAATTTTTTTAAAAAATTTAAATTTAAAATTTTTGTTTTACTATTCACATAATAGTATCTCAAAAAGTAGATTTTGGTTTTTTGATTTTTTTAATTTTAAATTTAAGATTCAATTTTAAATTTTTGAAGTACTGTTCACTGAACAGTATCTAGAATAGTAGTTCTTCATTTTCGATTTATTTTTTCAATTTTATGTTTATGAACTTAATATTCAAATCTAATATATTTTTTTATTTTTTATTTGATTTTTGATATGAAATTAAATTTTAAAAATAAAAATCACAATATTTACATCACATAAATTTTTTAAGATTTGATAATGATATACAAATCATCATTACTTCCCCGACAACGATGCAAAAAACTTGATTAAACAAAACCGACATTGGGTTAGCAATACCAATCTTGCAAATACTTTGGTTTTATTTTGTAAAACTCTCGTAAGTGGACGAATCATTTTTATAAAAAATGACAAGTATACTCCCAAGGTCGATTTAAGGAATAAATATATGTTGTTTTTAATTTATTATTCAAACTCTTAAAAATGAAATTAAATCCTAAACATCAGGTCACGATATTTTGATTTTTTGTGTGTTTTCTAATCTAAAAACATAGAAAAAATATAGATATGGATTCAACAAACAATTATGCAAATTTTTATAATTCATAATAGTGAAGTATTTATGGACAGATTAATTAAGTTAATTATGCTTGCTCATATTATTTAGGTTATTAAAGATATAAACTGATATTTATTGATTCTCTTTTTTATATATAAATACCACCTTTGATAGGGTTAGTTATTCTTTGTTAATTACATAAATCAATTAACACTTATGGGTGAGGTCGATAATTAATTTTGTTAATTAAATTAATTCATTTTTTAAGAGATTAAAAATGAACTATTTAAATGTCACCTTTATTGGGGTTAGACATTTTAAACTTTATTCAAGGTATCTAAATTAAACCTAAGAATCTAATCATCTTAGTACTAATTTTTAAGTTTTAAAACCATTACTGAAAATATGTTGTCAATACATTTTCGAATAATATTTCTTATAAAAAATTTTAAAATAGAACTTCACTCTAACTACCGAGCGATTATACCAACAAATAAAAGAGCACTACTTTAAATCATACCAGATAATTAAACTTTAAAATCAAATTTTCATATTTATGTTTGTAATGAAAAATAATATATTTTTCTTTGACATCGTTAATATAAAATTTTGAATAAAAATAAAATCAATTTATTTTATAGAAATTTTTTACCTATTTAATATTTCATTAGCATAACAATGTTATTATTATATCATATTTACTAATAATCAGCCATGTGATAACTGTATTTTATATAGTTATTTTCATCAATTTTATTAATGATAATTGCTATGTTCGTTTAATATTTATTAATTTTTGTTAAATAAATTAATATTTTCCTTTTATATGCAAAAAAATACATTTTTAATAAAATTAAATAATCTGTATCGAAAATGTACTTAATTTCATATTTCTGTCCACAAATATAATTTCAGATAATATGTTTTCTTAATTACAATTTATAAAAATCGAAAATATAATTTAAATTAAATTTGGGCTTAAGTATAATTATCAAAAGTTTAAAAATTTAATTTAAAATTAGCAAAGGGCTTAACTGTAATTTAAGAAAAGTGCAAAATGTAATTTGGATTAAATTTGTGGGTCAAAATATAATTAATAAAAGTTTGAATTTTCTTCGCAGGAAAAGAATCGCACTCGCACAAATCACCACGTTCATCACGCGCCGTTCGATCATCAATTAAACGGTCCAGATTTGGCGAGTACAACCAGACGAGGAAAAATCGCGTGTAGAATCTTCGCGCGGCTCGGCGTGCTAGTGGGTCCCACGTGTCGCGCAGTCGGCGTCGAGTGGGCCCCACATGTTGGGCTGCGCAGATTCCCCGAGGTGATCGGCCGGCCGTTGGATCGGATCAACGGTCCCAGATTGAAGCGCGTCCATCCAAGTCGCGCACCGGCCGCTTCGTGTAAAAATCTGTGTGACGCGGTCCATCCAAGCGGCGTGCACCTCACTCTTCAAATGGTAAATGACCGGCCACGTGTCTCATAAATATTCCAGCGAATAAAATGATGACACGTGGCATGTATTTGGTGAAATAAAAACGCAGAATCAGCGCCCACTTCCAGCCGTTAACCACTTCTAAATCCGAAGAAATCGTGTGCGATGCGTTCTTCATGCGCCCGACTTACCGCCCAATGAAAAGCTGCCACGCGGCACTACTGATTCTCTCGGCGAATCACATGGTGACACGTGGCAAGCAGAAAAAGAAAAAAAAATTCAAAAAAAATTTGCAGAGTGTGTTTACGCGTCCTACTCCCATACAATGTTGTTCCCCACTGATGATAAAAAAAATAAAAATAAAATAAAAAGAAAAATAGGGGATATATTTTTATGGGGGATCTGGCGTAGGAGAGAATTTTTTTTCTTCTCTTTTTTTAGTTAGTTTTCCGATTCGAGCATTTTTCTTTCTTCTTTTTCTCTCGAAACTTTGGGAGAAAACTAGCGATTCTTGCAAGTTTTTCTTCCTTGTAACATTTTAATTTTTCTGTTTTCTTGTTTGCGTGATACACAAACACCTTGAGTATTGATTTAACATTTTATGTTGTATTTTCTTAGGAAATTACGGAGAAAGAAGACAACAAAGAAGAAGAAAAGGGATGAAATTTATTTTTCATTGAGGAATCGTGAAAGAGTTTTTTTCTTATCTATTTTCTTTTAATTTTCTTTCTGCAATGTTTTATTTTTGTTGTGTTGTAATTTTAAATTCTGCTATGAACTAATACATTTGTTCTAGGATTGGGTGTAAGCGTAAATTATGAAATTTGAATTAAATATTTTTGAATGATTTATGGGACTATTTTAAGTTGTTTATTTTATCTGTGTTTAATGCTTTTAATTATCGGAAGATTAATTAACTGATGTGTGACATTTAAATAAACTTGAAAAAGGCATTTTTGTGTGCTGCTCGTGATGAAATAACGTATATACATAAGAGATAGAAATATACTTTTATTGTATGTGTAACTGTTAGAGAACTCAGAACTTAATAAATCTGGTTGAATTTAATTCGCATAGGAATATAGTGAATCATTTTAACTAGATGTTTACGTATGGAGCTTCGGAAGAGATATATGGATAAATTAGGAGTTCTTGGTTAACAACTTAAAACACGATAACATAAATCAAGATAAAATATAATGATTCAAGTGGATTAATTTGGTGGCGCAATCCTAGAATTTTCTTGCAATCTGTTATAAAAGTTAGTTAGTCAAACTGCATCAATTATCGACTGTTTGGATAAAATTAGGTTGAAATAATTTTAATAATTAACGAATACTAGTAACAAATCTCTGTGGGAACGATATTTTACTTATCATATTATTACTTGTGACCGTGTATACTTGCACGAGTTCGTGTGTTGAAAAACACGCAACACCATGTTAAATTTTATCACAGAAAAATTAAATATTGTTACAAGAATAAAACATAAAAATAACTGTAAATAATTCATTTTAAAATTATACCTCAAAGGAATCCTTACAGAACTTTGATGATAGTTCCATTTTTCGAAAACCTTCAAACGGATTTTCATTTCCGTTTATTGAATCAAAAACTAGTTTTTCTAAAAAAAGAAAAGTTTTAAAACTAAAAAATCTAAGAAAGCTTTCTAGAGAGAAAATGAGAAGAGTTGAGATTTTGAGGGATGATTTTAACAATGTGTGATAAGGTTCTTTTATTGGCAAGGAAAATGCTAAAAAAATGGGAGAATATCTCAAAAGTTGTTCTTGGACACTTTTGGATAGAATGGCACGCGTGTGGGGGCACTGGTGAGCGCGGATGTGTGAGATTTACGGCACGATAGGTGCTGACACCCGTGGGATTTGCAATAGACTGGCATTGGCTCTCAACGTGACATACGTGTGGCTACATGTGGATTGGCCTGGGGGTGAGGGACTCAACTAATGCGCACAGCTTGACACAGATTGGGGCATTTTTGACCATTTTGACCCTTTTTGTCCAATTTTTCCATTTTTTTGACTTTTCATCATTTGTTTCTCAACATATTTGTGATGTATTGACTCTAGTATTTTTCTTCGAGTCGTTAAATGATTTGTGAAGCGAAAATACCTGAAAAATAATATAAATACCCTTGATTCCAAAAATACAAATTTATATAAAATATGATGAAATCATAAAAATATAAATCTATTTAATCAATTAAAGTACATTAAATCATGATAATTTTAATGTTTTTTAAGCACTTATCATTAATCAATTCAGTCATTAGTTCTTCCCATTATCGGTTTTTCAATAGCCACAATAACCACCAGTCCAAGAGAAGAAGCCACCTTATAACAACAACATAATTACCTTAATGAGGATGATGAAGAACTTCATCCATTTAGTAAATACAAAAGTGGATTGCCTAGAGTACACTAATAGGGCTTCTATCCGAAATTTAGAGATCCAATTAAGGAAACTTTCCAAATCCATAAGTTAAAGGTCATAAGCTAACCTTTCAAGTAACACAAAAAGGAAACCAAAAAGAGCGGGTAAAGAGCATTGCAATGCCATAGCCTTGAGGAATGGTAAAAATTTAGAGAAGAAATAAGAAGCTCTAAAAGATGAAGAGGAAATAGTGGACATAAAGAGTATTGAAAAAGAAGCGATCCAACCAAATAAGAGTAACCTCTATACACCCACCACACCTTTCCCTCAAAAACTACACACACAAAAAGTTAGACAAGTAGTTTCCCAAATTCCTAGATATCTTCAAAAAGCTATACATAAACATACAATTTGTAGATGTAATTGAATAGATGCTTTCATATGCTAAATCCATGAAAAACATATTGTCTAAGAAAATTAGGCTTGGAGATCACGAGACAATAATCTTGACTAAAGGTTGTAGTTCTATCCTTGATAGAAAACTACCATAAAAAGTGAAAGATCTAGATGGCTTTGTCATCCCTTGCACTGTTGGGAACATACACTTTGATAAGGCACTCTATGACTTGGGTGCCAGCATTAACCTCATACTGTCATCAATTTTCAAGAAATTAGGGGTTGGTAAAGCCAAACCAACATCAATAATATTGCAAATGATAGATAGGTCAATCAAGTGATTCTAGGGAATGGTAGAAGATGTGTTGGTAAAAGTAGACAAATTCATCTTTATGGCATATTTTATTGTGCTAGATATGGAGGAGGACTGTGACATTTATATCATACTTAGTCATCCATTATTAGCAACCAGAAGATCAATCATTGATTTACATAAAGGTGAGCTTATAATGAGAGTGTAAGATAATCACATGTAATATTTAAAGTTTTTAAAGCAACTAAATTTTCTGATATTGATAATGCTAGTGATTGCTTCAGGATATATGTTATTGATAATGTTGATAAAACAACAAAACTTGTTAACTGGTACACACTTAAGACTGTTACATATGATGCTGTGAATAATAAGATAAATGTACTAGAAAACAACTCAACCTGTTTTAACTCTAAAATTTTAGAATTTTTAATACGAGTTGATATTATTGACTATGTAAACATTTGGAGGCTATGACTCTCATATGTGTGTATATAAAGTGATTTTAGAGTGTCATGAGATAAGTTATAAACTTAAACCATCCATTGAAAATATAGCTAAATTAGAACTCAAATCGCTACCATGCCATCCTGGCCTAAACAAGTGGGCAAGAAGAAATGTCTAATGTAGAGATAAAAAAGATGCTACAAATAAATGAACTAGATGAGCTTTGATAAGAGTGCTTATAAGAATTCCAAGCTATACAGTGAGAAAATAAAAAGATTGTATGACACAAAAATTGTGCGCCATATTTTTGAACTAGGGCAAAAGGTGCTATTGAACAACTCAAGACTTCAATTATTTTAGGAAAAACTCAAGAGTAGATGGTCATGTTCATTCACTATCACTAAAGTAACTAGGTAACCAACCATGGAGCCATTGGATTCAAGAATAAAAATAAAGAATGGTTCATGGTTAATGGAAAAAAAAGTTTAGCACTATCATGGGGATTAATTATGAAATGAAACATATGTGATAACCTTAGTGGATACAAAGTAGGAGTTGACTTGACCATCTAGATAAGGACTTTATATATGGCACTTGTTGGGAGGTAAACCAATGTTATTTTACTTATTGTTATTTTTTTTGTAGGTGAATAAATATGGAGGTCAATGGCATAACAAAATTGGATATTTTTAGCGATAGAATATGGTGTGCCAAGACTAAGAGAGTTTTCTTTCTTTTCAATATTTCATATTCATATATGTATGTTAGGGAAAATGTGCAACTTAAGTATAAGGGAGGGAACTTCATTCTCTACTTGAGGGTTTAGTCTTCATTTTCTTTTTTATGATGTTTTTGATGATGATTTAGGTAAAAATTGATGAATATATGGTAACTAAATGCACGCATGATTGATATGAAACATATGAACCCAATGATAGAATTGGTTTTCATAACTAGAATAAGGAATGCAACATATTCGTTAAAATACTTACATTAATCATGTGATATGCTTACTAGTTTTGATTGGATTGATTTAAATTTTATGCATATGCTCATAATTAAATTTGTTGTTCATATTGGGAGAAACTTTAGGGTAATTTATGCTCATTCATAAGTCAAAGGCCTCAAGGTAACCTTCCAACTAACATAGGAGTGAACCCAAAAAGAACGGGTAAAAAGAATTGCAATGCCATAGCCTTAAGGAATGGTAAAATTTTAAAGGAGAAACAACAAGCTTTAAAAGATGAGAAGGAAATAGTAGACATATAGAGTATTGAAAAAGAAGTGATTCAACCAAAGAAGAGTAACTTCTATACATCCACCACACCTTTCCCTCAAAAACTACACACACAAAAAGTTAGACAAGTAGTTTCCCAAATTCCTAGATATCTTCAAAAAGCTATACATAAATATACAATTTATAGATGCAATTGAATAGATGCTTTCATAAGCTAAATCCATGAAAGACATACTATCTAAGAAAATTAAGCTTGGAGATCATGAGACAATAATCTTGACTAAAGGTTGTAGTTCTATCCTTGATAGAAAACTACCATAAAAAGTGAAAGATCCAGATGGCTTTGTCATCCCTTGCACTATTGGGAACATACACTTTGGCAAGGCACTCTATGACTTAGGTGCTAGCATTAACCTCATATTGTCATCAATTTTCAAGAGATTGGGGGTTGGTAAAGCCAAACCAACATCAGTAATATTGCAAAGGATAGATAGGTCAATCGATTGATCCTAGGGAGTGGTAGAAGATGTGTTGGTAAAAATAGACAAATTCATCTTTCTCGTAGATTTTATTGTGCTACACATGAAGGAGGACTGAGAGATTTATATCATACTTGGTCGTCCATTCTTAGCAACCAGAAAAGCAATCATTGATTAACATAAAGGTGAGCTTATAATAAGAGTGTAAGATAAGCACATGTAATATTTAAAGTTTTTAAAGCAACTGAATTTCCTAATGTTGATAATGCTAGTGATTGCTTTAGGAAATATGTTATTGATAATGCTAATAAAATAACAAAACTTGTTAACCTATACACAATTAAGATCGTTATACATGATGCTTGAACAATGAGATAAATGCACTAGAAAATAACTCAACCTATTTTAACTCTGAAATTGTAAAATCTTTGATGCGAGTTGATATTATTGACTATGTAAACATTTTGGAAGGTATGACTCTCATGTGTGTATCTAATGCGGTTTTGGAGTTCCATAAGACTGGTTCTAAACTTAAACCATCCATTGAAAATCTACCTAAATTAAAACTCAAACCTTTTCCCTGACATCCCCAAACAATTGGGCAAGTAGAAGTGTCCAATGTAGAGGTAAAAAAGATACTACAGATAAATGAACTAGATGAGGTATGATAAGAGTGCTTATTATAATTTTAAGCTATACAATGAGAAAATAAAAAGAGTACATGACAAGAAAATTGTGCACCATATTTTTGAACTGAGAAAAAAAGTGTTATTGAACAACTTAAGACTTAAATTATTTTTGGGAAAACTCAAGAGTCGATGGTCAGGTCCATTCACTATCAATAAAGTAACCAGGTAACCAACCATGGAGCCATTGAATTAGAGAATGAAAATTAATAATATTTTATGGTTAATGGACACAAAGTGAAGCACTATCATGAAGATTAATTACCAAAAGAAAAAAATGTGACAACCTTGGTGGATACACCATAGGAGTTCATATGGTCATCTAGATAAGGACGTTAAATGTGGCACTTTTTGGCAGGCAAACCAATGTTCTTTTACTTATCGTTATTTGGTTTGTAGGTGAATGAATTTGGAGGGAAATTGCACAACAAAATTGGACGGTTTTAGCAATAGAATGTGGTATGCCAAGACTAAGAGAGTTTCCTTCCTTTCGGTCTTTCATATTCATATATGCACATTAGGAAAAATGTACAACTTAAGTATAAGGAAGAGAACTTCATTATCTACTTGAGTGTTTAGTATTCTTTTTTTATGATGTTTTTGAAAATGATTTTGGTAGAAATTGATAAATACATGAAAATTAAATACATGCATGCTTGATATGAAACATATGAACCCAATGATAGAATTAGTTGTCATGAATTGGATAAGGAATGTAACATATTCGTTAAGATACTTACATTAATCATGTGTTATGCTTACTAGTTTTGATTTGATTGATTTAAATTTTATGCATATGTTCAGGACTGACTCTAGTGTTCATATTCGGAGAAAATTTAGGGTGATAGTCGATATGGTCTACCATGTTTTACAATCTATTTGATTATCCCTTGAATTGAAATTCTAAATAGTATTTAGTATGAGAAATGATTTAGGTTTTAAATGGATTGATTGAGCCTTTCAACCTAACTATTGTTTATATCTTTAGTCACCTATTTTAGCCTAACTAAAAACCATTCATATCTTTAAGCCACATTTTAAGCTTAATCAATAAGCATTGCCTTTATCTTTACATCTTTATCTTGTATGAAAAACGCTATTTTACTATATAGTGAGGTGAAATGTAACCCTATTTCTATTAAAAAATCACGATACAATTATCCCTATAAATAAAAAATAAATAAAAATAAAATTAAAGTTAAGTTTGGGTGAAGTTGCAAAAAAAGATGTAGAATAAAAGAATGAAAAATGGGAGGATAGGGTGCACTATAACATCAAGTAATAACTCATGTTTAGTTAAGCATTACATGATGAATAAAAAGAAAGCTAAGACATGAAAAAAGCTTAAATGTCATTATTTATCTACCCCTACCTAAGCCTTACATTACAAATATGCAAAGCCTTTTTGATCTTTAGGTAAATGCATAATTTACATAAGTGAAAAGGAGTGTGAAAAATAGATTTATCAAACATGTTCTAAGATTTAGTTTATTAGCATGCTCGTATAAGTTGATTTGATGAGTACATTGGATAACATCATGTGCAATACATACACAAGAATCAATTCGTTCAAAATCTTGCATACCCTTGTGTTAATGGAATGTTAATTGATAAATATGTGAACCTTCTTGTCATAGAATTGTTTAATCTTTAAGGGGGACAATTTTTGCTAAACATGCATGTGTTAATAGATATGTGCCTATGAATATGCTTATTATATCATATTAGTTTAGTTAGATTTGACTTTTCTTGAGGACAAGAAAATAAATACTTCCAAGATCATCTCTCAAGGAATTGTGGTGGTTTTAAAATTTAAATTATTTTCTAATTCAGTTAAGAAAAATAAATCCTAAATATCCTAACAATTTGTTGGTTTGATAAAAAAACTATAAATTCTAAATTAAATTATATCAAAAGAAAACAAGTACAATAAAGCATATAAATGAAATAGATAAATTAAACTAAAATTAAATCTTGGATGATGGATATGTATGGATTTTAGGGAGTATAATCCTTCATTGACATAAAAAATTAAATAATTCAAATAAAAAATTACGTTTACTAATTTATCCTTTATATTGAAATAAGTGAACTCCCATTGTCATGGTAAGTCCACGAAACTTTCAATTCATCAAAGATTTCTTAAGTTGGACTTGAAATTGATTAAATAAAAAATTATAGAAAATATATAAATAAAGGTCCTCAATAGGTTTAAAACTTTTTTGTAGGGGTTGAAGTTAATTAATTAGTTACCTAAAATAAATATATTTTTTAATTATAAACCAAGATTTGATCCACTATTAATTTATAATTAAAGATATTTTTAACTATTGAATTGAATCTCATTTAATTAATAACTTTCTTAATCGGACTTGAAATTGATAAAATAAATAAATTAAACTCTTATTCATTTATGCATAATTAAGCAAAAATGATGTCTGTAATGCTTAATTCTAAAATATTTTCTTTAATTATAAATTGAAATTTGATTCATCATTGATTTGTAATTAAAGATTTTAATAACATGATCAAGAAAAAAATAAAAATCCTATTTATTCAAATCATAAAATAATTCTTCCAATCACAAGAAGCAAAAACTACTAAAATCTCATATACAGAATTAGTTAATCATGGTTAAATTAACAAAAATTAATTCAACTATGAAATATATCATAGTATAAAAAAATAAAAGACATAACAATATAATTATCCTTTCTTGATAAAAATGATTCCAAATATTTGAATGGATTGCCATTATCTTTTTTCAAATACTTGGATCTTTTTTAAAATTGGGGGATTTTTTTTCTATATCTATATATGGTGGTGAAATGATTATGAAAAATTGATTTAAATTCTACAACTAACCTATAACTACCTATTCTATATAAAATGAAAAGCTAATATAAACCTAATACAAAAGTTTTATTTATGGAAAAAAAAACCCATGCGTATAAGGCTTCATGCCAACTTAATGAAGGAGCCACATCAAAAGCTTTTCCACATTGGAGCACATGGTACGTTCGGTTTTGCCAAATTACAAACCAAAATATTTGCATAGTGGTGTACACGTTAATGCATGCCACGATACACAAAACTCAACATGCCCAGTAAATTTATACTGAATAGTGTGTGCCGCGACATACTACTTTTTCACTGTGACAAATTTTACTTTTCTTCAAATTTTCCTTATACACCTTACAAACTGGTTGGTTTTTCATATAAGGCTTATATACCTTAATCTCTTAAGATCCTAAGGTGAAAATTAAGTTCTATTGTTCTTTATGTGTTGACAAGTTTATACATTTTGAAGCTAAAAACATATAAAATATAACAAAATATATATATGATTTTGAACATATAGATTTGTATAAATATTTATATAAACATATTATAATCAGATCTATTTATCATAATTAGGTATAATAATATCATGAAATATTAGTGTTTTTCAAGCACTTATCATAACTCCTAACCATCATTTTACTAGCCTTTAGCAAGTAAAGCGATTAAAAACTAAAAATAAAAATAAACTAATTTAACTAAATCATTTCTGTAGATTGATGATACCCACAAACATCCAAAAATGCAAAAAGTAAAAAGAATAACAAAAATAAAAAATCTACAAATAACAAAATTAAAATTAAAATAAACTAAATTTCTTGTGCTTTAGTTTCTTTTTAGTTTATAATCATAATCTCAAGCACAAGTTAATTCCAGATCCCAAAGGTTCAAAGTTTATTATTCAAATTAGTACTCATCACAAATTCATGTCATATTAGAAAAATATATCAACTTTTACTTATCCAATTCTAGTTTAGTTATCTAATTTACTTCGACTCTAATCTTAGTAAGATATACTCTCAATTTCACACCGATCTTATGGCTTCAAGCACCCAACAAGATATATGTGAACAAAAATTACGTAAAGAATAAAGCAAAAAGGTACGTATATGGTAAAGATCTACCTAATAGGCAGTCCTTATCTGACCATACCATAGCAACGACACCTATTTTGAGCGATAACTCTTAGTTGACCATGTTCTGGTCATTGGTGGTTAGCCTAGACGATACTTCTCAGCTAGTAATGCTTGTTTTGAGTGGTATCCCCTCACTCGTAGTGCTTAGCCTAGACGATACTTCTCAGTTTATCCTAGGACTCAAATTATACTATGCTTAATTGACTTGGACAGGAGCTAGTCCCAAAAACTGTGATTTTGGGAGGTTTCTAGGACATCTTGGAGTGTGCTTTCCTTTATGTCCAAAAGGACTTCTTGGTTTACTAATAGAAGTGAAGTTTCAAAGCTCCTAGGAGGATTCATTTTTTTAGAAGCATAAATATCAAGTCTTTCTAGGCCATTTTTTTGGACGTTCAAATGACTTCTATTAGAATGTTTAGACAAGTTTTCTTTTGTTATATATTTTTTAATCCATTTGGGAGCATAATGAATATTACTACAATTCTTTTTGTAATGGTTAGCTAACAAAGCACACTTCTTGTAAATAATGCCAAATCTTAATGCCATTTTCATCAACATAAAATGTGGGTGTACTTCTCCTTGCTATAGTCCTAAATATAGGGAACACTCATGAGGACATCAGATCACCATGGGATGTGGTAACCTTTGGTCTTCCAATGCTTAAGTCAATTTAGATAATCAGTGATAATAGTGGAGACTAGAGTCTCTCTCTATGATTCACAAATAAGAAATGAAGATTGAGAGATATTGTAGATCTATTATATTTACGTTAGTTAATGAACCTATTGTATGAAGTGTACAATATTAGTATATATACGAGAGGCAATTTACTTGATGTCAATCACTTACCTGTAGAGATAGATTAAATATATGATCAATGTTATCTTTTCATAATTATCTATGGATAGTTAAAGGATATTGTAGATCTGTTGTATTTATGTCAGTTAATGAACCTATTGTATGAAGTGTACTATGTTAGTATATATAGGGGAGAAAATTTACTTGATGTCGATCACTTACTTGTGAAAATAGAATTAATACATTATCAATGTTATCTTTCCGTAATTATCAATTATTATTTTTGAATTATTTATCTTATAAACCATTTATCTAACAATTATGCTCATATGTTAACCCACTTCTAATTAGACCGACTTATGAGTCATACTGCTAAGTAGGACCATTTATATTGTACCATGTAGTATGAGTTTGTTTTATACACAATATATGTTCAATCAAGTTTTTATACATATTTAATATATTTATTTATTTGAATATTAAAATTTAAATGACTTATGATAACAATGAAAGTCGAACTCCTTGCCTATTCTTTGAAACATAACAAAACGAAAGGAAAACTTCACGCCCAATTTTGGATACATCTTAAACTTATTTATTTATTATTGTTTTCATTAAATAAAATTTTAAAAGAAATGGGATTTGCATGATGGCATGACCTGTTTTGTGCTACTCTTTTTTATTCATGGATCTTGTCGTGTCATGTCTAATATTTAGTGGGTCATGACGTACTGGCCCGATGTGCCAATTGACCGAGTGGTTAGGGGTCATGACATGTTGGGTTGATCTGTTTCACACCCCTAGCCCATAAGAACCCTATGCTATTGATGTTCAACAAGAAGAAAGTAGAATAAAGAAATAAATGAAAAGGGTGAAAATATAGATGAAATATGCAGGAATATAGAAGAATTAGAGTTAAAATTTTGATGAATTAGGAGAAAAGATAGAGCATAAAGAAGAGGGAGAAACTTATATTCAATTCATATTTAAGTTTGATCGTAAATTACATAGATGTTTCCTATTTATAAGATTTTTTTAAACAATATTCAAAATTAAATGATAATAATTAAAGTTAAATTTATATTTAAAAATATCCTACATATAATAGCAAATCTATCTAAATATCTTTATTCCCATCGAAAAGACTCAACTCTTGTCGAGTAGTAAGACATAAGTAATAAACAAAATTTCAAAACTGAAATTTGAGACTCTTGATGATGAGATGAGGTAAAAAAGTTAACTACTAAGATAAACATCAGATTATGTGAGCTTGAAACAAGAGGTGTACCAGGAGGTGTTTGAAATTCATAAACTTAAAATAATAAATCTCTTTTAGATTCTGAGAGCTTCAAGCTATATTCTTCTAGAGCAATTATTTCTATAGAGACCCACTTATAATTTGTAAATTCTTACACGGTATAAAAAACCTGTGATGAATGGACTCTCTTTGCATTTTGACACTCTCTCTTGATGATAGAAGATTTATACGAATCACGATTTTGGTGCAGAATGTTATCTTTATTCTTAGTTAAGTAGTCCCTCACATATTAATTTAATTTGTTTGATGCCTATCTACAGATTTCTACATATCTTGAAGTGCAGCTATTATAATTTGAAAAGATTCTTATTATGTTTCATCTTGGGCCATCTTATGGTATTTTTGTTCTTGATAAGAATGTGACTGATTTGTGTGGTTTGCGGCTTTTGAAATTAATTTATTTTTAGCATAGCTACATAATTTTTTTCCAGAATTTAAATGAAATTTATTGTTGAGAAAAGATAGAAAGGGATATGATTTTGTTTAGAAAAAACGAAATATAGTTGCTCTAAAACTATGTGGAACAACATGAAGATAGAAGAGAAACGGACGAAAGGGGGAGAAATTTTAGATGAATTAGGATTAGGGATTAAACTAATAAAACTTGGAAAGAAACAAACAATTGGCTAAGAAGTAATACTCAATTCGTATTCTCAATCTCATTGTAAATTTCATAGATATGTTCTATTTATATGACTTTCTTAAATAATTTTTAAAATTAAATTAAAATTATGAAACTTAAATTTAGCTTTAAAAATATCCTAAAGATAGTAACAAATCAATATAAATAATACAAATTTGAATTTTTGAGTCGGAATTTTGTGTATAATGAACATATCTCATTCAATAGTTTAAAAAAAAGCTGAATTATATTTTAGTTTAAAAATAGATAAAATTTAACCTTAAATTTAAAAGTTTATTTTTTAATCAATTTTATTTTAAAAAAAATAAAAAAAGATATTTTAACCTCATTTTTATAAAATATAATTATTATAAACATAATAAAATATTAATATTTTATAAATTTATAATTAATTTTAAATACACAAATCTCTTTTATCATATCATATATTAAATGCTCATAATTTTAAAATTTTTATCAATAGTATTAATCTTTTATCAAGAAAGACTTATCATTTTGTCAATAATATTCCCTTTAAAAGTTAGACGCAATGGACTGAATAGAAGATCTGGTATCATGAAGAAGGGCCAGGCACCACTATATATTAAATTTTTTTCATGGATAAGTTTTCTTAAGATCGACTTTAACTTAAAAAATTTAATTAATTTTGAGAATTGGATCACATAATCTTACTACTCTAATACATAAAGAAGTGTCATGTAATTAATAAAGATAGACTTAATAATTCATTTATATACTTAATATTTTCCATTAAGTATTTGTTACTTTATCTTTACAAGGCTCATCACTCAAATTTTTCTTAGTAATGATTTTTCTTTTCTTTTTGTAAGTCCCATGAACTTATAAATTTAAATTAATTTTGAGTGTTTCTAGAAAGATTCAATCACGTGACCTTGTTTAGTCAATTACATGAAATACAAGCATGAAAGAAGTAAGCAAGAATTGCATCCATAATCTCAAAATACAAAATTTAGAAACATGTCACACCTTGCCAAATATTAAGGTTCAATTACAAATTTTAAACAAACTTCAAGATTATGCTAATTAATAAACCAAAAATTAACAAGTAAATATGGTTAAATTTGTTAGAAAAATAAATGAAAAAATTGGTGTAATGTCAACGTACACATTAAATAACAAATTTTTTTAAGATTAATTGCAGATAATACCATTAAAAAATCCAATTAAGAGGATCTCGAGAAGATTATGTAGCTTGTATTTCCTTTTATCAAGCTGTGTTGGTACTAGTTAGAATGTAATTCTGTTTTAGAGGTTTTTAGAGTTAGTTTTCTGTTATGAAATTTGTTAATAAACTTCCCTCTTTTTTCTGTTATTGTTAGTTACTCTTATGTGTATATAAGAGGACTCTCCTCTTTGTAAATTTGCAATCAATACACAAACTATTTTCTTGCTCTCTTTCATTTCTTGTTTTCTCAACATCTCAGAAATCTATCTTGCTATCAAAGTTGCCTGGTTGCTCTCTCAAACTTTTCTGGGCATCTTCTTCTTCTTCATGGCAAAGACAAGCAATCGCAATGCTAACAATGGGGTTGGATCGGATTCCTCTGCACCCAATGGTATTGCTCACCCGACCAACAATGAAGATCCCATGAGATCTATCATCAACCCCCTCAACCAGTTGATCACGATAAAACTTGAAGAAGACAACTTCCTCATATGGAAATTTCAGGTAGAAAACATGATCTTGGGCTATGGTCTTGAGGATTTCATCCATGGAACCTGCAATGTTCCACCTAGAATTCGTGATGGAGAATCAAATTCTGCCTTCATTTGCCATCAAAGACAGGACATATTACTCGTTTCCTGGCTTCTTGCCTTGGTCAGCACTAGCTATCTTCCTCAGCTGATTGGCTGGTCTTCCTCTCAACAAATTTGGGCCACCATAGAACAACTCTTCAATTCTCAATCCACTGCCAAGGTGATGTTTTACAAAAAGCAGATCCAACTTCTCAAGAAAGACAATCTTTCTATAAGAGATTATATCTTGAAGATGAAATCCTACTTTGACATGCTTGGAGCTGCTAATCATAGTATGACAGACACTGATCAGATTCTTACACTCCTCAATGGCCTAGGGGATGAGTACGAGTCCATAATTGCCATCATCTGCTCAAGAGAGATCCCTTATACCCTCCAACATGGCAATATGCTTCTTTTGTCTCATGAAGGTCGTATATTACAAAAACACTCTACTGCTAATGATCTTTCTATGAATCTTGCTAAAAATAGGAAAAGCTACAATAGTACTTCACAGAACAACTATCAAGGAGGAAAAGGATACAATGGCTATCGTGGCAGAGGAAGAGGGGGCAGATCCAACAATGGCAGACCTCAATGCCAACTCTGTGGCAAGATTGGACACACAGTCATCAAATGTTACTATCATTTTGATCAGAATTTTCAAGGGAGTGAAGGCAATAACCCCTCAAGTTCTTCCAATCAGAACTACAATTCCACTCAAAACCATGCCAATCTTGCTCACACACAAGAAGAAACCCATTTTGATCAAGCCTTTACTGAAGCCTTAATTGCTACTGCTCGAAACACTGTCACTGACAAGAATTGGTATCCTGATTCTAGGGCCACCAATCATGTGACCAATGACATCCAAAACCTGTCATGTGGGACTGACTACAATGGAACTCAGAAAATTCATATGGGAAATGGTAAAGGCCTCTCAATCAAACACATTGGCAAAACTACTATCTCTTCCCCGTTCTACTCTCATTCCTTATCTCTAAATAATATTCTTCATGTACCTTCAATTACTAAAAATCTTCTTAATGTCTCTAAGTTCTGTCTTGACAATAAATTTTTCTTTGAATTTCATCCCTTTTTTCTATTTTTTCAAAGATCAGGTTACTAAGAAACTTCTACTCAAGGGGACTTTGCATAAAGAACTGTGTCGGCTTGACCTCTTACTGCCTACCAAGACCCCTAGTCCGACCTGCCAACCCTCCTTCCAATCTCTCATATCAGAAACTATTCCTTACAAAGAAAAACTCTCTCTTGACCTTTGGCATAGAAGGCTTGGTCATCCTTCTTTTCAAGTTGTTAACAAAATTCTAAATCATTGTAATATCAATTTTTAGTGAATAAAATGCAACATTACTTCTGTACAGCTTGTCAAATGGGCAAAAGCCATAAACTCTCTTTTCCTACTTCTCAAACTACCTATTCTGCACCTTTACAACTTTTGGAAGCTGATATATGGGGCCCATCTCCCATTCTTTCTACCACTAGCCACAAATTCTACATTACCTTTGTAGATGTATTTTCAAGATTCACATGGATTTATTTCCTCAAACGCAAATCTGAAGCTTTAGATTGCTTTATTCATTTCAAATCACAAGTAGAAAATCAATTGAACGCAAAACTCAAGATTTTTCAAAGTGATTGGGGTGGTGACTTTCGATCTTTTTCAAACTTTCTTGATAAATATGGCATCATTCACAGAGTTTCCTGCCCTCACACCTTTCAACAAAATGGTATTATTGAGAGGTAGCATAGACATGTTGTCGAACTTGGGCTTACCCTCCTTGCTCAATCCTCTGTCCCTAAAACTTACTGGCCAGAGGCCCTCTCCATTGCTATTTTTCTTATCAACAGATTGACGTCTACAGTTCTACAGCAAAAGTCTCCTCTCCAATTCCTTTTTCAGGTAAAACCCAACTATAAATCACTTCATGTTTTTGGCTGTCAATGTTTTCCTCATCTAAGACCCTACAATTCCCATAATTTTGATTTTAGGTCCATTCCCTACACCTTTCTAGGCTATAGCAGTAAACATAAAGGTTACAAATGTTTAGATAATAATGGAAAAATATATGTTTCAAGACATGTCATCTTCAATGAACATATCTTTCCTTTCCAAAACAATACTTCTCAAACTTCTGAGCCATCCTCTCCTATCATATTTCCTCCACCTATAGTTGCAAGTCATCCACTTCCAACTCCACAAAATTCTCGTTTTTCTGGTCATATATCAGATAATACACCTGAAATAGGTCTTACACCTATTAATCAGGCCTTGTTCTCTCTTTCTATCTCATAAAATAACTTTTCAAACAACTCAAATCAACCTATTTTGCATTCTAATCCAGACTCAGCCAATGAAATCTCTGAAACTATCCTTCACAATGTTGTTCTTGAGGTTACTCCCACTAATCACTCTATGGTTACACGGTCCAAAAATGGCATCTTTAAGAAGAAAGTTTTTTCTGCTAATCTTTCAGATCCTACTTGTATTTCAGTACAGGATTCCCTTCTTCATGACAGATGGAAGGAAGCCATACTTGAAGAGTACAATGCACTTCAAAGGAATCAGACCTGGTCTTTGGTTGAATTGCCTCCTGACAAGAAAACCATTGGCTGTAGATGGGTATTCAAGGTCAAAGAAAACCCAGATGGCTCCATTTCCAAGTACAAGGCAAGACTTGTTGCCAAAGGTTTCCATCAAAAACCTGGTTTTGACTTTGATGAGACATTTTCACCTTTTGTTAAGCCAACCACTATCAGAGTTGTCCTCACTGTGGCCCTTTCTCGTGGCTGGTATTTGAGACAATTAGATGTTAACAACGTCTTTCTTAATGGAGATTTGAAGGAAGAGGTCTATATGGCACAACCCCCTGGTTTTGAAACCAAAGAAGCTTCTCACATGGTTTGCAAACTCAGTTAATCCCTTTATGGTTTAAAGCAGGCTCCCAAGGCCTGGTTCGAAAAACTCAAGGGCACCCTCTTTCACATGGGGTTTTCCTCCTCTAAAGCTGACAATTCTTTATTTCTCAGGTTCTCTGCCACCTCAACCATTTTTCTTCTTGTCTATGTTGATGACATAATAGTAGTTCGAAGTCAGAAACTTGAACTTGACAACTTCATATCAGTTCTCAATAAACTCTTCTCACTCAAAGATCTTGGAGAATTGAATTACTTCCTTGGCATTGAAGTCCGGTCCATAGATAAAAGTCTCTATTTGTCTCAAAAGAAATACATTTGTTATCTCCTCAAAAGGTCAAAGATGGATCAAGCCAATCCTCTACCTACTCCTATGGTAAGCAGTCTGAAACTCACTACTACAGATGGTGATCTAGTTCCTAATGTTACTGAATATAGGAGCTTTGTTAGAGCTCTTCAGTACATCACCATCACCCGACCTGAGATTGCCTATTATGTAAATCGTGTGTGCCAATTCATGTAGAAACCTCTTGATCATCACTGGAAAAGTAGTAAAGAGGATCCTTAGGTACTTAAAAGGAACTGTTGATGAAGGAATCACCTTGAGGAAAACAAACAATCTGTCTCTAATAGGGTACTGTGATGCTGATTGGGGAAATGATTTGGATAATAGAAGATCCACTACTGGTTACTGTATTTTTCTTGGAGATAGTTTAATTTCCTGGTCTTCAAAGAAACAGAATGTAGTTTCCAGGTCCACTACTGAAGTTGAGTACCGCAGCCTAGCCAATGCCACTACAGAAGTTGTTTGACTTCAGTCTCTTCTTAGCGAACTCAAAATTGATGTGAAGACTGCTCCTGTTCTTTGGTGTGATAACACCAGCACCATCTCCTTATCAGCTAATCCTATACTTCATTTGAGAACCAAACATGTGGAGCTAGACCTTTATTTCGTCAGGGAGAAAGTTATCTCAAAACAACTTCTTGTTCAACATGTTCTTTCTGCTGATCAAATTGTAGACATTCTAACCAAACCCTTGTCGTGACAGTTCTTCAATAGACTCAAGCTGAAAATGAGTAGGCAAGGGGAGAAAAGGAAAAAGAAGAGTGCTTGAATTGAGAGAGAAAGTTAGAATGTAATTCTGTTTTAGAAATTTTTAGAGTTAGTTTTCTGTTATGAAGTTTGTTAACAAACTTTCCTCTTTTTCTGTTTTTGTTAATTACTCCTATGTGTATATAAGAGGACTCTCCTCTTTGTAAATTTGCAATCAATACACAAACTATTTTCTTGCTCTTTTTCATTTCTTGTTTTCTTAACATCTTAGAAATCTATCTATATTGGACTTTGCACGTCAAAATCATTTTGGAGAACCTAAAATAACAAAATATTGGATAAACAAGGTAAAACACTCCTATTAAATCTACAGTAAAACACTCCTATTAAATCTACAACTTTCAATTAATTAGAATAATACAATAAAAAGATCGCATCATAAAAATTGTAAGCCCTACTTCTAAGACTAAATATATTACAAATTACAAAATGTTAGAATTTGCTAAAAAGTAAAATACAATTTTTACTATACTTTTGTTTCCTTTTTCGACTACAATTCTATACATACATCTAAAACAAATGCAAAACAATTTGTATGCAGAGATGATTACTATGAGATAATTAACATTAATAAATATTTTGTAAATCATATATTCGAAATAAGTCAGAAATATTGTAAGATAGTTAATCTCAATTAAAGTATTATACAAAAACAAAAACATTTTAAAAAAATGAGAAGCTGATTTATAATAATTAACTAACAAATATTTTGTAAGGATAAGTAAAAAATAATTAACACTAATATTTAACAAAATTATTATAGTAAATTTCATTTAGTTTGTTAGTAGGTAAATGAAAATATTTAAAAAAAATAAGCAACTGATTTAAGATAAATGACACAAACAAATATTTTGTAAAACTAAATTTAAAATAAGTCAAAAATTTTGTGGGATAATTAATCTTAATGTAAATTTTATACATAAATGAAAACATTAAAAAAAATAAGAAGCTTTTTTAAGATAAATAGCAATAAATAATATTTTGTAAATTTTTGAATTTAAAATAAGTAAGATATAATTAACATTAATATTTACCAAAATTTTAGTAATTTTAATCTAGTTTGTTAGTATACGAAAACAAAAACATTTAAAAAAATAAGCAACTAATTTAAGATAAATAATACTAACAAATATTTTATAAATCTAAATTTAAAATAATTCATAAATTTTTTGAGATAATTAATCTCAATGATACTTCCATACGTAAATAAAAAACATTTTAAAAAAATTAAGAACATGATTTAAGATGAATAATGCTAACAAATACTTTTAAAGGTTCTAAATTTAAAATAAGTCATAGATTATTAACACTAATTTAAGAAAAATATTGATTTAAATGTAATCTACTTTGTTAACATAGGTAAATGAAATGTTTTAAAAAAATAAGAATCTGATTTAAGATACATAACACTAATAAATAATTTTGTAAATCTAAATTTAAAATCAGTCAGTAATATATAGAGAAAATTAAAATTAATGGCAATTTTGTAATATCTTTTAAATATGTACGGACAATGTTGGAAAAAAATTATCTTAGCTCCTTAACATTTTAATCTCTTAGAGCAATATGCGATTTAATACTATAGAAGTCTTTTTATTTAAGAATTTAAATTTAAATTGTTTCTAAAATTTAAAAATATATATAAAAAACAAGATATGTTATTTCCTTATAATGTAAGAATATTTTTTGTTAAAAAATATTTTATGTAGAATTTAAACTTTGATAAATAATAATAATAATAATATGGATAGATTAATAAAGCCAAGAAATTATATATATGTATAAAAATGCATAAAATATAATCATTTTTATTATATCAGAATAATGCCATTCACATTTTTCTGTTAATTGTCGCTCACAAAACTGTTTATGTCAAAGAAAAAGGAATTTTATAGGGCTCTATATAGGTCAATTAGCTTTTTTTTTCTTTTTAATTCTGTCTATTATCAATTTATTGAAGCATTTTTTTATCACTTAATAAATATCTCTATTTATATATATTACATATAAAAATAAAAACCACATACAAAATATATTTTTTTTGGACAATAAAAAAACTCCTTAAATAGAAGGTGTTAGAAACTCAGGTCTAATTTAACCCAATAAGATCTCATTAAGTTAAGGGTTACCCAAGTTTATAAACAGTTTTGTTGCTTAATTCCTAGTCGATGTGGGACAAGGATACTTAACAGTCTCCCTCCACACGGCAGACAAAGGTGGACATTAGCACCACGGTGAGACTGTGGTAGAGCCCAATTAGGTCCAAACATATAGAGACTAGGCCCAACTCTGATATCATGTTAGAAATACTTAATGATTGTATTCTATTCTGTGAATAAATGAATATACATGGTGCCTTTATATAGGAGTTACAAGTAAACTAGATATGTCTAAAGTAACTAGATATAGATATGCTAGAAGTAAAGAGATATACATTAGCAGATATATATATATATATATATATTAATATATTACTAGATATACATTAACAGCTCCCCTCAAACTCAAGGTGGATGTGAAACCAACTTGAGGTTGTCAACCAGATTATGAGTGCGTCCTTTGGGAAGTGCCTTAGTGAAAATATCTGCAAGTTGATCGTTGGAGGAAATGGGGAAAAGCTTGAGAACACCATGGATAAGATGAGAGCGAATAAAGTGACAATCAATCTCGACGTGTTTAGTCCGTTCATGGAAGACATCGTTGTGAGCAATATGAATGGCACTCTGATTATCACAATAAAGGGGAGTTGCAGAAGATGTGGACACACCCAAATCCTTAAGGATCCATTGCAACCAAAGGAGCTTAGATGTGGTATCAGCAAGAGCATGATATTCTGCTTCAGTACTAAAGTGGGCCACAAAGGTTTGTTTCTTACTTCGCCAAGAAATCAAAGAAGTACCAAGGAGAAAGCAATAACCTGTAGTGGACCTACGATCAGTAGGATCTCCTGCCCAATCAGCATACTTTGCTTGAGCAATGTAAAGACCATCTGTGGAATGAGTGATCTCAAGACCCAAGAAATAGCTTAAATGTCCAAGGTCTTTCATCTCAAATTGCTAACTAAGAAAATCCTTGAGTTCTTGAATGCCACTGAGGTCATCACCAGTTATGATCATATCATCCACATATAGAAGAAGCAAAATGGTGCCTTTATCATTACGATGAAGAAATAAGGTAGAATCATAAGGACTGGCAGTGTAACCTAAGCAAAGGATGGTGGAGCTGAATTTGGCAAACCATGCTCATGAAGCTTGTTTAAGGCCATAAAGTGCACGTCGAAGGCGACAAACCTTATTTGTTTCAACAGAAAGACCAAGAAGAGGTTGCATATAGACTTCTTCATGCAGATCCCCATTAAGGAATGCATTTTTAACATCCATCTGAAAAGGTCCCATTTACTAGCAGTGGCAACAGCTAAGAGGGTAAGAACAAAGGGAATACGGGCAACTGGAGCAAAAGTCTCTTCATAATCAATCCCATACTCTTGTGTAAAACCTCTTGCTACAAGACGAGCCTTGTAGCGATCGATAGACCTATCAGAGCAAGTCTTGATCTTATAGATCCACTTACTACCAACCACAGATTGACCAGGAGGGAGAGTAACAAGATCCCAAGTATGGTTTTTGGTTAATGCATCAATTTCTTCTTTCATTGCAATCTGCCAAGAAGGGTTAGTAGATGCCTCACGATAGGTGTGAGGCTCATGGAGTGTAGCAAGGGCAGTGTAACAATGATAGTCAAGTAAATGTGTAGGAATGGATCTTACCCAGGTTAAGTGGCGAGGTGGAATGTCCTGTTGAGGATCTTCAGGAGGAGCAGGAGCAAGGGACCTATGTTTAAGGTGAGGTAGCTCATTATCAACCTGTTCTTCTACGACCTGTCTAGGAGAATTATCAAAAATATCTAAAGATTGAATAGTGAAGTCCAAAGATGGATGAGAAGTATCTGTAGAAGGAATAAGAGATTCATTTGGAAAATTTTCTAAAACATTTGAATTAGTTAGGGAAGAACGAAAGTGAGAAAGTTCAACAAATAAGCGGTGTTCCCAAAAGACAACATTACGGGAAACACGGAGACTATGTGAGACAAGATCATAGCATCGATACCCTTTTTGAGTTTCACCATAACCAAGAAAACAACAAAGTCTAGATCGAGGCTCAAGTTTGTTGTGTTCATGAGGCTAAAGAAGAACGAAACAAACAGATTCGAATGAGCGAAGGTAATGATAGTTAGAAGATGATCCAAAAAGGCGCTCATACGGAGTCTGATTATGAATGACAGCACTTGGAATGTGCTTAATGGCATAAACAGCATGAAGAGCAGCTTCACCCCAAAATGGGGCAGGAACTTTGGTAGAGAGAAGAAGAGCACGAACAGTGTCAAGAATATGATGAAGTTTTCTTTCGGCTCGACCATTTTGTTGTGAGGTTCCTGGACAGGTTAGATGATGTACGGTACCATAGGAGTGTAATAGAGTTTGAAAAGCATTTTGAGTATATTCAAGAGCATTATTGGATCGAAAAGTTTTGATATGTTTGGAGAATTGTGTTTCAACCATTTTTGCAAAGTTACTGTATATCGATAAGATTTCAAAATGAGATTTCATTGGAAAGATCCAACTATAATGAGAATAATCATCAATAAAAACAACAAAATATCGAGATCCACCAATACTAGTAACATGAGAAGGTCCCTAAACATCAAAATGAATTAACTCAAAAATACTATTAAAGATAGATTTACTATTATTGAAAGGTAAAGCTGGTTGTTTTCCTAACTGACATGAAGTACAATCAAAATTATCTTTGGACACAGAACCCAATAAACCTTTAGAAGGTAACTGTTGTACCCGAGAGGATAGGGCATGACCAAGACGAGAATGCCAAAGTGCGAGAGAAGGTAAGGAAGAAATTGCAGCAGTTGCAGCAGCAACAGAGGTAGGAGCAATAGGTGGAAGATGAAGATTGTTTACGGGAAACATACACCCGACCCTAGGACCAGTCCTAAGCTCTTGCCCCATCCTCGGATCCTGCACAATACACCCAGAATAGTTAAAAATAAGGCGATATCCTAGTTCAGCTAATTGTCCCACAGAGCATAAATTATAGGATAAGTCAGGTACATGGAAAACCCTAGGAATAGAGAGGGTAAAGGTCCAAACAAAACCTAGACTATTCACATGAATGGTGAAACCATCAACTATATGAATATTAAGGGGATGTGGTACAAGGTCAAGTTTGGAGAATAAAGATGAGTGAGGTGTCATGTGATTGCAACATGTAGAGTCAAAAAGCCAAGTTTGAGACTTACCAGGCAAAACTGAGAAGGTAGTGGAAAAAGATGCATTACCAGCCATTTGAACAGCCTGAGTTATGATCATCTGTAGTTCAGTGGAGGAGAGGTTGATAGTGAATTCAGAAGACTGGGACTCTGCTGAACTAGAAGGCACCAACGAAGTAGGCTCAGTATTAGCAACAACAGTAGTAGATTTGTTGCGACAGTAACAAGTCTCAATGGTGTGGCTATGACGCTTGCAATAATTGCAGATTCTTTTATTGCTCTACCTGCAATGATTGTAAAAGCCAGAGGAATCACCTGATTGCTAAGGTTGTTCAATGGCAGGAGCAAGAGGAGTAATAGCCAAAACATTAAGCTTATTCTGGCCTTGAAGGGTTGCAAGTCAAGCTTCTTCTCTAACCAACTCATTTATAGCAGTATCAAGAGAGGGAGGAGGACTACGATTAAGAAGCTGACCTTGGATTGGCTCAAAGTCCTTGTGGAGTGACATCAAGAAATCATAGAGACGAAATTCATCCCTAATTATAGCATATTGCTGAGCATCTGTTGAGCATGCCCAAATTGGATCACAAAGGTCAATTTGGTCCCAAAGGAAGCGAAGTTGATCAAAGTAGTCATTGATGGATTACCCTGGTTCTTGTTCAAGTTTATCTAATTCAACTTTTAGTTGATATTTCATGGATCCGTGAGTAGTGCAGTACCTTTTGGCCAACATATTCCATGTTGATTTGGCATCATCAAAGCTACCCAACAGATTGGAGATGGATGGAATGGAAGTATTCCGAATCCATGTGAGGATCATGTGGTTGTGACTATCCCATTCAATCATGCGACGAAGAAAGATATCATCTTCTTCACTTGCTCCTTTAACAGGAATGATAATTGCACCAGTACAATAATGCCAGAACATATAACCCTTAAGAAAACTACGCATAGCTTGAGACCATGACAAGTAATTCTTGGTCCCCTCCAATATAGTTTTGATAGGGCAAGAAACAAAAGTATCCTTTTTATCTATTTGAAAACACAATATGCAAAAACAGACTACAAAAATGAGATCTACGCAAAAAACTAGGTAGGGTGAACCTGTATTGCAAAAATCCTATGAACGGTCAACGGTCAATGGGCAACGGGCAGTCCGGTCAACGGTCAACGGGTAGTACGGTCAGCTCGGTCACGGTCAGCGGGTTCTGTGACGTCAACTGGAGATGATGATGACATCAGCCCTACGCAAGGTACTGATGGCATCACGAGCAGAGCGCAGCGTGCTTGGCACGTCAGATCCACGCGTAGTTGCTGTTGGCGGCGCATGAGAGCGCGTACGGAGGCTTATGACTGTGATACTTCCACGGTTATGTAGATCGGGTCATGGCGATCACAATGGTATCTATAGATAGGTCGTCGAGTTAAGATTAACGGTGGCGGCACGTGAAGGACGTGCAGATTGGTTGTGCGGTGTGTAAGGGAGCGTGCGGTGTCCGATGGTTGCGATACTTCTATGGTTGTATAGATTCGGTCGAGTTGATCACAGTGGTATATGCAGAAAATTTTCAAAATAATATGCACGGCGGCGGCAGTGATTGCAGTTGTTTGTATGGTATGGAACTCCTTAACAACGGCGACTGTAGTTCCGAAACCTAAGGACAATGGCTAAAAGACGTCGGAGGTTCAACGGTGAATGATTACAGCGGCTATTGTGACAGCAGAAGCTATAAGGGTTGGGTAACACCAAAAAAGAAAACACTGCTAGAAAGACAAGAATAGTGGCTCTGATACCTTGTTAGAAATACTTAATGATTGTATTCTATTCTGTGACATCATCTGGAGGTGATGATTATGTCATCCCTACGCAAGGTACTGATGGCGTCACGAGCAGAGCGCGGCGTGCTTGGTGCGTCAGATCGACGCGTAGTTACTATTGGCGGCACGTGAGAGCGCATACGGAGTCTTATGACTGTGATACTTCCACAGTTATGTAGATCGAGTCGCGACGATCACAATGGTATCTGCAAATAGGTCGTCGGGTTAATATTAATGGCGGCGCGTGAGGGACGTGTAGATTGGTTGTGCGGCGCGTGAGGGAGCGTGCGGTGTCTGATGGTTGCAATACTTCCATGGTTGTGTAGATCCGGTCGAGCCGATTATTAGTTGATATTTCATGGATCCGTGAGTAGTGGAGTACCTTTTGGCCAACACATCCCATGTTGATTTGGCATCATCAAAGTTGCCCAACAGATTGGAGATGGATGGAATGGAAGTATTCCGAATCCATGTGAGGATCATGTGGTTGTGACTATCCCATTCAATCATGCGACGAAGAAAGATAGCATCTTCTTTACTTACTCCTTTAACAGGAATGATAATTGCACCAGTACAATAATGTCAGAGCATTTGACCCTTCAGAAAACTGTGCATAGCTTGAGACCATGACAAGTAATTCTTGGTCCCTTCCAATATAGTATTGATAGGGTAAGTAACAAAAGTATCCTTTTTATCCATTTGAAAACACAATATGTAAAAACAGACTACAAAAACGAGATCTACGTGAAAAACTGGGTAGGGTGAACCTGTATTACTAAAATCCGGTCAACGGTCAACGGTAGTCCTGTCAACGGTCAGCAGGTTGTGTGATGTCAGCTGGAGGTGATGATGATGTCAGCCCTACGCAAGGTACTGATGGCGTCACGAGCAGAGCGCGGCGTGCTTGGTGCGTCAAATCCACGCGCAATTGCTGTTGGCGGCGCGTGATAGCACGTATGGAGGCTTATGACTATGATACTTCCACGGTTATGTAGATCGGGTCAAGGCGATCACAATGGTATCTGTAGATATGTCGTCGGGTTAAGATTAACGGTGGCAGCGCATGAGGGAGCGTGCGGTGTCCGATGGTTGCAATACTTCCACGGTTGTGTAGATCCGGTCGAGCCGATCACAGTGGTATATGCAGAAAAAACTTTCAGAACAATATACATGGCGACGGCGGTGATTGTAGTTGTTTGTATGGTGCGGAACTCCTTAACAACGGCGACTATAGTTCCGAAACCTAAGGACAATGGTTGAAAGATGTCAGAGGTTCAACGGTGAATGATTGCAGCGGCTATTGTGGCAGTGGAAACTATAAAGGTTGAGTAACACACAAAAAAAACACTGCTAGAAAGATAAGAATAGTGGCTCTGATACCATGTTAGAAACTCATGTCTAACTTAACCCAATAAGATCTCATTAAGTTAAAGATTGTCCAAGCTTATAAGCAGTTTTGTTGCTTAATTCTTAGTCGATGTGGGACAAGGATACTTAATAGAAGGAATGATAAACTTGTTTTACGAAAATAACTATATATATATTTTATTTTAAATGTTTTAAAAAATTAATCTAAGCACCTTAAAATGAAAAAAAAAAACTTCCATTTAAGTAATAAAATTTTCTAATAAATGTCTCGAACATATATTAATGGATTTACTTTCACAATAAGTTTGAAATTTAAGAAAATTAATTTTATTTATTCTATTTTAAATATGTTGTAGAAATTACCAAAGATTAAAAAAAAGTAAACAATTAACTTGTAAGACACATGTCTTTAACTTGTTTTTCAAAATGTGCAAATTAACTTCAATTAACATGTTATTATAGTTCGCGTGCTTACTAACTCGTGCCAGGGATGTAAATTATGGCATGCAGGTCAGGCTAGTCGAAGCTTAACACTTCAGGTTTGAGAACTAATGCTAGACTAGGGTTTTCAAATTAAATGAAAACTCAAAGTTTAATCCAAAAATTAATCATGTACATTTGGGACTAACTTTTTTGAAATTTGTATTTACA
The DNA here is from genome assembly GCA_030763125.1 of Hippophae gyantsensis. Classification (NCBI taxonomy): domain Eukaryota; kingdom Viridiplantae; phylum Streptophyta; class Magnoliopsida; order Rosales; family Elaeagnaceae; genus Hippophae; species Hippophae gyantsensis. Next base: position 33,118,827 of record CM061037.1, on the reverse strand, counting down.
AGTGTTAGTATCATGCGGAAATTCATAAAAGAGTGCAATAAAATTGTCATATATCAATATCTTTTAATTTTATACCCTTCTTATTTTAGGGCCAAACAATAATGGGTCTTAACAAGCCAATAAAACGAGGCCCTAAACTCATGTAATTGCATCGAAGCCTATATGTATGCAATTAATGGCCCCGACCTATTGATGGCTTCTTAGATTGTTGCTCTTCCTGTCAGCTTCAACACCCATGCATCTTAGCTTCCCCATTTTTGAGAGCATGGATTGGAAACACTTGGCTACTTCATCTTATTATAATATAGCAATTAATGTATTACTAAAACTCTAATAAAAGGGCTTTTGGAATAAGTGCTTAACTAGGAAGTTAATCCGATGCTTTGTTTGCTTCTCGATTTATATATGCCTTATCCACGTGGAATCGTTAACACCATAATTCTAAACAAAGTACATGACCTTCAAATCTATTATTATGTTAATGCTTGTTCGAAAATCAATTGTTCCAAAAAATTAAACTATGTAGATAAAGACCAACAACACAATTATAATACTTAGATTTTGGTATGAATAGTATCCTGGTATGCATAAGAATAGGAAACATAATTGAAATAATTTTAATATTGAAATAATCATGACGGTGATAACCAAGAATAGTATCCTGGTATGCATAAGAATAGGAAACATAATTGAAATTAGGAATGGGATTTGGATTTGGATTTCCATATCCATATGGATAGGGATTATAATACTTAGATTTTGGTATGAATAGGGAATTAAATGACCAAAAGTACTTTCTACCATACCTGTTAATTATTGGTCTTCTAGTACCATTAATCTTTTTTTGGCTCGGCCCTTTTTACTTCCACTTTCTTATTCTTCAAGGGCGGCCATTTTTTTGGCTCGGCCCTTTGTTTCAATACATCGTTCATGGCTTCTTCAGAATCAAAAGTAATGAACCAAATCCTCTTGATATACCAGTATTTTTGTCATATATTATGACACTATCAGTAATTGTATCAAATTTCTCAAAATATCTCTTGAATTCTACCTCATTTATATCTGAGGGTAACCTACCCACAAAAATCTTATACATTTCAGTGTAACTAATTTTATCACTTTCTGTTAGCTCTGTTACTGCCTTCTCTTCACTTGTTTCATTAACATCATCCTATATTAATTTTTCAAATTATAAAAGGAAACATCAACTTAATGACTGAAAAAAAAATTTAATAGATATATATTAATGAAAATATTAACAAAATTCATATTTTTTTTAACAAAATTTTGGCCTGTGTGTGAGAAACCATATAAAAAGTTAAAAAAAATTTTGTTTTAAGTAAAATGAACCAATATATTATATAGTCTTTTAGTTAATACAACACCGAATTGTAAAGTTTAAACAATGTATAATTATGCCAAAAAAATACCTAGGTTGGTGGGTAGATAGCTGTTCTTTATTGCACTTTGTCCTAATTAGTAGTCACTTTTTGTGTTTTTTTTTCTCCTCCCTCCTCCTGACTCTTTCTTCAATAAAATGGTTGTTATTATGATTAGAATTAGTGAATTTAAATAATAAAAAAAAGAGTATTACGACTAAAAAACCCAAATTTAAGACATATTTTCTTTCATAGTTTAAAGAAAGGCTTCAATGCATTTTAGTTTAAAAATAAGTAAATTAAAACTTATGCAACTATTTACCGATCAAATTTTTTTTTTCAACTCACGATTCACTTTGTTCTTTCTCTTTCCTTTTTTTTTCTAACTCACCGTTACATTCTTTTCTTCCTTTTTTTCAACTCACCATTCACTCTCTTCTTCTCTCTCCTTCCTTAATTCCCAACTCTATTTCTTTTTTCTCTCTTCTTGTTTTCTAAAAGAAAACCAAAAATAAAATAATAATTTATTTTTATTATAACTAAAAAATAATTTATATTTATATAATAAAAATATATTTTTTATAACAAATAATTTATCAAAATTTTATTATAAAATAATTTAAAATAATAATAATAAATTATAAAATTTTAAATTATTAAAAACTTTACTAAATAGTTACAATAATTATTGACATTTTAAAAAAATAAATTTTTTAAGATTAAAAAAATTAAAAATAAATTACATTGTAACACATATATATAATATTATTATAATTTTAATTATTACTAAGATAACAAATATTTATTAATAATAATTTTATTTAAGTATTAAAATATAATTAATTAGATATAATTTATATATTTTATTATATTAATAATAATAATATATTAGATAATATTTTCACATAAAATTTACTATATAATGTTTCATGTTTGTATTGTATCTTATATAAAGTTGGATATATATAAATATTATTTTTTATATCATAATTATTTATTAAATATAATTATAATTATATTTATTATTATTAATAATAATGTATTATATTATATTTAAAATTAATTATAAATTTATAAGATATTAATATTTTTTATGTTTATAATAATTATGTTTTGTAAAATGAGATTTTTTTTATTTTTTTAAAAATAGGTTTTCAAGTTTAAGGTTAAATTTTGCCCAAACTAAAACCCAATTCAACCATTTTCTAAACTATTACATATGATATGTTTTTTATAGACAAAATCACATAAATATATAAATATTTATTGTTATACATACTATATATTTAATATTGTTATAATCTATTTTTTATATATTTATTAATTTATATTATTTATTTTTTAAATTATTTTATCAATTTATTTAGATATGAAACTATATTATTCAAGTTGGTAAATAAATTTAAAAATATTATAAGTTAAAAAACCTACACAAAAATTAATTATCAAATTACAAGTCAAGTTTTGACTCTTTTTAAACTATAACACCAATACTCCTTTTTTTAAGTATTATATGAGATATGGTCATTCCGGACAAAACTCTAAATTTAAACGATAAATTATTCGTTTTAAACAAATGAGTATTACGACTCTTTTTTAAATTATCTATTACCCTCTCACCTCTTTTTATTTTTTTTTAAATATTAGAACATATATATGACTTGATATGTGAAGATTATATCTTATCATAAGACGACTAAATAAATATATAATAAAAATAATCATAAACAATATATGTCGGAATGAACCCACACTACCTCTCACCTCTTAAAAAGTTTGAATACAGTAGAAGAAATTTTTTTCTACCATCACTGTACACAATAACCTAAAATCACCATTATGTCATTATCTAACTTTGTAATCATTTAATTTATTGAATCAAGATAAATGCATGAATATACATAAAAATTATGAGTTTTAATTATTTTTGTGGATAAAATATTTACTTGTAAATTTTTTCTAAAATTTGTTATCAATTGTGTATCAAACAAAACCAAATAAATGTTAAGTTTTAGATAATCGTAATTTATGTATATATTTTATAATTAAAATACATAAGATTGCATTCAATAACACATATTTATAAATATAAAATTATTTTGGTACTAAAATATTTATTTAAAATTTAATCAATTTATGAAGTTATTAATTAAATATTTTTAGATGTGTTATAATATTTTTAAGATATGTTTTAAGAAATGACTTTTTATAATATTAAAACTTTTAATGGATTTTGGAAAATTAAACCCAAAATATACTTAATCTTATTATTATTAGATTAAGAATATTATTAATATATATAGATACATTAGTGTTACGAGTGTCCGGATGAATAGAAGAAAAACCCAAGCTGCTGCAAATTGTCATATATATGCCATTCACTGCCGAAATAAAAATAAATAAATAAAGAAGAAAAAGTTAACCTTGAAGAGGTGCACTTGAAGATAATATTATATATATATATATGCAGAAAAGGTAGAGTTGTATAAGTGATCATACGAAGAGTTGAGTCTGTGTCTTTTTTTTCTTTCATTCTTTAGCAATATACTCCATTGGAGCAACATCAAATATGCAAGTATATTGACAGCGACGGTGAGTAAAAGTTAAAAAGTAATCGGACTATAGAGAATTAAATAAGTTAGTTAATATTAAATTGATATTGTATTAAATGTATTTATTAATAAATTTATTTGATACGTTTAATTTTATATATAATCATAATTATTTGATTTAATTATTAAATTTTAAAGAAGTTATTTTTATTAAACATATACTTAATCTTTTTGATCTAAGATTTATTAGTTGATTTGATTTAAGTGACATATTTTGAATCATCTAGTTATGATTAATCATTATTAAATCCATCTTAAAATACACACGGACACTTGTGTTTTTATGCTAACTATTTTGTAGTTAATTCGATAACGTATCTGATCGGTGAGAAGTTTATTGGAACGTTGGTTTGGAAACTGCTCACACTAATTTTAGAAAGTGTGAAAATAGAGTAAGGGCTTGTAAATAAAGTACATTTGGCCCTAGAAAGGATAGCATAAGACCGAGTTTGTACTTGAACATTTAATTTTCATAGTGGAAAGTTAGGTGGTCTGGTAGACTGATGGTTTTTCTCTTAGGTCATGGTTGTGGCCTAGGTTGTTTCCACCTAAAAATATCGCGTGATATTCTCTTATTTTCGCACTTTATTTTTACACGCGATTTCATGTCTGGCTACTTTGTTTAGGTTATTAAATTAAAAATTGGTAAAAATTAAAAATAATTCACCCCCTTCTAGGTTAATTAGGTCAATATCTTATAAACTTTCAATTTGGTATCAGAGCCAACACTAGACACACTTAGTTAGATTAATCCTTAGAGACATACACTCCTACTTATGAACCAAATGAAAGAAGGTGGGTCATCTATTAAACCCTTACTCTTTAATGAGTATAATTACGTACCCCTATTGGAAGGCTCGCATGTAAGCCTTTCTCAAACAAGATGAAAAAGTCTGGGATGTTATTCTTGATGATTGGGAACCACCTTCAGTAACAAAAGATGGTGTAACAATCATAAAGCTAAAAAAAGACTAGACCATTGAAGAATGCACCCTTAATGGGGCAAACCAAAAAGGTCTAAGCTCAATATTTGCTGCAATGTTGATGGATAAGTTTCGTCGCATCTCTGACTGTGAGACTACTAAATATGCATTTGCTCTTACTCATGAGGGAACGTCCCAAGTAAAACAAATAAAATTGAGATTGCTAACATCTGAGTTTGATTCCATTAAAATGAGCAACATTGAAACTTTTGATCAATTCTATGCTCGCTTTTGTGATATCACGAATGTTTGTTCTAACCTTGGTAATAAAATTCCACAACCAATACAAGTACGCAAACTCTTAAGCTCCTTAATAGTAGACTACAAGATGAAAGTTACAACAATAGAGGAAAGTAAGAATGTGAACACACTAAACATTGATGAACTTGTCGGGTCAATCCAAACCTATGAGCTTACTCTTGATTATCCTAAGAAAATCAAGGATGTGGCATTCAAAAGCTCAAAAACATACATCTCTGATAGTGATGAGGATATGAATGATGAGTCATTAGTCTCGCTAGTTGAAGAAGTTCTTGAAAAATAAGGGACAATCTAGATGTTTGAAGGACGGGATGTCAAGGGAAATCAAGCCTCCTAGCTCTGATGGTAAGAAAACTAAGCTTACTAGTCCTCAATGCTATACTTGTGAGGGATTTGGTCATATTTCTATAGAATGTGCAAACAATAAATAGAAATTTGGAAAAACATTTAATGCTACACTCAGTGACACGAAAAGTGAGTAAGATAATGCTAGTAACTTATAAGATGATGACACTAATTATCGTGTCTTCACCGCAACTACCAAATCACACCACAATGACTCTGACCCTAGCTCGGATGAATAAAATGAGGAAGTAAACTCTTCTTTCTTAATGTATAAGTTTAATGTATTAAGTTATGAGAAACTATTCATGGATTTTCCAAATGTTAGGGAAGAGAGGGATAAACTACTTGTGGAAGTAACTAAACTTAATGATATCATCAATGTTCACAAAACAATTTCCTCTAGCCTAAAGAAAGATAAAAATAAATTGTTTTAAAATATTAATGCCTTGAATTTGAGACTTGTAGAAACCACAGAGGAAAAAAAAAGCTTAAACAAGAACTTAGTATTGCTATAAAGATGGTGAGGAATTTGACCATAGGTGCTAAAACATTGACCAACGTCTTAGATTATGAAAAACTACATGGAGATAAGAGAGGTCTTGGATACATAGATGAACAATCAACACCTTCAACATCAAAGACCACATTTATAAGGCCCTTAAAATCTCCTATTGTTACTACTTATGCACAAAGAACTATTGCACCTGTGGAAGAAAAAATTGTTAAATTTATGCTTGTCTGTCATCATTGTGGTAGGAAAGATCATATAAAATCAAAATGTAGATTTTTGATGAATTCTCTTGAACTTAATCATTCTTTCTATGTTTCACATAATAGGACCCATAAGCATCATTCATTTATGCATACTACATCATATTCAAAGATGAATGGAAATTATAATAACTTGTTCAGAAATTTTGTTCATAAATTATACTAGGAAGCATGAAGTTTTAGGTTCAAAGAGACAAGCAAAATTTAGTACTTTTAATGCTAGGACTCATTATCATCATTCTACTATGTATATTGCATATTCATTTGGGATGAATGAGAAAATTACAACTAAGTTCAAGAACATGCCTATGAAATCTAAGGTAGTTAAGTCCCAACCCAATGATATAAAGAAAACAAAATGCAAGAAATTTTGGGTAAGGAAAGATTATTTTTTCCCAATCACCTGATCGTCTTTTATTCCTTCATCTAGGTATTTTTGTTAGAGTGTTTAAATGACCCTAGATGAGTAATCTTTATTGTCTTTATTTTATTTATTAGTTAAACTTAAAAAAAAAGATACAAAAATAGAATCTGTATTTGGCCAACACGATATTGAACTTATTTAATACTTACGTATATATAACCTCATTTTTAGTGAATCAACTCATTTTGATATTTATTATATAAATTACACTACAATTTTTACTTATGTACATACATATTCTTGTACATGTGATGATCGATATTGACATATACTTATTCACACACTCACGAACACACATATATGTTATGCTTAAAGTTTATGAATTTTCTTAAAAGACTTTAAGACTTCAACTAATCTTGATTGTAAAATTATGTTGAGTTCTATTTTTTGCTTACTAAAATTTTATCGTATGGAGACACCTAGTATTGAACGGGCTACCTACTATGATGTGTGAAGCTACCGCAGTGAGCGGAGAGGGTTACCCCATAACTAGTGTGAAAGTCATCATGCTAGGTTTATGACTCATGTAAAAAAAAGATTGTACAAAAGCTACTACTTATAAAACTTGTACTTGTAATGCACAAAAAGAAAGAACCAATAGAAGTTTAAAAAAAATTAAAAAATTCAATTTTTTTTCATTTTCATCTTATTATTTATTAACCACATTGTACTTCTGCATTAATCTTCTTTTACATTACTCTATCTTTAAGGGAAGTTTAGTCTCATTGCTTTGTCCAATGTTTTATCCTTCTTGTATGTCAAAAAGGGGGGAGGATTGCATTTCACTTCCATGTTTTATTTTGATTGGTGCATATAAGGGGAGAAAATATTTAGTTAAGCTTATGTTAAGCTTGATTGCTATGAATGCATATTACATGACTATTCTTTACACTTCGCTTATTTCTATATAAACTGAACTAATATACAATGAGGCTTTCAAGCCAAGTTGTCGTAACATTTGTCTATGTTATTTCAGTTACTTAACAAGCTTGTCAAGTTGCGGTGAAGATGGATTAACCGGACCATAAGATAGTTCTATTATGAAGTATGGAACATCATTGTATTTTTATCATATTTTTATTCAGATAGTCTTACATCAGATATATCTTTTATAACTACAACACATAAGATTACAATCATGCATTTAATAACACGTGTTCATAAATCTAAAATTATTTTTGGTGCTAAAATATTTATTTAAACTTTAATCAATATATGAAGTTATTAATTAAATATTTTTAGATATGTTTTAATATTTTTAAAATGTGTTTTAAGAAATATTTTTTTATAATATTAAGGCTTTTAATGGGCTTTGAAAAATTAAGTCCAAAATATATTCAATCTTAATACTACTGAGTTAAGAATATTATCAATATATATAGATACATTAGGGTTACATGTGTGTGGATGAATAGAAGAAAAACCCAAAGTGATGCAAATTGTCATATATGTGTTGTTCATTGTCGAAATAAAATAAATAAATAAAGAAGAAAAAGTTGACATTCAAGAGCGACACTTGAAGATAATATAGGAATTAATATATATGCACCGAATGAAAAGGTAGAATTGCATAAGTGATCATACGAAGAGTTGAGCCTATGTTTTTTTTTTCATTCTTTAGGAATATACCCCATTGGAGCAACTTCAAATATGCAGGTATATTGGCAACGACAGTGAGTAAAAGTTAAAAAGTAATTGGTTAATATTAAATTTATTTGATATGTTTAGTTTTATATAGCTTCTTCATTATTAGTTGTTTAAATATTTAGATTAAATAATTTTACGTACGGTTATAATTTAAAGAAACTATTTTTATTAAACTTATACTTAATCTTTTTTATCTGAGATTTGTTAGGTGATTTGGTTTAAGTGACATATATTTTGAATCATTTAATTAAGATTATTCATTGTTAAATCTATCCTAGAATACACACGGATACTTGTGTTTTTGTGCTAACCATTTTACAGTTAATTCAAGAACGTATCTGATTGGCAGAAAGTTTATTGGAACGTTGGTCTGGAAACCACTCACACTAATTTTAAAAAATTGTGAAAATAGAGAAAGGACTTGTAAGTAAAGTACATTGGGTAGTATCCTAAGGAGGGTAGCATAAGACCGAGTTTGTACTTGAACATTTGTTTTTCATAGTGAAATATTAGGTGGTTCGGTAGATTAGTGGTTTTCATCTTAGGTCATGATTGTGGCATAAGTTGTTTTCACCTAAAAATATCATATGTAAAACTCTTATTTTCGTAGTTTATTTTTACACACGATTGCATACATGACCGTTCTGTTTAAGTTATTAAATTATAAATCGATAAAAAATTAAAAATAACATATTTTCCCTCTCTATGTTAATTAGGTTCATATTAATTACTATGAATTATAACTTATATTCAAGAAAAGTGTAAGAAAGCAAAAAAAAATAAAAAAAATCGCTAAAAGTAAAATCTTTAATTCAACTCTTATGGTTCATCCAATTAGTTTTATGTTAATAGGTTTAGTAAGATTTAAAAAAAAATTACATACCATTAACTAATATAGTTGTTTAAAAAAAAACAAGTGACAGAAGTAGTAAATCTGAACCATTAAAATATTAAACATATATATATATATATAAATGATAGTAAGTGGTGTAGTATATATATATATATTAGACAAGATGATATAAGCTTTTTCTAGGTTTTTGTCGGCCATTGGCGAGTTTATTATAAAGTAGCTTAAGAATGTTGCTACGCTATGCAGATTAACTTGTATGACCCTCCTTTTCTTCAAACCTTTTCTTTTTGCCAAGTATGTTTAAACATTTAATAAAATAACTAAGATTTATTTCTTTAGACCGAATAGATATAAATTAATCTTTCCAATTGGTCTAAACTTAATCTAACTAGTATTTTAAAAGTAGACTCCTTTTAGAACTCAAACGTTATTTAACAAATTATTTTTTTGAATTCACGATAGATACATAAATGAAAGGATTTCTTTATCTATTATATGACTTTGTTATTTTCTAAAAGATTTGTCATTATCTATAACTATGAAGCAATTATCTACTCATTTATTTAGAAAAAAGATTATCTACCTATTTTAGCAACATAAAAATGGCTATTACATATCTCCACCAAATTATTTATACTCCTAGCCCTATTACTCAATACATTAATTGAATAATGTTTGTAGATTATATTATTTACGATAATCAAATTTCAAGTTACACAAACTTTTGTTTATTTTACACAAATGTGTTTAGACTTGTTTTCTTTATATAATGTTACTTAAGAGTGAGCAAATAATCCAATTAATCTCCTTAAATTGAGAAATTCAATCTAATCCATCATATTTGAATCGGGTTAGATTAATAAATTTTATAGTTGAATTGGATCTAGATTAAAAATTATACAATTCGTTCAGGTTCAAATTTGATTCGGATTGATAAATTTTAATTAGTGGGGTCGATAATTGATTTGATTAATTAAATTAATTCATTTTTTTAAGATATTGAAAATAAATCATTTAAATGTCACATTTGGTGGAGTTAGACATTTTAAACTTTATTCAATGTGTCCAAATGAAACCTAAAAATTTAATTATTCGAGTACTAACTTTCAAGTTTTAAAATCATTACTAAAAATATGTTGTCAATACATTTTTGAATAATAATTCTTATAAAAACTTTTGAAATAGAGTTTCACTCTAACTACAGGACAATTATACCAACAAATAAAATAACACTATTATAAATCAGATCGGATAATTAAACCTTAAAATCTAATTTTTCATATTTAAGTTTGTAATAAAAAATAACATATTTGTCTCTAACATCCTTAATATAAAATCTTGAATAAAAACAAAATCAATTTATTTTATAAAAATGTTTTACCTATTTAATATTTCATAAACATAACAACGTTATTATTATATCACATTTACAAATAGCCAATCATGTTAAATTTAATCAAAGACAAATTAAATATAACATATAAGAATAAAACATAAAAATAACTGTAAAAATTCAAATTATACTTCAAAAATAATCCTTACAAAACTTTTATGTTAATTCTATTTCTGGAAAACCTCCAAACGGATTTGCATTTTCGTTTATTGAATCAAAAACTAGAAATTTATAAAAGCATAACTAGTTTTTCTCAAATAGATAATAATTTTAAAACAAAAAAAACAAAGAAAGCTTTCTAGAGAGAGAATAATTGAGAAATTATGTGATTTGAGATTGAGCAAAAACAAGCTAGAGAGAGAATGGCTAGTTCTTACTCTTTTAACTCGATTCTTCAAATGGGGTGGAAGTGTTGCAACTAACTAGGAAATTTGAAAGGTTTGGTGCGCCCTAATAAATGTGTGTCAGTTAATTGGAGAGAAAAGATTTGGATTTTAATACAAGGAAGAGAAAGTCATTATTTGTTTCATTATTTATAGGACATCGAATAGAAATTAAAACAAAAAAAAACTCTGTCTTTTCGGCTTGCACCATATAACTTCTTTGCTCGGGTGGTAAGAAAAATAGCTTAGTGCATACTTGTTTTTGCTCGGGCTTTTAGGGATCAACCCCTTGTATCTAACAATTTTTCTAATTTATTTTCAAGTCGGTCCTTAAATTCACTTCTCTTTTACTTTGAAATCTTGTCCTTAGGTAATGTTGTCTCTTTTAGAGAACATAAAAACGTGCAAGTATACACAGTCACAAGTAATAAGATTTGATAAGTAAAGTATCGTTCCCACAGAAATTTGTTACTACAGTTTGTTGAGTACTAAAATTATATCTCTCTGATTTTATCCAAAACAATCGTTGATTTAGAAAATAAAAGTAATAAGAAAATAAAAGAAATCTAGATTGCAATTTTTCACCAAACTAATCCACTCAAATCATGTTATTTTCTTTTGATTTATATTTTTTAGTACATTTAATTTGTCAACCGAAAACTTCTATTTTTATTCATACATCTCTTCCGAGCTCCGTATAAACACACCTCGTTAAATTAATTCACTATATCTCTATGAGAATTAAATTTAATAAGATTCATTAAGTTCTAAGTTTTCAAATGGCCACACGTACAAATAGGGTATATTCCTATCCTTCATCATACATGTCATTCTATTTACGAGCAATATACACACAAATGCCTCTTCCAAGTTTATTTATGTGTCACGGATCGTTTTGATAAGATTCATAAATAATCAAAAAGCATTAAGCACAAAATATAACGAACAAATCGAACGTCTTATAAATCTACCAAAAATAATTAAAATCAAAGCTTCATAAATTTAGATCAAATGCAACCCTAGAAAAATTAAATTACTTCATAAATTAAAAATAAAAATTACAACAACTACAGAAAAATTAGAAGAAGAAGAAATAAAATTAAAACATCTCAATACGAAAATATTTGGCATGGGCAGAACACAACAGAAGCCAAAAATGGCTTCTGCGTGTTCCACAGCCAACACCGAATACTATTAAAAATCCACAACTCAAAAAAACTTCTTAACTCTATCATCTTATCACCTATTTATAGCTAAAAAAATACAACAAAAATATAAAAATATAATACACGCGGGGGACAACTAATGATGGAGAAATTAATTTAAAATTACGCGTGGGGAAAAGCGGTATCGAAACCTGGAATGAAAACGCGTGAGTGGGAGTCGTGCGTTTCTATTTTTTTATTTTCAATAAATGCTGCCACATGTTGCGATCTGATTCGCTGAAAGAAATAGTGGGACATGTGGCAGCACCTCATTTGTTGCACGGAATGGACGCACGCAGAAAATGTCACACGGGATTGGTGCGCGAGAAAAAGTGCGGCAACGGCTGGAACGCGGGCTTGATCCTGTGCTTTCGCGCACATTGTAACATGCCACGTGTCGGAACATGATTTGTTGCAATATTAGGTGGGACACATGGCAGATTCTGGTTCGTGGAATAACTGGGCGCACGTGGATCGACCGCACTGGAAAAGGCCGTGCGAAGGTGGGGGACAAGGTCTGCACGGTGTCAGACAGGTGGGTCCTACCCTGTACGCCGGCCTGCGCGGCAGGTGGGCCCCACTCGGGTACTGAGCCACGTGATAGAGGAAATCCCTGCACCCACTCTCCTTGGTCGGGTTTGAAGAACACGCCCGCATCCTAACCGTTTATTCGTTGATCTGACGGTCCACGGTGAAGCGTGGATGATGCCGCGTTGAATTTCTCTCCTGCACAGAAAAATCACTTTTATTAATTGTATTTTCACCCACAAATATATTTCAAATTACATTTTAAACTTTTTTTAATTGCAATATAGCCCTTTTGGTAATTTAAATTAAATTTTAAACTTTTAATAATTGAAATTAAGCCCGATTTTAATTTAAATTATATTTTCAACTTTTATAAATTGCAATTAATTACTCTTTTATTTGAAATTATATTTTTGGACACAAATTTGTCATTAGGAACGTTTTTGATACAATATATTTAATTTTCTTAAAATATATAAAAAACAATAAATACTAATTTATTAAACTAAAATTAACTTAAAATAGAAAGAACATGGCAATTATAATTAATAAAATAGGTGAAAATAACTATATAAAATACAGTTATCAGGTAACTTCTATCTCCTTATACCTTACCATTTTGTTTTATTTATGTAATCTTTTGTAAAGACCACGCATAGAGAGGTATCATCACGGGCTACTGGTAAGGTAGTTATGCCTTTATGCTCATCGCGCTCTTCTTCTTGGGAGAGCCCTTAATACACTAGCTACTCGGGTCAAGAAAAGGATGATAAATTGGGGTCCTCAAGTGAAATGGGCACCTCAAGTGAAGAATAAATGTCTAAGCCTCTTTTTTTTTACTTATATATCTCAACCTCAAACAACACCAAAAATCAAGTTGAATGTATCTCAAACCAAGACATCTATCTCTGACTCATGTAGGAAAAAATAAATGAAGAAAGGTATTGATGAACCCACAAGTCAAACCAATGGTTGGGAAGGCAAGTTCAAGCCTAGTGGTTTAGCTCTCAAGGACAAGGAAAGGCTAAGAAAGATGTATGATATTCCCTCTTTGGTTTAAATAATGATCCCCAAATTGGGCATTTTTAAGCCTCTTTTTGGATGGACAACCTTTCATGAAAAGGCCTTATGGCTAGGGGCTAGATTCTCATTTTACCCTTCCATAAGAAAGTTTCTAGTAAGGACACAACTCATACTAGGAAAATTGATGCCAAATAGATGGAGGTACTTGCTCTGTCTTACCTTTATATTTAGAAACTTGGGATCGAGTTGGAAATGCTCGAGTTCAATAAGGCATATGTATTAAAACAAACCCCTACAGACACAAAGAGGGTCTATAGATGAGTCAAGAATGACCGGGGCATAAACGTGATCCTTCCTAAGAATGAAAAGAATTGGAAGGTGTACTTATTTTATGTGTCTAGCCAATGGGAAACATCAAATAGTGACACGAGGTTGTTAAGAAGCACCTGGGCTTACACCAACCTTATGATAAGGAATATGGGCTCCCTTATGATGACCTTGAGCCTGAACGCTAAACAAAGGTTGGTTGATATCCATAACTATTTTCATGAGAAAAAATAAGGGAGGAAACTATTGAACGCCCCACACTTTGTTGCTTGTGGGTTGATGAGATGAGGCCTAGTGGAGTCACTCCATAGGATAATCTATAAACCTCGGGAACCTATGAAACATAAGACCCCTCTAACTAACTTTGGGGGGAGGTTTAAAGTTGTCATTAATAATGGTAAATAAGCCCAGAGTTTAATTTTAATCATCCATTCTTATTTAGCTAAGCTTTAAAAATCTGGCACTCCTTTCATTTTTGTAGGTATCATGGAGTTTAATGTTGATACCTTATTAACCCAACTTCAAATTAGGATTTCCAAATAAGGAGAAAGCTCCCAAAAAAGTACAAATCCCTCCTAAGTAATGAGCTCCTCTAAAGGAAATAAGATGAGAAAGTCTTCTAGGCAAGAGACCACTTCATCTCAATTCAAAAAAGAAAAAATTGCATGGGACCATCAAGGAGCCCATACTTGCATCTACTTCAATGATAGTGGTTAAGCCCTATCCAACATCCCCACATTAACATATTCCCACATCTACCACCTTGAACCAACAAACACCTTCTCCCTTTGTAAGAGACTGGACCATTATATGGATAACCCCCCTACATGGCACACAAGCAGCAGCTTGATTCCATGAGCAAGGATGTTGATTCTATGGTCATGTTCATTAGACTCTTCCATCAAGTAAGTATCACCTCGAGCTTTTATTTTACTTAATTATATTTTACTCATATTGAGTTTATGTATCACTCAATTTCAGGCCCAACTTATTCATAGGTTTAGTAGAGTTTGAGGTGTTGAAAAACTAAAGCATGAGTTCGATGTAGAAAAAGAGAGTCATGCCTCCACCTCAGCCCAGAATACTGTGTTATTGGTAAAGGCAAATAAGTGGAAGGGTGAGGCTATTGACAAGAAAGAAAAGTTGGCCAAGGCCATACATGAGTTGAATGACAACTCGAGGAGCTTTGAGATGCTCAAAATTAGGGAATACGTCACTAGATTATACATATATAATCTATTAATCTATTTGTTTTGGTAAATTAAATATATATTAGTTTCTTTATAATTGTACACAAATTTTATATTTATAAAGTTCATAAGTATATGAATTACTTATAATAAATGATAAATATACTCCTAAAGTTGGTCTCTTAGATGGTGTTTGGTTCGTGGAATGGAATCGGAATTGGAATCGGAATGGAATGGAATGGAAAGGAAACAATTTTGTTTGGTTTGACCACTGGAATCAAGCTCAGAATCAGGATTATAGTGTTTGGTTTGCCACTGGAATGGAATGAAAAAAGCTGTAAATGACCTTAATACCCTTACATGCTGTAAAGTTCAAATAATGTCATTTAATTACTATTTTTTCGTCAGACAAAATACATTATTGAAATCATTATTTTTCTAAATAAGTATTACTTAATTAAAAAGAAATATATTATTAAAATTATTATTTTTCTAAATAGGGTTTAGGGTTTTGAGGTTTAGGATGTGTGATTTAGGGTTTAGGGATTTAGGATTTGTGGTTATATTTGTAGGTTAAGGTTTAGGGTTAAAATTATTATTTTTCTAAAAATAGTTTAGGGTTTTAGAATTTTGGATTTAGGGTTTAGGGTTTTAGGGTTTTAAGGTTTAGGGTTTATGGTTTTAGGATTTGGAATTTGGGGTTTAGGGTTTTAAGATTTATGTTTTAGGGTTTTGGGTTTTGGGTTTTGGGATTTATGTTTTAAGGTTTAGGGTTTAGGGTTTAGAGATTTGGATATTTGGGGTTTAGGGTTTTAGGGTTTAAGGTTTAGGGATTTGGGGTTTAGGGTTTTAGGATTTTGAATTTGGGGTTTAGGGTTTAGGGTTTTGGGATTTATGTTTTAGGGTTTTGGGTTTTGGGATTTATGTTTTAAGGTTTAGGGTTTTAGGGTTTAGGGTTTAGGGATTTGGGGTTTATGGTTTAGGGATTTGGGGTTTAGGGATTTGGGGATTTGGGTTTTAGGATTTGGAATTTGGGATTTAGGGTTTAGGGATTTGGGATTTATGTTTTAGGGTTTTGCGATCTATGTTTTAAGGTTTAGGGTTTTAGGGTTTAGGGTTTAGGGATTTGAGGTTTAGGGTTTAAGGTTTTAGGATTTTAAGATTTGGATTTAGGGTTTTGAAATTTTGGGTTTAGGGTTTAGGGTTTTGGAATTTTGGGTTTGAGAATTTGGGATTTGAATTTAAGGTTATATTTTAGGTGAGGGTAAAATTGGAAAAAAAAGATTAGATGGGAATGAAATAATGATTACCAAAGGTGGGAGAAAGAATTGTGATTCCTTCTCTTTTAGTAATCAGATTCCATTCTGCCCTCCATTCCGTCCAACCAAACACACAAAATAGAAGGAATCAATTCTGATTCCATTCTATTTCCTCCAACCAAACGTGGGGTTAAGGAATTGTGGTGCTTTTAAAATTTGAATTTATTTTTTATTGTAGTTACGAAAAACAAATTCTAAACATTCTAACAATTTTTTAGTTGGTGGAAAAGAATTATAGATTGCTTTATATCTAAAGAGAGAAAGTAGATGAAAGCGAATAAATTAAAGTAATAAATTAAGTAGGTAAATGAAAGAGTAAACTAAACTAACTTAATAAGATAATGTATATATAATTTTAGCAAGAATAACCCTTCATGGACAAAACAAGTGAAGTGATTTAAATATAAGATAGATTTAATAATTTTTCATTTTTAAATAAACGAGCTTCCTATAATCATGGTGAGTTCCCAATGATATTCAATTGATCAATTCTTACTAATCTAGGGTTAAAACTGATTAATTTGAAAACTAAAGAAATATTTATGAATCAAAATATTTAATTAATTAATAATTTTCTTTGGTCAGGCTTGAAATTAATAAATTGATAAACCAAAAGTAGATATATTCTTTAATTGTAAATCAAGATTTTATCCATCATTAATTTATAATTAAATTTATTTTTCAACCATATAATTTAATACAAATCAATGAAATTAAAAATAGAGTCTTATTCATTATACACAACTAACTAAATACAGATGATGTGTCTAATGCTTACTTTTAAAATGGTTTTTTCAATCATAAATTAAGACTTAACCCATCATGAATTTATGATTTAAGATTTGAAGAATATAAATAAGAAATAAATCTAAAACTTTTATTTATTTAAATCACAAAATTGTCCTTCCAATCATTGGAAGCATAAACTAAAATCATACATTACAAATTTAGCTAATTATAGCTAAATTAATAAAAGTCAAATCAAGTATGAAATAAATTAGATTACAAAAAGAAATAAAAGATACATCAATTAAAATATCCCTTTTTGTTTAAGAAATTCTAGATCTTTGAACAAGTTATCATTGACTTATCCAAATCTTTGGATCTTCTTTACAATTGTAAGGTTCTCTTTTTATCTGTATATGGTGAAACGACTCTTGGAACTGGATCAAAAACTAAAACTGTATGCAGCTGATGAGTGCTCAAAAAGCACTAAAATTACCATGAATTTATTCATATTAATTGATTAAAAAAATATATATATTTATATGTTTTATCATATATTTATATAAATTTGTCTTTTTCGGAATCATGGGTATTTTTATTATTTTTTAGGTATTTTCGCTTAAAAACGTAACTTAAAGACTCAAAGAGGAATACTAGGAGCAATACATCACAAATATATTAATAAATAAATGAGGAAAGGTCAACAAATATGGAAAAATTGGACAAAATGGGTCAAAAAGGTCAAAAATGTCAAAAAGGAGGAAAACGTGCACAGAGCCACCCACCAGCACAAGCCAAGACTCACCGCGCATACGCCTCCCCACGCGTGACCCAGATTCCACGCGCACCTTGCTCCCGTTCCGCGCGCGCTGCTGCTGCTCCCACGCGCGCCCCTGTTGCTATCCGTGCACGCCGCTGCCATCTCGCGCCATTTTCGCGCGCAGCTGCCCCCACATCATGCTAACGTCATCAAATGACATCATCAATCACTACTCCGCGTTTCCACCATTTTTAACATTTTTTCACCCACTTTTTCTCTCCATCCTCACCTATAAATACCCCCTTCTCTTCACTTCTAAACACACCTCAAAATAAACTTCTCTCCCCTTTCTTTCTCTCCATTTCTTAGTTTTTAGTTAGTTTTTCTTAGTTTTAGAGTTCTTCTCTTTTTGAGAAGAACTAGCTATGTTTTTGTAATTTATTAGCTTTTTGATTCAATAAATGGGAGTACAAATTTCGCTTGGAGGTTTTCCAGCAACAGGAATAGCATCGAAGTACTGTAAGGATTTTATTTTCTTTACAGCTATTTTTTAAGCTTTATTCTTACATGTTATATTTAATTTGTTTGTGATTAAATTTAACTTTGCTGGCTATTTGTAAACATGATATAATAATAACGTTGTTATGCTTGCGAAATATTAAATAGGTAAAAATCTCTAAAATGAATTGATTTTATTTTTATTCAAGATTTTATATTAAGAATGTTAGAGAGAAATATATTATTTTTCATTACAAACTTAAATCTGAAAATTAGATTTTAAAGTTTAGTTATCCGATCTGATTTAGAGTAGTGCTCTTTTATTTGTTGGTACAGTCGCCCAGTAGTTAGAGTGAAGCTCTATTTCAAAAGTTTTTATAAAAATTATTATCTGAAAATGTATTGACAACATATTTTCAGTAGTGGTTTTAAAACTTGAAAGTTAGTACTTGGATAACTAAATTCTTAGGTTTAATTTGGACACCTTGAATAATGTTTAAACTGTCTAATCCCACCAAAGGTGGCATTTAAATGGTTCATTTTCAATCTCTTAGAAAAAGGAATTAATTTAATTAACCAAATTAGTTATCAACCCCACCCATAGGTGTTAATTGATTTGTTTAGTTAACAAAGAATATCTAACCCCACCAAAGATGGTATTCATATAAAAAAGAGAGAATCAATAAATATCAATTCATATCTTTAATAACCTAAATAATAGGAGCAAACATAATTAACTTAGTTATTATATCAATAAATAGTCCACTATTATAAATGATAAAATTTGCATAAATGTTTATTGAATCTATATTTATTTTGGGTTTTGTGCAAATTTTATCAGCAGCTACCTAAAAATATAAAATGAAAGCCACCTTCCACGATCCTCCTATAAAATAAAAATTGATTTATTTATAGGTAAAGTATGGATACACATTTTTCACCACCACGACACACATTTTTCAACGCCACAGCCTGAAATTCATTCAGGTTTACCAATTCTTTCTCAAAAAAGTCATTCCAAGGCATACATTAATCCAAAATATGACACAAAACTTTAACGTGCCCAAAGGCACACATATTTCTTCACCGTGGCATGTCCTATTTGTCTTGAAAATTTCCTTTTACACCATACCAAATGGTTAGTTCTTCATGTAAAGCTTATATGACTTAATCTTTTAAGCTTCTAGGGTGCAAAATAAGAATGGTTAGTTCTTCATGTAAAGCTTATATGACTTAATCTTTTAAGCTCTTAGGGTGCAAAATAAGTGCGCTAAGTGTTTTTCTTCGTGTGTTGACAATTTGTTTCTACTTTGAAGCTAAAAACACTTAAAATACAACAAAACATACCCAAAATTTTGAACATATAGATTTATATAAATAATGATATAAAAATTTTATAATCAAACCTATTTAATATAATTAAGAAATATGAGTACTTTTCAAGCACTTATCACAACCCCCAACTAGCTTGTTGCTAGCCTTTAGCAAGGAAAACGATATTAAAATTAAAATATATATGTTACAATAACCTAAATCATTTTCATAGATTGATGCGGTTGCATTTAGCGTATGCAGTAGACTATTAAACCCCTATGTGGCCCTAATAGACGAGTTTGAGTCTCTTGATGGCTTTTAGAAATGATATCCACAAATATCCTCTCATGGAAATATTAAAACCTAAAAAAATAAAAAATATATATAAAAATAAACTACAAATAACAAAATAAAAACTAAAATCAACTAAATTTCTCATGCTTTAGTTTCTTTTAAGTCCATAATCAAAATCAAAATACAAGTTAATTCTACATCCCAAAGGTTCAAATTTCATTGCTCAAGTTAATACTCAATGATGACCTATGAAAGTAGAGTCATTAGTGCACTTTTTTACTTAATATTTACTTTTTTTATTCAATAAATAATATTTTTGGGGCTAAAAATATTAAAATACTTTTTAGTGAAAAATGGTGAAAATATAATTTCTGAAATATTTTGGGATTTTTTTGGAATTTTTATAAGTTTTTATGAATTTTAAATGCATGTTCAATTAGAAGCTACCACGTGTCTTGTCGGAGCTGATTAGGTAAGCCATGCAAATACCATGCAAGTAGATACAGCAGGTCATAGATCGCTGCGTGTGAGGAGCGACGAACTATGTGCGACATGTCGGCACGGTGTTCATTATGAGTTTAAGCCCAATCAAACCTTCACGCCATGTGTATCCAATCTACTCTTCTAGCCATTCTCCATGTGTTCCACGAAATCCATTACCGCGAATCATGTTGCACTAGGTGGTGCTGACTCAGCATGCATTGATTAGGATAAGTCTCCCTTGTCACGCATCACACTTTGATTCACCCAGTAAATTTTATGTGCCATGTGTCACACTTTGATTCATCCATTGATCTAAAGTTAATTTGATGGTTCAGATTATACCTGAGCTATATTTAAGCCCACAATCACCCGAAAAACCCTAACGAGTTGTAATTAGGAGAATTTTGATCATTTTTTAAAGCTAAAATGAGAGAAAAATACAGAAAAATACAAAAGGAGATATAATTTTGGTGGAGATTCAAGAGAAAACACTACTACAAAATGTAGTACTACAATTCAAAAGATTGATTGATTGATTGTATTTCGTCTTCTACTCTTTTCTTTATCAATTTTATGTCTTTCGTTATGAAAAATATGAGCTTTATGAACACAATTATGTCTAACTAATTTATTAATCTAAGGATCTTATGAACCCAATTTTTACCATGTGATTATCTAATATTTTACTCCCATTACAATTTTTATTTAATTATATTATTTAATTTATTTTTATAGTATTAATTGTTTGGTCGACAATTTATGCATTGAGACAATGAAATAGATTTGAGAGAATTATTTAATTGTTTATTTTGATTAAATAACATGCATAGTTTATAGGTAAAGATGTATGATTCTTATGTGTGTAATCTAAAATTGATGAACTTACCCCATGTTTGGTTGGAAGGAATGGAATGGAATCAGAATTGATTCCTTCCATTTTGTGTGTTTGGTTGGACGGAATAGGAGCACGGAATGAAATCGATTACTAAAAGAGAAGGAATCACACTTCCTTCTCCCCCCCTTGGTAATCATAATTTCATTCTCATCTAAACTTTTTTTTCCAATTTTACCCTCACCTAAAATATAACCTTAAACTCAAATCCCAAATTCTCAAACCCAAAATTCCAAAACCCTAAACCCAAAATTCCAAAACCCTAAACCCAAAATTCCAAAACCCTAAACCCTAAATCCAAATCCCTAAACCTTAAAACCTAAACCCTAAAACCATAAACCCCAAATTCCTAAAACGTTAAACCCCAAATCCCTAAACCCTAAACCCTAAAACATAAATCTCAAAACCTAAAACATAAATCCCAAAACCCTAAACCTAAAACCCCAAATCCCTAAACCCTAAACCCTAAACCTTAAACCCCAAATCCCTAAACCCTAAAACATAAATCCCAAAACCCAAAACCTTAAAACATAAATCCTAAACCCTAAACCCTAAACCCCAAATTCCAAATCCTAAAACCCTAAACCCTAAACCCTAAACCCCAAATTCCAAATCCTAAAACCCTAAACCCTAAATCCAAAATTCCAAAACCCTAAACTCTAAATCCAAATCCTAAAATCCTAAAACCTAAACCCTAAACACTAAACCCCAAATCCCTAAACCCTAAACCCTAAACCCCAAATCCCTAAACACTAAACCCTAAATCCCAAAACCCAAAACCCAAAACCCTAAAGCCTAAACCCTAAAACATAAATCCCAAAACCCTAAAACATAAATCCCAAAACCCTAAACCCTAAACCCCAAATTCCAAATCTTAAAACCCTAAACCCTTTTTAGAAAAATAATAATTTTAACCCTAAACCTTAACCCACAAATATAACCCCAAATCCTAAATCCTTAAACCCTAAATCACACATCCCAAACCTCAAAACCCTAAACCCTATTTAGAAAAATAATAATTTTAATAATATATTTCTTTTTAATTAAGTAGTAATTATTTAAAAAAATAATGATTTCAATAATGTATTTTGTCTGACGAAAAAATAGTAATTAAATGACATTATTTGAACTTTACAGCATGTAGGGGTATTAAGGTCATTTACAGCTTTTTTCATTCTATTCCAGTGGCAAACCAAACACTGTAATCCTGATTCCGAGCTTAATTTCAATGGTCAAACCAAACAGCATTGTTTCCTTTCCTTTCCATTCCATTCCATTCTGATTCTAATTTTGATTCCATTCCACGAACCAAACGCCACCTTAATGAGTAGTATATAATTTAATTGGCATGAGACTGTGATTAAATTAATTACTACATGGTGTGTAATTTACTTGAGAATATAATACATGCAAAGTTAAATTCAATTGATCATGTAATTAATTGATAATTATATTTGCAGGATTTTAATTATTCACATGTTTAGAGAATTGGGGGATTAAGTATTCCTAGATATTTTCTCATATATCTTCTTAGTTACCAAAAATGATTTAATTAATTATTGTTATTTACTTTTACTTATTTTAATTTTACTTTCTTAAATTATAAAAACACAAAAAATTGATTTTTAGTTTTTTAGTTTTAAAAATTAGTTTCTAATAAAATAATCTCCTTGTGAACGATATTTCCTTATCATAATATTATTTCTTACGATACGTATACTTGCCTATTCATTGCACACATAATTTATGTGGCGATCAAATTTTTGGCACCGTTGTCGGAGATTATAAATATTAGAAATTAATTTTTTTTATTTTTTATTTATTTATTTTACTTTACTTTACTTTACTTTACTTTGATTTTAATTTTAATTTACTTGTTTTTCTACTCACTTATTTATTTATTTATTTTAATTTATTTATTTAATTTATTTGTTTTAAATTTTAATTTATTTTTTTGGTTATTTATTTTAATTTTATTTAGTTTTTATTTAGACACATCCTTTAGTGCTATTAGTAGCATAATTGAGAATATGGTTACGAATAATTATCAATGGTCAATTGACAGAATGATAGTCACAAGAAGAGTAGTTGGAATGCATAAGGTAAATGATATCATGACACTTACAACTCAAGTATCATCTTTTGTAATTCTTTTGAAGGTTCAAAACTCACCAACGAGTATAAACAAGGTCCAAGATTCAATGGGTTCGTGTGTCTTTTGTGATGGGGCTCATTTGTTTGATAATTGTCTAGATTATCCTGAATCAACATTTTATGTGGTAATATGATTCAAAACAATAATCTGTACTTAAACACATATAACACAGGATGGAGACAATATCTAAATTTCTCTTAGAATTAAAAAAATCAAGGTGGTAATCAATTCATCCATCAACCATTTTCACCACCTAGTTTCCAACAACACAAGCCTAAGAAGAGAAGCCACCTACTGAGGATAACACAAATGCCTTAATGTGGATGATGAAAGACTTCATCCAATCATTTAGTGCAAAAGTGTCAACTCAATAGGCTTCAATTAGAAATTTGAAGAATCAAATGAGGCAACTTGCTCAAGTTATAAGTCGAAGGCCTCAAGGTAACCTTCCAAGTGACACAACTGTAAACCCATGAAGAGAAGGTAAGGACCAATGCAATGTCATAGCCTTAAGGAGTGGTAAAACTTTAGATCAGGAACATAAGACAGAAAAGGATGAAGAGAAACAAGAAATTAACAAAGATGAGGAGGAACTAGTGGATAAAGAGAGCATTGAAAAGGAAATAATTTATCCATAGAAAAACAACCTTTACACACCTACTATTATTTTCTCTCAAAGGATGCAAAAGCAAAAGTTAGATACATGGTTTTCAAAATTTCTTGATGTCTTCAAGAAGCTGCACATAAACATACCGTTTTCAAAGGCACTCAAAAAAATTTTGTCTTATGCCAAATTCATGAAGCATATACTATCAAAGAAAAGGAGGCTTGGGAATCATCAAATAATAACCTTGACTGAAGGTTGTAGCACCATTCTTGATAGAAAACGACCACAAAAACTAAAAGATCTAGGTAGTTTTGACATCCCTTGCACTATTGGGAACATCTATTTTGAGAAAGCATTATGTGACTTGGGTTCCAACATTAACCTTATGCCATTATCAGTATTTAAGTGATTAGGGGTTGGTAAAGCCTAACTCACTTCAATATTATTACAAATGGTAGATAGATCAATTCAAAGACATCGAAGTGATATAGAAGATGTGCTAGTAAAAGTAGAATAATTCATCTTTCCAGTAGACTTCATTGTGCTGAAGAAGACTATGGAATTTCTATTATACTTGGTTGTCCATTCTTAGCAACCAGAAGGACACTTATTGATGTACAAAAAGGTGAGCTTATAATGAGAGTGTAAGATGAACAAGTAACATTTAAAGTTTTTAAAGCACCTAAAGCCCTTCATATTGATAATGTTAATGAATGCTTAAGGATAAATGTTACTAATTGTGAAGAGAACTTAAAAGAGTCTATTGATTCGCTCACACTTAAGACTTTAAAGGATGTGCCTCTCATATGTGTATCAAATGCATTTGTGAAGAGTTTTGAGATAGGATCTAAGCTCGAACCATAAATTGAAATGCCATTTAGTTTAGATCTCAAAATTTTACCCTTTTATCCCCAATCAAGTAGGCAAGCAAAAGAGTCCAATGGAGAGGTGAAAAAGATGTTGGAAATACATAAATTGGATGAGTCATGGTGGAGTGCTTATAAGAATGTCAAAAAGTTCAAAAAGCAAACAAAAATTTGGCATGAGAAAAGAATTAAGCATTGTGTTTATGAGCCAGAACAAAAAGTATTATTGAAAAAATCAAGACTCAAATTGTTTCCAGGAAAACTAAAAAGTAAATGGACACAAAGGGATGTACCCTAGGAATTGATATGACCGTCTAGTTAAAGACGTTAAATGTGATGCTGGTTAGGAGGCAACCCAAAATTATTTTACTTATATTTTCATTATTATTTTTTTGTAGGTGAATAAATGTAGAGAGCGATGACACAATAAGAATGAGCATTTCAGTGACAAATGTGGTGTGGCATGATTAAGAGAGTTTTATTTCCTTTTACTTTTTCATATTTACATGTGCACATTGGGGACAATGTGTAATTTAAGTTTAAAGGAGGGAACTTCATTCTCTACATTAGTATTTACTATGCATTTTAAATTTTATAGGGAATTTTTTTCATTCTTAGGATGTTTTTAATCATGATTTGGGTAGAAATTAACAAATATATGGAAACTAAATGCATGCATGCTTGATATGTAACATATTTGTTAAGATACTTACATTAATCATGTGATATGCTTGCTAGTTTTGATTGGATTGATTTAAATCTTTATGCACATGTCATAATTGATTTTGGTGTGCTTATTGAGAGAAGATCCGTAGTGAGTTATGCGAGTTGATGAGATCTACCAGGTTTTAAAATCTATTTGATCATCCCTTGAGGTGAAATTTTGAATAGTATTTAGCAAGAGAAATGATTTAGGCCTTATTTGGATTGATTGAGCCTTTCAAACTAACTATTGTTAATATTCGTAGTCACTTATTTGAACCTAACAAATAACCTTTCCTATCTTTAAGCCACATTTTACTCCTAACCAATAAGTATTACATTTATCCTTGCACCTTTAGCTTGTATGAAAAGGGAAAAAATGAAATCATGTGTTATGCTATAGAGTAAGGTGAAATGTAATGCACCCTAATAAAAAAACAAAACAAAAAAAAAGAAGCAAAACTCACAACACAATTACCCCTTTAAAGAAAAATAAAATAGAATTAAAAATAAGTTTTAGGGTGTTGTGAAGTTACAAAAAAAGATGATGTAGAATAAAAGAATATAAAAAGAATGGTAAGAAAGGGTGGAACGAAATATTAAGTAAAAGCTTAATTGCATTTAAAAAGTGCATGATTAAAAAAATCAAGCTAAGTTATTGATGAGTGCTCAAAAAGCACTAAAATTACCATGATTTTATGCACATTAATTGATTAAAAATATATAAAACTTGATAGGGGCAGAACCGACATCGCCGATCCTGTCTGTTACTTTGGTTTTATCTATTTATAAAACTCTCGCAAGTGCACGAATCATTTCGTAGAAAATGATAAGTATACTCCCAAGGTCGATCTAAGGAAGGAATGTATGTGGTTTTTAATTTATTATTCAAACTTTTAAAAATGAAATTAAATCCTAAACATTCTGTCACGATATTTTGAGTTTTGTGTTTATAATCTATTAACATAAAAATAAACAAAGATTCAATAAATATTTATGCAAATTTTATCATTTATAATGGTGGAGTATTTATGGATATAATAACTAAGTTAATTATGCTTGCTCATATTATTTAGGTTATTAAAGATATGAATTGATATTTATTGATTCTCCCTTTTTTGTATGAATATCACCTTTGGTGGGGTTAGATATTCTTTGTTAACTAAACAAATCAATTAACACCTATGGGTGGGGTTGATAACTAATATGCTTAATTAAATTAATTCTTTTTTCTAAGAGATTGAAAATGAACCATTTAAATGCCACCTTTGGTGAGTTGACGATTTAAACTTTATTCAAAGGTGTCCAAATTAAACCTAAGAATTTAATTATCCGAGTAATAACTTTCAAGTTTTAAAACCACTATTGAAAACATGTTGTCAATACATTTTCAGATAATAATTCTTATAAAAACTTTTGAAATAGAGCTTCAATCTAACTACCAGCCGATTCTACCATCAAATAAAAAACCTTTACTACTCTAAATCGAATAGGATAACTAAAGCTTAAAATCTAATTTTCAGGTTTAAGTTTGTAATGAAAAATAATATATTTCTCTCTAACATTCTTAATATAAAATCTTGAATAAAAACAAAATCAATTCATTTTAGAGATTTTTACCTATTTAATATTTCGGAAGCATAACAACGTTATTATTACATCATGTTTATAAACAGCCAGCAGAGTTAAATTTAATCATAGACAAATTAAATATAACATGTAAGAATAAAGCATAAAAAATAGCTTGTAAAGAAAATAAAATCCTTACGAACTTCGATGTTATTCCCGTTGCTGGAAAACCTCCAAGCGGAATTTGCACTCCCATTTATTGAATCAAAAGCTAATATATTACAAAAACATAACTAGTTCTTCCCAAAAAGGGAAGAACTCTAAAACTAAGAGAAATTAACTAAAAACTAAGAAAAACTAAAAAAACCTAAAAATCTAAGAAAAGAGAGAAAGAAAGAAGAGAGAAGTGTGTTTTGAAGGTGTGTTTAGAAGTGAAGATAAGGGGGGTATTTATAGGTGAAGATGGAGAGAAAAGTGGGGGAAAAATGTTAAAAAATTATGAAAACGTGGAGTGGTAATTGTTGACGTCATACTGATGACGTCAGCATGATATGTGAGCGTCATTGGCAGCGCAAAAATGGAGGCAAAATAGCAGCGTGACAGCGGAAGAAGCGCGCATGAGGCGCGCGCGGAAGGGCCCATTGCACGCACGGGCGCGCCTGGTATGAGGAGGAGAGATACGGGCGCGGGCGTGTGCGGAACTGGGAATGGGCGCGGCCGATGCGCGGATGTGAAGCATCTTCTTGTGACTGATCGGGCTGGCGCTACGCGGGTCTGGGGGTGCGGGTCTCGCGTGTGGAGCGGCGGCTGTATGATTTTCTCCTTTGACATTTTTGACCCTTTTGACCCATTTTGTCCAATTTTTCCATATTTGTTGACCTTTCCCCATTTATTTATTAATATATTTGTGATGTATTGCTTCCAGTATTCCTCTTTGAGTCTTTAAGTTACGTTTTTAAGTGAAAATACCTGAAAAACAATAAAAACACCCGTGATTCCGAAAAAGACAAATTTATATAAATATATGATAAAACATATAAATATATATATTTTTAATCAATTAATGTGCATAAAATCATGGTAATTTTAGTGCTTTTTGAGCACTCATCAGTTATGAAAAGAGCCTAAATGTCTTCATTTATTGAGCCATACCTAAGCCATACATTACAACCATGTAAAGTCCTTATTGATCTTGAGCTAAGTGCATATTTATATGAGTGGAAAGGGATGTGAAAAATAGACTTTTAAGACTTGTTCTAAGATTGAATTGATTAGCATGTTCATATAGGTTGATTTCATAAGTGCATTGGATGATATCATATGCAACACATATACATGAATCAATTTGTCAAAAACCTTGCATATCCTTGTATTGATGGAACATTTATTGATGAAATATGCATGTATTAATAGATATATATTTATGAATATATTACCCATGTTATTTTATCTAGTTATACTTGACTTTACTTTAGGACAAGCAAAGAGTTAAGTTTGGGGGTATGATGACTCTATGAAAGTAGAGTCACTAGCGCATTTTTTTATTTAATATTTATTTGTTTTATTCAATAAATAATATTTTTTGGGATAAAAATATTAAAATACATTTTAGTGAAAAGTGTTTAAAATATAATTTCTATAAATTCTTGGGATTTTTTTGGAATTTTTATGGATTTTTTATGAATTTTTATCGCAAGACTAATTAAAAGCTATTACGTGGCCTACCATGCAAGCAAAGGAGCTAACTGGGCAAGCTACGCAGACCCCATGTAAGTAGGGACAATGAATCGTAGATCACCATATATGATGAGTGACCAACAACATGCCATGTGTCACCACGACATTCATTATGAGTTTAAGTGCAGTCAAACCTTCACACCACGTGTTGCAAATCTACTCGTCCAGTCGTTCCACCCATGTGCCACACTATCCATTACCATGAATCACATTGCGCCGCGTGGTACTAACTCGGTATGCGTTGACTTGGATAGGTCTCCCCTGCCATGCATTGCACTCTCATTATCCCAGTAAATTCTATGTGACACATATCGTACTTTGATTGGCTGGCGTTGTTAATTTTGCTTGTTTTGATCTCAACCGTTGATATAAAGCTGATTTAATGGTCCAAATTATACATGAGTTATATTTCACCCGAAAAACCCTAATGAGCTATCATTAGGAGAATTTTGATGATTTTTTGAAGCTAAAAAGAGAGAGAAATACAGAAAAATTCAAATGGAGATATAATATTCGTAGAGATTCAAGAGAAAATTAGTACTACAAATCAAGAAATTGATTATATTTCTTCTTCTACTCTTTTCTTTATCAATTTTTATCTTTTTTATGAAAAATATGAGCTTTATAGACACAATTATGTCTAATTAATTTATTAATCAAGGAATCTTATGAACACAATTTTCACCATATGATAATCTAATATTTTACCCCAATTATAATTTTAATATTAATTTACTTATATAATTTACTCTGATTTTTATGTTATTAATTGTTTGGCCAACAATTTGTCTATAGAGGCAATTAAATAGATTTCAGAAAATTATTTAATTGTTTGTCTTAATTAAATAACAAGCATAGTTTCTAGGTAGACATGTATGATTCTTATGTATGTGATCCATAATTGATGAATTTAATGAGTAGTATGCTATTTAATTAGCACAAGAGTGTGATTAAATTAACTACTATATAGTGTGTAGTTTACTTGAGAGATGAATACATGCTAATTTAGATTTAATTGATCATGTAATTAATTGATAATTATATAAGAGGGATTTTAGTTATTCACATGTTTATAAAATTGGGGGATTAAGTATGCCTAGATAGTTTTGCATATATCTTCTTAGTTACCAAAACTGATTTAATTAATTATTGATATTTACTTTTAGTTATTTTAATTTTGCTCCTTAAAATATAAAAACACAAAAACATTAATTTTTTTTAGTTTTAAAAATTAGTTTCTAGTAAAATAATCTACGTGTGAACGATCTTTTATCATTATATTATTTGTTGTGATATGTATACTTACGTATTCATTGCCCAAACAATTTATGTGATGATCAAATTTTTGGCGTCGTTGCAGAGGATTATAAATATTAGAAATTAACATTTTTTTTATTAATAATTTTTTTATTTTAGTTATTTTTTCAATTTATTTTTCTTTACTTTGATTTTAATTTTAATTTACTTATTTTCTTTTACTGACTTATTTATTTATTTATTTATTTTAGTTAATTTCTTTTATTTATTTTCTTTGCTTGTTTATTTATTTAGTTGTTTATTATTTTTTATTTTCATTTATTATTTATTTTTAATTTAGACAATTCATTTATTACTATTAAAAGCATAGGGTAGAAAATGCCTAGCAATAATTATCAATGGTCAATGGACGGAATGATAGCCACAAGAAGAGTAGGATTCGCATGAGGTAAATGATATCATGACACTTACAACTCAGGTGTCCTCTAGTAAATCTTTTGATGGTTCAAAACTCGTCTGAGAGTATAAACTAGGTCCAAGATTCAAGGATGTTGTGTGTTTTGTGATAGAGCCCATTTGTTTGATAATTGTCCAAATAATCTTGAATCGGTCTTATATGTGAGTAATGTGAACCAAAACAATGATCCATACTCAAACACATATAACCCAAGATGAAGACAACATCCAAATTTCTCTTGGAATAACAACAATCAAGGTGGTAATTAATTCAACTATCAATAATTTCCACCACCTAGTTTCGAACAACCACAACAATTACAAGCCCAAGAAAAGAATCCATCTATTGAGGAAAATACAAATGCCTTAATGGTGATGATGAAAGACTTCATCCAATCATTTAATATAAAAGTGTCAACTCAAGAGGCTTCAATTCGAAATTTGGATAACCAAATGACGCAACTTACTCAAGCTATAAGTCAAAGGCCTCAAGGTAACATTCCAAGTGACATAATTGTAAACCCAATAAGAGAAGTGAGGATCATTTTAAATCATTAGCCTTGAGGAGTGGTAAAACTTTAGAGTAGAAAAATAAGACTCAAAAAGCTAAGGAGGATTATGAGACTAAAAAGGATAACGAGGAACATGGGACCCAAAAGGATAAGAAGGAACTAGAAACTAAAAACTAAAAAGGATGATGAGGAATTAGAGGTTAAAGTGAGGAATGGAAAGGAAATAATTTGGTCAAAAAAGAGCAACCTCTACAAATCCACTATTCCTTTCCCTCAAAGACTGCAAAAAGCAAAAGTCAAATATGTAGTTTTCAAAATTTCTAGAAGTCTTTAAGAAGTTGCACATAAACATATCATTTGCAAATGCACTTGAACAGATGCCTTCTTATGCCAAATTTCTGAAGGACATCTTATCTAAGAAAAGGAGGCTTGGAGATAATGAAATAATAACCTTAACTAAAGGTTGTAGTACCATCCTTGCTAGAAAACTACCCCAAAAGTTGAAAGATCCAGATAGTTTTGACATTCTTTGTACAATTGGGAACATCCACTTTGAGAAAGCATTTTATGAATTAGATTCTAACATTAACCTTACGCTATTATTAGTCTTCAATAGATTGGGGGTTGATAAAACCAAACCCACTTTAATAACATTACAAATAGAAAATAAATCAATTAAGAGACCTAGGGGTACAAGATGTGCTAGTAAAAGTAGACAAATTCATCTTTCCAACATACTTCATTATGCTAGATATGGAAGAGGACCGTGACATTCCTATCATACTTAGTCATCCATTCTTAGCAACCGGAAGAGCACTCATTGATATACAAAAAGGTGAACTTACAATGAGAGTGTAAGATGAACAAGTAATTTTTAATGTTTTTAAAGCAACTAAACCCCCTCATATTGATAATGTTAATGAATACTTAAGGATAAATGTTACTAAATGTGGGGACAACTTAAAATAATTTTTTAAGTCGCCTACACTTAAGACTATTACACGTGATGCTATGAATAAAGACATAAACTCACCAAAAAATAACTCAACTTTTTTTAACTTTGAAAATATGGAATCAAAGGTTGATATTGTGGACCATGTGACCTTTTTGGAGCACACGCCTCTCTAGTGTGTATCAAAGGTGATTATAAATTTTTTTGAGATAGGATCTAAGTTTGATCCATTAATTGAAGGGTCACTTATTTTATATCTCACACTTTTATCCTTCCATCCCCAGTCAAGTAGGCAAGAAAAAAAATCCAATGGAGAGGTGAAATAGCTGTTAGAAACACATAAATTGGATGAGTTACAATGGAGTGCTTTTAAGAATGCCAAAAAGTTCAAAAAGAAAACAAAAATATGCCATGAGAATATAATTGAGCACCATGTTTATGAGCCAAAACATAAACTATTATTGAACAAGTCAAGACTCAAGTTGTTTCTAGGCAAACTCAAAAGTAAATGGATACAAAGGAATATACCTTAGGACTTGATATAACTGTCTAGTCAAGGACGTTAAACGTGACCCTGGTTAGGAGGTAACCCAACGTTATTTTACTTATATTTTTATTGTTTTTGTTTTGTAGGTGAATAAATGTGGAGAGTAATGGTGCAACAAGAATGAGCATTTCGACAACAGATGTGGTATGCCATGATTGAGGGAGTTTTCTTTTCTTTTACCTTTTCATATTTATATGTGCACATTGGGAACAATGTGCAAGTTAAGTTTGAGGGAGGGAACTTCATTTTCTACATTAATTTCTCTACTATGCATTTTAAAGTTTTAGGTATTTGTTTTTAGGGAATTTTTATTTTTTATTTTTAGGATGTTTTTAATCATGATTTAGGTAGAAATTGATAAATATATTGAAACTAAATGCAGACATGCTTGTTATGAAACATATGAACTCAATGATAAAACTTTTTTGTCATGACTAGGATAAGGAATGTAACATATTTGTTAAGATATTTACATTAATCATGTGATATGCTTGTTAGTTTTGATTGAATTGATTCAAATTTTTATACATATGTTCATGATTCATTTTGGTGTTCTTATTGAAAGAAAATTTGTAGTGAGTTATACGAGTTGATGAGACCTACCAAGTTTTAGAATCTATTTGATCATCCTTTGAGGCAAAATCCTAAATATTATTTAGCAAGAGAAATGATTTTGGCCATATTTGAATCGATTGAGTCTTTCAAGCTAACCATTGTTAATATCTTTAGTCACCCATTTGAGCCTAACAAATAACCTTTCATATTTGTAAGCCACATTTAATACCTAACTAATAAGTATTACCTTTACCCTTGTAGCTTTAGCTTATATGAAAAGAAAAAAAATGCAATCATGTGTTATGTTTTAGAGTAAGGTGAAATGTAATGCACCCTATAAAAAGAAGAAGCAAAACTCACAACACAATTATCCCTCTAAAAAAAAATAAAATAGAATTGAAAATAAGTTTGGGGGTGTTGTGAAGTTACCAAAAAAAAAGAGAAAAGATATGTGGAATAAAAAAAATATGAAAAGAATGTCAAAAGAGGGTATACTAAAATATCAAGTAAAAGCTCAATTCCAATTAAATGGTACATGATGAAAAAAATAAGAAACTAAGGTATGAAAAGAGGCTAAAATGTATACATTTATCCACCTACGACCTAAGTCTTACATTACAATCATGTAAAGTCCTTATTGATCTTAAGCTACTAAGTGTATATTTATATTGGTGGAGAGGGATGTGAAAACTAGACTTATGAGACTTGTTATAAGATTGAATTGACTAGCATGCTTATATAAGTTGATTTCATGAGTGCATTGGATGATATCATGTGTAGCACACACACACGAATCAATTTTTCAAAAACCTTGCATATCCTTGCATTGATGGAACGTTATTGATGAATATGTGAACCTCTTTATCATAGACTTGTATGGCTTTTGAGAGGGATAGTTTTCATGAAGTATGCATGTACTAATAGAAGTATATTTATGAATATACTACCCATGTTACTTTATCTAATTATACTTGGCTTTACTTCAGGACAAGTAAATAGTTTAGTTTGGGGGTGTGATGACTCTATGAAAGTAGAGTCATTAGCACACTTTTTTACTTAATATTTATTTTTTATTCAATAAATAGTATTTTTGTGGCCAAAAATATTAAAATATTAACTTTTTAGTGAAAAGAGGTGAAAATATAATTTTTACAATTTTTTGGAATTTTTTATGAATTTTTAACGCAAAATCAATCAGGAGCTATCATATGGCCTACCACACAAGAAGAGGAGTTGACTAGGCAAGCCATGCAGAAGCCATGCATATAAGGATAGTGAATCAAGTTACGACGCTAGTAAAGAGGACGAAATGAGGACCACATGTCAACACGGCGTTCAATCTGATGACTCTATGAAAATAGAGTCATTAGCACACTTTTTTTACTTAATATTTACTTGTTTTATTTAATAAATTTTATTTTTATGGCCAAAAAAATTAAAATATAAACTTTTTAGTGAAAAGGGGTGAAAATATAATTTTGAATTTTTTATGCATTTTGTATGAATTTTTAACGCAAGATCGATCAGAAGCTACCGCGTGGCATGCCACGCAAGTAGAAAAGTTGACTAGGCAAGTCACGCGAACACCATGCAAGCATGAATAATGAATCACATCACGCCATGTGTGAGGAGGACGAAACACACACCACGTGTCAACACGACGTTCAATCCGAGTTCGGAAATCGGTCAACGCGACATGCCACATGTCACCATACCATGCTCCGCACGTTCCACTTGTGCTCCATGCCATCCGTTCTCGCAAATCACATCATGCCATCCGTTCTCGCAAATCACGTCACGCCACGTGTTTCTGACTCAACGAGCGTTGACTTTGACCAGTCTCTCCTGCCATGCATCACTCCCTGATTCACCTAATGAACTTCTGATTACACGTGTCACACTGTGATTGGTTGAAACTGTCAATTTTGCTTGTTTTGATCGTAGCCCTTGATATGAAGTTGATCGAACGGTCCAGATCGCACGTGGGCTTTATTTAAGCCCCTAATCACTCCATAAACCCTAATTAGTCTCCATTAGCATAATTTTAGTCAATATTTGGAGCTAAAAAAGAGAGAAAAATATCAAAAAATTAAAGAAAAGATACAATTTTGGTGGAGATTCAAGAGGAGATTAATTCTAAAATTCAAGAGATTGATTGTTTTTCTTCTTTTACTCTTTTCTTTATCAATTTTATGTCTTTCTATATGAAAAATATGAGTTTTATGAACACAATTATGTGTAATTAATTTATTAATCGAGGGATCTTATGAACCTAATATTTAACATGTGATGATATAAAATTTTACCCTAATTATAATTATAATTTAATTATATTATTTAATATGATTTTTATCCTATTAATTGTTTGGCCAACAATTTATCTATAGAGACAATTAAATAGATTTGAGAGAATTATTTAATTGTTTGTCTTGATCAAATAACATACATAGTTTCTAGGGAGAGATGTATGATTCTTATATATGTGATCCATAATTAATAAACTTAATGAATAGTATGCAATTTAATTAGCATGAGAGTGTGATTAAATTAATTATTATATGATGTGTAGTTTACTTGAGAGAAGAATACATGCTAGATTAGATTCAATTGATCATGTAATTAATTAATAATTATATTGGGAGGATTTTAGCGATTTGCATGTTTAGAAAATTAGAGGATTAAGTAATCTTAGATATTTTCTCATATATCTTTTTAGTCACAAAATCTTATTTAATTAATTATTGTTATTTAACTTTAGTTATTTTAATTTTGCGTCCTTAAAATATAAAAACACCAAAAAAATTTGATTTTTATTTTTTAATAATTTTGAAAATTAGTTTCTAATAAAATAATCTTCGTGGGAATGATATTTTCTTATCATTATATTACTTGTTGCGATATATATACTTGTGTATTCATTGCACATTATTTGTATGTGACAATCACAATTCGAGTTTAAACTCTATCATTATATATATGTGTGTATATGTATGTATAATTTTAAAAATAATATAAATAATTAAATTTAAGACAAAACTGAATATTTTTAAAATAATGAAAAATTAAAATTAATATAACTTTTGTTATTACTATAATAAAAATATAAGAAATATTTATTTTATTATTAACATTAATTATATTATAATACTATTATAATACTATTATAATTAACTAAAATTATTTTTGAAATTATTAATAAATTATTTTTGAAATTATTAATAAATTATTTTTATAATAATAATAATTTATATTATAATAATATTAATACCTATTAAAATAAAAACAAACGAGGTTGATAATATAACAGTAAAAGAAATATTGAAAAGTGAGACTTGGGAGTAGACGTTACTTTCAATTTTTTCGGAAAATTTATTTTCAATATTTTTAAGAACAGTAAAAATATGTATGAGGTGTTTTCAAATTTTTATTTTTAAATTCATATAATTTTTAAAAATTATGATGTTAATTATTTTTAAAACTAAATTTATTTTAACACAAACTTTTTGAATTGCATGGCCAAATAAGCCTAATTCTGTTTCTTAGAAATGGGAAACATGACGACATGAATAATAAGGAAAATTTGACTAATGTAACAAAATGAGAAATAAAATTTTCAGCATGCAGAGCAGAACATAAAATATGACGATTCTTCTATAAATATTTGATTCAAAAGCCAGAGACCCTAGGAATTAGGGTGATCAGCTTCTATATTACTTAAAAAAAAAAAAAGATAGAATAATCTTTGTCAAAGTTCTCACCAGAAATCGATGTCATGAGCTCTAAATATGATAAAATAGAATAATTATAAACAAAGTAATATTCAAGTGGGTCATTTACAAGGATTGAGGGTACTTGTATGTATAAAGATACATTAAGAAAAATATCATAACAATAAACACTAATTAAGTCTAATTTTGAAACTCAATCAATATGAAAATGAAATCAAAGGAGTTACCTCCAAAACGCTATAAAAGCTTTCATGATCACAAGATATTAACAACCATAATTAAAAAAAATTATTCTACCATAGTAAGAGTTGGCTCATATTCTATGGGTGTAAAAAACGCCTGTCATGCTCAGGAAGCATCGAGAAAAATTACTTAATATTGTTATCACAGCCAACCTCCAATTAGCAATCCTTTACAGTTGAGTAATGCTAAAAATAATCAATAATTAATTACTAATCAAACAAAACGAGAACTAAGCATGAACATAAACATAAAATAAGAGTGTCTAAAAACCAAACCGAATTAATCTAAATGGTTTTATAAATAAAATAATTTGATTCGATTTATATTAACTAAAATCAATTTTTAAACGGTGCGATCTAGTTATATTAATTTTTAAACCGACAGAATCGAACCAAATTAATTTTAATAATATATTAATTTTTTTTAATTAAATCGACGTATATAACAAAATCAAATATTTTTATCGTTCATCTCCTTGACCCGCGGGCTTTCCTTCTTCAAACTCTAATACAATATCTGCATCCTCGCATCACCTCTAGTCATATCATCTATGGTCGAAATAAGTATGTGATAAGCTGATATATGTTTGGATTTATGGACGATTTCTCTATTCTATATCAGATTTTCGAAAAACAGGTATGAACACTTTGTTTTACTCTCTATGTTTTTTGTGTGACCCTCTTCTCTATCTAATTGCAATGTACTTCAGGGTTTCTTCAAGTTTATTAAATTCAAGCCTACGCTTAATTTTTTCTGTAACGAATACTCAAACAAAAGTTGATTTTGATATTTTAACATGTATCTATTTCATGAATATTACAACTATTTTATATGCCTTATATTTTATTTTTGTTATTCTATATGTTTACTTTGAATGAAGTCTGATTATTTTTGGAGTTCCCTATAATATTACCTTCTGTTTATTTATGCTTTTCTGATTAATTCCATTCATGAACAGTACTTAACTTTCGGGTATTTAATATTTATTATGATTTCTTAGCAATTTTTATTTTTAATGGAAGGTTTAGGCTCCGTGCTTTACATGGTGTATCCCTCATTTGAGGTGAAGGATCAGATAGACGAGGACATTTTTCACAAATTAGCAAAAGCATCTACCTCACCAAATTCATTGTTCTTTACGATAGTAACAAAGGTGGATTCCACGACTTACTTCAGGCCTAACCCAACTTAATAATATCTTATTGAGTTAAGGATTGT
Source organism: Hippophae gyantsensis (assembly GCA_030763125.1). NCBI lineage: Eukaryota > Viridiplantae > Streptophyta > Magnoliopsida > Rosales > Elaeagnaceae > Hippophae > Hippophae gyantsensis. The sequence continues at coordinate 33,080,113 of CM061037.1, read as the reverse complement.
TTAAATTTATAAACAACACTGTTACCGAACTCTTGGTTGATGTGATATAAAGAAAACTTAACAGTCCCTCTCTACACGGACAGAGATGATCTCACAAAATCACAGTGAAACTGTTAAAAACAAAGTCTAAATCACCGATCAAGTCAATCTCAACTTTAATACCATATTAGAAACTAAGATCTAACTTAATCCATTAAGATCTTATTAAGTTAAGGGTTACCTAAGTTTATAAACTTAACAGTGTGTCTCTTTACACAGACAGAAGTGGTCTCATAAAGTCACGATGAGACTGTTAAGGACAAAATCCAAGTCACCGATCAAGTCAGACTCAACTTTAATACCATATTAAAAACTCAAACCTAACTCAACCCAATAAGATCTCATTAAATTAAAATTATCTAAATTATAAACAATACTATTATCAAATTTTTAACTAACGTGGGATTGAAGAAAACTTAATATTCCATGTCATAGCATGGTTGCTAAGGAAAGATGGTTGGAGTTGGATGAAGGTTGAACAATATGCATTATATAATACTTTAGATGGTAGGAGTTGTGTAGAACTGAGATGAAAGATGTTCAGATGTTCAATCGGATTTGTGTTCCACTAGCATGGATTGAAATAGGGCTTTGGTATTATTACAAGGTTTTCATAGATATATATTTCCTTATTTGCTTTCGTATGTAAGAGTTATAAAGAAACCTAATTTCATATCTCTGAACTATATAAAAATTTAATGTGTATTCTTTTTTCAAATGCTTTTAATTTTCACTTTTCTACCTCTTTTAGCTTTACATGTTTCAGCTCTTTAGGTATTAGGTAAAATGGAAATATGCTTTATTATTATTATTTAATTTTTTATTTTTACGTTTTAGTTGCTCATAGAATAGGACATTTAGCTTTTGATAACCAAAACACCTAACAATTTAAATGATCATGTTAGGATTTGTTTTTAATCAGCAACAACTTGTTGAAAATACTATTTTTGACATTGTGAACTTACCCTTTTCTTTTTTAGTTAGGAAAGCGATGGTCTTGAGTCAGTTTTGCACAGTTTATTACTTTGTCTAAAGAAAACAAAGCATATGGAGTTCAACACATTACTTAGAGCACATGCCTTTTGAAGCTCAGATGCTGGTATGTTTATTTATCTTTCCCAAGTACTGATCAATTTATAATATTGCGTCTAATTGCTCATAGAATAGGACATATATTTAGCTTTAGAACATGCACAAGAATGCCAATTGTGGGGTCCGGCACTTGTTCTTGCTTTACATCTTGGTGATCAGGTTCATCCTTATCAAATTTCCTCTTTTATATGGTCCTTGCTGCTTATTGTAATGGTTGAATGATTAAACCATATTGTATCATGGGCGTAGGCGTCCTTTGGAATGCTAATTTGTTGATTGACTTGATTCCTTTTGATAATCTTCTCAACTTGTTCTGTATTTATGTCTGCATTTTTATTGTGATATTGTGAAGAAGATGGCACTGAAGCATTTAATGGCAAGATCACCATTGCGATGTTTTCTTCAGTAATAATACACAGTTGTAGTTGCACAGTTGTATTCATTCTTTTCATATAGTGTGGGTAAAAAGTGATTAAAGAAAGAGTAACTATAAGTTGATAAACCTGATATTCACACATAACATAACAAATATGAATATATTCTATTAATCTATCGTTTTTATGTATTATTAATCGAACTAATACATTGAAAACCGTTAACTAAATCAAAACAAACTGTTCGAAATCTAATTTTAACAACATGAACGGTATGATTTAGTTAAAAAAAATTAATCAAAATCGGATTATTTTTGTTAAATTTATGAAGTAATGGTAAAAAAAATAAAAAACATTCTATGATGTTATTATAATATTTGTAAAGTTCGAAAATAATAAATACTATTTTTGTAAAAACTCGAAAAAAATTTGAGGGTACAAAATATCTATTTACACGGAAAGAAAATAAAGAGTGGTAGGACTGGCTCATATTCTATGGGTGTAATAAGAGTCTTTCATGCTATATTAAGCATTCAGAACGAGGAATTATCTTTTATAATCACAGCCAATCATAACCTTGAATCCATAAATCAATTTCATTCTGCGACGAAACCATGAAAAAAAATCACAAAACTAAAAATTCATAAAAAAAACGAAGGCTCAGACACGCATAAATAATGTCATCAAGGTAGCAATTAAGCTATGGTCCGTCTATACAAGTATAAACATCTTCAGAATCGAGAAATGTATTTCCGTCATCATCGCCCCCTACAATGAATTATATGATTTTCGAGAGAAATAACAAAAATAAATAAATAAATTCATCTTAAGGAGAGAGAGTAACAGAGAAAGAGCATAGTCGATAAAAAAGGGGAAAAAATACACTAAAAACAAATAGGAAATCAAAGGCAAAATGCACTTTGAAGAGCAGCGTCGAAGAAATCGATGCTTTCGGAGGCGGCGACAACCCTAATTATCCTATAGATGGTTATAGTTATTTATAGGAAATCATTTTAAGTGACATCATTAGCCTCCTGTTTTACATCTTCATCGTCAAAATGTTAGGGTATTTATGTCTAATCGAAATTGAAAACTTTCTTCTGATGTTTTAAGCTGGACAATACCATTAGGTACATGATTGGGCTTCCACCTAATTAAAGCCCAACTACAGATCGTTTCTAAATGCATATATTCCCTTCTACTAGATAAGATTATTTTTATTGGATTAAGTATAGTAAAATTTATTTTATTTATATTATTAAATATTTTAATTATTTTATTTTTATAAGAGATATTTAGGTTTTTTAATAAAAATATGATTATTTAATCAATTTTTAAGTATTAAAATATTATTTTATTAATAAAAATTAAAAAATAAATTTAATAAGGTAAAATTATCATTTTTTTAACAATTTAAAAATATATTTAAACAGTATAACATTTTTTAAAATTTTTGTATTTAATGGAGTTTTTTGTATTTTTTTTGGAATCGTATTTGGATACAAAAATGCATAAAGAAAAGTTTCTTAGAAAATACAAAAAATTTCATAAAATATAAATTTTAAAAACATTTGGAAAAACTAAAACAAAATATTATTCAAATTTAATTTTAAACTGTTAAAATAAAATAAAATTTTTTCTCTATTAAATTTACTTTAAAAATTTTTATTAATAAAATAATATTTTAATTTTTAAAAAGTGACTAAAGTATCAAATTTTACAGAAATAATAATCTAAATATATCTTGTGAAAGTAACGTAACTGAAGTGTTCACTTGACACAAGTAAAATGATTTAGAGAGCTCTTCTCCCATTTTTATAAATTAATAATTTTTTCCTAACTAAAAATAATTTATTCCAAAAGTCATAAATTTATATTAAATTATCTAATTAACTTCAATAAAATGAAACAAATGTCTTATTGTATTTTTGACGATCATTACAGGCAGTATCATCGAAGTTCGTATGACCATTGTTGACAATCTTACTACAATTCCAACGAACGTTGTTGGCAATTTTTTCATAATTTGGGCAACCCATATCAAAGTCTTAGGATGTAAGACTTACATCCAACCTAAAAAATATGTAAGGCGTCTTATTTAGAGCATATATAATATATGTTTCTTAATAATATTTAAGAATTAGAATCAATACTAGTTGTTGAAACTCAAATGTAGTCATTGAATATAAGGTTAACAATTAAGTATGTCTCTTAAAATTATGTAAGCCTTACATACGACAACAATCGCCATAATTCAAACAAGTCATCAATACGAGATCATAAAAATATTATTTTATTGAATTTATAAGTAAGGTTGTTTTGGTCTTTATGTATATAAAACTATGATTTTTCGAAATTTTTTTACTAGTTTGAAAAAATTAATAAAAAAAACCTATATATTATGTTAATATTCTCATATTAAATAATAAAGGTGAATAAATAATTTTATCAATCAATCTAAATCAAGAAATTTGATATGATACATCAAATTCCAATCAAATTAGATTGACATATTTTATAATTCGATCAAATTTGGATTGAAAAATATATAATTCATTCAAATTCAATTAGAATTCAAATTTACAAGTTTTATAATATAATGTAAACTAATACAGATTGAAATACTATTAAAATTATGAATAAATATATATTATTTTATAATATATTATATTTAAATATTATGCATACTAACAATTAAATTAAATTATTATTTTAATTTAAAAATGAAATTTAAATTTAAATTTCTATAATAATTTAATAAGTCTCCAAGCATATTTCTTATGCTTGATATTCTTTTGGTTGTGGCAAAAACGTCTTCGTTTGGACCACTATCCTTTGATGTCTTAAGAGCCAAGCTATTTTCTTTCTTGAAAGTAGATTGCTCTTGTCTTGACAACAAGTGATGTAGTTCAAAGACTTACAGATTACCAACTAATTCATTAATAGTATGTTCACCAGGCTTATACATGGACTCAAGCACGATAACTTTGGCATGAAAACGATATGGTAGGCTAGCGATAATTTTCTCAATCTACTTTTCATCGTTAAAAGGTCTACCCGAGTTGTAAGAACAATTGATAATGTTTGAAAAATGTGCATAGAATTTGTCAAAAGTTTCATCCTCTTACATGATACAGAGTTTAAAATCTCTATTTAACTTCAAAATTCTTGATCTTTTTATACTTAAGTGCCTTCATAAGTGGTCTCTAAAATGTCCCATGATTGTTTTGAAGAAGTACAACTATGAATTCTTTGAAATTCATCTGGAAAAATAGCCTTGATGATTGCATAGAATCCTTTATTGTTCCATTCATATTCCTTACTCTCATCTTTAGTCCACTCACTCGTGGGTTTAGGAATCACAATGTCATCAAGTAGGTTTTGGCTAGATACATCCATCCATTCTTGACAAGGAACCACACTTAGTCTCCTTGGGACCACATAAAGGCCCTCAATTGTGATTTTCAATAGACATAGTTCAGCCCAATGAGAATTGGAGGTCTACCTACATTACCTCCTTCTCCCGACTCCATTAGAGAGAATATGTGTAGATGAATAGAGGAGTTAATAGAATCAATACCGGACTTGTTAAGCCTAAAAGGTGCACTAGTTCTAACACCAATTGAAAGAGCCCATAATATGATATACGAACATGGCAAGGAGAAATAGTCTCCTAAAGGACTCAACCTTATCTCTTAAGAAACGGAATAGTATGACACTTATACAGTTCACACAATAGAAGCACAAAATCACAAAAGTATAATGTCAAAGCAAGTAACTGTTAATCACAAATATTATAATTTAATAACAAAAAGTAAGTAAACAACAATTTCCTTCTAATAAAAGTTTATGATTCAATATGTTGAGACATATACGCACTAAACTCAGATTATACTAACTCAACAAGTGATCATGCATAACACTCGATATAACTGGGTGAACCTATATAGAAATCGTATCTATATGGTAACATTCTCGAGTTGTTTAAGACAACCACTCAGTAATAAATAATTCACTAAATAGTAAATAAGTTATAACCCTAATAGACAATAAAACCACTATTACCTATATCAATATGAACCTTCATCTCAACTACATACTATTGCTTTTTTACTTGCTACAACGATATGGTTCAACACTCGAACCTAATTGTATTTCACATATAACACTATCTAATGTGATATGATTAGTAACCAAAGATCAATAACTAGAAGTGTATCAACTTACAATCTCATAGGACACACAATCCACTACTAATGTTAAATCACGTACGAGAGACACACAATCAAACCACTACTCGAATAGAAAATGATTTGATTACAAACCACACTGAATGACCCATACTCAAATATAATCTTATTAAAATGATTTTTAAAATATATATAAATCTTGGTATGAATTTTGGTAGAGTTTTGATAATAAAAACTTGGGTGAAGAAAAGAGAAATGAGGAGGGATATTTATAGCACTCAAAATTTCCATCCTCGCCAACCACCTTTCCACTAGAGTTTTTATAATAAAAAACGTGGTTGAAGAAAAGAGAAATGAGAGGGGTATTTATAGCACTCATAATTCCCATCCTCGCCAACCACCTTTCCATTAGAATTTTTATAATAAAAATGTGGGTGAAGAAAAGAGAAATAAGAGGGGTATTTATAGCACGCAGAATTTCCATCCTCACCAACCACCTTTCCACCATCTATGGTTTCCACCATCTATGGCGAGGTCCCTAGAAATCTTGTTGGCGAGGTGTCTAAAACATGATATTTTTGTTCTAAAAATATCAAGTAAAATCCACATGTACTTGTACCCGAAACAAGCCAAAAACTATGACTAACAACTTTGGCTTTCTTGCATGCTCACTCATTGAAGATCAACACTCTAAACCTAGTATGCATATTACAAACACCAACCCTATATTATGTGTAAACATGTTTGCATATAAAGTGTACCTAATTATATACGTATATAAATTATTGATCCGTAGTAACCAACCTTATATAGAGGAAGACAAATACACTTAGTAAAATAAAAAAAAACATCATGTTTTGTACACAAGAATTCAACACACAGACACGAGTATGGATGGATTTGGTAGGAGTTTGTCTAGCACCCTTTTATTTGACAAACTTCAATCCAATCAAGTTATGTCCGGTGATAAGTCAGTCATTGATGGTTTGTCTAACCATTATCCATCCTGCGGCGTGATTTGTAGCATAGTTTTATCTAGCGGTTTCCAAGTGTGAGTAAAACTGGGTGATGAGCTCAGGCCTTCATAACATTACAATTCTTCCAAATCCATTCGTAGGGTCCGTTCGAATAGTTATTCAATATGAGTGGACTCTTCAAGTGATGAAGATTTGGATGCTATTATTATTGGCAGTTATTTATATCATTAGGGTATCAATGAGGATGATTTCCCTTTCTTTACTGTTAATAAGTGTTGATATCTAATGACGAAGCAATTATTGGACAAACTTAGGTATATTTTTTATATACACAATTCTACAGATAATTTGTTCTCTAGATTATGATTTTCCTTTTCACTTGTAGTTCGAAATATTTTGGCACATCTTGGGGTAGTTCCATTCTAATTTTTACCTAACAATTATAGGATACTTGTAGCTCATTGGGTGTTCTAGATGGAGCACGAAAGGGAGATGATTGTGGAGGAGTTCACATATTGCTATTATTCTTAATTGTTGAGAGGTGGCTGAGGTTGGTACTATATCAAACCCTATGCAAACTCAATCTTGGTGAAGGCCCTTTTAGACACCAATAACTGGTGGAAGAATGCCCTTTTCATAATTGGGGTGACTTCCATGTTTGATTTCTGGGCATTCCCTCCACGCTCACCAATTTCAATAGAAATAGTAGGGGATTTAAGACTTTGTCTTATTATAGTGTACTTTGCCATTTTATGACATATTTCTCTTTGTTTGTAGTTAATTGGCTGTGAGGTGGTATCTCTATAGAGCATAAGATATTTATAGCCTCACTTCTTGAGCTATCTGCAGAGGCACATTATAATGACAAAATTATTTTCCCTAGAGAGTTGTCTATTAAGGCTTAGACCCGACAATCAAATTTCCAAAGAATGGTAGCTCCCCTTGAGTACGTGTTTGGAAAAATATCATTTGTAGGAAAAAAATTATCATATATAGTCAAAGAATATTGGATTAAAAAAATTTCCAACCTACAAAACTTTTTTGGATTAAATCAAATACCAAGATGATTATTTAATAATTATATATTGGTTCTTTTACTTGTTACCAAGTAGTTAGTAACAACTTACATAGATTATGCAAAATTACACCTTATGCAAAGAAGGTGATACGAAATTGATCAAAGAACCTTCGCCTGAGTTCTTCTTTAAATATTATGTTAGGTACAGTGTCATCAATACATATAACAAAGATTAGGCTCGGTAAAACCTACAATTCCATAAAGTCGTGACTTCTAAAATTGGAGGGGTAAGAAATTGTGAAGCACCAACTCACTATTTATAGAGTTTGTGTAGTGCAGACCTAGTAATCTCACTGCTGCTTGAGCCACCTTTAATTCTAATAGAAATATAATTACTTTTTATTCACGTTTTCTTTCTGATAGAGTTTGGTATCTCTCCTATTTATTATTTGATTTTATCCAAACAAAATTCTCTCTAAATTAGAAGGTATCTGCTTGGAACGAAAATACAAGCCTCATATATTACTCTATGCGACCTATTAGGCATGGTGATGTAGCACCATGTGTTTCCACATGGCGGTCTAACATCGTTACAATGTGTCACCTATTTTGCTTACCACATCATTACATTTTTTCAGTTGCTCACTTTTTACCATTTTTCCCTTATGTATTAATTTAATTATTTTTAGGTCCTTAAAAATAATTTATCCAAAAATTATTAAACCACAAGATCCTAATTAATTATACTTACAAATCAACACAAAGTCCTTAACTGAGATATTGCCTTTTTGTCCCTTGTTAACTTTACTTTCGTAGGTATTTAACATTTCACTTTAAAAAACCCTATGTGGGATCTATAGTGGAGACACAAATGGCTCCCATATAATGACAAATGCATAGTTCCAAATTTTATAGACATTTAAGTTGGATTATTCAGTCACATTGGCTTACTTATTATCATCCCATAACTGCACTTCTTCTATGATTCTTATTTATAATTGTAATTATTAACAGTACCAAATAATGGATTTTTCCCTCTGTATTGTGAATCAATTCTCAAGTTGGCTAATCGTTGATGTTTCGTAAATAGATTTGAATTTATCTACTTATGCACTTTAAAATTCCATATATATGTCATACATTTATCCAATGTATAAGGCCAACCATCATTGAACTCAAATTTTACCAAATAAATGAACATGCCCTTACACACTTAAAATACATTATCTCAAAGTATGAAACTTCCCCTTCATTATGACTTGGCCAAGCCACCACCTCACAGTACAATTACAATATACACGTTAATAATAATCACTAACCAAGATTTACATAATGTGTGAATACCTATTTTTAGGGGAGAGGAACAAGTGTAAATTAAACCACTATGTCAATCACAACACTGCCTTCAACTCCCACCATTGAACTACTAATGCTAAACAATATTAGAATGATGCAAAATTCTTAATGAATATTTATTTTATTAATTGAGTACAATCATATATTGTACATATTTTAATTACATGACCCTTAGAGCATATCAATTGATACTAACTTGAAGAATAAACTTTCATTCTGGAACTTTACTTTTGTTCCAAGATTCTTTGAATAATGTTGATCTTTTGTTCCTCGTAAGATTGACTTCTAGCCATTATACTGGGAAGAGGAATATGAGAATTAGTGTTTTGAGGCACCACAGGGAGTCTAGTGATAAATACTTAAAAAACACTAATATTTCGTGATTTTATTGTACATAGATATAAATAAATAGATTTGATTATGCATGTTTTTATCATTATTTATGTAAATTTATATGTTTGAAATCATGAGTATTTTCTATTGTATTTAAGGTATTTTTAGTATCTAATATATAAATTTATCAACACAAGAAGAAAACCACTTAAAGTACTCAATTTGCACTATAGGAGCTTAGAAGAAAAATGTATGTAAGTCTTACATGAAGAACCAATTAATTGATAAGATGTACAAGGTATACTTGATGAAAAGTGAAGCATGTCACGGTGAGGATTATAGTGTGTCACAACACAGTCTGTTTGGTAGAAATTCAATGGGCACGCAGAGTATCATGTGGCATAACATGGAATAAGTGTGTCGTGTCTTGTCCAGTTTAGGATTACTTTTGACATAGCTCAATGTATCTCATACCACAACGATGGAAATACTGTGCAAAGGCCCGCCTTCATTTATTTGGCCCGAAGCACATCTGCACCAACTTTCCCTATAACTAAATTAGTTTTTAGGTTATAATAGATCATTAGACGTAGTTTTATTTTCTCCTTCTTTTAGTCGTTTGTCCTTAGTTTTAATTGTAGAATTAGGTTAGTCATTCCACCATATATAGATATAGAAAGAGACTTTCCTAATTGTGAAGAAGATCTAAGGATTAAAAGAAGCCAGTTACAACTTGTTTAGAGATCTAGAATCGCCTTCAACAAAATAACTATTTTTAATTGTTGTATTATTTACTTCTTTTTGTAATCTGATGTCTTTCATAGATAAACTGACTTTTGTTAATTTAGTTATGATTGACTAAATTTGTATATGAGATTTTAGTTTTTACAAGTCAAATATGTGATCTATTTTGTTATTTTTATTTATTTCAATTATTTTTTGTTTCTTTTATTTATTTTATTTTCTTTATTTGTTTTTAGTTGTTGACTTTATTTTTATTTATTTTTCTTGAGATATCATCTAAGGCAATCTTAGGGCCATTTAACATGAGAGATGCTTTACCAAGAGAGATACTAATGAAAGAGTATGTAATGCCAATCATTGACACTGTTACTTCCTCTATACAGTTAGGATGGATAGCTAGGAACTTTGAATTGAAAAATATTCATTTATTCATATTGCCATCCTTCTATAAAATTCCTAATGAAAACTCGTTGATCTTCATTAGATATTTCTACTCAACTGTATATATATATTCCTTTTACATGAGCTTATTGAGGACCAATTAAATATGAGGTGTTTCCTATACACCTTGAAAGATAAGGTTAAGGTTTGGCTAATGACTATCCCATCAGGTTCCCTAATAACTTAGGAGGGAGTTTACACTAAATTTATGGAAGAATACTATTTCCATTAGAAAACTTTTGATTTGAAAACAAAAAATGTTACATTCTCTCAAATTGAAGGAGAACCATTCCATGAAACTTGGAATAGGTTGAAATTACTTCTCACTCAATGCTCACACCAAAATTTCCCATTGTAGCTACAAAATCAAAATTTTCTATTATAAATTGACACAATAATAAAAATTCATAGTTGACAATGCTGCATGTGGAGCTATGGAGGAAATCATAGCCTTAGAGACTTATAATCTCTATGAGATGTTGGGCAATAATTTCCAACAAAAATGTACTAGAGTGATAAGAGCCGAAGTCAATGAGGTAGGCTTTGAGAATGAGATGACCATACAACTTGCACCTAACTATCAAGAACATACCAAACCAAGAGGTATGTGAATTTTATGGTATATTTGGGCATGATGCTAATGTTTTCTCTTTTACAGGAGATCTGATGATGAATCGCAAGACTGGCATTACAAATACTGATCTTGTGAAATACCCTTTGTGATTTTATTATTTGTAAAACTCTCTCAAGTGCACGAATCATTTTATAGAAAATGATAAGTAGACTCCCAAGGTTGATCTAAGGAAGGAATATATGTGGTTTTTAATTTATTATTCAAAATCTTAAAAACAAAATTAAATCTTAAATATTCTACCACGATATTTTGGTTTATTTGTTTCCTAATTTAATAGCATAAAAACAAACATAAACATATATATAGATTCAATAAACAATAATGCAAATTTTATTATTCATAACAGTGGATTATTTAAGGATATAATAATTAAGTTAATTATGCTTGCTCATATTATTTAGGATATTAAATATATAAATTGATATTTGTTGATTTTATGTTTTTGGTATGAAAGTGTCCTTAGACTGGGCCCAAATTCTTTTGTTTAATATTAACTAACTAATATTCTTAGGTGGGACTTATTAATTAATTAAATATTAAATTCTAGCTTTATTTATAAGAAAATAACAAACCATCCAATCATAACTTTAGGCGGAGTCAAATAATTAGACTTTATTCAAGGTGTCCAAATTAAACTTAAGAATTTAACTATCCAAGTACTAACTTTCAAGTTTTAAAACCATTATTGAAAATATGTCGTCAATACATTTTCGAATAATAATTCTTATAAAAAACTTTTGAAATAGAGTTTCACTCTAACTACTGGGAAATTGTATCAACAAATAAAAGAGCACTACTCTAAATCAAACCGGATAATTAAACCTTAAAATATAATTTTTCAGATTTAAGTTTATAATGAAAAATAATGTATTTTTCTCCAACATCCTTAATATAAAATCTTGAACAAAAACAAAATCAATTTATTTTATGGAAATATTTTACCTATTTAATATTTCGTAAGCATAACAACGTTATAATTATATCATATTTACAAATAGCCAGCCATGTTAAATTTAATCACAGAAAAATTAAATATAACATATAAGAATAAAATATAAAATGATAACTGTAAAGAATTTATTAAAATAATACCTTAAAAGAATTCTTACAACAATTTGATGTTAATTCTGTTGCTGAAAAACCTCCAAACGGATTTGCATATCTACTTATTGAATCAAAAACTAAAAATTTATAAAAACATAGTTCTTCTCAAAAAGAGAAGAACTCTGAAACTAAAAACTTTCTAGAGAGAGAAAGTGCTTAGAAAATTGTGTATTACAATGGGAAAATGGTCCTTTTATGGGTAAAGAAAAGGCCAAAAAAGGAGAGAAAATATTTCAAAATTTGAATTTGGATGCGTTTGGATAGGTTGGCACACGTATGGGGTGTGAAAATCTTGGCAAACGGGCAGTTGGCACGACATGCGGTGGTTAGCGCATACGAGATTGGGCAAGGAGTATGTTGGTGCTCTCATGGCACTGTATGGGCAGGATGTTGTGTTCGGGACTAGGCGCGGATGGATTGGTGCCTGTGGAACTCAACGCAGATGGACTATTGGCTTGGTAGATGGGTGGCTTACGCGTGCGGGATATGGCGAGTAGTGTGTAGGCACATACACGGTATAACATAGGCGTGTACTGGCACACGCTGATGGGCGCAGATGGGCGTAGATGGGCAGGAGAATGATTGGCATTGTATGCATATTGCGTGCATTTCTCCACATGGATGGACTATTGCGCACGCTGGTGCATAAATCGGCACGATGTTCGACCATTTTGACATTTTTGACTATTTTGACCCATTTTGTCCAAAATTTTTTCATCTTTTTGACTTTTTCTCATTTCTTGTCTCAATATATTTGTGATGTATTACCTCAAGTATTTTTCTTTGTGTATTTAAGTTATTTTTGAACGAAAATACCTTAAAAACAATAAAAATACTCGTGATTCTGAAAAGTTAAATTTATATAAAAATATGATAAAATCATAAAAATATAAATCTATTTAATCAATTAAAGTACATTAAATCATGATAATTTTAGTATTTTTTAAGCACTCATCATGACCCCTATGTAGGTCCTAGCTAGGAAGTTTATCTTATGTAGGGATACCAATCTAGACCCATGAGTGATCCTTACACCAACAAATGAAAGGCCTTAACTCTTATTTTTCATGGGAAGCGAAGACTAACCCACCATATGCTTGAAATCAAATGCAAGGCCTAAACTTAAACTAAAACATGCAAACCTACCCACCTAAAGAGATAACCTTAGAGGACAAAATGAATGCTTTCATTAAAGTAAGTTGAGATAACAACATGAAAAATATTCAAAGGTTGGACTCTTTAGAGACATCTATAAAGAGGTGGAAGAAGAATTTGGACAAATAGCTGAGCAAATGTAAAGACAAGAAAAAAGGAAGCTTACCAATAAATCTTTGTAAGCTCAGACTATAAAAACTCAGAGGAGTGGTCAGGTTTTGAATAAATTTTTTCTTGATATTTCTAATGATTCATTTAATAATACAGGAAAAATAGGTGGAATGCAATTAGCATCCATGGAAGGTGTGGACATAAATGAAACAATTGAAAAGCCTTCTGAGGAAATTCAAGGAGAGTCATTTGACTCACCTACATTGCACAAGGCGCCAAAACCATACCAACCACTTATACTATTTCCATACCATCTTAAGGATGGTAAACATGATAAGCAATTTTCTAAGTTATTTAATATGCTTTCTATGGTTAATAGTAACTTACCTCTTTTAGATATCATTAGGAATGTGCCTTCTTATGCAATTTTTTTTAAAGAATTAAACACTAAGAGAAGAAAATATGATGTTAATGAAAGAGTAATAATATCATAAGTTGCTAATGCAATACTTAAACAAAACCTTCCACCAAAATTAAAGGATCCTTGTAGTTTTATTATTAGTATTACTATGTGGGATAAAAATGTGGTTAAGGCTATGCTAGATTTAGGGGTAAGAAGTAATCTCATGCCTTACTCAATATACTTGCAACTTGGTTTAGGAGAGTTGAAGCCTACAACTATGGCCTTTCAATTAGCTAATAGGCCTGTCAAATATCCTAAGGACATGGTTAAGGATTTTCTTATATAGGTAGATGAACTAATAATACCCGTTGATTTTATAATAATGGATATGCATGAAAACCCATCAATAGACAAAGACTACACTATTCTTCTTGGTAGGCCATTTATGGTCACAACCAAGACTAAGACTATTGTAGATGTTCATAATGAGAAATTAACCATGATAGTCTTGGGAGATACTCTTAAATTCAAAGTTTTTGAATCTATCCTATTCCTTCTATTTCTATTGATAATGAGTGTTTATATATTGATTGTATGGATACTTTTTCTCATAACAATGTTTTGCATGCTAAGATGAAGGATAAACATCAATATACTTTAACTGTTAATATGATAAAGGAAGACTTAGATGAGATACTAAGATGTATCATGAACTTTTAGATAGTGTTGAACTAATAAAGGATCCTAGTACATCCTTACATCTACCTAAGATCCCATTTAAAGAAGAAAATACTCCACCTAACATGGAGTTGAAAGAGTTGCCTAAGCATCTAAAATATGTATTTTTGGGAGAAAGGGATGCCTATCTAGTTATTTTTTCATCTACATTGCCCAAAATCCAACAAAAAGAACTTGTTAAGGTGCTTAAGAAATTCAAGAAAGCTATAGGATGGAGTACTAGAGACATAAGAGGTATTAGTCGACAATGTGTATGCATAAGATTAATTTAAAGAAAAATTTCAAACCTATGAGAGAAGCTTAGAGAAGACTTAACCCTACGATGCAAGAAGTAGTGAAAACTAAAATTTTGAATCTCTTAGAGGTAGGAGTTATTCATCCTATTACTAGTAGCAAATGGGTTAGTCTGGTCCATGTTGTACCCAAGAAATTAGGCAATACCATGGTAAGAAATGACAAGAATGAGTTAATGCCTACTAGAGTCATTACACAAGATGGAAGATGTTTATCGACTTTCAAAAATTGAATTTGTCATAAAGAAATAAAACTTCCCTTTTTTATCGATCAAATGTTAAAAAGATTAATTGGGCATAACTTTAATTGTTTTCTTAATGGTCTTTTAGAATACTACTAGGTACCAATTACACTAGAAGATTAAGAAAAAACCACTTTCACTTGTCATTATGGGACATTTGCTTTCAGGAGGATGTCATTCGATCTATGCAATGCGCTCACCACATTCTAAAGATGCATAATGTTTATATTTTCAAATATCATAGAGAAATTCATTGATGTATTCATGGATGACTCTTCTATCTATGGAACCTTTTTTTGATGATTGTTTACATAAGTTGACTTTAGTTCTAGAAATATGCATTGAATGCAACTTACCTCTTAATTGAGAGAAAATCCACTTTATGGCTAAACAAGGCATTGTATTATGACATATTATTTCAAGTAAAGGTATAGAAGTGAATAAAGTAAAAATCAATTTAACTATTAAATTGTTATCCTCTCGTAGTATGAAGGAAATTAGAAGTTTCTTAGGACATGTAGGTTTTTATAGAAGATTTATTAAATATTTTTCTAAAATAAGTCATCCTTTATGTAATCTATTAGCCAAGGATGTCTCTTTTGTGTTGGATGATGATTTTCTTATTACTTGTAACACCTTGAAAGAAAAATTCACTTATGCATCTATTGTCATGTAACCTTATTGGTCTTTATACTTTGAAATCATGTGCAATGCGTTTGATTTTACTACAGGGGTTGTCTTGGGGGAAAGAGTGGATAAGTGTTTACATTTCATTTATTATGCCAATAAAACACTTAATGACACCTGATTAGTCATGGCACCTGATTGGTCTTTACACTTTGAAATTATGTGCGATGCGTTTGATTTTACTATTGGAGTTGTCTTGGGGGAAAGAGTGGATAATTGTTTACATGTCATTTACTATACCAATAAAACATTTAATGACCCCCAAATTAATTTTTCTACCACTGAAAATAAATTTTCATCTGTTGTGTTTTCATTAGATAAATTTAGATCTTATTTGATAGGGTTTTAAACTTGTTGTGCATTCTGATCATACTGTTTTGAGTTATTTATGGAACAAACCAAATACTAATCCAAGAATGATTATGTGGGTTTTACTATTGCAAAAGATCAGAGATAAGAAAAAAACTAAGAATGTAGTAACTAATCATCTATCTATGATAATTTTTTATTTTGACACTACTGAGAGTGAGAAATAAATGGATATTTTTGAAACTTTTCCTAATGAAAAACTATTTATAATAAGCCTAAACACATGGTATGATGACATTGATAGCTATCTTTCTAGTGGTATTTTGAGACCTAACATTCCTTTTTAAGAAAAGAAAAGACTTTTCCATGATTACATGCACTATTTTTAGGGTGATTCTTATTTGTTAAAGCTTCACCAAGACTAAGTCATCGAGAGATGTGTGCGTAAGGAGAAGCATGAGAGCATTATGGCCTTTTGTCAAGAACATCATTAAGGGAGCTATTTTGGTGATTAAAAGGCCCTAAAGGTATTGCAATCTTTATTTTATTGGCCAATTTTATTTAAAGATGATCGTAATTTTTGCAAGCAATGTAATAGATGTCAAAGGACTGATAACAAAGGAAAATGTGATGAGATTCCATTGACATCTAATTTGGTTATTGGAATTTTTGGTGTTTGAGGGATTTACTTTATGGGCCATTTTCTCTCTTTTTTTGGATGTGAATATATTTTGATTGTAATTGACTATGTGTCCAAGTGGGTTGAATCTATACCCACCAAAACTAATGATGCTAATTATGTTGTGAAATTTTTGAAAGATGTAATATTTAGTAGGTTTGGGACATCTAAGATCATAATCAATGATGGAAGGGGACACTTTTGCAATAGGCTTTTTGATGGCATACTGAAAAAGTATAAGATCACACATAAGATGTATATTCCATACCATCCACAAACTTTCGATCAAGTAGAGGTAAGTGATAGAAAATCAAAGATGGAATGGGTGGTGTAACCTTCAAGAAAGGATTGGGCAACCAAATAAAATGATGCATTATGGGCATACTACACAGCTTACAAGACATCTATTGGTATGATTCCTTACCAGTTAAATAGATTTGGTTATGCATATTTTTATCATTATTTATGCAAATATATAAGTTTGAAATCACATGTATTTTCTATTATATTTTAGGTGTTTTTAGCTTCAAAAATAAAAATTTATCAACACATGAAACACTCAATTTGCCCTTTAGGAGCTTAGAAGAATAAGGCATGTAAGCCTTACATGAAGAATCAACTAGTTGGTAAGGTGTACATAGCACAATTGAAGAAAAGTGAATTGTACCATGGCGATGATTATAATGTGTCAAGAATTTGTGAAGAAGATCCAAGGATTTGAAGAAGTTAGTGACAACTTGTTTAAAGATCTAGAATCGTCTTCACCAAAAAAAGGTATTTTTAATTGTTGTATTATTTACTTCTTTCTATAATATGATGTCTTTCATAGTTAAATTGGCTCTTATTAATTTAGCTATTATTGGCTAAATCTGCATATGAGATTTTAGTTTCTACTTTCAATGATTGGAAGAATAATTCTATGATTTAAATAAATAAAAGTTTAGATATATTTCTTATTCATAATCTTGGGATCTTTAATCATAAATTTATGATGGGCTAAGTCTTGATTTATGATTAAAGAAAATATTTTAGAATTAAGTATTAGACACATCATTTGTTCTTAATTGTACATAATGAATAAGAGTCTATTTTAATTTTATTAATTCGCATTGATTTATATGGTTGAAAAGTAAACTTAATTATAAATTAAAGACAGACCAAATTTTGATTTATAATTAAAGAATATATCTAACTTAGGTTTATCAATTTTTAATTTCAAGTCCCACTTAAAGAAGTTACTAATTAATTGAAGATTTTGGATTTTTTTTATATTTTTTAGTTTATCAATTAATCAATTTAACCCTTGACAAGAAAGAATTGGTCAATTGAAATTTTTTGGGAACTCATCATGATTATAGAGGTTTTTTTAAAAAAGAAAATAAGTCAAAAAATCTAGCTTATATTTAAATCACTTAATTCATTTTTGTCTATGAAAGGTTATACTCTCTAAAATCTCATATATATCCATCATCCTAGGTTTGATTTTAGTTTAATTTGTGGCTTTTATTTACCTGCTTTAATTTATTACTTTAATTTATTTACTTTCTTTAGATATAATTTAATTTAGAATTTACAATTATGTTCTACAAACCGACAACTTGTTAGAGTGTTTAGGAATTATTATTTTGAATTATATTAGAAAATAATGTAACTTTTTAAAACCACTACAATTAATCGAGAGACAATTTTTGGAGTATACTTTTCGCTTTTTTATAGGTGATTCGTGCTCTTACAAGTTTTTTTATAAATAAAAAAATATACTATCAAGTTTTTGTGCATTAATTCCAGGCCAGAAGGCACTCCTACGCATATCAAGGCGGTTGAAACTTGGAGGGAGCCTAAGATGAAAAGAGCAACTAAATTTGAGTAACCACTTAAGAGTTACCTTGTAAAAGGGCAGAGTCCCCCTCGATGACTAATGATAGGTTTAGAGCATGATTTTCTTACTGTGATTTCACTAAGGCCTTATTTTTTAAGATGTCTCATAACCCGTTGATCCAGGAGGTATGATGCTCTCAGTCTAGTTGTCAGGAAACAACATTTAGCTACAGATTTGGATTATGCTATAGGAGTAAAGGCCAGTTAGGATGGTCATTTAAAGACTGCTAAAGAGACTCTATATGGGAAAATCAACATTTGGAATGCTACTATAGTTGCTTGCCATGAGTTAGAGCATTAGTTGGAGGAATCTAGATGTATAGTCGGGACGACCTTTTGGGAATTTGCTACTATAGTGGTGGGTTAGAAGAATGTTAGCTCGTTGGATGTTGCTTTAGCTAAAGAGAGGACTGATATGGCTATGGAAAATGAGTATGTAAAGGAATTGTTTGAGAGTCTACATTTTTCACATGATTAGGTACAAAGTGTCACGACCTTAAACTTTCAATAGCGATCGTGCGGCACTTAGCACGTTCCGTTGCACTAAGCCTGCCTTTCCCGAACGAATTCTCCAAAGAGATTAGAAAGAGAGTTTGCAAAGAATGCTTTGTATTGCTCTAGAGAGAGTTTATGTTACAATTTCCCAAGATTTTCCAAGATTGTTAGGAATTTCCAAGTTGAATGCAAATGAAGACCAAGTGGTCTATTTATAGTGTGGCTCTAAGCTTAAGAGCATGCCACCACTTTCTAGAGTCTTCCTAGTCTAGAATGTACAAGGGTGTTCTAGATTTATGTACAATGTGCCATAAGGCTCTAGGACCTTCTAGCCAACTCTAGAGTCTTCTAGGTTTGTCTAGCTCCTTCATGCACGTTCTAGGATGTTCCGCAAGCTTCCAGCGGCTTCCACATCCTTCCCGAACCATCCAGCACGTTCTAGAATATTCCAGCCCATTCTAGCACTCTCCAGCGTGCTCTAGAACATTCTAGGGTCTTCAAGCTTGAGTTGAGTCCATCCAACTCTAGCTCTTTCTAGACATCTCTAGGCCACTCTAGAACCTTCTCATGTAGAAAAGTCTAGGTCCTTTAGGCAAGCACCATTTATTTTGGATTTTCGCGGGACATTCTGAGCGGGACGTGACACCCTCCCCCACTCAAGTTCGCGACGCCCTCGTCGCGCCTTCAAGCTTGAACCTCTCGATGTCATCTTTGAATTGCCACAACGAATCTTCAGGTTCCCAGCTTGTCTCTACATCCGGAGCGTTTTTCCATTTGACCAAGTACTCCCGATAACTTGGTACACCTCTACGCCGGATCAGGCGATCCGCCAAGATTGAGTCCACTTCCTTGTCAAAGGAGGTTACCACTGCGGTAGGCGCCCTCTTGGATTCCCCTCGACTCATATCTTCCTTGTCTTCATGATAAGGTTTTAGCATGCTTACATGAAAAACAGGATATATTTTAAGCTTCGGAGGGAGTTGCAGCTTGTACGACACCTTACCGACTTGTTTAAGGACTGGAAATGGCCCTTCATACTTCCGAACTAACCCCTTATGAACCTTCCGCAAGCTCTTGAACTGTTGGGGCAATAGTTTAACAAGGACCAAATCTCCTTCTTGAAATTCCACCATCCTCCTTTTCTTGTCAGCCCATTTCTTCATCTTTTTAGACGCCTTGTTCAAATAGGCTCGGGCCAACTCCGCCTGTTCATGCCACGCCTTGGCAAACTTGAAGGCAGCAGGGCTCTTCCCTTCATAACTCGTGGCCAAGGCATGAGGAGTCATGGGTTGCTGTCCCATGACGATCTCGAAGGGACTCTTTGAGGTAGACTAGCTCCGTTGTAAGTTATAAGAGAATTGGGCTACATCCAACAGCTTCGCCCAATCATGTTGGTTGGCACTAACAAAGTGCCTAAGATATAACTCCAGCAATGCGTTGGCACGCTCTGTTTGTCCGTCACTTTGTGGGTGAAAACTTGTGGAGAAATTCAAGTCTGACCCTAACAGCTTGAATAGTTCTGTCCAAAACTTCCCCGTGAATCGTGGGTCTCGGTCACTCACGATGTTAGAAGGGATTCCCCAATGCTTCACAACATTCCTGAGGAACAAACGTGCCGTCTCATCTGCCGTGCAGTCCGTTGAGGCAGGTATGAATGTCGCATATTTGCTGAAGCGATCAATCACCACAATAATGCTGCCAAAGCCCTCTGATTTTGGCAGACAAGTAATGAAGTCCATAGAGACACTCTCCCATGGTCTCTCTGGAATAGGCAGCGGCTCTAGCAAGCCTCCGGGTGCATGCTGCTCTATCTTGTCTTGTTGGCATACAAGACAAGTCTTCACATAAGCTTCGACATCGTCCCGAAGTTGAGGCCAATAGTAGATGGATTTGATCAAAGCAAGGGTGCGCCTCATTCCTGGGTGTCCAGCCCATAAGGAATCATGGCACTCCTTGATAAGATCTTTCCTTAAGCTCCCCCATTTTGGCACGAAGATACGATTCTGCTTAGCATAGAGTAGTCCGTCACTCAGCCAAAATCGTCTCGTCTTTCCTTCCTTGATGAGGGCAAGGAGGGTTTGAGCAAGAGTATCATGCTCCAACCCTTCTTTGATCCTTTCCAACAGAGGACTACTTGGCCTACTCAAGGCTGCTAATTCCGCCTTACGACTCAGTGCATCAGCCACCACATTGGCCTTACCGGGCTTGTACTCCAACCTGTAGTCAAACTCCGCTAAGAAATCTTGCCATCTAGCTTGCTTGGGACTCAACTTCTTTTGAGTCTGGAAGTAGCTTGTTGCCACGTTGTCCGTCATGATAACAAAATGAGAACCCAATAAGTAGTGGCGCCACACCCTTAGGCAATGAATGATAGCTGTCATTTCTTTCTCTTGCACGGTGTAGCGGCATTCGGTGTCATTCAGCTTGTGGCTCTCATAAGCTATCGGATGCCCTTCCTGCATCAATACTCCACCAATGGCAAAGTCTGAAGCATCTGTGTGCAGCTCGTATATCTTAGAGGGGTCGGGAAGACAAAGCACCGGTTCTTCACTAACGGCCTTCTTTAAGTCTTCAAATGAGGCTTGGCATTCACTTGTCCATTCCCAAGCCTTGTTCTTTTTGAGCAAGTTAGTGAGTGAGGCTGCTCTCGCTGAGTAGGACTTGATAAACCTTCTATAGTAGTTCACAAGTCCGAGAAAAGATCTTAACTCGGGAACCTTGGTAGGAGGTTCCCATTCTTGGATGGCTTTCACCTTAGCTCCATCCATCATCAGTTTTCCATCCTTTATCCTATGCCCTAGGAACATCACCTCATCTTGGGCAAAGGAACACTTCTCTTTCTTGACGTATAGCTCGTTTTCCCTTAGGACCTCGAACACCTTCTTCAAATGCTCTAGATGTTCTTCCAAAGTCCGGCTATAGATCACAATGTCGTCAAGATATACTACCACGAACCGGTCGAGGTAGGGATGGAAAATCTTGTTCATCAAAGTGCAGAAGGTGGCTGGTGCATTTGTGAGACCGAATGGCATAACAAGGAACTCATAGGCACCATACCTGGTTACACAAGTAGTCTTGGGCTCATCTCCCTTGGCTATGCGTACCTGGTAGTATCCCGATCGTAGGTCCAATTTTGTGAAGTATCTTGCACTCCCCAATTGATCAAACAAATCAGCAATAAGAGGGATAGGATACTTGTTCTTGACCGTGATCTTATTTAGAGCTCTATAGTCGATGCACATTCGCAGCAAGCCATCCTTCTTCTTTTGAAAGAGAACCGGGGCACCAAATGGGGCTTTGGAGGGCCTTATAAAGCCAGCATCCAGCAATTCATCGAGTTGCTTCCGCAATTCTGCCAACTCTGAATTCGCCATTCGATATGGGCTCATTGCTGGTGGCCTAGTGCCGGGTTCCAACTCTATTTCATGGTCTACCTCCCTCCTTGGAGGTAACCGTTTGGGTAATGCTTCCGGCATTACATCCTTGAACTTGTTTAGGACAGCTTGCACTTCCGTCGGCAAGCTAGGCTTTGGTGACGCCTCTTCATCATCGTATTCCTTTAGGATGGCCAAATAACTCTCTTCATCCCTCTTCAACCCCTTCTTGAATTGAAGCGCCGAGAGAGCTTGGATAGTAGGTCTAGTGGTCCTCTCCGTCGGTACCACACATGCCTTCGCACCATCCATGATGCACATAGAGTTTGAACATGGCACCAAGAAAGCTCTTACCTGGTCCAAGAACTCCATGCCGAATACAACCGAGAAGTCGTCCATAGGCGCCACTGACAAGTCCACCTGGCCAGTACAAGCACCAAGACTGACCTTAACTCCGCGAGCGACTCCATGTAATGGCAGTGCTACTGAGTTAACTGCTTTGAGAGAACCCCCTCCATTGACAACCTTCAGGCCAAGTCGCTTTGCTTCCTCCACTGAAACAAAGTTGTGAGATGCACCTGTGTCGACCAAAGCCTTGGCGACCTTTCCATTGATGGCTGCATCTACGTACATCAAGCCTTTAGGGGTCTTCGGGGCACTCTGCAATGCACCAAGTAGGCGCAAAGAACCCATCTTTGCACCTTCGTCCGACTCGCCTCCATCCTGCTCATGAGTGGAAGCAACTAAGGCACTCAAGGCCTTCCTCTTCGGACATTCTCGTGCCCAATGCGGTCCGTCGCATATGAAGCACGTCACACGGGGCTTTGAGACATTCCGATCCTCCTTCTCCTTCCCCTTGTCTCGTGGCTTGAATGAGGAGCTATCTTTGTGGTTTTTTGATCCCTGACTTTTACCATGGCTTCCCCCACTCTTTCCTCCAACAAACTTCTTATCTGTGGCTTTGGAGCTCTCTTTGTTTGTGGAGTAGTCAATAAAGCTCTCTGCTGTTGCGATGGTCGAAGACAAGTCTTGGACACCACGTCGCTTGAGCTCAAGGTTAGCCCATGATTGAAGCCCATCCATGAACAAGAATAGGGCATCCTTGTCGGATGTGTCAGGAACTTCAAGCAGCAGGGTTGTGAACTCCTTCACGTAGTCCCTTATACTACCTGTTTGCTTTAACCGTCGCAATCGTCCTCTAGCTTCCTCTTCAGCATTTACAGGGAAGAACTGCATTTTGAACTCCCTTTTGAAGTCATCAAAGGTATCAATTGTGCAAACCCCTCGTTGCACATCACCATGTCTCCGCCTCCACCATAACATCGCAGTGTCGGATAGATACATGGCTGCAGTTCGGATCTTGCTGGCATGGTCCGTTATGCCAGTAGCCTCAAAGTATTGTTCCAACCCCCATAGGAAGTTCTCAACTTCCCTAGCGTTCCTAACGCCATTGAAGGTCTTGGGCTTGGGAACATCTACCCTCTTAGCCTCAATGACGGTGGCTGTGCTAGTTCCCGCGGCCATAGCCCGCTTACATAGAGCTAGATCGCCACTCATGTCTTCCACTCTAAGCAAAACATTAGCAAGTTCTCTTTGGACAAGATCCCTTACCTTGGCAAGTTCAGTTTTTAGCCCATCAATCTCTTGCCTTAGTCCACCGTCTAGCTCGTTGAGGGACATCTTAACCGCTGCATGGATCTCCACATCCTCGGCCTCCAAGCCATTGCAACGCTCCTCTAAGTTGTCCACCCGGTCGAACAGCTCCCCTAAGCTGTCCTGCGCACTTCCCACTCGTGCTTCCAAGCTAGAAAGCATGTCTTTCGACTTAGCTCGAGATTCCTTCGATGGTTTCCGAACTTCCTCACGTCCACGTTCCATAGGTGGAACATCAACGCTTGGTGTAGATGGAGCAACGTTCTTCATTATGCCAAGAGTAAGATTGCTTCAACCAAAAGCTCTGATACCAACTGTCACGACCTTAAACTTTCAATAGCGATCGTGCGGCACTTAGCACGTTCCGTTGCACTAAGCCTGCCTTTCCCGAACGAATTCTCCAAAGAGATTAGAAAGAGAGTTTGCAAAGAATGCTTTGTATTGCTCTAGAGAGAGTTTATGTTACAATTTCCCAAGATTTTCCAAGATTGTTAGGAATTTCCAAGTTGAATGCAAATGAAGACCAAGTGGTCTATTTATAGTGTGGCTCTAAGCTTAAGAGCATGCCACCACTTTCTAGAGTCTTCCTAGTCTAGAATGTACAAGGGTGTTCTAGATTTATGTACAATGTGCCATAAGGCTCTAGGACCTTCTAGCCAACTCTAGAGTCTTCTAGGTTTGTCTAGCTCCTTCATGCACGTTCTAGGATGTTCCGCAAGCTTCCAGCGGCTTCCACATCCTTCCCGAACCATCCAGCACGTTCTAGAATATTCCAGCCCATTCTAGCACTCTCCAGCGTGCTCTAGAACATTCTAGGGTCTTCAAGCTTGAGTTGAGTCCATCCAACTCTAGCTCTTTCTAGACATCTCTAGGCCACTCTAGAACCTTCTCATGTAGAAAAGTCTAGGTCCTTTAGGCAAGCACCATTTATTTTGGATTTTCGCGGGACATTCTGAGCGGGACGTGACAAAAGGCTCACATGGGTAATTGAAGGTTGGGAGGTCATTGAGTATCTTGCTTCTCAGAGATATACTTTATACTTTATACACATTGGATGCGTTGGCTCCCAATTTTACATCTATAAGGCGATAATTCAAACGAGTCTTCTTAAACATTACTTTGTCAGACAATCACTTTCTAGATGTGGAGAGGCATACTTCCCATCACGATGTGTTTACCACTAATTGGAAGGATGATGGTTGTAGCCAATGAGATAGGGGAGACTCTAAAGAAATTATGGATGATGGTAGGGTGGGCAATAACACCTCTTATATTTCTATTCTTTAACTTATTATTATCTTGATGTACTTTTCCCATCAAAATGTATGTACTTGGTGGGTTTACTTTTAGTTGTAGACTTTATCTTTTGTACAGAGTATGACACATTGATCTATTTTATGTACTTTTGTACTTGTATTTCATAATATACGTTATTTTTTACTTACAATTTTATCGTAGAACCCATCCATTTTCTCATAAATTTATGAGATCATAAGCTCTTTTAAAGTATGTTACTTATTGAGGACAATGGTACATTACGTTGCTATGTAAGTATGGAATAACACACTTGTAAATGACAAGAAGTAAGTTGAGTCCTCTTGGCGAGATGATGCACAGATGATGAAGCATGGTTGGTTGGCTCCCAACTTAAGCATATTCGGTATGGCTTTTGTTAGCTTGGTTTTACCTACCCAGTACATCTCCTATCTGCCACATTTTTATCCAATAACATTTGTTTTCTCCAACCACATTTTTGTCTAGCAAAGCCCTACCCCTTTCAACCACATTCTTTTTGGCCTAGTGGTCATGTGTCCAGTGGTCCCTGCATCAATCTAGATGGATAGATCCTAGTTTTTTGGCTTGAGATGGAAATGCAAAAGTGGGGCAACAACAACAGGGTATGGGTGCAGTAGAGAAGTAGAGTAGTGGTATAGGTGTGCAACAGTGTTATGGGTGCAGCAGTTTGCAGAGAGCATGGACAACATAATATTTTAATAGTAGCAACAATATGCTTTCCTTTCTTGTTTCCTTAGTATATATATCAAAATGGAAGAAAAATGATAAAACGAAATACCAAGAAGAGAAAATGCTTGCTTTTCTAATTTTGTCATGGTATCAAAGCATATTAATCTTAGTGAACAATTGTTATTCCTTTGCTGAAACAGCATGTCCAAACAGCATACCCAACATAATGTTTTCTCGAGTTGTGCTGCCAGTGTTTCCCACTGAGAACTGATGGTGGATTGGTCCAAATATCATTTTCCTTTAGACATTATCTTTAAATCACCTATAGTTGCTTCTCTGTACAATCTATAACCAATTGTTTTATTTCCATCGTACCAGTAATAAATTCCATTTCCATCTACTCCAATCTTGTCTTTACGGAAAGAAGAAACTGTAGTTCCTTGCTTTAGAGCATCACTTATATATGCTACTATATTTTCTTGATCAACTCATATTTCACATAGTAGTTTTAACATCATTAAACATTTTATTGACCTTTATTAAAGCTTAATTACCACCGTGACAACCATAAAAACTACCAATTCCAACTTTAACGATTCGACTATCAAAATGAAAGAGGTCTTGACTAGAGTTCAGATCACCCCACAACCACCGCTAGTTGAATATTTGACTACCCCGATCGGTATCAATTTGGGAGGATCCAACTATGCCTTATGATCATAGGTGGTCAAGATATATATCTCTAGCAAGGATAAGCTGGGATATATTAATAGGGATTTTCCTCAACCTCTAGAAATTGGCCCCTCATTCAGGAGATGGCATACTGAAAACGCCATTGTCAAGGGATGGTTGATCAATTCGATAGACCTTTTTTTGATTGCCAATTTTATCCAATTCACAATTGCAAAACATGTTTGGGATTATGCTGCTACAACCTATTTTGATGGAACAGAAACGTCTCAAGTTTATGATCTCTATCCTCTAGTTACTCATATAAAGCAGGCGGGTGGATCCATTGAAAAATACTATAATGATCTTCAAGGGTTGTGGCGAGAAATTGATTTTTGTCGTCCTAACCCGATGGAGTGTGCGACTGACATACAAAAATATAACTCCATCTTATAAGAAAATCGAGTTTATACCTTCCTTGATGGACTCGATGACAGACTGGATAAAACTAGAAGTGATGTGCTTCAAATTAAACCATTTCCTACAGTGGAATAGGCCTATGGATTCGTCTGCAAGGAAGATTTCAGGAAGGTCGTGATGATCTCGAGTGCATATACTACTCTAGGAGCAGTTATGGCTCCAAAGGGATCAAAGGAAACCATAATCAGATGCTACCAAAATCAAGAGCTCTTTCCCTAGGTAGCGGGAAATCTAATCCTCATTCAAATCCAAACCACCTTCTGATGGCATGAAATGTACCTATTGTGGCAACTCCAAACACACCGTGAATGCTTCAAACTACATGGATATCCAGATTGGTGGAATGATCTTCAATCACAAAAGAAATAGGAAACCACTACTAATGATGACCACACTAGGAGAGCTGTTGTGGCTACTTGTGATGCGTCATTATTCCTCATCCCTCAAGCAGAATCTTCCCAAGATCCATGTACTTCAAGTAAAGTATTTCACATCTCTACTCATAATGATAATGAGGACTAAATTCTCGGCTCTAGGCTACAGACCATATGACATTTGACCTAAAGGATTTCTCTAATACAACCCAGTTGAGACGAAGCTATGTTGCAAATGCCAATGGGGTCACTTATCCATTTACAGGGGCTGGAATAGTGACTTTATCTCATTCCTTGTCATTATCTAATACATTACTTGTACCCTTTCTTTCAAACAGACTGATGTTTGTAAGTCAAGTTACTTCAAATCTTAACTGTGTAGTATTGATGTATTCTACTTTTTGCCTATTTCAAGATATTCTCATCAAGGAGATCTTAGGCGTGGTACTAAGAAGGGGGTTTATATTATATGGATGACCTCAGTTTAGGAAGAGCCAATCATATGCAACACACGGTTGGTAACAAGGATAGACAAATTTGGTTATGTCATCGTTGATTTCGGCATCCATCATTTGGGTATTTGAAGCACTTACTACCTGGTTTATTTTCAAATATAACACACTTAGACTTTAAATGTGATACTTGTATCTTAGCTAAGAGTCATAGGGATTCTTATCCCATGAGCATGAATAAAAATATGATTCCTTTTGCTTTAGTACATTATGATGTTTGGGGACCGTCCCTACTCACTACATCATCGGGTCATCATTGGTTTGTAATTTTTTTTATGATTGCACACGAATGACATGGCTTTACCTTTTAAAACATAAAGATGAAGTATTTCTAAGTTTCACTCGTTTCATACCATGGTCCAGACACAATTTTCTGCAAAAATTAAGATCCTTTGTTTTGATAATGGAGGGGAATACGTTAATAAATAATTCTAGACATACTTTGACAGCCATGGTATTTTCCATGAAACCTTATGTTCATAAACCCCACAACAGAATGGTACTACAGAAAGGAAGAATAGGCATATCTTAGAAACTGCATGTGCCCTACTGATCAGTGGACATATGCCCAGTAGATACTGGAGTGATGTTGTTGCTACAACTGTGTATCTATTGAACTGTATGCCCACCAAAGCCTTAAAATTTTAGACTGCGTTAAAAAGTGCTATCTAATCATGTCACATTTCCTACTATTTTGATGATTCCTCCCCGAATTTTGGTTATGTTGTTTTTGTCCACCTTCATAAAAATCAAAAAACTAAGTTGGATCCATGTGTTGTCCGGTGTGTATTCTTGGGGTATGGAGTACAAAAAAAGGGATACATATGCTACAATCCTATTACTAAAAGAACCTACATTTCTATGGATGTCATCTGAATTTTTTTTCCATCACTAGTATCCAATTTCCCTCTTTAGGGGGAGACTTATAGTGAAGAAAAAAATTGGTCTAATATTGAAGTATTAGACATTGGTAACAATCCAACATACCCAAATGATGCCAACAATATGGCTGAGCTAGTACCTAGACCTGAACCTAAGCTACTAAGAACTGAAGTTGAACCAATGCCTGAATCATCAGAACATACAGTGGTTGATGTACCCTCCATTATTTAGTACCTAAGGATCCTCCTATTGAGAATACTCCTGTGGTAAGCTATCCTACCACACATTTACAAACTAATGCTATAGATACATCTACGGGTTATGTTCTACCTTTTAGACACAATTGAGGTAAACCTCTAAATCGATACTCTCCAGGCATAGAAGAATGACAATGAAAGTATCCAATAGCCAATTACGTATCTACTCAAGGGTTATCAGAACCTATCAAGGCGTTTACACATACTCTCCTTATGTCAGACTCTAGGTAGTCTTGAAGAAGCCTTATCTGATCCAAACTAACTATAAAAGAAGAATTTGAGGCATTGTAGAAGAATAACACATGTGTGTTGAGCGTGTTTTCTCAAGAGAGGAAGATAATGGGGTGCAAGTCCATTAAGTATAAAGTAGATGGGTCAATTTATCAATACAAGGTAGGGCTAGTAGCAAAGGGGTATACACAGAAACATAGTATAGATTATCAGGAAACTTTCTCACCTATGGCCAAACTAAAAAACTATTAGAGTTCTTTTATCTCTTACATCTAATTTAGAATGGCCATTGCACCAAATTGCCATAAAAATGGCTTCCTCTATGGTGATCTTGAAGAGGAGATTTATATAGATATCCCACCAAGATATGTCGTTACAACAGGAAAAAAACTCCATATAGGTTACAACGAGAATTGTATGGACTAAAACAATCACCTCGAGCATGGTTTGGTTGGTTGAGTTTAGTAATGAGGAAATATGGGTTTCAACAAAGCAAATTTGGTCACACTCTCTTCCTAAAAAAATGATTGGGAAAAATAGTAGCCCTCATAGTCTATGTAGATGACATGATCATTACAGGGGATGATGAAGAAGAAATATCCAAGCCTCAAGAACAATTGTCAAATGAGTTTGAAATAAAGAACTTAGAAGGGCTTAAATACTTCTTGGGCATTGGGGTAACAAGATCAAGACAAGGCATATTTCTTTCCCAAAGGAAATATATTCTAGACTTATTGGTAGAGGTAGGATTACTAGAATGTAAGCCTGTTGATATTCTAATTGTCCAAAATCACAAACTTGGAGAATATATGGACCAGGTACCAATAGACAAACATAGATATCAACGATTAATGGGCAAACTCATCTATTTATATCATACTTGGCCAAATATTACTTATGTTGTGAGTATAGTGAGTTAGTTCATGTACTGCCCAAGTGAAGACCATATGGATACTGTAATGCAAATACTTCATTATTTAAAGTCCTCCCTTGGGAAAGGACCTATCTTTTTCAAAGAATGGTCAATTGAAAGTTACTGGATATATAGATGTGGACTGGCCAGGGAATATCAAGGACAAGAAATCTAATGTTGGGTATTTTACTTTTGTGTGAGGCAATCTTGTTACATAGAGGAGCAAGACACAGAAGGTGGTTGCCTTGTCTAGTGTTGAAGCTGAATTTCAAGGAATGGTCAAGGGAATATGTGAGCTTCTTTGGTTGAAAAAACTTCTAACTGAGATTGGTGTTACTCCTAACTCTGAAATGAACTTGTTATGTGATAACAAGGCAGCTATTGCCATCTCCCATAACCCAGTTCAACATGATCGCACGAAGCATGTTGAAATGGATCGAAACTTCATCAAATAGAACCTTGAAGAAAAGATTATTCAGCTTCCATTTGTTAAATTAGAATATCAATTGGATGATGTACTCAAAAAATCTGTGTCTGTAGGAAACTTCTATAACTCACTTGACAAGTTAGATATGAGAGATATCTATGCACCAACTTGAGAGGGAGTGTTGGCGTGACTTGGAAATGAAGAAGTAGGGCAGTAGCAGCAGGGTATGGGTGAAGTGTAGGTATGGGTATAGTAGAGAAGTGGAGTAGTGGTATAGGTGTTCAACAGTGGTATAGGTGTTCAACAGTGGTATGGGTGTAGTAGTTTGTAGAGAGCATGGGCAGCAAAATATTTTAATGGAGTAGCAACAACATGCTTTCCTTTCTTGTTTCCTTAGTATTTATATCATCATTCCTTGTACATTAAAATGGAAGAAAAATGATAAAACGAAATACCAAGAAGAGAAAATGCTTGCTCTTCTAATTTTGTTAGTTGGGTGGATAGACAATCTCAATATGGGTGTTTTCATTCCCATAAGTTTCTCTCTATGTGGTCCTTGTCATATTCATGCAACTGATTTTTATTTTTCTAAGTTGGGGTATTTTTTGATCATATGTTACTTGTGAAGCCCATAATCTATTAACCTCTATTTATTGTGCTTAAAGTTATTAAGTCATCCAAACAAGAGTTTTTTTAACTTAGAAATTCTTTTGATGTCTTATTGGTGGATTATTACATCAAGTCAGGAATATTGATGTAATCCATCCTAGTTTTCCATATGTGTATCTTCACAATCAAGTTGGGGAGCTATGGTCCCTTGGTTGCAATTGCACAAATTAATGCTTGTGTAGGGTGGGGTGTGCAGAAACTTGAAATGATTCCTAGACCCAAGGTGTCATTATTACCTATTCATAGGTTAGTCAATTAAGGGGAAATAGAGAGCCTATTAAGATGCTTTTTGTGCCAATTTTAGTGTGAATCATAGAGCCAATGAAAAGGGTGTATCCTTTCTATAACATAACCTATTAGCTTTTCACAATTAGGTAGTGCCCTTTGCTTGACGAACATACATCATACCTTTTGGGCTATTTCAAACCTCTTGTAGAGTAAATAAAAAGTACAAACATGGTATTGGTGCCTCCATAGACCTCTTAGAATATAGACATCTTAGTCGCTTTTGTCAATTTCTCATTGGACTTCTCCGTCCGTCAAATCATTCAAGTGTAGACTTAATATATTTGGTGGCCATACGTGACCTAAGTTCTCATTTTATTGAAAATTTTGAAAGAACAAAGGTAGTTGAAATCTAAATGAAAAAAATAAATGATGCCAACTAGGGCCCTTTTTGTTCTAACTTGCAGCAATAAAATCTAACTAAAAAGAAGTTAAAAATATAGTTGGCAAAGGATGATTGTATATCCTTCAGTCTCATGGGACTCTACTTCTATGTCATTCTAATTCCCATTATATAGCAATCCCTTGATACTCAATATTCTCTCAAGACTACTCTCATTCCTATATTTGTTGGGACTTAAAGGCAAATGGTAGTTGAGTATATGGCATTGACAATGTGTAGGAACGACCTTCCCAAAATTATATTTTCTGTTGATGCGCAGTCTACTATTAGAAATTTTACCATGACTGATTGTGTGTTCGTGCCTTGTCCAATTTTGACTGGCAGGATCATGCTACTTTCTGAGACTAAGAAAATTTCTAGAAATCCCAATAGAGGTGTGGTTATTGATTTGAGCAGCTATAAGAGTTTCATTTTCTTTCATGCCTCGAAGAATATGACATTTGCTAAATTTCTTGTGTCGATAAGGATTCTATGCAAGCTTAATTTAGGCATAAGAGGAGTGGCTACTAGTGCTTCAACATGCAGGTGGTGCAACATACAGGCTTCTACTTTTGTGTAACTCAATTTATAAGCCCTAGCTCTGTATCTATCTTAGTAAGAAAACTTATGAGACCTATTGATTTGAATTTTCTTCATAGGGATGCGTCTTTCGAGCGTTATTTGAGTTTGTTCTTACAGGGCTACTCATAATAACTCAAACCTTTTAGGCTACCTATTCTTATGCCCTTCCTTCTTTTTGAGTAGGGAGGTACATTGTTGTTGCTATTGTTGAAGTCTTTCACCATGCACAATATATCTTAAGTACCCTTTCTTGAAAAAGAACTCAATCACATCTTTCAAATAACATCACTATTCATTAGAGGTTTAGAGTTCCTATGGAACTTGAAGTATTAGGTCTTATTCTAACAAACATTCTTGAGTGTTTTGGGTTAAGACACTATATGTTGGTGCTAAACTTATATCAACACAACCTCCTTTGTTTCATTTAGAAGGGTGTACCTTTGGAAACCCAGTCTTAGCGATTGCGATTTTGGTATTTAGTTCTTCTCTCATCTTTTTGGTATGCCTTAGACCTATTATCTGAGAGGTACATGTTGATCATTTGAGAGGCCTTTATGTAAGTGGCAAGGAAGTCTTTTTCCATATCCCACCAAAAGGCTCCTTGGCCAAGGGCCTAGGGTAATGCACTCATAGCCACACAAATTGGACAATCTATTACTTGTATTTTCAAAAATGTTCTTTAGTGGTTCATCTTTTTCTTATGCATTGTGATGCACAAATTTTATATTTGATAAATAACTTACAAGTGTACGAATCAATTTGTAAAAAATGATAAATATACTTCTAAATAATTCAACAAAAGAGTTTGGGTTTGAAATATAAACTACATGATTTTTAAATAATTCAACAAAATTCTTAAAAACGAAAAAATAAACCCAAATATTCTATCACAAAGTTTGGGTTTGAAAAGAGTTTAAACTAATAATATAAAATAATAAAATATAAAAGGATGAATTAGTTCACACAAATAACAGACACATAAGTGTTTAATAAATTAATAGAGAATTAATGAGATATTTAACTAGTTAATTATGTTTGGTATAATTAATTAGCTTAATGAAATATAAACTTATATTTATTAATTATTTCTTATATGTAAAAATAATATCTTCAGTCGGACCATTATTATTTATTAATTAAATTTTAGCTTGTCATATTCAGTTGGACTGATAATTTAATTTTAATTAAATTATACTTGATTTCTAAAAAATTAACCAAGTGGGATCAACAATTTAAATTTTATTCAAACTGTATAAATTAGTTTTTAGATCATTGTATCTGAAATCTAACTTTTATATTTGAAATTTATTATGAAAAATATGTTCTCAAGTTATTTTCCACTAAT
This sequence comes from Hippophae gyantsensis, assembly GCA_030763125.1. NCBI lineage: Eukaryota > Viridiplantae > Streptophyta > Magnoliopsida > Rosales > Elaeagnaceae > Hippophae > Hippophae gyantsensis. The sequence continues at coordinate 33,045,821 of CM061037.1, read as the reverse complement.
AAATCTTATAAAAACTTTGAAATAGAATATAATTCTAAGCTAAACATAGATTCATATTTCTAAATTCTAATTTTCATATTTTAAATCTATTACGAAAAATACTCTATCAATATATTTTTTCATAGTTTTCGATAATAAACTTTGTAAAATTCTTAAATAGAAAATAATGTCTTTAATAAGTTTTTAAAATTATTCACCTAAATAATTTATACAAGCATTTCAACATAACTAAAATCTCATTATCACAAGACATGTTTAATTTAATAAATTATCAATATATTAAATATAACATCTACATCAATACATAAAATTAAATATGTAAATAGAATATAATTAAAATTAATACCTCAACTATATTCGTATACATAACTTATGCGGCAATCTGCTATTTGAAAATCTTCTTACTACTGCTACTTATGATAACCTGATCTAAGATGTTTATAAACTAAACATAAAATAAAACTTATTCAACCCTCGAAATTGGAAGAACTTTGAAAGAAAACTTAAAGTAAAAACTAAAGAATTAATCAACAAATAAAAGCTATCGTGGTCCATTTTATAAGAAGGTAAGGAAGGTTTATATAGCTTTGAAAAAAGCTACAAAAAGGAGAGAAAAGTGGATCAGAGGGTGTGTTGCAGTATAATTTTTTCATTGCCATGGCCTGCGTTAATTTTGGATGTGTTTTATTCACGATCCGAAGCACTCGTGCTATGGCACACATTAAAGCACGTGTCTTCAACTTTCTTTGTATTTCACTCCTTACATTTGGTTAGAACGTATGTAAGACTTACATATGTTAATATTTTATTCTTCTTATTGCAATTGATTGCTTCCACGTACTACTCTTCAAGTATTTATCAATTGAGTAATTTTAAAGTCATAAATACCTGAAAAATAATAAAACATACCCTTAATTTCGAAAATATAAATTTGATCAAATAATAATAAAATTATGCAAATACAAATCCATTTTGATACTTAAGTACATATAAATCATGTTATATTTAGTGTTATGCAAGTACTTATCACATTGTCATCATGAGTGCCATGGTCATCAGCCTTCTCCTCTTGGCTGAAAAATGTGAAAGGAACTGTTTCCAAACTCTACAAATAAACCAATAATATTAGGCTTTAAAGTGCAATACCAAGTCTTGGCCTTGTTTTCCAGTGTCTATTGAAATTCTCGGTACTTTACTTCATCACTATATGCATAAAAATCATCCATCATTTCAAGTTTCTAAGTGCTTTTAAAGGTCCTAAGTATTGTCTTATGTGCCTATGTTTTGAATTTTGAACTTATTAGAGAGTGGAATGGTTATGACCTCTAGTGTGAACGGGGACTATGTATAGACAACTAGCAATAAGAGTCTAGCTAGCAATAAGAGTACATATGTTCAACCTTTGTTGCACTTCTTGTAATTGCATAGCAAGTATGTCAATAGTTGGATGGAGATCCATTGATACAACCTCTCATGAATTTTCTCTTAAACAACCTTTAGTAGTTAAGGCTGCATGGTCAACATGACTTGCTTGAACAAAGTGAGCCTATCTCAAGGTGATCGCGCAGGTTTGGGTGGACAAAAGTTATTTTGACCATGTCCCAAGCAATTCATTATGAGTGGACGATGAAATTATGTTTGGGCCTTAGAGGATGGAAAAATCTGCATTGTGCAAGCGTACTATTTTTAGTCGACATATAGACTTGGTTCCTATCATGGTAGGTCACAGTGTTAGTCAAACCCATTCTAGTTATGAGACAAATTCTTTGCACTATAGGCATTAGAAGACATAGTAGGAACATTCCTTAGGACATGAAAGTGGCTCGAGAGCTTATGGGTCCTAGAGACATTCCAAGATGCCTTGGAATGCATTCTCCATCATATTGGGGTAGGCATCCATTCAGGCTCTTCATCAACTAGTCAATCATGTCTGTTGTAAATGCACTGATGCAAGTAGGGGTTCTTTTGGTTGGGTAGGTAGCGAAAACATGAGAACTCGTGATTGATTCTTGTTTGAGGTCAGAGTGTTGAAACTCTTAGATTAATTCATTGTTTTCTTTTGGAAGGACGAACGATCAATCTCTTAGAGACATTGTAGAATTGGCGAACATGCAATCTTTTTATAAAGACATGTAATATTGAGTAGATGAATGTCTTTTCATAAATTTTTTTGGTTTAACTAATAGAACACACTTCTTTCTCACATGGGCTAAATTTTGATGTTGATTTTTGTAAACATTAGATATGACAGTTCTCTTAAAACTTACAAGAGAGGATTATTAGGACATTGGTGTTCTTTCTTTTCAAAGACACTTTGATGCTTAAGTTAGTATAAGATTTGTAGATAATAGAAAAGCTCACAATCTCTTGTATGATTAGCAAGGAAAGAAAGTGTTTTAGATTATTCTCATGACTTAAAGTATCATTGGTTATGTTGCATGAGGTGTACATAGTGAATATATAAGGATTAAAGTATACCTAATGCGTATTCTTTACTCGTTTAGATAGACTATCGGTAGTATCGTGATTATCTCTTCTTAATTATCTCATATGAATAATTTGAGATAATTATCGATTATTTATCTCTTATAAATTATCTAACAAATAAAACCACTTGATGACTTAGCACTTACTGGATATACTTACGAGTCCTTCTACAAATTGAGATTCTTATTGCTCACCACGTGGTATGTATTAATTTATAATAAATATTTTAAAATTAAAAAAAAACATATATTTATTACGTCTCTATTCTATATCCAAAACATCAAAACACTCACGATCAATACTTTCACCATCAACCACTATATGTCTACTTTTTCCATTGTCTAACTACATGGGTACATTTTCTTATATTATTTTATTTTAATTAATTTATTGATTAATTAGAGTTATAAAAAATTGTTAAGGATAAAATAACATAAATTTTTTTAGTTATCTTACACTTTATCATTATAATTAATGAAATAAGCTTACACAATTAGCTTCTTAAGATTCATTTGACCTATTAAAGAAAATAATAAAACTTGTAGTATCTAAGGCAATAATTTTAAAACTTACATGTATTTTTAAGCATAATTTCAAGAGTAATGCAACATTTTCTATTATTACGTAGTAGTGTCTTTATTATAATTATTAATTTATTTTGATTTGTAAAAATATTCTTAAATATTATCAACGTTAGCTTTGAGGTGGTTATCTTAAATATTAATTTATGTCCTATTAAATTTACACGTCCTAAAGCACTAAATATTCTTATTTTTCATACTCTCACCATCTTCAATATTCTTACTTGTTTAAATTTATTGTAAGAGTAAAATTACACAAATAAAAGAAATAAAAAGTCATTTTGGGAATTCGTTTATAATTCAAGTAGTATAACTCCCTACCCTCAGTCACCATGCACACATTCGAATCCTACCCTATAATATTTGCTTTATTTAATAAAAAAAGACTAACATATTTTTTTATTTATTTTTTTAAAAAGCATCTTCAATATTCTTATTTAAATTTTGGTTGTTTCCATCTACACTAATATATATAAAGAAGAGTTGCTCCTTAATATATATTTGAAACCTTTTTGTTTGACATTTATGCTTTAAATTTTGATGACAAAAATGAGTGAAATATTAAAAATAGAGTTTCTATCTCTTCGAACCATTTATTTAGTGCTTTTATTTTCTTTAAAAAATCTATTACCTTATAATAGAGTTTTAAATAGGTGAAACTTTTTTTTATTCGTCTAAGACCCAAAGAAAATTTTCATTTCTTGTTATTAAACCGGCTCAAAAAATAATAAATTTTTTATCAGTTCGAAAATTAGCTCAAAAATTACAAATTTTGCACCCCAAAAATAACAAATTATAACTAACTACAAGTTGTGAATAAATTAACACAGTATTATAGAAACGATATCAATAATAAATGCTTGTTTGCAATTATTCTAATAATTATATTTAATTTTATCACCAAAATACATTAAAATTAGTGATGTAAAATAAGCCATCCTAACCCAACCAAATCCATTAATAGGGTCCATTATGTTGTTAGACTCAATCAAACCCATTTAATATATTGAGGATCAACCTAACTCATTTGAACGTGGGCAGCTCAATGGTTGTGTCCCCCGCCCCTCTCTCAACTATGGATCATTTTTAGGAAGCCCATAATTTTTTTCTTTCACATCAGTCCTTTATTCTTTTTTTTTCTTTTTATGATTTATGCAAATGACTTTGATATCTAGATAAGTTGCCCAAATTTAACACCTATGCATATTTTTCATGAAAAAAAGAAGAAAATAAAATACACAAACATTTATAAAATTACTAGTCTTTCGAGAATAAAACATCACTATAACATATATATACCCACAACATGCACTTATTCACATTACCTATCACTTATATCTCCACTTATAAATAATTAAGTACATCTTAACTAGTTGGCACGTACTCAAAATATTTATCAAACCCATACAATTAATATCAAAATTTTATGAACATCACATTACGTTGTTCACATGTGTCAAAATACAAGAAAGGAAAAATAAGCTATATAATTATGGCATATAAATACAAATAATGTCTTGGATCTAAAATCATTACATTTAGTCAACTCTATATTTGCAAATAATTTCACATAATCTTCGATGTCACTAAAGAATGAATGCTTGTTCGCCATTCCATCTCTAAGAAAAGCATCATACTAATCTTTCACACACATACAACAATCAAGTATATCTTGAGTAAACCTACCTCTTAAACTATCCAAGGCTCTAACATCTGCACTGAAAGCAAACTCAGAAAATACTGAGGTTACAGGAGTTAGTATATCACGTGACATGATAGAAAATATAAAAAGTGACTCTCACGTGTTTTCTATCATTCTAAAATTTGAAAAAATTCATCTCGTGAAAGATCTTCCCCAACAGTCATATCACTAGACATATACTCAACTCAACTCAAATCAATTAGAAGAAATTCCACCAATAGATTTTTGTTTTCCAAACCTTACAAATTTTTTGCGTAGAAAGTTTGATAGAAGAAATGACACCGCTTGAAGATATATGAGATCCAAACTTAAATCGATTAATTTCATAAATATCAAACAACAATTTTGTAATTTTATCATAAATCCAAATGGATTCAATTTAAATTTTTTGATAAAATACTTCATTACCATATGCAATAGTCTTTGGTTTGAGTCTTGGATCCAAGCACGTAGCCAAGATGAAAATGGGAGGAATTGACTCCCAATACTTCTTAAACTTTAATTCAACTATAGAACAAACATGAAAAAATAATGACTTATTTCTATATGATATAAAAACATTTGATATGGAATACAAGTTTGATAATGTAAGATGAGTCTCTACTTGCATTGTAAAACAATTCCAAAAAGTCCATAAATGCGAATGATACATTCCAATCATTGCCTCAGCACAAGCAAATCTGATACATTTTTAGCACTATAAAACGTATTAATAACTTGAGAATACTCAACTAAAAATTACAACATAAGATATGTAGAATTCCACCTAATACAAATGTCATTTTTTGACTTTTTGATTTTAAGCCAAATGATCTACAATGTTCTAAGTAATCCTGCTTTCTTGAGAAAGATGAGGAAATAAATTTGATAGCAACTTTCACGTTGTTCAAGTTTGATGCAATTAGTTTCATGTCATCTTGAAAACATAAACTAATGACATGACACATGTGACGAATGTGAAAAAATAAGTCCCAACTATCATGCAATAGCAAAATACTACCATTTTTGAAACTATCGTAAACACTTTTATTCACAGCAACATTGTCTAAAATAAGATCCCATCATATATGCCATATCCATTAAATACATCCCTTATCATATTAAAAATTTGTGTGAGATTATGTGAATATTCTACCATTCTAAATGCAATTATTATTTTTTGTAATTTTCAATCAGAATTAATATAATGTGCAATTACACACATATATCCATGGTTATTACAACCAGTCCATGTGTCAAACGTCATAGGAAAAAAACAGTTCTTAAGACTAGCCAAACTTTTAATAAGTTAATCTTTCATCACTTCATACTATTTTAGAGACACGACTCCACTCAGGTTGAACACATGTTTTCATAAAGTATTTGTATTTAATATCATTTGCAAAGTGAATGGTTGCTCATCACTAACCACATAACGAGCCAAACCTTCTCATTTTCAATTTGTTATACCTAAATGCATGTATAGTGTGTTCTTGTGCAACCAAATCAGATTGCATATTAGGGCATGAAATGATATGCCTAAGAAGATCACCAATGCCACTACCATTACAGATATAATCCTTGGAGCAATATTTGCAAACCACTCTATCTTGATTTTTGGATGACACAAATTTGATATCAAAATATTGCCATGCAACTGAAAAGCATTTTCTTTGAGAAGAACTTTGTGTAGGATTAGATGGCTCCATACCCACAGGTTGTGTGTGACTGGGTGGGTTGTGTTTGGTAACTATCATATTCTTCAAACATCTCAAGCAATGATGTACCAGAATCCATATTTAAAAGTTTAAGTTTATACCTTATTGATTGTACCTTGCAAATACAACCGAAGATCCTTTACTGATAAACCTAATAAATAAAGAAAACAAGCATATTATTTAGCTGAGGAAATAATCCATCACATAGAAACAGAAATGAGCCATTTTGCATTAAATATTATATGACTTAAAAACTCAAGCATAACTCTGAACCCAAAAATCAGCTTGTGAGTTAGAGGGTTGCCTAGACTTATAAGCATCATTGCTACCTTATTCTTGACCAATGTAAGGTAATAATGCTGCTTATAAGTTTATGTAACCCTCTAACTTACAAGCTCACTTTTAGGTTCAGAGTTAGGCCCAAGTTCCTAAGTTGGTATCAGAGTTATGCTCTTGGTTTCTTCACCCCATCGGCCCTCGTGCCGTAAATTCAAACTCTAGCTAATGTAAAGGGGATGTTAAGTCTCATATTATAAGTCTGGACAACCTTCTAACTCACAGACTAGTTTTTGGGTTCGGAGTTAGTTCTGAATTTTTATGAATATGAAAACACAAAATTAGAGGGAGATTATACTAGCATGGTGAAATAAGCCGTTTAATTTCAACTTTTCTGCTTGAAAACAAAACTTATCTTTGAAAAGTGATGTTTTTCATTTCTATGATAGTGATATTGTGGGCGAAAGCAATAAATAGCGGTATATGAATATATCAAAGCAATAAAATGAACACACAGAATTTACGTGGTTCGGCAATTCGCCTAGGTCCACGGGAGACAACGGATATTATTTGAACTGAGTAGGAAATATACAGAATACAGATACATATTTCCTCACTAATAATATCTCTCAAGTGTTTCACCAAACTTATAGAAAACTCTCAAACTCACAAGTATTTTCTCTCTTTGAGTTTGCTCATGCTCCCTTTGATTTTTCTGATTTTTTCCTTGTTCTTCAATGCATGAACTCTTCCCTATTTATAGATGAAGCAAGGCTCCCTTTCCCTAAATTGTGCCATAATTTAAGCCTTAAATTAGGCCACTAATTTTCTTAAATTATGCCACTAATTTCCTTAAATCATGCCACAAATTAGGCTACAAATTAGGCCATAAATTAGGCCACTAATTTTCCTAAATTATGCCACTAATTTGTTACTTTTAGAGCCAATATTCAACAATCTCCACCTTGGCAAAAAAGTTCATAACGCTGCCTCCAAATGTGCCCTAGGAGCTCTAAGCTCGAGAAATGTTGATCAAGTTCAAGCAGTGTTGAAACTTGATCCCTGTAACTACCTTTATAAGCATATCTATAGGGTTATCTACAGTTCGGACTTTCTGGAGTATAACATTCCCTTCATCAACGATTTCCCAAACAAAATGAAATTGAACATCGGTGTGCTTGGTGCGACCATGATGAACTTGGTTCTTTGCCAAACAAATGGCACTTTGGCTGTCGTAGAAAACCTCCATGTTCTTCTGAATAATACCCAAATCCTTGGTCAACCCGAGAAGCCATATAGCTTCTTTGAATGCTTCTGTTACAACCATATACTCTACCTCTGTAGTAGACAAAGCTACAGTTGACTCTAATGTTGATCTCCAACAAACTGGTCCTCCTGCCATTGTGAACACATAACCAATTATAGATCGACGCTTATCTAGATCTCTAGAATAGTCAGAATCTACATATCCAACTAGGTGTTTGCCTTTAGTCTTGTCTCTTTCAAACTTCAAACCAATATCCACAGTACCATAGATGTATTGTAGAATCCACTTCACTGCTTACTAGTGTCCTTTACCGGGATTATGCATGTACCGACTCACCATACTAACAACGTGGGAAATATTAGGTTTGGTGCAAACCATTGCATACATCAAGGCACCAACGGCATTTTCATATGGAACACGTTCCATTTGCTTATTTTCATCGGTGGTGCTAGGTGACATTAATGAACTCAACTGAAAGTGAGGAGTAAGCGGTGTACTTACTGGTTTGGTTTTTTCATCAATGTCAAACCTTTGTAGTACTTTCTTCAGATACTGAGTCTGTGTTAGACAGACTGTGCTTGTAACTCTATCCCTTGTGATTTTCATCCCAAGAATTTTCTTAGCTTCTCCAAGATCTTTCATTTCAAATTCTGAACTCAACAGAGCCTTCAATCTGTCGATCTCCACCTTGCTCTTAGATGCAATCAACATATCATCAACATATAAGAGCAAATAAATGAAGGTACCATCTTGGAGTTTCCGAAAGTATACACAATGATCAAACTGACTGCGTGTGTACTTCTACTCTCTAATGAAGCTATCAAAGTGCTTGTACCATTGTCGCAGTGATTGCTTCAAACCGTAAATTGACTTGCTCAGCTTGCAAGCCCAATTCTCTAGTCCTGGAATTTTGAAACCATCCGGTTGAGACATGTAGATTTCTTCATTCAAAGTACCATGGAGAAAAGCTGTTTTGACATCGAGTTGAGCTAACTCGAGATCAAACTGTGCTACCAAAGCCAATAGTATCCAAATAGATGAATGCTTAACAACATGTGAGAATACCTCATTGTAGTCTATTCCTTCTTTCTGAGCATAGCCTTTTGCTACCAGTCTGGCTTTGTATCTGATGTTGTCTTTACCAGGAACACCTTCCTTCTTGGCATAGACCCATTTGCAGCCAATAGTTTTCTTTCCTTTGGGAAGTTGAACCAACTCCCAAGTCTGATTCTAGTGTAGAGACTTCATCTCTTCATCCATTGCCATCTTCCACTTCATACTATCAACTTTTTGCACGACTTCTCTATAAGTGTATGGGACATCATCATCAATTACTAGAAGTGCGAATGCTACCATGTCTGTGTATCTGGTAGGCTTTCTAATCTCCCTTCTCGGTCGAGTAGTGGCAATAGATTCTAGTTGTTGATTGATCGGTGGTGATGGTGAGAGAACCTCCACCTCAACTGAGATCTCTTATTGATCATCAATTTCATCTTCACCATGATCGGTAGTCGGTGCAATCTTTTCTGGATCTTCCGGAGTCTCAAGCATCACCTTAGAAAGAGTATTTGGACTTTCATTCTCTTTCTCTGATTTTGTCTATCTCAACATAACAGACTCGTCGAATGTAACATCTCGGCTTAAGACAATCTTCTTGGATTCACCACACCAAAGTTGAAATCATTTAACTCCTTCCTTAAAGCCCAAGAAAACAACTTTCTTTACTCTAGGATCCAGTTTGGATTCACTAACATGAAAATATGCTGGACATCCAAATATTCGCAATGAATCATAATCAGTAGCAGGTTGTCCAGACCATACCTCTTTAGGAGTTTTCCCATCTAATGCAGTCGTAGGAAGTCTGTTGACTATATGAGTTGCATATGACAAAGCATCAGCCCAAAATTTCTTGCTCAATTTGGATTGAGATAGCATACATCAAACTTTCTCAACCAAAGTATGATTCATTCTTTCTGCAACTCCATTCTGTTATGGTGTACGAAAAACAAAAAAATGTCTGATTATCCCTTCATCTTGACAAACTTTGAAGAAGGGATATGATTTGTACTCGCCACCATTATTAGATCTGAGCATCTTAATTTTCCTGCCTGTATGAGTCTCAATCATTTTCTTCCATTTAAGAAAGATATCCAGAACTTCATCTTTGTGACTCATGGTGTATATCCAAACATATCTAGAGAAATCATCAATAAAAGTCACAAACCAGCGTTTACCTCCAAGTGAAGCATTCTTTGAAGGTCCCAAGACATCGGTGTGAATATAATCAAGAGATCCCTTAGTACGATGAATGGCAGTACTGAACTTGACTCTTGTTTGTTTTCCCATTACACAATGCTCGTAGAAATCAAACTTGACTCATGGTGTATATCCAGACATATCTAGAGAAATCATCAATAAAAGTCACAAACTAGCATTTACCTCCAAGTGAAGCATTCTTTGAAATTCCCCAGACATCCGTGTGAATATAATCAAGAGATCCCTTAGTACGATGAATGGTAGTGCCGAACTTGACTCTTGTTTGTTTTCCCATTACACAATGCTCACAGAAATCAAACTTTCCAGTCTTGGCACCTTTCAAAAGACCTTGCTTCATTAAGCCTTGCAAAGCCTTTTCACCGACATGCCCTAAGCGCATGTGGCACAGGCGGGAAGAATCATTTGTCTTTTCTTCAGAACTACTTGAGACAGCTGCTCTTCCTGTAACTGTACTCCCATCTAGGAAATACAAGTTCGCCTTCCGAGTACCCTTCATCGCTACAAATGCACCTCGTACAACTTTCAAGACTCCATTTTCCGATGTTACCTTGTAACCATCAGAATCTAGAACACCTAAAGAAATAAGGTTTTTCTTTAGGTCAAGAATATACCTTACATTTGTAAGTCGTCTGATTGTACCATCGTGCATCTTTAGTCGTACTGTTCCGATCCCTTTTGTTTGACAGGCATTGTCGTTGCCCATAAGCACAACTCCCCCATCGAGCTCTTCAAAACTCGAAAACCAATGTCTGTTTGGACACATATGATAAGAACATCCAGAATCAAGGATCCACTTCTCTGAGTAGGTTTTTGATGATGAAACTGAAAAGGCTGATTCTTCATCTTCATCGGCCTTCTGTGCAACATTTGCGTTTGACTTGTCCTTGTTTGGACAATCTTTTTTCCAGTGCCCTTTCTGGTGACAATAGGCACACTCGTCCTTCGTAGGACGTCTTCTGGATGACTCTCCTCTAGACTTTGATCTGGATTTCCCCCTATTATTTGATCTGCCAAATTTTTTGTTATTAGTCCTACCTCTGGATGCCGTCAATGCTTCTGATATTGAGTCTCTGTGATCATGTTGATCCTTCCTCCGGTACTCGTTATTTACCAAAGCATTTGAAACATCTATGAACTTAACCTCATCCTTTCCATATAACAAGGTTGTGGTTAAATGCTTATAGCTCTCAGGTAATGAATTCAACAACAACAAAGCTTTATCTTCATCGATAATTTCAACATCTAAATTTTGTAGATCGGCCAAAATTTTATTGAAATTATCTAAGTGCTCAATCATAGGGGTACCTTTCTTTTATTGGAAACGGAAAAGTTTATTCTTCAAGTAGAGTCTATTCTCAATACTTTTCGTCATGTACTTGTCCTCTAGTTTCTTCTAGAGAACTGCCGCTACATTCTCTTTCATGACAAAGTATTTCTGATCTTTTCCTAAGCACAGTCGAATTGTGCCACAAGCTTGTCGGTTTACATAATTCCAATCTTCATTTGAATAATCTCCTGGCCTGGTCTCCAAGGCTATATTAGATCCCTCTCGAAACAATAGATCTAGTACCTCACATTGCCACATGCCAAAGTTATTGGTGCCGTCGAATTTCTCCACCTCAAACTTTGCGTTGGACAACATAGTTCTTCGAGTAGAATAACTTGGCTTGCCATAAATTCTATGGTCAACTTGTTCACCTTCTTCGATCTCTCTTTTATCAGCCATAAGTACAAATAGATAACAGAAATTTTGCACTTACAACTTAAAACAATATTTTTCCAAATTTTATACCTTATTTGAAAAAACGGAGTCCGTAGTTGAATCCAGAATGCTCCAATTAGCTAAGAATAGATCCAATTTAGCTAAAAATGGATGAAAAACGGACCAACTCGGTCCAAATATCACTAGTGACTGGGTTGACTCGATCCAACTCAGTGAGTTGACTTAATTGCTGGCAACAACACTCCGGTAGCTTCTGGTGGTGATTCTGACTTTCGATTTGAGCGATTCTTTGACCGTTGCATTCGTCTCATTGAGAGCTTTGATTTGATATATAATACTGCTATATTTGGCTATGATACCAATTTGTTATGGGCGGAAGCAATAAATAACGGTATATGAATATATCAAAGCGATAAAATAAACACACAGAATTTACGTGGTTTGGAAATTCACCTAGGTCCACGGGAGGCAGCAGATATTATTTGAATTAAGTAGAAAATATACAGAATACAGATACAAATTTTCTCACTAATAACATCTCTCAAGTGTTTCCCCAAACTTATAGAAAACTCTCAAACTCACAAGTATTTTCTCTCTTTGAGTTTGCTTATGCTCTCTTTGATTTTTCTGATTTTTGCCTTGTTATTCAATGCATGAACTCTTCCCTATTTATAGATGAAGCAAGGCTCCCTTTCCCTAAATTGTGCCATAATAGTTAATGGACTAAAAAAGTCTGGCATATAAACTAAAAAAGTCTGGCCCACTAATTGAAAGGAAATAGCCAAGAAATGAAAAAGGCAACTACCATACAAGCTAGCAAGAAATTTAGGAAGTAATGTACTTGCCAAAAGTTTCGGGACTCTGCAGGCTGAAAAGGAGTAGCAGCTGCTGCTGTGATTGTTTTGACATCGTATCATTGGCTTCATTCCATTGCTCCACCATCTTGAGTTTATTAATACATACAACATTTATTGCGGTTGATCCACATATTTACATGTTTCTCTCTCTCTCTTTCTAAATATATATATATATATATGTCAATTTTATGTAAGAGCAAGATCAACATAATGAAATTAAGAACTAGAGGTCAAAAGCTATACACAAGCACACAATGGGTGACATAGAAATAATAAATGTTATTAAACAATTTAAGTTACGAGGAAATAAGTAGAGAATAGACATATAAACTCTTCGATGCAACTTTATAGCTTTATAGCTCCTTAAGGAAAAACTAAAGGGAAATTGGCTTTGAGATTTAAGAGTGACAATTTACATTGTAACTCTATTGATCAAATCGTAAAACCCAAATCAAACATAAAAAAGATCAAATTTAAGTCAGCTTAAATAACCCTAAAAAACCGAGTTGGGTTGGACTGAATTCGAGTCAACTCGTTAGCTCGAAATAAGTTTTTTTAAAAAATCTATGACACGTAAACGTTACAACTTACACCCTAAGTTAAAAACTTTAAATTAAATAAACATATTTTTTTCTTAATTCCCAGCCAAATCAATCAGACTTCTTCAACTCTCTACTTCTCCAACAACCAACAACACCCGCTTCTTCAGCAATAGAAATACGTCCAACATTGTTTCACTCTTCTCTAGCAACAACCTTACATCCATTGAAGTAGCCTAAAATATTTTTCATGCCACACTAAAAAGATAGTTTTTCTTTGTATGATCATTTTATGGTCTATTTGAATACACTAAGAGAACTTTATATATATGTTGTCACTTTTGGAGGAAATTCTTTATTTAATCTTACTTAAACTATAAGTTTCCATAAAGACACAACAACTTCGAACTTTTGCATGAGAGGGGTTCAACGACATTTATATTTGCCAAATTTATTTAGAAATGGACTTCTTGTTTTACGAATTAATTTTCTTTAGCTTATATTTACTTGTGTTCTTATTTTGTAATTAACTAATTATTGTAACATAATAGGTATGTGTGAAGAGTAATATTATCTCAATAAATTTTATTGTGAACATAAACTATTCATTCAATATTAATTTATCATTTGTTCTAAAGACTACTTGTAATATTATTTCACTCATTTTTATGTTTCATGTAATGTTATTTGAGCTAATAAACTTTAATCATTAAATATATATTTTTGATTTATAAAAAAATATTCAATTAACTAAAAACATGTAATTAACAATTTGAACTAGTTTGGACCAACTCGTTTGTATTTAATTTGGGTTCAAGCTCACCTTTACTAGCTTGAATTAAATTGAAATTTAGTTAGAGTTTAATTAATTTGAAATGTATTAGTTTGAATCAACTTAAACTTGTTCAACTCATATGAATTACCACCTTCGTAGTAAGGCACATCCTAGTAACAAAGCATTTGATGAATTGTTAGAAAGATTTTCATTATTGGATAAGATTGATTGTCATCATCCTCAAAAATTTAATTTGATGGGAGAAAATGTTGAACTTTATAGAATATTAATGACCGTACAACCTCAACATTGACCAACACATATTGAGTAATATCTAATAGAGGTGTTTGGTGACAGATAAGATACTTGAGCTAAATCTGAATTTTCTTCAATATACTAGTAGCTTGTACATGGGGCATGACGCTGTTCTTAAAGAGAGATATGTTTTGCTTCATTGGTCCAGTTCTACCTGTCAATCAACAACATACATGGGTATGAGAAATTAGAAATATAATCAAATAGTATAAAAGAATCTGCTATCAACTATTGTGTTTTCTGATAATTATCAGATATGTTTTCATATTATTTCTGTTCTAATATTTCTGTACAAATGTATAGTATTTTTATACAAAAGGAAACGGAAAAGGAAACAAATTATAACAATATTAATTTCCATTATTATTCTTGTCTGCTGATTATCTGCCATAATTCCTGCATTGTTGTCTCCTTGTTGTCTGCCATATTACTCACATGCCAACACTCCCCCTCAAGGTGGTGCATATATGTCTCTTATGCCCAACTTGTCAAGTGAGTTGTAAAAGTTCTTTGCAGACACAGATTTTGTGAGTATATCAACCAATTGATCTTCTGACTTAACAAATGGAAGCTTAATAATCTTTTCTTCAAGATTCTGTTTGATGAAGTTCCGATCCACTTCAACGTGCTTCGTGCGATCATGTTGAACTGGATTGTGAGAGATGGCAATGGCTGCTTTGTTATCACAAAATAAGTTCATTTCAGAGTTAGGAGCAACACCAATCTCAGTTAGAAGTTTTTTCAACCACAGGAGCTCACATATTCCCTTGACCATTCCTCGAAATTCAGCTTCAGCACTAGATAAGGCAACTACCTTTTGCTTCTTGCTCCTCCATGTAACAAGATTTCCCCCCACAAAAGTGAAGTACCCAGCAGTAGATTTCCTATCCTTCATATTCCCTGCCCAGTCTGAATCTGTATATCCAAGGACTTCCAATTGACCATTCTTTGAAAACATAAGTCCTTTCCCAGGGGAGGACTTTAAATAACGAAGTATTCACATGACCCCATCCATATGGTCTTCACTTGGGCAGTGCATGAACTGACTCATGACACTCACAGCATAAGCAATATCAGGTCGAGTATGAGATAAATAGATGAGTTTACCTACTAACCGTTGATATCTCTGTTTATCTGTTGGTACTTGGTCCAGATATTCTCTGAGTTTATGATTTTGAACCATTGGAATATCGACAGGTTTACAATCTAGTAGTCTTGCCTCTGCCAGTAGGTCCAGAGTATATTTCCTTTGGGAAAGACATATGTCTTGTTTTGATCTTGTTACCTCAATACCTAAGAAGTATTTGAGCCCTCCCAAATTCTTCATTTCAAACTCATTTGACAGTTGTTCTTGAAGCTTAGAGATTTCTTCTTTATCATCCCCTGTAATGATCATCTCGTCTACATAGACTATAAGGGCTGTTATCTTCCCTAATCGGTGTTTTAGGAAAAGAGTATGATCAGAGTTGCTTTGTTGGAACCCATATTTCTTCATTGCTGAACTCAACCTACCAAACCATGCTCGAGGTGATTGTTTTAGTCCATACAATGCTCATTGTAATCTACATGCAGTTTCTTTTCCTGTTGTAACAGTATATCCTGGTGGGATATCCATATAAATCTCTTCCTCAAGATCACCATGAAGGAAGGCATTTTTTACGTCAAGTTGGTGCAATGGCCAATCTAAATTTTCCACAAGAGATAACAAGACTCTAACAGTTTTTAGTTTAGCCACAGGTGAGAAGGTTTCTTGAAAATCTATCCCGTGTTTCTGTGTATATCCTTTTCTACAAGTCTCACCTTGTATCGATCAACTAACCCATCTGCTTTATATTTAATGGAGAAAATCCACTTGCATCCTACCATCTTCCTCCCTTGAGGCAACTCGCTTAACACCCATGTGTTATTCTTCTGCAATGCCTCAAATTCCTCTTTTATAGCTTGAGCCCATTTTGGATCAGATAAGGCTTCTTCAATGCTACTTGGAATTTGACACGAGGAGAGTGTTTGTGCAAATGCCCTGATAGGTTCTGATAACCTTTGAGTAGATACATAATTTGCTATTGGATACTTGGATTGTCGTTCTTCTCTTTCTGGGGAGTATCGATTTGGAGGTTTGCCTCGATTGTGTCTAAAAGGTAAAACATAACCAACAGATGTATCTATAGCATTATTTTGTAAAGGTGTTCTAGAATAGCTTACCTCAGGAGTATTCTCAGCAGGATGATCATTGGGTACTAGGGAGTTGAGGGGTACATCAACCACTTCATCTTCTGGAGATTCAATTACTACTTCAGCTTTAGTTCTTGGAAGTTCAAACTCGGGTCTAGATACTGGCTCCTCCATATATTGGCACGATCCGAGTATGTTGGACTAGTGTCTAATATTTCAACATCAAGCCAATTTCGTTCTTCACTATAACTCTCATCCTGAAGAGTGGAATTGGATACCGGTGATGGGAAAAACCATTTTGATTCGAGGAAAGTGACATCCATGGTAATATAGGTTGTTTTAGTAATTGGATCATAGCATCAGTAACCCTTTTTTTGTACGCCATACCCCAAGAATACAAATCGGACAGCACATGGATCCAACTTAGTTCGTTGATTTTTATGGAGGTGGACAAAAGCAACACATCCAAAAATTTGGGGCGGAAGCATCAAAATAGTAGGCAAGGGAAAATGATCAGATATCACCTTTAATGGAGTCTAAAATTGTAAGGTTTTATGGACATACGATTCAGTAGATACACCGTTGTAGTAAGAGCATCACTCCAGTATTTATTAGGCATATGTGCACCTATTAGTAAGGCCCGAGCCGTTTCTAAAATATGCCAATTCTTCCTCTCCACAGTCCCATTCTGTTGTGGGGTTTGTGAACACGAGGTTTCATGGAGAATACCATGGTTGTCCAAGTATGTCCGGAATTGTTGATTAACATACTCCCCTCTATTATCAGACTTAAGTATCTTAATTTTTTCAGAAAATTGTGTCTGAACCATGGTGTGAAACAGGTGAAATATTGCAAATACTTCATCTTTGTGTTTGAGAAGGTAAAGCCATGTCATTCGTGTACAATCATCAACAAAAATAACAAACTAACGATGACCCGATGACGTAATGACCAGGGAAGGTCCCCAAACATCAGAATGTACCAAAGCAAAAGGAGTCATACTTTTATTCATACTCATAGGATAAGACGCCCTATGACTTTTTGCTAGGATACAAGTATCACATTTGAAATCTGAATGTGTGATATTTGAAAATAAACTGGGGAGTAGGTGCTTTAAATACCCGAATGATGGATGCCCAAATCTACGATGACATAGCCAAATCTGTCGTTCCTTGTTACCAGCAGTGTTTTGCATGTGATTGGCTCTTCCTGAACTGAGGTCATCCACATAATATAGCCCCCCTCTCCTAGTACCACGCCCAATGATCTCCTTGGTGAGAATATCCTGTAGAAGGCAAAAAGTAGAATACATCAGTACTACACAGTTAAGATCTGAAGTGACCTGACTTACAGACATTAGTCGGTTTGACAGAGAGGGTACAAGTAAAGTATTAGATAATGATAATGAAGGAGATAAGGTCACTGTTCCAGCTCCTGTAACTGGATAAGTGACCCCATTTGCATTGGCAACACGACTCCGTCTTGGCTGAGTTGTATTGGAGAGATCATTTGGGTCAAATGTCATGTGATCTGTAGCTCCAGAGTCCAGAATCCAATCCTCCTTATCACTACGAGTAGAGATGTGAAATGCTTTACTTGAAATACCTGGATCCTGGGAAGATTCGGCCTGAGAAGTAAGGGATAGTGAGGCATTATTGGTAGCCACAGCGGCTCGCCCAGTGGTGTCCCGTTTCTTCCGTGCTTGAAGATCATTCCACCATTCTGGATACCCATGTAGTTTGAAGCAGTTTTCACGGGTGTGTTTGGAGTTTCCGCAATGGCCACATTTCATGTCAAGAGATGGTGGATTTCTCGTGGATTTCTTGCTACCTAAGGAAGTTCCTGTTTTTGGTGGCATTAGATTATGGTGTCCCTTGACCCCTTTAAAAGCCATAACTGCTCCGGGTGTCGTATCTACACCTGTGATCATCACGATGCACGACCTCTTCCCTACGGACGAATCCATAGGCTTGTTCCACCGTAGGGAATGGTTTGATCTGAAGCACATCACTTCGAGTTTTATCCAATCTATCATCAAGTCCATCGAGGAAGGTATACACTCGATCTTCCTGTACGATGGAGTTGTATTTTTGTATATCAATCTCACATTCCATTCGATTAGGATGACAGAAATCAATTTCATGCCACAACCCTTGAAGGTCATTGTAGTATTTTTCAATGGATCCACCCACTTGCTTCGTACGAGTAACTTGACGGCGAAGATCATACACTTGAGACGTGTCTGTCCCATCATAGTAAGTGGTAGCCACCGAATCCCAAACCTGTTTTGCAGTTGGGAATCGGATAAAATTTGCAATTAATGAGGGGTCCATCGAATTGATCAAGCATCCTTTGACAATGGCATTTTCAGTGCGCCATCTCCTAAATGAGGGGTCGGTTTCAGCAGGTTGAGGAAAATCCCCATTAATATATCCCAATTTTTCTTTTCTAGAGATATACATCTCCCCCACCTGGGACCACAAGGCATAGTTGGATCCTCCCAACTTGATACTAATGGGAGCAGTCGACGCTTCAGTTAGCGGAGGTTGTGAGCTGATCTGAGCTCTAGTTAGAACTTCCGTCATTTTTGCCGTTAAATCTTACAATATGAAAGTGGTAGTTAAATCTCTAGATTCTACCATGAAATCTAAAATTTTTTTCCTTCCTTTTTTCCTTTTTTCCTTTTTTTACAAAACAGCCACTATATAAATGAAAAAAACAACCGGTAACCCTAACCCTAATTTCCCATTCTCGCAGCGGCGCCTTTCCTCTTCCTGCGCGATTTCAGCAAGATGGTCGAGCGCAGAAATTTTTTTTCCTTCCAAAGTCGCGCAGTTTCCTCTGCGTTCCTTAGCACAGCTTCTTCTGCGTTCCTCAGCGTAGCGACGCCCTTTTTCTTCTGATTCCCTATGCGAATCGATCAGCTTTCCTCTTCTATCAGATTCACTGAAATGGTGCAGCCGGAGGTTTAGACAGTTTTACTCACCCACCTGGTCCTCTGTCTCCGTCTCTGTGATAGTTCGTACATCAGCCAATGGACATAGCTACAAACTGTGACCTCAGTGTCGTTTATCACTGCGAGCTATGAGCTTACACGTAGCTACAAATTGAGACCTCAACGTTATTTTACGCTACGAGCTCTAGTCGGAAAGTCTGAGTTGCATTCTGTTTCTTTTGCAAAATGATAGTTTTCTTTGGAAAACAGGTATTACTGGATGCTCCTCTCTGTCTTTCCTTCTTCTTCTTTGTTCGTTTCTATTCAGATTTCCAGAATACGAAAAATGCCTCTTTTTTTTCCAATATTGCAACTGATCAGTTTTTTTTCCAGCCAACTATACACAAAAAATAGCGATTCACGTCAAGGGGCTTCTGGCCTAAAAGACGCTGACTTTGAAAATTTTTTTCAGAACCATTTCTACGGCGCAACACTGTTAATCTCTGTGATTCATTTTTCTTCGAGGAAATAGTATTGGTACAGTTTCACGAGTAAACCAGGATTGCCACACCAAAAATCAGAGATCAAAACCAGAGGGTAAGTGTAAACCAGAATGGTCACACCAAAAATCAGAAATCAAATTGTCTGAGAATAGAAAACAACATAGTAGGTAATTCCATACCTTGCTTTGATACCATGTCAACTATTGTGTTTTCTGATAATTATCAGATATATTTTCATATTATTTCTATTCTAATATTTCTGTACAAATGTATAGTATTTGCATACAAAAGGAAACGGAAAAGGAAACAAATTATAACAATATTAATTTCCATTATTATTCTTGTCTGCTGATTATCTGCCATAATTCCTGCATTGTTGTCTCCTTGTTGTCTGCCATATTACTCACATGCCAACATCTGCATCCTATGATTTTTTTCCTCCTTCGTAATCATTAGAGGTACATGATTCTAAGTTAGACAATACCTTGAGCAGTTGTAAATTTAAAACTCCATCATTCAATAATTTTACTGGCTTAACAATTTCAGTTATTGAGCAAAGATGCACAACTCATGAACTAAAAATGCATAAAAATCCTTCATGATTCCGTGTAAGCATGAAACTTAATTACAAAAAACAAATAGAGTCACGAGTATAGGATTGCCCTCGAAGTAAGTAAATCCAGACATGCAAGTCCTAAACACCAAAGAAATTGAAGTCTCGTAGCTGCAATTAAATAGCAGGGAAAAGAAATGAAATTACTGATTCTATATCCAAGATTATTTGTAACGTATCTACCACCATGTAACATCTGTTAGGCGTACAATCAAACAACTAATATGCACAACTTCAGTCATCCTTCTAGCCCTCCATTCAAGTTGCACAATCTTAGAATCGTAGGCAAATATTGTGTTGGATCATAAACTTGATTCATTATAGGAGCCCAAATCCAAACTTAAACTCAAACCCAAACCCAATCAAATTGGAGCCAAAGTCTACAAACTAAGATCCAAAA
This sequence comes from Hippophae gyantsensis, assembly GCA_030763125.1. Taxonomy (NCBI): domain Eukaryota; kingdom Viridiplantae; phylum Streptophyta; class Magnoliopsida; order Rosales; family Elaeagnaceae; genus Hippophae; species Hippophae gyantsensis. The sequence continues at coordinate 33,024,702 of CM061037.1, read as the reverse complement.
CTACAATTCTTCTACCGAGAATTTGATAATTGTCCATATGAATCATTTGATAACTTAAAATATTGTTAAAAAGATGAAGAAGAATGAGGTGTATGTGTATTATAATTTTGGATTAGTTTATTTGTGTGGTACAGGATTGTTCTTAAATAGTATAAATACCCCTCCCCATTTTAGTTTAGACATCAAGAGAAATTAAGAGCTTCTAATTAAGTGAATAAGCGAAGTCTAAATAAGAGTGAGTTGTATTATCTTATATTTTAAGTAAAAGTGCTCTTGTAATATTTCTTTGAGTTTGAATAAAAGTTGTTTGTGTGAGTGTTTCATTTCCAACAAAGTGGTATCAGAGCCAAGTTGAAAAGTATGCACTATTTCATATCAAATCAAACGTCTTGACAAGAGGAATCTGACACCGCTAGAATAGCCTCGATCAGAGTTCAAACGCGATGCCACGTGCCTCGAGAAAAGTGCTGCCCGAAATCGAGTTGACTCACCCAGTTAAGCCGAGTTAGTCGAGTTGGAGCTATTTGACTGAGGCACCGAGCCTGTCGACCAGCCATTGACTATTGAATTTGAACAAAAAAAATTGAAATTTTTTTTAGAGTTCCTTCCAAGATTTTTTGGCTCTCCAGATTCATCCGTGTGATCAAATTTTACAAATTCTCATCATATTGAGAGATATGGCAAATGGTATGGCACCATTTCAAATTCCGACAATTAACAGCAATAACTACAACAATTGGAGTATCAAAATGAAGATGTGTGGGATATCATAGAGAAAGGCTATAACGAGCCTATGGATAATGCTGCTCTTACACCAAATCAAAATGCAACTTTGAAGGATTCAAGAAAGAGAGACAAGAAGGCTCTCTACCTTATCTACCAAGCATTAAATGATGATGGTTTTGAAAAGATTTCAAGTGCAAGATCTGCCAAGGAAGTGTGGGAAAAGTGATGAGTGCTCAAAAAGCACTAAAATTACCATGATTTTATGCACATTAATTGATTAAATATATATATATATATATATGATTTTATCATATATTTATATAAATCTGTCTTTTCGAAATCACGGGTATTTTTTATTATTTTTTTAGGTATTTTTGCTTAAAAACGTAACTTAAAGACTCAAAGAGGAATACTAGAGGCAATACATCACAAATATATTCATAAAATAAATGAGGAAAAATTAACAAATATGGAAAAATTGGACAAAATGGGTGAAAAAGGTCAAAAATGTCAAAAAGGAGGAAATCACACACCCAGCTGCCCAATCGCGCCAGCCAACACGCGCAGCACGTACAGCAACACGCACGTTGTGCCAGCGTCTACCCCAGCCATGCCCAGAAATGCACACATCCTTACTCTATTTTGTGCACGCTTGTACCCATCTACGTGCGCCTGCTCCCTATCTGCACGTGCTGCCGTGCCTACACCAACATGACGTCATCAATATGACGTCATCATTCACTACTCCGTGTTTCTCCATTTTTAATCATTTTTTCACCAACTTTTTCTTCCCTTCCTCACCTATAAATACCCTCATTCTCTTCACTTCAAACCACATCTTCTCTTCTCTTTCTTTCTCTCCATTTCTTAGTTTTTTTAGTTTTTCTTAGTTTTTAGCTTTTCTTAGTTAGTTTTTCTTAGGTTTAGAGTTCTTCTCTTTTTGAGAAGAACTAATTATTTTTTTGTAATTTATTTGCTTTTTGATTCAATAAATAGGAGTGTAAATTTTGTTTGGAGGTTTTCCAGCAACAAGAATAACATCAAAGTACTATAAGGAGTTTATTTTCTCTACAATTATTTTTTATGTTTTATTGTTACATGTTATATTTAATTTGTCTGTGATTAAATTTAACTTTGCTGGCTATTTATAAACATGATATAATAATAATGTTGTTATGCTTGCGAAATATTAAATAGGTGAAAATCTCTAAAATGAATTGATTTTGTTTTTATTCAAGATTTTATATTAAGAATGTTAGAGAGAAATATATTATTTTTCATTACAAACTTAAATTTGAAAATTATATTTTAAGGTTTAGTTATCTGGTTTAATTTAGAGTAGTACTCTTTTATTTGTTGGTACAATCGCCCAGTAGTTAGAGTGAAGCTCTATTTCAAAAGTTTTTATAAGAATTATTATCTGAAAATGTATTGACAACATGTGTTTTAGTAGTGGTTTTAAAACTTGAAAGTTAGTACTTGGATAACTAAATTCTTAGGTTTAATTTGGACACCTTGAACAAAGTTTAAACTGTCTAACCCCACCAAAGGTGACATATAAATGGTTCATTTTCAATCTCTTAGAAAAAGAAATTAATTTAACTAACTAAATTAGTTATAAACCTCACCCATAGGTGTTAATTGATTTGTTTAGTTAACAAAGAATATCTAACCCCACCAAAGGTGGTATTCATATAAAAAAAGAGAGAATCAATAAATATCAATTTATATCTTCAATAACCTCAATAATATGAGCAAGCATAATTAACTTAGTTATTATATCCATAAATACTCCATTATTTTAACAGATAAAATTTGTATAAATATTTATTGAATCTGTATCTATGTTTATTTTTATGTCAGTAGATTAAAAACACAAAACCCAAAATATCGTGACAGGATGTTTAGGATTTAATTTCGTTTTTAAAAGTTTGAATAATAAATTAAAAATCACATACATTCCTTCCTTAGATCGACCTTGGGAGTATACTTATCATTTTCTACGAAATGATTCGTGCACTTGCGAGAGTTTTATAAATATAAAACCAAATTATCGGCAGGATCGGCGATGTCGGTTCTGCTCATCAAAAAGCTACAAACCTCTAACAAAAGAGTCGAAAAGATGAAGAAGGTCTCTCTCCAAACATTAAGAGGTGAATTTGAATCCTTATACATGAAAGTATCTGAGTTTGTATTAGATTATTTCTCAAGAGTAGTAGCTGTTTCTAATCAATTAAAAAGAAATGGTGTTTAAAAGATCTGAAAATAGTAGAGAAGATACTTCATTCATTGGATCCCAAATTTGAGCACATTATTGTGACACAAAAAACTTGGAAGAAATGACAATTGAGAAATTCCAAGTATCATTGCAAGCATAAGAAGAAGCAAGGGTTGACTGAGAAACTCCTCAAGCTACAACTCAAGGATATATAGGTAGAGGCTATGGACAAGGTGGAAGTCGCGGTCGTGGACGAAGTTGGAATTACAACAACAACAATTCCGACAATATTATGGGAAAGGAGAAAGCTCAACATGAGGCCGTGGAAGAATCAATCTGAACTTGAGGTATGACAAATCTCAAATTTGATGTTATAATTGTCGGAAGTTTGAGTATTATGCTTCAAAATGTAGAGCTCCCAACAACAAAATTTGAGGAGAAGGCCAACTACGTGGAGGAGAAGATAGATGGAAAAGAAACTCTACTTCTAGCACGAAAGGAAACTGATGGTGCCAAGCAAATTCCTGGTATCTTGACAATGGTGTAAGCAATCACATGTATGGAAGGAAAGATGAGAGACATCCTTTTATTTCAAATGTCTACTATGTGCCTAATATGAAAAGTAACATCTTGTGTTTAGGACAACTGTTAGAGAAAGGTTATGATATTCATATGAAGGATTATAATATTTCTATAAAAGATGATACAGATAACTTCATTGCTAATGTGCCGATGTCAAAAAATAGAATGTTCCTTATCAACATACAAAACAATGTTGCAAAGTGCCTGAAATATTGCCCAAAAGATGCATTATGGCTTTGGCATCTTCGATTTGGGCATCTCAATTTTGGAGGTTTAGAGCTGCTATCTAAGAAGGAGATGGTGAAGGGACTACCTCATATCAACCATCCTAACAAGCTTTGTGATGGGTGTCTAGTCGAGAATCAATTCAAGAAAAGCTTTCCAAAGGAGTCAGAGTCAAGAGCCAACAAGCCACTCGAGCTCATCCATACCGATGTGTGTGGTCCGATCAAGCCAAGCTCTCTTGGTAATAGTAACTATTTTCTTCTCTTCATTGATGATTTTTTAAGAAAAACCTTGGTATATTTCTTGAAACAGAAGTCAAAAGTTTTCAAAGTCTTCAAGAAGTTCAAAGATGTAGTGGGGATAGAAAGTGGTAGAAAAATAAAAGCCATGAGGTCCGACCAAGGTGGAGAATTTACATCCTAGGAGTTTCAAGAGTTCTGTGAAGAAAATGGAATTTGTCGACCAATGACAGTTCCTAGATCCCCCCAGCAAAATGGAGTGATAGAAAGAAAGAACAAAACAATCCTCGACATGGCATGAAGGAATTTTGGGTGGAAGTAGTGGCGTGTGCAGCATACTTGTCAAACCGATCTCCAATAAGAAGTGTATGGGGAAAAAACCACAAGAGGTATGGAATGGAAGAAAGCCTAGCATTTCCCACCTGAGAATCGTTTTTGGAAGTATAGCCCATGTTCATGTTCCATACGAGAAAAAAACAAAGCTTAATGATAAAAGCAAGAGTTTTATCTTCATCGCCTATGATTCTAATTTAAAGGGCTATAAGTTGTACAATCCAAACAATAAGAATATTATGATTAGTCGAGATGTGGTATTCAATGAAGAAGGAGAATGAGATTTTAACTCTCATCTAGACAACTTCAATTTCTTTCCTCAGTTTGAAGAAGATGAGTAGACAATGAGGGAGCAACTATAAACAAGAGCTTGTAAATCCACCCACTTCACCAACATCAACCATTCAAGGAGACTCATCACCTTCATCATCATCAAGTGGAAGTCAAGATGAAAGAGTTGCATCACGTACATGAAGTCTTAGAGATCTCTATAAGGTAATCGAATGACAAGATAACCTTACATTATTTTGTATGTTTGTCGATTGTGAAAAAGTGACCTTTCAAGAAGCAGTACAAGAGAATAAGTGGAGAGATATGATAGACGAAGAAATCAAGGCCATCAAGAAGAATGACACATGGGAACTCACCTCACTTCCCAAGGGACATAAGGCGATAGGTGTCAAATGGGTGTACAAAACAAAGCAAAATGCTAAAGGAGATATTGAAAGGCACAAGGCGAGGCTAGTTGCTAAAGGTTATAGTCAAAAGGCTAGAATTGACTATGATGAGGTATTTGCTCATGTTGCTTGATTGGAGACTATTAAACTAATCATTTCTTTGGCAGCTAAAAATAAGTGGAAGATACATCAAATGGTTGTAAAATCTACCTTCATAAATGGAGTTCTTAAAGAGAAAGTCTACATTCAGCAACCATCGGGCTATAAAGTCAAAGGCCACGAAGACAAGGTGTTGAAGTTGAATAAGACTCTGTACGGGTTAAAACAAGCACTAAGGGCTTGAAATAGCATAATCGACAAGTACTTCCAAGAGAATGGCTTCAAAAAATGTCCCTACGAGCACATTCTATATATCAAGATTAAAGATGGAGATATTTTGATCGTGTGCCTCTACATGGATGATTTGATCTTCATCGAAAGCTACCCAAGCATGTTTAATGAATTCAAGGAAGTGATGACGAAGGAATTCGAGATGATAGACATGAGGCTCATGGCATACTACCTTGAAATTGAAGTTAAGCAACAAAGGATGGAATTTTAATTTCACAGGAAAGCTATGCAAAGGAGATCTTGAAGAAGCTCAAGATGGAGAATTGTAAGCCGATAAGCACACCGATAGCATATGGAATCAAGATGTCCAAACATGAATAAGGCAAAAATGTAGATCCAACATTCTTCAAAAGTTTGGTGGGAAATCTATGCTATCTAACTTGCACAAGGCCTAATATTCTTCACGCAGTTGGATTGGTTAGTCGCTACATGAAGTCTCTAGCAACCACCTATTTTAAAGTCGTAAAGAGAATTCTTTGCTATTTGAATGGTACAATTGACTTTGGCTTATTTTATTCAGTTTCTAATGATTACAAGCTTGTTGAATATATCGATAGTGATTGGGGTAGAGACATAGATAATCGAAGGAGCACTATTGGATTTGTATTTTTCATGGGAGATATTGCTTTCACATGAATGTCAAACAAATAATTGATTGTCACATTTTTCACTTGTGAAGCGGAATATGTTGTTGCTACCTTATACGTTTGTCATGAAATTTGGCTTAGAAATCTATTGAAGAAGATAGGCTTGATACAAGAAGAGCTAACCAAGTTTTGTGTCGACAAGTCATCCATTGCCTTAACAAAGAATCCAATATTCTATAATCGAAGCAAACACATTGATATTCACTACCACTATATAAAGGAGTGTGTCGTAAGAAAGGATATGTAAGTTGAATATATGAAGTCACAAGATCAAGTTGCTTATATTTTTACCAAGCCATTAATAAGCTAAGACTTCATAAGATTATCGAGCTTATTAGGGGTCACAAGATCAAATTTAAGGGGGGTGTTGGATCATAAACTTGATTAATTATGGAAATCCAAACCCAATCAAATTGGAGCCCAAATCCATAAATTAAGGTCCAAAATTACAAGCCTTCTACCTAGAATATTCTAAGGTATGGTAATTGTGCATGTGAATCAAACTTTGCTAAATAAGAGTAAGTTGTAGTATCGTATATTTTGAGTGAGAATGCTCTTGTAATATTTTTTGAGTTTGAATAAAAATTGTTTGTATGAGTGTTTCATTTATAACATATTGTGAAGGCTTCATCCATGCTTTATTTCTTTTTCTTTAAAGGGAGAAGATGACTTGAGAGGTGAGAGACACGAAAGAGAGATCGATAAGTAGATCCAACGTCAAAGGAAAGCTAAAATATTTCATAAAATATTGGCCGGGAGATTGACGTGTAGCAAGCAATGCGACAACCATATGTTGCTCATGAATGCAACTGAATAGTAGGTTCACGACCCCAGTAGTTGAGAATGGAATTGGCAATGACCGGTGGCATTTTTAAATGGAAGTTATGGATGAAGTTTTGGAATGTGAGGTGATAAGGTACTTATGGTAGTGTAGGTGTTAAATAGTAAAGTCAGACTTTTTAAAAAATTGCCACTATTTAAATAAATCAGTGAAATTTTTAAAACATTTGGGTCGCTTACTTAAATCAACAAAATTTAAAAAATAAATTGGGACAAATTTCTTAAACTCGTAGAATTGTTTTTAAAAAATTGACTTGTTTACTAAAATGGGTGATATTTAAAAAAATAAATTGGGCTATTTTTTCAAAAACTAGCAAAATATTTTATGCTAGTTTCTTAAAAACTAATAAATTTTAATTTTTATCCAATTGTTAATAAACATGTGAAATATAAGTAGTAAAATAGGATACTATTATAGTAGTGGATGTATCACGTAGATCCAAGCTTGTCCCTAAAGCCTCCTCACTACATGATTTGATCAACTATTAATGACTCAAATTCCTAACATATACATGTGTTGTAACCTCATAACACCCAACTGACAGATGACAGATCAACATATAGGCTCCTCACCTACTTACAACGTTCTAACCTTGTAACACTCAATCGATACATGACGAACCAATATAGGCTCTTTACCTATGCATAATGTTGTGACCTCATAACACCCAATCGACACACGAAATACCAATAGATAGGCTTCTTACATACGCACAACGTTGCAACCTTGCAACACCTAACCGACACAAGACACAACTCTTGATAGTCTTATCACCTATAGAAACTATTGCATCCTCGTATTTACCAACCAACATACAGTAACTCAAAAATGAGATAAAATTCTCAAAATGATATGACTCTTTATTAGCCAACTATACATTTTCTCTCTCAATAAAACCTAACTTAATCTCACATTTTTTACACTCAATCCGGTGTTTGATAAATATGAGAGAGAATCATTTCTAATGTCTATATCCTATAGATAAATACATTGTTTCTTAGTCCTAACACTCAGAAGGAAAAAAGACCAAGAAAGGATCGAAAAGTTTAGTGCCAAACAAACAGAGCACCCCCTCCCTTTAAAATAAATTCTGGTCGAAGCAACAAGAGAATTTTAAAAAATATTCAACCTTTCAAACTCTACTGACCATTTTGACGAGAGTAAATACCATCAAAATAAAGCCATTAAAGCTCGCTCATCACCTTGATGAGCTGATGAGCTCTTAGTGAGCTCGTCAAAAAACACACCGAAAAGTGTTTCAAATATTAAGAAACATCGAGTCCTTAAGAGGACAACACAAGTACAATTAAACAACCAACAATGCAAGCTATCTACAATCTAAGGAAATGAGTGTATGTCACAAACAAATACAAAATTATATCATAAATAATACTAAGTTACCAATAATCAATATTACAAATAATAGATAAAAATAACAAATTAAATACAAATATTAAATTTTGCACACAAAAATACCAACATTAAAATGATATAACTTACAATACTTAGTAAAATATGAGGTGTTCTTAATTTTTTTGTTTCAAAATTATGCATGCATTTTTTGCACTTTTCTTTTGTAGTTTCAAAATTTATTTTCCTATAAATTTGATCATTTCCTGTGTTTCATGTTTTGGAAATATGCATTGGTATCTACTTTTAAATTGGAAAAAGATACGAATGATTTAATTTAGAATTGTGTAATTTTTGCTGTTTAGAAATTTAAGGAGATTATCAAATGTATTTTCCATTTTTTCTTTCCACGGTCTCCTTCGTAAAGTGAAGTCTTGTTTTTCTTTACAACTTCCTATGTATCGACTATGGCAAATTTCTTTTATTTTTCAAGGAAAAAAAAAAACCTTTTCCAAAGTAATTTTTGGGATTGAATATCTATGGTTGTTTTGGGGACGAATACCGTTCATTATGACTTTGACACCGTGATCATCTATTATATATATTTGTAATTTTTATCCCATCCCACCTATATTTTTTTTACGTGAACTTGCATAGTCAAAAAAATTATTTTTGAATGAATTTGACACATTATTTTAAGAAAATATTTGATTATGCAAGAAAATTTAATTAGTAATAAAATAAAAATTATATAAATAATTCATGAATATTGTAATTCTTTTCATAAAAATATATTCAAATTATAAAAAAATTATATGTAAAATTAAATGCTATTAAAATAATTTATATAATATTATAAATCATAAAATTAATATATTATGACATGTATTAAAAAGGTTAGTTACCATTCAATTATAAAGATGGATAGTCTATATAATAGTACGAGCTAAGAAAGAAGTTTATAGAAAAATAGTAAAAAAATAAGAAAAATAAGTGATTTTTTTTCTATTAGAGAATTTTTTTAAAATTTAAATAGGTTAAAAAATATAAGAGCAATTAATAAAAAAAGTAAAAGAATAAAAGAAAAGTAAAAGATAGGACATGATGGAAAGAAATGATATGAGATTTTATTTGATATTTGTCGGTAGGTTAGAGGAATTTTTTTTATTTACACTTTTATGTACTTTATTTTAATATTTTGGTTTCATTTTTTTAATATATTTTTAAAAATAACTATGTTATTAACATACACTTAAATAAAGCTTGAATATAAGATATTTTATATATTTAAATGATTTACTTTTTATCGAGCTAAAAGTTTGTTTACACTTAACTTTTAATTAATTTAAAAAATAATATATTTATATACACAATATAAAAATATTTCTCTAAAAATTTAGTCAATCCTGTGTCATTTGATCGTCACACATGAAGTGTGTATAACGAATACACAAGTATACGTATCGTAATAAATAATATAATGTTAAGTAAATATCGTTCTCATAAAGATTATTTTATTAGAAACTAATTTTTAAAATTAAAAATAATAAAAATTAATTTTTTTTATGTTTTTATATTTTAAGGAAGCAAAATTAAAATAATTAAGAGTAAATAGTAATAATTAATTAAATCAGATTTTGTGACAAAAGATATATGAGAAAATATCAAGGAATATTTAATCTTCTAATTTTTTAAACATGCAAATTGCTAAAATCAACCCAATATAATATCAATTAATTACATGATCAATTGAGTCTAACCTAGCATGTATTCCTCTCTCAAGTAAACTACATACCATATGGTAATTAATTTAGTCACACTCTCATGCCAATTAAATTGACTATTCATTAAGTTCATCAATTATAAATCACATACATAAGAATCACATATCTCTGCCTAAAAACTATGCATGTTATTCAATCAAGATAAATAATTAAATAATTCTCTCAAATCTATTTAATTGCCTTTATAGATAAATTGTTGGCAAAACAATTAATAGCATAAAAATCAAATCAAATGATATAATTAAATTAGTATTATAATTGGGAAAAAATATTAGATCATCACATGATGAAAATTGGGTTCATAAGATCCTTAGATTAATAAATTAATTACACATAATTATGTTCACAAAACTCATATTTTTCATAAAGAAAGACATAAAATTAATAAAGAAAAGAGTAGAAAAAGAAATGCAATCAATCTCTTCAATTATAGTATTAATTTCCTCTTGAATCTCCACCAATATTGTGTATTTTCTTGAATTTTTCTATATTTTTCTCTCTTTTTAGCTTCAAAAAATGACCAAAATTATGCTAATGGAGGCTAATTAGGATTTATGGAGTGGTTAGGGCTTAAATAAAGCTCAGGTATAATCTGGACCATTATATAAACATTAGATCAAGGGCTACGATCAAAATAAGAAAAACTTACAATTCTAGCCAATCACAACACAATACGTGGCATCAGAAATTCATTGGGCGAATTAGGGAGTGATGCGTGGTAGGGGAGACCAATCAGAGTCAACACTTACTGAGTCAACAACACATGGCGCGATGTGATTCGCTCTCCGTGCTTTCGTGGCATCTACGTGGCTTGCCACGTGGAAGCTCCTGATTGGTTTTGCGTTAAAAATTCATAAAAAATCCCAAAAAATTCCAAAATTTATATTTTCATCCCTTTTCATTAAAAAATTTTTATTTTAATATTTTTGACTAAAAATACTATTTATTGAATAAAACAAGTAAATATTAAGTAAAAAAGTGCGCTAATAACTCTATTTTCATAGAGTCATAACACCCCAAACTTAACTCTTTACTTGTCCTTAAGTAAAGCCAAGTATAACTAAATATAATAACTTCGGTAGTACATTCATAAGTATACTTCTATTAGTACATGCATATTTCACGAAAACTATCCCTCTCAAAAGTCATACAATTCTATGATAAAGAGGTTCACATGAATTCAATCAATGTTCCATTAATACAAGGATATGCAAGGTTTTTGACAAATTGATTTGTGTGTGTGTGTTGCATATGATATCATCCAATGCACTCATGAAATCAACCTATATGAGCATGCTAATCAATTCAATCTTAGAACAAGTCTTATAAGTCTATTTTTCACATCCCTCTCCACTAATATAAATATGCACTTAGGTCAAGATCAATAAAGACTTTACATGGTTGTAATGTAAGGCTTAGGTAGGGGGTCTATAAATGAAGAAATTTTAGGCTCTTTCCACACCTTAGTTTTTTTTTCATCATGCACTTTTTAACTGCAATTGAGCTTTAACTTGATATTTTAGTGTACCCTCTTTTGACACTCTTTTCATATTCTTTTGTTTAACATCTCTTTTCTTTCTCTCTCTCTTTTTTTGTAACTTCACAACACTCCCAAGCTTATTTTCAATTCTATTTTCTTTTTCTTTAGAGGGATAATTGTGTTGTGAAATTTTATTCTTCTTTTTTTTTCTTTTTTTATAGGGTGCATTACATTTCACCTAACTCTATAGCATAACACATGATTGTATTTTTTCTTCTTTTCATACAAGCTAAAGGTGCAAGGATAAAGGTAATGCTTATTGGTTAGGCATTAAATGTGGCTTAAAGATATGAATGGTTCTTTGTTAGGCTCAAATGGGTGACTAAAGATATTAACAATGGTTAGCTTCAAAGGCTCAATCGATCCAAATAAGATCTAAATCATTTCTCTTGCTAAATGCTATTTAGCATACATGGTCACAAGTAATAAGTGATTTAAGTAAGATATCGTTCACACAGAGATTTGTTACTAGTGTTCATTAAGTACTAAAATTGTTTCAATCTGATTTTACCTAAATAGTCGATAGTTTGATGCAGTTTGACTAACTAATTTTTATAACAGTTTATAAGAAAATTCTAGGATTGCAGTTTCGCCAAATTAATCCACTTGAATCTTATTATTTTCTCTTGATTTATGTTTTTGCATTTAAGTTGTCAACCAAGAACTCCTAATTTATCCATATGTCTCTTTCGATAACAAATAGAATCATCTCGCTAAAATAATTCACTATATTCATATGAGAATTAAATTCACCAAAATTCATTAAGTTCAAAGTTCTCAAATAGTTACACATACAATAAAGGTATATTCCTATCCCTGATATATACATGTTATTCTATCCACGAGCAACACACAAAAATGCCTTTTCCAAGTTTATTTAAGTGTTACAGATGAATTGATTAATCTTCCAACAATCAAAACCATTAAGCACAAATAGAATAAAAAAATTAAACATCTCATAAATCATTCAAAAATAATAAATCCAAGCTTCATAATAAAAGTTACATGGAAACCCTAGAACAAATAAATTACTTCATAGTAAATATTAAAAACACAATACGAAAATATGAAAACATTTAAGGAATATTAGATGAAGAACAACAAAAAGAAATTAAAAGTGTTTCATCTCTGCTCTCTAATTTTTATTCTATGCAGAACCACAACAGAAGCCAAAAATGGCTTCTGTGTGTTCCACCGTCTAACTCGTCCCCCCTGTCCAACTTTTGAGCACATATTTATAGCTTTAGCTCTTTAAAAAAACAATACATCAGAAAACATTTTTTTACAACATGCGTGTAAAGTAGGAGACAAAGAATTACATCAAAAATATATTTTTTTAGACACACGTGGGAGACAGGCGTGAAAATCTAGGCTGAACAGCGTGTGCCATTTCCTGCATTTTTATTTCACAAAATTGATTTGCTGGAAGATTAACATGACACGTGGAAGCTTCGTATTCGTTGTGATGAGAGGGCGCACACACATAATGTGAACCGCATTGCATGAGAAAATTACACGCTAAATTGTGCGCGATAACTGCATCCACTCGCGTGGAGCGTGGCACTCATGCACGATCTGAGCCGTCCAAATTTTGATTTGACGGTGAGTGATGAAGACACGTGTGAGGGAAGTTATTGGCGTAGACAGATAGGTCCCACCCTACACGCCGACCTACGTAGACATGTGGACCTCGCTCTGTGCGCCAAGCAATGTGCCATCTGGGAAACGTCTACACTAGCCTAATCATCACCATTGATTTATGATTTGACGGTGCGTGATGCGCGTTGAACATAGATGTGTGTGGTCTTCTTTCATGCGCAAAAAAAGAAAAAGTTTTATTAATTGCATTTTAGCCCTCAAATTTAATTCAAATTAAATTTTAAACTTTTGATATTTGCAATTAAGTCCTATTTTAATTCAAATTATATTTTCAACTTTTTTTAATTGCAATTAAGTCTTTTTTTTTCACTAAAAATTCTTTAATTTTGTTTAAAAATATATTCCTTAAAAAATAACAGTAAGTATTAATTTAAGAACTTAAAATTAATTAAAAAAATTAAGAATATAGAAATTATAATTAATAAATTGGACAAAATAACTATAAAATGTACAGTTATCAGGAACCGATTCCTATTTTCTCTATATGATCCTTAAATTTTAGTGGTGGTATGCCTTTAGTTAAAGGATCATCAATCATCAACTCAGTGTTAACGTGCTTAATGATCAATTTATTTTCCTTAACATGTTCTCTTATGGCCAAGTATTTAATATCGATATGCTTACTACGACTACCATTCTTGTTGTTCTTAGACATAAACACAGTAGTTGAGTTGTCACAGTACAATCTTAATGGCCTAGAAATAGAGTCAACTACTCTATGCCCGAAAATGAAACTCTTCAACCATACACCATGTGGCCTCAAAACATGACACGAACTCGGCTTCCATAGTGGAAGTAGCAATCAAGGACTACTTCACACTTCTCCAAGACATGGCTCCACTGGCAAGCATGAAAATGTAACCAGTTGTTGATTTGCATGAATTAACACAGCCAGTGAAGTCCACATTGGAGTAGCCAATTACTTCCAGATCGTCAGTTCGTCTATAAGTGAGTATATATCCTTGGTTCCTTACAGGTACCTCATCACTTTCTTTGCAGCTTTCCAGTGGTCAACACTTGGGTTACTCTGATATCTCCCTAGCATCCCAACAAAAAATGCAATGTCAAGTCTAGTGCAGACCTGAGCATACATCAAGCTTCCAATAGTTGAATCATATGGAGTTGTTTTCATATGTTCTCTTTCAAAATCATTCTTTGGGCATTGGTCCAAATTGAACTTATTGCCCTTTATAATGGGTGCAACACTTGGTGAACAATCTTTCATCCAAAATATCTCTAAAACTTTATTGATATAGGTTTCTTGAGAAAAACTCAAGATGCCTCGAAGTCTATCTCTATAGATCTTAATGGCAATGACATAAGATGCCTCACCCATATTCTTTATATCAAGTTTTTTTGAGAGGAATTGTTTACCCTCGTATAGTAAACCTTTATCATTGGTTGCAAGCAAAATATCATCCACATATAGCACCAAAAAACAAATATTACTCCCACTAACCTTCTTGCATATACATTGATCCATGACGTTCTTTTCAAAACTGAATGAAGTGATGACGTTATGAAATTTCAAATACCATTGACGGGAAGCTTGTTTTAATCCATAAATAGATTCATTAAGCTTACAAACCAAATGCTCACTATCACTAGAGAAGAATCCTTGAAGTTGTTTCATATAAACCTCTTCCTCTAGGTTACCATTAAGGAAAGCCATTTTCACATCCACTTGTTGAAAATCCAAATCAAAATGGGAAACCAATGCCATGATCACACGAAGTGAATCTTTCTTAGATACATGAGAGAATGTATCTGTGTAGTCGATTCCCTCCCTTTGAGTGAATCCTTTGGCATCGAGTCTTGACTTATGTGTCTCATTGTTGCCTTGTGAGTCATTATTTATCCAAGTAATTAGTATTAGAAACTATGTTCCTAATTTGATCGCTTCCACTAATCAGGTCATATTCAAGAAACTTTGCATTTCTTAATTCCACAAACCTAGTGCTATAAGATGGATAGTAAAATCTGTAACCCTTAGACCGTTCAACATATCCAATGAAATACCCACTAATAGTCCTTGGGTCTAGCTTCTTCTCTTGTGGATTATAAATCCTCACTTTAGATGGGAATCCCTAAATGCACATATGTTGCAAACACGGTTTCCAACTTTTCCATAATTCAAATGGTGTATTTGACACATCATTGGTTAGAACTCAGTTTAATATATACACAATCGTCTTTAAAGCTTCAATCCACAAGGATTTAGGAATATTGGAGTTTCTAAGCATACTCCGCACCATGTCCAATAATGTTCAGTTTCTCCTTTCTGCTACACAATTTTGGTATGGTGAACCTAGCATAGTGTATTGGGCAACTATCCTTTGTTCTTGAAGAAACTTAGCAAACGGACCAGGCGCTTGTCCATTCTCAATGTATCTATCATAATATTCACCACTTATATTTGATCTCACGACCTTTATTTTCTTTCCACATTGTTTCTCTACTTCAACCTAAAAGCTTTTGAAGGCATCTAATGCTTCGCTCTTATTATGAAGCATGTAAATATACATATATCGAGAAAAATCATCAATAAAGGTGATAAAATATTTCTGATCTTGAATGTCCATGTCTGGACAACATATATCCGTATGTATGATTTCTAATATGCTTAAACTCCTATTGGAATATTTATTTGACTTGTTAGTCTGCTTTCCCTTAATGCAGCCCATACATGTCTCAAAATCAGAAAAATCTAGAGTACTAAGTACCCCATCTTTCACTAATCTTTTAACTCTTTCTATGGAGATATGTCCTAATCTCCTATGTCATAGTGTAGAAGCGTCCTCATCAATAATACACCTTTTAGTGTCACCTTGAACATGTATAGCGTTATGTGTGGCATTATTTCTTAAATTAATACAGTAAAGACCATTAGAAAAAATATCATTCCCAACACAATTAGATTTATTAAATACATTGAAAGATGTGTCTGAAAAGTGAAAGGAATAACCAAAATGTACAAGTCTTGAAATCAAAATCAAGTTTCTAGAGACTTGGAACATAAAAGGTCTTTTCTAATTCTAAAATAAAACCACTACTTAAAATCAAATTACATGTCCTTACAGCCTCCACACGTGAGCCCATCTTGTTATCGGATGAGATGTAATGCTCACTTCCCACTATCCCTTATTTTTATGGGAGAAAAAATTAGCTTCTTTCATAATATCAGGCTGAGGTACAATTATCCCTTTTCCCTTATGCTTGTATTGAGATTTACCTTTCCCGTATGTTGTAGGCAATATTGCCATTTCACCAAATTTCATAACAAGCCTCCCTTCCTTTTGAACACACATGGTCATTAGTTCATTGATTGACCATTTATCCTTATATGTATTGTACGAGATTTTGAATGGCCCGTATTGATGTGAGGGAATGTGATGCTTATTTTTGCAAGTGTACGAATTGTTCAAGTAATAAAGTTTACAAAAGTATGGATATCGAACCCACAAGGAATGGCGTTACTAAGTACCGAAATTGACTAACCCTAATTTTATTTGAAAACCGAATTGTTGAAATTGTTTAAAAAGAAAAATAACATAAAACTAAACACAAATAACAAAATTTAATGTTGTTCACAAATGATTAAAAATGCTAAGGCATTTAATTTCGCTAAATCAATTCGATCCGATTTCAAGTCAAGTTATATGAGAATCAAAGCTAAAAGTGATGGTTGAAAAATCCAAATTTACCTAATACTCTCTCTCGAGTTATATTAGAAGTACTCATCTATGAAAACCAACTATATTTCTATGAAGATTTAATCACAAACAAGCACAATACGATTTATGGAATTTCTAGAATAACCACATACATCATGCATTAGTTCTGACACTCGCATTCAACATACGGTATTTATCACAAGAAGTATTCATTACATATCTCCTCTCGGTCTCAATATAATGCAACTAATCATCTAAATCTTGGCCAGAAATTTAAAAGCATTAAGCATGGAAATAAATACTCAACTTGAAAACAATGAACTCATATAACAATAACAAAAGAAATCAGATTTCCTTGATTCAACTACACCATAGCCTTAGCAAAAACGAATTAGTTCATAATAGAAATAAGAACAACCATTATTTCAATTGAATCCATGAATAACAAAACTGAATAAACTGCAGAATATAAAAGCTAAGGAGAAGAGATGAAAAACTCTAGAAGATGAAGACTTGGTAGCAACAATAGTGAAGATCCTTCAAGTTTCTCTAAACTTTCTCTCCAAAATTTCTTTCTCTCCTCCAAAAATGTCTTTGAACTCCACTTTCTGTCGTCCTCCTCTTTCTCCATCATATTGTATATATAGATCTAGGGTTTGGGGGGGAATTTTGGAACAAAACAACACAAAAAATATGTTTTCGGACAAAACTCGCCGATGGGACATTATTTTTGCCGCGACGAGATTTCTAGAAAATTTACGATTTTGGTTCCGTAGATTCTCGCCGGCGGCGAGATGCACTTGGCCGGCGGCGAGATTGCTTTGGCCGGCGGTGAGATTCACTTGGCCGGCCGCAAGATTTCTTTGGCTAGCCACGAGATTGCTTTACCAAAACCCGTGCTCCCTGCATGATTTTCAACATATTGTCTATAAGGTTTTCGCCGGCGGCAAAATTCCAAATTTTGAAATTTTGTTTTCTTTTTATTTGCCCTCAATCCCGATCATTGAAATTTGTCCCAAACTTCTCCAAAATTATGATTTTACCTGAAATTGCACTTTAAACACGAAAGACCCGTGAAATGACATTTGTGGATTAAATAATCAAATAAACGCAATTTTCACACAAATATCAACATTTAAATCATAACATAAATGCAATAATTTGACTCTTATCAACTACCCCCAACCAGCTTCTTGCTAGTCTCTAGCAAGAAAAGCGATCTATGAATAATTTCAAAGGAGACATTAAAAGAAAAATTCAAAGGAAACTTATTCTATTTACAACATTACATTAAGCATATGTAATAAGCCTTTAAACCCCTAGGCGGCCCTAGTAGGACGAGTTGTAGTCTCGTGAGGGCTTCCAATGATGATACCCACAAACATCTTACCTATAACTATCCTAACTTAAAATAATAAAATCACATAACAAATAATTTGCACAAATGTCTCAAAAATTGTAAATAACACCCAACATATAGAATAATTAAATGTCACCTAAGCTTTAAGAAATCTCAACTGCCAATTTCACTTTTGTTATTGACTCTTAAACATCCATCAAACGACAAACCAATAGCCATAATGCCCGGATAATATTATGCATAACATCCACAAACAAAAAGGTGAAATCTCGAACTCCATAGGCTCACTTTTCAAACCTCTCTCCACTAATGAAGAAAAATACACCACTTTGGATCAATAGGACTTTATGAGGCTTGTAATGTTAGGCTTAGGTATTTGGTTAAGAAAAACGGGAAGTGTCAAAATACAAATAAGAGCACTTATTACATTAAACACAACCAATTAAGTAAAAGAGTAACACCATTTAACCCAAATTGTTTCTTCCGATCATAACCCATTTTTCCACAGATAAACAAAGTTCTTCCTCAATCTTTCACCTCAGTACATCCATCACTAACACTCTTTTATTTACTAGAATGTGAAGGCTTTTTTTTTTTTTTTACATCCTTACTCCAATTGCTCTTGAAAAGCCAACCACTTTCTTCCTATATATGTGGAAGATTTCTCCAATTACTCTTGAAAAGCCAACCACTTTCTTCCAATATATGTGGAAATTGTTTTTTTTTTGTTTTTTTCATCCTTACTCCAATTTCTCGTGAAAATACATAACCCCTAACCAATTTCTTCCAATATATGTGGAAGATTTCTCCAATTCCTCTTGAAAAGTTTGTGTTCAAAATTAAGTGCTCTTAACAAATAAGGTAGGAATTATATATATATATATATATTTTGCTCAATAAAAGGTAGGTTATATAAGGCAAAAAGAAAGAAAAGTGAGACTAACAATATATTTAAATAGGCTCAAAAAGGTTATTAGTGATATAAGGATAACAAGGTAGGCTTAAAATGGCACAATCGATCCAAAAATGACCTACATCATATCCTAAACAGTGCAATTCCAAATTATTTCGCCTCAAGTGGTTTTCAAATGAGTTCTAGAGTTTGTTGAGATCACAAAAATGTCCATGAAAAATTCGCACATAAGACTTCTCTAAGCATTTAGACTAATCAACCAAATCATACCACATACCAAAAGAGTCGCCAACTAGGTAAAATCAACATTTGAAATTATCTTTAAACCGAAGCAAAATTTAATGTCTTCTAAAAGCTACTTGTTATCACAATCACATTATTATCATCAACGTGCAAATTAAAACAAGTAAAATGCAAATGAGAAAAAAAAACAAAATAAAATAAAATAAAATAATAATAATAATAAAAGTAAGAGAATAAAGAAATAAAAGAAATTAAATAAAAATGCAGAAAAATAAATGGAAAATCAAAATTAAACACAACTAAATACACAAACAACACTACTAAAAATGAAGGGAAGAAAAGATTTACCGTGTACCGCACCCCCAACCAAAACCTTACATTGTCCTCAATGTAAGAAAGGAAAGAGAGATCTCCTTTCCGCCGGCGGTGAAAATGCCCTTGCTGGCAGTGAATGTAAGATTTGTTTTTCTTAGATGGGATGGCATTGGCTTTAGCTCAATCTTGTTGGCTCCATTCTTTACCACTGAGGTTGGAGTTTCATTTGTTCCCAACTCCTTAAATGTTTCATCACTGCACAAATATTCATTAGGTGCTGCCAGTAATTCGGAACATTGTCTCATTCCCTCATCTTCCTCCTCAATTGTTGCAGATTTCACAAGGTAGGCTTCTAGTTGTAGCAATGGAGTTCTCTCCTCAAACGTTTCCGAGATTAACCCGTCAAGAGTGTTAATTTGAAAACAAGAATGTACGTCACTTGGAAATTTCATTGATTCAAAAACATCAAAAGTCACTTGTTCATCTTGCACCCGTAGAATGAGCTTTCCTTGTTGAACGTCAATCAATGTTCTTCCAATTGCAAGGAACGGTCTCCCTAATATCAACGGTATCTCTCTATCTTCCTCTATGTCAAGCACCATGAAATCTACAGGGAATATAAATTTGTCGACTTTAATTAAAACATCCTCAATTACCCCTAGAGGATATTTCACCGATCGATCCGCTAATTGTAAAGAGATTGAAGTGGGCTTTACTTCTCCCAGGCCTAGTTTCCTGAAAATAGAAAGTGGCATCAAATTAATGCTTGCTTCTAAATCACATAAGACTTTATCAAAATTGCAACTTCCTATAGTACAAGGTATAGTAAAACTCCCTGGGTCTTTCAATTTCTGTGGCAGTTTTCTTTGAAGAACTGCACTGCACTCCTCATTTAGCATGACAGTTTCATAATCTCCCAGCTTCCTCTTCTTTGATAGAATTTCCTTCATGAATTTTGCATACTTGGGCATTTGTTCCAACATCTCTGCAAAAGGAATGTTAATATGCAATTTCTTAAAAATATCCAGAAATTTATCAAATTGATTATCAAGCTTTTTCTTATTCAATCTTTGAGGATATGGGATAGGAGGCTCATATTTCGCATATGGGGAAGGTTGAATATCTTGGGATCTTGATGGATTTTCTTTAGATTCTTCCATCTTTTTCTTCGATTTCCTCTACCATTCAAGTTCTTTACCACTTCTCAATGTGATAGCCTTTGCATGCTCTATGGAATTTATTGTGTCACTAGGCAGCGATCCTTGAGACCTTTCGCACCTGCTTTGAAAGCCTGATTGGTTTTGGATGTCCTTGTTGATTGCCTCTTGATTTCTGAAATTTGCTCTTGTCTCCTCAATGAACTTTCCCAAAATTTCTTCCAAATTTGTTTGTTTTTTCTCTTGGGGTTGGTAGGAAGATGATGACGGTTTGAATCCCCCTTGGTTATTTCCCTAAGACAAATTTGGATGATTTCTCCAACCTGGATTGTAGGTGTTCGAGTATGGGTTATGTTGAGGTTTTTGGAAATTTGAAACATAATTTGCTTGCTCAGCATTTGGTGAAGCAAATGGATTTCCAACTTGGCACTCGATACTAGCATGATTTCCACCACATAAATCACATTATGCAGTTGGTTTGGATGACAAAGAATCCATCTTTCTTGAAAGAATAG
Organism: Hippophae gyantsensis; assembly: GCA_030763125.1. NCBI lineage: Eukaryota > Viridiplantae > Streptophyta > Magnoliopsida > Rosales > Elaeagnaceae > Hippophae > Hippophae gyantsensis. The sequence goes on along the minus strand of CM061037.1, from coordinate 33,003,314 downwards.
AAACTTGAGCCGACAAAGCATTCACTGAATCAATTTCATGCACTACTACTGGTCTTTTTGCAATTACCTACTCTGAATGCCATTGATTGTTGTTTTTTGCCATAATCTCTAACAACTCATGAGCATCCTCCGGTATTTTTCCCATTAAAGACCCTCTAACTGTACAATCAATCATTGCCCGATAGTTTGACACCAACCCATTATAAAATGTAGAGACTTGTAGCCAAATTGGTATACCATGATGTGGGCATTTCCTCAACATTTCTTTGAATCTTTCCCAAGCTTCATACAATGATTCTTGGTCATACTGTGTAAAAGATGTGATTTCATTCCTCAATTTTGCTGTCTTAGCAGGAGGAAAGAACTTGGATAAGAATTTCTAAACCAATTCATTCCATGTTGTAATTGATCCTGGTGGTAATGAGTTTAGCCACTCCTTGGCTTTATCCCGAAGTGAAAAAGGAAAAACGCTCAATCTTACAGCATCTTCGGACACACCATTTATCTTGTAAAGATCACACACCTTTAGAAAGTAAGCAATATGTGCATTTGGATCATCCTTTGACATTTCCCCAAACTGATTTGATTGAACCATTTGGATAAAGGATGGTTTTATCTCAAAGTTATTGGCTTGAATAGTTGGCCTCCTTATACCCGAAATAGTTCCAGCAACATTAGGCGATACATAATCCCTCAAAGCTCTACAATTTCCACCTCCCTCCACAAATGGTGGATCCATGGCTAATTGTCTATTAGGAGCTGAAGTTGAACGTCTTCTCTCTCGATTTAGACGCCTATATGTTCTATCAATCTCCGGATCGAATGGAAGAAGGTTAAGGCTTCTTGTACGTCTCATACAAAAATCCTACAACCAGAAAATCAACTAGCACAAAAATAACACAGAAACTATGTTCCTAATTTGATCGCTTCCACTAATCAGGTCATATTCAAGAAACTTTGCATTTCTTAATTCCACAAACCTAGTGCTGTAAGATGGATAGTAAAATCTGTAACCCTTAAACCGTTCAACATATCCAATGAATACCCACTAATGGTCCTTGGGTCCAGCTTCTTCCCTTGTGGATTATAAATCCTCACTTTAGATGGGAATCCCTAAACGCACATATGTTGCAAACACGGTTTCCAACTTTTCCATAATTCAAATGGTGTATTTGACACATCATTGGTTAGAACTCGGTTTAATATATACACAATCGTCTTTAAAGCTTCAATCCACAAGGATTTAGGAATATTGGAGTTGCTAAGCATACTCCGCACCACGTCCAATAATGTTCGGTTTCTCCTTTCTGCTACACCATTTTGGTATGGTGAACGAGGCATAGTGTATTGGGCAACTATCCTTTGTTCTTGAAGAAACTTAGCAAACAGACCAGGCGCTTGTCCATTCTCAATGTATCTACCATAATATTCACCACCTATATTTGATCTCACGACCTTTATTTTCTTTCCACATTGTTTCTCTACTTCAACCTTAAAGCTTTTGAAGGCATCTAATACTTCGCTCTTATTATGAAGCATGTAAAGATACATATATCGAGAAAAATCATCAATAAAGGTGATAAAATATTTCTGATCTTGAATGTCCATGTCTGGACAACATATATCCGTATGTATGATTTCTAATATGCTTGAAATCCTATTGACATATTTCTTTGACTTGTTAGTCTGCTTTCCCTTAATGTAGCCCACACATCTCAAAATCAGAAAAATCTAGAGTACTAAGTACCCCATCTTTCACTAATATTTTAACTCTTTCTATGGAGATATGTCCTAATCTCCTATGTCATAATGTAGAAGCGTCCTCATCAATAATACATGTTTTAGTGCCACCTTGAACATGCATAGAGTTATGTGTGGCATTATTTCTTAAATTAATGCAGTAAAGACCATTAGAAATAATATCATTCCAAACACAATTAGATTTATTAAATACATTGAAAGATGTGTCTGAAAAGTGAAAGGAATAACCAAAATGTACAAGTCTTGAAATCAAAATCAAGTTTCTAGAGACTTGGAACATAAAAGGTATTTTCTAATTCTAAAATAAAACCACTACTTAAAATCAAATTACATGTCCTTACAGCCTCCACACGTGAGCCCATCTTGTTATCGGATGAGATGTATTGCTCACTTCCCACTATCCCTTATTTTTATGGGAGAAACAATTGGCTTCTTTCTTAATATCAGCCTGAGGTACAATTATCCCTTTTCCCTTATGCTTGTATTAAGATTTACCTTTCCCGTATGTTGTAGCCAATATTGCACTTTCACCAAATTTCATAATAAGCCTCCCTTCCTCTTGAACACACATGGTCATTAGTTCATGGATTGACCATTTATCCTTATATGTATTGTACGAGATTTTGAATGGCCTATATTGATGTGAGGGAGTGTGATGCTTATTTTTGCAAGTGTACGAATCATTCAAGTAATAAAGTTTACAAAAGTACGGATATCGAACCCACAAGGAATGGCGTTACTAAGTACCGAAATTGACTAACCCTAATTTTATTTGAAAACCGAATTGTTGAAATTGTTTAAAAAGAAAATTAACATAAAACTAAACACAAATAACAAAATTTAATGTTGTTAAGAAATGATTAAAAACGCTAGGCATTTGATTTCGCTAAATCAATTCGATCCGATTTCAAGTCATGTTATATGAGAATCAAAGCTAAAAGTGATGGTTGAAAAACCAAAATTTACTTAATACTCTCTCTCGAGTTATATTATAATTACTTATCTATGAAAACCAACTATATTTTTATGAAGATTTAATCACAAACTAGCACATTACAATTTATGGAATTTCTAGAATAACCACATACATCATGCATTAGTTCTCACACTCACATTCAACATACGGTACTTATCACAAGAAGCATTCATTACATATCTCCTCTCGGTCTCAATATAATGCAATTAATCATCTAAATCTTGGCCAGAAATTTAAAAGCATTATGCATGGAAATAAATACTCAACTTGAAAACAATGAACTCATATAACAATAACAAAAGAAATCAGATTTCTTTGATTCAACTACATCATAGCCTTAGCAAAAACGAATTAGTTCATAATAGAAATAAGAACAACCATTATTTCAATTGAATCCATGAATAACAAAACTGAATAAACTACAGAATATAAAAGCTAAGGAGAAGAGATGAAAAACTCTAGAAGATGAAGACTTGGTAGCAACAATGGTGAAGATCCTTCAAGTTTCTCCAAACTTTCTCTCCAAAATTTCTTTCTCTTCTCCAAAAATGTCTTTGAACTCCACTTTCTGTCATCCTCCTCTTTCTCCGTCATACTGTATATATAGATCTAGGGTTTCGGGGGCAATTTTGGAACAAAACAACATAAAAAATGTGTTTTCGGACGAAACTCGCCAACGGTGACATTATTCTCGCTGCGGCGAGATTTCTGGAAAAGTTACGATTTTGGTTCCGTAGATTCTCGCCGGCGGCGAGATGCACTTGGCCGACGGCGAGATTGCTTTGGCCGGCGGTGAGATTCACTTGGCCGGTGGCGAGATTTCTTTGGCTGGTGGCAAGATTGCTTTGCCAAAACCTGTGCTCCCTGCATGATTTTCAACGTATTCTCTATAAGGTTTTCGCCGGCGGAGAGAATATTCTCGCCAGCGGCGAAATTCCAAATTTTGAAATTTTGTTTTCTTTTTATTTGCACTCAATCCTGATCATTGAAATTTGTCCCAAACTTCTCCAAAATTATGATTTTATCTAAAATTTCACTTTAAACATGAAATACCCGTGAAATGACATTTGTGGATTAAATAATCAAATAAACGCAATTTTCACACAAATATCAACATTTAAATCATAACATAAATGCAATAATTTGACTCTTATCAGAGTGTCAAGGATATAGTACACCAGGAAGGATTCTCACATCTCAACCTCGAGATTCTTAATTTGATCCGCAATGTCCCTCATTTGGATAATGTACTCGTGCACACCTTTCACACTGGTGAGTCTTAAGGAAGAGAACTTCATAATAAGGTTGCTTGCTAAAGCCTTATTTGAAATGAAAAATTAATCATCAATGGCCTTTATCAAGTCGTGAACATTGTTATGCTGGTCAACAAAACCACGAATAAAGATCTTAGTCTTAATGAATATCACTCTAAGGTGATTAGATCGATCCCATTGTTTATAAAGCATGATAATCTCTGGAGTGCTGGTTTCGATAATTTTAGGTGGTTCATTTTTCCTAATAGTATAGTCAATATCCATCCACCCTAGATGAAGGAGAATTATTTCCTTCCATATTTTATAATTATATCCTTTTAGATCAGGAATGTCATAGCAGATATCAAAGAAATTTACAGGTTAAGAAGTTGTAATTAAAGATTATATGCTTATTAAAATTTGAGACCTAAATTAAAGTCACTCTTCACCAATGTAAATCATGAAAAATATGAATCTAGTGACATAAAACTTGTATGTGGGCTAAAGTTTTAATTCAATTAGATTCATCCTAACTTTGCAATAAAACTATCAGATTATGTTCCTTTTCCTAATCCCTATGAGTAAATTAGAAAATATTATTTGACATTTTATCATAATTAATCACACAAATATAATAAAAATTCATGTGAGATAAGATTTATTATATCATATATGATTAATTATAATTAATATTTATTTTATAAATGTGATCCTAAATAAACTTTATTATAGTTTTAATTAATTAAAGATATTGTGGCTACTCTCTAATTAATTAAACTATATGAATCACTTAAATATTAGTTAAATTCTTAGGCTCAATTATTGCATAAAACAATAAGCAATATTAATTTAATTCCAAATGTGTAAATATTATCTATCTTAAGATTGAATATATGACAATAAATTATAACAACAAAAACAAATAATATAAGCACTAATTAAATCTATAAAGAGCCATTAATAGTTAATTTCATTATACATAAATTATTTAACCAAATTTTCATATGTATAATTAATTACAAATACCAAAACAAATAATTTAAGCATAATGTATTTAAATAAATTTTAATGTGCCAAAAAATTATTTAAATATATGTCACAAGTATAATAAATATTATACACATGACACACTTAAGTTAAATGATTAATCACATTAAAATTATATTAGAAATTATTTTATTTATTTATTTATAACAATTAAATATCGAATATATAAAGCTTTGCACACAAAATAACATATAATTTATTATAACCTAGTGGTCAAAATGTTGGACACTATACCTTGAAACCAAGGTTCGAGTCCCTGCAAATGTCTAATTTTCTTAATAAAACTAAATTCATAATCTATATAAAAACATGTTGTTACATATAATAATATATATATAGTAACTCGTGGTCGAGTGGACAGAACACTACAAACCCAGTAATGTAATGTAATTCAGGTTCAATTCCTTGTTGCAACAAGTCTTTTTTTTTTAATTCTCGTTTTTCCTTGAAGAACTCATCTTCAACCTCCAGTCGTGTCCGCCCGACCCAGTTTTGACCCGAATGGATGACATCTATTTCTAATGATTCTGGCTAAAAAATTCGGCATTTTTTTTATCAAATTTTTTAGAATTCGATTTCTGAGTGATTCATAATCTCAGTTTGAATAAAAATATCATTTTAAATAAAAAGATTAATTAATGATTCAAATGAATACCCACGGTAAATTGGATTTATTTTCTTCATTGTTTTTCAAGTTTCAATTTACAGAATCACTCTAAAATCAATATTGAAACAATTTATAATTTTCATACGTATTAAAAACAAGAAAAATAAAAAACTCAAATTCTCAATTCCTCGTGAAATTGAGCAAAACATGGATGTTTTCAAAATAACTTTGATACCAAATGTTAGATCATAATTCAATTCAGAAATGATCAAAAAACCATATTAGCGTAAAATTTAAATATAATAGAAGTAAAAATGGATTGAAAACATAACTTCTGTCATTGATCAAATTTAAGCACTTATACGAAAATTCTAATAGATTTTTGATTTGATGCTCTAACTGGTTTCTCACACTTACTCTCTGCGTTTTGATGGTGTATATGAATAAATTAGTAAGTAGTGAAATGACCCGATAACTTTACAAAGGTTCAATTCCTTGCTGCAACAAGTCTTTTTTTTTTAATTCTCGTTTTTCCTTGAAGAACTCATCTTCAACCTCCAGTCGGGTCCGCCCGACCCAGTTTTGACCCGAATGGATGCCATCTATTTCTAATTATTCTGGCTAAAAAATCTGGCATTTTTTTTATCAAATTTTTTATAATTCGATTTCTGAGTGATTCATGATCTCAGTTTGAATAAAAAAATATCATTTTAAATAAAAAGATTAATTAATGATTCAAATGAATACCCACGGTAAATTGGATTTATTTTCTTCATTGTTTTTCAAGTTTCAATTTACAGAATCACTCTAAAATCAATATTGAAACAATTTATAATTTTCATACGTATTAAAAACAAGAAAAATAAAAAACTCAAATTCTCAATTCCTCGTGAAATTGAGCAAAACATGGATGTTTTCAAAATAACTTTGATACCAAATGTTAGATCATAATTCAATTCAGAAATGATCAAAAAACTATATTAGCGTAAAATTTAAATATAATAGAAGTAAAAATGGATTGAAAACATAACTTCTGCCATTGATCAAATTTAAGCACTTATACGAAAATTCTAATAGATTTTTGATTTCATGCTCTAACTGGTTTCTCACACTTACTCTCTGCGTTTTGATGGTATATATGAATAAATTAGTAAGTAGTGAAATGACCCGATAACTTTACAAAAGTTCTCTCATCAAGAACCTTGTATGGTTACGAAACCAAACCGTCATCACAGTTCACCATTGCGTTGTACCATGTTACAATCAACCCTTGGCTGACAATCATGTAAATAATTATTTGTCAATTATCTTTATTGACATATATTTATTACCTTTTGGTGATTTAAATGAATACTGCTAAGATTTTCTAGTCATATTTTACTTGTTATTTTAGTATTTTCAGTTTTGTTTTAGAATTTCTGAGATTTCATGAATAATATCGATAAATATAAATATACTATTTGTTTCTTTTTTATTTAAAGATGGACGTGGTTTTCACAAGATGTTTGTTTTAATTCAGTTATGAATTATATATATATATATATATATATTATTTTTATTATATTTCTAGTTTTACTTTAATCCCAGAATAAAATGAAAGATGCAGTGGTTCTTTAAACTTAGATATTTAACCTAAAAGCTTAGATTAATATAATTATCTTTCCACAGTGAATGAACCATTACAGTTGGTAATATTTTACATATTTTGATTTATTTAATTTATAATTATGTTAATATATGTATATCCATCCAATAAACTATATAATAAAATTAATTAATATTATTATTATTATTCAATCTTACTAACATATTATTTGTTTATGATTTAAAGTTTTATTTTTTATTATGACTTCTAAACATCGTTATTTAAATCAAATGTAATTATAAGTGTTATTCTCTGATAGGGGCACGTGGCATACTTAGTTACTATAACAAAATCAATAAATATAATATTTATTAATTTCTCAAAATTCTATTCATGTTACGCAAGAAATTGAGATATTTTTGAGATGCTGTAAAAAAATGCATACTTTATTTGATGTATATATATATATATATAGCAAAATAGATCATTTTAATTGTGTAATATAATTTTTTTTAACTTTCATTCATACAATATTTAGGTAGCTTTTCATGTAAGTGTAAAAAAATATATTTTTCATATTTAAAAATAAAATATATGTATGTTTTTTTTACTTAAAACATATATTTTTTAAAGGAAGATTAAAAGTAAAATAACGTGAATAAATAAGTAATATAAAAATCAAATAAAAGTAGATATTATGTTACATAAATGGTTGTACAACACAAATGGTCTCCTTATTTTTATAATATTAAATAACCTTTTCTTCTTATTTCTTTCTTTTGATCATTTTATTTTTTAATTTTGATACTTTAGTCCATTATTTTACAATTTGATTCCTTTATTTTTTAATTTTCACACATTCAATCTAAAATGTGAAACCAATTTAAAATTAAATTTTAAAAATATAAAAAAATATGGGAATTAAAGTAAAAAAATTTAAAAATAAAGGAACTAAGTTATAAATAAAAAGACTAAAATATAAAAAAGAAAAATACAAGAACCATGTATAAAAAATAAAAAAGTGTAAAATAAATAAAGATATAATCACCATTTTTATACTTTTTTTTAAGACTAAACTATATTTTTGTGTGATTCGAATATATGATTTAAAACGAAAGATAAATGAGTCTTATCGCAAGAATACTATTATTATTATTATTATTAGAGTTCATGTTACCAATTCCATAATAAGAAAATATTCATTAATTTTAAAGAAAATGAATTTTATCTCAATACCTAAAAATTTCATCATTATCGTCAATAAAATTCTAATACATCAGATACATAGATGTGTAAAATTACTCTAATTTTAATGTATTGTTAATTTCGTACTCATTATTGTCCAAATACTTTATTAGTGAAGAGAACCATATTCCTATATTATCAAACTAGCAGTAAATGAAAATAGGTTAAATTATATTATTAAACTTTAAATTTTAATTAAATTTATATATAAGTTTTTTAATATAAATTTAGTCATAAAAATTTTAAAACTGCATCCTTCGGTCTCTAAACTTTTAAATCATATAATTTACTCTCTAAATTTTTTAAAAATTCACACTTAGATTCATAAACTTTTAATTCATATAATTTAGCCTCCAAAATTTTAAAACTTTACACATAAGTCCTAAAAATTGATTCAAAAATATGTATGCTAGTCAAGGTAGGACCTATGTGTGAATTTTTTAAATTTTGAGGACTAAATTGTAGAATTTAAAAATTTAGAAATCTATGTGTAAAATTTTAAAAATTTGATGATCAAATCGTATATTTTAAAAATTTAAATTTCTATGTATAAATTAATTAAAGTTTGATGATCAATAAAGTACTTCATCCTCAAAAATAACAATATGATAAATTAGTAAAATGATAATAATGAGTTTATGGATGTCAAATGCCAAATGTCAAATTTATTTATATTTATATTTATATAATATATTTTAATAATTAATAATAAATATTAATTTATTCTAGTAATCATTAAGTTTGTTAACAATACATAAGTTTATACTTAATTTTACATATAAATTATTTATATAGTAATACACAATAAAATTATTATGAAAATTTCAATAACGCTATCATACAACATAATATAAGTAATTTAATTACAAAATTTCTTAAAAAAATTATATGATAATAAGATTTATTTAACTAGGTCAAGTTCTTAAAATAATAAATAAAATAATATTTTATTTCATAAGTTGTGTTACGATCATAATTGATATGATAAATAATTATTAGATAAAATAGTATAACTCACTTTTTTTTAGCATGTAATTAACTACCATATCAATTGTGATAATTGAAGGAGTTTAAGCCCAATGCATAATCAGGATAAAGTGATACTGATTCCTTAAGGACTCCTCCAATATAAAGATAAACACTCAATAGATACTCACATCAACAATATACAAAAATCACAAACATGTAGTATTATAAAGCAGATATAATATTCAATATTTAGAAAGTAGGCAAGAAACAAATAAAACTTTCTAATCAGAGTTTAAACCCCAGTATGTTGAAACATACACAATTTAAGCTCAAATTGTACTAGCTAAACAGTAGAGCATGCACAACATATGATATAAAGAGTTAAACACTCATAGAATTCCTATCTATGTGATAACATTTTCGGGTTGCTTATGACAACTATTCAGTAGAAAACAAATTCACTAGACAATAAAACAGGTATAACTCAATAGAAATATAAACAAAAAAATTGCTATCAATTAGGACCTCTGTTCTCACTGCCTATTGCTACCATTGCTTGCTACAATGACTTGGTTTGACGAACCTGACTTTCCTCTAAAGCCAACACTACTCGATGTTGTTTGATTAGTAATTAAAGATCAATAAGTAAACAAGAATAAAATCAACTATTCATGGGAACTAGACTCAATCAAGAACCACCAACAATCACATGTGAGAAATACACTCAATCACGTACCACACATAGCCAACGTGGGAACTATACTCAACCATGTAGTGTGTGTATAACATGCTACCCAACCCAATCTCGTAGTGTTGTTCTCATAAAAACTGTAAAATAGTCAAAATCTCTCAATACTCAAGCACAATATTTTATCCATAATAAAGGTTGCACAAATATAGGAAAACACTCAAAGTAATTTGTGATACAGAAGTAATTTTCAATATAAATTTTGGCAAAGTTTCGATGTAAAATTCTTACTTAGAAAGGGACAAAAGAGAGGGTATTTATAGAAGAAACTAAGCACCAATTACCACTCTCTCCAACCACCTTGTTGAGGTGCCAAAAATTCAAATATTTCAATTTAAAAATTACTGAGTAATTTTTATGAATACTGATACCCAAAATGAAACAAAAATTGCTACTCACAACCTATAATACATATTAAGAAACCAACCCATAGTGTGTGTATAACATGCTTTCAATTACAGAGTACATGTGCATGTGTGGATTATTGATCAATAGATACTAATTTTACACAAAAGAAGACATAAACACTGAATGAGATAAACAGACTCTATGTTTTGCACACAGAAAGTCTATAAAGACACAAATAACTATATGACTTATAATAATATTATAACTTGTGGTAAATAAAATTTCTATTAAATCTTACCTCTGCATTGATGAACATAGTGAATTAGTCAACTTATGGCCATTATAATTTCCTACACGGCTTGTAACACCATCTATTTCCAAATTGTAGTTGCCTAAAGAAGGATATTTCTTTTAAAATACCTGAAAAGTGATTACTTAGAATAAATATAGACTTATAATCCTAAACATATTCATGTATTACCATCACATCCCTTTCTCACTCTTATCAATTTTTTTCTATCTTCCTATAAAAGAGTACACATTCTTATAGTATCAAAAAAATTCTCCATGACTAAAATCTCAAAGAAATTTGGTTGTATTTTCCTTTTATAAAGGGAATTGATATTAGGATAATAGATTATTATCAAAACAATTGGACATTTTATTTAATAATTTAATGTTCAAGTATTTTTAAAAATATATTTTTAAATAATTTAACATTGTAAAAAATTGCATTACATTAAGAGATAATATTTCAAATGCTCCCGAGGTTTAGCATATCTTCACTTATGCTTTTGAGATTTATAAAAATATCTAGAATGTCCCTAGATTTTATGGTTAATACCATTTGTGTCCTTAAAATTTAATGGTGTTAACCTTTCTATCCATTACTATTCATATTCCTATTCCTTGGCTTTGATACCAATTTTTGGGGTATTTCGATCGCTAGAGATTGCTATGGCATAATTTCAGTCAATTCAATCTTAATGTGCTAGCTAAGTTATTACCATGATAAGTCATATGTGTTGAATGCACATTATTTTGTCCTATACATAGTATACAAATAGGTTTTTCCTATGTACATACAATATACTTGTAATCTTCAAAGAAGTAGTATCCAAACATTTGATTATTGAATTCCTCCTTTTCTATTCTTATATATTTTTAACTAAAATAGTCTTTTAATGTCCTTGAAATAGGATCGTCTAAGATGCTTGTGATAGCTTTAATATAATCTGTATAGATTTCTAATAAGGTGTTAAATCTCTTAAAATTTTCAAGACAAGTTTCAAAATCCTTATTTTTAAAATATTCATTTAAAGCTAAGAGATAATCTTTATCAAAATTTTATAATAGAATTAGATTTTTATCTTTAATTTCTTTTGGAACTAGTTGTTTATTTTTGAAATTAAAAGTAGTTTCCATTTTCCTATTTATCAGTATTATAACTTAATGTAAGAAAATATTTAAACATCTAAGATTCTTAACTGGCTTAAATTTATAATTATTATACTTGAATTTAATGGGTCTACCATGGTCTTCCCTTCTATTATTTTCCTTTTGTTACACTTGTTATGCCTCAATTTTACTCAAACTCGACGCCCTCCTAGCAATGGTGAGCCTTTTGCATCTGTACATAGATGGTGTCCAATATTTTACTTATTAGGAAAGAGTAACAAAACTCCATTTTATTCATAAGATAATAATTATTACAACTTAAGGCCAACTAAGAACCTTGAAGGGATTTTTAGCCGTTCATAATTACTAGGTATAATATTTCTAGTCTTGGGATTTCTAGATAGAGAAAATTTCTATGCTAGAGTTTGTCTGTTTTTCAAAGTAGAGTGATCTAGGTTTTTTTTGTGTGTTTTAAAATGAGAATAAGGGTTCCTTTTATAGCACAATAAATCTATGTTTAAAAGACTAAAATTTTTATTTTACCGATACTTTAATAGTTTGTCTATTTTTTGCCTTAAATGGTAGCCACTATTTTTTTCCTTGGCATATGCTGCCGAATAAGATATGGGGTCTACATCTTTATTTTCTTTGTCATTTTCTATCGATAGTCATTTTGATGACGTTGATGATGATGCATCTTTGTCTTCTTAATCTTTAATACAATGAATGCATTTGTGATTTTTGGTAGCTTTTCTAGCATAAAAGCATAATTCCTTCTTTGTTTCTTGACCAATTTCCAAGTTGTTGTTAAAATTTTCTTTACATTTGGAAATTTTTTCATCATCTTCTTTTGAAAGATCCATGTTGCTGTGGGAAATGATGATGACTTTATTAGTTGAATAATTTATCTTGATCTAAGTAGAATTGTCAATCTTCCTAAGTTCATAGTAAATTTGGCCTAACATTTGACCTCTTAGTATACAGAGTTCTTCTATATTAAATTCCTTTTTTGGAAGTATCCTTGGTTTTTGAACTTCTTTGTTTGTATTGGAAATCCCTATCTTGATGAAGTGGTAGGGATTGATACAACCTTCTTCATTGTAGTCCATTAGTGAACTGAAAAATATGAGATAAATAGGCTTGTCATTTTCTTTAATCTTCTTTTCTGAAATTATTAATTTCTCTTTTAAAATTATTTGGGAAATAATTTAATTCACTTAAATTAATTCCTGGGTATATATTCTCTATTAGTCATGCATGGAAAGCTTTATAAACAAATATTATATCAGTTCCTTTTAAGATATTGAATTTACTTCCTTTAAAAAATTCCTTATTTGTGGTGTAGAACTTCATTTTTTCAATATGTTCTTGAGTAGATTTTCTAGCCAAGTTATAGAGATTCAACCATTATGGTTTGGTAAAGTTTCTATATTGGTCTTTTTCATCTCCAATAATTGGTGAATTTCTGGGAGATATCTCCTTAAATAACACTGAATGCCTTACTGTTTTTGATGTCTTTGGGAGAGATGATTCCCTAAAAACCACTAGAAGCCTTTCTATTTTCCTAGATTTGTCAATCTTCTTGGGACTGTTAGTTGCTGTTGTAATGCTATAGAATAATTTCTTACTATCTTTTTTGGAGTTATTAGTTTTGGTGTTTTGTAATTGGTATAACTGCCTTCAGCTTCTATTTTATTGGTGAAAGCTCTATAAGTTATTCCACTAATTCCTAGAATATATTTACTAGCATCTGCCCAATTGTTATGAATTCCTAGTTTTGGGCTATTATAGACCATATAAACCTTTTTTAGCCTCATTTGTCCATTTGAGTTTTTTTGGTATTAGAGATTTTATTTTCTTTTGAACTGTTAGGTTCTTCCTTTTCATTTTGAATTCTTTCTTTAGAATTTTCATCTTCTTTATATTGAATCTTTTCCTCTTTTGAGTTTTTGGACTTTAAGAGTTATTTTGAACAATTAAGTTCTTCATGTTTATTTCTTGCCTCCATAAGATATTTCTTAAGGTATCTTGAGTTGTTCCTGTAGGATTTTTATCTCTTTTTTCTTTATCTTGATCTTGATGTCATGATGTTCCATTCCTGAAAGCATAAAAATAATTAGAGGTACTAATTCTCTAGTAAGAGCATCTGCTAGGATATTCTTATATCCTAGAAGATGTTTAACATCAAACTTGTAATGGTTGAACCATTGTTTCCACCTAACTAATCTCCCTTGTTTGTAATCACTTGCAATATTAATTCTTAAGAAATATCCAAAAAATTTGTTATCTGTTCTTACAATGAATTTGAAACTTATAATATATATTACAAATTTCTTAATGGCTCTTTTAATAGCTAAATATTCTTTTTCATTGGTGTGGTAATTTAATTATAGACATTGGAAAGATCCTGATGTATATCTACAAAGATATTCATCTTTTTCATTTACTTTTGCTTTCAAAATTGCTCCCCAATATTCTTGTCACTACTACAAAAAGGGGCATTAAAGTCGATTAAAAATCGACTTTAAACCAATTTAAAGTCAATTCGCTGAACCGACTTTAAATGAAATGACTTAAAATTTAAAGTCGGTTCGCGCGAACCGACTTTAAATTTTTTTTTTTTTACAAAATTTACTAATTTTCTATTATACCCAAATTAAAACCTGTATAACTAAATAATAGCAAAAAAATAAAAATAAAATCAGTTTAACAAATAGTTTAAATAATACAAATAATTAAAAAATAAAATATTAATTAATAGTAGAAAAATTACCATGGTGTTGTTCTATATTATTCAAGATCATCATATTCTTCTCCTGATGTTATAATACAAACCTACATATATAATAAAAAAATCTATACACATAAATAATAACACATAATAACAGAAATACAAAAAATTATACACATATTTAATAACACATAATAACAAAAATACAAAAATATATACACATAAATAATAACACATAATAACAGAAAAAATATGAATAATAAGTGCGTAGGATTAATAAAAATACTTACAAGAGTAAATGAAGTGACAAAATGAAGGAAATGAAGAAAAAATCATGTTTTGTAAGTGAGAAATGAGTATAAATGTTTTGAGTATTTTGCTCAAAAAAATAGGAGATCTAAAAGATTAGTTATAGAGGAAGAAAACCCACTAACCGGCGTTGGAATTGGTGGTTGTAGGTGGCCATAAAATGAGAAAGAGTAGAGGAGAAGTGTAAGAGGTTTTGGGTTTTTGAGAGTTATACAACGCTTGGAATAGTTTCTATTTGGGGAATAAAGAAGAGAAAATAATTTATTCACGTGTGTAGCATCGGTTCTAGGTGTCAACCGATGCTATGCTACGTGTGTAGCATCAGTTCCAGGTGTCAACCGACACTACGCTACGTGGATAGCGTCGGTTCTAGGTGTCAACCGATGCTACGCTATGTGGATAGCGTCAGTTCACCATATCAATCGACTCTATCCATGTAGCGTAGCATTGGTTGACACCTGGAACCGACGCTATCCATATAGCATAGCATCAGTTGACACCTAGAACCGACGCTATGTCCACGTGTAGTGTCAGTTCAACACATCAACCGACGCTACGTTCTACGTGGATAGCATCGGTTCTACACCGAACCGACTTTAAATTCATTAAAAGTTGGTTTTTTCCAAAAACAAACTTTACATATCGACTTAAATACCCCTTTTTGTAGTAGCGTGTGAAGGATTTGTTTCAATTATCAGTTTATCATATGGTTTTGGATGGTACAAAATTGGCAAATTTTTTATCTTTGCTTTTACTTTGTCCACATACATAGTATCTTCTTCTATCCATTTCCGGATATGGTCTTTTTTTCAATTTTTCTTGTACAGGTTTTCATATTTTTGTAAGTTTCTTGATATATACTTCTGCATATGTCAAGCATCCTAGAAATCTTTGTAATTTATTTTTGTCTTTTAATTCATTAGAAAAACCTTGAATATTATTTGGTATATGAGGTTGTAAATTATGTTTTTCATTTTCAATTTCCAACCCTAAATACTTAATTTTCTTTTGAGTAAGTACTACTTTCTTTTATGAGAGTACAATGCCTTATTTCCTGCATTTTTGTAGAATATTAATAATATCCAAATAGTGTTTATTTAATTCATTACTAAAACCCAAAATATCATCTATATAAATACAACAAATATTTTATAATTTCTTAAATATGTTATTCATATACCTTTGAAAAATTAATGGAGCTTGTTTTAATCCAAATGGTACAACAATCCATTGGAATTATCCTTGAGGGAAACTAACTATCGTTAATTTTTGAGATTCTTCATCCAATCTTATTTGCAAAAATCTGCTTTTGCAATCAAAAGTTGAGAAATATTTCTTTTCTTTTATTAATGATAATAATTATTCTTTTTTTAGAATGAAGTATTCATCATCAATGGTTTATTTATTTAATACTTTTAATTTTATTACCATTCACTTTTTTCCTATTCTTTTCTCAGCATATTTTTTCAACTAAGAATGCTAGAGTAGAGTGAGGTGAATTACTTGGTATTATGACTTTCAATTCTAAAAGTTCTTGAATTTGTTTTCCAAATTTAATCATGTCTTCTGGAGTATAAATCATTAGTTTTACTCTTATGTCCTTGCTAGGGTTTCTTAATTTTATGTTGACAATTGTCTTAGATTTATTTATTTTTGGATCCAAAGGATTTTTTTGAACTGACTATTTTTAATAGTTTTCTAATGCTTATTAGGACTTTGTCTTCATATATTTTATTAAAAAAAGAGTTTTGTTTCTCTTCTATATCTAATGAAATATTTTTTAAATAAGGTTTTTACTGCTCTATCTCACCACATTTTTACTTTTTATGTTGTTGCATAAAAGTTGGATTTGATATAACTAAAGCTTTTTTTTTATGCATAGATGGTATCACCATCTAGTGTTGTTAGACTTATTTTTCCTAAATATTGTGTAAAATATTGATATAAGTTTAGGAAATCATTTTCTATTAATAAATCAACTCTTGTTTTCTGTTAATATATGGTAAGAATGTGAAACTTTTCTCCTTCTATCATTATATCTGTATCTTTTAAAGCCTTATTAAGATTAATTGTAGTTATTATTAGCAATTCTTACAATTAAATATTTTGGTGCTTATTTCTAGTGTTCATCTAAAAATGCATATTTACTTGCTACACACATACTAGTTCTTGTATCTATATATGTATGTTAATGATAATTGGCATAGCCTTTAAATTTTAGTCCTACTTTAATGTAGTTAATATTTAGATTTTTAATACTATACAATTCATTCATCTTCTAGTGAAGAGTATGATGAGTGCTTAAAAAAAACTAAAATTATCATGATTTAATGTACTTTAATTAATTAAATAGATTTATATTTGTATGATTTTATCATATTTTTATATAAATTTATCTTTTTGGAATCACGACTATTTTTTATTATTTTTTAGGTATTTTAATTCAAAAATAACTTCAAGACTCGAAGAAAAATACTGGAGGTAATACATCACAAATGTGTTGAGAAAAAAATAAGGAAAAGTCAAAAAGATGGAAAAATTGGATAAAATGGATCAAAATGATAAAAAATGTCAAAAAGGCCAAAATCCTATGCGCAGGCGCCCATTCAAGACGAGTCCTGCACGCATGCCCAAAACACGCCCACATACGTGTAGCCAACACACACATAGCACACACCTTCTTACGCCCAGCACACATTCAACACACGCCATGCCGCTTACCACACATGTCAACACATGCCCGCGCTGTGTCCCGCGAGTGACAAACGCCCATCTATTGTAAATTTTGGGCCCCACAGGCATGGCAACCTGTCCAAACAAATCCAAAATCAATTTTTGAATTATTTTCCCACTGTTTTTGGCATTTTCCTCACCTATAAAGGAAATCTCTTCCCCCATCCCAAAACACACAATTTTCTCAACTCTTTCTCTCTCTAGAAAGTTTTTTTAGTTTTTAGTTTTAAAGTTCTTCTCTTTTTGAGAAGAACTAGCTATGCTTTTATAGATTTTTATTTTTTGATTCAATAAACATAAATGCAAATCTGTTTGGAGGTTTTCCAACAACAGAATTAGCATCAAAGTTCTGTAAGGATTCTTTTGAGGTATAATTTTAAAATGAATTCTTTACAGTTATTTTTTATGTTTTATTCTTGTATGTTATGCTTAATTTGTCTGTGATTAAATTCAACATGACTGGTTATTTATAAATATAATATAATAACAACGTTGTTATACTTGCAAAATATTAAATAGGTAAAATATTTCTCTAAAATAAATTGATTTTGTTTTTATTCAAGATTTTATATTAAAGATGTTAGAAAGAAATATATTATGCTTAAATCTGAAAATTAGATTATAAGGTTTAATTATCCAGTCTGATTTAGAGTAGTGTCTGGTAGTTAGAATGAAGTTCTATTTTCAAAGTTTTTATAAGAACTATTATTCGAAAATATATTTACAACATATTTTCAGTAATGGTTTTAAAACTTGAACGTTAGTACTCAAATAATTAAATTCTTAAGTTTAATTTGGACACCTTAAATAAAGTTTAAAATGTCTAACCCCACCAAATGTGTCATTTAAATGGTTCATTTTTAATGTCTTAGAAAAAAGAAATTAATTTAACTAACCAAATTAATTATTGACCACACTCATAGGTGTTAATTGATTTGTTTAATTAATAAATAATATTTTATGGTATTCATATAAAAAAGGGAGAATCAATAAATATTAATTTATATCTTTAATAACCTAAATAATATAAGCAAACATAACTAACTTAATTATTATATTCATAAATACTCCACTGTTATAAATGATAAAAAAATGCATTATTGTTTATTGAATCCATATCCATATCTATGCTTATTTTCTGTTATTAGATTAGGAAACACAAAAACCAAAATATCGTGACAAGATATTTAGGATTTAATTTAATTTTTAAAATTTTGAATAATAAATTAAAAATCACATATATTTCTCCCTTAGATCGACCTTAGGAGTATACTTGTCATTTTCTATAAAATAATTTGTGCACTTGCGAGATTTTTACAAATATAAAACTAAAGTATTTGCAAGATTGGTATTGCATGCCAATCTTGTTCATCAAAGTACTTATAATTTTGAGTGTTCATATTATGAGTCAGTTTTTTCTTCTAATAGATAAATACTATCAGGATCATCTATACCAGATTCCTCGATCATTTTGAAAGCTGCCTCTAAGATTTTTTTCTTTTTATGGAAATTTCTTTTTAAATTCTTTCCTATGTTGAAACCTGCTTGGACATTCATTGGCATAAAGTCTTTCTTCATTATAGATCCAACATCTGCACTTTTTCTTTCTTGAAATGCAATAATTCCTTTTTAGGAGGTTTATACCTCTTTATTCTAAAATATATTTTCTTGTAGGTTTCCCTATTAAATCTTCTTCTATATTTTCATAAATCTTGTTTTTTGAATTTATATTATTTAAAGCTTTTATAGTTTTTATATTTTTGTTTATAAGGTTTTATATTACATCCATATTTTTCTAGTATTCTAAAATCTCTTGTATTACAACAGATTTTATTATTCTCTCTTATTTATTTATATTTATTTATTTCTTGACATTTAATAATTATCCAACTTTTAAGGGTTCTTACTATTCTACCTAAGGTGTTTGGTATAGTTTCTCTATTTCTCTGTTCCCAACTTTCTGTTAAGGTATTATGTAGTGTTTCAAGTAATTTTTGAAAACAAATTTCTTTATAAGTTGTTTGCATAGAGAGTGGTCATTTATTTTAATACATTTCATATTCACAAATAAAAGAATCTATGTAACAAATGTCACAAATATCTATATTTTTTAGATGCCATATAGCGTCATTGATTTCATTTTCACTAGATTCAGTGATAGCTCTTTCTTTATCTTATCCAATAAATTCCTTGTATATTTTATTTAGTACTATATCTAAGTATTCTCTTCCTATTAAAGCATTCCCTTGCATTAATAAATATTGTTGGTTTGTTAAATTTGAAAACCATACTTTAACATTTCTTGTCATTTTATGAGCTATTAATACCCTACAAATTGAAGGGTTTGTTTATGTAGTTTGAGAGGTTTGTATGAGTATATTCATACCACTAAGGCTTTCTTCCTATCTCTTACACACTCTAAATCTAAAAGATCAGACTTATAATTATCATAGAGTTTGAATTATACTAGGATACTTCTTCTAATTCTCCAATGCAATCCTTCTTCCATTTTGGGTGGTTGTCTTCTTTTATCTGTGGCACCAGGTTCCTCTTTCCTTTACCTATTTCTTTCTCCCCTATACGGGTTAGATGTTCCTTCTTGATAAGGGATTAGCAATGAAATTGGTTTCATATGATCTTTTGGGGTCATAATTTCTGGTTCAAAATCTGTTTCACTGATTACTATCATATCTTCTTCTCTTTGTTTGTACAAAGTTTTTCACTATAATGTTCTTATAGTTTTTCATTAGTTAGTGTTAATAAACTAACTAATTTTTCTATATCCCTATTTTAAGAATTCATGAATTATTTCTCTAATTTTTTCTATATTCCATCAAATTGAAATTATATATTTTTTCTCAGATTGCTTTTCATTTTTCTCTTCTCATTTTTAGGAATTAGGGCATCTAATCTACTAGGTGGTTATTCTTTTAATTCTTCTAAGAGATCATATTTATGACAAATAATTTCAGTATTTCTATGTATGTTATATATATCTTTTTTTAATTATGTAAATTCCATGTGTATGTTTTGTTGTAGTTTATTATAACCACATTCCTTTATTTTCTTTAATAATTCTTTTTGTATTTCAATTATGTCATGTAGGTATTTTATAATTGATTCTTCAACTAAATCCATTTTCTTTGTTAAAATTTTTAAAGTTTCAAATAATGTTGTTTGATTTTTTGCTAAGTCTACTAGATTTCCATTTACTTCTAACTGTATATTTTTTATTTTTTTATCTAAACATTATTATTTTCCTAATATAACATTATGAACTAATGTATTCATTATTTTGACTTCATTTTTTAGTTTTTCAATTTCTTCCTGGTTAAAGGTTTCTTCTTCCTCGTCTATTAAAATAAATCTTAGCATATTATTATTTTTGACAACATTACTTTTTCTCCCTATTATTAAGGGGTTTTCCTTGATATCTAAATGTCATTCCTTTGGTACTTTAAAATCTATTAGTATTTCTAGTTTTATTATTTGTCCAAGTTTTTTAAAAGTTTTGTCTATTTCTATAAATTTATTTTGTCAATATATTGAGCTATTATGACTATTTGTTAAAGAATATGTTACTAGATAATGTATTGAAAATATATGATTTCTTTTTTTCATTAAATATCTTATTTCAAATTCATAAGCTATACTTAATACTTAGTTTAGGTTTTTATTATGGATATTAACAGCAAACTTGGGATATGTTATAAATTTTAACTTTTAGTATCCTAAGTTATCATTGATAATTACCAGTAAAACATCTTTTCTATTTATCATTCTGTTATCTAATAATGCTATTTTTATTAGTATATTTATTCTTTCTCTAAAATGATATTTTATTAATATTTGAATTCCTCTTAAATTGATGTATCCTATTTTTTATTTATCTTTTTGGGGAATTTTGGATAACTTATTTATATAGTTTTTTTATCAATTAACGGTATGATATACATTCTTTTTGCATCTGTTGTATTAATACTTATTTTTTTATTACTTATTTTATAATAAATTATGTCTTTTTTGGAGAATAATTTTCTTGGAAATGAAAATGATGGATCTTTAAATTTATCTCATTTTTTAAAATTTAATTTAATTTTTTGTTTACTTATTATCATTTCTTATGAATAATATCATGAAATATCTTCTTATTCTAATCTTAATGTTTATAGGTTTATTATTTCTTTTTCTAATTTAGTAATGTTACTATTCATTTATGTTAAAGTTAATTTTGTTATGTTTGAAGAATATTTTTAAATTTTTTAAAATTTTAAGAATATTTTTGAAGATACAAAACTCCAGGGTATTTTTTATAATAATCCTTACACTAAATTACCTTTATAAATTGTTTTCTTGAATTCTTGAATCGGGGATGCTTCTGAAACCAACAAAACCCATACCCCAATTCAGTTATTTTTCACGTTTTGTTTGCTTGCCGTTTAGGTATCAATTCCGTTAGAGTGTGTAATCCACGTGAAATTTATAGCTACAGCTTTTAATTTATATATACAAGCTCTTCAACGAAAGTACCAAGCTTCATTGCCAAATTAAACAAGCTAGAGAAGAAATATGACTGGTAACAGAAAGGTTTATTCACAAAGAAGCATACCTTTTTCATGGGAACAGAAGCCTGGAATCTCCAAGATTACCCTCAAACAAAACCCTTTAGATTCTAATCTACAAGCCCTTGATTTAACTTGTGCTTCTAATTTCTATTCTTCTTCTTCTTCTTCATTACCATCACAATCTATGAAAGCTTCACATCAAGTGCTGGCTCCTAAAAGCCATATTGAGAGTGGAAAGGTTTCTTCTGCAACTTTTGAAGTTCAGGATAAAACACTTCCCCTTCCACCATGTAGATTACATAATCAATATGATTCACTAAGAAGCTCTTCTGAAAAGGTCAATATAAATAGTAGATCATGGCAACAAGACCCTTTTGTTATGGCTTATGAAGAATGTACCAAAAGTAATGTCAAAAGAGATTATGAATTGGGTTTTGAGGGTAAGAAGAGTCATGCCGTAGTAATTAATGGGTTTAAAGTGATAATGAAATGTAAGTCTCTGTTTTCTTGCAAGAACTCATGTGATGTTAGAGAATTGCCAAAGCTTCCTCTTTTTTCTAAAGATAAGATTAAGAGGTTAATTAGATGATTACATATTTATAATTTAATCTTTGTTGTATATATATATTAGTCCTATCTAGAAAAAGAACTGAAATTAGATTACTTTTGTCAACTATCATCTTATATGCTCTGCTCTGAATGTAACAATATGAGATATGAACCAGTTTTTAGAAAAAGATATGAACCATCTTATATGTTCTGCTCTGATGTTAAAATGTTTTCGTTGTTAATATTTATTAATAAATTTTAGAAAATAATATTGTTAAAATTTATAATAATAATAATAATAATAACACATCAATAATATTAAATAGAATCAAATTAAATTACATTTAATATTTAACATATCTAAACTGTATTTTAATTTGAACGTCGTTTAAAATAAAATAATATATTATTTTTATAGATCGTTAAAATGCATAAAATAGACATAAAATATATTATTTTTATAATTATAAATTTTAAGTATGTTATTTTTGTGATTTTTCTTCCTTATAAAAATATCATTAAATTTTAGATTGTTATAAAACTACTAACAAATTTTAAATTTTGTTAAACATTTTAACCGTCAGGGTACTTATGTGACTTTTTTTCTTTAATTTTTGATAAATTTTAATTAAGATGTTACTTATGTCACAATTAAAATTTGAGGGTAGTTTTTGTTGCGGTTGTTTTCAAATGATTTAAACCACTTTCAAATAAGGTTGATTACTTTCATAATAAGTAGTTTCAAAAAATTTAAAAACATTATTTTATAAAACTAGTTTACATGCATGCTCATATTCTACGTTAATTATTAAATTGTATGCTTAAATACTTCTAAATTTTTTTGTGCCAAATACTTTCGTGCTTTTCTTTGAACCACTTCTCATTACACTAGTGCAAGTCCAAATATAATATGTTTAAAGTATGAGTTGATTTGCTTGAGGTCTGTAATATATTATGTATCAAATGACAACTTATCAGTATTGAATTGGATATAAAGTTTACAATGTATAATGGTGTATATCATGTTTAGATAAAAAGCATTTTCTAATTTATTCATTCAGGGCTAGCAAGACTTATTTTCCTCTTACTTATTCTTCTAAGCAGATCATAAACTTTATTAATTATTTATATATAATTCATATATGATAAGTTAAGTCTATTATTTCTTAGAACCCATGAAACCTCAAATCCCCTTAATGAATTAATTAGTAAGGTTGATTCTTCTAAAAAAATGTTTTGCCTCCAAAGTGATTGAAGTAGTATTGTTGTGAAGACATTTTATCACATTTTGACAATCTCCCTCAACAATTATGTGATGCCATCCAATGGAGTTTGCTAAACCTATGGCTAAGGATGCTACCTTTGCTTCCATGACCTCTGAAGAAATAGCAAGCATGAGTTTGGTCCACATATCTACCAAATTACTGTATGAATCTCTTGTTATGACTGCTATTCAAACTCATAACACTGCTATTAAATTTTGGCGATTCATTCTTAAATTACAAGTTATTTCTCATTCCCCAAAAACATCAAAATGTCAGGATTATGGCTAAGGTAATTCTTGTTTAGCTTGCTTTCATATGATTAGAGCATCTGGTGTTTTAAGGATAAAATTGTAGAAGGAAATGATACTATAATTCTGAAATTGCTGCAATAGTATGCCTTCTCTCCATTTGAACCATAAGCAATGAGTTTATTGTAAAGAAAAACAATCAAGAACTAGCACAAATCGAAAACGATCAGAAAAGAAGGCACAAAAGTTTTATGTGATTCAATTCACAATTCGTGAAACTAATCCATGAGAGGAGCCAATCCTTCCATTCCACTAAACTTATATCAAAATGTACACCCTCTTGCAGTTCACTTCATGAACTCCCATTACATGAGCACATCACTCTCTGAACTCTCATACAAGAATCAACATAAGAAATTTCAAACCTCAAGTTTGAAAAATAAGTAAAAATGACAATAATAACAAATGTGATAGTAATGGAGGTGCCAATTCAGTAGAAGACTAATAAAATATAATAGTCTAACATTGTCTTAACTTCAATGTCGTTTTCATGTTTTTATTGTTGTAGCCTTTTATTGCGCTTTCTTGTGGTTATTGAAAATAGATTCATAAAGCCGTTAGTGAAACGCAAAGAAAGAGTGCTATTGGTTATGCATTTAATCTTAAATTCCCCCTCCTTACCAGAATATCAAAGAACAGAGAAATAAAAAATACATAACACAATAATTATAGTGAAAATTTTAAATTGGAGAAAAACCAATTTCGTTGTCAAAAGACAACTAGAGAAAAAATTTACTATGTGAAAAATTGTTACAACCACATTCTCAGTAATTTTTTCACACACCCAAAAGACAAAAGTAATTATAAGTCCAAGATAATTTTCTTACAAAATTCTCTCACTCAAAAACTTCTCATACAAGTTTTTTTTCTATTTTTAGGATGATTAACAATGAAGAAATGAAGCTATATTTATAGCCTTCAAGTTCCCATTTCATATGCCAAATATTTCTTCATTCACTAAAATTGGGTTACCTAATTTTTTCATTCTTCATTCAAATAAGATTAGACACCTCCATCTTTGATAATATAAGAAGCCACCTTCCATGAATTTTCTTCTAGATTAAGCACCTCCTATTTTGATTAACAAACCCAATATTATTTTTAATTAATCACAACAATCTCCACCTTGATTAAAATTAAACATAGTTACCGTTACAACACTGTCTATTCGAACAGTTATAATTCTCTACACCAAGAATTATCATATTCCACCATAAAGAGTACACCCATTTAGAATTAATCACCAATTTTAAGAATTTCACATTGGCTCATGTCGAAAAACTTGCTGAAATTTATGGTGCAACTCCCACACTTAGTTTTCTCGAGAGTTCCTCAACCATCAACATCCTTTCCACCACAGACCTTACATCTATACCAAGCCAATACCCATGTGCAAACTTGTGGATCTGCTAGCAATAACACTCCCTCTTTCATGGCAATATTTGGAGACTAGTGGCATGCCATGAGGATGCACATGCACTTTTTAAAAAGCATCACCATAGTCTTCAAAAATAGACATACTGTTAGCATTATCGTCGATATTTGAGCTTCTTATTGAATTAGTTCTACTCTTAGGACAATTTCTTTTGAGGTGCCCATATTTTCCACTCCCCCAACACACTATCTTCTCTTTCTTCCAACTGTTAGCTACCAATGCTGAATTTTCAGGGGAAATATTATTTCCACCACTCAGTCTTTTTTCTTTAGAAAACAACTTGTTACTAACTTCTAAAAAGATTATTTTCTCCTTTCCATGAATCAAGATAGGTTTCATGTGTTCATAAGAAGATGGAATAGACTAGATGAGCCTTAAAGCTATATCTTCATCATTAAATTTAACTCCAATGGTTTCTAGTTGAGAGATAATACCATTGAGAACACTGAAATAGTCAGACATAATAGTTCCTTCATTCATACAAAAAGTATGAAACTGCTCCTTTAGATACACCCGATTTGAGACGCCTTTTGCCTGATACATTTCTTCAAGCTTTTCCCAGAGTTCTTTGGCCATAGATATTCCATGCACATTTGCAAGAATATTTTTGGCCAAACAAAGTCGAATTGCACTTACAGCTCTTAGATCAAGATCTTCCCAATCTCCATCACTTATTCCGATTTTACTAGACTCAATACTGGTAACATGGGCTGGTTTCCCCTTTAACGCCTTGCATAACCTGTATTGGATAAAAAAAATCTTTGACTTATACTTGCCACAAGCCAAAATTAATTCTCTCATCAAATTTCTCAATATCAATCTTGACTCTTGACATTTATGCTTCTTTCTTTGAAATTGGCTTTGATACCAGTTGTTAGGAAGTTTGGATCAAATGGTATAATCTTAAATTTCCCCTCCCAAGATCCTCATTATCAGAATATCAAAGAACATAGAAATAGAAAATACACAATACAAGAATTATAGTGGAAACTCCAAATTGGAGAAAACAATTTTCGTTGTCAAAAGGCAACCATAGAAAAAATTCACTATGTGAAAAATTGTTACAATCACGCTCTCAGTAATTTTCTCACACACCCAAAAGACAAAAGTAATTACAAGCTCAAGAGAATTTTCCTACAAAATTCTCTCACTCAAAAACTTCTCATACAAGTTTTTCTCTATTTTTGGAATGATTAATAATGAAGAAATGAAGTCATATTTATAGCCTTCAAGTTCCCATTTCATATGCCAAACATTTCTTCATTCACCAAAATTAGGCTACCTAATTTTCTCATTATTCATTCAAATAAGGTTAGGCACCTCCATCTTTGACAATATGGGATGCCACATTCCATGAATTTTTTTCTAAATTAGGAACCTTCTATTTTGACTAACAAACCCAATATTATTTTTAATCAATCACAATAGAGAATGAAGGATGAGCAAGACATTTTTGATATAAAATAATATTTTCTATAAAACTTTGCAAAGCTATATGATGTAGTATGTCTATACATGTTCCACATTGCTTAGGAAGTCAAGAAGCGATGTGCTTATAAAGGATTTATTCTCTTACATGGTATGATACATTTTGGGGTTTTTCTCTAAAAGTAAAGCCATGAAGTCCCGTTGAACTCGTAGTTATTGACTAAAGTAGACAATGTCATACCATGAGTAATGGGTCCCATCCCACTATTAGTGGAGGATTTCTCCCTCTTGTATGAGATGGTATCAGAGTCATTACCCAATTGAATAATATGGGCTTGTATCCTTACGAGGATGTAAGGCTCCCTAAGGAGGGTTGTATGATACAGTGTGCCTGCATATATCTCACATTGCTTAGAAAGCTATATGGTAATGTGCTTACAAAGAGTGCTTCTTTCACATGGTGTGACATATTTTAGGATTTCTCCCTAAAAACAAAGCTATGAGGTCCCATTGAAATATCGAGTTATGGCCGAAGGCTCACTAACCTAGTAATTATACACCAAAGCAAACAATCTCATACCACATGGAGTGTGTCCCACTCTACTACCATCAAAGAGTATCTCCCTCTGGTAGGAAGAAGCAATAAAATTGCAAGAAATGAGAACTATGAAATGAATTTTTTGATTGAAGTTAAGACAATTTTAAAATATTATATTTGATTAGTCTTCTACAGAAAATATTCTTTTACATCAAAACTAGCTTGCTCGTCCTTCACTCCCCAATCATATACTAATCCTATGCTTTGTGTTTGTTGCTAAACGCATAACCAACAACCCTCTTTCTTTGCATTACCTCTATGAAATTATTTTCAGTAATGACAAAAAGCAATAAAAGTCTAACAATAATTAAAAAATGAAAACGACATTGAAGTTAAGACAATTTTAAACTATTATATTTGATTAGTCTTCTAGTGAATTGGCTCCTACATTAGTCACCCATTCTTCAAAATATTTTTTCTAAAAATTCAATGTTGATGTAGTAATATCATTGGGAGGATGATAGGGAAAAATATCAACAACATTAAAAGTGTGGAAGAGTTTCCAATCCAAAGGGAGTCCAATGACATAAGAATTGTCATTGATCTTCTATTCAATTGGAAATGGACCATTTTCTTGTTCTAGAACTTAACATAACTATGAGGCAGACGATGCTTGTTAAGATATACCTATACATTCCACCCACATGTAAGGGAAAGAAAATAAAAATGTTAGGTGCAACCACATTTGACAAATGCATCAAATATTTTTGTGGCTAAAATTTGACCAACTATGCGGTTAATTTCTGGCCACATAAGGGATAGCAAATTTTGGTTGTAAATAGACAATGTTTTTGCCTTAGAGAGACACCAAAAAAAGAGAATCAAAGTAAAGCCAAAGGAACGATTTCCCTTGATGAAAAATAGTGTGTGTATGTGAGAGAGTGCGAGAGAGTGCGAGAGAGTGCGAGAGAGTGCGAGAGAATATTTTAGAAAAATATTTGGGATATTTTTCTAAAAAAGGAGTGACAAAATAGTGAGTTTGAGAAACACTTGTGTGTCACTATTTTGGATTTATTTCAATTTTTTGTATTAACTCTCATGTTGTACTCATTAATTTTATTAGTGGAAGAAATATTTTTCGAAGTTTGTCCCGTGGACGTAGCCCAAATTAAAAGGTGAACCACGTTAAATTACCAGTGTCATTTGTTGAATTTATTTTATTTTTTAACCAGCTATGCCCAACAATTGGTATCAGATCTGGTCTAGTAAAATTCTTAGTATACTCTATGGTTGCAACATAGATTGATCTGCCACATCAAACGAGATTTTATTAGGTTCATGGATACCACAGTTGAATGGCTTAGTTAAAAGGATGAACATAACATAATGTAGAGAGTCAGATGTTTTCTCTCACATGAAAAGTTTCTTAAAACTTTCTGGGGTGAAGCCATACTCATAGTTGCACATGTGTTGAATCTTTCACCATGTACTCTTCTTAAGATGGATGTTCTAAATAAGATGTGGTGAGGAAAGGATGTTTCCTATGATCATCTGCGAGTGTTTGGCTATAAAGCATTTATTCATATCCCTAAGGATGAGAGATCCAAACTTGATGCCAAGATAAGACAGTGTATTTTTATTGGTTATAGTCAAGATCAATTTGACTATAGATTTTATGATCTGGTTGCAAAGAGACTTGTTAGGAGCCGTGATGCTGTATTTGTTGAAGACGAGACCATTGAAGATATTGCCAAAATGAAGAAGGATGTTCCTAATTCCAATGGTGACTCATTAGATTTGGAATTAATACCTTCAACATCAGTGCCAAGACAAGTTGGAGATGGAGATCAAGTTTATCCACCTAATGAAGATGATGCTCCTATAGAAGTTGGTTTTGAAGATGAGGGAGATGATGGTGTTCATTATCCAACATCAACACCTGTGGCTTTTTCCGTTTCACTAAGAAGAAGTGATAGACTGAGACGACCCTCTACCACATATCCTCCATATGAGTATGTAACTTTCACTGATGGAGGAGAACCTGCGAGTTATGAAAAAGCCATGAATGAAAAATCCAAACAAAAATGGATTGAAGCCATGCAAGATGAGATGAACTCCTTGCACGAGAAAAAACTTTTGAGTTGATGAAACTGTCCAAAGGGAAGAGGGACAAAGAAAAGGAGTTGACTTTGATGAGATTTTCTCACCAGTTGTGAAAATGATATCCATTAGTACCGTGTTAGGGTTAGTTACAAGTTTTGACTTGGAGGTTGAGCAAATGGATGTCAAAACTACCTTCCTACATTTGATTTGGAGGAAGAGATATACATGGAGTAGCCAAAGGGTTTCAAGGAAAAGGGAAAATAGGATTATGTTTGCAAATTGAAGGAAAGCCTCTACAGCTTAAAACAGGCACTAAGACAATGGTACAAAAAGTTTAAGTCTGTTATAGGGGAGTAAGGCTACAAAAAGACTACTTCAGACCATTGTGTTTTATGTAGAAATTCTCTGAATGATTTCATTATTCTTTTGCTTTATATGGATGATATGTTGATTGTTTGCCAGAATATTTTTAGAATCAACAACTTGAAAAAGTAGTTGAGTAACTCTTTTGCCATGAAAGACTTGGGGCCAGTAAAGCAAATTCTTGGCATACGTACTATTAGAGATAGAGGCACCAAGAAATTATGGTTGTTATATGAGAAATACATTGAAAAAGTACTTCATAGAATTCATATGGACAAGGCTACAGTGATTAGTTATCCTCTTGCTAATCACTTTAAGTTAAGTTCTAAGCAGAGTCTTTCTACAAACAAAGAGAAGGAAGAGATGAAAAAGGTTTCATATGCTTCAACAGTTGGAAGTCTAATGTATGCCATGATTTGTACACAATCAGATATCGCTTATGTAGTTGGAGTTGTGAGTAGATTCTATTCAAATCTTGGAAAGGAACATTAGGCTACAACGAAATGGATTTTCAGGTATTTTTGAGGTTCTTCCAAAATATTCCAACGTTTTGGAAATGAAAAACCTATGTTAGTTGGATACACAGATGTAGATATAGCTGGCGATGTGAATTCTAGAAAATCCACTTTAGGTTACCTGATTACATTTGCAGAGGGAGTTGTGTCATGGTAGTTAAAGCTACAAAAATATGTTGTACTATCCATTATAGAAGCAGAGTTTATAGCAACAACAGAAGCATGTAAATAGTTGCTATGGATTAAAAAGTTCTTGAAAAAAGTTGGGTTGTAATAAGACAGTTATCTATTTTGTGATAGTCAAAATGATATCCACCTTGGAAAGAATACCTCATTTCATTCGAGATAAAAACATATTGTTATGAGATATCACTGGATTAGGGATGTAATGGAGAAGAAGCTACTACATCTTGAGAAGATCCATACAAAGGAAAATGGATTAGTCACGTTGATGAAAATTATTTAAAGAGAAAATTTTGAATACTGTCATTTAGCTACTGGATTGGTAGAGCCCTCCATGTAGTTGGGAAGGGGAGATTTGTAGGTCCCGAATACATGGAATCAGAAGAAAATAAAATTGTTAGGTGTAACCATATTTGACAAATGCATCAAATATTTTTGTGGCTAAAATTTGGACAACTATGTGGCAAATTTCTAGCCACATAAGGGATATGCAATGTTTTTGCCTTAGAGAGACATACCAAAAGAAGAGAAGCAAAACAAAGCTAAAGGAATAATTTCCTTTGATAAAAAATAGTGTTATGTATGTGAGAGAGTGTAGGAGAATATTTTAGAAAAATATTTGGGATATTTTTCTAAAAGAGGAGTGACAAAATAGTGAGTTTGGGAAACACTTGTGTGTCACTATTTTGGGTTTATTTCAATTTGTTGTATTGCCTCTCACTTTGTACTCATTAATTTTATTAGTGAAAAAAATATTTTTCGAAGTTTATTCCATGGATGTAGCCCAAATTAAAAGGTGAATCATGTTAAATTACCAATATCATTTGTTCAATTTATTTTATTTTTTACCCGCTATACCCAACAATACCATCACCAGATCTTCAACCTCAAAGACTTGATGTCTTCTTCTCTTATCAGTGTGTATTTTGTACTTTTCATTCATTTTTGAATATGAGCTCAAACTTGTTCATGAAACTATACATAATCTTTGACCTATGAGTAAGTAGACTTACTAACATGATTAGGAATGTTCAAGAGATCAACTAAATAATTGGGTTTGTTCAATGTAAACCACAGACAAAAGGGTTGTACTAATAGTCCTATTCATGATGCTATTCATAGCAAATTCTACTTGTAATAGTGTCGAGTCCCATTGCTTGGGGTTGTTGCTAACCAAACACCTAAACATATTATCCATTATTCTTTTCATAACTCTAGTTAATCCATTTTGATTGTGGATGGTATACACTACTAAAGTTTAGGATAGTCGTACAATTTCTTTGAAGAATATTGAGGCAGTGTGGCTGGCATCATTGATCTTTTTATAAGGAATTAGGAGCATCATATTTGAGAATATATCAACCATTACTAGAATGGAATCAACCCACTTTTGAATCATTGGAAGACCCATGATGAATTCCATACTTAGATCTTTACAAATGAAGTGAAGGACATGTAGTGGTGTATAGAGTCCTACATTAGTTGAACCCTCTTTTTTCACTTTGATAGATATGACACCTTTAAACATGGTTGGAAATATCTCTTTTAAGGTGTGGCTAGAAGTATCTCTCCTCTATGAGACTAATAGTCATGTACCTCCATTCATAAGCTGTTAATCCCCTTCATAGAGTTCTTTAATTAGTTGAACTCTTAGAGATGTGTAAGGGATGCAATGTTGGTTACCCTTGAAAAAGTTCCCTTCTTGAATGTAGAATTCACCTATGTTTTGGAAGTTCTTGCACTTGTGCCATAAATCTTGAAAAATTGTCTTTTGCATATTGTTCAAACTGTCTCTCAAAGATGATTAGTTTAGTTCTCAATGTGATAAGGAGTGAATGCTTACAACTCAATACATTAGCTTCCTTATTTTTGCCTAAATACATAAGAGAACTTTTGGAGAAAAATCACCCATCGTGCATGGACTTTTGATATGTTATTTTAAGAGTTAAGGAAATTTAAGGCTTGATGATCACTATGCAATATAAATTCCCTTTGAATCAGATAATGTTTCCTATCTCGATTATCATTATAAGGGTTTAGAGGTGGGGTGCGATCAACCCTACGCCTTTCGCAGTGGTGATCTTGTTGCTTTGCCATCAATTGTCGAGTGATAAGATTAAGTAAATGTTGGATTCCTTCAAATCTTTGGTCTATTCTATAAGATCATAATTCAATCCAAAAAAATTCAGAAAATCATATAAACGCAAAATTTCAATACAGTGGAAACAAAAATGGATTGAAAACATACCTCCTACCATTGATCAAATTTCAACACTTACACGGGAATTCTAATGGATTTTTGATTTGATGCTCTCACTGGTTTCTCACACTTACTTTCTGCATTTTGATGGTATATATGAATGAATAAGTGAATAGTGAGAGGACCCGATGCCTTTATAAAGGTTATGTGGTAACGAAACTTAATGAATAAATCCTATATTTATTCTTGGTCTAATTAAATATATATTTTCTCAAATAGATTAAGGTATACATGAATATGAGAAAATATCACAATATATAAGAGTTTCATTAATAAATTGTATATATATACATTTATAAAGTGGAAACAATTCCCATTTTCTCAACATGATCCTTAAATTTCAGTGGTGTCATGCCTTTAGTCAAAGGATCAGCAATAATCAACTTAGTGCTAACGTGCTCAATGACCACTCTTATGGCCAAGTATTTAATGTCGATATGCTTACTATGATTACCACTCTTGTTGTTCTTAGCCATAAACATAGTAGCTGAGTTGTCATAATACAATCTTAATGGCCTAGAAATATAGTCAACTACTATAAGCCCAAAAATGAAACTCTTCAACCATACACCATATGATGTGGCCTCAAAACATGACACGAACTCAACCTCCATAGTGGAAGTAGTAGTAAAGGACTAGTTAATACTTCTCTAAGACACGGCTCCACCAACAAGCATGAAAATGTAACCAAATGTTGATTTTTGTGAATCAACATAGCCAGGGAAGTTCGCATCAGAGTAGCCAATTACTTCCAGGTCGTCTCTTTGTCTATACATAAGCATATAGTCCTTGGTTCTTTGAAGGTACCTCATCACTTTCTTTATAGCTTTCCAGTGGTCAACACCTAGGTTACTCTAATATCTCCCTAGCATCCCAACAATAAATGAAATGTCAGGTCTGGTTTAGACTTGAGCATAAATCAGGTTTCCAACAGCTGAAGCATATGAAATGGCTTTCATCTGTTCTCTTTCAAAATTATTCTTTGGGCATTGGTCCAAATTGAACTTATCGGCCTTCACAATGGGAGTAACACTTGGTGAACAATCTTTCATCTGAAATCTCTCTAAAACATTATTGATATAGGTTTCTTGAGATAAACCTAAGGTGCCTCGAAGTCTATCTTTATGTATCTTAATGCCAATGACATAAGATGCCTCACCCATATCCTTTATATCAAAAATTTTAGAGAGGAATTGTTTTACCTTGTGTAGTAAACCCTTATCATTGGCTACAAGCAAAATATCATCCACATATAGCACCAAAAAACAAATCTTACTCCCACTAACCTTTTAGTATATACATTGATCCATGAAGTTCTCTTCAAAACCAAATGAAGTGATGACGTTATGGAATTTTAAATACCATTGACGGGAAGCTTGTTTTAATCCATAAATGGATTTATTAAACTTACAAACCAAATGCTCACCATCACTAGAGAAGAATCCTTTAGGTTGTTTCATATAAACCTCTTCCTCTAGGTTACCATTAAGGAAGGTCGTTTTCACATCCATTTGATGCAAATCCAAATCAAAATGGGAAACCAATGCCATGATCACACGAAGTGAATCTTTCTTAGATACAGGAGAAAATTTCACCGTCTAGTCGATTCCCTCCCTTTGAGTGAATCCTTTGGCAATGAGTCTTGCCTTATGTCTCTCAATGTTTCCTTGTGAGTTATTCTTTGTCTTAAAGACCCATTTACATCCAATGGCTTTCACACCATCAGGAAACTCAACGAGATCCCAAACTTGGTTAGATGCCATAGAATCCATGTCTTCTTTCATGGCATTGTACCATAAGTTTGAAACCTCAGAACTCATGGCCTGTGAAAGGGATTCGGGATCATCCACAACTCCAATGTTACAAGCAGATTCTTGTAGATACATAACATAATCAATACGAATCATTGATTTCCTTACTCTAGTAGATTTTCTTAATATTGCATCAATATTCTCCTAAGGAGCAAGATCATGTTGTTCAGTTGATTGTTCAACAACTACATGCATCTATTGAACTTCAACATCTACTGGATCAGGATCAACAACTTGTGGTACTTCCAGGACTGGTTTTTCAACACACATTTGTACTCTAGGCGTGTTGTTAACAATAACAATTAGTCCAATACTTGAAATGGCACATTGAGCATCTAAATGATCTTTCTCATGACCAATGTCGTGGGATCGATCACTCCCACTAATCAAGTAATTCTCAAGAAATTTTGCATTTCTTGATTCCATAAACCTACTCCTATGAGATGGACAATAAAACCTATATCCCTTAGACCTTTCGACATATCCAACAAAATACCCACTTATGGTCCTTAGGTCTAACTTATTTTCTTGTGTATTATAAATCCTCACTTTAGACTGGCATTCCCAAACACGCATATGTCACAAACGTAGTTTCCAACCTTTCCATAATTCAAATGGAATCTTTGAGACAACCTTAGTTAGAACTTGGTTTAATATATACACAGTCGTCTTTAAAGCTTCAATCCACAAGGATTTAGGAAGATTGGAGTTGCTAAGTATACTCCGTACCATGTTCAATAATGTTCGGTTTCTCCTTTCTACTACATTATTATGATCTGGTGAACCAGGCATAGTGTACTGGGTAATTATCCCATGTTCGTGAAGAAACTTAGCAAATGGACCAGACGCTTGTCCATTCTCAATGTATCTACCATAATATTCACCACCTCTATCTGATCTCATGACCTTTATTTACTTTCCGCATTGTTTCTCTACTTAAAATTTAAAGCTCTTGAAGACATCTAATGCTTCGCTCTTATTATGAAGCATATAGAGATACATATATTGAGAAAAATCATCAATAAATGTGATAAAATATTTCTGACCTTGAATGTCCATGCCTGGACAACATATATCTGTATGTATGATTTCTAATATGCTTGAACTTCTATTGACACCTTACTTTGATTTGTTTGTCTGCTTTCCCTTAATGCAATCCACACATATCTTAAAATTAGTAAAATATAGAACACTAAGTACCTCATCTTTCACTAATATTTTAACCCTTTCTATGGAGATGTGTCCTAATCTCCTATGCCATAATGTAGAAGAGTCCTTGTCAATAATACACTTTTTAGTGCCAACTTAAACATGCATAGCATTATGAGTGACATTATTTTATAAATTAATGCAGCAAAGACCATTAGACAAAATACCATTCCTAACACAATCAGATTTATTAAATAAACTGAAAGATGTTTCTAAAAAGTGAAAGGAATAATCAAAAGGTACAAGTCTTGAAATCGAAATCAAGTTTCTAGAGAAACTTGGAACATA
Source organism: Hippophae gyantsensis (assembly GCA_030763125.1). NCBI lineage: Eukaryota > Viridiplantae > Streptophyta > Magnoliopsida > Rosales > Elaeagnaceae > Hippophae > Hippophae gyantsensis. The sequence goes on along the minus strand of CM061037.1, from coordinate 32,966,784 downwards.
AAAGGTCTTTTATAATTATAAAATAAAATCACTACTTAAAAATCAAATTGCATGTCCCTACAGCCTCTACATGTGAGCCCATCTTGTTACTGGATAAGATGTATTGCTCACTTCCCATTGGCTTCCTTAGATTTCGCATACCTTTTAAGGAGTTTGCAACATGGATTGTAGATCTAGAATTAATCCACCAGGTGTTAATATTAACATTAACCATATTAGATTCATAACAAACAAACGAGGTTGGATTACCTTTGTTCTCAAGCCATTTTTGGAATTTGATACAATCCTCCTTCATGTGTCCCTTCTTTTTATAGAAGAAACACTTGGATTCTTTCTTAATATCAACATGAGGTGGAATTATTCCTTTTCTTTTATGCTTGTATTGAGATTTTCCTTTCACGTACGTTTTAGCCAACATTGCACTTTCACCAAATTCTATAACAAGCTTCCTTTCCTCTTGAACAAACATGGTCATTAGTTCATTGATTGACCATATATCCTTATGTGTCTTGTACGAGATTTTGAATGGCATGTACTGATATGGGAGAGTCTTAAGGATATAGTGTACCAGGAAGGATTCTGACATCTTAACCTCGAGATGCTTAAGTTGAGCCTCAATGTCCCTCATTTGCATAATGTGCTCGGGCGCACCTTTCACACTGGTGAGTTTTAAGGAAGAGAACTTCATAATAAGGGTGCTTGCTAAAGCCTTATTTGAAGTGACGAATTGATCATCAATGACCTTTAGCAAGTCTCGAACATTGTTATGCTAATCAACAGAACCACGAATTCTAGCAGAGATCTTAGTCTTAATGAATACCACACTAAGGCGATTAGATCACTCCCATTGTTCATAAAGCATGATATTCTCTGGAGTGCTAGTTTAAGTAATTTTAGGTGGTTTGCTTTTCCTAATAGCATAGTCAATATCCATCCACCCTAGATGAAGGATAATTCTTTCCTTCCATATTTTATAATTATCCCCTTTTAGATCAGGAATGTTACAACAGATATTAGATAAATTTACAGGTTGTGAAGCTGTAATTAAAGATTATATGCTTATTAAAATTTGAAACCTAAATTAAAGTCATTCTTTACCAATGTAAATCATGAAAAATATGAATCTAGTGACATAAAACTTGTCTGTGGATTAAAATTCTAATTCAATTAGATTCATCTTAACTTTACGATAAAATATAATAAAAATTTCTATAGGATAAGATTTATTATATCACATATGATTAATTACAATTAATATTTATTTTATAAATACGATCCTAAATAAACCTTATTATAATTTTAATTAATTAAAGATGTTGTGATTACTCCCTAATTAATTAAATTATATGAATTACTTAAATATTAGTTAAATCCTTAGGCTCAATTATTACATAAAACCATAAGTAATATTAATTTAATTTCAAATATGTAAATATTATCTATCTTAAGATTGTGACAATAAATTATACAAGCAAAATAAATAATATAAGTACTAATTAAATCCATAAAGAGTTATTAATAATTAATTCCATTATGCATAAATTATTTAACCAAATTTTCATATGTATAATTAATTACAAAATTTACACATACAAATACTAAAACAAATAATTTAAGCATAATGTGTTTAAATAATTTTTAATGTACCCAAAAATTATTTAAATAAATATCACATGTATAATAAATATTATACATATGACAAACATAAGTTAAATAATTAATTAAAATTATATTCAGAATTTTTTTAATAAAATCAAATTTCGAATGCATATGTAAAAATAAGTCACATACTAAATAAAATATAACAATCGTTGCAGCCGAGTGGAGAAGGCACTTATTGCTAGCCACAAGATCTTAGTTTGAGTCCCTATGATAGCATGGTTTTTGATTTTTTTAATTTTTTGGCCTAAAAATGACAAGTCGTTTTTCCATTATAGAAGAATTCGTCTTCAACCTCCTGTCGGGTGGTGCGACCCGTTTTGGACCCGTTTGGAGCCCCGACATTTTCTAACAATTTCGGCAACAAAATTCGGTGTTCTTTTTATCAAAATTCTTAGAATTTGATTTCTGAGTGATTCATGATCTCAATTTGAATCAAAAATATCATTTCAAATAAAAAATTAATTAATGATTCAAATGAATACCCACGATAAATTGAATTTATTTTCTTTATTGTTTTTCAAGTTTAAATTTACATAATCACTTTAAAATCAATATTGAAATAATTTATGATTTTCATATGCATCAAAAACAAGCAAAATAAAAAACCCAAATTCCCAATTCCTCATGAAATAGAGCAAAACATGGATGTTTTCAAAAATGGCTCTTATACTACATGTAAGATCATAATTCAATCCAGAAATGTTTAGGAAATCATATGAACGCAAAATTTAAATACAACGGAAACAAAAAGGGATTGAAAACATACCTCTTGCCATTGATCAAATTTCAGCACTTACACGGAAATCCCAATGGATTTTTGATTTGATATTCTTACTGATTTCTCACACTTACTCTTTGCGTTTTGATGGTGTATATGAATAAATTAGTGAGTAATGAGAGGACCCGATGCCTTTATAAAGGTTCTCTCATCAAGAACCTCATATGATTTCGTAACCGACGTATTGTTTCAATGAAACCGAACCATTACCACCGTCCACCGTTCTATTGCACCACTATGATGTTACACATTCAAGATTCCAAATTGCGAACCTCAACTTGAGTAACAATAGGGTCAATAGTGCCATCGTTTACTCATTTTTTTTCCTTCATCATTGTTCCACATTGTGTCTTAGGTGAACCAAAGGCTTTTATACTAAATATGACGCCGGAAGAAGCACTAAAATTGCAAGAAACAAGAATAATCAAATGAATCCGTCGATTCAATTCAATTAGGAAAAATCAGCTTTGCAAAGCTTTACATTAAAGATTCTTTTACATAAAAACTGTCTTGCTCATCCTTCACTCTCCAACTATATATATATTGATCCTATGCTTTGAGTTTATTGCTAAACGCATAACCAACAACACTCTTTCTTTGCATTTCACTAACGGCTCTATGAGCCTATTTTCAGTAACTACAAAAAGTAATAAAAGGCTAACGACAATAAAAACATGAAAATGACATTGAAGTTAAGACAATGAGTCTTATAGATAATTAACTCCTAGGTTGCAACAATCTGAACATTCACACATCATGAAAGATGAAGTCATGAGTTTTGAAGAGCTAATACAGTGGTTGTCTATTTAATCCACACTAGAGTATTGTTGAAATATTTGTGACAGTAGCTCTTATATAGTGAGCTTACGTATTATAACGACAAAAATTACTAAAAATAAATTCTCATATTCTTGAAATTACAAAATATCCCTCAAGTTTGAAAAGTAAACAATTAAATTTCCTCAATTATTATTTTATTACAATATCTTCCCTAAACTTTCTTAATTTTCTTTCACATATCTTATATATAAAAAGCCTCAATAGGCTTCGATTTTGGTTGTTTGTAGATGCCATTTTTTCCTTTCTTTTAATTTTTTTTTATATTAATACATATCAAAATATTTATTAATAAATACATATTATATATTTTTTGTTACCTTTTTACACAAATAAATACTAAAATATCTATATAATAAATGCATTTTATTATGAAAAGTTATTTTGTGTAATACAATCATTTTTATTATATTAATAATGATAATTCATACATTTAATGATTACATTAACGAGTATTCAATCAATTTAATTATGTCATCTTTATATTTAAAAGACATAATGTTTGGTCGACAATCTTTTTTTCTTTACATTAATAAAAACCAAAATGTTTATATAATAGATACATATTATATATTTTTTTCTTAGTGTTTTACACCAATAAATACCAAAATGTTCATGTAATAAATACATTTTTATAAATAGTTATTTTGTATAGTGTAATTATTTTTATTATATTAAGGGTGATAATTTATATAGTTAATGATTACTCATTAAATGAGTAATCATTAATTAGGTAGTCATATATGTCGTCCTATTATATTTGAGATCATTTATGAATAATCACGTGTAAAGTTCATTTATATCATTCTATTATATTTGATTTATTTGTTAAATAAAATATGACTTATATTTATATTGTGTCACTATCACAAAATTTCATACCTATTGCTTATAAAATAATTATTATGGCGTATATATTTTCAAAAATGTAATAAATTAATTAACTTTTTGCTGATAAAATAATTATTTGTGTATATTTACTCTTAACTAAAGTAACAAATTATTCACTATTTGTTTTAAGAGTATTTTTTAAAATCTTCTTATAAAATTTTAACATTAATTTTTGACCTTGTTATAGTTTGAGATTTTTATTTTCTTTATTTTTTAACATAAAAAATTTAGACTCATAATAGTTATTGTTAATTAATTAATACTTATCAAATTTAAATAATCAATTAAGGATACAAATCTAATCTCCATTAAAAAAGAAATAAATAATAATAAGACGGGACCTAATTGTTGGTTTTTAAACTTATTAGACTTTTTTTAAAAACTTTCAATATATATGTGATAGACCCATAATAAAATTGGGCTAATTTAGAAGCACTTTTTTCAGTTCCAATTACGAGGATCAAAGCCTAAACCATAAGCAACTAAAAGAAGAGCACTGCTAGCAGTTCAAATTTTTATTATACTTCTGTCTGTACATGTAATTTATATGTATATTTTTGAAACAATATATATATCATGTAAGATGTTTAGTTACAAGTTACGTACTAACTACAACCTCTGAAGTTTAGAGTGCAAAAACATTAAAAAAAAGGTGGGTGATAGCAAAAAATTTTTTTGGTTAGGTTAAAAGAAGTAATTTAATTAATTTATTATTTTTTATAGCAGTTAATTCTTTTACTTAAAAAAAATGATAGCATAAGAATAAATAAATAATTTTTTTATTTTATTTTTATTTATTTATCATATTTTTTAATTGTTATTGAGATATAAATTTTATATATTATTTTTGATAATAAACAACAATGATTACATAATTGATAAAAAATAAAATAAAACAAAAAAATTTGAAAGTTTCATCATTTTTTTTATATTATCATTCTTTCATAATAAAAAAATTAAATTGGTATAAAAAATAAAGAAAGAATTAAATAATAAGACAACTAAAAGACCTTGTGTGCTAAGAGAAATAATAAAAAATTAAATATGCAATTTAGATCAATTTACTTACTTAAAAATGAAGTTGAGTGAGAGCCACGAACTACTAGATCACAGGAGAGCTATCTGTCCACTTTTTTATCGTTGAACTTCTCAAAGATTCCATATTCTCTTATAGGTGTGAGTGCTCAATCTCTCTCCATTATTTAGTAAATAATTTATGTATCCCAGAATAAATTATACCAATTGAAAAAAAAAACCTTCGTTCCACTAAATCGATCAAAAATGGCTTGATGTCCCGGAAAAGTGTTATTGGAGAATAATTTTATTTCAGTTTTTGTGGTATGGTTAACCCAATTGGCACATAATTAATTATTAGACTCATGTGAATCAGGTGTCTAGGGCCAGCTTAGGGAATACCTTATGTGCAATATAAAAGGGTGATTGTCACGATAATTCCATTAGTAATTTAGTTAATTTACTATTTTTTATAATATATTAATTATTTTGTTTTAAAAAATAAAGTTACAAGTATAAACAATTAGTTTTTTTTTCTTAATTGTTATTAAGATATCATTTTCATAGATTTTTTTAACAAAAGACAATAAATATTATAAAATTGATAAAAGATAAAATAAAAATAAAAAATTTAAAATTTAAAATTTGATCATTTATTCTTGTGATATCAATTTTTCATAACAAAAAAAAATTAAACTACTACAAAATAACAAAGTGATTGCACCAACTAACATATATATATATATATATATATAAACTAATTAATTTAAGATGAGAATATATATAATATTTTCTAATAAAAAAATTTTAACTTTCAAAACCTTATACACTTTTTTTTATTATCTTATACAATTGGTATAGAAGACTACACAAAAAATGAAAGAGAATTAAAAAAAAGAATTTTTGAGTAATTTAATGCATTTTACATAGTAAATAAAAAATAATTATCATCGATAAAAAGGTTTATACGCCATCTTAGTAAAAGTTGAGATATCAGATAAACATAATCATATGATAATCTTCATAAAGAGATAAAACGATCAATAATTATCCCTTAATTTTTCAAAATAGATAATTATATAGAAATAATCCTTATACTATAGTAAGTTTATAGACATTGGTAAAGGAGTGCATCAGTTAACTCTATTCTCTATATATATTCACTATTGTATACATTTATAAAGGATCATAACTCAAATTCTATCACATAACAAAGAACGAAATTAAACACTCTTTTTTTATTCATCAAAGAGTGAGACCTATATCTCTTTTATCTGTATCAAATATCACCACTCACTTAAGTATTAGATGGCCAAAGGTCACCCATCACAATTATCTAAGGTCCTAATGAGTTTCATTATCTCATAGATCTAAGGAGAACAATACTATCTAGTGTTGATAAAAATCAATAGAGTAGTGATGAAACACAATTGGAAAATATGGATCACATCGACACACCTATAGGATGGATAATTCACCAACTTGATGCCAAAAAAAATTCTAAGTTGAGAAACATCTCATGATTGAAAGAGTTGAAAATTTCAAGTACTCTAAGTATAGAGTTGATATACCAAAGGCTCAGTCAAGTAACACCTAGTCCAATGAAAATCACCCTGATTATGAAAAATTTCACATAAACATTTGATGTTATAGATAGAGACCAAGGCCATTGGTATGCATATAAAGATCACCCAGCCAGATGGAACGTTACCAGAAAAAGTATGATGATAACTCTATAAAAGTATAATTATTTGATAATTGTTTCCTCTATCTTTATCAAATCTCATTACTAACTTTAGCATCAGATAGTCAAAGGCCACCATCCTCTAAATGGTTTGAGGTTCTAATAAGTTTCTCTATCTCATAGATCCACAAAGAACAATCCTACCTAGTGTTGAAAAAAATTGACACATTAGAGATGAAACACCATTGAAAAACATGGACCACAACAACACATCCTTAAGAGGGAATAATTCACCAACTTGACACTAAAGAATTTCTAAGTTGGAAAACATCTCATGCTTGGACCACTTGAGAAGTTCAAGTACTCTAAGAAGAGGGCTAATAGACCACAGGCTTAGTTAAGTAACACCTTGTCCAACAAAAATCACCCTAACTACGAAAAATTTCATGCAAACACAAGATGGTCTAGAGAGAAAACAAGGCCATGAGTATGCACATAAATATCACCCGACTAGATGGAACATGATATGATGAAGTATGTGATAACTCTATAAAAGTATACTTATTTAGACACTTCAAGCTAGCTATTTGTCTTGTTTTGAGATGAATATTATTCAAAAGATCTATCTTACGTTCAATTATAAAAATATAAAAAATATATATTAAATGAGGCAAAAATAGGTAATTTGGGACAAATTTAGAATTACTAGGGTCGATAGACCATGACACACTAACTGATTGATGGAGGAAATATGGAGTTATGCTATGAAACAAGAAAACTAAAGTTAGATCAATCAACAAGGGTGTTGATTGATCAAGCTTCAACCAAGTACTCTTAGTTGGAACAATATCATTGCTAGATCGATATAGAAGAGTCTCAATCAATCAAGCGAGACATATTTTGACACATCAACCATTTTGAATTCTAACTTTCAATCTTAGCCCTTGGATCAAAGTTAATAAGAATTCTAATCTGATTAGGACCAATTTCAATCTATTTAAAAGACTACAAGGAGGCAATGAACAATTCATAATTTACAACTAATAAGAGAGAACATAGAGATTTTATTGATATAAAGAGAGATCAAGTAAAATAAATTAAGGAGGTAACTACATAGCTAGCAAGAAGATTAAATAAGGATTTGGATTCTTCATTAAATTTAGATCTTCAAATTTCTATTCATCATTTGTGTAACTCTTATGCACTCATATATTTTTAATTATGATTTTTAGAACTATGAGTGACTAGATTCTCATTTGAAATTTTTGATGAACCTAGCTACAAAATCATGTGATTGATTTTATTTGGTTGAATCAATTTCTATATCAATAATTGATATAATAATTTTGATTTTAATACTTGGATTATTTGGGCAATAATTATATGATTTGAGATTCATAGCCTAGCTTGACAAAGTAGGTTTTTTGAATTAGTTGTAGAATAATTATCACTTGAATTGAAATAGTACGGTACTATGATTGATGAATGTGTGGCTTGATATATATGATCATAGTTGATATGTCAATGAAATATCATGACAATATGATGGTTTACACATATTATAAAAAAGTGTTTGACAAAGATTTATAGGTATATAAGAGCAGGTTGCCAATCAATTAGATAGAAAAATCATTCAATGATCTTTGATATTTCATGTGGAGTGGTTAAGGGATTCATAGATCCAAAGTCTCCAAATATTATTTACTTCATCATTATTTGTTTCTTTGAATTAATTTTAGGTTTAATAATTAGTTTAAATAATTTTACTTTGTTACTTATTCAAATAGTATTGCAACTAATACATATTAGTATTTAGTTATAAAAACAAATCATTCTCTCTTGGATGATACTCGTTCTTAATGCATTTTATTACTTGGGCTACCTATATACTTGCCAAATCACTACCAAGTTTTTAGTACCATTGTTGGGGAGTGTAATATTTTTATAATTAATATCAATATTCATATAACAGTATAGTTTAGACAATTTAATGTTTTCTTAATTTGTTTTAGTTTTGTGTATGCTCTAGTAGATAGGTATAAATCTCAAACCTTTTGATACTGAGATAGAAAGAACTCTTCATAGGTTAATAAGAGAAAGACTAAAATAACTTCAACCTGGGAATATGGAAAATTTGTAGAATCAACCGGACATTATCATTCCTAAACCTCTTCAATACTTCGTAATACCATTGGTAGATGGATTTCCATCATCCATCAATAGATATTCTATTAATGCAAATAACTTTGAACTAAAACTTGTGATCTAAATGTACCAATCAATTTAGAGAGCTAGATAATGAGGATCCTAACTTCTATATAGCCATATTCTTTGAGCAATGTGATACCTTCAAGATGAACAAAGTTTTTGAAGATGCCATTTGTCTTTTCTTCTTCTCCTTCTCACTTAGGGATAAGGCAAAGACATGGATAAATTCCTTACCTATATGATCCATCAACTTTTACTTGGATGACTTGGCCTGGAAATTCTAGGTTAAATATTTTCCATATTAAAAGACAACTAAGTTTAGGAATGCTATCACTTTCTTTCAACAATTTGATGGAGAATCTTTCTATAAGTCCTGAGAATGCTTCAAAGAGCTATTGAGAAAATATCCACATCATGGTATTTCTCTATGGTTACAAATCCAAATATTTTGTGGAGCATTATTAGGGTAAACAAGAACTATTCTTGATATAATAGTTGTAGGTGCCTTAATAAGAAAAAGGTTATAATGAAGCTTTTGTACTACTAGATGAAATGCCCTCTAATAGTTGCCAATGGCTAGTAGCAATGTTAAATCCAAGGTTACTTAAATGGTAGAAGTGGATAGCTTTATAACCTTGCAAGCACAAACTAATGCATCGTTATTAGGACTATCAAAGAAGTTTTATTGATGCACCTATGTTGATTAATATTATGCAAAATCCTTCTCTTATATGTGAGCACTGTAGGGAAACTCATCCTAGTGATAAATGTGAAAGCAATCCTGAAGTTGTGAATTATTTCAACAGTCAAAACCACCAAGGGAATCCATATCCAAAAACTTATTATCCAAATTGGAGGAACCACCCTAATCTATCTTGAGATAATAACAACCAAAGTGGAGCACTTAGTAATAGACCACCATTTACCCATTTGGGTTTAACCAAAAATAAGAACAACTACCAGTCAAAGAATCAGGAGTGGATAAATTAGAGAGCATAATGAAGAATATGGCTACCTTAGTCATTACTATTAGCCAAGACATGCACAAAATAAATGCAAGGATGAATGTTATCTCAACTAAGGTGGAAAGCTTGATAATAAATGAAGACAACAATAGTACGAATATGAGAAACTTAGATTTACAAATGGGATAGTTTACAGAAATGTTGGAAGGAAGAATTTAAGGTATGCTTTCTAGTAACATTGAAATGAATCCTAAGAAAGATGGTAGGGAGTATTGTAATGTTATTATAACAAAAAGTGGGCTAGTAGTAGATGATGAAGAAGAAAAGAAAGCTGAAAAAGAAGAGAAATACTGTGAAGAAGTAGTTGTAAAACCTAAAAATGATAAAATTCAAAAAGAGAGAGTCTACATCTGACCCATTTCTTTTCCACAAAGACTCAATAGACAAAAACTACACCAAAAACTCTCCAAATTACTTGACATGTTTAAGAAGCTATATATTAATATTCCCTTCAAAGAGGCTTTAGAAAAAATGCCATTATACATGAAATTTATGAAGGAGATTCTATCAAAGAAAAATAAAGTTGGAGATTGTGAGACAATTTCCCTTACGGAGGGTTGTAGTGTTGTAGTTGATAAAATATTACACCGTTGATACATTTCACATTCTATGCACAATGTGGGATTGACACATTGGAAAAAGCACTATATGATTTGAGAGCTAGTATCTACTTAGCCCCTTTCATAATTTTCAAAAATTTAGGACTTTGGAAAGCATAACAAACCTCAGTGACAATGAAAATGGCCAACCAATCCTTAAGGAAACCAAGAGAAGTGGTTGAGTACATGTTAATAAAGATATACAAGTTTATCTTCCCTATTGATTTCTTTAATTTAGATATGGGAGAAAATAAGGTCATTCCCATTATTTTAGGTCATTCTTTCCTAGCCAGATAGAGGACATTAATTGATGTAGAGAGGGTAAAGTTGATTATGAGAGTTAAAAAGGATGAAGTAAAATTCAAGATATTCAAAGCTTTAGACACATACTATAAAGTTAAAAGGCAAGAAAAAGTGAAAGCAATAAGTGTAAAAAAAGAAGAGGTGGAGAATAAGATCATAAAGAAGAGAAAGAAAAGTGGAAAATAATAGTAATAAAATTTTAAAAGGAAAAAAAGATGAAAGAAATATGGGTTAAGTAATTATATTATATTGATGATATAAATATAAAAAATATGGAGAGAACAAACACTTTAAGGAGAAACTCTATGTGATGGAATATACTATGAATAGTGATACCCTCCAAGGAAGTAGTAATAGATCGAGCTACCAAGGTTTTAAGGAGAAACTCTATGTGATAGAACCTAATGTTAGAATTGGTTGTCTTGATTATGATAAGGGATCTAGCATGCACTGATGAGTGCTCAAAAAACACTAAAATTACCATGATTTTATGCACATTAATTGATTAAAAATATATATATTTATATGATTTTATCATATATTTATATAAATTTGTCTTTTCGGAATCACGGGTATTTTTATTGTTTTTCAGGTATTTTCGCTTAAAAACGTAACTTAAAGACTCAAAAAAGAATACTGGAGGCAATACATCACAAATATATTCATAAAATAAATGAGGAAAAGTCAACAAATATGGAAAAATTGGACAAAATGGGTCAAAAGGTAAAAAATGTCAAAAAGAAGGAAATCGCGCCACCTAGCCGCCCCGCCGTGCCCAGCAACGCACGCGCCGCTACACCCATCTGCCCCATCTATGCGCTGCCGCGCCCACATCATCATTCACTACTCTGCATTTTCCCAATTTTTAATCATTTTTTCACCCACTTTTTCTCCTCATCCTCACCTATAAATACCCACATTCTCTTCATAACTAAACACACCTCAAAACACATCTTCTCTTCTCTTTCTTTCTCTCATTTTTTAGTTTTTCTAGTTTTTCTTAGTTTTTAGCTTTTCTTAGTTTGTTTTTCTTAGTTTTTAAGTTCTTCTCTTTTTGAGAAGAAGTAGTTATGTTTTTGTAATTTATTTGCTTTTTGATTCAATAAATGGGAGTGCAAATTCCGTTTGGAGGTTTTCCAGCAACGGGAATAGCATCAAAATACTGTAAGGATTTTATTTTCTTTATAGTTATTTTTTATGCTTTATTCTTACATGTTATATTTAATTTGTCTGTGATTAAATTCAACATTGCTGGCTGTTTGTAAATATGATATAATAATAACGTTGTTATGCTTGCAAAATATTAAATAGGTAAAAATATCTAAAATGAATTGATTTTGTTTTTATTCAAGATTTTATATTAAGAATGTTAGAGAGAAATATATTATTTTTCATTACAAACTTAAATCTGAAAATTACATTTTAAGGTTTAGTTATCTGGTCTCATTTAGAGTAGTGCTCTTTTATTTATTGGTACAATCGCCCGGTAGTTAGAGTGAAGCTCTATTTCAAAATTTTTTATAAGAATTATTATCTGAAAATGTATTGACAACATGTTCTGAGTAGTGGTTTTAAAACTTGAAAGTTAGTACTCGGATAACTAAATTCTTAGGTTTAATTTGGACACCTTGAATAAAGTTTAAACTGTCTAACCCCACCAAAGGTGGCATTTAAATGATTCATTTTCAATCTCTTAGAAAAAGGAATTAATTTAATTAACCAAATTAGTTATCGACTCCACCCATTGGTGTTAATTGATTTGTTTAGTTAACAAAGAATATCTAACCCCACCAAAGGTGGTATTCATATAAAAAAGAGAGAATCAATAAATATCAATTCATATCTTTAATAACCTAAATAATATGAGCAAGAATAATTAACTTAGTTATTATATCCATAAATACTCTACTATTATAAATGATAAAATTTGCATAAATATTTATTGAATCTGTATCTATGTTTATTTTTATGTCATTAGATTAGAAACACAAAAACCCCAAAATATCGTGATAGGATGTTTAGGATTTAATTTCGTTTTTAAAAGTTTGAATAATAAATTAAAAACCACATATATTCCTTCCTTAGATCGGCCTTGGGAGTATACTTATCATTTTCTACGAAATGATTCGTGCACTTGCGAGAGTTTTATAAATACATAAAACCAAATGAACGGTAGGATCGGCGATGTCGGTTCTGCCCTATCATGCACCCATTGAAATAATTACCCTAACCATATGATATGCTTGCTTATTTTTAATCAAAATCATCCATTACTTATCCACAATGCATGTTATTGATCATTTGATGTACTTAGTGGAAGAAGATTTGGAATATGTAATGTCTTATGATAAGATTTGGAATATGTAATGTCTTATTGATCATCTATTTACTCAAATCGTGAGATGAAATCATAATAGCATTTAATTAGAGATATGATTTAGGTTTTAGAGTAAACAACTAAGTGCTAAGTTAATCTCTCAACATCATAAACCCTAAGAAAAAGAATAGCCTTAAAATTAAGTTTTGAGGAGTTGAGTTAAAAATTTATAAAAATAAAAGAGAAAAAGCACTAAGTTATTAATGAAAAGCTCAATTGAATGATGAAAAGAAAAGAGGTATAGGCTTGAATATTAAAGTAATTATTGATCTATCCCCACCTAAGCCTGATATTATAAACATGCAATTTTTTTATCCCTAGCTAAATGTATAGCCAACATGAGTGTACACAAATGTGAAAAATAGATCTACAAAACTGGTTCTAAGATTTTAATCTTTGGCATGCTTCCTTAGGTTTATCTCATGAGTATATTGAATGACATCATTTATAAGTCACATATGCACATGGATTATTTTGTTAAAAACCTTGCATACCCATTGTTAATGAAATTTTGATTGATAGCCATGTGAAATTCTGAGTCATACAAGTGTACAATCTTTGAAGGGAATAAATTCTTGTTGAACATGCATCCATTGAAAGAGATGCGTTTATGAATATGCTTTCCATGTTGTGTTGGTATTTAGTATTTATTTTATTAGAGTTTAATTTTATCTTTACTTGAGGATGAGCAAATAGTTAAGTTTAGTGGTGTTGATAACTCTATATATTTTTAAATGAGGATTTAGATTCTTCATCAATGTTGAATCATCATATCTTTCTTCATCATTCTTGTCACTCTCATGCACTCATATATTTTTAATTATGATTTTTAGAACCATGAGTGACTAGGTTCTTATTTGGGATTTTTGATGAACTTAGCCACACTCATATATTTTTAATTATGATTTTTAGAACCATGAGTGACTAGGTTCTTATTTGGGATTTTTGATGAACTTAGCCACAAAACCATGTGATTGATTTTATTTAGTTGAATAAACTTCTCTATCAATAATTGATTTAATAATTTTGATCACAATCCTTGGATTATATGTCGAATAATTATATGATTTGAGATTCATGTCCTAGCTTGACAAAATAGGTTTTTGAATGAGTTATAGAGTTATTATCACACGAATTGAAATAGTATGATAGTATGATCGATGCATGTGTGGCTCGATACATGTGATCATAGTTGATGTGTGAATGAAATAAAATAACAATATGATCAATTGCATATAATCTAACAAGGATTGATAGGCATATAAGAGCATGTAGCCAATCAATTAAAAAGAGAAATCATTCAATGATATTTGATATTGCATGTGGAGTGTTTATGAGATTTAATGATATTAAGTCTCCAAATATTATTTACTTCATCATTATTTATGTCATTGAATTAATTCTTGATTTAATTATTAATTTAGATAATATTTCTTGTTACTTGCTTAAATAGGATTGCAACTACTACATATTGTTAGATATAAAAAAATTACTCTCTAAGGAACTATACTCGTTCTAACGTACTTTATTACTCAGACAACCTATATACTTATAGAATTTCTTGCCAAATAGGATGTAGCTAGCTAGAAGTATGGCTGATAAATGTGAACACATGGGTTGCCTCCCAAGAAGCGCTTGATTTATAGTCTTCCGCTTGACTTCTCAATTTGTTTTTCTTATTGTAAGTTAAGATTTGTGTGTAACAAAATCTCAACTTACGAGAAAATTGAAAAATAAATTAAGAAAACATAACCAAATATTTTTTTTTCTTTTTGTGAGTTAAGATTTGTGTTTAAACAAAATCTCACCTCACTAGAAAAATAAAAATAAAAATAAAATAAAACAAACAACCAAAAATAAGAAAATAAATTTTTTTTTGTTTTTCTTTTCGTGTATTAAGATTTGTGTGTCAAACAAAATCTCAACCCACAAGAAAATTAAAAAAAATAAAATAAAATAAAATAAACTAATAACAAGCAAATACATAAATAAAAATTTATTTTTCTTTTTGTGAGGTAAGATTTGTGTGTCAAACAAAATCTCAACCCACGAGAAAATTGAAAAATAAATTAAACACGCAAAAATAAAAATAAATAATAATAAAAAAAAATAAGAAATTTTTTTTTTGTTTTTCTTTTTGTGTGTTAAGATTTGTGTGTCAAACAAAATCTTAACACACGAAAAGCAAAAACTTGTTGGGTGTTTTTCAACACACGAACTCGTGCAAGCATACACGGTCACAAGTAATAAAGATTTGTAAGTAAAGTATCGATCCCACGAGGATTTGTTACTATAGTTTGTCGAGTACTAAAATTGTATCTCTCTGATTTTATCCAAAACAATCGTTGGTTAATAAAAAAGTAAAATAAGAAAATAAAAGAAATCTAGGATTGCAATTTTTCACCAAATTAATCCACTCAAATCATGTTATTTTCTTTTGATTTATATTTTTTAGTACATTTAATTTGTCAACCGAAAACTTCTTTTTTTTTTATTCATACATCTCTTTCGAGCTCCGTATAAACACACCTCGTTAAATTAATTTACTATATCTCTATGAAAATTAAATTTACCGAGATTCATTACGTTCTAAGTTTTCAAATGGCCACACATACAATTAGGGTATATCTACATCATGCATCATACATGTCATTCTATTTACGAGCAATACACACACAAATGCCTTTCTCAAGTTTATTCATGTACCATGATCGTTTTGATAAGATTAAGTAAATAATCAAAAAACATTAAGAACAAAATAGAACGAACAAATCGAACGTCTTATAAATCTATCAAAAATAATTAAAATTAAAGCTTCATAAATTTAGATTAAATGCAACCCTAGAAAAATTAAATTACTTCATAAAATTAAAATAAAAATTATAACAACAACAGAAAAATTAGAAGAAGCAGAAATAAAATTACAACATAACTTAAAACAAATATTTCGCACGCATAAAAACACAACAAAAGCTAAAAATGGCTTCTCAACGTGTTTCACGTCAAAACCGAACACAATAAAACTTACAAACTGAAAAAAACTAAAACACTCTAAAAACTTTCGAAATTAAAACTAAAACTCTACTCCAAAAACTACTCCAACCAAACTTTTTTACAACTAAAAACTATCTCCTATTTATAGCAAAAAAAATACATTAATAAAATATTAAATTAAAATCTACGCGGGGGGACAAAATGGTGTGGCGAAAATAATAAATTAAACGCGTGGGGGACACAAATTGTATCGAAAATGGGATCAAAAAAGTGGGTGGAACGCTGCGCGTTTCTGTTTTAATTTTCTTCCACGCTGCCACGTGTCGCGTTCTGATTCGCGGTCACAATTAGTGGGACACGTGGCAGCGTCTCATTCGTTGAGGGGAAACGGGCGCACGATGAATGGTCGCACGGAGCCAACGGCTACAACACGGGCTTGATCAGCACGGTCGCGCTCATTGTAACATGCCACGTGTCACATGACATGATTAGGTGAGAAAAGTTGAGTGGGACACGTGTCATATCTTCATTGGAGGAAAATCGGGTTGCGCGCGAGAGATCGGCGCGTGGGATCGGGCGTGCGAACGTGGGAGACGGCGTACGCGCGGCGTCGAGACGGGTGGGTCCCACTACGCACGCCGGCACTGCGCGGCGGTGGTGGGCCCCAGCTCGGGCGCCGAGCCGCGTGAAGGAATCTTCCCTGCATCCATTCGCTTTGGTCGGGTTTGATCTACACGCGCCAATCCTAGCCGTTTATGATTTGATTGGACGGTCCACGTTGCACGCGTGAATGATGACGTGTGTATTCTTCTCTCCTGCACGAATATTAAACTTTATTTAATTATATTTTGACCCACAAATTTAATTCAAATTACATTTTAAACTTTCTTTAATTACAGTTAAGCCCTTTGCTAATTTTAAATTAAATTTTTAAACTTTTAATAATTAAAATGAAGCCCAAATTTAATTTAAATTATATTTTTGATTTTTAAAAATTGTAATTAAGACCTATATTATTTGAAATTATATTTGTGGACATAAATGTGGCATTAAGTACATTTTCGATACAAATTATTTACTTTTATTAAAATATATAAAAAACAGTAAATACTAATTTATTAAACTAAAATTAACTAAACACAGAGAGAATCTAGCAATTATAATTAATAAAATAGGTGAAAATAACTATATAAAATACAGTTATCACCGACCAATAGTCTAATTGGCCGGATAGAAATGAGCCATAAACTGAGCAATCATACCTTATTTTCCATGCAACATCTCAACTTGGATTCCAAACCTGTTCTCCACCAACATATCCTTTCTTTCTCGTACACTAACTCAATGAACCATAGTCTCAAATGTAGGATAGATGCTGAATAGGCCTACAACCTCACAAATAGATGAGACAACAATCATGTTCAGATAGAAATAAGATTATAAATAAAAATGAGTGTGTAGAAAGAAACACAAGTAAATCCATACATCAAAATAGGGAAAATATTACATGTATATATTTTTCCTGAATACCCATACAAGAAAGTAAAGTCTACAATAAAATTCTTCCAAGTATATGCACTTTGGTTTGAAATATAGATCAAATCTAGATTGAGCGAAAATAATAAGAAGTGAAAGAAAATATGCTAGTATCTATACTTTGCAACATCTTAAGCTGCACCACTGCCTACTACTTCATCATCCTCAATCTTCTTGGAATCCTAATTGCTAGACTGGTGGAACCATTGATAAGCAAAACTGGCATCTTCGATCTTGCCGATAATTTGGTTTTATATTTATAAAACTCTAGCAAGTGCACGAATCATTTCATAGAAAATGATAAGTATACTCCCAAGGTCGATCTAAGGAAGGAATATATGTGGTATTTAATTTATTATACAAACTTTTAAAAATGATATTAAATCCTAAACATCTTGTCATGATATTTTGGGTTTTGTGTTTCTAATCTAATGACATAAATAAACATAGATACAGATTCAATAAACATTTATGCAAATTTTATCTTTTATAATAGTGAAGTAATTATGCTTGCTCATATTATTTAGGTTATTAAAGATATAAATTGATATTTATTGATTCTCTCTTTTTTATATGAATACCACCTTTGGTGGGGTTAGATATTCTTTGTTAACTAAACAAATCAATTAACACCTATGGGTGGGGTTGATAACTAATTTGGTTAATTAAATTAATTCCTTTTTCTAAGAGATTGAAAATGAACCATTTAAATGCCACCTTTGATGGAGTTAGATAGTTTAAACTTTATTCAAGGTGTCCAAATTAAACCTAAGAATTTAATTATCAGAGTACTAACTTTCAAGTTTTAAAACCACTACTGAAAACATGTTGTCAATACATTTTCAGATAATAATTCTTATAAAAACTTTTGAAATAAAGCTTCACTCTAACTACCAGGCGATTGTACCAACAAATAAAAGAGCACTACTCTAAATCAGACCGGATAACTAAACCTTAAAATCTAATTTTTAGATTTAAGTTTGTAATGAAAAATAATATATTTCTCTCTAACATTCTTAATATAAAATCTTGAATAAAAATAAAATCAATTCATTTTAGAGATTTTTACCTATTTAATATTTTGCAAGCATAACAACGTTATTATTATATCATGTTTACAAACAACTAGCAAAGTTAAATTTAATCACAGACAAATTAAATATAACATGTAAGAATAAAGCATAAAAAATAACTGCAAAGAAAATAAAATCCTTACAGTACTTTGATGTTATTCCTGTTGCTAGAAAACCTCCAAATAGAATTTGCACTCGCATTTATTGAATCAAAAAGCAAATAAATTACAAAAACATAATTAGTTTTTCTAAAAAAGAGAAGAACTCTAAAACAAAGAAAAACTAACTAAAGAAAAACTAAAAACTATAAAAAACTAAAAAAACTAAGAAATGGAGAGAAAGAAAGAGAAAGAAGATGTGTTTTAAGGTGTGATTTGAAGTGAAGAGAATTGGGGTATTTATAGGTGAGGAGGGGAAGAAAAATTGGGTGAAAAAATGATTAAAAATGGTGGAAACGCAGAGTAGTGAATGATGACATCATCCGTGATGTCATGCTGGCGTGGGACACGGTGGTGCGCGTGGACTGGGCGCAGATGGGCAGCGGTGCGCGCCGAATGTAGAGCAGGCGCGCATAGATAGGGATATGCGGCACGCGAGACCAGGCTTGATAGGTGCGGGCAAGCGCGGAATGTGCGATGCCGCAGCTGGGCGCGCTACGCGCGTTGGCCGACGCGGCTAGGCGGCTGCATGTACGATTTCCTCCTTTTTGACATTTTTGACCCATTTTGTCCAATTTTTTCATATTTGTTGACTTTTCCTCATTTATTTTATGAATATATTTGTGATGTATTGCCTCCAGTATTCCTCTTTGAGTCTTTAAGTTACGTTTTTAAGCGAAAATACCTGAAAACAATAAAAATATCCATGATTCCGAAAAGATAGATTTATATAAATATATGACAAAATCATACAAATATATATATATTTTTAATCAATTAATGTGCATAAAATCATGATAATTTTAGTGCTTTTTGAGCACTCATCAACCATCATCCTTTCAGTTATAGGTAACCACATCTTATCGATAAGTACATCACTTAAGGAGAGAAACATAGACTCAGAAATAAAAATATCTAGGTAGGCATATCTGATTTGCCCTTTTGTAGTTTGGAAGTCGTGAGATCATGGTAATCAAAAATTTTCTAAACCGTAGTTTCCCCTACCTCAATAGTGAGCATTTGTACCTATTCATTTTCTAAGTTTAATCTCTCAATAACACTTCATCTTGTTGCTTCACATGCATCCAAGTAGTATGATTCTATTTTAAGATAGCCTCAAACCGACTAACCTCTTTCTCAATTGCCTTCTTAGCCATCACTACATTAGCATGTATCCTAATAATTACAATAACTACTTTCCTAGACTCTTCCAACTATACCTCTAACTCACGACTAGTAGACATAAAAGTGTCCCTAGTACTAGCTGGCTCATATAGTGCCTTCTTATTAACCATTAGGCCATTCTCAAAACCAACACACATTATAAGGGCTTGGTCTAAGTCATTAGTGAACTATCGAGCCCTGCTCAATATAACACTAATATCTTCATCCTTGGGCCTAGTAGCCTCTAGAATATTTGAGATGATAGAAGGTCAAGGTAGACTCATATCGACCTAATCCAAGTCAATAGGCTTTGCACCTATCTCATCCACCATTGACTTTGATGGAATATTATTAAGTGTTAGGGAATACTCTACCCTCCTTGAACACTACTCCTTAGTGGTCACCAATGACTAGATGACTTTCTTCCTCTTAGGACCCCTAAACTTTGAACCACTATAGTCTACGAATGAGCCTTCTATAAACTACAATATTTGAGGAAGCAAATATAAATCTTAGTAATCCTATTCTACCTATAAGGATGTCTATAAGCCATACCTATAAGAAACAAAAAAGTTAGCACTACGACTCAATCATCAAAGAAAAACATCAAAAGGATAGCACACTATAACGTGTACTTACCATCCAAGTTTGGGGACTATCACTCTTTGGGTTAGCGACCATTGGGTCTAAACCCCAATAAGTGACTCACTGAAGGAGAATGAGTATGTTGTTGTGGAAACTCTGTACATGAAAAGAGTAAAGTGAATTGATGAACTCCTTTCACTCATTTGAAATATTATCTTGCACCCATCACACTATAGACAAAGAGAAACAAGTTAAAATAAAGAAAAAAATACAAAAAAATGCTAAGTTTTAAACACTATACCATTTCTCATAACTAAGCAAATGTAGGAGAGACATCTAGAGGTGGAAGATCAAAATTTCGCATAGTTTTGAAAAGAAATCATTCTACTCTTTATTGGTATATAGTAACTTGTCATTCAAGATCTAGTTGATAAAAACTTGAAATGGTAGTAGCCACTACCACTTCCATAAAAGTAAGAGAAGTAGGAATACTTGAATTCTTCAATAGATAGTTCTCTACCATGCTTCTTTTAGAGAATCCAATAACCTAATAATATTTTGTAATAGTTGAGTAGAAATTGACATGTAGCGGCCTCTACATCAACCAAGAACTTCCACACTATAGGTATATATGGGAGTCATAACTTGGAGATAAAGTGATAAGTAGATAGTGTAACTTTATCAAGAAGGAAGCTATTCCAAATCTCTCTCTTATTTTCCAAGTATAAGCCCATCATCTAAGAATTGTAATAGTTTATGAAAAATAAGGTGACATCATGCTTATGAGGAGCCTGTTGGTACAAAGGAATGCCAATCAAGATGGAATTCGATTCATCTTTTTCAAAGACTAAACCTATGTTTAATGAGAACTTGAATAGACTCCGTAGATAGAACCAGAAGAATTGTAATTAGGATGTCCTAAGTCCATCACCCAAAATGAATTATACTTTGCCATCGCTAGCCATCCCTTCATTAACTAGAGAACTATAAGCTAGAGAACTACTAGCTAAAGGATTGTTGGCCAAAGGACTACCTATAAGATTGTGGCTGGCTTGAACATCATCAATAAGATAAGCGTTGATCGGAAAACCATCATGATAGGTGCATATGTGCTGAACCGTGCACAGATGAACTCACACATGCACTATTCGAGCAAGCACATAAGCAACAATGAGTAGAGCAGGATTGATGTTCGTTGAAGGAGGGGAACCATCCACTCTCATCATGAAGGGAATCAATAAATGATTAGAGTAATACCTCCACCTTACAGAGTGCCTCTCTGTCACGAAACCACCCGAGCAGATTCTATTATTTCATGTCTTTCTCTTTCTATTATTTTGGTTAATTCTTTGTCTCTCTCTCTTGCTTTTGTAAGGCTATAAGATAGCTGAGAAACTAAGTAATGAGATATATAAAAATTAAGCCAATTGCCCTTATCTCATTTTCCCTCTTCTCTCTCAAATTACTCTTATCAGTGGTATCAAAGCCATGGATACAAGGGGAAAATTCAATGCTGAATTCCGCAGTGAGGTAATGGAAACCCTTGTTCGGTATGAGATTGGGTTCGACCAGGTAGGCACCACCATACAAGCAGTGCTCACTAAATTACAAGCATTGCGTGCATCTCGCACCCTTCCTGAGGTTAATCCTTTCGCTAGAGAAGAAAACCCTCACCCTCACCCTCACCCTCACACCTCTCGAAACCCCTCTAAAAACTCTCGCTCTCACCTGAAGCTTTCATTTCCAACATTTGCGGAAGACCCCACTGGATGGATATACAAGGCTAAGTAGTACTTCAAGTACACAAAAACTCCTTTAGAACAATGAGTCCAGTTTGCTTCGTTCCACCTCGAGGGAATTTCCTTGAAATGGCATCAATGGATCACCAAATTACGCAACCCTATCACCTGGGAGGAGTTCATTAGAGTTGTACAACTAAGGTTTGGACCCACAGTTTATGAGGACCCTTCAGAAGCACTATCTAGGCTGAAGCATACCTCAAGCATAGCTACTTATCAAGAAGCCTTTGAGAAATTATCTCACAGGGTGGATGGCTTGCCTGAAGAGTTCCTAATAGGATGTTTTATAGTAGGACTAAGAGATGATATCTAGATTGATCTCAAAATGAAACAAGCTTGAACCCTAGCTGATGCTATAGGGGTGGCAAGATTGATCGAAGAGAGTAGTTCACTCTAAAAGAAAGTGACGAAATATCAATGTTACCAAACAACTTCAGTGACAGCAAAAACCTTAACAAATTCTAGCGCTGGTTTACTAGGACCACCACCCCAACAACGACCAAATTTAGCACCAGTAGCTTAACCAACTACTTTCCATAGAATCACTAACTAAGAAGCACGTGAATGTCGAGACAAAGGGCTATGCTACTACTGTGATGAAAAATTTATGGTTGGTCACCGATGTGCACGGCCTCAGTTGTTTATGATAGAAGAATCTCACACAGACCACACAGATTAGCTGCAATAATTTCAATTGGAAACAGAATTGTCTGAAATATTACCTGAGATATCACTCATGCAATTGCAAGAGCTGAACATCCATAAACTATGCGTATCATGGGAAAGATGAAAGATAAGAAGGTTCTAGTATTGATTGATGGGGGAAGCACTCATAACTTCATTGACCAAACCCTAAACTCCCAATTGGGAATAACCA
The DNA here is from genome assembly GCA_030763125.1 of Hippophae gyantsensis. Classification (NCBI taxonomy): domain Eukaryota; kingdom Viridiplantae; phylum Streptophyta; class Magnoliopsida; order Rosales; family Elaeagnaceae; genus Hippophae; species Hippophae gyantsensis. Next base: position 32,943,220 of record CM061037.1, on the reverse strand, counting down.
TAACCAAAGAAAAGAAATTATAGGTAATGGTGGCTAATCGAGAATAGATAGAATGCGTTGGTCAATGCTGCAACCTTAACCTTACCATACAAGGTTTTCAAATCATTACAGGCTTTTATGTCCTCCCAGTTGTAGCTTTTCAATTGGTTCTAGGAGTTCAATGGCTAGAAACCTTAGGAATAATGGAGATGGACTATAAGAAACTTACCATCAACTTCAAGGTGAAAGGAGTTATTCATAAATTTCAAGGATTAGAACGCACCAACATTGTAGCCCTAACTAGCAAAGAGGTTAACAATTTGCCAGGAATTGGGTTATTCCTCCAAATAAATCTCAATGATAACTCCAGTACATAAACCAAAAATCACCCCCTAGAGATACAGAAACTACTGGCTTCGTTTAGGTATTCAAACCTCCATCCAGCTTACCACCTAAAATATCACATGATCACCACATACCCTTACAGCTAGGCTCAAGACTAGTAAACGTACGCCCTTACCATTACCATTTTTATCAGAAGGATAAAATAGAGAGAATGGTGCAAGAACTCTTACAATCAGGCTTGATCAGACCTAGTAACAACCCATTATCATCACCAGTTTTGTTGGTTAAAAAAATAGATAGAGCCTGGAGATTCTGTGTTGACTATAGATCATTGAATGCCATCACTGTTAAAGATAAGTACCCTATACCTATCATAGATGAATTATTGGATGAGTTACATGGGGCCAAGATATATTCCAAGTTAGACTTATGATCAGGATATCACCAAATAAGGGTTTGTGAGGATGATGCTGCAAAAACTGTTTTTAGAACACATGAAGGGCACTATGAGTTCCTTGTGATGCCATTTGGCCTCACCAATGCTCCAGTCACCTTCCAAAGCCTAATGAATGACCTCTTTTTAGCCTTATCTCAAGAAATTTATATTAGTTTTCTTTGATGACATCTTAGTGTACTCTCGAAATTGGGAAGATCACATCTTACACTTACAGACTGTTCTACAAATACTTGCAACTAACAGCTTATATGCTAAACCATCCAAGTGTCACTTTGGGGTCTTATAGGTAGAATATTTGGGCCACATGATCTCTGAACAATGGGTCTTAGTTTATCCCATAAAAAATTGTGTAGTGAGGGAATGGCCAATACCAATAACAGCCAAGGGAGTCAGAGGATTTCTCAGGTTAGTAGGCTATTATAGAAAGTTCATCAAATAGTTTGGAGGAATGGCAGCACCACTCACCTGCCTATTATGAAAATAAGGGTTCTAGTGGAACAAGGCTACAACTAGAGCCTTCCAACAATTAAAGGAAGCATTGACTGCCCCTCCCATTCTGAAGTTACCTGATTTTACTCAACATTTTGTCATCGAGTGTGATGCAAGTGGCATAGATCTTGGGGTAGTTTTGACACAAGAAAATCACCCAGTGGCCTACTTTAGTGTTGCCCTAAAAGGATCAGCCTTGGCTCTGTCCACTTATGAGAAAGAAATTCTAGTAGTAGTTAAAGCTATCAGGCTATAGAGACCCTATTTATTGGGAAGACCATTCACGGTACGAACAGATCAGAGGAACTTGAAGTATCTCTTGGAACAAAGGATCACCATACCAACCCAAGCACATTGGTTACCTAAGCTACTCGGTTATGACTATAAGATCGAATATAAAAAGGGGTCAGAAAACCAAGCAGTAGATTCCCTATCCTGAGTAGTAGAATTTCAATTTCTTTCCATTTCTCAACCTCAAGCTTCATGGTGGCCCATACTCCAAAAAGAAATTCAACAAGATCCTTTTTATGGGAAACTTCAAAATAGAATCACCTTAGCTGCAATACACAACTTATACCAAAGGGATAGGGTATGGTTCATAAGAAATAAAGTATACCTAAATCCCAAGTCAACCCTAGTTTCCCAAATAATGGATGACTACCATTCATCACCCATAGAGGGCCACTTCGGGTTCCACAAGACACTTGCGCATATTAAATAGAATTTTAGTTGGCCTAATATAGAGAAATGAGTAAAGGAATTCCTACGCTCATGTGATATATACTAGAGGTTTAAAAATGATTGCATGTAACCAGCAAGACTATTGTAGCCCTTACCAATTCCTAACAAAAGTTGGACTGAAATCTCAATGGATTTCATCGAAGGCTTGCCTCCCTCAAAAGGAAACACTATTATTATGATAGTGGTGAATCGCTTGACAAAGTATGCTCATTTTTCTACCTTGAGGCATCCCTTCACTGCATTGACAGTTGGCATTTGTGGCCAATGTGGTGCGATTGCATGGCTTCCCTACATCTATAGTAAGTGATAGAGATAAGATATTCATCATTTCTTTTTGGAGAACCTTATTCCAACTCTAAGGTACCAAAATTTGCATGAGTGCGAGTTACCATCCTCAAACGGATGGCCAAACAGAGGTGGTTAACCATATCCTAGAACAGTACCTGTGCTACTTCGTAGGAGATCGACCAAGACATTGGATAGAATGGCTACCTTGGGCAGAATTCAGTTACAATACCTTAATTCACTCCTCAACTAAGATGTATCCATTTGAAGTAGTATATGGAACTCCACCGCCACGTCTATTGGCTTATATTCTTGGAACTTCTAACATTCAGTTGGTGGATGAGACTCTACAAGATTGAGATCAAATGCTACATGATCTATGCCAGAATCTCTTACAAGCACAAAATAAAATGAAATGTCAAGTTGATCAGCATTGAAGGGAGGTGAATTTTAAGGTAAGGGATTATGTGTACCTCCATCTACAACCTTATAGACAAACCTCAGTGGTTTTTTGATTTGCCATGAAGCTAGCTCCACGTTACTCAGGTCCTTATCAGATAACAGCTTGAATGGGAGCTATGGCTTATAAGCTCGTGCTTCCTACTAGTTCTCAGGTTCATAATGTCTTCTATATCAGCCCTCTAAAAAAGCACCTTGGACCCCACACCCCTACCTTCACCCAATTGCCTCCTCTCTCAGATAATTCTACAATGATTCCTCAACCAAAAACTGTTTTGGAGCGTAGGGTGATCCAAAAGGGAAAGTATCGACCAAAATCAGAAATCCTCGTTAAATGGATGGAGGCACCAGTCGAGGATTCCACTTAGGAGAACAAGTGGTGGTTCTCTAAAACCTACCCTGCGTTTATCCTTGTGGACAAGGATTCTCAGGCGGGGGTGGAGTTGATAGGTGTATATGCGCTGAACCGCGTGTGGATGAACTCGCACGTGCATTGTTCAGGCAAGCACATAAGTAGCAACGAGCAGAGCAAGATTTATGTTTGTTGAAGGAGAGGAACCATCCACTCTCATCATGAAGGGAATCAATAAATGGTTAGAGTAGTAGCTCTACCTCACGGAGCACCTCTCTGCCACGAAACTACCTGAGCAGATTTTGTTATTTCATGCCTTTCTCTTTCTGTTATTTTGGTTAATTCTCTATCTCTCTCTCTTGATTTTCTAAGGCTATAAGATAGCCGAGAAACTAAGGAATGTGATATATAAAAATTAAGCCAATTGGCCTTATCTCGTTTGCCCTCTTCTCTCTCAAATTACTTTTATCACATCACTCAAACAAGAGTAGCTAGCTAGACCATCATTGAATAGGGCTCTATTGGATGGAAATCTATTGCTGGTGTTATTGCCATCTAGACTCTCATAAACCAAATATCTACCCCACCTCTATTTGGCCACTAACTTATATAGCCATTCCAACTCTCATATGTCTCGACAAGAATACATAATGGCTTTATCTTATACAAATCATCCATAAATCTAGCATTATTCACTTCCTATCTAGGAAAGAATGACATGAATGTGTTTGGGTGAAAAGCATTTGAATGATGGTAAACTATTTGTTCTACACTATATGCAACATAATGTAGGATAAATAAATAAAACAAGAAGGTTGGAAGAAAATACCTTGAGCAAATGAAGCTTGAAGATTATACAAACCATGCACACTAGGACACTACACCTTTACCTATTTAGATTCAATATCCTTAACATGGAAACCATATGGATGAAATTCAACATAAACCATATTATCATTGCACACCTTATTAACTGACATCAAATTTGTAACTTCTATAGGAATATGAAGAATATCAACTAGAGATATATGAAAAAAATCATTAACATCTATACTAGTATTACCAATATTAAAGATAGGAATCTTCTGGCCATTACTTGTCATAACAACCTCAAAACCATAATAAGGAGTTGAAGAAATCAACTACTTAAAATTGGAAGGGAGATAATGACTAGCATCAGTATCAAGAATCTTAGAATTCAAAAGTTTTCTTTATTACTACCATCAAATACATTACCTTCATCTTGAGTAAGATTCATAGAATGACTAGATTCCCCCAATGAAAGTTGCATGACTGAGCACTATGCCGAACCTTTTAACAAATTTAACATACTGATATGTCACCATTAGGTTTCTTGAACCCAATGTTCTTGGAATTTGATTGGACACTAGACTGTTGACTTGAAGGCACAAAAATTTGCATGAATTACTTCAAATTTGAACGATGAGAATTACCACTTGACTTATCCCAAATACTTTCTTTATTACTAGGAAACTTGAAATTACCATTCTTTAGATGAAACTTAGCCGCATAAGTAAAAAAACATAGAATCTTGATCAATTGAGGACTATTTATGCAAAGTTCTTTCGTATCCTTTAAGAAGACCATGCATGGTGTTAGTGAAAGGTTGAGTCTTGCCGAAGTTCATATTAGACACAAAAGAGATATACCAAAGGCAAAAACCTTCTAAAATATAGTTAATCAAGTCTTTTTCATCCACTAGAGCACCCACAAAAGCAAGTTTCCCATTGATTTTTAGCTTTGATCATATACTGTGACATAGATAAAAATCCCTTTTGTAAACTATGAAGTAGATCATAAAGATCCATGATCTTGGCCTACACATTCACTAGATAAGATTCTTCAAGAGCTATCCATTATTTTCTAGCCAACATACCATTACTAAGGTAACCTTACATAGAAGGTGAAACAAATCCAGAGATCCACATTTTAACTATGGAATTCAATCTATTCCAATTCTAGAAGGTAGAATTAGGACTTAAATATCTACCAAGAAACTTTGGATAAAGGATCAATTACTCCTTCTAAGTCATATGATGTAACATATATGAGAATTTGATCTTTCCAAATCAAGTAGTTATGATCATCCAACTTTATCGGTAAGTTCACAATAATAGAAGGTGATGAAGATAGGTTTTGCGCTAGAATATCAATAGAAATTACATATGATACACAAATTTTATATTTTAAAATAGCTTGCAAGTGCACTAATAACTTTGTAAAAGTGACATGTATAGTCCCAAGGTCGGTCTAAATAGGAGCTACATGATTTTAAATAATTCAAGAAAACTCTTAAAATTGAAAAGTAAACCTAAACATTTTGTCTCAAAGAGTGTGATTTGAAAAGTCTTAACTAATAACATAAAAATAAAGATAGGAATAGAATTGATTCCACACCTATTAGAACAGATAAACAAATAAAATTCAATGGAAAATATATGTGATATATTAATTAGTTAATCATACTTACTCAAAATTAATTAGGTTATTATAGATTTATGAAAGTCCTATTATACTCATGTTTGTGTGTTGGCCGTGTGCAAAATATGGTATCCGTTTTAATTTACTTAGTGTATTTGTTTTCCTCTATGTAAGATCTGTTACTATAGATTAATAATTTACACATGTACATAGTTAGGTACACTTTGTATGAAATAATTTTTACACACATAATGAGGTTGGTTTTTATAGTATGCATGCTAGGTAGAGTGTTGTTTTTTTACCTGTGAGCATACGAGCAGTCGAAGTTTTCACTTGTGGCTTTTTGCATGTTTTGAATGTGGGTATTTATGGATAGTACTCAACATTTTTGGAAATAAAAATGCAAATTTTTAGAACCTCACCACTAGGCTTGCCACCAACCTTTGCGAGATGTTTGGCGAGGTGGCCAACGAGTTGGTAAAATCAAGACCTATAAATACCCCACTCATTTATCCCTTCTTTACTCCTTATTTAAGAATCAAAACTATACCAAAGTTCACTTTGAGAATTATATATATATTGTCAAATTATTGTGGGGAGTCTATATTTGAGTGTGGATCACCTAGTGAGTATAGTAATCAAATCATAGGCTTTTTGCATACGTGGTTTAATTGTGTGTCTCTTATACACAATTTTATTGTAATGGTGGACTATGTGTCCCTCGAGGGTGTAAATTGATACATATTTAGCTACTGATCATTGGCTACCAATCATACTACTTTGGATAGTGTTGGTTATGAAGGACAATCGGGCTCTTGTGTTGAACTAAGTCACCATGGAAGCAACAAGTGAAGAGCTATAGTAGGCAATTTGGATGTAGGTCTTGATTGGTAGAGGTAATTATGGTTTTTTTGTTTATTGGTGTTGTTAGTTGTTTGATGGTTAGTGAATTATTTTCTACTGAGTGGTTGCCTTAAGCAACTTGAGGATGTTACCATATAGATACGGTCTTTATATGGGTTTATCTCGTTATATCGAGTGGTATGCATGATTTGAGTTTGTGTTAGTACAATCCAAGTTTATAGTGTGTATGCTTCAGCTAACTATTACCTTAAACTTTGATTAGAAAATATTTGTTATTTATCTACTTTCTATTTGACATACAATATATATTATTTAAGTTTTATGCTTTTGATATTACTTTGTTTATGCTTCTGCTATGTGAACTATATAAGTTTTATACTTTTATACTCCTTGGGAGTTAGGGATGAGTCTTTTAGGAGTTTGTATCTCCTTACCCTGGTCATATACCAGGTTATGGACTCTTTCATCTGGTATAAGAGCAGGTGCACACTTTTGTGCTTAGTAGCTTCGATGTTGATTTTGCTAACTTTCTTTTTCACATATACATATTTTTTTGATGGAATAAGTAGAAGGAGGTAATGTAATTATACCTCTATATTTCAATGGGCTAAACTATGCCTATTGAAAATCACAAATAAGGGTCTTCTTGTGGTCATAAAGAGATTGTGCTTGATTCCTTATTGAAAATGGTTGGACTTACCCATCCGATAACTCTGTAATTCCTAAACTAAACCTATCCGATAACTCTATAATTCCTAAACTAATGATTGACTGGACAAAGGAAGAAAGAAGTGTGAATGGAAAAATAAAGGATTATATGCTATTATCAAGAGTATGTCCTAAGATGACTACAAAAGGATACAAAGTTATACTATCTCAAAAAAAGCATGGGGCATTATGGAGATGAATCATTAAGGAATGTCTACTGTCAAAAGATCCATAATCCTAAAATTAAACAGACACTTCAAACTATGCATTATGTAGGAAGATGAAACTTTTGGTAAGAAAGTTGAGAAAATCATCGCTACCCCTCCCTATAGGTTTCATTCTAAAGTCGTTATTCTTGAGGTTTTGAACTCCACCACCAATTTCCAAGGCAAGAGAAACTTGTTTAGAATAAGGGAATGAATGGGGCACTCAAGAATACCTAAGAAAATGGTACCTATATTGTTACTATTTCCACTTTGGTTAAGTATGAATCTGATCCTGATGAGAAAGAGTTAGCATTACTTGCTCAGAGATTCACAAGATTCTTTAAAAATAAGAAACCCTTTTCTAGGGTATTGGAAAAGTGAGTTCAAGTTATAAAGGGTTGAGAGCCATAAAAGATGATGACAACTTAGATAGTGAATCTGAGAAATCAAACAAAAGACACCTTAACAAAATAAGATGCTTCAAATGTGAGGAGCTAGGTCATATATCTTCCAAGTGTCTTGAAAAATAGAATCACATGAAAAAACATGTAATGAAAGCTAAGGTTACTGTTTTAGAGAGTACTAATAGTGATGATGAGGATGATACTAATTTTATGGCCTTTACTACTTCTACTAGTATCATTGATCCTCCGATTACTACCTCAGATGGTCAAGAGGAGATCATTAAAGATAATGAAGTTGAAGATGAGAAAGATGAATTGCTTGATTTATACAACACACTACTATTGGAGCATATTTAGTCTAAAAAGGATAAAAGAAAGGATATGGAGAGCCTTGATGAAAAAGAACACAAAATTATGGCCTTGAGGAAAACTCTAAAGGAAAGAAAGTCTTGTATTGATGAACAATAACATGATATCACAAGTAGGTGTGAGGTCATTCATAAGAGATATGATACTTTGTTAGAAAAGTTTAATACAAATCACAAGGAAATCAAAAAACTTGAGGAATAATGTAAGGTTCCTACTTTAGGTAAAACTATGTAGCTTTTTATTAGTTATGATCCCCTTTCTAATCAGGGTGCTAAAATTGAAAAATTGAAGAAGCCGATTATAGTTCTTGAGAGTGCAAAGGATGATCTAGCTTACTCTCTTATCAAAAAGGAAGATGAGGTTGAACAATTAAATGAGAAAGTTGGGATTTTTAATAATTCAACTTATCATCTTGAATCCTTCCTCATGAAAAAGGAAGACTTGTTTACGACCTTGAAAGAAAAACTTAGAATGGGATAGAAAGAACTTGTGCATTCCACAATTGCTATCGATAGAATGACAATATGCTCAAAAATGTTAAATTAAAATTATTAGCAATGTCAAGTTTTTAGCTGACAAAAATGGAATTGTGTATAGTGAGAGGGTATTGAATTCTACAGGTGCTTCTACTAAGTATGTTAAAGCTTCCAGTTAAGAACCGAAGTTAAGGTCTACTGGTACCAACCTAAGAGTTAAATTTGTTGCACGGTCCTAACCAGATTGCCCTCGCATGGTAAATTTGTTGCACTGTCCTAACCAAATTTCCCTAACAAGGTGAACCATTCACATAAGGCTAGCACTTCTCATCACTTCAGTAGTGGTCTACTGCTTTTACCTACTGTCATTCCTACTTGTCCCCACTATGGTGAGCTTGGGCATTTAAGACCATACTATGGGAAATTTACTTCTCATCCTTGTGTAAAAGTCAATGTGAGCGCTTCCTCTTGTTTTCCTCCACCTACTACTCCTTGGAGTTAGGGACCCTGTGATCGGCACACACAAATTGTGTGCGATGAATACAAAACTATACGTATTGCAACAAGTAATATAATGATAAGAAAATATCATTCCCACAGAGATTATTTTATTATAAACTAGTTTTTAAAACTAAAAAAAGTTAAAATCAACTTTTTTTGTGTTTATATTTTAAGGAAGCAAAGGTAAAATAACTAAAAGTAAATAACAATAATTAATTCAATAAGATTTGGTAACTGAGCATGTATTCCCCCAATTTTCTAAACATGAGAATCACTAAAATCCCCCCAATATAATTATGAATTAATTTTATGATCAATTGAATCTAACTTAGCATGTATTTCTCTCTCAAGCAAACTACACACGATATAATAATTAATTTAATCACACTCTCAATTATGTTCATCAATTATGGATCACATATATAAAAATCATACATCTCTACCTATAAACTATGCATGTTGTTTAATCAAGACAATCAATTAATTTTTTTCTCAAATCTCTTTAATTGCCTCTATAGATAAATTATTGGCCAAACAATTAATAGCATAAAAATCATATTAAATAATATAATTAAATTAAAATCTTAATTGGGGTAAAATATTAGATCATCCCATGGTGAAATTGGTTTAAAAAGATCCCTATATTAATAAATTAACTACATATAATTGTGTTCATAAAGCTTATATTTTTCATAAAGAAAGACATAAAAATTGATAAAGAAAAAAGTAGAAAAAGAAATACAATCAATCTCTTGAATTTTAATACTAATATCTTTAATCTACACCATAGTTATGTCTCCTTTTGAATTTTTCTCTCTTCTTACCTCCAAAAACTGATAAAAATTATGCTAATGATGGCTCCTTATGGTTTGTGGGGTGATTAGGGGGTTAAATATAGCTTAGGTGTAATTTAGATTGTCGGATCAGCTTTAGATCAAGAGTTGAGATCAAAACAAGTAAAATTATTAGTGCTAGCCAATTAGAATAATACAGGTGACATGTGGGATTCAATGGTTATCTTAAGCAACCCGAGAATGTTATCATAGAGATACGGTCTCAATATGGGTTTACCATGTTATATCAAGCTTGTACATGATCTGAGTTTGTGTTAGTACAATCTAAGTTTAAGGTGTGTATATTTCAACATACTATTAGCTTAAACTTTGATTAGAAAATATTTGTTATTTACATGCTTTCTATTTGACATATAATATCTGTTATTAAAGTTTTTTGCTTTTGATATTATTTTGTATGTGCTTCTACTGTCTGAACTATATAAGTGTTATAATGTTCTACTCCTTACGAGTTAGGAATGATTCCTTTAAGAGTCTATATCTTCTTACCCTAGTCGTATACTGGGCCAAGGACTCTTTCAATATAAATAGATGCTATTGATTTTTAGTTTTTTATATTAAAATATCGTAATGCGGTGATTAGATTCTTTGTTAATAAAAACAAATTAATATTCTAAGGCGGATATCATCAATTGATTTAAATTAAATTATGATTATTTTCTAAAAAATATTTATATTACTGCTTAACACGAATCATATAATTTAAACTCTCATTCAAGGTTTCTAAATTACATTTTAGATTAACAAAAATTTTTGATTTTAAATCTATTACGAAATTATATCGTTAATCTATTTTTCAATAATAAATCTTGTAAAAATCTTTGAAATAGAAAATAATTCTAAATCAAATCTAGATAATTAGATTCTAAAATCTAACTTCATATTTTAAATATATTACAAAAAATATGTCGTTAATATATTTTTCTATAATAAACTTTGTATAAATCTTAAATGGAGAAATAAAAATATATTTATTTAATAAAATATTTACCTAAATTAATATTTCGCAAGCATAACAACATAACTAATATCCTATAGTATTTTTTGGCCAGACATACTCAGATTTAATAAATGGGCAGTATATTAAAAATAAAATTCAATATGATACATAAAATCAAATCTATAAATAATATAAAACAATTAATTTCTTTACCTCAATTGTACTTTTACAGATAACTTCAATAGCAATATGTTATCATGAAAACCTTCAAACAGATCTACCTACATATTTTATGGAATCGAAACTACTATATAAAATTACAACTAACTAAATTCTTAAGCTACTAAAATTTAAACTACAAAAAAAAATCTAAAATCAGATTGAACTTTCATTTTTTTGTGTTTTACAACGAAGAGAAAAGTGTCTATACAAGTGAGGGAAGGTTGAGAAAAAGGGAGATAGAGGAGGATTGTAAGGAAATTTTTTTCGCATATCATAACATGCTTCTATCCATGCTACGATCTGCTTATGCTTTGGTATGCATTTAAAACATGTTTCGAGAAAGTTGCACTATGTCGAGGCCCACATTAAACTACATTTCTCCAATTTTCCTTTTGTTTCATCCATTACATTTGGTTGGATTTACATATAAGGCTTACTTATATATTCTTTTATTTGTACAATTCTTCAAGTATTTATCATTTTAATTAATTTGAAGCCAGAAATAACCGTAAACAACAAAATATATCCATAATTTTGAAAACATAGATATGCTAAAATGATGTCAAAATTATAAAAATTTAAATCTATTTTTTCATATTATAATTCAAATAAATTATGTAATATTAGTGCATTTCAAGAACTCATTATAACCCCAACCAACTTTTTGCTAATCATTACTAAGAAAAGTGATAACCTTAAAATGAAAACTAAAATAAATAAATTAAACCATCAAAAACAATTTCATAAATTGACACTATTGCATTTATCATATACAACAAGCTTTTAAACCCATAAGTTTCCCTTTAAGTCTCGTGAGAGATTTTAATGATGATGCCCACGAATATCATGATGCAAAATTTTAAAGAAATAACAAAAATAAACAAATTGCAAAATAAAAAAAATAAGAAATTATAAACTATAATTTAACAAAGTAAAAACTAAAATGACAAAAAAAAAACAAAAAAAAAGTAAAATAACAAAAATTCTCTTGCTTTTAGTATCTTTAAAGCTCATAATTAAAATCTAAAGCATAAATTAAATTAATATCCCAAAAATTCATAATTTATTTTAAAAATTAGTTGAAAATCACAAATTTGTATTTCATATAAAAAAGGTATCAATATTGACTCACTGAATTTTAGTGTTAGAAATCCAAATTCACTTTAACTATAATTCTCACAAGTTACACTCTCAATATTACACTGATCGTATGAGTTTGAAGTATTCAATCAAAGATATATACAAATAAAAGTTATGTAAAGAAATGAACTTAATGAGCTTGCATATGTTTAAAGAAGAAAGGTTCAAGATAGTAGGTGACATTAATCTCATTAAGGGAATAAAATGAAATGATGTATAAATAAATTAAATACTATTTTCATGCATTAATTAAAATAATAAAATAAAAATATCAAGTATACGCCTTAAAGATAAATGAAAATGTATTGAATTAAAAAGGGATTTATTTCCTATCTTTCTTTTGTAATAACCATTTCTCACAACTTTAAAGGACTTTTGGGCAATTATACTATTAATTGTTTCCCTCTTTATATATATATAATTTTTTTTATGAGTACCTAATTTTTTCTTTCTTTTGTATTAATTTTAGGAAACTCTCGATACATCTTTTTATGGAAGTCATGCAAGATTGAAGAAGGCATATACTTTCAAATTTTACTTAAGTCATTCAATTTAGCAATAAAAATAAGCATATGTCACTTTATCATATGTAAAACTCATAACATTCAATGTACAACTTATAGAGATTTTCTTGCAATTTAAAATAATATAAAGAATGTTTAATAGAGTAGAAAAATATTATTACTCAAAATGAAAAGATTATAAGCTCAAAATATTATCATAAGTTAGTTTCCACTATTTGATTCCTAAACACTAATTTGAGATTTATTTCAACTTCAAAATTCAATTATGAAACACAAATTATGAATTATCACATTATTCCATGCCATGTTCAAGAAATTAATCCAACGATGAAAAGACTTAATCATTTGCTTAAATTAAAATAAAAATATGATAATTTTGCAAGAAAATATTTAAAATTGAACATAACTATCCTTAAATTCACAAATAAACTAAAATAAAATCCCTAAACTCATAAATAAACTAAAATAAAATTAATAAAAATAAATGTACATATAAACACATATTTAATAAAAAAATTTAAAGTTAACTAAATTTATTTTACTTTTCCTCTACCCCAACCTAGTATCTACATTGTCCTTAATATAACAAATGGAAATTAAAGATAAAGATAAAGTAGAGAAAAGTTACTTATTTGCTTTACGTGATCAAGTTATGGCGTGAAAAGTCAAGTGCATCCATCATCTCAAACATTTTAATTACACATATAGAAAGCTATGTACTTCTCACAAATATTACATCTCAACAAACAATTATATATTTTAAACAATTCTAAATTAAATAAAAAAGGTTCACATAAAGAGAAAATAAAATAAACTAAAATAAAACAAAATACATGAAATGTAAAATAAATAAATAAATTCAAAAATAAAACAAACTAAAATAAAATAAAAGAAGAGAATACTATCTACAATGATGAGTTGCCTCCCATCCAACGTTTATTTTAATGTTTAATAAGACACTTCTTGGGATTACAATTTGTAGAATTTAATTCACTCAATGTTCTCTCGTTATTGAGTTTGTGTCAATATATGCTTGGAAATGCATACTCTTTGCGCTAAGACTGTCATTGATACACTTCTTTTATGGACATTAATAATTATTTTGGTAGAGGCCAAGAATGGTCTACCAAGAAGTATATTGTGCTCATTGTCCATTTTTAAGGTTTCTTGCACATTTATAATAACAAAATCTACAGGTACGACAAGGTTATGTATTTTTAAAATTAAATCATTTACCATGCACTTTGAATATAATAGAAATTTATCCTCTAATTATAGGGATATGGTCATGGGTTTTAGTTCATCTATTCCTAGTTGCAAGTATAATGACTAAAGCACTAATTAACACTTGTACCTAGGTCTTATATAACATTTATCTCCTTTTTATCACTAATGGTGATATTGAAATTAAAACTTCCATAATCTTTAGATGTAGTTTCAGAATTGTTTTTCTTCTTCTTTTTTAACTAAGCAAAAAATATTAAATAAAATAAATAACAAAAATAAATAATAAAATAAATAAATAAAAAATAAAATAAAAGAAAGAAACACAATATAAATAATATAAATACAATATATGATACATACAATTCAATATACAATTATACAAGTTTAAATAAAAATTTCAACATATATGATACAAATTATTTATATAAAATGATACAAGTTAAATAAATAATTACAGCAAGCTAATAAAATATATTATACAAGAATTATGTTAGTTCACAAAAATACTAATTAAAATAGTTAACAAAAAGAAATAAAAAATAAACTAAAGTAAATTTAATAAAATAAAATAATTGAAGATTCCCATATCTAGAAATAATTTCACGATTATCAATTATTCTTTCAACTCAAATAGGTAACTGAAACCTAAATGACGGGTGGAAACGCCTATCCATGGAATCTTTTCACAAGCTTTATACCAAGCAAGCCAAGTAGACCTCACAAATATGAATTAAGTAAATAACATAGTAGATGTATAAGACAACATGCTTAATTCAACACATAACAAAAACTACAAGTAGTAAGAAAGAATAAACTACGATAAACACATGGTATGCCTCATAGCCTTCTATCCAGGATAACAATATGCATAAGTAGTAAACATCATATAGCATGAAAATCAGTCAAACATATTGGAAAAGCTATAAGGATTTCTAATCACTTAAAGATCTCATATGTGGAAACATATTTGTTAAATGATGATTGTGCTCTCAAAGCATATAATTAAACAAAACATGACATACTATAAGAAAGAGTGCAACACTCGTTACACAACCAGGTTAAAGAGATACAGACTTCTTAGAGACTTACACCAAAACTGATAATTATAATACAGAAGAAATACTTAGAAAGCTATAGGCATGGTACAAGGAAAGAAAATAAAGCTGCAACAACACAAATCAAATAAGCTTTCTAATCAGATTCTAAATATAGTATGTCAATACATACACAATAGAAACTCAAATTATATTAACACAACAGAAAATCATGCATAACAACAAATATAATGAGGTAAAACCACATAGAATCCCTACCTATGTGGCAGAATCCAAGGGTAACTTAAGGCCATTCAACAACAAACAATCCACTAAACAATAAAACAATTACAACTTTTATAGAAATAGAACCACCAATACCTCTATTAGCTAAAACCTCTATCCAAACTGCCTATTAATGCTCTTGCTTATTGCTTCCACAACGACCTAGTTCAACACATAAACCCAACTTACCTTCAAAACCAAGACTACCTAGTGTATTGTGATAAGAAACCATAAACTAGTAATGTGAACACTAAGGGCCAACCTCAATCACTAACAACCAACGATCTCTGTGGGACACATAGTCCACCATAAACCATCAAGGGACACACAGTCCAAGATATGAAGACTCAAAGAATTTAATTCAACTCACTTTCACGATGAGGTTCTCATATAAGAAGAAAAGTTACACAAGGACAACTACCCATCGACACATGTTTCACATTGTAACGAATCACTAATACCAAACAACACACAAGGTATTAGTAATCCAAATATAGAAAATTGAGATGTCATTTTGATGGAACTCCACTAGTTATTTCTCAAAAATAAAACAAGAGAAAAGGGGTACTTATGGCACATGGCTAGCTACCTCACTCTCCACCTTTCCAAGGGTATGAAGGTGCCAAAAAAATCTCATTTTTTTTTATTTTCAAAAATTACTGAGTAATTTTCATAAATACCCACACATGAAATGAAACAAAAAAATAAGAGACAATGTCAAGTCGCTCATCAAAAATCACAACACATAACCTAGCATGCACACTATGAAAATCAACCCCGTGGTATGTGAGAGTATACTTGCATACATAATATACCCAACTATATGCGTATGTGCATTACTAATCTGCAGTAACTAACCTTGCACAAAGGAAAACAAAAGACTGAGTAAAGGTAAACAGATCTCATGTTTTGTATACTTTAAGCTAACACACATACATTGAGAACAACCAAACTTACAATAAAAAATAAAAAAATTGAAAAATTAAAATCATTATAGAAATACTAAAAAGGAAATTAAGTTAATAAATAATTATATATATATATATATATAAATAATAAATTGTGTACATACACTCATATTTAAGATATCTAAAGTCAATTAATAGCCTAGATTTTTTTTATTGAAAATATATAAAATCAATTAATAACTAGATATTTTCATATATTTGATTTTAAAATTTTTAAATTTTTGAATTTTATTTACATATCGAAAGTCAATTAATAACTTAGATATTTTTTAGATTAAAAATAAAAAAAATCATGAATATTTACAAAACAAAAGTTCTAAAAATTTTTGATAATAAAAATTTAAAATACTATTCTTCCCTAACAATTGTGCCAAAAACTTGATAATGCTAAGTTATCAAGCTGAAATTGTAAAAATAATCCTCGACAACGGTGCCAAAAACTTTATGGAAACTTTTTGTATTTTAATGTAGCTCGTAAGTGCACGAAACACTTTATAAAAAATGATAAGTATAAGGTTTTTCTAAAGAAGAACTACGTGGTTTTAAATAATTCAAAAAATCTCTTAAAGAGGAAAAGTAAACCTAAATATTCTATCACAAAATTTGTGTTTTGAAAAGTCTTAACGAATAACATTAAAATAAAGATAGGAATAGAATGGAAACAACAAATATTAGATAAATAAATAAATAACATTCAATGGAGAATTTGTGTGATATTTTAATCAGTTAATCATGTTTTCTCAAAATTAATTAGGTTATTATAAATATAAATTGATATTATTGATTTTTGTATAAAAATATCATAAAGTAGGGATCAAGTTTTTTTCTTAATAAATACCAATTAATATCCTAAGGTGGGGATCACCAATTGATTTTAATTAAATTATGATTTATTTTTAAGGAAATAATAAGTCATACAAATTATTTTTTAAGGTGGAACACATAATTTAGACTCTTATTCAAGGTGTATAAATTAGATTTTAGATTGATGTAATTGAAACCTAACTTTCTTATTTTAAATCTATTTAGAAAAATATGTCATCAACATATTTTTCAATAACAAATCTTGTAAAAATTTTAAAAATAAAAAAAAAATTTAAATTAAATCTAGATAATCAGATTTTAAAACATAACTTTCATATTTTAAATTTATTACGAAATATATATCGTCAAATTATTATTTTTGTAATAAAATTTGTATAAATCTTGAATGAAGAAATAAAAATAAATTTATTTTATAATAATATTTACCTAAATTAATATTTCGTAAGTATAACAACATAATATCCCATAGTAATTTAATAAATGACCAATATATGAAAAATAACATTCAAAATGATACCTAAAATTATATTTGTAAATAATAGAACACAATTAAAATTAATACCACAATTGTATTCTTATAGACAACTTCAATAGTAGTGTGTTATCTAAAAAAATCCCCAACATATGTCTATACTTTTTATTGAATCAAAACTACTACATAAAATTGCAACTAACTAAATTCTAAGTTGTTAAAATTTATACTATAAAAAATAATATTTAAAATCAAATTGAACTCTGATTTTGTTGCATTTTTTTACAAAGAAGATAGGGGCCTTTATATAGGTGAGGGAAGGTGAAAAAATGGAGAAAAATGTGGATCGTGAGGGAAATTTCTTTGCGTGCTACAACACAATTCTATCCACGCTGCAATCCATGTATATTTGGGTATGCATTTAAATCATGATCCAAGAAGTTTGTGCTATGTCATACATTTTCCACCATTATGGATTACATGAAACTACATTTCTCCAATTTTTCTTTTGTTTCACCCCTTACATTTGGTTGAATTTACATCCTTTGTTTCACTACTTACATTTTGTTGGATTTACATATAAAGGCTTACATGTATATTCTTTTATTCTCTTATGTTGCAATTGAGTGCTTTAGGTACAATTCTTCAAGTGTTGATCATTATAATCAATTTGAAGCTAGAAATATCTGAAAAAGAACAAAACATACTCATGATTCTAAAAACATAGATTTGTTAAAATAATGATAAAATTATACAAATTCAAATCTATTTTTTTTAACACTAAAGTGTAAATAAGTAACATAATATTAGTACTTTTCAAACATTCATCAACACTCCTAACAACATCTCAAGCAAGTTTATAAACCTCAGGAATAAAATGAAGAGGTACAACCATGAACTAATGATTAAGTAGCGAACTCGAATTAATGGCATTCACTCCCAATGTTGAATGAAAAGATAAAGAACTAGAAATGACATCTTTATAAGATTGATCTTGCACACCATTATTTGTTGTAGCTAGAGCTTTGATGCTCAGGCTTTGATATCATTCAAAGACAGATTAAACTAAAGCAAAAGAGAAGAAAATTGAATTTCATTCATATATGTAAAAGTTACATTGAAATGTACATAGTGTCTCATTATTTATATGAAGAGCCTAATACATATGTATAACTAGTATTTGGCTGCATAGTAACTAACACTCATTCAAACAATGCCCAACATCCCAACTAATTAATGAATCTAAGTTGGAACTATCAAGATGTAGGGAACCCTATGACAGTTTGAAAAATTCAGGAATTTAGACAATTCCATTCCTCAAAAATCACTATTCTAATGTTTGATTGGTAGGAATGAGAATGGAAATATAATTGATTCCTTACCATTTTATATTTGGTTGTGCTATAAATTGGGAATGAAATGGAATCAATTCCTAGAAGAAAAGGAATAAGAATTTCATCCTCCTCTATGAGGAATCGTGATTCTATTCTCATGCTAATTTTTGGTTCCAATTTTATCCTAACCCATAAATATAACCATAAACCTTAAACTTTACACCCTAAATCCAATACCCTAAAAGCCTAAACTCTAAACCCAAAACCCTAAATCTTAAACCCTAAAACCTTAAATATTAAACCCTAAACACTATATCATAAACCCTAAACCCCAAAACCCTAAACTCTAAAACCCTAAACCCTAAACCTCAAAACTCAAAACCATAAACCCTAAATCCTATTTAGAAAAATAATAATTTTAATAATATATTTTACTTTTAAGTAATAATTATTTAGAAAATAATGATTTCAATAATGTGATTTTTTTGACGAGAAAATAACAATTAAATGACAATAATTAAACTTTACTGAATACATAGGTATTAGGGTAATATATAGTCTTTTACATTTCATTCCATTTGTAAACCAAATAATGCAATACTAATTTATTCTTTGATTCCAGTGGTCAAACCAAACAATGTAAGAGTAACATTGTTTCCTTTTTATTAAATTTCATTCCTATTTCCATTTCCATTCTCATTTATTTTCCATTCTATGAACCAAATGTCACCTATTATCCAAAAAACTAATAACCTAGAAGAAGTTACAAGGATTACGTGAGGTAAACAATTTACCAAACTTGTTTACTATTGATCCTACTAGTTAGAGTGTGAGGGTATTTGTTTGTTATAGAGTTTGAATATTTGGGCAACTATTCGTATTCATTCTTCTTTTGTTTTTGATGGTTTTCATGACTGCTCTTGGGTTTGGTTTGTTGTCTATACCAACACAGATGATACCACTAGATAAAAGCAATGGGAAACTTTAAGAGAGAAATTTAAACTTGGCTTTGACAAAGCCCTTTTAATATATTTTTTGCCAATAAAAAACAAGATGGGGGAGAACATAAACAAAGCTCACTTGAGGTTTTTCATAACTTTATTGATTTTATAAACCTGATTGACTTGGTCTATTAGGATCTATGTTCACATGGAATAACCACAGAGATTATAGCATTAAATAATGAATTGACATGGCTCTTTCGAATAGAAGTTGAAGTGAGTTAGAATTGTAGAGAATTTTACACCAAGAAAGAGTAAACAAGGAGATAAGAACTGGAAGAAAGTTTCTACATAAATACTTCCTCAGAAAAAAAATGTTTTATTCCTTTAATTGTATTGAATGCAAAGCTTGCCTATTATATAGGCTAATTACAAACTACTTCCTAGAAATTAGGAAATGATAAATTAAAAACGAAATATATAAAATTAGCTGATCCTCATCTCCACTTGCAGTAAAAAAATGTTATAGAAATAGGAGCCTGAAAAACTAAGGTTTGAATCATTATTCATCATCCCCCTTGATTCAAACTTGTAGACAACAATTTGTGCCCTAAAGTAATCATGTTTACTTCTTGGAAGTGACTTGGTTAGTATATCAGTAACTTGTTCATTGGTGTTGTAGTGCTTTATAATAATGGCTTAATGACCTACTAGTTCTCGAATAAAATGAGCCTTGATGTCAATATGTTTTTTTCTCCCATGATATACAGGATTCATTGACATTATGATTGCTACTTTATTGTCACACTAGAATTTTATTACTTTCTCTTGTTCTTGCCTAAGATTTGAAAATATCCTTCTCAGCCACATAGCTTGAGATGTTGAAGAGGTTATAGTAATATATTCAGGTTCAGATGATGATAATACAGTGGTTAGTTGTTTTTTTGAACTCGATGAGATAGCCCCTGATATAAGATTGAATATATAGCCATAAGTGCTCTTTCTATCCTCTATACAACCTACCCAATCACTATTAGTGTATACAAGTAAAATAGAGTTGTGTTTTTTATTATACCATATCCCACAATCAGTTGTGCCAGCTACATATCTCAAAATCCTTTTTGTTGTTATAAAATGATGACTTGTGGGAAAGTGCATGAACCTCGAAATAACACCCACTGAGAATGCACTATCTGTTCTTATGTGTATGAGGTAGATTAACCCACCAACTAGAATTTTAAAGCGTTTTTTGTTTGTTTGTTCTATGCCATCATCAATTTGAAGCTTTTCATTTATGTTCAACCTGTTTTACTTAAACTCTAAGAAAATAATGCAATAAACTCAGATTTGACATCTCAAATTCCTTTTTCATGCTTAATCAAAACTTGTCTATCAGTGAGGTAAAAGAGCCCATATGGATCATATCATACACATATAAACATACAAAGAGTGAGTTCTTACCCCAGTTTTTCATGTAAAGTGTGGGCTTATTGTTGCTTCTTTCAAACCTCTTCTGTAGAAAGTAAGCATCAATTCGTGCATACCAAGCTTAGGGAGCTTACTTTATTTATACAATGCATTCCTTAGCTTATAAACATGCTATTACTTTTCATAAACAAGAAAACCTTCGAGTTGAGGGACATATACATCTTCTTCAAGTTCCCCATTTAAAAAGCTGATTTAACATCAAATTGATAAACATGCCAACTTAGTTAAGTTGCTAAAACAAGTAGAGTCCTTATTGTTTCAAACCTTAAAACTGGAGAGAATGTTTCCTCATAGTCCACTCCTTATTGTTGTGAGTACCATTTCGCCACTAATCAAACTTTGTACTTTTGTATGCTTCCATCTACATTAAATTTTGTTATAAAGATCCATTTGACACTAATTTCCCTCTTGTCCCTTGGAAGAGTGGTTAGTTTCCAATTCTTATTTCTTTGAATTGCTTCAAGTTGCTCATTCATGGCTATGGCCCATTCCTTCTTTCTTTCTACCTCATCAAATGAAGTGGGATCTACAACATATAATGGTTGTGTATTAGCATAAACACAATGAGAGACCTAGTTTGCCTTGGTGGAGATTCATCTCTTGAACTTATGTTTTGTGCAGCTGATTATGAGTCACACAATGAATTATTTGAAGTAGCAGAACTAAATATAGTTGAGGCTCTTGATGATGTTATGGCTTTTGGAGTGTTAGGAGGAATCTTTTGTAGTCTTTACATGGGTTGCTCTTCAAGGTTTACTGGAGTCTCAAATTGAATGCCTCATCCTTCATTCTCAATCGAGTTTCATCTTGCTTCTTCATCAAAAGTGACATTTTTGCTAATGATTATAGTGCCATTGATATCATTGTAGAACCTATATTCTTTGGTGTTATTGCTATAACCCACAAAAATACAATTAATGGATTTTTGATCAAGCTTCCCTCGTTTATGGGACTCGATAAAAGCATATGCAATGAACCGAAAGGTTCTTAAATTTCTTACCCCAGGTCTCCTACCTATTCATACTTCATATGGTGTTTAATCATGTACTCCTTTTGTTGGTGAGATATTCAGAATATACATTGAAGTGGTTACTACTTCTCCCCAAAAGAATGTTGGAAGTTCTTTGGCATGTAGTAAAGTTCTAGCCTTTTCCACCATAATTCTTTTTTTCTTTCTACCACTCCATTTTTTCAAGCATGTATGGTGTAGTGAGATCTCTATGGATACCATGCTCTTCAAAGAAGTTGTTGAATTATTTGGAAGTAAATTATCCTCCTCTATCAATCCTTAACCCTTTGATATTTTTTCACTCTACTTCTCTAATAGTGCTTTGAATCTTTTGGAGGCATGGAATGGTTCTTATTTGTGATGAAGAAAATACACCCAACTCAATGTTCTACACTTATTTGTAAACAAAAAAAAAATGTACTCCCTCCAAGAGATTCAGTTCTCATAGGACCATATAAATCACCATGCATAAGTTCCAGATTGATAGTGGCCCTCTATGATTTTCCCATAGGAAAAGGCTTCCAGCTTTGTTTTCCACATACACAAGCTTCACATAGATCAATAAATTCAATAACAGGTAAACTAGTCACCATTTCCTTTTGGCACAATAACTGCAAACCTTTCATGTTTAAATGTCCATATCTAAGATGCCAAATTCTAGACTCGTCTTTTTCTTTGACCATTAACACATGCTTTTCAATGCTTGAAACATCAAGTGAAATAACATTTTTTAGTCCTGATTACCTCCACCATGATTTCGTTAATTTTTTGATCCTCGACTGTCCATTTAGAGGGCTTAAATAGAACAAAAAACCACTAGTTATAAGTTTTCCCACGTTGATTAGATATCGAGTGAAGCTTGGTACAAAAAAACACTTCATTCAGTAGCTTTGTTTTAGTTCCATTTTAGACTATTATTGTCCTTTTTCCCTCTACTTCCATTTTCTTGTCAACTCCGAGTCTCATCTTGAGCTTGTAATTCTCATCCAAATCCTCAAATAGTAAATGTATACCTATCATATGATTGGAACATCCATTAGCTAGAAACCAAATATCACTTGTGTTTTCAGTGGGTTCAAGTTTTGCCATAAACAGTTTGAATTCCTCCTTCATTTTCTTCTTCTTCATTGGCTTTTTCTACATAATTAGCCTAATCGGCCCACTACCAACAGTTTGCCTTGATGTGCCCAAAACATTTACAATAATGACATTGGATGGGTGGCCTTTATCCTCGTCCTTGATTTATGCTTATTTTGTTGCCTCTTTGAGTAGTATACGCGTTGTTACCACATATAACCCTTTCCATTGCTGAAGTCTCCTCTTTTATATGAAATGCCTTCTCTTCACTTTGCTCCACTTTGCAGTTCAATCATGATTCATGGGCTTGCAAAGATCCCATTAATTCATCAAAAGAAAATTTTGTTAAATATTTTGATTCTTCTATGACAGCTACAATATGATAAAATCGAGAAATTAAACTTCTTAACACCTTAGCCATAACAATTTGATCGCTATACTTCTCATAATAAACTTGCATTTGGCTCACAATTGTTGAAACTCTGAAAATATATTATTCATTGTTTTACTGTGATTACCCTCTTGTCACCTTGAAATTCCTTCTACAAGATCATCCATGCTTCCTTTGATGAAGTAGCATTCATGATCCATGGAAATATATTTTCATGAATAACTTGTTGAAGAAAGAAAAGTGCCTTTGCATCATTTCTCTT
Source organism: Hippophae gyantsensis (assembly GCA_030763125.1). NCBI lineage: Eukaryota > Viridiplantae > Streptophyta > Magnoliopsida > Rosales > Elaeagnaceae > Hippophae > Hippophae gyantsensis. Next base: position 32,919,150 of record CM061037.1, on the reverse strand, counting down.
ATTCTCCTTCAATCTGGTAGCTTCATTAGGATCTACAAAATCTTCTTGCAACTTGAACATCATTCTCATCTTCACGCTCCAAAACTGGTTTTTATCTCCATTAAACACTGGAATGAGAGGCTATGAAGCTGAAGACCCATTTGCTTCCAATTTTGAAGAACTAGTTCAATTGCCCAATTAGAGACCAACCTGGCTTTGATAACAATTTGTTGAGAATTACTGAAAATATTACACCAAGAAACAGTGAACAAGGAGATAAGAACTGGAGGAAAGTTTCTTAATAAAAACTTTCTTTGAAAAAACGTTTTATTCCCATAATTGTATTGAGTGCAAAGTATGACTATTATATAGGCTGATTACAAACTACTTCCTAGAAAATAGGACATGACAAATTAAAAACAAAATAGATAAAATTAGCTGGTCTTCATCTTCACTTGTAGTAGAAAATTCCATAGAGATAGAAGCATCAAAAGCTAAAGTTTGAATCAATCTTTATCAAGTTTTACCCATTAACCGTTATGAAACATTCAAACACTATTGGCTCGAATCGTTAAGCACTATTGCTCACTCTTTCACCAAATATATAGCCAAAAAAATGAAAAGTGTCATGACATTGTGAAAAGTGCTTTGGAGGAACGATTGTTTGGCTTGAGTTGGTTTAAATTTAGAAGGAAACTTGGCATATATAGGATGAGGTTGATTAATTGGAAGAAAATAAGTTCCTACAACTCATAGAGGAGAACTCCTGAGTTAAGCGATCAACTTTTAAAATTATAAAGGCAAAACAATTTCAGTAGCTGTGAATACCAACATGTTACATTTGAGGTATGACGTGCTATCATAGATGATGATAGATATTAGCATGATAAAAGCCGAGTATAGTGGTTATGGGTTGGTGATAAGAATATTTGGTTCTTCCACTCCGAAACTATGCAACAACATCAAAGAAATCATTTTTTTAGCCTAGAAGATGAGCAAGGGGTGTGGCACTCCAACAGGCAAGACCTGGAGCATATAATTTTTTTTATTATCATATCTTATTGAAATCATCCAACCTAACAAGAGAATATTTTGATGTGGTTCTCAATTTTTTCCGAAGACATGTTACTGATGAAGATAATATTATATTGATACAACCAGTTACTCTTGTAGAGATTAGAGCTACTGTGTTTGATAACACTATTCTAAAGTGCCAAGACCAGAATGTATGTCTACATTATTTTTTTAGATATTTATGTCTATCGTGAAAAGTGATATAGTTCAATATGGTTTTAGTTTCTTTAAATATGGTCCTATGGATACTACTGTGAACTACACCCATATATACCTAGTTCCCAAATTTCATATTTTGACAAACATGGGCCAAATTTGACCAATTAATCTTTGCAATGTTACTTATAAAATCATTACAAATATTTTAACTAATCGAATGAGGCATGTCATGTCCATAATGATCAATGAAAATCAAAAGTGAATTTGTCCCATAAAGACTAATCTCAGATAATATTTTAGTGGAAAATGAACTTTTTCACGCACTCAAAACAAAGCGAAGTGGTAATGTGACTCATGTGGCTTTAATGTTGGATCTGAATAAGGCCTACCTATGATAGGGTAGAAAGATATTTTTTGTAGGCCATCATGGAAAACTTGGGTTTCACCCACAATGGACAAGATGGATCATGATTTGCACTTCTATTGTTACTTACTCATATGTGTTCAATGGTAAAGGTTTCTATAAATTTGAACAGGGATGCAGGCAAGGGGATTCTTTGTCACTCTTTTTGTTTCTATTGGTGTCTGAAGGGCTTTCACGTTTTTTAAAGAAAAGGGAGAGTATTGTTGAATAAAATTTAAAATACACAACTCTAAATTTATTAATATTGGATCCAAACAAGTAAACAAACTACTTGTATTATACCCAAAATAATAAACACTATAACACCTTTCAAAGGCAACTCACAAATCGAAGAGAAATATAGACACTCAAAGGGAAAGCTCTCAACTCACACTCAAAATAAGAATACAAAGACTTATTTGTTTTTGATGGTATTATTAAACCAAAAGCAAGATAGACTATTTATAGTCCTTACCATACAATCTACACCTCACAAATATACAACTAAGAAATAATTCTGGCCACACAAATAATATCAAATTCTATACACTTCTTTTTTCTACATACTTCAAGATTTTCTCTTAAAAAAATTTCTTCAACCATTCCATTTATTGAGTTGGTGTTATTTTCAATAACTTTCTTCAACCCTTCAATTTATTGAGTTGGTGTTGATTTTAAATAACTTTTTTCAACCACTCCATTTTTTGAGTTGGTGTTTATTTTCAAAAAAATTCTTCAACCACTTCATTTATTTAGTGGGTGTTGATTTGCAACACTCCCCCTTAACACTAGCTCTCACTATTTTCAATGTGCCAAGTTGATGGTGAAACATTTTGAACTTACCAATGCTTAAGCTTTTTGTGAATAAGTCTGCAACTTAATCATCTGTCTTGATTTTCCTCATCTCAATTTCTTCTTCCAGAACCTTTTCTTTGATAAAGTGATAGTGCACTTCAATATCCTTAGTTCTTGCATGAAATACTAGATTTTCTTCCAAACGAATTTCCGACTGATTGTCACAGTATAACATAACTGCATAATCTATTTATTGTTGTAGATTATTCATTAGATGTATGAACCATGTACTCTCTTGAGCTACCATTGTTGTTGCTTGATACTCAGCTTTAGTGGTTGATAATGATATTGTTGGCTATCTCTTACTAACTAAGAAATTGTTGTAGAACCAAGCTTAAACACATACCCAATTTTTGATCTCCTAGTGTCATGATCTCCTGCATAGTCAGCATCACAGTAACCAACTAACTTTCTATCCCCACCTTTCTTGTTCAAAAGACCATAGTCAATTGTACTATTCACATATCTTAGTATTCTTGGAATTGCTTCCAAATGAGGCTTTCTTGGATTTTCATGTACCAACTCATTACACTAACTGCATAAAAAATATCTAATCGAGTTAAGATTAAGTATATCAAACTCTTTACCAATTTTAGATATATTGTCACATCTTCCAAGTATTTTCCTTCATATGTACACATTTTGGAATTTGGTTCCATCGGTGTCAAAATCAATTTACATTCATGCATTATAAACCTCTCTATCAAATCTTTGGAATATTTTTGTTGATAAAGAAATATTGCTTATTATGTGCGGTCAAACTCTTGACCAAGGAAGTGCTTGAGTTATCCAAGTTTCTTCATTTGGAAACAGACTGATAATTTCTCCTTTATTTGAACAATTTCTGCTTCATCATCACCAATTTTGATTAAATCATCTATGTACACTAGCATGATAGCTAGCTTTCTTTCATTAACCTTGAAAAAAAGTTGGAATCTACAGGTGTTACTAAATAGCCACTTTGCGTTAAGAATTAAGCAATCTTACCATACTATACCCTAGATGCCTATTTCAATTTGTAAAGTTCTTTTGTAGCTTACACACATATTCAGGATGATCTTGGGTTTGAAAACCCATTGGTTAGATTATGTAGATCTCCCAATCCTTTTCTCCATAAACAAAAACATTCTTAACATCCATCTACCACAAATTCTAGTCTTTGTTGGCTACAAGTGCAAGTAGAACTCGTACAGTTGTAAGTTTCACTATAGGACCAAAAGTTTCATCATATTCTAATTCGTACTATTGAGAAAAACCACGAGCTACCAATCATGCCTTGTATCTCTCAATTGACTCATCTGGATTATGCTTTATCTTGTAAACCCATTTACAGAATATGGGTTTCACATCTCCTAGTTTCCACACTAGATCCCAAGTTTGATTATGCTAAAATGCAACTATCACTTCTTTCATAGCTATTATCCACTCAAATCTTTGCGATTTTTCTTTGAATGTCTTAGGTTCTATTATAGTTTATTCTTCAACTATGGCTACATTGGCATATTTGGGATTTTCCCTTTGTGTTCTCATTGACCTTCAGAGTTGAGATTGCAGAATTGATTCTTCTAATTCACTAGCCCACTTACTTCATTTAGTTATTGATATATGCTAGTTTTCCAAGGATTTTGAATTGCTCTTTTTTCGAAATCATCATCGTTTGGATCTCTGGATTCATCTTAACTTTGTTGGATTTGAATAGTATGCTCCCCCATCTTTTTTTTAGCTTGTCTCCAAATTCTCTCGAGTTTGGCAATGCCTCTTTCTTTGAGGACTACCAAGAAGATGCTTCATTAAATACCATATCTTGTGAAGTGTAGCATCTTCTACTCATTGGATCACAACATTTCCACCCCTTTCTCTTGCTGTCTTATCCCACAAAGATAGATCTAATAGCTATCTTTTCAAACTTTCTTTTTAAATGATGAGGAGAAAATACATAACATACATAGCCAAATACTCAAAAGTAACTAACTGTAGGTTTCATGTTCCATAGTTTTTCAAAGGGTGAAACAAATCTTAAAAACTTTGTTGATCACAAAGGCTACAATCCTCATTACTTCAGCCCAAAACCTTCTAGGTACATTCTTTTCATATAGCATACTTTGACAAATTTTTGCAAGATGCCAATTCTTTCTCTCCACTACACCATTTTAGTGTGGCGTTTTGGAACAAGTATACTGATGATGTATTCGACATTCCCTTAGGTATTGAGAGAAATTTCTTGAGCTATATTCTCTGTTATTATCTGTGTGCAAGCAATGTCTCTTCTTTCCTACTTCTCCTTCAGTTGACTCTCTAATTTTTATTTCATAAAGAAAACCCATACATACCTTGAGAAGTCATCAATAAATGTCACCATGTATCGCATACCGCTAATTGATGATTGTTTAACAGACCCGAATACATCAATGTAATAAATTGGCGACCTTATGATGTTAATTGAGCCAATGATAGCAAGTTTTACTTCATTCCTAGGTCATGATAAACATCTTGAAGTGGTACCTAGCTTGTATTATATCAAGGCATAACTATTGTCTTACCAATGTGAGCTATCAATAACCTTAAGTTGTTAGTTGTCACCACTACATGACCTCTCTTGTACTCAGACATGCTTTGCAACTTCTGTTTATCTCCCATCATATTATTTGAGCAGCTCAAATCTATGATCTAGCCATTCTTATAGTCAATTTGTTCTTGTGTTGTTACTGTGAAAGCTAATTCTTCTTCCTCTGTAGCAAAATAATGCTTTGGCATCCTAACCATCTTCACTAATCTCCTTAGAACTAGAAGTAGCTGTATTAATTTCAACATGCTTTTTTTTACTCCAACAATATTTTTCCATGTAACCCATCTTCCCATAGTTGTAACATTCACCATCAAATTTTCTTTGTTACTGTAATTCTTCCAAGCTCCCTTTAGACGAAAGCCTTCCTTTCCTTGAGAAAATTTTCCTTTGTCACCATCCTTGTTAAATCCACTACCATTATACTACTTGAAAGTGCCTCTACTTTTTCTAGTGTAGAGTGTTTCTTCCTCACACTTCACCGAGACTTATCCCATTTGCTTGGCCATAGCTTCTTGACCGGGCAGTAAATTCTCAAACTCAACAAGAGATGGTTGTGTCAGCTATCTTATATAGCGGTAAAAATCCCTTGATATTTAGATCTCAAACCATGAATAATTATTCTCTTTATCTTGATTTCCCAAATAGGAGCTTTCGGATCTAACTCTGAAATTTCATTGCATAATGCCTTCACCTTGTGAAAGTACTTGGAAATCGTCATGTCGCGTTCCGCCATTGATAGCAACTCATTCTCAAGAAGTTGTAGTCTTATATCATTTTTCTTTGAAAAGAGTATAACAAGAGTGTCCCGTGCTTCCTTCGGTGTTTTGGCATCCCAAATATGCTGTAACATTTCTTCTTCAACTGTGGTCTTTAAAGCAAACATTGATTTACTTGCTTTAATTTTCCACTTTTGTAAGATGCTGTTTGCATCGTCCAATGCTGGTTATGTAAATTTTTCACCACTAACAACCTCCCACAGGTCTTGACCATATAGGTAGGACTCCATACATGTTGTTGAAAATAGTGTGAATTTAAATAAAAGTGAGAAAAAGTGCTTTATTTTATTATATGACCATTATTTTCATAAGCATCTTTTGTGACTGTTATTTTCATAATGGTGTTGTGAACATTGCACATCTTTTTTCAATTGTAAATAGAGGACAATAGCTCTCATTTTGAAGACACAACAAATAGACTCAAAACAGTTCTTCATAGTAAACACAAGAAAAGAAATTCAATTTTTTTTTCAATTTTCCAAGCAACATAAATGTTTTAGAGGTGTAGCATTCCAAACTTCATCATTACAGGGAAGCTTCAAGACAAAAAAAATAATATTCGAGGCTATTTTATCTTGGGGATGATAAGGTTGTGTTAGCTTTCACAAATTTGGGTAGAAATGCAAAACATCTTAAAGAAAGCAACCCAGTTTACGACTCAACCCAAGCAATATATTTCAGTATATCGATAACATTTTTCTTACATTGTTTTCTATCTACCATGTCTACTGAGATGTTAACTACTGATCTCAACAAACTGTTTCAGTTTGAGGGCCTACACTTTAAAATATGGAGAAAAGAGATGTTATTTTTCTTTACCATGAAAAGGTCACTTCTGTTCTTACTGTTGAAAAAGAAACACCGCCTAATCATCCTATAGAAACTATAACTTAGGACTTAGACACCTGGATGGAAAATGATTTTCTATGTAAAAAAATTATTCTAAATGGGTTAGTTGATTATTTTTATGACTATTATAATTGGAATAAATCAGCTAAGAAAATTTGGGATGCACTTCAAAAGAAGTATGACACTAAATAAGTTGGAACAGAGAAGTATTCTATCAACAATACAAGAAATAGCAAATGGTTGGTGACAAATCTGTGGAAGCTTAATCACATGAACTGTAGAAGATAGCATATGATATAACTTCTAAAGGTATAACTTTAGATGAAAAATTTCAACTTGTTATTATAGACAAATTACCCCCAACATGAAAAGATTTTAAGAATACACTTAGACATAAAACTAAGAAATTCTCCTTAGAAATTTGAATAACCCATCTAAGAATAGAGGAAAAAACTCGAAAATAAGATCAATAAGATGAAATACTCATTCGCTCAAACAACAATGTCAATAAGAAATCCTTCTCTATAATTCTGAAATCTAAAGGAAGAAACATGAAAACTTAGAATCCTAATAATAACTAGAACTATAACATCAAAAAAGATATAGAAATAATGGACCTTAACCCCCTTCAAGAAATAACACATTCATGTGTTATAGTCGTAACAGGCCTGGCCACTTGGTTAGGAACTACCAGAATAGGAATCATTCTGCCTACAGGTAAACCTTACCAAAGATAAGCTTATTGCTATGATATATGAAATCAACTTTGTTGGTGGATCTGAGGGGTGATGGGTGGACACTGGTGCTTCTCGCCATGGTTGCTATGATCATGACATGTTCAAGTTCTATTCTATGATTGAGGATAAGAAAGTGTTGTTGGGCGACTCTCACTCCACTAAAGTTGCTGGCACTAGCAAGGTGAATTTGGACTTTACCTCTCAAAAGATTATCATCTTGAAGGACATTCTACATACTCCAGAGATGAGAAAAAACTTTGTTTCGGGCTACCTTCTCAAAAAATTTGGGTTTACTCAAACTATAAAGGCTTATTTGTGTATAATAACTAAAAATAATATTCTTTTGGGAAATGGTACACCACTGATGGCATGTTTAAATTAATAAAGCTTCTTCCTCTACTTATATGTTGAGTTCTTTTAATATTTGGCATGCTATACTTTGTCATGTTAATAAATGCATAATAGAGAACATGAATACCTTAGAACTAATTCCTAAAGTATATTTGAATAATTTTGAAAAAGTGAATTTTGCAATCAAGCTAAAATAACCAAAACTTCACATAAATCAATAGTTAGAGAATCTAAACCTTTATACTTAATACACTTTGACATGTGTGAACATTATGGTATTTTAACAAGAAATGGAAAAACTATTTTATAACTTTTATTGATAACTGTTCTGACTATACTTATGTATATCTAATGAAAAATAAAAGTGAAGTATTTGACATGTTTAAAATATTTATGACTAAAATTGAAAATCAACTTAATAGAAAAATAAAAAGATTTCGAAGTAATAGACACATTGAATATGATTCCAATATTATCAATGTTTTTTATAGAACTTATGGAATCATTCATGAAAAAACTATACCTTATTCTCTTGAAATGAATGGCAAAGCTGAAAGAAAAATAGAATTTTTACTAAAACAGATGTTGCAATTTTGTTAAACTCAAGTGTTGCTTCCCATTGGTGGGATGAAATTTTATAAACATATTTTATATATGATCAATAGAGTACCTAAATCTACTAGTAAAATTTCACTATAAGAAATTTTGAAAAATATGAAACATACCTTAACTTAATTTAAAACTTGGGGTTGTTTAGTCTATGTTAGGATCCCTGATCCTAAAAGCAATAATCTTGCTAGTAGAGCATATGACTATGTGTTCTTATGATATGTTATTAATAGCAAAAATTATGAATTCTATGACTTAAATGATCATGTAGTTATAGAATCAAATGATGCTCACTTCTTTGAACATAGATTTCCCTTTAAATTGAAGAATAGTTGGGGCTCGTCTTCTAGTAGTTTACCCATAACTAGAACTAGTGAACAAAAAGAGGAATTAAACACTACAATTAGGATAAATAAATGAGCTTGAACCTGTAAGGATTTTGGGTCCATTTTCATACTTATACCTTGTAGGAAGATCCCTAAACTCTTCAAGAAGTCTTATCTTTTTTAGATGCCAACTTATAGGAATAAGCAATAAATGATGAAATGGACTTTTTTTGGGATAATAGAACTTGGCATTTAGTTAACTTCCCTCCTCATTGCAAAACCATTGGATGTAAATCGATACTAAAGAAAAAATTAAAACTTGATGGTACTATTGAAAAGTACAAAGCTCGTATTGTAGTCAAAGGATATAAACAAAGATAAAATGTAGATTTCTTTGATACCTTTTCACCAGTCACACAAATAACTTCCATATATGTTCTTTTATCTCTTGCTGCTATCCATGATTTAATAGTTCACCATATGGATGTTAAAATTTCCTTCTTAAATGATGACTTAGAAGAAGATGTTTATATGGACCAACTTAATGGCTTTGTTGTCCCAAATCAAGAAAATAAAGTTTGTAAACTAGATAAATCCCTTTATGGTCTAAAACAAGCACCTAATCAATGACATGAAAATTTTGATAATCTAGTTATCTCACGTGGATTAAAAATGAATGAAAGTGACAAATGTATTTATGTTGTTAATAATGTAAAAATTTTATTGTGTGCTAACTTTGATATGAAAGGCCTCAGAGAAGAGAGTGTAATCCATGGTATAAAGATTACTAGGTTTGAAAAAGGACTTTCTCTATATCAATCTCATTACATTGAGAAGATCTTAAAAAAATATAATTACTTTAACTATAAACATGCATGTACTCCTTATGGTCCTAGTGTAAAGTTGCTCAAGAACACTAGAGATAGTGTTAGACAAAATGAGTATGCGAGTATAATTGGTAGCTTACGTTATGCTACTAACTGCACTAGACTAGACATAGCTAAAAGAGCATTGGAATGCAATTGAAAGAGTCATGAGATACCTTAAGAGAACTATGAACCTTAGATTACATTATAAAAAGTGTTCTGATGCTCTAGAAGGATACAATGATGGTGATTGGAACATTCTATCAGAAGACTTCAAAGTAACTAGTGGTTATATATTTGGTATTGTTAGTGGAATTATTTCTTGGAAGTCTAAGAAACAAAAAAATTTGGCCTAACCTACGATGGAGTCTAAAATGATAGCTCTAGCTACTTCTATTGAAGAAGTAGGCTGGTTAAGAAGTTTGTTAGCTAAGATTCCTTTTTTAGAAAGACTGATACCAGCTGTTCTAATCAACTACGATAGTACCACGACTATTGCAAAGATTCAGAACCGTTATTACAATGACAAGAGATGACAAATACGTTGTAAGCACAGTACTATTAGAGAATTTCTCTCTACAGGAGCTGTAAGAGTGGATCATATATGTACTGATAAAAATTTAGCTGATCCTTTGATGAAAGGATTAACAAGAGAGAAGGTTTTCAAAACCTCGAAAGGAATAGGACTAATGTCCTTAGAATGAAGGGTCACTCATGATGGTAACCCAACTTATAGACTAGATATCCCAAAAAATAAGTTCAATGGGTAATAACAAGTCATGAAGTGATATGAGATGAATCATGCTATTGTGAAGTCTTATTCTATATTGGTAGAAGCATGAAGTTCTGAAGTGATAGAAAGGATGAGTTAATTATTAACTCTTAATGAATTATATACTCTATGTGGAGTGGAGTACATAGCTGTAGGAGTACTCTTGATAGACTCACCTATGTGAATGTGAAAGTGTGGTTACTTCCTATGAAAATTTAGGCAAAATTTACTAGAGCATTCACTATACTGTGTGATACACGTGTATGGCCATAAAGTACAGGCTTTTTGAACTACACCATGGAAAGGTTGTGTGTGTAATGTTGTTAGAGATAGAGTTCAAAACTATAAGTTACTCTAGTATATTATAAAGCATCAACATTATTGAAAGGTTCAAGTCCATAAGACCTTTTGCTAATGCACAATCTTATAGTTTTAATTAATTGGTTGCTCGATGAAAACTATTTTTACATAAAATTCAAGTGGGGGATTGTAGAAAATAGTGTGAATTTAAATAAAAAAATGATGAGAAAAGTACCTTATTTTATTCTATGATCGTTATTTTCATAATAATTTTTAGTGAGCGTTATTTTTATTATTAAGTTTTGTGACCGTTATTTTCATAATTATGTTTTGTGACCATTATTTTCATAATTATATTTTGTGACCGTTATTTTCATAATGGCGTTGTGACCATTGCACATCTTTTTTTCAACTGTAAATAGAGGGTAGTAGCTCTCATTTTAAAGCCACAATAAAGAGAATCAAAAATTGTTCTTCATTACAAACCCAAGAAAAGAAAAGAAAAGAATTTATTTTTTTCAATTTTCCAAGCAACATAAATATTTTAGAGGTGTAGCATTCTGAACTTCATCATTGCAGTGAAGCTACGAAACATAAAAAAATATTTTGGGCTATTTTATCTTGGGGGCGATGAGGTTGTGTTAGCTTTCACAAATTTGGGTAGATATGCGAAACATCTTAAAGAAAGCGACCTAGTCTGTGACTTAACCCAAATAGTATATTTTAGTATATCAGTAACATTGTTCTTACATTATTTTCACATACTTGTTGCAACACATGTTGCCCATGTGTTATAATTTTTGTTGTTGAGCTTCTTGATTCCTCCAACTACTTGAAGGTATTCCACCATATTGGCAAGACTTCGACTATACCAAACAAGCTTAACTAAGAAACTTGCAGAGTACTAAACTCTTTACAACTCAAAATAGCTCCACTAAGAATGATCATTTACCGTCCCGCTCTGATACCAATTGATGAGTAAAATTTATAATACACAACACAACTCTAAATTTACTAATATTAGATCCAAACAAGTAAACAAACTATTTGTATTATACTCACAATAAAAGACACTATAACACCTTTCAAAGAGAATTCATAAATTGAAGACAAATACAAACACTCAAAGAGAAAGCTTTCAACTCACACTCAAACTAAGAATATAAAGACTTATTTTTTTTATAGGATGATTAAACCAAATGTAAAGTAGGCTATTTATAGTCCTCATCATGCAATCTACATCAAACAAATATAAAACTAAGAAATAATTCTAGCCACACAAATATTATCGCATACTATACACTTCTCTTTACTACGTCCTTCTAGATTTTCTCTTAAAAAACATTTCTTCAACCACTCCATTTATGGAGTTGGTGTTGATTTTCAACAAATTTCTTCAATCACACCATTTATTGAGTTGGTGTTGATTTTTAACATTTTTCTTCAACCACCACATTTATTGAGTTAGTGTTGCTTTTCAACAATTTTCTTCAACCACTTCATTTATTGAGTTGGTATTCATTTTCAACAAGTATTGCATGCATACATGGACTTAAGGTTTTCTGTGTTGCAACACCTATTTCTCATTTATTCTTTGTAGACGACTCTTTTGTATTTTGTAAACCAACTTTAGATGAGCTACCAATAATCAAGCATTTGCTAGCGTTGTATGAAAATTTTTATGGGAAACAATTAATTATCAAAAGTCCTCTTTTTGAATGTAAACATGATTGAACAATCTCGAGAAATAATTCTAACCTTTACAGGGGTTGGCTTTGTTAGAGGGTTTGACAGGTATTTAGGCTAACCAGTTCTAATGGGAAGATCAAAGAAGCAACAATTCAATTATACTTTGGAATGTGTTAAGAAGAGGAGAACGGATTAGGTTGAGCAAACATTATCTTTGGCTAGTAAAGAAATCTCACTTAAAGCAGTTCCACGTGCTATTCTAACTATGTCATGCAATGTTTTGTGCTACCTCTTGGCCTTTGTGAGGATGTTGAGAAAAGCATGCAGAGGTTTTGGTGGAAGACTAATGAGGATAAGAAGGAATATACATTGGCTTTCTTGGCAACAACTTTCACAAACTATAGTGGATGGTAGAATTTATTTTAACAATCTTCATCTTTTAAATCTTGCTATGGTAGCGTAGAAATGTTGTAATCTTGCTATGGTAGCTAAGAAATGTTAGAGGTTTGTCTCTAAATCTTATAGCTTGTTGTCCCAATATATAAAAGCATATATTCTCATAGTTAAGAATTTTTGGGATGTTAACTTGGGTTATTCATCATCATGGGCATGGCATGGTTTTACTAGCAAGAAAAAAGTTGGATTTTGTTAGAGATTGGTGTTGTCATTACTAAAATAGTAACATTTGATCTCGCACAATTAGTCATTGTCTTATTAAAAATTAAGACCGTAGGTTTTGGTTACTCTCTTAAGTTAAACCAATAACCATAGTGAGTAGACATAATCCCAATTTTTAATAGTTATTGTGACTATTACTTATAATACAAAAATTATTTAAAAATAAACAAACTTATATTCATGGTTATTAAATAACCATGAGCTACTTTTAGTGATATAACCTTAGTTTTTTGTAAGCCTAGACAAAATATTGTGTCATATAGCTAGTTATTAAAAATAGAAAAAATATATCTAGGATATTTTACTTATTGTAAAAGCAACACTTAATTATATACTTTTAATTTTTTTATCGTGAAAAAGTAACTGCATAAGAAAAAACAAGTTTTACTTATTTTAATTTTTAATTTTTTAATTATATTAGATAAAAAATATTATAATTTAAATAAAACTGAAAGAGTTGAAGAAAAAATAAAATCAAAACAAAAAAAATAAATAAAAATAATTAACTATTTTTATACCATTATTTTTTTTGTAACAATAGAAATAAATTATTAAAAAATAAATACATAATTTACATGTTAATTTGAAAGTAAATATCATCCATTAGTCGCTTTCCCTTAAAGAAAAAAAGGAATTATTGGCCGCATAAAAAAATGAAATAGAAAACCTATTCTCTCCCTTAATCTCACTTTATGCGTATGCCATATCCATACCAACGTGTAACGATTAGGGAAGAGAAGGGAACGACGAAGAGAAGAAACTGTAGGTGAAAAGGGGAAATTAGGTATAATTCTTCATATCTTTATTTCATTTCTTTAAGGGCTATATATAGCCTAACATTTCAGAGAGAAATCAAAAAGAAGTTGCGTGAATCCAGTGCACTAGTGTGCTAACAGATTATTGACATTCTAACAGAATTGTGCAGTTATATTCTCGTGCATGTACTGCGTCTATTTGCACCCATCAATGGTTGGCTGAAGCGCCTCGTTCGCTAGCTGAAGCGACTTGTAGCGGCAGAGCTAATATTGTTCGTATCATTCCTCCCTCTCTTTTAGAATCCTTGTCCAGAAGGATGAACTCTGGGTAAGCTTTAGAGAAACGTATTTCATTTTCCCAAGTAGCTTCGGTGTTTGAGGCTCTAACCCATTTGATTTAAAATTTTGCCTTTGATCGGTACCTTCCTTTCTGAATCACTCGACGATCCAAGATAGTTTCAGGTTGTGGCATAATTATTGAGTTATCAATTGTGGGTGGTAGTTGATGGTTGCTAGGTATTAAGGTTCCAATGTGCTTCCTTAGTAGACTGACGTGAAACACATTATGTACCTCAGAACCTGGGGGTAGTGCCAATCGGTAGGCTACAGAGCCAATCCTTTCCTTGATCTGGTAGGGTCCAAAAAATCATGGGGCGAGCTTCATGTTTGAGAAAAATGCAACAGAATTTTGTCTGTATGGTTGTAGTTTTAGGTAAACATAGTCCCCTTCAAGGAAAGTAATTTCCCGTCTATGTTGATCGGCTTGGCACTTCATCCGATTTTAAGCTTGTGTAAGGTTGTGACGTAGTTCTTTAAGGATGGTGTCACGATCACACAAGCACTCATCTACAGTTTGGATGTTTGAGGTACCTGGGATGTATGCCACAAGATGGGGAGGAGGGATTCCATAAATGACTTCAAATGGAGTAGTTTTGGTGGAGTGTATTGAGTGTTTTAGCTGAATTCTACCCATGGTATCCACTCTACCCACAGTTTTGGTTGATCACCATAAAGCAACGTATGTATTGTTCTAAGAATCGATTGACCACCTCAATCTATCCATCGGTTTGTGGATGATAGCTAGAACTCATACATAGTTGTGTACCCTGCAACTAAAATAAGGCCCTCTAAAAAGAGCTTATAAAGACTTTATCTTGATCACTTACTATAAAAGTGGGAATGCCATGCAGCCAAAGTACATTAGACACAAATATCTTAGCAACACCTAGGGTAGTAAAAGGATGCTTCATAGCAATGAAGTGTGCATATTTTTTCAATCGGTCTACTACCACCATAATCATGGTATTGCCTTTAGAAAGGGGAAGTCCTTCAATGAAATCCATTAAGATATCAGATCATATCTTTGTGGGAATTGGTAGGGGTTGTAGCAATCCAGCATGTGTCATACAATCATTTTTGAACCGCTGGCATATGTCATATTCTCGAAGGAATTCTTTTACCTTTTGTTGCATGTTTGGCAAAAACAAATTATGCTTTACCCTAGATAGTGTTTTCTGAAATCCAAAATGTCCTCCAATAGGTGAGGAATGGCATTTTATCAAGATTTTTGGTATCGGGGTTGACTTGGAGCTTAGGTAAACCCAGTTTTTTTTAACCAAACCCCATTATGCTAGTGGAGGTGAGAAGTATCTGTTGATGTAGTTGTAATTCTCAACTTATCATAAAAAGGGTCTTGTTGAACATCTTGTTGGAGTGTCGTCCACCAAGCTGCTAGAGGTTGTGAGACACATAGGTACTAAAATTCTACTACTCTGGATATTAAGTCAGGTCCACGGTTCTCAAATCCTTTTTTATATTTGATCACATAATAATAGCCTATAAGTTTACGCAAACAACGTGCTTGAGCAGAGGTGGTTATTCTCTGTTTCAATAGATACTTAAGGCTTCTTTGATCGGTTCGGACGATGAAGGGTTTACCTAATAGGTAGGGTTGCCATAATCTAATAGCCTTGACCATAGCTAACATTTCTTTTTCATAGGTTGACAAGGCTAGAGTCGATCCCTTGAGTGCTGCACTAAAATATGCTACTGGCCTATTCTCTTGGTTAAGGATTTCCCCAAGACTGATGCCACTAGCATCACATTCAACCATAAAACATTGCAAGAAATCAGGTAGGCGTAGGATAGGAGGAGATATAGGAGCCTTTTTAAGCTATTGGAAGGCCATCTCAGTTGCCTCACTTCAATGGAAGCCTTCCTTTCCCAATAGTTGAGTTAAAGGTGCAGCTAATCCTCCAAAGTATTGAATGAATTTTCTGTAGTAGCCTGCTAACCCAAGGAACCCTCGAACATCCCTAGCTATGGTTGGCATGGGCCATTCCTTGACAACATGGATTTTTGCAGGGTCCACTGAGACTCCTTGCTCAGAGATAAAGTGGCCTAGGTAATCCACCTACAACACACCAAATTGGCACTTGGATTATTTTACAATTAATTGGTTATTGGTCAGCAACTGAAGGACAGATTGTATTTGCCACTTATGCTCCTTCCAAGATTTGGAATATACCAGTATATCATCAAAGAAAACCAAGACAAATTTCTTGAGAAAGGGTCGAAAGATACCATTCATGAGACTCTGGAAAGTAGTTGGTGCATTAGTGAGGCCAAACGGCATCACCAGGAATTCATAATGACCCTTATGCATTCAAAAGGCAGTTTTATGTGTATCATCCTCTTGAACTCTTATTTGGTTGTATCCTGAACGCAAATCAAGCTTGGAATAAACCCTAGATCCATGTAGTTCTTCCAACAGCTCGTCAATGATAGGTATAGGGTATTTGTCTTTAATAGTAAGGGCATTTAGAGCTCGATAATCCACACATAATCTCTAGGTGCCATCTGTTTTCTTGACAAGAAACACTGGTGAGGAAAATGGGCTATTACTCGGCTTTATCAATTGGGATTGCAAGAGCTCCTGCACTATCCTTTCAATCTCAGTTTTTTGATAGTATGGGTAATGATAGGGTCTAACATTCACTAGTTTAGAGTTAGTTTGTAGGAAAATTTGGTGGTTATGTACCCGTGTAGGAGGTAAGTTAACAGCTAGTTCAAAAAATTTAGGAAATTTAGTCAATAGCTTACTTATCTCAAGGGAGTATATCTGAGAAGGTTTCTGATGATTGGTTGTCGGTCTTATTTGCAGGAGTAACCCTACACCTTGTAAATTCTGGCATTCCTTAAGGTTTAGGGCTATCATGTTGGCTCTTCCCAACCCTTGGAAGGTGTGTGAACTTCCTTCTAAATTGAAACTTAGGGTAAGCTTCTTGTAATCTATCTGAATAGGCCCAAGGGTTTCTAGCCAGTGAACACCTAAAAGTTACAGCATTGTCCAACACACTCTAATTTCTCACAATTAGCCACCATTACTTCCAATTTCCTTCCCTTGGCTATTGGTAAACCAAATTGGGTAGCTAAGGCCTGATCGATGAAGTTATGGGTACTGCCCCCATCTATCAGTACCAACACATTCTTATTTTTCAGTTTTCCCATAATATGTAAGGTTTGAGGATGTTCAGTTCCTGCTATAGCATAGAAGGAGATTTCAGGTAGTATTACCTGGGGATCCAGTAGTGATGGGGATTCCTCACACTCTTCTGTCTCATTCTGGTTCAATTCTTCCATCATAAAGAGTTAGGGACGTGCACATTGGTGGCCCATAACAAATTTATCATCATAGTAGTAACATAATCCCTTTTCTCACCGCTCATGTGCCTTCTGATTAGTTATCTTTCGAAATGTTATGGGTGGAGTGGAGCCACTACGTTGGGCAGGAGCAGGTTCTAACGACCCCGCGCTGGTGTTAGTTACTAGTTTAGCGGTGTTGACAGGTAGTTGAAAATGAGAGATGGCCGTAGATTTCTTCTGTAAGAAATTCCTCTCCTCAATTAATCGTGGGTTGCTTAATTTTTTTCATCAATTCAAATCTCATCCCTTAATCCTGCAATGAAGCATCCAATTAGAAAATCTTCAGGTAATCCATCCACACAATGAGAGATTTCTCAAAGGATTCCTGGGATGCTGCCACACTCGTAGTATGTCTTAGGCAAGATAGTGCTTCTGAGGGGTCCTCGAAGTCTATGGGTCCAAACCTTAGTTGTGTAGCTTTGGAGAAATCTTCCCAAGTGAGAGGTCCACGAAATTTTGGGAGCCACCGGTGCCACTGTAATATGATGCCTTCCAAATGGAAGGAAGCCAATTGTACTTGTTGGTTATCAGCTATATTAGTGAACTTGAAGTACTGCTCGGCCTTATAAATCCAACCTGTAGGATCCTCTCTGGAAAACCTTGGGAAGGATAACCTCAATTAGGGATGATTATTCTCCATAACTGATCACAAAGTGTGGGGGTGTGATTGGTTGGTTTCGGCTCTAGCAAAGGGGACATCCTTAGGTAAGTTACAAGTTACACGCATTTCTTGCAACTCTGTGAGCATAGCTTGTAACATGTTATCATGACGTGCAAGGGTTTCTATTACATCATTGCGAAATTCGATATTGGATTTGCCTCAAGTATCCATTCTCGTAACCAGCTTTGATACCACTATTACGATTAGGGCAGAGAAGGGAACGACGAAGAGAAGAAACTATAGGAGAAAAGGGAAAATCAGGTATAATTCTTCATCTCTTTATTTCATTTCTTTAAGGGCTATATATAGCCTAACATTTTAGAGAGAAATCAAAAACAAGTTGCATGAATCCATTGCACTAGTGTGCTAATAGATTTCTAACATTCTAACAGAATTGTGCAGTTATCTTCTCGTGTCCATACTGCGTCTATTTGCGCCCATCAGTGGCTGGTTGAAGTACCTCGTTCACCGACTGAAGCGACTTGCAGCGGCGGAGCTAATATTGTTCGTATCATAGCGTAGCCTTGTTGATCTCCAACCAGCCATTTCTAACGTCGATCATTCCATCGAATTGAGTATGATTGTATGTGTGATTAGTTGAGTTAGTTTTGTGCATATGATCAGAAATGGGTTATCTGTATTGAAAATTGATTCAATTAATGATATACATTCTCTTGTCCTTGAAAAAATACTTTTAACATAGACTAAGAAATTAGAAAACAATGACTATGCAAATACAACAATAGATTTTGCCATTGGGATCCTTGAGGGTGATCCTCCTTCCAATTTTATGGCATCCATTAATCCTTCCTTTTGTATCATCACTGCTGTGTCAAATGCCTGCTCATAATCCACAGTTTCTACATGTATTTATAACACACATAATTCCTTCTTTCTTAGCTTCTGGCTATTTTGGAAGCGTAGTTGTCAAGTTGATTGTTAATTATTTTATTGAGGCTGAGAAAGGTAGGGAAAGTCTCCTTCAACTTATTTCATTTGTATGTGTATTCTCACAAATCCTTGCTCAGGCTTTTAGGTTTCATCCAAAGATCCCAGGGATTTTGATTTATGCTACAGTTTGTGAATTCAACCATAATTTAAACATTATTGCTGCTCATACACTTATACAGGTAGGGTTGAGAACATGTCCTAATTCTAAGTAGTATGAAGAGAGATATTTCAAGTGAAACATAGTTTTGGATCTGGTTGGCAAGGCTTGAATTGATCCTAAAAGTCTTCAGGAGATGAGCGAAGAGTGCATGAATTCTCATACAGAAAGAGCATTTTAGGTATGAATCTTGGTGACACTACACATGTGTTATCATTTAGGGTTTGACAAGCATCTTTATCTCTAAGCAGTCTCCATGAAATTGAACCAAACATATATAATATAATAAATTATTTATGTATATTTTTTACGTCATTGATGAAATTCCAAAAGGCTATTGTCCTATGTAGGTATATGAGGAGGTGATGAGTGCTCAAAAAGCACTAAAATTACCATGACTTTATGCACATTAATTGATTAATATATATATATATATATATATATATATGATTTTATCATATATTTATATAAATTTGTTTTTTCGGAATCATGGGTATTTTTATTTTTTTAAGGTATTTTCGCTTAAAAATGTAACTTAAAGACTCAAAAAGGAATACTGGAGGAAATACATCACAAATATATACATAAATAAATGACGAAAACTCAACAAATATGGAAAAATTGGACAAAATGGGTCAAAAAGGTAAAAAATGTCAAAAAGGAGGAAATCGTGCACGTAGCATGCTCATTCCGTGTGCACCCGCACCCAGTCCCGTGCGCGCCGCGCACGCACCTACTCCCATCTGCGCCCACCTACGCCCCATATGCGTGCGCCGTTGCCCATCTACGCCTCTCTATGCCCCATCTGCGTGCGCCGCTGCCCATCTGCACCCAGTCCACGCGCACCGTAATCTGCACGCACCGCTGCCCCCACGCCAGCATGATGTTAGCAATGATGTCATCATTCACTACTCCACGTTTCCACCATTTTTTTATCGTTTTTTCACCCACTTTTTCTTCCTATCCTCACCTATAAATACATTCATTCTCTTCATAACTAAACACACCTAAAAACACATCTTCTCTTCTCTATCTTTCTCTCATTTCTTAGTTTTTAAGTTTTTCTTAGTTTCTAGTTTTTCTTAGTTTTTAAGTTCTTCTCTTTTTGAGAAGAACTAGTTATGTTTTTGTAATTTATTTGCTTTTCGATTCAATAAATGGGAGTGTAAATTCCGTTTGGAGGTTTTCCAACAACAGGAATATCATCAAAGTACTGTAAGGATTTTATTTTCTTTACAGTTATTTTTTATTCTTTATTCTTACATGTTAGATTTAATTTGTGTGTGATTAAATTTAACTTTGCTGGCTGTTTGTAAACATGATATAATAATAACGTTGTTATGCTTGTGAAATATTAAATAGGTAAAAATCTCTAAAATGAATTGATTTTATTTTAAGAATGTTAGAGAGAAATATATTATTTTTCATTACAAACTTAAATATGAAAATTAGATTTTAAGGTTTAGTTATCCAATCTGATTTAGAGTAGTGCTCTTTTATTTGTTGGTACAATCGCCCGGTAGTTAGAGTGAAGCTCTATTTCAAAAGTTTTTATAAGAATTATTATCTGAAAATGTATTGACAACATGTTTTCAGTAGTGGTTTTAAAACTTGAAAGTTAGTACTCGAATAACTAAATTTTTAGGTTTAATTTGGACACCTTGAATAAAGTTTAAACTGTCTAACCCCACCAAAGGTGGTATTTAAATGGTTCATTTTCAATCTCTTAGAAAAATGAATTAATTTAATTAACCAAATTAGTTATCAACCCCACCCATAGGTGTTAATTGATTTGTTTAGTTAACAAAGAATATCTAACCCCACTAAAGGTAGTATTCATATAAAAAAGAGAGAATCAATAAATATCAATTTATATCTTTAATAACCTAAATAATATGAGCAAGCATAATTAACTTAGTTATTATATCCATAAATACTCTATTATTATAAAAGATAAAATTTGCATAAATATTTATTGAATCTGTATCTATGTTTATTTTTATGTTATTAGATTAAAAACACAAAACCCCAAAATATCATGACAGGATGTTTAGGATTTAATTTCGTTTTTAAAAATTTGAATAATAAATTAAAAACGACATATATTCCTTCCTTAGGTCGACCTTGGAAATATACTTATCATTTTCTACAAAATGATTCGTGCACTTGCAAGAGTTTTATAAATATAAAACCAAACTATCTGTAGGATCGGCGATGTCGGTTCTACCCGTCAAGTTTTTGGCGCCGTTGCCGGGGATGGTATTAGGAGGCCATAAAAGTTCTACCTTTGCCCTAATGCTCCGTCTCTATACAAAAATTTTAATGGGTATTCTAACTCCCCAAAGAGGAGAAAAATATATTTCTGAGTTACCCAGTCCATACTCCACATATACTTAATATATTTTGGTGGTATATGAAAAGGTTGAAACAATATGGTGCTGCATCAATGAAGATCTTACTTGTGAGCAATGCTTACAATTGGGGAGATTTGATGAAGTTATTAAACTGGCTGAAAAGTATGTAAGGAAATTTTCAGATTCTGTGGACTTGTGTTTATTAAGGGCCTCTTAGAAAATAGACATGCCACAATGATCTCCATGTTCCAACTAAAAGTTGATGATTAATTTTATCTTTGATATCCTGAAATATGTTTTGACAAAACCCAATGTTTCTAGAGCTGGAAATTTGTGGTTAATGGTATGTATTCTACCTTACAATTTTCTCTTTTTCCTATGAATTCAGACGGTTGTGCAGTTATGTTTATGAATTGTTAGCAAGCCTAGCCTTGGTGCTATTGTTTTGCTTTACAGTACTAAATTATTGTTTGCATAAAGTACTTGATTTGATGAAGCATTCTACCAGATTTTGTTTAAAGAAAAAAGGCAAAAGAAAGAACTTCTCATTCTTCTTACATGCCTGATGGTTGCATAAAACTCAACATTTTTATAAATAGAAAATTCTTTTACAATTACAAACTTATTTAGGTCACGTTTAATTTGCAAAATAGAAAAATAATGGGAATAGTAATGTTAATTAAATTGAATATAAAGGGAACATTATTACTATTGTAGTGTTTGGTTTGATCAATGAAATCAAAGAATAAATCAATATTATAGTGTTTGGTTTATAACTGGAATATAGAATAGAAATATGTAATTACATTAATACTCCTATGTCCAATGAAGTTTAAATAATGTAATTTAATTGTTATTTTCTCTATTAGATAGAATATATTATTAAAAATTATTATTTTTTAAATAATTAATACTTAAAAATATTATTTAATCTTAAAAAAATTAAAAACAAGAAAAAATATTTTTGATAATTTTTCCTTCCATATTATTTGAAAAAATAATACCCAAATAGTAATATATGATAGTAAAGTTCTATTGTTGATCCACCATATCAACACCAAATATTACATAATCAAATTAAATTTTTTTTAGGGTTTAGGGTTTAAGATTTTAGGATTTTAGGGTTTTAAAGTCTAGGGTTTTTGGTTTTTGGGTTTTAGCATTTTGGGTTTTGAGTTTAGGATTTTGGTTTAGATTTTAAGATTTGAGGGAAAAATTGGAATAATACATTTTTATATAATGGAAAGAAATGAAATAATAGTTCGTAATGGGATGGTGGAATAGCAATTCCATGTCTTTTAATAATTGTTTCAATTCAATTTCATGTCTATGACATAACCAAACGTAAGAATGTGTGAAAAAAATTTCATTTTCGATCCTATTTATTCCAACCAAACATGACCTTAAAGCTATGGTCTTGATTCTTGAACCATTTTTACCAATATAATTTTTTTTTAACTTTTTTCATAGGTGATGCTAGGACGAGTTGATGAAGAATAATTTTCATAATGTGATTAGATTCATTTATCCAAGTTAATTGTATGTTATTAAGAAGAAGATGCCATATATCGAAATTGTGAGACAAGTGTATGAAAGAATGGTAAATACTTAAGAGAAGTAAGTGGATTATTCCATATAATGGAGAATAAGTGGATTATTGAAACCTTTATAAAATATTTATGAAAAATGATTAGACCTAAGGCATTTTACCAATATGTATATTATAATAAATTGATATAAAGGTATAATTGGATTTTAATTGTGTATGAACCATGCAAAGTGAGATGAAGTGTTCTCCAATATTGAAAACATTATGAATAAGTTATATTTTTTGGCAACCATTAATGTTTTTCAAAGCATTAAGTTTTTATTTCCTTTACACATAACTTCTAATTACATATTCATCTTTCTTTAATGTATAGGGTATATATTATGTTGAGTGGTTATTAAAATAGAAGGGCTCAAGGTTTGTCACTATGGTCTAGAATGATGGTAAATTATATATGAATGGTTCATTGGCCATTATAATTTCGATCTTTTAAGATTTATCATATGTGTGTTGAAATGTAAACTAGTTATTGATCATCTATATATATTCCAATATATAGGGTCTTAACAAGATGACTTGATGACTTGTGTATATTATGTCTTTTTGTTTATAAGGATAATTATTATCAATTCACTTGCTTCTATGATTGACTTAGTAATAATTGAAATTATTTGTGTATTTTTCCTAATTTAAAGTTTAATTTTAATTTTTTTCTTTATCAAAATATGTTGCTAACAATAATTTACAATGTGTATATATATGTAACTTAATCATAAAGGAACTTACATCTATAGGGATATTGATAAAATGCTGGATGAATGAGTAGAGTTCACAAATTGATTTTTACATCAATAGCTCGCAATCTCTATGCACTCTTAATTACATTTTTGATATGTACTTAATTCATTAACAAATTCGTTAGATTGTTTTAGATTGATACAATTTAGCTAGTATTGTTATTTGTAAACTTTAGAAAGTGCATAATATTTTGGAACACTTTAAGTAGTAAGGTTTATTGTCTTATAGTCCACGAACTCTTAAATATAATTATACTTTTAATTTTAATATAATCACTACTATAATAAAGGGCAATTAAGTCGGCATTTGAAGTCAGTTTTTTTCAAAAATTGACTTATAACAAATTTTAAGTCAGTATACTGATATATTGACTTAAAAAATTATAAAAATTAGTGTTGGTTCTATGTGTCAATCGACGCTAGTCACCTAGAGCATCGGTTAACACGTAAAATCAACGCTATGTCTTATGTGCAGCGACACGTAGAACCGACACTACATCCTACGTGTATCGTCGGTCCTATGTGTCAACCAACACTACGTTATTTTTTTCCTTTTTCTTCTTCTCTCCTCATTATACAAACAGTATGCTCGTTTGTTTTCCTATTCCCAACAACTGAAAAACCCAACCATCCTCCCTTACTCTTTCTCATTTTTCGGCCACCTCCAACCATTATTTTCGATGCCATTTAGTGGGTTTTCTTCCTCTTTAATTTGTCTTCTAGATCCATTATTTTTTAACATAATACTCAAATTTTTTATACCTATTTTCCTTTACTTTCTCTCTTGCCAAACACCTTTTTTTCATTTCCTTCATTTTGTCACTTCATTAACTCTTGTAAGTATTTCTATAAATTATTTTACACTTATTATTCATATTTTTTTTATTTTAATGTATTTTATGTGTTATTTATTATTTATATATACTATTGTGTTATGTAGTTTGTGTATTTTTATTCAAGCTTACAAGAAAAGAATGTATTTTATTCATTTATTTATTTTAATAATTTTATGTATTAATGTTTTTGATATATATTAATTTATTTTAAACTTAAATTTTTTGAAAATAATTCACATATATGTACATGAAATATATATATTATATTGTTAATTGTTTGGATTTTATGTATTTATTTTTATACGATGTTTTAATAGATATTCGAAGAATTTATGATTTCACATATAATAATATCTGAAATATCTTAGTTGGATACATATTTAATATGTTTAATGATGTTATCAATAGAAAATGGAAAATCTTGGATGTAAAAGTGTAGAATTGAAGAGGATTATATTTCTGAAGTTGAAAGTTTCTTGGAAATTTCCCTTAGAAATAATAATAATGAAATTAGTATGATTCGATGTCCATGTGTTAAATGTAAAAATGAGAAATTTCATAATGTTGACGAGGTTGAGTATGACCATATCCGTAATGGTATTCTCTTGAATTATAAAGGTTGGTATTATCATGAAGAAAATATTGATAATACTCATGAGGAAGATATAAATAAGGATATAAGTGGATTATATACATCTTATCAGAATATATAGAAAGAGAATATGTTTCATCTTATTGAAGATGAACTACATGAGGATGATCCCAAAACCTTTAAAAATATACTAGAAAATTCCGAAAAACTGTTGTATCCAAAGTACAAGAAATACACTAAAATGTCAGGATTTGTTCATTTGTATAATGTGAAGGCAAAAAATGGTTTTTTGATAAGGGATTCACAAAATTACTAAATGTACTAATAGATATGTTTCTTGAGGGGAGTGAATTGCCATATTTAATGTATTGAATGTAATGAATTGCCATATTTAATGTATTGAATGTAATGAATTTCCATCTTCAATGCATTATTTATAGAAAAGAATATAAGACATTATATGATTGTCCAGTGTGTAAAGAAGCGAGATGGAAGCATGCTACAAATGAGACAACACCTAAGAAAGGCATTCCCGCAAAGGTTCTTTGGTACTTTTCTCTGATTCTTTGCTTTCAAAGGTTGTTCAAAAGGAAAGAGACATCAAAGATGTTGACTTGGCATTCAGATAATCAATATGATGATGGGATGCTATGGCATCCTTATGATTCTCCAAATTGGAAAGTAGTAGATAATTTATCCCCTCAATTTTCATCTTATCCATGCAATCTTCATCTTGCCATTGCTTGATGGAATTAATCTACATAGTTCCCTTAGTAGTAGATATAGTTGTTTGCCAGTAATTATGGTAACATAAAACCTTCCTCCTTGGTTGTTTATGAACAGGAAATTCATGATATTGACATTATTAATCTCAGGACAGATACAACCTGGAGTTGATATTGATGTATATTTGTAGCCTCTGATAGATTATTTAAAGTTATTGTGGAATGATGGTGTAAATGTTTACGATGCACATAAAGAAGAATACTTTAACTTGAGGGTGGTATTTTTATGGACAATTAATGATTTTTCTACCTATAGGAATTTATCAGGACATGCAACAAAAGGTTATATGGGATGCCCTATTTGTAGTGATGTCTTACAACTTATTTTGTTATGGACGAAAGATTTCTTATAGAAGACATAATATTTTTGCTATAGGGACATAAGTTTAGATACTAAAAGAAACCTTTCGATCGTAAAGAAGATCTTGATCTTGCCCCAAGACCTTTGGAGGTGTTGAGATATTAAGGCAATTAAATGGTATGACATTCAAAAGATATGGAAATATGAAAAAAAAAGAATACTCACTGATGAAGGAAAATGAAAAGGGTCAACTAATAAAAAGAGTGAATAGGAAAATGTTACTGAATTAGTAGATCATGATTGTTGGAATAAAAAATCAATATTTTGGTAATTACCTTATTGGAAAGACCTACACATTTGTCACATCTTAGATGTCATGAACATTGAGAAAAATATATGTGAGAGCTTGATTGGTACATTACTTAATATACCTAGAAAAATGAAAGATGAAATTAAAGCAAGACTAGATTTAAAGAAACTATGTATATGACCTGAATTGACACCAAGGGTGGAAAATGATAAGAATTGAACATACTTGCCACCAACATCATATACAATGTCAACAAAAGAGAATGATGTGTATTGTAAATGTTTGGCATGTGTGAAAGTTCCTAATAGTTACTCATCCAACTTAAGAAATTTTGTGTCTATCATTGGTAAGAAACTTTATGGATTGAAATCACATGACTGTCATATCTTAATGCAATAGTTATTACTAGTTGTCATTAGGTCAATTCTTCCAAAACAAGTTTGATTATGAATAATTTGTCTTTGTTCATTCTTCAATACAATATGTAAGAAATCTATATCAATTGGCGAGTTAAACTCTTTACAGGAAGATGTTGTGGAGAATTTGTGTCTACTTCAAAAATATTTTTCTCCTTTTTTCTATATAATGATTCATTTGTGTGTTCATTTAGTTTCAGAGGTTCAATTGTGTAGTCTTACTTACTTAAGGTGGATTTATCATTTTGAGAGATATATTCAAGTTCTTAAAGGATATGTAAATAATAGAAATTGTCCTAAAGGATGCATGGTGGAACATTACATTGTTGAAAGGGCCATTGAGTTTTGTTCTGAATACTTTAGTGGATGCACTAAAATTTGGAATCCTATGCATAAGTTGTTCTTAGAACATCACATGATCCAAGTAGGTAACCCTATGATTGGTGGAAGTATTAAATTGTTTATTGATAGCACTCGATGGGAAAAATCACACTAAGTGATAACAGGTTCAACCTTTTCATTTAAAATTAAAATTATTATTTATTTAAATATTAATGATACCTAATTGATATATCTTGAATAACATTACAGAATAAATTTAAACTTACTGAAAATTGATCCTTGTTATAACAAAAAGAGAAAATGGTTGTATGATGAACATAAGCAAGAGCGTATTAATTGGTTTCGCACCCTTGTAAGTGTCACATAGAAGAATTCAATAGGACTTCTATATAATGTTTTAAACACATTTCATGTTTTTATATGCATATATTCGAGTTGAACTTAACAAACCCAATCATAAAATAACAGACACTTTAGAATGGCTTGCACATGCTCTAAAATTTGATGTCAAATCATATTCTAGTTTCACAATTAATGGTTTGAGGTTTACGACTCAAGCAAGGGACAAAGTCCAAGTAAATCATAATAGTGGTGTGAAAATGGTTGCACAAATTAGGCAATTTTCCAATTCAAAAGATGGTAATCCTGTACTTTCTGATAGAACATATTATGATATAATTCAAGAGATTTGGGAACTCAATTATAAGGTCTTCCATGAAACAATATTATTGTGTGATTGGGTTGATGATGTTATCAATGTTGGATATAAAATAGATGATTTTGGATTTATCCTTGTAAACTTATCCAAGATAAGTCACACCGATGATCCTTTCACATAAGCACTTCATGCAAAACAAGTATTTTACCTGAGCAATCAGATTGATACAAGATGTCTATTATGTTAATGCCTCCACAAAAGAGTTATACCATTGTGATGCTTTAGAAGATGATGACATGCTTGATACATTATCCAATATTAGTCATTTCTAAAACAAATTGCCTAGTGTATATGATGATCTAGTTGATGGTGATGATTCTTCATTATGGACTTGATGATTCTTCATCATGGACTTGATGATTCTTCGTCATAGACTTGAAGCGATTGTGAAGGAATATATAAATACGATCAACAACCTAATTAAACATAATGTATGTTCTATATTATTCTAATAACTCTTGTTTATATGTTTGGACTTAAAATTATCAATTAATTTCTGTTTCATCATTATTTGTAGATATTTCATGTATCCTAGGGTGCCAGAGATTATATATCTAAATGATCCATTAGGGAAATTGAAAAGAAGAGGATGGGTTAATATACATGATTCTCCACTTAATCCAGATGATAGAGTACCCATTCAATTTGATGCAACTAGTAATCTATTATGAGAAAATGGCCAACAATTGAAATCTTCTATTAGTAGACTTGTGAAGTCAAGTATACCAATCAATATAAATGATTGGACTAAAGTTGAAGATGCTGAAAAGTAAAAGATATGGAAAACCATTTATGTAAGTCTCTTTTGTTTTATAATTAATTACATATATTATATCTTTTTTGTATTATATCTCATCTACAATGTATTTTTTTACAGAATCATTTTAAAGCCCCTGCTAATTGGATGAACAAGTGTTACAAGATTGCAAAGAAGGCATGAAAGGAATACAAAACTTCCAAATTGGCCAGAAATTATGTGTTTTCATACTTGGAACCACTTAATGACCAATAACTATACAAAATCCTTGAAGAACACCCTTGGATTGAACCCCAAGTATGGAAAGACTTTGTGGATTATATACATATAGATGAATTTCAAATCATTAGAGAAGAAGATTAGAATATACAAATGCAAAATATTCTTCCTAACCATATTCGGAGGTCATCAAATCCTGAAGTTAGACAAAAAATGGTATTATTAAGTTGTTAATTTATAATTATTTTCATATTTATTTCCTCAAGTTTAAGTTGATGTCATGGTTAATAAATTTATTTAAATTATGTAAGAAGTTGAATTAGGTAGACCTATTACCCGATCTAAATTTTATATAGAAATAAAGACCCCCAAAACAAAGAAGTCAAGATCAATGACTAAATGAGGAGAAGAAAAACTCTATAAGTTGGTTAGTAATTTAACTTGATAAAAAGTCCTTATGACTTTTTCATATTGATGTAATAATGTATGATATTTCTTTCTTTATTATTTGTAGAGAGTTGTTCAAGAACAAATAGCCAGGGGTGAAATAATCGAACAACTAAGGCAAGATGTGATATATCATGCATTTGGACACGAGCATCCTAGTTATGTTAGGGGAGGAAGCTAATATGATGGTTATATGAATTTTTTTAATATTGCAAAACAAAGACCTCAGATGGTCAATAAAGAGAAGTATTGTAAAATTGTAGAAGAATTAAACTCCTTTAAGGTCTCAATGTTAAATGAGATTGCCACTTTAAAGTAATATCAATCATAACACATGTCAGGCATAGCACCATACTACAATCAAGGCATGTCCCATTGGCTAGGCATGTCACAATCCATACCAGCCATACCACACATGCAATCTCACTATGCCCAACCTATATCCTCTATGGGATATAGTCATCCTATTAGTCCTCCATTTATGTCGGAAATGTAGATTGAATAAGGTAGTGGTTCAATATCTCCAATGCAATCTATGCACTCTTATCATCCATCACATGATGAATTTTTTGATGGAATGTCCTTCCAATAGCTACCCCATATGGGAGTCCTCTTCCATTTGATGAATCATTTGTAGTAAGATTTAAAGTTTATGTAGATAGTCGATTATTTTCATTTTTTATTATATATTTTATTTATTATATATAACGCTTAAATGTTTTATAGAATATGAAATGCTTTTTGAAACATCCATCATCTACAAACTATGTTGATATTGGAACGATACAACAATTGAGTGATGATCAAATGATTCATAATCAATATTTGCCAAATTATTGGAAAATAGTAATTGATCAATCATTACTCCATCATTGTCCACCACCTGTGCCTTCTGATGCTACCATAGTCCTAGAAGCTATTGGACAATATGTTGCTTGGCTTTCGAATCAAGTTGTGACAAAATTTGTTATGGTATTATTTTTGTTACTTAAGATAAAAAAATTTACTACTATTATATTATTATTCATTTACTGTTACTAACATATATAATACCTCTTTTTAGTCTATTATACCACACTCATGGAAAATGTAAGAGATACAAAGTAAGTATCTCATGTCAAATCTATGTCTAGTGAAAAATCACCACACACTAATTGATTCAAGAAGAAGCCAGTAAAAAAGTATAGTTATGAATATGCTTTGAACATTAGTAGAAATCTTGGCTCTTTGATGATTATTATTGTGAACAAAACTTACATAAATGATGGATAGAATGTGCCACTTCCTATAGAAATTTCTAGCATAGACATTGGGCAAACATATATATCGATTGAGTACATATTACAACTATTTAAATTTCAAATGATCGATTTAAGTATAGTTCAAGTGTGGACAAGGTGAGTCCTCAAGCAGTAA
Source organism: Hippophae gyantsensis (assembly GCA_030763125.1). Taxonomy (NCBI): domain Eukaryota; kingdom Viridiplantae; phylum Streptophyta; class Magnoliopsida; order Rosales; family Elaeagnaceae; genus Hippophae; species Hippophae gyantsensis. The sequence goes on along the minus strand of CM061037.1, from coordinate 32,888,093 downwards.
ATAACTTTCATTTATGTAGAATATATAATTATATTTATATTATCTAATTATTTATATAAATATGTATTTTATAAAGGGCATGTTATTATCGACTTCAAGCTAATCACCTATCACATTTAGCAATATTCTATGATTCATCATTTGTCAATCAATATAAAGAGTATGAAGTTAGCATTAGAGTTAAAAAATTATGTGATAAGACCTTAACACTTTATAGAAATTAGAAGTTGATAATCCCTTGGTCACTAAAGTTTTAACAAGGTCAAGATCTTTGTATGTTGATAATCGTTGATCTATATGGCAATTATGCTTGGTATTATGACTTAGCTTCCATAGAATTGAGTAAAGACACAAAACCAGTTGTTGAAATGTAAGAGTTATAGCTAGCTATTTTTCTTCTATTGTTCTTTGTAATATTTAACAAATAACTAGCTATTTTAAACTTTGATAGGGCATGGAAGATCTGGAACAAGAGTAAGAGCATTGCCTTTGAAAAATCACATAAGCTTATATGGGACAAAGTTATGGTATGCACAAGCAAATATTAATAATTTGATGAATTTTACTATTGATTAATAAAAATGTTCGAATATGGAAAACCATGTACACTTGTTTTTTGTAGGTTCCACAACAAAATGATGGAGTCATGTGTGGTTACTTTGTCATGAAATTTATAAGCGAAATCAGCTCAAATATCAATATTCCAATTAAAGATGTGGTACTCTTTTAATAATATACTTTTTTAACATATATAAGTTATTTTTTGTAAATTCATGATATTACATTCTTATTTTGAATTTAAATATATGTAGTTCTTTGGTTGGAACAAATTCGGGTATGATATGCAAATTTTTGATGATTTACGAGAAGAATGGGTAGAACACATGCTTCAAATTATAACATTATAAGAAGAATTAAGAGAAAAATATGATGATATTAAATATCATAGGACAACACCATGGTAATTTTTTCAATGCTTTAATTTCTCTATTCCTGTGTCTCTGAAGTTTGGGCTTATTTGACAAATTTTTGATGGATGTTTAAGGGAATGAATTATTGTATGAACCTATTTTTCTATCCAAACTTCATCTCATCTCATTACAAAGTTCCCTGGTCATTATAAATGGGACATTGCTGGTGATTCTAAGCAACAAACTAAGCTTTATCTCCTTGAAATAAAGTGGAAATATCACAAAATCCAAGACAAAAGAGGCATCATTACTTTTAAACATATTTTGGTTATGCTATTATGTGATCGAAAATAGGTAGTGAGGATAGTAGAAAATAAAAAAAATATATGTTAAAAAATATAGAATTTAAAGTCTGTTTACGGTTTGAACAGACTTTAAATTTAAATTTGGTTCACTAGTTGAACCAACTTTAAATTTCAAGTCCCCTTGTTTTAAAAGGTCCTTATTGTATTAGTGAATGTATTGACTTCTTATATTGTAAATGATAAATTTTGAAAATTCATTATTCTTGAGTACTATCTTGCATTTATAATGTAAGAAATGCTAAAAAAATAGGTAGTTAAATTTATGAAATGCACAAAATATTAATAGAATGTGGTTAATTGAACAATGTATATGATCACAATTTTAGGGTAAATCGAGATCAAAATTGAATAATTGGTGATATATAAGGTAACAGTTTTACATTAAAACCCTGACAATAAACAAGATAATAGCTCACAATTTTAGTGTAATCGAAACCAAAAATGAAGATAATATATTACAGTGTTAGTGTATCCAAGATCAAAAATTAAGTTTGCATCTTCGTTATTAATAAAACCATGATCTAATGCGATAGATAAGGTCATAGTTTAATATTTATGGTCACGATCTTTCACAAGATTGTGATTAAATAATATGGTCACCATAGTAGAAGTAATGTGGCTTGTAGTATAACTAAATTGTTTAAGCTTGTAGTGCATAGCTTAGGAAGTTAGTTACTAGCACTTGTATTATCTAGTGTGGTACACACAACACACACTAGTATATAAGACTAAAATTACTATGTTATAATCTTTGTTTAATCATTCAATTGAGTGAGTTCTTGATTCTCTATAGGTTTCATAACCTTTCTATGGTATAAGAGAAATAGTTTCAAGAGGATCTTGAAAAACTTGTCAATGGTAGATCATCTTGATAAGACTTTAATGACTCATTCCACTAAGATTATGAGTATGAAGATCAACATGATGAGCTCTACTATTTAATCTCTTCCAAATAGTTCAGTAGTTTCTATGAAGCTTGATAAGATGAATTTTCTCATTTGGAGAGATTAGTTCATGAGTTTAGTTATAGCCTATAGCTTGGACTAAATCCTTGATATTTACACACTATTTCTTCTCATTTTCTCATTGAAATCGGTGATACTATGTTAAGAAATCTAATCCAAAGTATTCAATCTAGAATCAACATACTATTCTCTTGAAAAGTTGGATTTATAATCCAATCTCACAAAGATTATGTAATAGGCTAGTGGATCACATTCATATATTTCTTGTTAGATGTGATTGAATCTTGAAATTTATTTCAATCCCATCTCACGTACAAGATGGAGTTGTGTTTATAGTTACAACATGTAAGGAAAGGCAGATTGAGTATTGAGTAGTTCTTCAATCATGTGAAGCCAATTGTAGATCATCTAGCTACAATAGGTTATTAGGTACTTGATAATGAGGTTTTCATGCATATTCTGTGAGGTTTGGGGCCAAATTATAGAAGTTTTGTAACCTCCATATATCTTAGTTCAATTGATGCAACTTTATTTGAGTTGTAAATTTATCTATTAATTGAAGAGAAATTATACTTGCTAATACAAAGTGTGAAGAAGATCGGGTTTTATACGCCAATTTAGTAAGGTTTAATGCCTTTATGCTTCATGGCAATCATAATTTTTCAACAAAGATTGTTCAATCAGGAAATAAGCCAGAAATTTACAAGAATTTCTCAAGAATTCAAGAGCTCAGAAAGACCTACCTCTAGCAAAGGGAATGGTCCAAGAAATAACTCTTATAAGAAGATGAAATATGATGATCGACCAAAATGTCAAGTGTAGGGTAAGATAAGGAATATTGCCTCAACTTGTTATCAATTAAGAAATATTCTTACTAGCAAAGTTTAACTCCTTTCTTGCAAGCTCTACAACCTATCATGAAGATATGGCTTTATTAGATAATTCACTTGATAGTGCTCGGGTGCTTAATAGTGGTGCTACACACCATTTTATAGGATATGTTTCTAAGACAGGATATGCTCAACCCTTTTTTAGCAAGAAAGGAGTCACAATAAGTAATTTCTATTAATCAAATAGGAATTAATACTATTGTGACTAATGATCATCAACTTCTACTTTGGAATATCTTACATACTCCACAAGTCTCTACTAATCTTTTGTTAGTGCATAAACTATTTGTTAATAATGGTATTTTAGTGAAATTGTACCCATATTATTTCTACAATTAGGAACGAAACATGAAAAAATCATATTCCAAGGATAGTCGAACCACGGCTTAAAAAATACATCATGCTCATTCACCAGCTTCCATGAAATCTTTAATCCTATAAGTATACTTTACTAATTTACTTTCCATAGCCTTCTTTACTAGTACTTGTGATAGGAAGTGCAATTGACACACTAGACTAGGGCATCCTTCTATGATCATCTTAAATAAACTTCCTAATAGAATTGATCTTAATTTTATAGTGGATGGTTCCCCTCACAAATGCTTAATGTGTCCTTTAGCAAAGGCTCATAAGTTACCTTTTGTAGCAAGTGTTACTGAATCAGTAAAATCCTTTACTTTAATATATGCTGATTGTTGTACTTCTCCTATAGTCTCAGTTATAGCTGCCAAATATCTTTTGATGTTTGTTGATGATTATTCTAAATTTATATGGATTTATTTTCTCTCTACTAAAAATCGAACACAAGTAGTAATGGATATGTTTAAGGCAATGATGGAAAGGCAATTTGAGTGCCATATTAGTGCATTGTAGAGCAATCATGGTGGTGAGCTTAGCTTTTTAAGCTCTCATTGGTAGAAAATAGGTACGAATCATAGACTTACCTATCCATAAACGTTTGAGCAAAATGGCTCAATTAAGGGTTAACTCAGAAGGGAGGTGGAAGGAGGTCTCACTTTACTTTGGAAGGCATGTATCTATGTAAAGTATTGGTGTTATTTTTTTTCGTACTATAGTCTATTCAAAGAATAGACTACATACATATGTGCTTCATAATAAGTCACATTATGAGTTGTTGTATTACATAGTGCCAGATTATGCTTTTTTGAGATCTTTGGCTGCTTGGTTTTTCCTTGTCTTCGAGCCTATATTAAGCATAAACTACACCATGATCAAAACAATGTGTATTTCTTAGTTATAGAGGACAACAAAAGCCTATCTATGTCTTGAATAGGCAACTGGTAAGGTATTCATAAGAAGGCATGTACAATTCCATGAGAGTATTTTTCCTTTTCTCACTAATACAAGTAAGGGTTTACTTAGTAACAATCATAGAAGGTTGTTCATTTTCTTCCTATACCAGCTAATTTACTTGAGCCTTTTACTCTTGAAAATTTTGTTCCTCTACCATCACCATCTTCATCTTCTATTTCATTATTCTCTGATCTAGTGTGTAGAAATCTCACATCACTCTCCCTTATCATATTTTGTCATACCAAGTTCTTCTCCATCCTCTCATGTTCCATCTCCAGTTCTTTCTTCCCTTAAGCTTTTGTATTAGTCCTAACAATCCTTACCTTTACTAGACTATCCTGAGATTTCTCTTGTTATAGATATTTCAACTCTTTCACTTCCTTCCATCAATACTCATTCCATGATTAAAAAAAGGCAAGGATGAGATTGTTAAGCCCAAACATATAGCCTATATTGTGCATACACCTAAGGCTCCTGATTTTGAACCTTATACTTATGCACAAGCTAGTAGGTATCAAGTATGGGTAGATTCTATGGTTGATGAATATGTAGCACTCCTATGAAATGGAACCTGGGAACTGGTCCTTTTGGAATATGGTATAAAGGTTATTGGTAATCGATAAGTGTACAAGGTGAAGAGAAAACATGATAGAAGCATTAATAGAAGGATGTCAAGGGTGATTGCTAAGGGTTTTCATTAGGTAGATGGGATAAACTATTTTGTAACCTTTAGTCCTATTGTTAAACATATACTAGTGAGATTTATTCACAGTTTGGCTTTGTCTAAGGTGTGGTCACTAAGGCAATTGAATGTTGACAATGCCTTTTTAAATTGTGAGCTAGAAGAGGTAGTGTATATGATACAACTATTGAGTGCTTACAAAACACTCAAATTATTAGGATTTTATGTACTTTAATTGATTAAAAAGATTTATATTTATAAGATTTTATCATATTTTCATATAAATTTGTCTTTTCAGAATCATGGGTATTTTTATTCTTTTTCAGGTATTTTCGCTTCAAACAAATAACTTAAAGACTCAAAGAAAAATACTGGAGGCAATACTTCACAAATATATTGAGGAAATAAATGAGAAAAAGTCAAAAGGATGGAAAAATTGGTCAAAATGTCAAAAAAGGCCATAATCACACGGGCAGCGGCCCAGCTACGCCGAGCAACATGCACAGCGCACCCGGTCGCATTGAGAAACATGCATAGGGTTATATAGCATACCGAGCATCCCTCGAACAACACCAAAGTCTGCGCGCACTACCAGAACAATGCCAAACTTGAAGGTGCCACTGCGCCCATCTACGAGCATCCGCTCGAACCTACCTGAGCGTCTGTGCACAGCCAAGGCACATCATGCCAAATTTTCTCACCCACTACCTATATCAGCACTTACATCAGTGTCTGTCCTTTTTGCATCGACAATGACATCAGCATCCACCTATTACGTGTTTTGTTTTTCATTTTTTCCCACTTTTTTACCTTTTTCTCACCTATAATTACCCCATCTCTTCCATTACATAAATCACACCTCAAAAACATATTCTTATCTCTTTCTTTCTCTCTATTTCTTAGTTTTTAGTTTTAATGTTCTTTTATTAGAACTACTTATGTTTTTATAAATTTCTAGCTTTTTGATTTAATAAACGGAAATGCAAATCCATTTGGAGTTTTTTCAGAAACGGAATTAGCATCAAGGTTCTCTAAAGATTTTTATTTTTTACAGTTATTTTTATTTTTATTCTTATATGTTATATTTAATTTGTGTGTGATTAAATTTAACATGACTAGTGATCGGGGTAGAACCGACATCGCCGATCCTGCCCGTTACTTTGGTTTTATTTATTTATAAAACTCTCGCAAGTGCACGAATCATTTCGTAGAAAATGATAAGTATACTCCCAAGGTCGATCTAAGGAAGGAATGTATGTGGTTTTTAATTTATTATTCAAACTTTTAAAAATGAAATTAAATCCTAAACATCCTGTCACGATATTTTGGGGTTTTGTGTTTTTAATCTACTTACATAAAAATAAACATAGATTCAATAAACATTTATGCAAATTTTATCTGTTAAAACAGTGGAGTATTTATGGATATAATAATTAAGTTAATTATGCTTGCTCATATTAATTAGGTTATTAAAGATATGAATTGATATTTATTGATTCTCCTTTTTTTATATGAATACCACCTTTGGTGGGGTTAGATATTCTTTGTTAACTAAACAAACCAATTAACACCTATGGGTGGGGTTGATAACTAATTTGGTTAATTAAATTAATTTCTTTTTCTAAGAGATTGAAAATGAACCATTTAAATGCCACCTTTGGTGGGGTTAGACAGTTTAAACTTTATTTAAGGTGTCCAAATTAAACCTAAGAATTTAGTTATCCGAGTACTAACTTTCAAGTTTTAAAACCACTACTGAAAACATGTTGTCAATACATTTTCAGATAATAATTCTTATAAAAACTTTTGAAATAGAGCTTCACTCTAACTACTGGGCGATTGTACCAACAAATAAAAGAGCACTACTCTAAATCAGACCGGATAACTAAACCTTAAAATCTAATTTTCAGATTTAAGTTTGTAATGAAAAATAATATATTTCTCTCTAACATTCTTAATATAAAATCTTGAATAAAAATAAAATCAATTCATTTTAGAGATTTTTACCTATTTAATATTTCGCAAGCATAACAACGTTATTATTACATCATTTTTATAAACAGCCAGCAGAGTTAAATTTAATCACAGACAAATTAAATATAACATGTAAGAATAAAGCATAAAAAATAACTGTAAAGAAAATAAAATCCTTACAGAACTTCGATGCTATTCCGTTCTTTGGAAAACCTCCAAGCGGAATTTGCACTCCCATTTATTGAATCAAAAAGCTAATATATTACAAAAACATAACTAGTTCTTCCCAAAAAGGGAAGAACTCTAAAACTAAGAGAAATTAACTAAAAACTAAGAAAAACTAAAAAAACCTAAAAATCTAAGAAAAGAGAGAAAGAAAGAAGAGAGAAGTGTGTTTTGAAGTTAAGGGAAGGGGGGTATTTATAGGTGAGGATGGAGAGAAAAAGTAGAGAAAAAAAATGTAAAAAAAAAAGTAAAAACGCAGATTAGTGATTGCTGACGTCATTTGATGACGTCAGCATGACGGGGGCGGCTGCACTGTGCGCGCGGATGCACAGTTCCCGCGGATGATTAGATTCTTAGGTTTAATTTGGACACCTTGAATAAAGTTTAAACTATCTAACTCCACCAAAGGTGGCATTTAAATGGTTCATTTTCAATCTCTTAGAAAAAAGAATTAATTTAATTAACCAAATTGATTATTGACCCTACCCATATATGTTAATTTATTTTTTTAATTAACAAAGAATATCTAACCCTACCAAAGGTAGTATTTATATGAAAAAGAGAGAATCAATAAATATCAATTTATATCTTTAATAACCTCAATAATATGAGCAAGCATGATTAACTTAGTTATTATATCCATAAATACTTCACTATTATAAATGATAAAATTTGCATAAATGTTTATTGAATGCATATCTATGTTTATTTTTATGTTATTAGATTAGAAAACACACAAAACCCAAATTATCGTGACATGATGTTTAAGATTTAATTTCGTTTTTAAAAGCTTGAATAATAAATTAAAAATTACATATATTTCTTCCTTAGATCGACATTGAGAGTATACTTATCATTTTCTATGAAATGATTCATGTACTTGCGAGAGTTTTATAAATATAACACCAAAGTATTGCCAGGATCGACGATACCGATTTTGCTCATCAAGTTTTTGATGCCATTGTCATGTAAAGAATTATGTTTTCAAATTATTTATCAAAATTTTAAAAAAAAATTGCTCTATAAATAATTATGATTTATTTATTTATTTTGAGTTAAAAAGAAATTAAAAAATAAAAAAATAAAAATTATTTTATTTTATTTAATTATTTCCTTTAAATAAATAAATAAATTTTATGAAAAAATATATATTTAAAAAAACTAAAATAAAATAAAATAAGGAAAAAAATAAAATAAAATTTTAGAAAAATAATTGAACTTTAATTTATTTAAAAAAATTAAAATCAAAAATTTAATTTAATTTATTAAAAAATTGAAAATTAAGCTTAGAAAATAAAAAAATAACTGTGTAATAGCATGAAAAGTAAAATCTAAGAGAGTTGTGTCTAGGAGACTAGTTCTTGAAAGCCATTGTGTCACTAATCTTTCCTCGGAACATTGTTCTGTTTAGGATAATGGTTTTTAAGAAGTCTTTGTCCCACCATTCTTTCTTGGGAACACTCTTGGTTAATACTGATTATGTTATTTAACTTAGGGTTTAATTTGTTTGTTTAGTATTTTTATATTAAATACTATTTAAATTTTCTCTTAATTTTTGTATGGTTATTTTATTATTTTTCTTGACAAGTGTTTTAAATTTATGCTTTAAATAGTCTATGCGTGGTAGGAGATTCTTAGGAAACCCTTTTACACCATATATAGATAATATTCATAAATTTAAACAATTGTCCACAAAGTTATTTTTGAACCAAACACAGAACCAAGCCTTAATCATTTACCGAAATAAAAAGAAATGAGACAAAACCCATATGCTAAGGAAACCACCATAAAGGAGTTTGCAAGACCAATGATTGGCACGGAAACTACCGCTATCCGGCTGGGTGAGGTTGCTCAGAATTATGAACTGAAAAATATTCACTTTTCTATGCTTCCTTCCTTTTATGGGCTACCTAATGAAGATTCTATTTCCTTCAATAGAGACTTCTATGCCACAATCCAACCTTCCCCCTCGGTATTCTAAATGAGGATGAAATTAGAATGAGATGTTTCCCTTACACCTTGAAGGACAAGGCCAAAGCTTGGTTGATGTCACTCCCACCAAAAAACATCATAACTGAGAGGAAAGATTACTACTTTCTCTCATATGGAAAGTGAACCATTCCATGAAGCTTGGGATAGGTTTGAAATGTTTCTCACTCAATTCTCCCATCATAACTTTCCCCTATAGTTGCAGAACTGATTCTTTTACGATGGACTTACGTAACAATTCCAGTTCATTGTCAACAACGCTGCCGGAGGAGCAATGGGAGAAAAGACTACCTCAGATATGTACAACCTCTTTGAGATGTTGGGTGCTAATTCCCAACAGAAAAGCTCACGAGTGAGAAAAGGTAGAGTTCATGAAATTAATTCCAGCAATGAAGTTCAACAACCACTTGTCAATTAACCAAGCAAGTTTCCCTTCTTACTATGCAAACCAACACTAAAAATGAAAATTATGGTTTGTTTAGCAACATGGGATATGGTACTAAAGCCTATCCATATCAAAGAGAAGCAGCAGTTGGACTTGAACAAGTTAATGTATTGGGAGCATATCAACAGAGACCAAGGTTCGACCCCAATTCAAATACCTACAATATTAGATGGAGAAATCATCCCAACTTTTCCCGGAGGCAAAACAACCCTCCTTATGCCCAACGCTCAAATCAGTCAGGCTAGCAATTCCACCAGCCCATTCCAAGAGGCATTCCCAGTAAATCAACCCTAGAGGACAACTTGAATTTTTTTATTCAAGTTTGCAGAGATAACCAATCTAAAACCAATCAATGGTTAGACTTTATGGAAGCTTCTATCAAAAAGGTGGAAGTTCAAGTGGAACAATTAGTTGAGCATTTGCATAAACAAAGCAAAGACTAACTGAATGGTCAAATGGGATCAAATAAATTCAATGAAAAGGAGACATTGAGTTTGTCATTCTATAATCTCCCAGAAACGTCTTACTAGAAGAAGATAAATTTTAGTCCTATATGGGAGGTCACCCATTATTGTATTTTCCTTTGTTTTAGTTTATTCTGTTTTAAGAATGTGTGTGATAAAATTCAAATGAAATAATAGAAATTCTTTTGTTTCAAAAATTGTGTCCATTCTTTAAATTTAGAATTAAAAAAAATAACTTAGATTTTCTCTTAATTAATTTAGATTTTCACTCTAAAAATATAAAAATAAAAATAAAAATTTAGGTTCCATACATCTTTCTCCTTTAAGCTTGTACATTTTGTCAAGTTAGAAATCTTTCTTAGAGACTTCTATTATTTTTTAGGAGCTAAATGTTGATACATAAGAGGAGGAGGATCAATTTCAACCACAAATAGCCATGAGAGATACTAAAGATAGGCAGAAAATAATGAAAGACTATGCAATGCCAATCATTGGCAATGTAACTTCTGGCATACAATTACAAGAGGCTACAAGGAACTATGAATTGAAAAAGATTCATTATTCTCTGTTTCATTCCTTTTACGGTGTCTCTAATGAAGACCCTTTTGCATTTCATTCGAGAATTATACGCTATTGTCCAAACCTTTCCACTGCAGGCAATTAGTAAAGATCAGCTTAGGATGATGTGTTTTCCTTACACCCTCAAGGATAAAGCTTGGTCATGGTTCATTACTCATAGAGTCGGGTTCTCTAACAACTTGGGAGGCAGTTTATGAAAATTTTATGGGTAGGTTCTATTCCCATCAAAAGACGACTGATATAAGGACGAAGATAGTAATGTATTCTCAAATAGATGAAAATCCTTTTCATGAAGATTGGGAATGATTCAAACTCCTTTTCATTCAATGTCCTCATCATAGCTTTCCATTACAACTATAGAACCAATTCTTTTATGATGGACTGACACTACAGAGTCAATACATGGTTGATAATGCTGCTGGAGGTGCTGTAGGAGAAAAGACCGCTGAGGAAACCTATAATCTTTATGAGCTGTTGGGTTCTAATTCCCAACAAAGAAGTACTAGAAGGAGACCAAGAGTCAATGAATTTGGCTTCAATAATGAGATGACCTTGCAACTTGTTGAATTGACTACACAAGTACAACTTCTCACTACCCACCAAATGCCAAATCAAGAGGTGTGTGAAGTGTGTTATTCAATTGGGCATGATGCTCATAATTTTTTACGTACTTGTGATTCTAGTGTCGATGCCATAGAGGAAGTCAAATTCTTTCAAAGGTATCATCCAAACACCTATAATCACTCTAACCGTCATTGGACACAAAATAATTACCTAGCCCACTCCCAATGTCAAACACTAAGGCAAAAAAAAAACCACCATTACCCACCAAGTTAATCTTTTAATCCAACCTTAGAGGATAGCTTGAATGTTTTTATTCAAGTTATTCGTGACAACCAATTGATGAATAATCAAAGGTTGAACACCATGAAGGCTTTGGTTAAAAGGATTGAATCTAAAGTTGGGTAACTAGCTGAACAAATGCAAAAGAAAGAACCAGGAAAGTTGCCCAGTCAACCAGAACGAGCAAAGAAGGTGATATTTTACTCTCGTAAAAAGGAGAGACAAGTGTTAAACTTAAAAAGTCTTCTGAAAAACTCATTAGGGAGTCATCTGACATCCCTAAAATTCAAAAGACAATGGAAACACACCAGCTGCAAGTACCTTTTCCACATCAGTTGAAAGAATCCAAACAAGATAAACAATTCTATGATATTTTTAATATGCTTTCTAAAGTAAATATCAATTTATCATTATTAGAAGTGATCATGTATGTGCCCTCCTATGCTAAGTTTTTCAAAGAGTTAAACACTAAGAAAAGGAGGTATGAACTGAATAAGCAAGTAGTAGTATTAGAAATTTCTAGCATTGTACTTCAGTACAAGCTACCCCTAAGTTAAAAGACCTTGGAAGTTTTATCTAAACATAACTACAGGGGATAGGAAGGTCACTAAAGCAATGCTTGATTTAGGTGTTAGTATAAATTTGATGCCCTACTCTATATTCTTACAACTCAATTTATGATATTTAAAACCCATAACTATGTCCCTTCAACTTATAGATAGATCTCTTAAGTATCCAAAGGGAATAGTTGAGTATATGCTGGTACAAGTAGACAAACTGATAATACTTGTTGACTTTGTGATTCTGGCTATGTAAGAAAATCCAACCTTGGACATAGAGCACACAATACTGCTTGGTAGACCATTTATGGAAACTACTAAGAATATTATTAGTATCCCAGATGGAAATTTGACGATGAAAGTCTTAGGAGAGACTGTTAATTTTAAAGTTTTTGATTCTTCACATTTTCCTTATATTTCTACCATCGATGAAATATTCGATGTTGACCCTTTGGATAATCTTATCCAAAGTACCTTTTCCCAAACTAGAGTAGAAGACAAGCTTGAAACTATTCTTACACTTGAAGAGGTCGAAAAAGATTTAGATGAGGAAATTAAGGGGTACCTTGAATGACTAGACAATGATGAAGTAATGACAAAATCTAGTACACTTTTAAATCTACCCAGTTCTCCATCTATTAAAGGGGCCAATCAACCTGAACTTGAACTCAAAGACTTACCTGAGCATTTCAAATATGTGTTTTTGGGAGAAGGAGAAACTTATCCAATGATAATTTCTTCAACCTTGACCAAAACCCAAGAAAAGGAACTTATAAAAGTGCTTAAATAGTTTAAGAAAGCTATAGGTTGGAGTATCAAGGATATAAGAGGCATTAGTCCCATGATGTGTATGCATAAGATCAACTTGGAGGATGGTGCTAAACCCATACGAGAGGCCTAAAGAAGACTAAACCCAAACATGCAAAAGGTAGTTAAGAAAGAAATTCTTAAATTGTTAGAAGAAGGAATTATCTACCATATTTTCGATAGTAAGTGGGTTAGTCTAGTGCATGTGGTACCTAAGAAATCTAGGATAATAGGTATTAAAAATGACAAAAGTGAATTAGTGCCTACTAGAATAATCATTGGATGGAGAATGTGTATAGATTTTAGGAAACTAAATTTATATGCTAAAAAGTATCACTTTCCTCTTCCATTCATTGATCAAATGTTGGAAAGATTAGCTGGGCATGAATTTTACTATTTTCTAGATGAATTTTCCTGATATTATCAAGTATCCACAGCACCAGAAGAAGAGGAAAAGACCACATTTACATGTCCTTTTAGGACATTTTATTTTCGAAGAATGCCATTTGGGTTATGGAATGCCCCCACCACTTTCCAGAGATGCATGATGTTTATTTTCTTGGACATGGTGGAAAAATTCATTAGGATTTTCATGGATGATTTCTCTATCTTTGGGAACTTTTTTGATGATTTCTTACATAAATTGACTTTGGTTTTAGAAAGATGAATTGAATGCAATCTAACCCTTAGTTGGGAGAAAAGTCATTTTATGGTTTAACAAGGGATATTGTTAGGACATATAATTTCAAACAAGGGTATTGAAGTTGATAAGGCAAAAGTTGAATTGATTTCCAAACTACCTCCCCTACATCTGTGAAGGGGATAAGAAGCTTCTTAGGACATGCAGGATTTTATAGATGATTTATTAAAGATTTCTCTAAAATAATTTGTCCCTTATGTAACTTGTTATCAAAAGATGTTTATTTTAATTTCAACGATGAATGCCTTGTTGCCTTTAATACCTTGAAAAAGAAACTAACATCTACCCCTATTATTATGGCACCAAACTGATCTTTACCCTTTGAAATAATGTGTGACGCTTCTGATTATGTTATCAGAGCAGTCTTGGGACACAAAGTGTATAAGTGTTTGCATGTCATCTACTATGCTAGCAAAACACTCAATGATGCCCAAATGAATTATACCACCACTAAAAAGGAATTCTTGGCTATAGTTTTTTCTTTAGACAAATTCAAGTCTTATTTAGTAGGATCTAAATTGATTATGCATTCTGACCATGCTTCTTTAAGATACCTATTAAGTAAAATGAATGCCAAGCCAAGATTAATCAGGTGGGTCTTACTCGTACAAGAATTTGACCTAGAAATCAAGGATAAGAAAGGCAGTGAAAACTTAGTAGTTGACCATTTTTCTAGGTTGATTTTTAACTTCAATTCTCTTAAAGATGAGAGTAATGAAGATATAGTTGAAACCTTTCCTAGTGAACAATTATTTTCAATAGGTTAAAACCCATGGTATGCTGATATTGTAAACTATCTTGCCATTGGTGTTTTGCGACCTAAAACTTCATGTCAAGACAAGAAAAGGTTTTTTAAGACTACTAAGGAATATTTTTGGGATGACCCTTATTTATACAAGATTGGTCAAGATCAAGTCATATGGAGATGTGTATCTGAAGAAGAACATAAAAGCATTCTTACTTTTTATCTTGAACTTCATTATAGGAGCCATTTTGGTGGTGAAAAGATAGCCCATAAGGTATTATAGTCTGGATTCTTTTGGCCCACTGTTTTGAAAGATGCTCATATGTTTTGTGCACAATGTGATAGATGTCAAAGAATAGGCAACATAAGCAAAAGAGATTAAATGCCTTTGACATCTAATTTAGTTGTTGAACTCTTCGATGTATAGGGTTTTCAATATATTTTGGTTGTTGTGGATTATGTATCCAAGTGGGTAGAAGTATCTGCATTAAAACCAATGATGCTAATGTTGTTGTAAGATTCTTGAAGGATTCAATATTTAGTAGGTTTGGAATACGTAGAGCTATAATAAGTGATGGAGGTAGCCATTTTTGTAACAAGATCTTTGATGGAGTACTAAAAAAGTACAACATCACACATAGAGTAGCTACTCCATATTATCCTCAAACTTCCTATTTAGTGGAAGTAAGTTATAGGCAAATCAAGTGAATATTGGAACACATTGTGCATCATTCAAGGAAGGACTGGGCATTTAAGCTGAATGATGCCTTATGGGCATACCGCATAGCTTACAAAACACCCATTGGGATGAGCCCTTATCGATTAATCTTTGGGAAAGCGTGTCATCTTCCCATTGAACTCAAACACAAGGCTTACTGGGCAATTAAAGAGTTAAACATGGATTTAGACAAAGTAGAAGAAAAACAGTTACTCCATCTTAATGAGTTGGAATAAATTAGGAACGAAACCTATGAGAATGCCAAATTATACAAAGAGCGTACTAAGCATTATCATGACAAGAGACTAGTTCCTAAGACTTTTCACCCTAGAATGAAATTTCTTTAATTTAACTCTCGTCTGAGATTATTTCTAGGAAAACTGAGATCAAGATGGGATGGACCATTCAAAATAGTCCAAGTATTTGCACATGAAGTAGTAGAACTATTGGATTCCAAGACATAAACAACATTCAAAGTCAATATGCATCGTGTGAAGCCTTATTTAGAAGAACCACACAAAATTGTTGAAATGGATTGCATTTGGCTGAGTAATCCTTAACACCATAAAGATGCGTCTTGCTAAGATGTTCAACTAAGCATTGGATGAGCGGCAACCCATCATGGAAAGGTTATTTTATTTAAAGCAATTTAGTTTGTTTTATTAATTTGATTTGTTTTATTTTATGATAACTTACTTTATTTTATTGCATAAAATAATTACTTGTTAAGATGTGTTAGAGTATATGTTTGTATGTTTCAAATCTGTTGTTGGATGCAACTAGTGTTACATCAAAATCCTTAACACATAAAGCAATTTGGTAACTTTTATACCCCTTTTCTTTTTACAATTTGTATTTGTTACATTGAGGACAATGTAAATTTTAGGTTGGGGTGGTAAGATTTAAAAGTTACACAAATTAGGAAAAATTTAAATTTTTTATAAAGAATGTGCCCTTATTATGTTTATTAAGTTATGTATTTTCATATTAATTGTTTCCTTTAATTCATTTATTTTATTTTATATATGTGTGTTATTTTCTTTATTTGTGTGTTTAGGTAAATTATAGTAGTGTTCAAGTTTTTTTTTCACAAAAATAATAATGTCTTAAAAATTAAGTTAAGCAATGATTAGGTCTTTTTGCATTATTAGATTAATTTTTAAAAACATATCATGAAGTAATATGATAATTAGTAAGTTGTGTCATAACTGATATTTTATGATAAAATGTTGAAATGAAACGAACCCAAAAATTGGTGTTTAGGAATCAAATAATGAAAACTACCCTTGTGAGATATTATTTGAGCCTTAATTTCCTTTATTCTGAGTGAAATATTTTCTTTTTACTCAAAACACTTATTCTATTTCTTCAAAATTTTAGATGATCTCTATAGGTATTAGCATTGAATGTATGAATTTTCTCATCTTAATAGAGTGTTGTATATTTATTTTCTTTTGCTTAGATTAAATTATTTAAGTATAAATCGATAGTATATGCCTTTATCTCATTCATGCATGACTTATACCAAAAAGAGACATGTTTGGGGTTACCTAAACCAAAATCAAACAGAAAAGTCACAAAATTACTCACTCACTAAAATCCTACAAAATTGTACAATCTATACATAGGTCTATAAAAAAAAGAGAAAAAATATATTGAAAAATCTCAAAAATAAGATATAGAGAGATAAATAATATATATTATAATCTACGTACTATGACCCACATAACCTACAAAGTTGTGAGAAAATGCTAATTATCAAATAAAGTTATAGGAAGTAAATCCCTAAAAAGTCATTGCACTTTCTTCATTTCTATAAGGCATATATCTTGAGATTTCTTCTTAATGAGTTTGATTGGTGCATGAAAATAATATATATGATATCTTTATAATTTATACATTCGAATCATTTCAGCAGATCACAATTATGCACTATTTTGAGCTTTTCTTCTTTTATAAGTATGTGGACTTATCAGTTCATTTCTAGACATAAATTCTATTCGCATACACCTTAGTATGAGTGCTTGAACCCATAGGATTCAATGAATTGAGAGTATCAACTTGTGAGAAGTAAAGTCAAATCGAATTTGGATTCCTAACACTGAAATCGGGTAAAGTAAAAACGAAACATTTTTAATGAAAATATGAAAATGATTTTCAACTAATTATTATAATAAACCGTGAATATTTAGGAAGTTGAAATAATCTATGCTTAAGGATTTTAATTATGAAATTTAAAAAAGATTATAAGCATGATATATTTTTGTATTTTATTTAGTCTTTTTACTTTATTTTAAATTTTACTTAACTTCTTATTTTATTTGCTTTTATTTTGTTTTATATAATTTAATGCTTGTGGATATCATTACTGAAAATCCTCATGAGACTCAAACTCGTCCACTAGGGCAACCTAGGGGTTTAAAGGCTTGTTTACATACGTTACATGCAACCGTGTCAATCTACGGAAGTGATTTAGGATAGTTTAATTTTTAGTTTTTATAGCTTCTCTTGCTAAAGGATTAACGAGAAGCTGGTTGGGGGTTGTGATGAGTGCTTAAAAAGCACTAAAATTACAATGATTTTATGTACTTTAATTTATTAAAAAGATTTATATTTATATGATTTTATCATATTTTTATATAAATTTGTCTTTTTAGAATCACGTGTATTTTTATTATTTTTCAAGTATTCTTGCTTCAAAAAAATAACTTAAAAACTCAAAGAAAAATACTGGAGGCAATACATCACAAATATATTGAGAAAATAAATGAGGAAAGGTCAAAAAGATGAAAAATTTGGACAAAATGGGTCAAAAATGTCAAAAAGGACAAAATCACGCATGCATTGCACTATAGCACGTCGAGCATCGCCCAAAAAACACCAAAATCTATGCTTATCGCTTGAACAACACCAAACTTGCACTCGCTACTACACTTATCTGCGTGCATCCACCCAAACCCGAGCACGCGTCTGTACCTATCTACGCCCATCAACGTCCAATCGCGTCGAATTTGCACGCCCCACTATCTCCATCAATGCTTACATCGATGCCTGTCCTTTTTGCATCAATGATGATGTCAGCATCCACTTATTATGCGTATTTCCCAATTTTTATCATTTTTTTTCCACATTTTTACAGTTTTTCTCACCTATAAATACCTCATCTCTCCCATTACAAAAATCTCACCTCAAAAACACCTTCTTATCTCTTTCTTTCTCTCTATTTCTTAGTTTTTAGTTTTAATGTTCTTTTATTAGAACCAATTATGTTTTTGTAAATTTCTAGCTTTTTTATTCAATAAACGAAAATGCAAATCTATTTGGAGGCTTTCCAAAAATAGAATTAGCATCAAGGTTCTCTAAGGATTTTTATTCTTTATAGTTATTTTTATATTTTATTCTTATATGTTATATTTAATTTATCTATGATTAAATTTAACATGATTGGTTGTTTGTAAAAATGATATAATAATAATGTTGGTACAATCTGAAAATGAATTGATTTTGTTTCTATTCAAGATTTTATATTAAGAATGTTAAAAAGAAATATATTATTTTTCATTACAAACTTAAATCTGAAAATTAGGTTTTAAGGTTTAGTTATCCGGTCTGATTTAGTAGTGCTCTTTTATTTATTAGTACAATCGCCCAGTAGTTAGAGTGAAGCTCTATTTCAAAAGTTTTTATAAGAATTATTATTTGAAAATGTATTGATAATATATTTTCAGTAATGATTTTAAAACTTAAAAGTTAGTACTCGAATAATTAGATTCTTAGGTTTAATTTGGACACCTTGAATAAAGTTTAAACTATCTAACCCCACCAAATATGGTATTTAAATGGTTCATTTTCAATCTCTTAGAAAAAAAAGTAATTAATTTAATTAATCAAATTGATTATTGACCCCACTCATAGGTGTTAATTGATTTGTTTAATTAACAAAGAATATCTAACCCCACTAAATGTAGTATTCATATAAAAAAAAGAATCAATAAATATCAATTTATATCTTTAATAACCTAAATAATATGAGCAAACATAATTAACTTAGTTATTATATCCATAAATACTCTACTATTATAAATGATAAAATTTGCATAAATGTTTATTGAATCCATATCTATGTTTATTTTTACGTTATTATATTAGAAAACACATAAAACACAAACTATCGTGACAAGATGTTTAGATTTAATTTTATTTTTAAAAGTTTGAATAATAAATTAAAAACCACATATATTCTTTCCTTAGATCGACCTTGGGAGTATACTTTTCATTTTCTATGAAATGATTAAATGATTCCTTCCTTAATCAATGTGAGATGTTCTTTTTTATACGCTAACATTCCCTCTCAATGTGTGGATTATTTAACCGAATATTTTGTATTTTAACATATTTTTATTATATTCTAATTCTATTTTCGGTCATTTTTTTTTCTTTTTTACAATACCCATGTATTATTTTTTTTTGTTGTTGTGGGAGGTATTAGTTTTTATTTTTGCCCATTGATCGAATGAAGTTCTCATACCATAGAAAATTTATATAGTATATAAGCAACATGAAACATTCAATCCTAAAAGATTAACCTCTAAAGAGATTAAATTTTACGTTATTTATAAACATTATATTAATATCTTTCTTAATTATTATATTACATTGTTTATAATACGTTAACAATATGCATGTGATTATGGCAAATTTGGGAGGCTAGAAATTGGGTTGTGTTTCAGCACGAAGTAGTGAATATTTGGAGAATTTTGTACTTGGCAAGAAAACAATATGAGGAGTTTATCCCTGTTATTGGCCAACAATTAATTGCATATATAATGGCATTTGTTGATAGTATTAACCTTTGTTTAATTATTTGTTTGGTTATCCTGTAAGGATGTTTGTTACTTTGTTTGAGCTTTGTCCTTCGTAATGGTTCAAATGTTGATCCTATCATTACTCTTTGATATTTATAATATTATACTATTTTTCAACGAATTTGTGGCTTAACTTTATGTAATTTATTTGGATAAGATGTCAATTTGTTTCGTATAAATCGAAATCTATGGGGAAACTTATACTATTTTATACTATTTTCAATTTATAATATTATACTATTTTCGTATAAATCAAAATCGAAATCGATAATATTATACTATTTTGTTTTTTGAAGAACAATTCCCATTCATCCATTTTCAATATTCTTGTTTCATACTCAAATAAATGGGTAGAATATATAATACTGCTAACATCTTCTTCCTGGAAAAGGAATAATCAACCAATATATCAGGGACACATCCTTCTTCTCCGAAAACAAATTATAGCATAAGTTTTAATTGTTGTCTCAGTGAATGTCAATGTCACAAAATAAATAAAAGAATTAAACCAACATGCATCTCAGAGATTTAATAAAATCTTAGTCTAGATTATAAAATTCCAAAAGTTGCTCTTAAGCTCGTTGGGGGCTTTTGTCGCGTTATAGGATCAGGATGGAGACCTGAAGGCTTCAATCAAGTCCATATTGCTTCTAATTCTATTTATCAATTATTAATTGATATAATATTATGAATTATGTTAATTATAATGTAACGTAACGTTCTAATTAAATAAACATTTGAGTTTAATAAGTTTTTTTTTAAATAATAATAATAATGATATAATATCTATCAAAATGTTATCTAAAAGTTGCTTTTATTTATTTATTTATTATTTTTGTTTGTATTCAAAGAGCCTCTTTCTCTTGCTGCTTCTCATCCAGGGATTATTCCTTTCTTAATTAGTTCACATTGAAATCATTCACTTTTCTTTAATTTAGATTTGTTTTTAATAACAGTAACAAACCCACTTTTTTTCAGCGCCCTTATATACAGAACAGATATCATTGCAATATATACAATTGCATACACGACTTCTCAATATATACCTTAATATTCTTGCAATTTTATTTTGTTTTAAGAAAAAAAATAGTCACTCAAGTATCTTTGTTTAGGCTATTAGTATCATTTAGTATTTACAAAATGTACTATATATCACTTTGTTTATGAAAAAAGTCCTTGAAAGATAAGTTGGCTTTTTAGGAATATTTTATTATAAAATTGTAAAATGCATATCACATGATAAAAGTATAAGATTAGTTATAGATAAAAATCAAATTATATTAAGAAGTATTTATCTTTTAATAAAAAGAATTGCATTAAAAAAGAACAAACTATCACACACTTTTGTATCTCCTATTTAATTTTCAATTGAAAACCTAAAACTAAATACACATTCTTAACACACGGCATATGTGATCCAATTTATGAAAAAATTGCTTGTAAAGATCAATATGAGTAATATCATTATTTTGTTACTAATTATTTTATTTATATTATCTATTATTATTTCTAATAATTTGAATTTTTTTATTAACTAATCATATAATTTTTTCATGTACTTGGCTTGCATTCCGGGTCTAAATATAATTACGGATGTTATTAGTCTTAAATTTTCTATTCTTGAATTTTTATTACGTTGTATTTTTCAATTATTTTTGAAACAATACCTTTATAAACTTTTGCTTAATTAAAATGTAATACAAACTTTAAATATTTTAATAAATTTGTTAAATATTTAGAGTTTATTTAGAAGAAAGAGAGACCAATTAGGAAATAGAAAAATTGATCCAATATAATGAAATTAGCTTGAACAAAAAAATTGAGATAACAAAACGAAATTGGTACGTTGGAAATGTAAATTTCTTTAAATGACCCATATGTTTTTAAAATATTTTTTTATTATATATATATATATATAATATTGTGTCGTGAAGTTAAATATATTATTCTTCAATGTACTCTTTATTACCAACAAATAAATCTAAAAATCCTTTTATAAGCTAAGGTATTAAATGATCATGTTGCCTAAACAACGGATTAGTTTGGCAATTCACTCTTCTTCTTCTTCTTCTTCTTTTAATAGTAGGTTATACTTAGCATTTTAGAAGTGGCATAATTAAAAAAAAACTGAGATTATAGAATTCAACATTGATTTAGGAAAATGTATGCATTTTCAAAAATTTAAATTTTGGGAGACAGATCAATAGGACACATTCTAATTAATACCCCCTTAAATGTGCGCTTGAAACACCCTGTACGTTCGACACTTAAAAAAGTTCAATAATTTAATTTCAACTATTTATTTTCAACATAGAATTTTAGGAAAGTGTAATTCAATATTCAATACATTGATTAATCAATATATAATTACATTATAAATTTGTGTAAACAAGATTACAAGCTATACTAGAATAAAATGGTGTTACCTAAAAAGATAATAAACTATTAAAATATTAAAATAAAATATAAAAATGTAAATTACGCTATAAGTAATTAAATGTCTAATATACCGTACTATAATATGTACCACTTATATATATAAGGGAAAAGGCCGAAAAGAAACATAAGAAACGGATTGTATTGAAAAGGAAATACAAATTAGCCAAAATAAAATAAAAAAAGCTAATAATGATGTTTGGTTCTAAAGCAATGAAATCTAATTTATTTTGTTGAATATTAACTAGCAAGTACTCTAACCAATTTTTCAACTACATGTGAGTCTCGGGTATGATACAACATACATAGGTCATTCATGAAAGGATATTTACAAACTACTATCACATTACATACTTTATTGCATAGACAAGAGTATTGTATATGACACATGTATAGCATAACTACTTTACATACTATTTATAAGTAAAAAATAAATAAATCTCATATTGATAAAATATTAATAAGAGTTATTTAATTGACTTGTCATTTGTTAGAGTAGATAAGTTAAAATCAATTCACATATAATGCTTTTTTATACTAAACTACCTAACTAACTTTTTCTAGGATTAATTATATGTATTGCAGCCTACACAAATTCATATGCAGAAGCTTCTAACAACTAATCACTTGTACGTTACACATTGATATGTACATGGCACATCACTTGTACACCTATATAGCACACATGTGCTACAAACAACAATCACTTGCATATTACACCTCACAGGACACAAGTGCTACATATCACTAGCACAGCCATAGCACATTAGTGTTGCACGTGTGTATCTCCGATAGCTCCCCATTAAACAAAAGGTTTGGAAAAAATCAAAAATTTGATTTTAAGTTAATGGGATTGTGGAGAAGAAAATGGTTTCGTGAGGATGTCTGCTAGTGGATTAATCGAGGAGACATGTTCTAGAATTAATTGTTATTAAAGGACCTAATCACACACAAAATACTCTTCCAACTCAATGTGTTTGGAGTGAGAATGTAGCACTGGATTCTTGGCTAAGTTGATGGCACTAAGATTATCATAGTATATGGTTAAAGGAGATGCAATAGGCAAATGTAACTTAGAGGTAGCCCTGGCTATAACTCGATATTTTGATTTTGTATTGGAACATTAAACAACTTTTTTCTTTGAAGGTATGCCAAGAAATGAGGCTATGCTCAAGGGAAACATAATATGCACCAGTAGAACGTCTATGATAAATGTTGGAGGCCCAATTTTATAATAAAAAAAATGCAAAACAATGCAGAGGAGAAGACTTGAGCAAAGTGAGGTCATAATGGATTGTACCCTTGAGATAACGTATAAATCTTTTCACAATAACCCAGTTGATATTCATAGGACATGACATGAATTGACATAACTTTTTGAGACTAAATGAAATGTCTGGTCTAGTTAATATGCAATATTAAAGTCCTTTAACTAAGTTTCTAAAGAGACTTCCATCTTTCGATAGGGTTCTATCTTGTTTAGTCAAACCTTTCAATATCACTATAAAAGTATCACACTCCTTGATAGACCCCATATCATACCATTATATGAGCTCACTGATGTACTTCTATTAATTTAACCACAAAATCTCATCTTATATAACTACCTCTAAGCTAAGGAAGTAGCTTAGAACCCCATGATCCTTAAGTGCAAACAGAGAATGGAGTGAGGTAATGAGTAAGTCTACCTGAGGTGATGAGCTTCCTGTAATGACGATATCATCAATATAAATGAGAGCCACAATATAGACAAAATCATAATCCAACACAAAGAGAAAAATGTCTAAATTGGAAGCTACAAAGCTAAGATCAACAAAAGTACAACTAAAATTTGCAAAATCAAGCCATATAAAGCTTTTTTCAGCTTACACACCAGTCCAATACCTTTCTTAAAACAAAGTGACCGTACCATAAAGACATCTTCAGTGAGGTCACCATTCAAGAAGGCATTTTTGACATAAAATTGTCTTAGTATCCAACCCTTAGACAAAGCAAGTGTCAATACTACTCTAATGTAGTTGGTTTGAGAATAGGTGAGAATGTCTCAAAGAAATCAACATCCTAAACCTACAGAAACCCCTTAGCTAAATCGAGCTTTATATTTGTCCTAAGTCCTATATGCCTTTATCTTGACTTTGAATACCCACTTGTAGCTTATAGTTGTGTTTCCATGAGAAAGCTCGACTAATTCCCATGTGCCATTAGATAGTAATGCATAAAGTTTAGCCTGTATGGCTTTGTATCAATCAAGAACCTTGAGTTCCTTTTTGTAAGTTTTTGGTTTAGGAAGAATAGATCTACCATAAAGAGTAAAAGCATACAATTTAGGTTTTACTACCCCTATCTTAAACCTTGTGGTCATAGTGTGAGTGTTTGAAAGGTCTGAGTTAGGAATATGAGAAATATGAGAAATAAAGTGTGAAGGTACACTATGAGAAGCCACATTAGGATACAATGGAAGTATAGGAGGTAAATAAAACATAAGTTACAAGGAGTTAGAAGGAGATGGTGGAATAGAGATAGCTAGGATGCTAGTAGATGTTGCACTATTTTCCAAAGACATGTCAAATAAAGACATAGGTAAGGACACATTGTCATTAGAGATAGTACAATGGCTAAGTAAACTTGTTATAGGTGAGGCATCAATCTTAGAGGAAATTTTTGTAATAGATAAAAAAACTAGGCAAAGACAATCATGTTGGTACATGTAGGATAGAGATAGTAAGCTATGTGCTAGTAGACAAAATTGGTATCTGAGAAGTAGACTATAAAGGATAGTATAGCTCATTAAAGACAACATATCGACAAATGTAAAATTTCTTATAGGAACATTTTTCATATAGGTTACTCGATCGATGAAGTAATTTCTAGATCGATCAAAGTAAGTAGATCAATTGAGAATCAATCTACCTTGATTAAAATGTCTTTGAATTAATCTTTAAATGAGGTAGATTGATCGAAGTTTAATGTTCGATTGATCAAAGATTGGATTGATTGAGAATCAATCTTAATCAATCTACTTGGTCTTGGGTTTTATTTTAAACCTTAGATTGATCGAGATTTAGTTAGATTGATTTATCATCTTTTTATTGCTACTTGGATCTATCGAAAAAAGGTTTTAATTGATCAATCTTTTGGTTCGATCAATAGAGCTCAACTTAGATCGATCGAGCAGCGAAGGTTTAAACTTTAAACTTAATCATTTATTATAGTCAAATTATTTTATTACTATATTATCCTCATTATTTAAAGCTCTTTTAATTGATTTTATAGACATAATAGTAATAGGCCTTTGACATAGGGCCTCAACAATTTCTATTTAAACAAAATATAGCATATTATTCTATTAACCACAATTGAATCAACTGTTACAATTTATGTTCTCTCTCTAAATCTATTTTGCAAAAAAACTATTTTGCTAGCTTTTTTTATTAGTTAATCTATCAAAGATTTTGTAGTATTATTTGATTGATCATGTTACTTGTGATATTGTGCTTAATCATCTAATCTAGAGTTTGCTAGTGATTTGGTTTATTGTTATTTTGTTAAATCACCTAGCTAGGATTATACATTATTTAATCCGCTTTAGGATACACATTGTACTTTTTTGTGTGCTAACGTTTCAGGTACTAATTGTTTGATAACTCATGTGACTCGAGTTTATCAAAACATTGGTCAGGATTCAAATACCTTACTTGTGGAGACCATGAAAGAAAGCGGAGGCTTGTAAGTAGGTTGTTTGGGGGAATTACCTTAGAGGGTAGTTTGAGTCCTAGTCTTGTAATCTAACATATTTTCATAGTGGATAACTAGGTGGTCCGATGGATCAATGGTTTTTTCCTTAAGTCATTGTTATCACTTAGGTTGTTTTCACTTAAAAATTTTGTGTGTTAATTTATATTTTCACATTATTTTATTTACATGCGATTGCATGTCTGGATGGAAATGAATTTTTAATTTGACATATTTCTGTTAATTATTTGTTCACTCATCTAGTTAATTATATCCATAACATAAAAACATTCGAAGCCAAAGATTGTCTTGGGCCAATTAGTAAAATGTGAGTTTGAAATGATAATTCTCTAAACTTTATGGTATGAGCCCATCCTCAAAATGAATTGGTTGACTTTGAAAGACCTTGAAACTTTGGGTAAATAAGGTGGGTTGAAATCAATGTTTATAGGGAACGTTGAACTTGGAAAACTTGGGATAGACTTTGAAACCTTTGGGAAAATAAAGTGGGTTAAGATCAAAAATTCAAAAATGTTTAGTCATGGAAAACCCATTTGAATTGGCTTAAGGTGAAGTACGGACCTAAGATACTAAGTGATCTTGATTAAGAGAAAATTTGTTGAGAAATAAATAACAAATAAATTATATATTGATAAAATATTAATGAGAACATGAGGTTTGTAATTACATGAATCAACTTCATCCAAAAGATTAACTGTTTTAGGTAAGAGGTGATTGCCTCGTGGGAACCCATAATAGTTATTGAGCCCTATCACATAGTAAATAAAAAAATATGTTGAATATAACTAAGTTTGTTGTATTAACTCTGTTATACCAACTCTAGTAGAATATATATCAAAATTAATAAATTTTTAAAAACGTATTAATAAATTATTATATATATAATTTATTAGTCTACACAAGATTAAAGTGTTAAAACTCATGTTCATTCATTTAATGAAATAATTTACACATTCATTTAATTTCATATTGGATACAAATACTTCACTAAAAACAATAAAACTAAAAGAAATCAAATAAAATGTTATTAACACATTTGTAATTCTTCCAAAAGCTTAAATGCATGTGGTATTATTAAATAATACCAAGATCAATGTGATAGCAAATTCTGATGGAAGAGCTTGAAAATTAAGGAAGGAGTTTCCTTGTACAAGCTAGTCTAGTTCTCTCCAAGTATTTAACAACAAATAAATAAACCTAGCTAGCTGGAAATTGGTTACTAGCTAGGGTTTTCTTATCCCCAACATTTTGAATAAACTATTTCAAATACATTATTATTTTTGGTGCCTAATAACCCAATAATATATGAGGGTAAAGATGTTTCATATCTTTTTAAATTTGAGTTGGATTATCTTTTTTTTTATAATTTAAACAATTGAAGAGTGTTTATTTTATATTTTAAAATGATTTATATCAATTCCAAGAGAGAAAGAAAAAAAAAACCATACTCGAGGATAAAGAAGATTATTGGTGAGTAATTCATACCTAATCAAAAACAATCTGGCCCAATCCTTTAAAGTGAATTGAACACGTATGTGAAGACTGATCGATTTGATAGTTATTTTCACTAGTGATTTTTTTTTAATAATTATTTTACACGTGTCAACAAAATCAAGTAGCAATATTTTTTTAGATATGTCAACGGTTTCTGATTGCACGAGAAAATTAGCCAACCAAACAAATTAACTACTACAAATATACTAAATTGATTGGGATTTATATCTCACATCATATGATCTAAAATATACCCAATATTTTTTCTACCACATATATATATATTTCAAATTCATCTTATTTATGGAATTTATTTTGAAAACAAAAATAGTTATTATGGTAACCAACCAACTTACGTCATGTGATGGGCTAGATGTATTTCATTTTGTAACGTGAGAAGTAATTAGAAAATTAAATATCTTAAAAAGTTTAAATTAATAAAAAAATGATTAATTATATATTTATATATTTATAGTTACTTTATACATATTAAATTTATAAATATTTATAATTTAACATTAAAATTGTTAAATCTTAGCTATAAAACTTCTAACTTTTATATAGTTTTAATGTTGATTAAAAAAATAGCTTTAGAATTGATTTTTTCAAGAATATTGTTTCTTTTACGTTAGAAGTAATTTGAATTTATTAGTTGAAACAAAAAGAATTCATACAACTTTTGCTCTATTGATATATGATAATTGAGGGGTAATCACAACCCGTTCACGACGTTTAGTTAAAACCAATCGCAATCCGTTCATGACCTTTAAAAAAATTGTTTTTTTATTAATTTTAATTTTGATTTATTTTTGACGAGATATGACTTTAAAATAAATAGAAGTTTGAACTTTGTCATTGAAAATGTATACTGCTATCACATATTTAATTATTATTTCAGTTTGAAAATAATCACTCTTGATACTTTAATGAAGACCACGCATTTGTTTTGTAATAAGAATATACGATTGTAAACTTTGACTTTTATTGCTACTTCAAAATCTGACGATGCCACTTTTTCTTGGCTCGATTTTCAAGAATTAAGTAGTTTTATTTTAACAAAAAAAAAAACATCTTATTTTTGGGATATTTAATCACAAACTTTTTTTTAATTCCAAATTATAATTTTAAAATAGTAAAATAAATTTTGAATCTTCACTCTACCAACTAAACTATCTATATACATATATAGATATAAATTTTTAATTAGTATATAAAATTTTGGAATTATAGAATATGTTTTTCAAAAAGTATGAAATTAGGTATATTGGTTGTAGATTTATGGATTAAAGTTGATTTTTCAAAAGTTTATTATTTTTCCTTCCTTGGAATTGATTTTCAAAAAGTTTTAGTATAACTTATTCCATGTGATGAAATATGAAGCAAAAAAATGTCAGGTCATATGGGAAGAACATCTAGTACATGAACATTAATGGTCAAGTTACTTTATTGACTGAGTTTTTAATCATTTCTATAAAAAGTTGTTATAGGTATTATTGGGATTAAAGCAAAATAATAATAATTTCGTATGTGAAACCAATGGCAAGGGCAAGAATATGCGGTTAAAGAGATTGCTAAGCTTCTCGTCTGCATTGAGTTCATATTTGTCATGCCAAATTAACAAATCAATATTGATCAAAAAGTTTAGTGATTGACTTGGAAATGAAAATTAAAGTAGTGTACTTTGAGATCTGCTAATTTTGGGCTGTTCATGACCTGATCAATTATGTTTAAACTTAGTGCTTCCTTTATCTCCTTTTTGACATATACAGAGTATTCTAGTAATGTAGACACAATATATATGGTAAGAAATCCTTTAAGTATCTTATAAAGATTTAAAAAATAAAAAAACCAAAATTTAGCATTGCTTTATTATTGACAGGTTGAAGTTGCTTTTTCTTGCATATAATATGAACTAATACTATTTCCGAGGCTAGTGACATGAAACTCCCTTAGATAAACATGTATGATAAAATAATTATAATCATTTTAAACAAAATAGTGTAGAATAAAATATATATATTAAAAAAGTATAACAAATTGTACAATATTTGATAACATGTACGGTAGAAATTATTCATTAATTTTTTATCAATATTGACGTAGATTTCAACGACATATCTGACTATCGGGAGAGACTAGTCAATAATCAATAATATTAAATTTGTATAAATAATTTAAAAATTAAAATATAAATTAAACATTAGAGTTCAAAATATGACAATGAATTTTTTATTCGAAAAGATAACAAATAAAGTAATAAGAACAAATACAAAATTGCAACGGTCATTAGATCTTACTTTTTTTCATTTTTGTGTAATTAAAATGATCTAAGAAAATATATACATATAATGTGTTTTACTATATGCTAAATAATAAATGAAAATACAAAATCAATCTTACAAAAATATAACTTAACACTCTCTTGGATTTTTATTTCAAGAGGATATTTCTCTTACATACAATGAGGATTTCTTTATTCTCTCAAGCTCTTAAGCTTGGCTTTCTTGAGAGAGATGATTATAAATCTTTTTAAGAATCCTTTTTATAATATTAGTTTTTACTAATAATAAATTCTTACATTATTTAAGAACAGAAAAATTCTCATCGTTTTTCTCTTGGTTTTTCCACCTATAAGATATTTCTTTCTTTTTTCATTTTATTTTCTCCCACCACCTTTACAAAATGAGGGATGATCTTTTCAATCTCCGCCTCCCTAGCTATGTGGAAGGCTCCATCATGCCTGTTGTTTTCCCACATAGTTCAAACTTGTCCTTAAGTAAGGACTTAGCTATCATATTTGAGTTGTTGTCTTTAGTATTGATATTCTCAAGATGTAGCAACTTGGATTCTACCATATCACGTATCCAATGATATCTAACATCAATGTGCTTCAATCTCGAGTGGAAACTCAGATTCTTGCTTAAATGGATAACACTTTGACTATCACATTGCAAAACATACTTTTGTTGTTGTTGTTCCAATTCTTGAAAGAATATTTTCATCTAGAGAATTTCTTTATACTCTTTAGTAACTACGATAAACTTTCTTTTTGTAGTTGACAAGCGATACACTCTTATAACTTTGATTGTCATGAGACAGCTTCCTTAAAAAAGTAATTAGGTATCCAAAAATAGACTTTGTGGAATCAATATCTCCAGTCATATCTACATCTGTGTAGTCAATCAATTCAGGTTTATCACTTCCAAAGTATAAACTCATTTTGGAAGTACCCCTAAGATATCTCAAAATTCACTTCATTGCATTCTAGTGCTCCTTGCGTGGATTTGATAAGTATATGCTAACAACACAATCTGCATAACATAAATTAGACTATCAACATCTAAGAAATATGGCACCATAGTCATTTCTTTTTTTCCCTCTCATATGTAGGTCTCTACTTTGAGCTTAACATGAAGTGATTAGCAAGTGAAGTAGCAATTGGTTTTGTTTTGTCCATGTTAAATCATGCCAATGCCTTCTCGATATATTTGTCTTGTGATAGCCACCGCTTCCCTTTCTTCTAATCATAGGATATTATCATACCAAGAATCTACTTTATGGATCCCTAGTCTTTCATGGTAAAAGACTTACTAAGTTATTTCTTTAGCTTGCCAATCTTGTTATTATTTGGCCCTACAACCAAAATATCATCTATATAAAGAAGAAATATGATAAATTTACCATCATTGAATAATTTTATAGATACACCATGATCAGATGTTGTCCTTCGATATCCATACTCAATCATGAAGGAGTCAAAATTCTTGTACAATTTTTGTGGTGCTTGTTTTAGTCCATATATACTCTTTTTGAATTGATATACCAAATGTTCTTTTCCTTTGACTTTGAACCCTTCTGGCTGCTCCTTATGGATCTCTTCTTTTAGATCACTGTGAAGAAAAATAGTCTTCACCTCTAGCTGTTCAACTTATAAATTCAAACTTGCAGCTAAACCAAGTGCTAACTGGATGGATGAAATCTTTATCATGAGTGAGAAAACTTCATCAAAGTAAATTCCTTTTTTTTTTCTATCTGAACCCTTTCACGACTAAACTTACCTTGTATCTAGTTGTGAGCTATTTTCTTCAGTCTTAAATTTGTACACTCATTTGTTTTTTATTTCTTTTTTACCTTTTGATTTCCTTTCTCATGTAAGCATTTCATTTCCCCTTGCATGGCTTTCAATTACTCCTCATATGCTCATTTGTCAAAGTTTCTTCATAGCATTCTAATTCTCCCCCATCAATGAGTAACACAAACTCAGTTGGAGAGTACCTCGTAAAAGGCTTGGGTACCATGGTTGATTTTCTTAATTAAGGTCCAGCAAATGATTCCACAAAAGGAGGGATGGCCTTTTCAATTTTTTGAACAAATATCAAAATGTGGGGGTTTGTTATAATTTTATTGCATTTTAATTAAAAGTAATTGAGTTTACACAAAATTTAAACTTAAAAGCTTTTGCAATTAGAACATGAGCTTTAAATTTAAGCTAAGATGAGGCACTACATGTTAAATATGATCTAAATTTCTTAAAAATTACAAAATTTTATTTATAAAATTTCGTCTTTGATCAAATAAGAAGGGGTACGTGCATACCCTAAACATCATATACGTTTATGCCTAGACGTAGGGGTGTAAATTTGTGCAAGTTGAGGCAGTTCAAGCTAGTTCGAACTAATACAATCAAAATTGATTCAACCCAAACTCAATTCAAATTTAATTCGAGCTAGAAAAAGTGAGCCTGAATCAAAATTAAACATAAAGGAGTTGGTCTAAATTGACCCAAACTAGCCCGAATTGTTAATTGTATGTTTTTTAATTAATTGAACATTGTTTTTTATAAATCAAAAAATATATTCAATAATTAATGCTCATTAGCTCAAACAACATTATATAAAACACCAAAAATGAGGAAAATAATATTACAACAAATAGTCTTTAGAACTAAAGATAAATTAATACTAAATGAATAACTCACGCACACAACAAAGTCTAAGGAAATAAAGCAACTCTTCACACACATGTTATATTATAATAACAATTTAACTACAAAACAAGAATACTAGTACACATAAACCAAATAAAGCTAATTCTTAAAGCGAGAAGTTCATTTCTAAATAAATTTGACAAATGTAAACGCCATCAAACTCCTATCATGCAAAAGTCATAGGTTTTCATGTTTTCATGAAAATTTATGGTTTAAATAAAGAGTTTCAAATCTTAATAGAAATTATTCCGATCACTAAGCAAAGAAATATATGAGTAAGATTAAACAAATAATTTCCTCCAAAACTGTATATAACTCTCTTAATGTATTCAAGTAAAACATAGAGTGATCATACAAAGAAAAATCATCTTTTTAGAGTGGTAAAAAATACTTTAGTTTGCTTCAATAGATGTAAAACTGATGCTAGATACGAGTGAAATAGTGTTGGACGTAGGGTTGCTGCTAGTTGTTGGAGAAGTAGAGAGTTAAGGGAGTGAGACTGAGTTAGCTTAGAATTAAGAAGAAATGTATTTCTCTAATTTTAAGTTTTTAACCAAGCATATAAGGTATAATGTTTACATGTTATAGCTTTTTAAAAAAAAATTTATTTCAAACTAACGAGTTGGCTTGAATTCAACCCAATCCAGTTGGATTTTTCTAGTTACTTGAACTGTCCCGAATTTGATCCAAGTTTAATTTGATTCGTGTTCGATTTGTGTTCTACAATTCAAGTTCGATTCGATCGATCGATTTATGATACAAATTGTCACTCCTACTTGGTTGTAATGGTTTAGATCAATGAAAAATTGGTATGGTAAATTTAATGGTAAGAAAAGAAAGAAAGTGGGCCCACTTTTAGCTCTTATGTTCATGATAATGTCATATTAATGGTTATGATCATTGATTATATATCAATAAATAATTCCTCTATGTAATTTAACAATGGTTACTAATAAATTATTTTCTCTTCCCCTCCTTTTTCATCTTCAGTGAACTATGAAGCTACATATAAGCTTATTTGTTATCTTGATTGGAGAGAGTTTTATTTTTTTTTAATTTTCATCGATAAGCACCATATTATAAATATATAAGGAAATGATATTGAAATGATTTGATCATAAAACCTTTACTTGGTGAGAGGTTTTAAATTCAACCAACTAAACTAACATGCGTGATTTTGTAAAATTAAACAAAAATTAAGAAACACGCATATGAACCATTGGGAAGAAAACGTGGCCAACTTGAGGGTCTCCTCAATCATGTTCGAACCACTTAATAAATGTGCAATTGTGCATAAGCGAGCAGATAGTTTGTAATTTTTATTGCAAACATGAAGAAACCTATAAAAGAATACAGCCACATTTTGATACTCTTGCTCAGTAAAGCCTATTAAGTTATGGCCAAAACGTCATATTAATCCGACTCTCTTTCTCCTTTATTTATACATAATTAGTACTTTCTTTCTCACGGGGGATTTGGAAGATATACATTTTGGACCTTTGCAATTTGAGGAAGGATCGTTTAAGTCGCTTGCATTTAAAGAAATTATAATTTATATCAATATTTATTAGACAAGATAATACTAGTTTATTTTATATAAATAATAGATTTATTCTATCTTAATTTTTATAAATATAATATATATTTTTTATTATTTTTAGATTTATTAATATGTCTTACCTAATTTAATAGATGTATTACTAAAATATATATTCATTAAAAATAACAAATATATAAAATTTATTCCCATGTGATTGAAAAAAGTTATGTTTTATCTTCCAACCTCTTGATTAATTCATTCATGGGAGAAAAGAATGGTTGAGATATATATGATTCTTTTGTTTTTGAAACAAGATCCAGAAGAGCTGTCAACATAAAATCATATCCAAAACGTGAGTGCACTCAAATTTGGAAACACAGAAAAGAGTCATGGAATATTATTTGCCAAAAAATAAAGGTGACGATATTGGCAAAAATAAATCGTAAACGTTACGATAATATTTTTATTAATAATAAATTTATTTGATAAAAGTAACATTAAAATCCAATTAATTATAGAAAAAAATTACTTTATATTCCTTCATTGTCCTGTTTCTAAATATACGCGTATAAACTATGAGTAGCTTCAAACAAACTTTTATTTTAGGTTTAAAAAATAACTTAATTCTATTATTTTTAATAAAAATATTCTTTAATTTTATACCTATTAAATGTTACGATACAAACTCACAAATAATAATAAAAAGCCACTAAAAAGTGTGACATTACAAGTTAATTATCTTTACATAAAATATATTTTTACAATATTTTTTTATAAAAATAATAAACTTGTTATGTACACTTAATATGTACGTGTATAAAATATAATTTAATTAATAAGTAAATTTTGAACAAACATTCATCCTTATACACACATAATGTCTTTATCAATAAATTTAATTCATCGTTTTAATCGTAACATAATTTATATAAAATTAAATGCGTTTAAAAATGTACTGAAATTACTCTGAAGTGCAAAACAAAACAAATTAGAGAGAAATAAATTCGTACATAAAATTAATTCTCGTACAATAAATCTGACACCAAATAAGTAAATACCCTTCCAAATTAATATAATTTACAAACCCATGCAAACATATACAATAAATGCTATTTCTGGACAAAGTAGTTTGAGTTCTCTTGAAAAGCAAAAGACGAAGAATCATGAAGCATATAGCTAGTCTCATGACATGACTCTGAAAGCAATAATGGATCAGGACAAACAAAAGAGGAATTAATTTCTCCCCAACTTGTACCACTGTCTGCAGAAGCACTACTAGTCCCTGCAGTGTTAACCATAACATGATCGAAACCATAGAAAGTACCCTCCGACGACCCATCTAACTCTACTTGTGGGTTACTATAAATGAGTTCATTCAGTTCAGCTTGTAGATTTTCAATTCCTTGGGAATGGGTTTGACAACTTGTAGACCCATTACAACCAAACTCATGATGATCACGTGACCATTGACCACAACTAGAAATATCAATTGGGTATTGAAAGTCAACAGTACTAGTGGTGTCTGGAAATCTGAGTAGCAAATTCTTAACACAAGCTGTTTGGTCGTTTTTGGGTAGTTGTTGAGGATAGTAATTTGGATTATTGATAGGAACTACTTCTGGCCAGTAAGGGGTAGTAGTCATAATTAACTCATGAGCAGTTGGCGGAAATAAAACATTGAAACAGCAGTTTTTGTTTTCTTTGTTAATTAGGCTGTTTGGAAAAGTTAAAGCTTCTACTTGTTTATTGTGCTGTTTGAAATTGCCAACTAGTTTCTTCTTCAATCTTGTATTCCAGTAGTTCTTTATATCATTATCTGTTCTTCCTGGTAGTTGTGCTGCTATTATAGACCACCTGTGTACATAGTATTCAAACACTATTATAGGCCAACTAGTTCTATTTGCACAAATAGTAGAAAGTCCAAGGTTTGAGAGTCTTAGATGTATAAGTGGTTTAGTTATTTCAAATTAATTAATGAAAATTATGAATACACTTCGATCAAGAAAATTAAAGGGGAATAAAAATAAAACCATAATTACAAATACCTGCTTCCAATATTAATATAGAGATTGCAAATAATATTATCTTCTTCTTCAGAAAATCCACCATGTTTTATGTTTGGCCTCAGATAATTCAACCATCTGAGACGACAGCTCTTCCCACATCTCTTAAGGCCTGATCATGGGTTTATTATTAATTTCTATAATTTGTAAATTAAAGATGAACAAATTAAAAGCATAAATAAATAATTAGCATTTAATTTAGATTAATATTGATATAATTAATTAGGTAGTTTCTTAATATCTTTACCTATTTTTTGAGGCAAGGAAATCCAGTTACCACCAGTACCATGCTGATCAATGTAAGATTTGAGTGTGGCATCTTCTTCAGGAGACCAAGGCCCTCTCTTCACGTTGGCTTTGTCACAACAAGGTGCTCTCCCCATCTTTTCGATCTTTTCGACTAAAAACCCCTAATATTAGTTATATATATAGCTAGCTAGAATGATTATAATATGATTATGATATAATTAACCCTATTAGGTTATATATAAAGAAGGGGGAGAGAGAGAGAGAGAGAGAGAGAGAAGACTATAATAGCTGGAGGAGCTAGAGACATAATGTAAGGGGTATATCACAGAAATTCAAAAAGGTGATTGGAAAAAAATAGGAACCTTTTCCTTTCTTTTATTGTATATAATAATAGAGAAATTGGAAATGCCAGAACAGAAGACCAGGGTTTCTTCACATTATCTTTCTTTGTACATAATCTACATTATGTATCCTCCATTTACCTTCATTCTCTCTTTATAATCATTTTATTGAGCAAATTTTTAAAGGGTACAAATTACAAATTATGCCAACCTATTTAGCTTAGATCACTCTCATTACCAACTCGAAAAAGAGGTCTGAAGCAGTGCGATTCTAACTCACAAATTCAGATGGATTACTAGTCAAGTATGAATAAGGCAAAGTTCGCATAAAAACACTTACAAATTAAAAAAAAATAGAAAATGTTTTTAAAAATCACTTCTATTCATTAATTGTATATATTTCTTTTTTATGACTTAATTATCATTCTATAAAAGTAGAGTTATTAACTCACTTTTTTACTTAATATTTACTTGTTTTATTCAATAAATAATATTTTTTGGATTAAAAATATTAAAACATAAATTTTTATGTAAAAAGGGGTCAAAATATAATTTTTGGGGACTTTTATGAATTTTTATCGCAAGCCCAATCAGAAGCTACCACGTGGCCTGCCACATAAACAAAGGAGTTAATTGGGCAAGCCACGTGAACGCCATGCAAGCAGGGACAACGAATCGTAGATCACTGCGTGTGAAGAGCAAAGTAGCACGTACCACATGTCAGCACGGCGGCTGCCACGTGTTGCCACACGATTGTTCCCCGAGTTCCACCCATGCGCCACTTCATCTGTTACCACGAATCATGTTGCACCGCATGGTGCTGATTCAACATGCGTTGACTCGAACCAGTCTCCCATGCCACACGTCGCAATCTGATTCACCCAATAAATGTTGTGTGCCACATGTCGCGATGTGATTGGCTAGTACTGTTAGGTTTGCTTGTTTTGATCTCAACCTTTAATTTGATGGTTTAGATTGCACCTGAGCTATATTTAAGCCCTTCATCACCCCATAAACCTTAATGAGTCATAATTAGCATCATTTTGATCAATTTTTGGAGCAAAAAAGAGAAGATGAAAAAAATTCAAAATAAGATACAATTTTAGTGGAGATTCATGAGAAAAATATGTATTTCTTCTTCTACTCTTTTCTTTATCAATTTTTATATCTTTCTTTATGAAAAATATGAGTTTTATAGATATAATTATGTGTAATTAATTTATTAATCTAGCGATCTTATGAACCCAATTTTCACCTTGTGATGATCTAATATTTTACCCCAATTATAATTATAATTTAATTATATTATTTAATATTATTTTTATGCTATTAATTGTTTGACCAACAATTTATCTACAGAGACAATTAAATAGATTTGAGAGAATTATTTAATTGTTTGTCTTTATTAAATAACATGCATAGTTTCTAGACAGAGATATATGATTCTTATGTATGTGATCCATAATTGATAAATTTAATGACTAGTATGCAATTTAATTGGCATGAGAGTGATTAAATTAATTATTGAATGGTGTGAAGTTTACTTGAGAGAGGAATAAATGCTAAGTTAGATTCAATTGATAATTATATTGG
This sequence comes from Hippophae gyantsensis, assembly GCA_030763125.1. Lineage (NCBI taxonomy): Eukaryota > Viridiplantae > Streptophyta > Magnoliopsida > Rosales > Elaeagnaceae > Hippophae > Hippophae gyantsensis. Next base: position 32,849,596 of record CM061037.1, on the reverse strand, counting down.
GAAAGTTTAGTAATTCACATGTTTAGAAAATTGAGAGATTAAGTATTCCTAGATATTTTCTTATATATCTTCTTAGTTATCAAATCTGATTTAATTAATTATTACTATTTACTTTTAGTTATTTTAATTTTGCTTCCTTGAAAAAATAAAAACAAAAAAAAATTGATTTTTATTTTTTTAGTTTGAAAAATTAGTTTCTAATAAAATAATCTCATTGTGAACGATTTTTTCTTATCATTTTATTAATTGTGATTTGTATACTTACGTATTCATTGCATACACTTCGTGTATGGCGATCAAGTTTTTTGCGTCGTTATCGAAGATTATAAATATTAAAAATTAATTTTTATTATTTTAGTTATTTTTCTTAGTTTATTTTTCTTTTCTTTAATTTATTTATTTTCTTTTACTCACTTATTTATTTATTTTAGTTAATTTATTTTATTTATTTATTTAGTTGTTTATTTTTATTTATTTATTTTTAGTTTGGACACATCATTTAGTGCTATTAGAAGCATATAGTAGAAAATGACTAGCGATAATTATCAATGGTCAATGGATATAATGATAGCCACAAGTAGAGTAGCTAGAATCATGAGGCAAATGATATCATGACACTTACAACTCAAGTGTCATCTTTGGTAAATTTTTTAAAGGTTCAAAACTAGCTAGCTAGTATAAACCAGGTCCAAGATTCAAGGGTGTCGTGGGTGTTTTGTAATGGAGCCTATTTGTTTGATAATTGTTCAGATAATCTTGAATTAGTATTTTATATGGGTAATGTGAATCAAAACAATAATTCATACTTAAACACATATAACCCAGGATGGAGACAACATCCAAATTTCTCTTGGAATAACAACAATCAAGATGGTAATCAATTCAACCATCAATCATTTTCACCACCTAATTTCGAAGAACCACAACAATTACAAGCCCAAGAAAAGAAGCCACCTACTGAGGACAATACAAATGTTTTATTGGGGATGATGAAAGCTTCATCCAATCAATAAATACAAAAGTGTCCATTCAAGGGGCTTCAATTAGAAATTTGGAGAACCAAATGGGACAGCTTGCTCAAGCTATAAGCCAAAGGCCTCAAGATAACCTTCAAAGTGACACAATTGTAAACCTACGAAGAGAAGATAAGGACCAGTGTAACGTCATAGCCTTGAGGAGTGGTAAAACTTAATAACACGAACATAAAATAGAAAAGCATAAGGAGGAACCATAAACTAAAAAGGATGATGAGGAATTAATGGATAAAGAGAGTAATGGAAAGGAAATAATTCAGAAAAAAAAAGATCAACCTCTACAAACCCATTATCCCTTTCCCTCAAAGACTATAAAAGCAAAAGTCAGATACATAGTTTTCAAATTTTTTTGGAAGTCTTCAAGAAGTTGCACATAAACATATCATTTGCAAATGCACTTGAACATATGCCTTCTTATGGAAAATTTCTAAAGGACATCTTGTCTAAGAAAAGAAGGCTTGGAGATCATGAAACAATAACCTTGACAGAAGATTGCAACACCATCCTTGATAGAAAACTAGCACAAAAACTAAAAGATCCATGTAGTTTTGACATCCCTTGCACTATTGGGAACATCTGTTTTGGCAAGGCACTATGTGATTTAGGTTCTAGCATTACCCTAACACCATTATCGGTCTTCCAGAGATTGTGAGTTAGTAAAGCTAAACTCACTTCAGTAAAATTGCATATGGCAGATAGGTCAATTAAAAGACCCTGAGATGTGGTGGAAGATGTGCGAGTAAAAGTAGACAAATTCATCTTTTCGACAAACTTCATTGTGCTAGACATGGAGGAGAATCGTGATATTCCTATCATACTTTGTCGTCCTTTCTTAGCAACCGGAAAAGCACTAATTGATTTACAAAAAATGTGAGCTTATAATAAGGGTGTAAGATGAGCAAGTGACATTTAATGTGTTTAAAGTAATTACATTTTCTGATGTTGACAATGGTAGTGATTGCTTTCGAATAGATAGTACTAATGAGCTAAGCACTGATGTGCTTTATGACATGTGCCCTATTGATGCTTTAGGGTCTATTCTTGTTAATTTTGTAAACACACATACTAATAAATATCATAAAACTCATGCAGGCACACAAATTCATGTTGGTAACTTAACAAAACTTGTTAATCACACTCACTTATGACTTTAACACATGATGCAATGAATAAGGATATGAACTTAATAGAAAACAGCTGAACCTGTTTTAATTTTGAAAATATGGAATCAAAGGTTGATATTGTGAACTCTGTGAGCTTTTTGGAGGACACGATTCTCATGTGTGTATCAAATGAATTTGTGGTATGTCTTGAAATAAGCTCCTGGTTGAAACCATCCATTGAGGAGCCACCCAAATAAGAGCTTAAACCTTTAACTTTTCATCTTCGTTATACATTTTTGGGTGATAACGAGACACTTTCAGTCATAATCTTGACTGATCTAAGTATGGAGCAAGTGGAAGCACTACTAAAGGGGTTTAGGAATTTCAAAAGAGCTAAAAGTTGGTCTATTGCCGACATCAAAGGCATAAGCCCATCTATATGCATGCATACAATCTTCCTATAGGACGGGGCTAAACCCACCAGGGATGCACAATGCTGCTTAAATCCCATTATGAAAGAAGTGGTGAAGAAGGAAATTTTCAAGTGGCTAGACATGGACATTATTTACCCAATATTAGATAATGAATGGATAAGTCCAGTTCAATGTGTACTAAATAAAGGAGGAATCACTATGGTAGAAAATGAGTCCAATGAGTTAATACCTACTAGGGCTATCATGGGAAGAAGAGTATGTATGGATTTTCATAAATTAAATAAAGATAAAAGGAAGGATTATTTTCCTCTCACATTCTCGAACAAATGTTTGACCGATTAACAGGGCATTCTATCTTTTTCCTTCTAGATGGATACTCTGTTTATAACCAAATTGATGTGGCACCTAAAGACACCATCTTCACATGTCCTTATGGAACTTTTTCTTTCAGGAGAATGCTCTTTGGATTATGCAATACACTTGCTACATTTCAATGCTACATAATGACCATTTTCTCAAACATGGTGAAGAATCATCTAGAAATCTTCATTGATGATTTTTTAGTCTTTGGAAACTTATTTGATGAATGTCTAAACTATCTCTCCCTAGTGTTACAAAGATGTGAAGAAATGAATTTGGTTTTAAACTGGGAGAAATGTCATTTCATGGTACATGAAGGTATAATCTTGGGTTATAAAATCTCAGATAATGGTATTGAGGTAGATAAAGCTAAGATAGAAGTGATTGAGAAACTACCACAACTTACCAATGTATGAGAAGTAAGGAGTTTTCTTGAGCATGCATGTTTTTATCATAGATTCATAAAAGATTTTTTTCCAAATCTCCAAACCCTTGTGTAATCTTTTGGAAAAGGATATACCTTTCAAGTTTGATGATAAATGTTTAACAACATTTCAAGTGCTTAAAGAAAGACTAGTGTCAGCACCAATTATAGTCACACTGGATTGGAACAAGCCCTTTGAGTTGATGTGTGACACAAGTGATTTTTCTATTAGAGTTGTTCTTGGATAGTGAAGAGACAAAATGTTTCGTCCCATATACTATGCAACCAAGACACTGAATAAGGCTAAAATGAATTATGCTACTATAGAGAAAGAGATCCTTGCCATTATATATGCCTTTGAGAAACTCAAATCTTATTTGGTTGGTACCAAAGTAATGGTTTACACAGATCATTCTGCAATAAAGTATCTCATGACGAAGAAGGATGCCAAACCAAGATTGATAAGATGTGTGCTCCTTCTATAAGAATTTGACTTGGAAATTCATGATAGAAAAAAGGAACAGAAAATCACGTAGCAGACCATTTGTGTAGACAAGAGAAGGAAGCAAAAATGGTTGATAATATGGTGATTGGGGAATCTTTTCCATATGAGAAACTATTTTCTGTAGCTCAAATAGAAGTTCTATGGTATGGAGACATTGCAAATTTCCTCGCTGCCAATAGTCTTCCATCAAATCTCACATGGAAACAAAAGAAGAAGTTCTTCCATGACATTAAATAATATTTTTGGGATGACCCTTACCTCTATAAAGAATGTGGTGATGGTATTTTTAGAAGGTGTGTCCATAATAATGAAGTTGAAAGTATTCTTTACCATTGCCATAGCTCAGACTATGAAAGTCACTTTAGGAGCACAAAAATAGTAGCTAAGGTACTTCAATTTGGTTATTTTTTGGCCCACACTATTTAAAGATGCTTACAATTATGTAAAGATATGTGATAGATGTCAAAGGATAGGTAATATTTCAAAAAGAGATGAGATGCCTCTGAATAGTATACTTCAAGTGTAACTATTTGATGTTTGGGGCATTCACTTTATGTGACCATTCCCTCCACCCTTTGGTAACCAATACATACTTTTAGGAGTGGATTACATGTAAAAGTGGGTAAAAGTCATTGCGAGGAACAAATATGATGCCAAAGTTGTCATGAAATTTCTTAAGAAAAACATTTTTGCTAGGTTTAGAACTACTAGGATCATTATTAGTGATGGAGGAAGTCTCTTTTGCAATAAAGCATTTAATTCCTTATCGTATAAGTATGGGATTAAGCATAAAGTGTCTACCCCTACCATACCCAAACAAGTGGGCAAGTAGAGGTATCCAATAGAGAAGTGAAAAGAATTTTGGAGAAAACTGTGAACATCTCTAGGAATGATTGGTCATCTAAGTTGGATTATGTTTTATGGGTGTACAGAACTGTATTTAAAACACCAATTGGTACCACCCCATATAAGCTTGTTTATGGAAAGGCTTTTCACTAACCATTAGCATTGGAGCACAAAGCATAATGGGCATTCAAAATAGTTGAATATGTCCATAGATGCAGCTGGTGAGAAAAGAATGCTTCAAATAAATCAATTGCATGAATTACAGTGGAATGCTTATGAAAATGCCAAGTTTTACAAAGAAAATACAAAAGATGGCATGACAAGAAAATTGTGCACTATATCTTTGAATTGGGTCAGAAAGTGTTACTATACACCTCAAGACTCAAATTGTTTTCGGGAAAATTAAAGAGTATATAGTCAGGTCCATTCATCATCACTAAGTTAACCAAACATGGAGCCATTATAAAGAGCAATTTATAGTTAACAATCATAGGGTGAATCACTATTATGAAGATCAATTATCAAATGAAACATCTATGATAACCTTAGTGAATGTACCTTAGGAGTTGATATGATCGTCTAGTCAAGGACGTTAAACATGATGTTGGTTGGGAGGAAACCCAACATTATTTTACTTATAATTTCATTGTTTTTGTTTTTTAGGTGAATAAATATGGAAAGAAATGGCACAATAAACATGAGCCTTTCAGCGATAGATGTGGTGTGCATGATTAAGGGAGTTTTCTTTTCTTTTACCTTTTCATATTTATATGTGCATATTGGGGGCAAAGTGTAATTTAAGTTTAGGGGATGAAACTTTATTCTCTACTTTAGTATTAAGTATGCATTTTAAATTTTCAAGGAATTGTTTTTTAATTTTTAGGAATTTTTAATCATGATTTGGGTAGAAGTTAACGAATATATGAAAACTAAATGCATGCATGCTTGATATGAAACATATGAACTCAATGATAAAAACTGGTTGTCATGAATAGGATAAGTAATGTAACATATTTCTTAAGATATTTACATTAATCATGTGATATGCTTGCTAGTTTTGATTGGATTGATTCAAATTCTTATACATATGTTCATGATTTATTATGGTGTTCTTATTGAAAGAAAATTTGTAGGGAGTTATGCGAGTCGATGAGATCTACCAAGTTTTAGAATCTAATTTATCATCCCTTGAGGCAAAATCCTAAATAGTAATTAGCAAGATAAATGATTTAGGCCTTATTTGGATCGATTGAGTCTTTCAAGCTAACCATTGTTAATATCCGTTATCACCCATTTGAGCCTAACAAAGAACCTTTCATATCTTTAACTCACATTTTATGCCTAACTAGCATTACCTTTATCTTTGCACCTTTAGCTTGTATAAAAAGAAAAAAAATGCAATCATGTGTTATGCTATAGAGTTAGGTGAAATGTAATGCACCATAGAATAAAAAAGAGAGAGAAAAAAGAAGAAGAAGCAAAACTCACAACACAATTATCCCTCTAAAGGAAAAGAAAATAGAATTGAAAATAAGTTTGGGACTGTTGTGAAGTTACAAAAAAAAGAGAAAAAAATGTGGAATAAAATAATATGAAAAGAATGACAAAATAGGATGCACTGAAATATCAAGTAAAAACTCAATTGTAGTTAAAAGTGTATAATGAACAAAAAGAAAGTTAAAGTGTGGAAAGAGCCTAAGTGTCTTCATTTATCGACCCTCTACCTAAGCCTTACATTATAAGCATGTAAAGTCCTTATTAATCTTTAGCTAAATTCATATTTATATTAGTGGAGAGGGATGTGAAAAATAGACTCATAAGACTTGTTTTATGATTGAATTGATTATCATACTCATATAAGTTGATTTCATGAGTGCATTGGATGATATCATATGCAACACACACATACACGAATCAATTTGTTAAAAACCTTGCATACCCTTCTATTGATGAATATGTGAACCTCCTTATCATAGGATTGTATGACTTTTGAGAGGGATAGTTTTTGTGAAATATGCATGTACTAATAGAAGTATATTTATGAATATACTACTGATGCTATTTTATTTAGTTATACTTAGTTTTACTTGAGGACAACCAAAGAGTTAAGTTTCGGGGTGTGATGACTCTATGAAAGTAGAGTCATTAGCACACTTGTTTTACTTAATATTTACTTGTTTTATTCAATAAATAGTATTTTTGGGCTAAAAATATTAAAATATAAACTTTTTAGTGAAATGTAGTGAAAATATAAATTTTGGGATTTTCTGAGATTTTAATGGAGTTTTTTATGAATTTTTAACGCAAGGCTAATCAGAAGCTACCACGTGGCCTGTCATATAAGCAGAGACAATGAATCATAGATCGCCGCGTGTGAGAAGTGAAGTAGCATGTGCCACATGTCAACACAGCATTCAATCCAAGTTCGAAGAGTGGTCAAACCTTCATGCCATATGTCACCACACGATTGCTCCCCAAGTTCTACCCGTGCGCCATGTCATCTGTTACCATGAATCATATTATGCCACATGGTGCTAACTCAGCATGCGTTGACTCAGACCAGTCTCTCCTGCCATGCGTCGTGATCTAATTTTCCTAGTAAATTATGTGTGCCATGTATTCCGATGTGATTGGCTGATACTATTATTTTTGCTTATTTTGATCTCAATCCTTGATCCGAAGCTGATCTGATAGTCCAGATTGTAACTGAGCTATATTTAAGCCTCTCATCACCCTATAAACCCTAATGAGCCACCATTAGCATAATTTTTGTTAGATTTTGGATCAAAAAAAGAGAAAAAAATATAGAAGAATTCAAAAGGAGATACAATTTTGGTGGAGATTCAAGAGAGAATTAGCACTACAATATTGATTCTATTTCTTCTTTTACTCTTCTCTTTATCAATTTTTATGTCTTTCTTTATGAAAAATATGAGCTTTATAGACACAATTATGTATAATTAATTTATTAATCTAAGCATCTTATGAACCCAATTTTCACCTTGTGATGATATAATATTTTGACCCAATTATAATTATAATTTAATTATATTATTTTTATGCTATTAATTGTTTAGCCAACAATTTATCTATAAAGACAATTAAATAGATTTGAGAAAATTATTTAATTGTTTATCTTGATTAAATAACATGCATAGTTTTTAGGGAGAGATGTATGATTTTTATGTATGTGATCAATAATTGATGAACTTAATGAGTAGTATGCAATTTAACTGGCATGAGAGTGATTAAGTTAATTATTATATGGTGTGTAGTTTACTTGGGAGAGGAATAAAGGATAAGTTAGATTCAATTGATCATGTAATTAATTGATAATTATATTAGGGATAATTTAGTAATTCACATGGTTATAAAATTGAAAGATTAAGTTTTCCTAGATATTTTCTCATATATCTTCTTAGTTACCAAATCTGATTTAATTAATTATTACTATTTATTTTTAGTTATTTTAATTTTTCTTCCTTAAAATATAAAAACAAAAAAAATTAATTTTTATTTTTTTTAGTTTTAAAAATTGATTTATAATAAAATAATCTTCATGTGAATGATTCTTTCTTATCATTATATTACTTGTGATTTATATATTTGTGTATTCATTGCATACACTTCGTGTGTGGTGATCACTTAAGAATAAATGAACAAGAAACTATAACTTTATAGGAAACAAGTTTTCTTTTTCTTTTTTTCATCTAAATGAATAAAAAAATATAATATTAATTTCAAACACTAGAAAACAAAATTTTAAAATAAAACTCGTTACAAAACTGAAAGAAATAACCATATTTTGCATTCTATTGAACTTTTTCTCAATAATTACCCAAATTCTTTAGGTTGATGTTATCCTTTTCAAATTATTAATTGTTTTTCTTGTTTGATCAAAATATATGAATGTTGGCTACCCAAACTTTGCTTCATTTAATATATACATAGGTACTTGAACTTCTTTTATCCACGTCCTTTTTAAATTGGCTTTCATACTCCAATCGAATTCATTGTGATAAGTAACAGCCAAAAATCTAATGCTTAATCACAACTCAAGATTTCATCATAGATTTAGCATAACATTGCAAAATTTCTCCATTGATATCTAACATAGGCAACAAACACTTTCCAAAAGGTGGATCAACGTCAAGGCCAAATTAATATCATGTGAGCACACATAAGATGGATCCCCAAGGCATAAATGAAACCCTAAATGATAGTGGACCTATGTAGACAATTTTGCAATGGAGAAATTTCACGATGTTGTGCTAGACTCATGATGGATTCTCAATTTGTGATTAAATTGACGTGACTTCTTTGACCATTTCTTATCATATTGATGAACTCAATGAGAGTATGCATGCTTAATTAAAGAGGATGCGACTAAACTGCGAGTCCTTAATACTATTGATGTTTCGAGCAAGAGGGCTAGTTGGATTCTTATTCAAGGGGATTGTTGCTGTGTGAATGAATTTCATATTGAAAAAATATACAAAAAGAAAACTGGGTATATATGTTGGAATGAATAATTCTTTTAATAGGTTAATCTTTTAGGTTAGAAACTTAGTTGACCCTACAGTATAATTTCTTTAATACTAGGTTTGGAACATGTGCAAGACACTCCATTACATGCACTAAAAAATAGAGTGATAAAGGATAAATTTAGTTTAAAAATGAAAAATTTAGTATAGTAATTATAATATATAGATTATAGATATTAGGGCAAATATCTTATCTTTTTACACATGTTATTCTCTTAATTTTTTTAACTTATTTAATTTAATTATTTTAAATGGTTAATTTAGTCGATTTTTTTGGGTACTGTATCCCTTCCAATTTATCAATTTTGGTACATTATTTTTATTTAATTTGATCAATGAAGTCATTATCTTTGATTTGTATGTGTATGAGATATTTAATAAATGAGAAGTTGAATGATGGTACCTGACTTCTCCTACTCACACAAATTTCTCTCCAAATGAGCTTAGGATCATCTGTCTTATACTATATCTTATCAATTAAATTACAACACCTCGTACAAGCAAAAAAGTAAAATAGAGAAAATTAAAATCATGTTAGTTTAAAGTGAAACATAACTATCTACCTTACTAGGTGTTAGGTGTTGCAATTTAACTAGTAGGATAGATAATATGATAGAGAAACGTGACAAAAGATTGGAAGCTAATCAAATTGTCACTAAAATTCTCAATTTTTACCAATTTGGTACCCTGTAAACGTCTAGATTTGTCAAATCAAAGATGTTACATACTAAATTAGTTCCTTTAAATCAAATAATACTTGAAACGAGAGATGGATAAATCTTATAGATAGATTAATAGATGAACCACGTTAAATTAGTCAAAAAGATATGTATTGAACCAAAATGATAAGGTATTGAAATATATATGAGTAATTGTATAAATAATAGCAAATAAATTTGAATATTTTACTTAAAATTTATTTAATCAAGATAAATAATTAAATTATTCTCTCAAATTCATTTAATTGTTTCTATAGATCAATTGTGACTAAAATATTAATAGCATAAAAATTAGATTAAATAATATAATTAAGTTAAAATCATAATTGAGATCAAATATTAGATCATCACATGTAGAATATTGGATTCATAAGACCCTTAGATTAAGAAATTATCTAGATATGATTTTATTCAATAATATCATATTTTTCAATAAGAAAGACATAAAAATTAATAAAGAAAGGAGAAAAATAAATAAAATCAATCTTCTAAAATGTAGTAACAATCTCCTCTTGAATCTCTACCAAAATTGTATCTTCTCTCTCTTTTTGGCACCAAAAATTGATCAAAAAATTTGTAAAATTCAGGCATGTAGGGTTTTGGTATAATTAAGGGATTAAATTAAGCTTAGATAAAATATGGACTATATGAACTTTCTAATTAGCTTTAGATCAAAGGCTGAAATGAAAAAAAAGGAAAATTAAATAGCACTAGCCAATAGGTCACGACATGTCGCAGGGGAGAAACACAGGACAAATGAGTGCCTAATGCGTGGTGGTACGAACTGGTTTTGGTAAAAATATGCTAATGCAACGACATGTGATGCATTGTGATTCACTAATCTGGATTATGTGGTGTCCCGATGGAAAGAAAGGATCCAATGATGATGCGTGCCAAGCTCATTGACTACTCAAAACATGAATAGTGTCAACATATGGTAATGCCTACATCAGTTGGTACACGTAGTGTACTCTGATTGGCTACCTTGCTTGCATGATGCCTACATGTTTTGTTCTACTTCATCCTACATTAAAAAATTCATAAAAGTTCTAGAAAATTCCCCAAAAATATATTTTCATCTTTTTTTACTAGAAAGTTCACAATTTAATATTTTTAACCCCAAGTACTAGTTATTGAATAAAAAAATAGTAAGTAGAAAAGTGCACTGATGGCCCTACTTTCATAGAGTTATCACATCCCCAAACTTGACTCTTTGCTTTCCCTCAAGTAAATCCAAGTCTAACTAAATGAAATGACATGAGAAGTATATTCATAAATATATATCTATTAATACATGCATATCTAACAAAAATTATCCTCATTAAAAGTCGTAAAATTCTATAACAAAGAGGTTCACATATTCATCAATCAACATTTTATCAATAAAAGGATATGCAAGATTTTTAACAAATTAATTTGTGTGTATGTGTTACACATGATATCATTCAGTGCACTCATGAAATCAATCTATATATGAGTATACTAATCAATTAAATCTTAGGATAAATTTCATAAGTCTATTTTTCACATCCATCTCCACTAATATAAATATGTACTTAGTTGAAGATCAATAAAGGCATTACATACTTATAATATAAGGCTTAGATGGGGGACGATAAATGGAGACATTTAGGCTTTTTCCACACTTTAGCTTTCTTTTTATTCATCATGTACTTTTTAACTACAATTGAGCTTTTACTTAATGTTTTAGTGCACCTTATCTTTCCATTCATTTCATATTCTTTTATTCCACATCTTTTTGGTAACTTCACAACACCCATAAACTTATTTTTAAATTTTTTTGTTTAGAAAGGGGTCATTGTGTAATGAGTTTTTCCTTTTCTTTTTCTTTCTCTCTCTCTCTTTTTTAAATAGGATGTATTATATTTCACCTTATTCTATAGCATAACACATGATTATAATTTGTTTTTCTTTTCATATAAGCAAAAGGTGCAAGAGTAAAGGTAATGCTTATTTGTTAGGCATAAAATGTGGCTTAAAAATATGAAAGGTTCTTAATTATGCTCAAATGGGTGACAAAATATATTAACAAAGGTTAGCTTGAAAGGCTTAAGCAATCCAAAAGAAGCCTAAATCATTTCTTATGCTAAATACTATTCAGAGTTTCGCCTCAAAGAATGACCAAATAGATTCTAAAACATGGTAGATCTCATCATACAAGCTAAAGGTGAAAGAATAAAGGTAATGCTTGTTAGTTAGGCATAATAAAGATATGAAAGGTTCTTTGTTATGCTCAAATGAGTGATTACAAATATTAACAATGGTTAAAGGCTCAATTGATCCAAATAAGGCCTAAATCATTTCTCTTGCTAAATACTATTTAGGATTTCTCCTCATGGGATGATCAAATAGATTCTAAAACTTGGTATATCTCATCGATTCGCATAACCCTTTACAAATTTTCTCTCAATTAGAACACCAAAATCGTTTATGAACATATATATAAAAATTTGAATCATTCCAATAAAAACTAGCAAGCATATCACATGATTAACATAACCATCTTAATGAGCATGTTACATTCCTTATCCTAATCATGAAAACAAGTGTATCATTGGGTTCATACATTTCCTATCAAGCTTGCATACATTTAGTTTTCATATATTTATCATTTTTTACCCAAATCGTGATTAAAAGCATACTAAAAAAATTCTAAAAATTGAATATGAAAGAAGTTTCCTCCCCCAAATTTAAGTTGCACATTGTCTCCAATGTGTACATATAAATATGAAAAAGTTGAAGGAAAGAAAACTCTCATAGTCTTGGCATACCACATATGTCGTTGAAATGCTTAATCTTGTTACACTATTAGTCTCCACATTTATTCACATACAAAACAAAAATAACAAAAATATAAGTAAAACAACTTGGGTTGCCTCCTACCCAACTTCATGTTTAACGTCCTTAACTAGATGGTCCTAATATATATTCCTATGTGTCCATTTACTATTGAGTTTGCCCAAAAATAGTTTGACTTTTGAATTGTTCAATAATATTTCATCTTCTGGTTTAAAAACATAGTGCTCAATTCTCTTATTATGCCACATTTTTATTTTATTTTTTTACTTTTTGGAATTCTTACAAGCACTCCACCATAGCTTATCTAATTTATATATTTACAACATCCTTTTTGCCTCTTTATTGGACTCTTTTGCTTTCCTACTTGATTGGGGATGGTAGGGTAAAGGTGTGAGGTCTAATCTGGGTGGCCCTTCAATAGATTTTTTGAGCTTAAATCCAATCTCAAAACTCTCCACAACCACATTCGGTATACACATGGGAGATGTAGCCTCCAAATAGTTCTCACAATCAACAATAACAATCATAGATTCCATACTTTCAAAATTAAAATAGATTAAGTTGTTTCATGGCGAGTTTACTTTATTGTTCACAGCATCATGTGTAAGAGTCTTAAGTGTGGGTGACTCCTTAGATTTTTTTTAAGTTATCAGCATGATCAATAACATCTATCCTAAAGTATTCACCAACATTATTAATATCAGGGGGTTTAGATGCTTTAAAAACTTTAAATGTTACTTATTCATCTTATACTCTCATTGTAAGCTCACCTTTTTTGTACCTCAATGAGTGATCTTTTGGTTGCTAAGAATGTACAACCAAGTATTATAGAAATTTTATGGTCCCCTTCCATGTCTAATTCAATGAAATCTACCAAAAAGATGAACTTATCTGTTTTTACTAGCTCATCTTCTACCACACCCTTGGATTACTTAATTGATCTATCTACCATTTATAAAATTACTAAAGTGGGTTTGGCTTTACAAATCTCAAATATCTTGAAGATCGATAATAACATGAGTTTAATGATGGAACTTAAGTCACACAGTGCCTTGTAAAAATGAATTTTCCCAATTGTGAGAGGGATGTCAAAACTACTTGGATCTTTTAGTTTTTAGGGTAGTTTTCTAGCAAAGATGGCACTACAACCTTCAATCAAGGTTATTGTTTCATTATCTCCAAGCCTCCTTTTCATAGATAGTATGTCCTTCAAAAATTTGGTATAAGAAGGCATTTGTTCAAGTGCATCTACAAATGGTATATTTATGTGCAGCTTCTTGAATATATCCTAGAATTTTAAAAACTGCATGTGTAACTTTTTCTTTTGTAGTCTTTGAGGAAAAGGAATAGTGGGTTTGTAGAAGTTGTTTTTCTTTGGCTGAATTATTTCCTTTCCAATGCTCTGTTACTCATCCTTTTTAGCTTCCTATTCCTCCTCATCCTTTTGAGTTTCATGTTCCCCTTCATCCTTTTGAGTCTCATATTCATCCTCTTAAGTCTTACCACTCTTCAAGGCTATGCCATTACAATACTCCTTACCTTCTCTTCTTAGGTTTATAATTGTGTCACTTGGAAGGTTACCTTGAGGTCTTTGACTTATGGCCTAGGCAAGTTTCCCCATTTACTTCATTGTTCACAACATCATGTGTAATAATCTTAAGTGTGGACAACTCAACAAATTTTTTTAAATGATCATCATGATCAGTGACATCTATCCTAAAGTATTCATCAAAAATGTCAATATCATGTGGTTCAGATGCTAAGAATGGACGACCTAGTATGATAGAAATGTTACGATCCTCTTTCATGTCTGGTACAATGAAATCTATCAAAAATATGAACTGGTCTACTTTTACTAGCACATCTTCTATCATACCCCAGGGTCGCTGAATTGATATATCTACAATTTGTAATGTCACTAAAGTGGGTTTGGCTTTACCAACCCCAAATCTCTTGAAGAACAATAATGGTATAAGGTTAATGCTTTACCATCCAAAATTTTTGAAGATTGTGTATCTAACTTTTTCTTTTGTAGTCTTTGAGGGAGAGGAATAGTGTGTTTTTTGAGGTTTCTCTTTCTAGGATGACTTATTTATTTTCCAATGCTCTATTTATCCATTTGTTCCTCTTGGCCCTTTTTAGCTTCATGTTCCTTCTTATCCTTTTGTGCCTCATATTCCTCATCATCCTTTTGTGTCTCATATTCCTCCTCATCCATTTGTTTCTCATATTCCTCCTTATCCTTTTGTGTCTCATATTCATCTTCATCCTTTTGAGTCTCATGTACCTCCTCTAAAGTTTTACCACTCATCAAGCATATTACGTTGCAATGATCCTTACCTTCTCTTCTTAGGTTTACAGTTGTATCACTTGGAAGGTAACCTTAAGGCCTTTGACTTATGGTCTGGGCAAGTTGCCCCAATTGGGTCTCTAAATTTCAAATTGAAGACTCCTGAGTAGAGACTTTTGTATTTACTAACTAGATGAAGTCTTTCATAATCCCTATTAAATCATTTGTATTGTACTTATTAGATGGCTTCTTCTCTTGGTCTTGGGATTGTTGTTGTTTTTGAAGACCATATGCTCGAAATGATTAACAATTGAATTAATTACCACCTTGATTGTTATTATTACTCCAAGAGAAATTTGGATGTTGTCTTCATCCTAGCTTATATGTGTTTGAGTATGGATTATTATTTTGGTTCACATTACCCACATAGCATGCTAGTTTAGGATTATTTAAACAATTATAAAAAAAATGAGCTCCATCATAAAAGACATAGGATAACCTTGAATCTTTGACCTATTTTACACTCACTGACGAGTTTTGAGCCTTCAAAAGATTCAACAAAAATGAAACTTAAGCTGTAAATGGAGTGATATATTTATCTCATGCACTCGGCTACTCTTCTTATTGCTACCATTCTATCATTGGCCATTGATAATTATTGCTAGTCATTTTCTCAAGTAAATTATAAGCATGATTGTAGGGTTTGGTTGACAAAGCTCCATTAGCAAATGCATTAACAATGGTTCTTGTTTGAGTATTGAGACCATTGTAGAAAATTTCCATTTGGATCCAATGAGAGATACTGTAGTGAGAACACTTAGCAATTCTTTGAAACTTTCCCATTTTTATATAATCAAATATATTTCTAACAAAATCGAAGGAGATGTCAAAATTAAAAATAAATAAATAAAGTAAATTAAAATTACAAAAAATAACTAAAATAACTAAAATAAAATAAAAATTAATTTTTAAATTTTATAATTCTTGACAACTGCATCAAAAACTTGATCGATACGAATTGTATGTAATGGGTACATAAGTATACGTATTGCAAAAAAGTAATATGACAATAAGAAAAATCGTTCCCAAGGAGATTATATTAGTATAAGCTAATTTTTAAAACTAAAAGGTAAAGATAAATTTTATGTGTTTTGAGAAAGAAAAATTAAAAGAACTAAAAAATATATAACAATAATTAATTATCTCAAAATTAGCAACTAAGAAGATATATGAGAAAATATTTAAGAATACCTAATTCCCCAATTTTCTAAATATATGAGTTACTACAATCTCCCTAATATAATTTCCAATCAATTGAATCTAAGCTAACATGTATTTATCTCTCAAGTAAACTATACACCATATAATAATTAATCTAATCATACTCTCATGTCAATTAAACTGTATACTACTCATTAAGTTTATGAATTATGAATCACATGCATAAGAATCATACATCTCTACTTAGAAATTATATATGTTATTTAATTAAAATAAACAATTAAATAATTATCTCAAATCTATTCAATTACCTCTATAGAACAATTGTGGCTAAACAATTAATAGCCTAAAAATTAGTTTAAATAATATAATGAAATTGAAATCATAATTGGAGTAAAATATTATATCATCACCTATAGAATATTGGGTTTATAAGACCCTTAGATTAATAAATTTTCTAGATATGATTTTGTTCATAAATCTCATATTTTTTAATAAGAAAGACATACAAATTAATAAAGAAAGGAAAAGAAGAATAAATATAATCAATCACTAGAATTGTAGCACTAATCTTCTCTTGAATCTCCACCAAAATTGTATTTTCTCTTGAACTTCTCTCTATTTTTGGAACCAAAACTGATAAATAATTTGTAAAATTCGACCATGTAGGGTTTTTGGTGCAATTAAGGGTTAAATTAGGCTCAGCTTTAGAACAATAGGTGAGATGAAAAAAAGTAAAATTAAATAGGGCTAGCCAATGGGATCGTAACACATGTCAAAGGAGAAACACGAGACAAATCAATGCACAATGTGTGGTAGGGTGGACTAGTTCTAGTCAATGCATGTTGAGTCAATGACACGTGGTACACTATATGATTCACTCATCTAGATTGTGTGGCACATTGATGGAAAGAAAAGATGGATCTCATGATGAAGCATGGCATACTCGTTGACTTCTCGACAAAACTCAAAATGAATGATATGTCGACACGTGGCAACACTTCTATTAGCTAGTACACGTGGTGCGCTCCGATAGGATCCATATTTCTTGTGTGACATCCACGTGGCAATTATTATTTAGTTTTACATGCAGCACACTTTGATTGACTCCTCTTGCTTACATGACATCCATGTGTTCTATTCTGATTGCTTCGACAATAAAAAATCCATAAAAATTTCAAAAAATATATATTTTTATCCTTTTTTACTAGAAAATCCATATTTTAATATTTTTAACCCTAAAAGTACTACTTATTGAATAAAATAAATCAATACTAAGTAAAAAAATATATTTGTGACTCTACTTTCATAGAGTTACCACTTTCAAACTCAGTTACATTAGTGTGTAAAAACATTAAAAATATTTATTTCAACATTTAGATATCACAACTTGTTAAATTTTAATATAGTAAACCTTCAAATTTTATCACTCACTTTCTCCCTACTCCAAATTATCTTTCTGTGATCTTTAGTTTGTGGATATAACCCTACAAAAAATAGTTCATAGTAGAACAAATATAAGTTGATAGAAAACATTTTCAACACATGAACATGATCCTTATAGTATAATTAATCTAATTAAGATAATTATGATACTCTTATATAGTGAATTACTAGTATGATACCTTTGTAAAGTGAATTTCTAATTAGTACAATGATCTTCCAAACTTTAGATCCTAAAAAACTTGAATATAATGCATAAGTGTTGTTGCTTTGATTTGAAAAACTTAAAAAATCAATGTTGTTGGAGATTGATAGTGCATATGTGCTATCATTTGCTAGTGTAGTGTGGTATATCATAGAGGTATCTATAACTAGTTTTGTATATCCAATGTATGCCTTAAATGTAGCATGTTTGTTAGGACTAGTAGTATAAATACTTGTAAACTGATCTTGTATTTTTTTTATCTCTTTCTAATAAAATATTATTCTTCTTCCCTTGATTTCTTTGTTAAAAAAACCTTGAGGTTCTTAAATTATATCAGAACTTCTCTTTGAGTATGGAGACTTACAAAGACATTACTATTAGATAATACTCGCACTCGCCTACTTTGGTTACTTGTGTTCCTGTGCCTGTTGTGCCACCAGGTTTTACACTCCAAATTTGCATTTATTTTACCTTTGATTGGATCGAGTATGATTGATACTCTTTATTATTGTTGTCTTCTTCATCCATTATGAATGTGAATCTCTCTATGAAATCAGATTATCACAATTATATAGTTTGGAAGTATCAAATAATGACAGATGTTATAACTTATGATTTGGAGGGAGTCTTAGATGGTTCTTTGTGTTATCTATCAAGATATATAGGCAATTCAACATCTCCAAGTCCCATTTTCATCAACTGGAATAGATAGAATTCTAATGTAAAATGATGGATTTATAGTTCTGTTTCACCAAGCATGCTTAATTATCTAAGTAGTGGCCTAACTACCTATCAACAATAGTTAACTTTAGAAGTGTCTTACTCAATTGATGTGGAATTTAGAATCATGAAACTTTATGAGAAAATTCAAGGATTTTCTAAGGATGGTTTGAATGTTCCATAATTTTTATGAAGGCCAAAATCATTACTTATTATTTGGATGTTGATAGAAGCCCATTGATTAATAAAGATTTGTTATATGTTTTTGGTGGTTTAGAGCCTTGGTACAACTCATTTGTGGCTAACATCAAAATGAGAGATTATGTCCTTCAATCAGTGCTATGTAGAGTTATCTTGAAGACTATGATAGAATGCTTCAAAAGCAGTCCAATAATGAACATGATCATGTTTACCAATCTGACACTGCAAAAATTTCATGGCAATAATCATAGTTCAAACTCAAGTTTCAAGAACACTACATAACAAAAGTATAGATGAAACCTGAAGGATTTTATACAACATAGTATTCAAGAACCACAAAAGTTGTCTTTAGATTCATTTGGAGGTTATTCTATCAAACAACAATCCAAAAACCCTAGTGATGAGAGACCAATCTATCAAGTATGTGAAAAGGTTGGGCATACTTCTCAATCTTGTATTCTTTTATATGATTTGTTAATGGAAAAGACTAGCATTTTGTTATGGTGGCTCAATGATAGAAGAATGAATAAGCACATGTTGATGACAAAATGTATTAGATATTGGTGTCAGTCATCATATTATGTCTAATTTTGCTTAATTGACTCAATCTTCTCCTTTTCTTTGTTATAAAGGAGTCCTTAGAAATGATGACAAGATCTCCATTGCTCATGTTGGTTCTATTCATTTATTTGTTTTTAATTGTTGTATAGTTTCTTTAGATAATGTCTTACATATGCCTACTATCACCATCAATCTTGTATCAATAAATAAAACTTTTATTGAGAATTCTATTTTTGCTAAATTTGATCTATCTTTTTTTGTGACATGTATTCAATTTCCAATGAGTTAAAGCTTCAGAGACCTAGTTTTCATGGTCTATATAAAGTGGAGGGAAATATGCATTCTAATGTCTCATCTACCGATGCCTCTATTAGGTTTCATGTTTCCTTGGATACTTGGCATGGTAGATTTCTTCATACTTCTTATGCTACTGTTAAAAGTGCTCTCCAAAGGTATGGCCTTACATTTTTTCATTTCTAGTAGTAGTAGTATTCAAGATAAGATTTTCTCCATTTGTTAGCTTACCAAATATCACTAGTTTCCTTTTGTTGGGTCATATCAAGGGTTGAATGAGCCTTTGATTTACTTTACTTGGATTTATGTATACACCAAAGCATGTCATGTTTGGTGTGAGGTATTTCTACCTATTATAGATGATCACTCTAGATTCACTTAGGTGTTTTGTCTTCATTCTAAAGATTAGATTGATCATGTATTTCTTTTGTTCAAAAGTATGGTGAAAAGGTAGTTTGATGTAGAATTGAAGGCACTGAGTTCAAGCTTCACATGAATAATCTTTAGAAATAAGGCAAAGCTCACAGATTGACTTTCCCATACACTTCTTAACAAAATAGTGTAGTTGAATGTAAGCATAGGAGAATTGTGGAATGTGGATTGGCATTTCTTCTTGCAACATATATAACTTTACAATTTTGGTATTTTCCTATAAGGGCTTCTACTTACTTGTTAAATAGGTTACCAACCAAGACATTATATAGTATGTGTCCTTTTGAAGTTTTGTTTTTAAAGCCACCACACTATGCTCATCTCAAAGCTTTTGATTGTGATTTTTTTTTCCTTATATGAAAGCTTATAATAGCAATAAATTGGAGCCAAGACTTATTGTTTGTTTAGGGGGTACTATGCCAATCAAAAGGTGTATATTTGTCTTGATATACAAAGTGAAAAAATATTGTATAATAGGCATGTTAGCTTTCATAAGACTGTGTTTCCTTTTGCTTAATAGTTCTTGCTTGCTAGCACCTTACCTATCACTTTTTCTGTTGTGATTTCTACTCTTATAAGTGTGCTTCAAGCTAGTGACTTTTTGTCTCAATTGTTACCATCATAGTCTAGTTCATAGATTGTCACCTTATTTGGTGCTATGTCTAGCTCTATTGTTTCTGTTTTACCTAAGCTTTCTATGTCTGAGCCTAGTACTAGTTTTTCTTCTAATGCTTCTCTCTTGCCTATTTCATCTCAATCTTCATATGTTTCTATACCACAACATGTATCTCATTATTATTTAAGTGCATATGAGTTTTCTTAGTATGCTCATGGTAATGAATTGGTGGTTTTTTCCTCACTAATGGATTTTCTTGATGAGGTTCCACCTTCTTCGTCTAATACTTTTCATATTTTTGTCCAACTTCTTGATTTGTCTAGTGCTCTTTCTATTCCTTGTAATACACATACCATGGTTGATCGCCACCACAAAATGTGTGCAATGAATATGTAAGCATACGTATCGCAACAAGTAATATAATGATAAGAAAAGATCGTTCCTACAGAGATTATTTTATTATAAACTAATTTTTTAAAATTAAAAAATAAAAATCAATTTTTTTTGTGTTTTTATATTTTAAGGAAAGAAAATTAAAATAACTAAAAGTAACTAACACAATTAATTCAATCAAATTTGGTAACTAAAAAGATATATGAGAAAATATCTAGGAATACTTAATCTCCCAATTTTCTAAACATGCAAATCATTAAAATTCACCTAATATAATTATCAATTAATTACATGATTAATTGAATCTAACCTATCGTTTATTCCTCTCTCAAGTAAACTACATATCATATAGTAATTAATTTAATCACACTCTCATGTCAATTAAATTTCATACTACTCATTAAGTTCATCAATTATGAATCACATACATAAGAATCATACATCTCTGCCTAGAAACTATGCATGTTATGTAATCAAAACAAACAATTAAATAATTCTCTCAAATCTATTTAATTGCCTTTATAGATAAATTGTTGGCCAAGCAATTAATAGCCTATAAATCAGATTAAGTAATATAATTAAATTATAATTATAACTGGGCTAAAATATTAAATCATCACATGGTGAAAATTGGGTTCACAAGATCCCTAGATTAATAAATTAACTACACATAATTATGTTCATAAAGCTCATATTTTTCATAAGAAGACACAAAAATTGATGAAAAAAATAGTAGAAGAAGAAATACAATCAATCTCTTGAATTGTAGAATTAATATCCTCTTGAATCTCCACCAAAATTGTGTCCCCTCTTGAATTGTTTTGTATTTTTCTCTCTTTTTAGCTCCAAAAATTGACCACAATTATGCTAATTGAGGCCACTTAGGGTTTATAGGGTGATTAGGGGCTTAAATTTTGCTCAGGTGTGATCTGTACCGTCAAATTAGCTTCAGATCAAGGGCTACAATCAAAACAAGCAAAAATTGACAATGCCAGCCAATCACAGCGAGACACGTGGTAGGAGAAATTCATTGGGAAAATCAGGGAGAGACGTGTGGCAAGGGAGACCTGTCAAAGTCAACACTCACTGAGTCAGTGACACGAGTGGAATGCGTAGAGTAATGGAATAGCAACACGTGGCAACGCTATTTGACCAAGCCCAAACTCGAATTGAATGACATGCTAACATGTGGCATACGTTTTGTCCTCCTCACACATGGCATAATGTGATTCATTCTCTATACTTACGTGGCATCCGCGTGGCTTGCCCAGTCAACTCCTCTACTTGCATGGCATGCCACATGGTAGCTCTTGATTGGTCCTACATTAAAAATTCATAAAAAATCCAAAAATATTCCAAAAATTACATTTTTACTCCTTTTTCAGTAAAAAGTTTTTATTTTAATATTTTTGACGCCAAAATACTATTTATTGAATAAAACAAGTAAATATTAAGTAAAAAAGTAAACTAATGACTTTATTTTCATAGAGTCATCACACCCTCAAACTTAAATATTTGCTTGTCCTCAAGTAAAGCCAAGTATAACTAAATAAAATAACTTGGGTAATATATTCATAAATATACTTCTATTAGTACATGCATACTTCACAAAAACTATCTCTCTAAAAAGTCATACAATCCTATGATATGGAGATTCACATATTCATCAATCAACATTCCATCAATACATGGATATGCAAGGTTTTTGAAAAATTGATTCGTGTGTGTGTGTTGCATATGATATCATCCAATGCACTCATGAAATCAACCTATATGAGCATGTTAATCAATTCAATCTTAGCACAAGTCTCATAAGTCCATTTTCACATCTCTCTCCACTAATATAAATATGCACTTAGTTCAAAATCGATAAGGACTTTACATGTTTGTAATGTAAGGCTTAAGTGAGGGTCGATAAATCAAGACATTTAGGCTCTTTTCACACCTTAATTTTTTTTCATCATGACTTTTTAATTGCAATTGAGCTTTTACTTGATATTTTAGTGCACCCTCTTCTGTCATTTTTTCGTATTCTTTTATTCCACATCTCTTTTCTGTATTTTTTATAACTTCATAACACCCCAAACTTATTTTCAATTCTATTTTCTTTTTCTTTAGAAGGATAATTGTGTTGGGAGTTTTTCTTTTTTTTTTTTTTTTTTTTTTTATAGGGTGCATTACATCTCACCTTACTCTATGGCATAACACATTATTGCATTTATTTTTCTTTTCATACAAGCTAAAGGTGCAAGGATAAAGTTAATGTTTATTAGATAGGCATAAAATGTGGCTTAAAGATATGAAAGGTTATTTGTTAAGCTCAAATAGGTGACTAAAGATATTAACAATGGTTAGCTTTAAAGGCTCAATCAATCCAAATAAGACCTAAATCATTTCTCTTGCTAAATACTACTTAGGATTTTGCCTCAAGGGATGATCAAATAGATTCTAAAACCTGGTAGATCTCATCAACTCGCATAACTCACTACAAATTTTCTCTCAATAAGAACACCAAAATCAATCATGAACATGTGCATAAAAATTCAAATCAATCCAATCAAAACTAGCAAGCATATCACATGATTAATGTAAATATCTTAAAAAATATGTTACATTACTTATCTTAACAAATATGCTACAAACAATTTTTATCAGAGTTCATATGTTTCATATCAAGCATGCATGCATTTAGTTTCCATATATTTATCATTTTCTACCTAAATCATGATTATAAACAACCTAAAAATTAAAAACAATTCCGTAAAAAATTAAAATGCATACTAAATACTAATGTAGAGAATGAAGTTCACTCCTCTAAACTTAAATAACACATTGTCCCCAATATGCACATACAAATATGAAAAGAAAAGAAAAGAAAACTCCCTTAATCATGGCATACCACATCTATCGTTGAAATGTTCATTCCTGTTGTGCCACTACTCTCCATATTTATTCACCTATAAAACAAAAATAATGAAAATATAAGTAAATTAATGTTGGGTTGCCTCCTAACCAGTGTCACGTTTAACGTCCTTGACTAGACGGTCATATCAAGTCCTAAGGCATATACTTTTGTGTCCATTTACATTTGTGTTTGCCTAGAAACAGTATGAGTCTTGATTTGTTCAATAATACTTTATGTTTTAGTTCACAAACACAGTGCTCAATTCTCTTGCCATATTTTTGTTTTCCTTTTGAAATTTTTGGCATTCTTATAAGCACTCCATCGTAACTCATACAATTTATGTATTTCTAAGAACTTTTTCATCTCTCTATTGAGTTCTTTCACTTCATACTAGATTGGGGATAAAGGGGTAAAAGTGTGGGATCTAAACTTGCACTACTACAAAAACGGATATTTAAGTCGATATGTAAAGTCAATTTTTGGAAAACACTGACTTATAATGACTTTAAAGTCGGTTTGGTGTAGAACCAACGCTATCCACGTAGAACATAGTGTCAGTTGACGTGTCAAATCGATGCTACACGTGGACATAGCATCGATTGACGTGATGAACCGACGCTACGCTATGTGGATAGCGTCAGTTGACACATAGAACCGACGCTACACACGTGGATAAATTCTTTTCTTTTCTTTCTTTCCACAGACAGAAACTATTCCAAGTGCTGCATAACTCTCAAAAACCCCAAACCTCCTTCACTTCTCCTCCACTCTTTCTCATTTTCTGGCCACCTACGACCACTACTTCCAACGCCGATTAGTGGGTTTTCTTCCTCTCTAACTAATCTTTTAGATCTCCTATTTTTTTGAGCAAAATACTTGAATTTTTTATACCCATTTCTCACTTACAAAACACCATTTTTTCTTCATTTCCTTCATTTTTGTCACTTCATTTACTCTTGTAAGTATTTCTATTAATTCTACGCACTTATTATTCATATTTTTTCTGTTATTATGTGTTATTATTTATGTGTATAATTTTTTGTATTATATATGTAGATTTATATTATAATATCAGGAGAAGAATATGATGATCTTGAATAACATAGAACAACACCGTGGTAATTTTTTTGCTATTAATTAAATTTTATTTTTCAATTATTTGTATTAATTAAAATATTTATTAAACAGATTTTTTTCTGCTATTATTTAGTGATTGAATACAGGTTTTAATTTAAGAATAATAGAAAATGAGTAAATTTTGTAAAAAAAAAAAAGTTTTAAGTCGGTTCACGCGGTGAACCAACTTTAAACGTAAATTCGGTTCATCGTGTAAACCGACTTTAAATTTTAAGTCATTTCATTTCAAGTCAGTTTTTAACCGACTTTAATACCCTTTTGTAGTAGTGTTGATGGCTTTTCAATTGATGATTTGAGCTTTGATTCTATCTCAAAATTCTCCAAAATTACCTTTGATACATAAATGAAAGATGCGTCCTCTAAAAAGTTCACACTGTCCACAATATCAACCTACCATACTTTCAAAGTTAAAACAAGTTGAGTTGTTTTCTGGTGAGTTTATGTCCTTGTTCATAGCATCACGTGTAACAGTCTTAAGTGTGGGCAACTCAACAAATTCTTTCAAGCTCTTCCCACAATCAGTAACATTTAACCTTAAACATTCATTAGCATTATCAATATCAGGGGGTTCAGATGCTTTAAAAACTTTAAACATTACTTGTTCATCTTGTACTCATTGTAATGAGTGCTTTTTCAATTGCTAAGAATGGACGACCAAGTATGATAGGAATTTCATGTTCCTCCTCTATATCTAGCACAATGAAGTCTGCCGAAAAGATGAATTTGTCTACTTTAACTAGCAAATCTTCTACCACACCCTGAGGTCTATTAATTGATCTATTTGCCATTTGTAATGTTACTGAAGTAGGTTTGGCTTTACCAACCCTCAATCTCTTGAAGACCGATAATGGCATGAGGTTAATGCTAGAACCCAAGTCACATAGAGTCTTGCCAAAATGAATGTTCCCAATAGTGCAAGGGATGTCAAAACTACCTAGATCTTTCAATTTTATGGTAGTTTTCTATCAAGGATGGCACTACAACCTTCAGTTAAGGTTATTGTTTAATGATCTCCAAACCTCCTTTTCTTTGATAGTATATCCTTCATGAATTTGGCATAAGATAACGTTTGTTCAAGTGCCTCTACAAATGGTATGTTTATGTGCAGCTTCTTAAAGACTTCCAAAAATTTTGAAAATTGCTTATCTGACTTTTGATTTTGCAGCCTTTGAGGAAAAGGAATAGTGGGTTGGTTGAAGTTTCTATTTTTTTTGTTGAATTATTTCCTTTCCCTTACTCTCTTTATCCAATAATTCCCTTTCATCCTTTTGAGTTTCATAGTCCTCCTTATCCTTTTTAGTCTCATAGTCCTCCTTATCCTTTTGAGTCTCATCTCCCTCTAGAGTTTTACCACTCCTCAAGGCTATAGCATTGCAATGGTCCTTCCCTTCTCTTCTTGGGTTTATAATTGTGTCACTAGGAAGGTTACCTTGAGGCTTTTGGCTTATGGCCTAGGCAAATTGCCCCATTTGGTTCTCCAAATTTTGAATTGAAACCTCTTAAGTGGACACTTTTGTATTTATGGATTGGATGAAGTCTTCCATCATCCCCATTAAGGCATTTGTATTGTCCTCAGTAGGTGGCTTCTTCTCCTAAGCTTGTGATTGATGTGGTTGTTGAAAACTAGGTGGTTGAAATGATTGAAAGTGAATTGATTACCACCTAGATTGTTGTTACTCCAAGAGACATTTGGATGTTGTCTCCATCCTGGGTTATAAGTGTTCGAGTATGGATTATTGTTTCGATTCACATTACCCACATAACAAATGAATTCAGGATTATTTGGACAATTATCAAACAAATGAGCTCCTCCACAAAACACATATGACACTCCTAAATCTTGGACCAAATTTAGACTCGCTAGCGAGTTTTGAGCCTTCAAAAAATTAACCAAAGATGAAACTTGAGCTGTAAGTATTGTGATATCATTTACCTCATGCATTCCGGCTACTCTTCTTGTGGTTGTCATTCTGTCCATTGGCCATTGATAATTATTGCTAGCCATTTTCTCAAGTAAATCATAAGCTTGATTGCTTGATTTGTCTAGCAAAGCTCCATTAGCATATGCATCAACAATAGTTCTTGTTTAAGCATTGAGAACATTGTAAAAAGCCTCCATTTGAAACCAATAAGGAATACTATGATGAGGACACTTCCTTAGTAATTCCTTGAATCTTTCTCATGCTTTATATAAAGATTCTCTTTTGTATTATTGGTAGGAAGTATTTCATCAAGAATTTCTCCACCAAACCATTCCAAGTTGAAATGGAATCAAATGGCAAAGAGTTTACCCAAGCTCGAGCATGGCCTCGCAAAGAGTAAGGGAATAATCTAAGCCTAAATTCATCCTCTGTCACACTATTGAACTTAAATGAATCTACAACTTCAATAAACAATATGAGATGAAGATGAGGATCCTCTGTTGATAATTCGTTGAATTGTCCAACTATTTGTAGCATTTGAAACATCACTGGCTTTAATTCAAACTAATTAGCTTACATGTTTGGCCTTATAATACTTGGATTTAGCCTTTCCAACGTAGGTATTGCATATTAATTTATAGCTTTATCTTTGTCATCCATCAAAAGCATTTGATTGTTCAAGTTTAGCTCATTATTGTTTATTTTAAATGGATTAGTCATTTTTTCCTCTTGGGTGACTTGTTGTTTTCTAATTGATCTCAAAGTACATTCAATTTCAAAATTTAAAGGTAAGATTTCTCCTTCACAAACTCTACTCATGCAATAGACTTAATTATGTTTCTACAATACTAACAGAGATGTCTAAATAAAAACTAAATAAAAATTAAAAAAATAAACAACTAAATAAATAAATTAAACAAAAATAAATAAATAAGTAAATAAGTAAATAAGTAACTAAGTAAAGAAATTAACTAAAATAATAAAATAAATAAGTCACTAAAAGAAGATAAGTAAATTAAAATTAAAATAAGAGTAAAGAAAATTAACCAAAATAAATAAAAAATATATATTAATTTATAATATTTATAATCCCCAGCAACGGTGTCAAAAACTTGATCGTCACACATGAAGTGTGTGCAATGAATACGCAAGTAAACGTATCCCAACAAGTAATATAATGATAAGAATCACAAAGATTATTTTATTATAAACTAATTTTTTTAAAACTAAAAAAATAAAAATCAATGTTTTTTATGAGAACTCAAAGAATTTAACTTATCTTACTCTCACAATGAGTTCACACAAATAAATAGTTGCATCTAAGCAATTCCCAGGCGACACACGGCTCACATACAAGCCACTCACAAACACTATTTCGAGTTCTCAATACTCATAAGCACGATTTTGCTTAAACAATCACGAATTACCAATATCGAACAACACTCAAGGTATTAGTAATTCAAAAACAAAAAAATGAGATGTCAATTTGACAGAGCTCCTCTAATTTTTTTGGATACCAAATAAGAAGAAATGGGGGTATTTATAGAACTTGGATTTGCCACCATGCCTACCACCTTACCAAACACCTTGGCAAGGATGGTGGTGAGCTTGGTGGTGAGGTACTAAAAAGTCACATTTTTTTGTCCCAAAAATTCCCAAGTACTTTCCATAAATACCCACACCCGAAATGAACCGAAAACACAAGTGACAATGTCGACGAGCAAGCACAGCATGCATACTATGAAAACAAACCTGATGGTGTGTGTAAACATTCTTGCATGCAAGGTGTACCTAATTATGTACATATGTATATTATTGATTCACAATAACCAACCCTACATAGAGGAAGACAGATACAATAAGTAAAATAAATAAACACCGTGTTTTGTACATGAGAAACCAATACATAGGTACTATTACAACATGACTTACATTTCCCCCTTTGGCACAACTAAATAAATATTCTTATCAAACATGAGATGATCATGAAGATGTTATAAAGTTTTTTATTCCCATGAACAACACAATGATGAACACTAAAATATAAAATATAAAATAAATAAAAAACCTTCTCCAAGTGCATCAATCTTGAGTGATCTATCCAACTTCATAAATCAACTAATCCAACCCTCTATCACAAGGAACTCAACATCACTACACATAATATATTTGAAGCACCAAGACTGCATTCTACACCTATAACCTGTACATATGAAACAAACACATACCTCATGAAAAAATAGTGTGTACTCAATCCAAATACTATCATTTAACCCTACACAAGTACATAAGTACATATCGATAGTCTATCCAACTATTATTGTGTTATCCCTACACAAGTACGCACCGATAGTCTAAGCACAGTTAATATGTTGTATAAAAAAACACTAGCTATATGCAACACAAATATGCAAACTACACAATCTACATGCAACCCAAATATGAAAACTTCCTCTGAACATATGCGACACTCCTCCTAAGTGTATCTCCCTCTAAGTATATGCATATATAATAATCATAAGGCAATGATGTAATGCAGACTACACTCACCACCACATGCAATAAACAAACATAATGTATAAACAAACACAAGTTATGGACACTTCTCCCTATTTTTGACATGAAAAGTCAAAGTAAGCACACACAGAGTATGCAATGTACCACACCCCTTTATAAAGAAGATAAGTCAAACAGAATTGCAGCAATCTTAACACCCATACAACATAGTAGATAGGATTAATGCAAACACAAAAAGAAGCAACATATGCAGTCAAGCGAGAAATACAAAGAATAACATAGAGACAATAGTAAGGTAAAAGCATGTAACAAACAACAACCTGAATGCATAGACAAGTCAAGAGTAGTGCAAACAAAAAAATCTCCTTAATGTGATACATAGCATAGATGTTGACAAGAAGTCTAACTATCTTCCTAGTTGGCACACTCCAAGTGACTTAATAATTTTTCCCTAAACATCAATGCCACTCAATTGCGTCAATGAATTCCAAAGAAGGAGTTGACTAGGAGTCCAACTATCTTCCAAGTTGACACACTCCAAGTCTACCAATGAAAAAATATGTCTTGCGTTTAAATGATAAATAGTATGCTATCAACTACAAGCAATAAAATGCAATAACTTAATACAATAGGGATGCATGTAAACACATAGAAAGACACGTGAAATAAGAGATTGTAAATAATGCATACGACAAGTCATCCTAACAGTGTTATTTATGCATGATTCATACAAAGTGATGTAAAGAAGAATAAAGCATCACAAGAACACAACAACATAATATAAATTCATAAATAGAAGAAATAAATAGGATGCCAAAAAATACAATACTTCCTCTAACACCGTGTAAATGACACATACCTCTTCCCCTAAATGTATTTATGTGAGGCAATAAACATGTAATGCATCATATTCTCAAAACTCCTCTAAAATAGAAGCATATACACAAAGTAGAACAAGTCAAAGATAATGAGGCAAGGAAACTAAGTATATTCAATGAACTAGAGGGTCAATAGAGATTAATCAATACATGTATCATGAATTTCCACATGTTCATCAATCCAATATGCATTCACGCAAGAGTATTGATAACTGTATTTTATACAGTTATTTTCACCTATTTTATTAATTATAATTGCTATGTTCTCTCTATTTTTAGTTAATTTTAGTTTAATAAATTAGTATTTTCTATTTTTTAAATATTTTAAGAAAATTAAATAATTTGTATCGAAAATGTCCTTAATGACAAATTTGTGTCCAAAAATATAATTTCAAATAAAAGAGTGATTAATTGCAATTTATAAAAGTTTAAAATTTAATTTAAATTACCAAAAGGGCTATATTGCAATTAAACAAAGTTGAAAATGTAATTTGAAATATATTTGTGGGTCAAAATACAATTAAGAAAATTGAATTTTCTGCGCAGGAAAAGAATGACACTCGCACCAATCACGACGCTCATCATCCACCGTTCGATCATCCAATCAACGGCCCAGATTTGGCGAGTGCATTCCAGACGAGACAAAATCGCGTGCACGGTATATTTCTCACACGGCTCGGCATTCCCGTGGGGCCCACCTACCGCGTAGGCCGGCGTGTAGAGTGGGACCCACATGTCAGCTGCGTAGAATTTCCCCCGAGACGCATCACTGACCGTTGGATCAGATGAACGGTCCAGATTGAAGCGCGTGGAACCAAGCTGTCGCGCACCGAACCGTTTGTCTAAAAATCGTGTGCGACGTGGTTCATCCAAGCGGCGTGTACCCTCAAGGTTTACTGAATAAGAAGAAGCCACATGTCTACTTTATTTTTAAGCCAATAATATTATGACACGTGGCATGTTACAATATGCGCGACCGCACTAGATCACACCCGTGTTGTAGCCGTTGTCTCCCGTGTGACAACCCATCGTGCGCCCATTTCCCACGACGAATGAAATGTTGCCACGTGTCCCACTATTTATTTCAGCGAATCCGATCGCGACATGTGGCAGCGTGGAAGGAAAATAAAAACAGAAACGCGTAGCAACTCCACTCACAGTTTAAACGCGTTTTCGATACATTTTTGTCCCCCACTCGTAATTTTAAATTATTTTCTCCATCATTATTTGTCTCCCCGCGTGTATAAAAATATATATTTTTAAATATATATTTTTTTTAGAAATTTTGTGTTATAAATAGGAGATAAGATGATAGAGTTAAGAAGTTTTTTTTGGAGTAGTGTTTTTTTAGTTTTAGTTTTCGAAAGTTTTAGTTTTTTGGAGAGTTTAGAGTTTGTAATTTTTAGTAGTGTTTGTGTGTTGGCTGTGGAACACGCAGAAGCCATTTTTGGCTTTTGTTGTGTTCTGCGTGTGCCAAATATTTTCATATTAGATGTTTTAATTTTTCTTTCTGCTTCTTCTAATTTTCTGTAGTTGTTGTAATTTTTATTTTTAATTTATGAAGTAATTTAATTTTTCTAGGGTTGCATTTGATCTAAATTTATGAAGCTTTGATTTTAATTATTTTTGATAGATTTATAAGACGTTCGATTTGTTCGTTCTATTTTGTGCTTAATGCTTTTTGATTATTTACGAATCTTATCAAAACAATCTGTGGCACATAAATAAACTTGGAAGAGGCATTTGTGTGTATATTGCTCGTAAATAGAATGACATGTATGATGAAGGATAGGAAGATACCCTAATTGTATGTGTGGCCAATTGAAAACTTAGAACTTAACGAATCTTATTAAATTTAATTCTCATAGAGATATAGTGAATTAATTTAACGAGATGTATGAATAAAAATAGATGTTTTCGGTTGACAAATTAAATGTACTAAAAAAATATAAATCAAAAGAAAATAACATGATTTAAGTGGATTAGTTTGGTGAAAAATTGCAATCCTAGATTTCTTTTATTTTCTTATGTTACTTTTTTCTTAATCAACGATTATTTTGAATAAAATTAGAAAGAAATAATTTTAGTACTCAACAAACTATAGTAACAAATCTCCGTGGGATCGATCTTTACTTACAAATTTTATTACTTGTGACCGTGTATACTTGCACGTTTTTGTGTGTTGTAAAACACACAACAAGTATGACTAAAATTTTGATAACATGCTCTATGTGTGTTATACTAAACTTGCTTACTCTATATGCCATCTTGATATGCTTATATGAACCAAAAAAATAGAAATATAAACTCAAAATTTAACAAACATCATAAGTCTACATTTAGCCTCTCTCTCTCTACTAAAGTAAGTACAAGCTCAAAATAAATCAATAGGTCTTTCAAAGCTTATAAAGATAGGCTAAGGTTTCTATAGAAGAGAAGAAAACTTTAAGCATAAGCACAACTTTAGATGATCAAAACTTACAACCAAAAGAAGTAAACCTTAAAACAAAGGTTCTTTTATTTTATGTCTCAAAATTTAAACATTCACAATTTTCCCAAACATGGTATCCTTTTCATTTACAACTTAGCATTCATTCACTAAAATCCCTCCTCTTCTTTTACTTTTTCTTCCTCTTTCCTTTTTAATTTCTTTTCTTTATTTTCCTTCTTTTCTTTTTCTTTTTCAAGTAATACAAACAATCCCCAAGGTAGAAAAGTTTAATAAATCAAAATTAAAATCAACTTAGGGTGTGCTAGGTAAGTGGAAATAATCATTTCGACTAAGCCAGTATTTAAGTGCAAAGAAATGAAGGGATAATGTAAAGGCTCAAGAGGGAGACTGAGGATAATAAAACATTGGTGGAAAAAAGGATCAAACAATTCAAAGATGGCCTAAATTCTCTCTCTATCCAAGTAGCACGAAGGATTTCACCTCGAGAGACACTAAAAGTGGATTCTAGAGCTTGTTAGAGACATACAAATTGCCAACACATGAAATCCATACAATCTTCTAAAAATATCCATACAAATTCACAGAGTTATAGCATGTGCAAGAAAAAGTTCATTTGAAATAAAATACAAATATTTATCCATACATACATTCAATGAACACACATATCAACACAACCATATTTCAATTAAAATCAAAAGCATGTCAATCATATATCATCAATAATCCTTCTAAAATTCATTTTACATGCAAAAAGGATAGTAGGATAGAAAAACATGCAAAACTATTTTGGGAAGAGAGAGAAAGAGTGTATCAAAAAGTCAAATAAACAAGCGAGATAACAATGATGGCCTCAAAGGAGATCATAGGCCAAAAAGGCAAGGATTTGTGTCAAGAGAAATTATCACCACATACCATACATTGTTGTCTCGGGAGAGAGAAAAGATAACAAATTATACAAAGTTGCCTAAAAAGATATCATCGACAACACTTACATCATTACTAGTTAAGAAAAGGAAGAATTAATAAGTAATGAGAAACACAAGTAACACCCTTAAGAGACATAATAAACAAGGGATGCTATAAAAACATCTAAGCACATGAGAAAGGCTCAAGTTCCAACACAAAAACAAGAGACATGCTTAGAAAGGGTCAACACCCCAAACACTAGTAATGCTAACTAAACACACAAGTCTAGTCACAATAATGCATGTAGGTCAAGAGTATTAAAAACAAGTAAATAATCTATATGACATACAAATGCACATAAAAAAACCCAAACAAGCATAGTATAAATAAATACTCATGTACCCAAACTCTTAACACACCTCAGAATTCTCCAAATAGACATCTAAAGCACAAGAAAAGGAATTGTAGGCAAAAGATGAATAATAATTAGTAGGAGACATACAGAGAACTAACACCCAATATACTAGGTATAAGAGAGAAAAACCTAGTAAAACATAAGAGGCACATTCTACATAAATGAAAATATTGTAAGAAGAAAGATCATAATACTTTGACACTACATGCTGACAAACATGTGACATGATGCTCATGTAAATAGCCATAGAAAAAGTAAGCAATTTTCAAGGTAAAGGCATAAAAAGAGCATGTCAAAGCAACTAGCATGAGAGAATACTAGTAAAGGATCAAATAGTCTTGGATAGCAACAAGTAAAGAAATTAGCCTACTATGCACAACAAAGAAGCAAAGAGAGAAAGAGATTTTCATGAACAAGTAAATAGGGAACATACTGACAACAAAAGTTCATTGAGATAAACAACCTCACAGACCAACAATAGCCCACACCACTGGCGACACAGGGCACAAATATACAAGATGTGTCTATATGTAGATAAATCACTAGGATCGAGCAACCAGATAGTTAAGCCTAAACAAAGGTGATCCATCCTAATACCAAATGAAGATTCTCATATGTAGGGACAATTACATGAAGGCCAATTGTCCCTCTAACTCAAATAAGTAACCATGACCTACATAAAGGGTAAAAATGCCAACCCATAGAATCTTTTCATAAGCTCTTTATCAATTCAGCCAAGCATGCCTCACAATGTGAATTAAGCAATGAACAGAGTAGAAGTACAAAACAATGTGCTCAACTCAACACAACAAAAAACAACTAGTAGATACAACAATAACAATTTGCATAATACACATTAGTAATGGTGTGCCTTACATGCTCTTGTCTAAACTAGCAATATGCATACATGATAAATAGTACATAGCTTGTGATACACGCATACATATCGAAAAGCTAAAAGGATTTTCAATCAGTTCAAGACCTCATATGTCAAAACATATTTGGTAATTGATGATTGTACTTTCACAGCATACAATCAAACATACATAGCAAACCCTAATAAAGAGTCCAACATATGGCACACTTCTAGGGTAATGAGATACATAATCTTTACAAAATCACACCAAGCTTGTATACATATAAAAGATAGATTGTACTAACACACAATCTAAACATGCATATCTACTAAGGATTCCAAGATCCAATAAACAAATAGGTTAAAGAGATGCTGACTCCTTAAGGACTTAACCCAACCTTACAAACAATGGAGATAAAAACACCTGATAGATAATTACACCTATAATATGAATAAACACATACAGGTAGTATAATAAAGCATAAAATATAGAGTTTAGTATACAGAAAGTAGTTGATAAATATTAAAAGCTTTTTAATCAAAATTTAGTGTGTAAAGACATACACTATTTAAACTCTAATTGTACCATCCATATATTCAAGCATGCATAACTCCAGATATAATGAGGTAAATTCATATATAAGCCCTATCTATGTGGTAACATCCTCGGTTTCTTAAGGAAACCACTTAGTAGCAAACAATCAACTAAACAATAAATTAGTTACAACTCTGAAAGAAGTAAAAACCATTATTATCTCTATCAGCCTGGATCTCTTTCCGAACTACCTATTGCTACTCTTGCATGCTACTTTCACAACGACCTGGTTTGACACACAAATGTGGCTATCCTCTAAAGCCAATACTACCCAATATGGTGTGATAAATAACTACTCCCAATCTTAAGGACCACCCTAAAACCTAAACAACCTATTACTTATTGCACACAACAAGAGATATGACAACTCAATGCATTTAACTTCAGCTCACTCTTAAAATAAGATTGTCACAAATAAACAGTTACATCCAAGCAATTGTCAATCGACGCATAGTTCACATACTACCTACCTACAAACACCGTCTTAAGTACTTAACAATTACAAGCATGATTTTTCTCACACAATCATGAATCACTGATACTGAACAACATTCAAGGTATTAGTGATAAAAAATAGATGTCAATTTGATAGAACTTCACTACATTTTCTCGATACCAAATAAGAAGAAATAGGGGGTATTTATAGAACTCAGATTTTCCACCTCGCCAAGGATGGTGGCAAGGTGCTAAAAACTCACATTTTTTATTCCAAAAATTATCAAGTACTTTCCATAAATAATCATACCAAAAATGAACCAAAAAAACAAATGACAATGTCAACAAGCGAGTGCACCATACACACTATGAAAACCAAATCCATGGTGTGCGTAAACATGCTTATGTACAAAGTGTACCTAACTATGTGCATATGTGTATTACTAATCCATAGTAACCAACCTTACATAGAGGAAGATATATACACTAAGTAAAATAAATATACACCATATTATGTACAACAACGAGACTTACAAGTAGATTCCATGTAATATCTCACATTGACCAGACCTAACATCTCATTTTCAATGAATAAATTATGCAATTTATGGAAACTCCAATTGAAAGTCATTAGCTTACCCTCCAATGTCTTCTTATATATCTCAAGAGCACCATCTTTTTAGGCTTAACATTTACTAAACCAGAGGGAATGGACTTGGTGGTGTACTATGATACGAAACATGCTAGTTATCTTGATGATAGGCATAGCACAAGTGTCTTTTGTATGTTTTTTGGAGGCTATTTAGTGTTTTGGTAATCGTCTAAACAGAAGGTAGTATCAAGACGTTGCCCTGAATGTGAATATCGTGACATGGCTATTGCACTCAGTGAGTTAATTTGGTTGCATTTATTACTTGTTGATTTATTATGGGGTGTGTTGTTCCTTTTTTGCTAACTAATAATATAAGTGCAAAAGCACTTGCTCACAACCATATCTTTCATGCCATGGTCGGGCAATCAAGATGGATTATCATTTTATTTGAGATAGATTCATTCAAGGTCAGCTTGTGTTTGATTATATACCCTCTACTAATTAGGTGGTTGGTGCTCTCACTAAGCTATTTCCTTGTGGTAGTTTTGATCTCTTAGGCCCAAATTGTTGGTGTTTCCTCCACCATCAATTTAATGAGGAAGGAGAAGAAGGATGAGGAAGAGGGAGAAGGGAGGGTGGGGGTGGCTTTGGAGATTGAGAATTCATGTATGCTAGCATGTGCTAATGTGTAGTGTAGTATAGTGTAGTATACCATTGACATAGTTATAGCTAGTTTTGTATATCCATGTACGCCTTACATGTAACATCTTGCTTTCATTATTAACCGAACCCGAACCTTGAGGTTTCTTCTTCTTCTTCTTCTTCTTCTTCTTCTTCTTCAAACGAACCCGAACCTTGAGGTTCTTGAAACTATTTACAACTAAGATGATAAGTGACGTGGCCAAAATCCAATTTTGCAAAACCACAAAATATTCTATTCACTCAACAATTTTGTGTTATGAAAATTGCTTCTTGTTAAAAAAATAAATAAATACACACTCTCAAAGAGTGCAGAGTTTTCTCTAAATTAATTCTCTTCTTCTTCTTCTTCTTCTTCTTCTTCTTCTTCTTGAAACGAACCCGAACCTTGAGGTTCTTGAAACTATTTACAACTAAGATTATTAGTGACGTGGCCAATGGTTTTTCCCAAAATCCAATTTTGCAAAACCAATAAAATTTTCACAAAATATTCTATTCACTCAACAATTTTGTGTTATGAAAATTGCTTCTTGTTAAAAAAATAAATAAATACACACTCTCAAAGAGTGTAGAGTTTTCTCTAAATTAATTCATGTGTGTAGAGGCGCAACGCACCTATGTTATATATATATATATATATTGAAAGCAAATGTATAGAGTGTGATATAATTTCCCAAATAGCTTAGCATCAAGATATTAGACGGATATATAGTGAAGTATGTGAAGGAAAGAAAAACATAAACTTAAGCTTTTAATGGATGAGCATTTGAAAATTGTATGTAATAATATATGCTCCGAACGATTAAAGACATGAGTTCAAATCTCATTTGATGTAAATAAATGTACGAGCGTGTAATATATTATTTCAAAAAATATGTACGAAGAATTAATATAAGTAATTTAAATTAGTTGAAGATGTGGGTTCATATCTCATTTAATGTAAATAAATGTGAGTTTGTAGTATATTATTTAGAAAAATATGGATGAAGAATTAATAAAGTCATTTAAATTAGTTGACATTTGTAATAGTTACGAAAGAAATTATATATATAATTTATTGTTAATTTTTGTTTTTTTATTAACGATTTAGTAACATTTTATAAATTTAATGGTTTAAAAATAATAAGAATAAGTTTGATGATATTTTTGTAACAATTGTAATTTAATTATATGAAAATAACGTATCAAAATTAAAAGATATTTTTGTAATATATCTCAAAATTTGACTATTGAAAAATATTAGAGTTTAATCCATGTACTACGTACTATAATAATAATAAATCAATGTCTAATTTAATTGTTTTGAATTCATATGAGCAAATAATAGAAGGCTTTTTCTCTTCTAGTTAAACTGTGAAATAATAGAAGAATTTTGAAAAATAATAAGCTTTGTTAATTTTAAATGTAATTATTTATGTACTCACTAATGATATCAATGTATTATATATAGTAAGAATGTTGATATTGTTATAGCATAAATTATTATTGATATAAAATAATTTATTAGTAATAATTATTTTTAATGAAAATATGGGTTAGGTATAATATAATTAACTCCTACACCTTCATTGCAACTTAAAAAATAATTATACAATATCATTACACGCCATTGATTAACAGAAAATTAGACTACTGTAATAATAGACTTATATATGAAACGATTCAAACGACCAATCACATCAATAAAACATGAAATTAGAACCCAGAAAAATCAAAGACTGGTAAGAACAGTCACAATTAATGACCTAAGAGACCCACTGTCATTTTCTATTGCGTCACAAATTAGACACGTCTTGCTTGTTTGTTGTGTTTTTGTTATAACTCGATTTTATAATTAAAATTTCTTACGAATGGATGTCAAGTTTAATTATACTGTAACTTGTTTGATTCAAATTAAGTTTTATTTTTAATTTTTTTCAATACAATGTAAATATTTTTTTATACACAT
Source organism: Hippophae gyantsensis (assembly GCA_030763125.1). Classification (NCBI taxonomy): domain Eukaryota; kingdom Viridiplantae; phylum Streptophyta; class Magnoliopsida; order Rosales; family Elaeagnaceae; genus Hippophae; species Hippophae gyantsensis. The sequence goes on along the minus strand of CM061037.1, from coordinate 32,810,174 downwards.
TTAATATATATATATATATATTAAGAGTATAAATGATCCATTAATTATGATTAAATTAAATAAAAATTTATTAATTTTTGGGTGTGTAATACAAATCCACTAATTGAAAAATGTACCAACAGTCTAAAATTTTAAAAAAATATATTATAAAAAACACGATAACACAAATATGTATATTTTTTGAGTTATTATATATTCTTAAATCAAATTTTATATGTTTAAATTTATCCAAATTCATATTTTTTGAGTTACAATTGATTTAAGAAATACATAAATTTTCAAAAAAATATTCATATATATATTTACATGTTCTATTTATTATATTTTTTAGAGTTTTGAACTTTTGATATACATTTTGATAATTAATAGATTTATATTATCCCACTCAAAAATTAATGGATTTGTATATTTTAACTTTAATTAATAGATTATTATTATCCTTTTTATTTTATGAAAAAAAATTAAAATTTAAAATAAAACTAATTGAACAATATATTTCTTATAAAAATTTTGGGATCTAATTTTATAAGATTCCTACATTAGTAGAAAAGCTAAAAGAATGGTACGTAATACTTAATAACTATGGAAGGTAACCAAATGAATGAATTAAGGAAAAGCCTAAATATGTTAGAGGTCTAGCAAAAATATAAATAAAATAAAGCTAGTCTTATGACTCTTATCCAAATTAATAAAATATAGAGCATAATCAATTGACTTGGTTGGAAAAAGTTGAATAGGTTAAAGTCAAAGAAGCAACTTATTTTAATTGGTGAATGAATTTTCACTTCGTTTATATATATATATATATATTCATCAATGCATTTGCTGTCAAATAGTTGTGTTCTTATAAAGTAATTAAAGGTCCAAAGCACACAAACGTACCATTTGAAGAGAGAAAGAAACTGGAATTTGGTCCTCATGGTAGGCCAACCTCTCTTTCTCTCTCATTTTTAATTTTAATCGTTATATGTATATGTGTGTAATTTTGGACTACTTGGTTTGAAAAACCCTTATCTCTTAGTCTGCTTTTGACATGGTGTTAAGGAATACAGCTGAAAGCCACCAGCATCTTCTCGAGGCATTTTTTGCTTTGGATGCCTAGAAACTAAAATTCATTTACGTGGGTAGTGGTACTTCTAGAATCTAAGTTAATTAGAGAGAAAAATACTGGTAACTTTTTTTATTTTATTTTTTTCATATCTATTTTTAACAAAATATTTTAATAAATTATTTATTTGAGTTCACGTTGAATATATATTTTTACTTTATTTAATTTTTTCTTTGATTTAATAATTAACTATTAAATTTAATTTTTTAAAATATAATAGCACTTAATTCATTCATGTATTTTTAAAAATTCTATACAAATTAGTAAATTGACCTAACTATTATTGAATTTTAAAATTAATTAATATGTAGTAGTTATTTTTTGCAAAAAAAAATCTTGTTAAGTGGTACGGCATGAACACACCGATTCATCAATTGTAAAATGTATATTTATTCTAAACTAGTAGAGAAGGTATATATCGCTTACAAGTTCGACATTAAAATATATGACCTAAACTTCGAATCATACATCTCACTGACCAACTATTAGGGCTGTTTCATAATAGATAACTAATATGTAATAGTTGAAAGTAAACTAATATATGTATATATATATATTTTGCAAAAATCAAATGATTTTTAAGTGTGACAAAATCTTTAATTAATCGCATGCATGATATGTTCGAAAATTTGTTTAACAAATAAATATCCTTTTAATACGACCCAAACAAACACTCTCATCATAACAGCTGGCTCGAAAATAAGGTTTATATCATTAAGTCATACTCATTAAAAACAAATAATTTTCAAGTAGTAAGTATATTGTGATCGCTGGATAATACCTTATCAGCTTATTCACTAAATAATTAATATATAGTTTCTCACCGTAATTAGTATGCTGTTAATATTTTGAAGGTGATCAGGAATTGAAAATCCTTAAGAGTACGGTGAATATTGCTTACTTGATAGCTCACTGCACTTTGTACGTGTTGAAAATTTGGGCTTTGAGTACAAGTGTGTGGAATATTGTATTGTATTAAAAAAAATTCAAGTTATAACCATCTTTATGTAAAAAAATATGTATAAATTTAAAATATATACTAATATTGTTAGAATTATTTTTATTATTATTATCACAATAATTAAATTTTATTGCTTTTAAATTATTTATTGGAATTGATTTTTGTTAAATATATGATTCTATTTATGAAACATCAGCGGCAATTACTCCTAGCAGCGATCATCATCATCAACATCACCATTGCTGCTGATTTATATCCTTGTCCTTTTACTGTTTTTGTGCCGTGGAATAATATCCAACTTCCTTCTTGAATTGTTGAGGAACCAACACAGAACACAGATTGGGCTATTTGATCAGGTTGATTTCGCATATAATCAATTGTGTTTGATTGTTGGAGCAGCAAAGGTTTTTATGCCGTCGAATAACCAATATCTACAATTAGTGCTTTTGACATGGTGAAGCTCGTGTTTGGTGGTTACTCATCAGCAGCCATTTGATCAAATTAATCATCAGCGGCAATATTGAAAGCATATTATGGTATTGTTGTTCCTTTTTATTGTTTTTACTTCAGTTTTATTATTTTCGGCAGGTCTTGTGGTCATGAAGATTTGTTCAGACTCGCTGCTTATGTGCATGCACAAAAATAGCCTCCAAAGATCTATGCCTAATGTCACGACCTTAAATCTCTAGTAATGATCATGCGGCACTTAGTACGGTCCGTTGCACTAAGCCTGCTTTTGAATCCGAATGAAACTCCAAAGAGAATAAAAATAGATTTTGTAAAGAATGTTTTGTATTACTCTAAAGAGAATTTATGTTACAAGATGCTAAGAATTTTCAAGGATTTCCAAAGATGCTAGGATTTCCCAAGATGAATACAAATGAAGACCAATGGGTCTATTTATAGTGTGGCTCTAAGCTTAAGGCTATATCACCACTTTCTAGATTCTTCTAGGTCTAGAATATACAAGAGTGTTCTTGTTTTATCTACAATATGCCACAAGGTTCTAAGACCTTCTAGCCAACTCTAGAGTCTCCTAGGAGTGTCTAGTTCCTTCATGCACGTTCTAGGATGTTCTGTAAGCTTCTAGAGGCTTCTACATCCTTCATGAACCATCTGGCACGTTCTAGCACCTTCCAGCGTGCTCTAGAACATTCTAGGGTCTTCAAGGCTTGAGTTGAGTCCATCCAACTCTAGCTTATTCTAGACATCTCTAGGCCACTCTAGAACTTCCCGTGTAGAAAAGTCTAGATCCTTTAGGCAAGCACCATTTATTTGGATTTTTAGGGACATTTGAGCGGGACGTAACACACTCCCCCACTTAAGTTCACGACGCCCTCGTCGCGCCTTCAAGTTTGAACCTCTCTATGTCGTCTTTGAATTTCCACAAAGAATCTTCAAGTTCGCAGCTTGTCTCTACATCCGGGGCATTCTTCCATTTGACCAAGTATTCCCGATAACTTGGTACGCCCCTACGCCGGATTAGGCGATCTGCCAAGATTGAGCCTACTTCTTTGTCAAAGGAGGTTACTACGCCCTCGTGGATTCTCCTCGACTTATATCTTTCTTGTCTCCATGATAAGGTTTTAGCATGCTTACATGAAAAATAGGATATATTTTAAGCTTCGGAGGGAGTTATAGCTTGTAGGACACCTTACCAACTTGCTTGAGGACTGAAAATGGTCCTTCATACTTGCGTACTAACCCTTTATGAACCTTTCATAGAGATTTGAATTTTTAACAAGGACCAAATCTTCTTCCTAAAATTCCACCATCCTCCTCTTCTTGTCAGCCAATTTCTTCATATTTTTAGAGGTCTTGTTCAAATAGGCTCGGGCTAACTCAGCTTGTTCGTGCCACGCCTTGGCAAATTTGAAGGCAGCAGGACTCTTCCCTTCATAACTCGTGGCCAAAGCATGAGGAGTCATGGGTTGCTGCCCCATGACGATCTCGAAAGGACTCTTCGCAGTGGACTCGCTCCTCTGTAAATTATAAGAAAATTGGGCTACATCTAGGAACTTAGCCCAATCATGTTGATTGGCACTAACAAAATGCCTAAGATAAATCTCCAGTAAAGCGTTGGCACTTTCTGTTTGTCCATCACTTTGGGGATGAAAGCTTGTAGAGAAGTTCAAGTCTGATCCCAAGAACTTGAACAATTCCGTCCAAAATTTCCCGGTGAATCATGGGTCGCGATCACTCACGATATTGGATGGAATCCCCCAATACTTCACGACATGTTTGAGGAACAACCGTGCCGTCTCATCCACCGTGCACTCCGCTAAGGCAGGTATGAATGTTGCATAATTGCTGAAGCGATCAATAACTGCTATGATGTTGCCAAAGCCCTCTGATTTTGGCAGGCAAGTGATGAAATCCATTGAGACACTCTCTCATGGTCTCTCTGGAATAGGCAGCGGCTCTAGCAAACCTCTGGGTGCATGTTGCTCTATCTTATCCTGTTGGCATACAAGACAAGTCCTCACGTAGGCTTCAACATCATCCCATAGTTGAGGCCAGTAGTAGATTGACTTGATCAAAGCAAGGGTGCGCCTCATTCTTGGGTATCCAGCCCATAGCGAATCGTGACATTCCTTGATAAGCTCTTTCCTTAAGCTCCCCCATTTTGGCACAAAGATGTGATTCTGCTTGGCGTAGAGTAGTCCGTCACTCAGCCAAAATCGCCTTGTCTTTCCTTCCTTGATGAGGGCAAGGAGGTTTTGAGTTAGGGCATCATGTTCCAACCCTTTTTTATCCTTTCCAGTAAAGGACTACTTGGCCTAATCAAGGCTGTTAACTCTGCCTTTCGACTTAGCGCATCAACCATCACACTTCCGTTGCACGACTTTGATTTTTCCACCTGATAAGGGCTCGATGTTGGTAGTCTTGTGTCAACATCCAACTCAATTTTATGGTCTACCTCCCTCATTGGAGGCAACCGTTTGAGCAATGCCTTTGGCATCACATCATGGGACTTATCTAAGACAACTTGCCCTTCCGTCGACAAGCTTGGCTTTGGTGATGCTTCCATGTCGTTGTATTCCTTTGAGATGGCCAAATAACTTTCGTCGTCCCTCTTCAATCCCTTCTTGAATTGAAGTACTGAGAGAGATTGGATAGTAGGTCTGGTGGTCCTCTCTGTCGGCACCACACAAGCCTTTGTTCCATCCATGATGCACATGGAGTTTGAGCATGGCACTAGGAAAGCTCTAACCTGGTCCAAGAACTTCATGCCGAATACCACTGAGAAGTCATCCATAGGCGCCACTGATAAGTCCATTTGGCCAATCCAAGCACCAAGACTGACCTTAACTCCACGAGCAACTCCTTGCAAAGGTAGTACTACCGAGTTAACTGCTTTGAGTGACCCTCCTCCATTGACAACCTTAAGGCCGAGTCTTTTTGCTTCCTCCACTGAAACAAAGTTATGTGATGCACGTGTGTCCACCAAATATTTGGCGACCTTCACATTGATGGTTGCATCTACATACATCAAGCCTTTAGGGGTCTTTGGGGCACTCTACATTGCACCAAGTAGGTGCAAAGAACCCATCTTTGCATCTTCGTCCATCTCACCTCCATTCTGGTCATGAGTGGAAGCAACTAAGGCACTCAAGGTCTTCCTTTTTGGACATTCATGTGCCCAATGCGGTCCGTCGCATATGAAGCACATCACATGAGGCTTCGAGACACCACGATCCTCCCTTTCCTTCCCCTTATCCCGTGATTTGAACGAGGAGCCTTCTTTGTTATTTTTGGGTCCCTAACTTTTAGCATGGCCTCCCCCACTCTTTCCTCCAACAAATTTTCTGTATGTGGCCTTTGAGCTCTCTTTGTTTGTGGAGAAGTCAATAAAGCTTTCCACAATCGCAATGGCAGAAGATAAGTCTTGGACACCACGTCACTTGAGCTCGAGGTTAGCCCACGATTGGAGACCATCCATGAACAAGAATAAAGCATCCTTGTCTGAAGTATCAAGGACTTCTAGCAGCAAGGTTGTGAACTTCTTCACATAATCCCTTAGACTACCTGTTTGTTTAGTCATCACAATCGGCCCATTGCCTCCTCTTCAGCATTTACAGGAAAGAATTGGCCTTTGAATTCCCTCTTGAAGTCATCAAAGGTGTCAATTATGCATACCCCTCGTTGCACATCACCATGCCTCCGTCTCCACCATAGCATAGCAGTGTCAGACAAGTACATGGCGGTAGTTTGGATCTTGCTAGCATGGTTCGTTGTGCCAGTAGCCTCAAAGTATTGTTCAAGCCCCCATAGGAAGTTCTCAACTTCCTTAGCATTCCTAACACCATTGAAGGTTTTAGGCTTGGGAACATCCACTCTCTTAGCCTCAATGACGGTGGTTGTGCTAGTTCATGCGACCATAGCCCGCTTACATAGAGCTAGATCACCACCCATATCCTCCACTCTAAGCAACATGTTAGCAACTTCTCTTTGGGCAAGATCCCTTACCTTGGCAAGTTCGGCCTTCAAACCTTCAATCTCTTGCCTTATCCCACCATCTTGCTCATTGAGGGACATCTTGACCGCTGCATGCATATCCATATCCTTGGCCTCCAAGCCATTGCAACGTTCCTCCAAGTTGTCCACCCGGTCGAACAACTCCCCTAAGCTATCCTGCGTACTCCCAACACGTGCTTCTAAGCTAGAAAGTATGTCTTTCGACTTGGCTCGAGACTCCTTTGGTGGTTTCCGAACTTCCTCATGCCCATGTTCCATAGGTGGAACATCAACGCTTGGTGTAGATGGTGCATTGTTCTTCATTATGCCAAGGCTAGAAATGCTTCAACCGAGGCTCTGATACCAACTGTCACGGCCTTAAATCACTAGTAGCGATCGTGCGGCACTTAGCACATTCCGTTGCACTAAGCCTGTCTTTGAATCCGAATGAAACTCCAAAGAGAATAGAAATAGACTTTGTAAAGAATGCTTTGTATTGCTCTAAAGAGAGTTTATGTTACAAGATGTTAAGAATTCCCAAGGATTTCCAAGGATGTTAGGATTTCCCAAGATGAATACAAATGAAGACCAATGGGTCTATTTATAGTGTGGCTCTAAGCTTAAGGCTATGCCACCACTTTCTATATTCTTCTAGGTCTAGAATATACAAGAGTGTTCTTGTTTTATCTACAATATGCCACAAGGTTCTAGGACCTTCTAGAAAACTCTAGAGTCTCCTAGGAGTGTCTAGTTCCTTCATGCACATTCTAAGATGTTCCATAAGCTTCTAGCGGCTTCTACATCCTTCATGAACCATCTGGCACGTTCTAGAATATTCCAGCCCATTCTAGCACCTTCCAGCGTGCTCTAGAACATTCTAGGGTCTTCAAGGTTTGAGTTGAGTCCATCCAACTCTAACTTATTCTAGACATCTCTAGGCCACTCTATAACTTCTCATGTAGAAAAATCTAGATCCTTTAAGCAAGCACCATTTATTTGGATTTTTAGGGACATTTGAGCAGGACGTAACACTAAGCTATTAGTGACAACTCCATAAACATTATTATCGAGTCATGTGAGGCACCCCTGAAAGAGCAATGATGTCACATGTGTCACCCTAAATCCGCAAATCTATCAATCTCACCCTAATCTTTGTAAGTTCTCATTTATTGGTCAACTAATCCTATATAAAAGAGACAAGACTTGGAATGAAGGCGATTTAAAATGCAATTGACCTCGGTTTAGAAAATTCCCTCTACTTGAAAATTTATTAACTTGGGTAACGGTTTCTATCACATTTTATTGCATTCACCCGATGAGCAAGCTAGAGGTCAAACTAATGCCCCTATTAATGTTAAACTTAGGATTTTTGGGTTCAGCCCTAGACACCCAACTTTAACATTAACAATCAAAAATCAACCAATACTCAAGTATGAGTTCGATTCTACAATAACTTGAGAATTTTGGGATAAACAAATCATTACATAAATTGTATAGGTCATTACCGTTCCCTTAAAAATTTACAACACCACCATTAATGGTGAGTTGGGCCAGTATGCTAGACTCTTAATCAATGTAGATCTTGCATCTAAACTTGATGAGCAGGTAATAGTAGAAGTGAGCTTTCTTAAGATCTTCATTGACCTATTTAATGAGAATGAGCCAGAATTTTGTAGTCCATCCTCCTATATGGACCATATAACTTACAAATGTCAAAAAACATGTTATTTCTACAATTGAAGAGCCTAAGAGGACACAACCAACTAGGCCCCAATCACAAACCGTACCCAATAAGTCAATAGGCCTAAGATAACCATTACTACTAATGTAGTTTTGGTAAGCAATGCTTTTTCTACCCTTCATGCCTTGGATGTTAAGAATCCTACCCCACTTGTATAGCCTCCTCCTCTCTTTCCATACCTATTGACTTATATGTTATAACAACTAGTCCAGCAATTGATAGCACTACTTTATCCCCCTACTTTCATGACTTGCCCTCCAAGAATAATGTCTTTGAAATTGGAGATTTGCATGCAACGGCAACATATATACCCATTGATGTAATCACCTCTATAACTTATCATGCCTCAATTATTACTAGCCTAGCCATATATTGCTCCATTTTCTATGACATTCCCTCTTCTAGTACCTCTAACACTAAATCCCTACCTTCACTCGTCGTACCAAGGTTTACTTTATCTGCTTTGATTCTCATACCTTTTTTTTATTTTCGATGGTTACACCTAGTGCATGCATACAGAAAATAAAAAATGATCAATTTAAAGATGTTGAGATTGAAGGCCAAAAATTAGTAATAGAAAAAAGTCGACGAATCAAATCAATTGGCCCCACTTCTAACCTGTGAGATTTACACCCTTTACAGGCTCTTCAAACAATAGTTCATCATGATAGTTCTTTATTGGAACTGTAGAGATATCTAGAGCAAGGATACCCAATCCACTATTCAAAACCTTTGTAGTAAAAAAAGACTTTAATTTTTAAGTCTTGCGAAGCCTATGTCAGATCTAACCTCTCTAGAGGATACTTTTATTGGTGCTAGCTTCACATTAGGAAATAAGCTCTAGCTCTCCTCGACCCATTTAATGGAAGATGATTCAATGGTTATTTTACAATATCGACAACATATAATGGTTAAACTATAAATACCAAAATCCATCTTTTAATTTTTGTTTATAGTAGTGGAACTTATTTTAAGTAAAGGGACCTCTGGGACTCTATAAGGTCCACTTTGGATCTTCAATTCCCATGGTTAGCGATTTGAAATTTCAATACGGTTCTTGGATCTCCTCAAACTATGGATTCGACTTTATCTATAACATTATCCCTAAATAAAAAATCTCTATAAATCGATAAAAGTAATACATACTTTGTTATATAAAAAAACAAAATGTAAAAATTTCTAATAGATTAGATAAAACTTCAAAGCACGTTCTGATTTAGTATATTGTTTCAGTATATTATTCAATAAATACTTGTACCATTTATTTTTTGGTCATTTCATTCACAAGATCCAAAAGCTTCCTTTGGTGTACTCTTTGATCCCCTTTAATAATTGTATAATTGTTTTTTTTTGTTTTGATGGCGTAATAAGTTGTTTTCTTAATTTATTTATCGAGCCTAATTCAAATAATATTTTCGAATAGGATTCTATTTTGCTTGTTCCAATGGCTAGATTAAAAAATGGTGATGAAATACAACAAATTTGTCTATTGATTGGACTTCTCAATCAATCTAACCTTGTCAATTTTCAACTTGGGAGCTCTCAATCCATCCTCAATCAAAGCTTGATCAATCTAGGGGTGTTCGATCAATTGAGCCACTTTTGGATTGATCTAGCAACGATATATATTCATCAGTTTGTCATATGTAGCTCATCGATCGATTGAGTCATGTCTCAATCTATCAACTAGTGATTCGATCGATCGAATCATGTCTCAATCTATCCACTAGTGGTTCGATCGATCGAGTATGTTGATCCATAAATTTCCTTCTCATGGTCCTTGATCAACCGAGTTTCTTATTTTTTCTAAACATAGATTTTTTTCCTCTTTTTTCCCATTTCATTCTCAAGCACCTGTATAACACACATAAAAAAATACATAAAAATCATAGCAAAAAAAAATTCATTGTAAATATGTGAGAATTGATGCACAAATATATGTTAAAGTGACACATATCAAACTCCCTCATGCTTAGACTTTGTTAGTCCTCAAGCAAAGGCAAAATAAATTAAGTTTTTTGGCATTTTTTGAAGGGCTTAGCAACACTACAGTCTCAAAGTCTAATGTTCTTCCAGTATGGAATTTAGTCATCATTCCCTATAATAACCTTGCTCGAAATTTGTGTATGATTTAGCACTCACTAACAATAGTTAAATTATGTAACTTAAATAAGCTTATAACATCATTCGCACTATAGAGCATTATTCTTCTTTTTAGAGTGGATTGAGGGGCCATGGGCTCCTTTTTAGAGTTATATCTCGTTTTACCATATGATATTCCCTAAAATCAAAAGGTCTTCCATTTAGTTGTAATAGGATTAGTCTTATTGGCTCAATCAAATAAAAAAGGAATGGGAAAAACAAAAGTTCAAAAGCCATGGAGCAAGAGAAAGGGATTCATAAATAGCAATATCCTAAGACCAATTATGCCAGCATAATAGGGTCAAAAAAATTTCTTTAGAACCAATCATTGTTATTAATTTTTTTCTTCTCTTTTTGTCATTATTTTTCAATAATTAATCCCTTTTGGACCAATTAAGCTTGTTTCCTTATTAAATTTTTCATTTTTTTTTATATATCGAGTACATATTGTAGCAAAGGTTGTTTTGTATATGTTAGACATTTAATCAATTATAGCACAATTAATACTCTTAAATCTTATTGTAGCATTTTACTAGATTCATTCTCATTTTATGCAACTCCACTTTTTCTTGAACTAAAAAGCATAGCTAATGTATTTGTTTCAAAGGGTATGAAGTGTATATAAATGATTGGCTCATGTAGACTCAAATTCTTTCACTAAAGAAGTTTCCCTTCATAGTACAACACTAGGGGTATGAAAATTTAGCCAAAGAGATTAATCTTATTCCTATTTGAAGTTCCATACGTTAGAACAATTATACATATGTAAAATGTACTTTTAACCCAAATAGGCACTAGGGACCTACAAAGGGTGAATATACCAACTTATAGAATCTTTTCAAGATTTCTATTCTAACTCGGCCATGTAGCCTCATAATGTGAATTAAACAGATAGCATAGCAAAAGTATAATAAAAATAATATGCTTAATTTATCACAATACAAAATCAATTAGTAGATAAGAAAGAATAATTTATGGTAAATACACTATTGACAGTGTGTCTCACAAGTTCCTATCCAAACTAGCAACATGCATTAACATGAAAAATAACACACAGTATGTGAATCAAGCAAACATATTGAAAAATTATAAGTATATTCTCACAATATGTGATCATATATGATATAGCTAATAATAAGGTAAACTCATAAATGAGCTAGAAACATGCATTAACATGGAAAACAACACACAGTAAGTGAATCAAACAAACATATTGAAAAATGATAATTATACTCTCACAAGATGTGATCATACATAACATAGCTAGTAATGAGGTAAATCCACACAGGATCTAGCTCCTATGTGGTAGCAACAACCATTCGACATCAAGTAATTCACTAAAAACTAAATTAATAGTATATAATTCAATAGAAGTATAAATCCAAATACTATTATTAGTCATGACACCATCCCTAGCTATGCCTAAGTTACCCTCGTCTACTGATTCCACAGAACCTAATCCAAGTAGAACCAAGCTTATCCCCAAAGCTCCATCACCACTTGATATGATTGACCATTAATGGCTTAACTTGCAGACACACAGCATACAAACACATAGGCTCCTCACTTATACACCACTTTGCAACCTCAAAACACCCGACCAACAGACGGTACATTACCTCACGAGCTCTTCACCTATGGGAACTATTGCATCTCTTTAACTATCAATTAACACATAGCACACTACTATATAGGCTCCTCACTTATGAGAACTATTGCACTCTTGCAACTATTAGTTGACACACTACACACACTACTTATGCTCTTCACCTATGAGAAATATTGTACTCTTGCAACTACCTACTAACAAATGACAACTCAATCCTGAGAAAAAATCCTTTAAATGATGTGGCTTTACACTCAACCCAATGTTTGAAAATATGAGAATGACTCCTCTCTGATGTATAAAATCCCATAAATGGCAAGTTATTTCCAAGACTTAAGACCCAAAAGGAAAACAAAATAAGAAATGACCAAGGAAGTCTGGTGACAAGTAGATAGAGTTTCATCACCCCTCCTCCCCCCGATAAAAAAGATCTAGCCAAAAAACAAGAGAATGAGGGAGAAAATTATAGAAAAACCAAGCCTCTAGAAACCTCACCAACCACCTTTGTTAACCACATCAGAGAGCCCTTACGAACCACGTCAAAATAGATAACAACCACCATAAAAGGTTAATAGTTGTTACAATCCAACAAGCACTTCTCTTGTCACCTCGCCAACCACATCAGCGAGTACCTCGGTGAGCTTACTAAAACCCACATAGAAAAACATTTCAAACACTAAGAAATATTGAGCCCCTAACGGAACGATATGACAACAAACACCCAACAATACAAACTATATGCAATTTAAGAGAATGTGTATGTGTAGTAATCAACCTTACAAAAGACAAACAAAAACATCAAATAAAATACAAACACCATAATTTGCACATGGAAATGCTAATATCAGAACGATAAAACCTACAATCTTTCATTTTCTTGTGAATGAACTCCGAATAACAACCAAGACACCTCTAACACACCTAACATAAGTGCATTCATCCTGTTGAGCTCCATCCATCTTGATGGTCTGCTCAATGTTTCAAATCTACATCATCCACTAAGCTCCAAGCTCTAACTAAGTGTTCACCATGTTGTATTATCTATAGTTATACATGTAACTACACACACAAAATAACACATACCTATGAAAATCAAACAAGAAGACATACAATTTAGTCTAATAGCTACTATCAAGTCATCCCTACACATATGAACAATGATATGCTGAGCACACTCTACATGCAGTATATAACAAATATAATTTACATGCAATACAAATATGTAGACTCCTCATGAATATATGTAACACTCCTCCTAAGTGTATTCATATCATGCAACATATATGCAATGCAAACTACACTCACTATCACATACAGGAAACAAATACAATGCGCAAAGAAACACAAGTTGTGCATATTTCTCCCTCTTTTTGACATGGAAAGTAATTACAAATACATACTTAGGTATGTAACACACCAACACACCTATATGCAGGAGAAAATCCATACAGAAATGCATGCAATCCTAATAGTAATACAAAACAAACAAACAACAATACCATGGAAACACCAAGGCAAAAACAAGTGACAAATAACAAATTGAATGCACATATAAACCAAAAAACATGCAGATAGAAAACTTTTTCCTTATGTGACACATAAGATGGAGCCACATGCCTTTAATTGTTGTGAGAGGGCATAAGGGATTTCATAATTTGCTTATAACACATCAATATGATGGGTAGTCAAACACCAATGCCATATAAACGTGTCAGTGAATCCATAAGAAGTTTATTAGGAATCCAATTATCTTAAAACATGATAAAATAAATCCTAATAAAATATTTACCTAATCTAAATAATCATTTAAATTTTTAAATAATTTTATTACCCATAAGCTATTTCAATAAAGAATACCTATGATACCCTTCTATTTTGATTGATCAAAAGCAATAGGCTAATAATATATTTGAATTTAATCCATGAGTACCCTTTTCAAGTGAGGGGGAGAATATATGCAAAGACCAGATGTAAGACATGTAAAGGATAAGGAGGTTTATAAAAAAATTTAAGAAATTAAGAAAAATAATATCTATAAAAGTTGTAGCCTCAAAAATAGCACATTTAATGTTCAGTTTATACATTTTCACTATTTAAAAAAATCTGGTACGTCATTTCACAAAATTTACACATTTATAACTTATAACTACAATAATAGCATCTCTTATATCCTGTACTTACATTTTTATTATTAAAAAAAAGTCTATCGTCTCATTTCATATTGAACGTTATCTAATTAGATATCATTTAAATTAAATTACGATTATTTAGACTCTTTCATTATTAAATATTGTCAATTTATACAAACATAACTATATATTATTTCAAAGAATGCGCTTGTTCTGCAATGAAAAATTATCCTGGTAGATAAAATATCAATAATTAAAAATATAATATATATTTATTGTATATTACAAATGTAATATAAATGCAAAGGTTTACGGTTCGATTTTGTTCTTGAAGTAAAAACTAGAAAGGTTTGCATTTATGCTACATTTGTAATATATAAAAAACATACACTATATTTATACTTGTTGATATTTCATCCACAAAACAAAACAGTATGAATACATGCCAGCTTGCATATGAATGCCATGACGAAAAACAACAAAACGGAAACCACATAGCCAAACTAGTATTCTAACAGATAAAGAAACAAAGGAAATCAAACCAAACATACAGAACAAAACAAAAGCCATCTAACTTTCCTCAGCCGAAAAAGCCTCACTACCACCCCCACTCTTCTTGTGCTGAACTGATGCTTATAGGCTAAAACCGCATCGAACGTAGAAAAAGAAAAGCCGAGTCTCAAACTAACGAGTAATGAGTCTAATGATGAAAGTCTTCTTGGCTAATCTTCGTTTAGTTATGTGATGTGCCGTCCCGTCTTTAACTTTTAACCCGACGTGCGTATTTTGACTTGTATGATACTATTCCTTATTCTGAATTGCAATATCTATCTGCATCTAGTTACTTCGTTTATATATATATATATATATTTGTCTTTTTAGACGAGTTCTAAAAACGTCTAATAAACACAAAAAAAAATGAATGTTATATATAAACAAACATTTGTAATAAATGTTACACACCTTCAAAGGATGAATGTTGTATATAAACAAACATTTGTAATAAATGTTACCACTTTTAAAAGGATGAATGTTGTATATATACATACATTTGTAATAAATGTTACACACCTTAAAAGGATTCGAACATGCGACTTCAAAATCACATTAGTGATAAATACCATTTAAACACGTACTAAAAGGTAGCGAAATTCTTTATTTATCTATTCAATTAGCAAAAAAAAAACATTTTTCTTTTCCATAGGAAAGAACAGCATCTTAAAGAATCCAGACTGCGATTGCATATTGTTTTACATTCCTGCTTCGCACCGACAAGCAGACAAAGAGCCAAGAAGTAATCCGAAAGGAATAGAAAAAAACCTTGGGCATAGAATAAGGTTCTGCTTGAACCAAGGGCTTAGATTCATTTGTTTGGTCCAACCAAGTAAATCCCCATCTCAATACTTCATTTTCTTTGTCACATCTCCATCTCAATATTTAAGATAAAAGGATAAAGTAGTACAAGTAAACCCGCCAGCAAATATTGATATTAAATAAAAGAAAAGCAGACTGCATAACAACACAAGATTATCTCCACATGTCCCCAATCATGGTTTACTTGTTACATGCACTCAGAAGAAGCAAATCTCATGACCCAACGGCTAGGCAGATAAATGAAACTCAGAGATAATCGAAGCCTTCAAATTCCAAATAGAGATGGTAAAAGAACCAAGTATTTACAAATTTACAAACATATCGCACACAAATCTTTCACACACGTAAAAGCTACCTTAAATGAAACCAATATACATACACAACTGGCTCCCTTAATAGTATCTTTCAGGGTTCTTTGTCGCACCAAAAACAAAAGGAAACTATACTTTTGCAAGCAATCTTATGGACAAACTGAATTTTGCATTACTTGCTATACTATTGCAGAAGTAAAACAAACTATGAATATAATGTAACAAGAAATAGTCCAACTTCTTGTCAGCCTTTGCCTTCTTTTTTTCGCTTTCCTCATAAAATTAGCTTAAGCAATAAAATGATTCCAAAGCCTCCATACATTATCTGCAATGTACTAGCTCTTGAGACTGAAAAATTAATACATCAGTTAGTTGCAAACCTTAATAAAGAAAACTGAGACGACCTAACTGTGAAAACTAGATTTTTACATTCACTTGCAAAAACATAAAAGAGAAAAAGGTGAGCCTACCTGACTGTACTACATCTCTCCAACATTTCCTTGCTACGCTTCCTGTCTCTTTTCTTTAGCATTAGGGTTGGTGACTGTCCTTCCACTTTGAGAGCCCAAAATCATCACCACCTTTTTCATTGTTGATCCCAACACTATGCTCTGCCTCTGTTATAAAGTTGTGGGATAACTTGTTGTCATTACAGTCAGCAGTTTCAAGCTTTTCACAAGCCACTTCTGAAACTTCAATGATTTTATCCACTACTAGTAAGGAAGTTTTCTCAGCATTTCCAGAAGTCTGGTGGGATAATATTGATACATTTTGATCCTCAAGCACATCCCGCTGTGATGATATAGTACTGAACCAAACAAATTTGTTACTTGGATGAGACTTTACAGTAGCCAAAAAAAGAAAGTATGCTGATTAAGATGTTATTTAGACCAATAGAATGATTATAAATGAAAGAATTTGTGTCCAGGCAATAAGAGTTTTACCACTCAGTAATGGTTTGTTTCAATGGAGTTACAGAATCCTGATGCAGCCGCCTCCTTTTCTTGATGGTGTGCCCTTCCTCAAGTGATGGAACAAAATAGTTATGAGAAGAGTTATATTGTCCCCCCGTACCCTGAACTCCTTGCTCAGAAATTGAGAGATTATGCCACTCACTTGCAACTTCAGTGACTTTAGAATCAACATCATGTAACCCAATCTCAGCATCACCCAAATGTGGCACTTCAACTATAACTTTTGGTTCATTGAGAGCATGCATTGGCTCACCAGAAATTCTGGATGACTTTTTGTTTCCTGTATACTGTCCATCGCATTTACCTGACATATTTACTTTTCCAGTTATCATTCCTTCATCTTCAAGATGAGAGATTGGAGAATTCTGGGGCTTCTTAGGAGACGGTTTAAAAATCATGTTGGAGCATTTTTTGATCCATGAGATGCGAGCAGAGCTAGGAGAGGAAACACCATCTGCTTTTATCATAGATGGAGAATCTGAGCCATTATTTTTGCTAACGACATTATTTTTGAAATGTTTGAGATTGGCAATTTGGAAACCAGTTGACTGCTTGAAAACCTCTTTCACAGAAACTTCTTGCTGATTAGTTACTAAATCAGATTGATCTGCCTCAGCCAAAGCCATATTATCTAAGGCAATCTTCACATTCTCAAACTTTCTAAGACATTCAATTTGGTCTTGTATCTCTTCTCTGTCTAAATGCAATAATTCCCTTTGTATTTTGAGTTTCTCACTTTGCAACTTAAGTTCCTCAATTGCTTTATTTAACTCAGCCCATTCCTGATTCCTTTTTTCACGATCCAAATTTATTTCTGTTCTCTCAGTTTCCAGCCTTTTCATTTCTAAGGCAACTTGCTCAGACTCTTTTGCCAATCTTTCCTTGAGAAAATTGATGCGTTGTAGTTCATTTTTCTTCTCCTGCTCAAAATTCAACTCTTTTTCCCTCAATAAACTTTCTAGTTCTTCACGCTTTTTCTCAATACAATTCTCCAAGTCCTTTCGTTGCATCTCAATGTCCAGTAAAAGATCTGTACGTTCTTGTTGCATCTTGCTGAACCACTCAGAACGTTCTTGCGCCATCTTATTCATAAAATCTTCCCTTTCACGGCAAAGTATTTCAACATTGTGTTTGTACTGATCATGTATTTCATCCTTCTCTTGCCTTAGGCTATCACGCTCATCCTTAATAAACTTGGAAAAGGCTAATCTCTCTTCTGCTACCCGTCCAGCTTCCTTACGTAATTCTTCTCTCTTTTCATCAATTAGCTCCCATTCAGCTTCAAACTTCGCCTTCTCTGCGGTCAACTTATCTGCCTCAGCCATAAGCTCTAGTTTCTGTGCCCTAACAGAATCTATTTCTTCCTTTAGTTTTGACTCCAAAACAGACAGTTCACTTTTTTCCATTTTCAAAACCTCAAACTTCTCGTTGGCACAATCAAGTAGTTGCTTTTTATCCTCAAGCGAATACAAGGAGTTGTCAAGATCTAGCTTCATTTTTGTGATCTCCTCTTTTTCTCTTTGCAGAACAATTTTGTTGTGGCCAATCTCCTTCTCAGCAGCTCTCAATTTGTTTTCCTTCTCATCAAGAAGAGTAGAAAGTTCTGTCAAATCCTTTTCCTTATCCATCAATATCCTTATCTGGACATCCAAATCATACTCTCTCTCCTTAATTATGTCCTCCCTTTCACTAAGATCAACTTCTCTCAACTCCCAAGCACGTCTCTTAGCCTCAAGATCATCTTCAACCTTTTTGCACTTCACCTCAAGCTCTGAATCAAAAGCTGCCTTCCTTCTCTTAATATCAATCTCATGATTTGCAATCGCATTTTGAACTTCACTCTGCATTATTCACCAAGACAAGCTAGCATAAATGAGTAGGTTAAACAAGTTATAATGTTATAATATAAATCAAATAGTTACTTAACTCTCAACTCCTTTCCCTCTTCCCTCTTCCCTCTAATTATGTCCATGCTTACAGGAAAAAGTGTCCAACAAAACATCAATTCTCAGAATGACAGTAAAACCGAACAACTTGTGATAAGAACTCACAGATGCCGCGCTTGTAAGTCTTTCTTTTAGAGCCAGGAGCTCCTGCTCTTCATGATTCAACAGAGCCTCCCGTTTGTTTAATGCCTGTTTAACCATGAAAGAAACAAAAAAAATTAACAGAGCTTCCAAACAAAAGAACATGAACATTAAACAGAGAGAAATGAAAATATAACCTCCTCTCTACTCCGCAGGGAAGCCTTTATAAGCTCTAGATTAGATTTCTCATCATTTACAGCATGACACTGCTTCTCAATATCTCTTTTAGCATCTTCCGACTCTTTTTCAAGTCGATTTAGGTCCTGAGATCGGCTTAAAATGTAATCCTCCCTTTGATTCAGTGATGCTTGGGCATCAAGCAATCTGTCATGTTCTTGCTGCAAAATATTCTGTCTCTCTGATAAGGACTGCCTTTCTAGGCCGATTTCTTTCTCCTTCTTCTCACAACTACAACATTTAAGGGAAAAATATCACCTTACCATTACAAACTTTAACATCATAAAGGCTATAAAACATATTAAGAATTTTACTTTATTTTTGCAATTGATTAAGAATGTTTAGTGAAAATAGAACACAGGGAGCTATTTCCATTGAATGCAAATACATAATGACTATGCACCCTTGTCACATAGTTGTGAGTCCAGGATTGTTTAGATAGTCATAAAAATGGACTGCACGAAGCTCCCACTAAGAGCAGTTCAAAATAAAATGGGACCTGAATGAACCCATCAAAGAAAATACAGCATGGAACTTTCACTCCACAGATTCAATTTTGAAAACAAATATTATTTTACCAAGTGCAAAATACCCAACGTAAATTGATATAGATATTGTAGGTCAAACCAAACTGTGCGACATAAAGAGGGGAAAACAAACACAAAGTAATTACTGCAACCTACCCTCTTTTTTTTTCTTTTGGCATATTGTTAGGCATAATTGAAATTAGATTGAAGAGAGAAAACAAAAGTAAAGCACGACTTAAATCTGACAGAAAGAATGCTCAATTTTTCCATGATAAAAATACCAAGATGTAACTTGAACACATACTCAGAACTAAATGCAGCAATACGACTCCAGAGATCATCTTCGCGTGCTTCAACTTCCTGCAGTTTTCTCTCAGCAACTCGTTGAAATCTACTTGCTTCTCCTCGTAAAGATTCTGCCGAACGCAGCTTTGCCTCCGCCTCACTAAATCTTTTCTCAGCATCCTCCACTATACGGCGTGCTTCAGCCAATTTAGCATCTGCTGCAACCTTTGTTTCAGCAGATTCAACACGCATCTCATGCAATGACTTTTCCATCTAAAGAATTCCATGAAAAGACAAATGAAAATATATAATTTTAATATGCAACCAAAAGAGAGATCAGAAAGGAAGGATCCTTCATCCTTTGGCTTACACTTGCTATACACTCTTCCTTCACTCCTATTGTCTTTTTCAGGTTCTCTTCTCTTTTTCTTACATCAGCTAAAGCAGTCAAGTTAGCAGCTTGATCCTGTTTACGCAAAATTTCTGCTGTTTCAAGAGAATCTTTAAGCTGCTCATAATTGGAACTCAACTTCTTTCTTTCCAATATGAGAAGACCCATTTGGTGTTGGTGATCAAAAAGCTACATTAAGTTACAATGGTTAAAGAATAAAATTAAGTCAAAATAAATAAATGCATAAGTTAGAGATAATCACGAGCACTCATCAGATAAAGGATTCGAAGTAATATGCATAAATATTACACAACAAAACAATCAGAAGTACGAAATAAAATTTCAGGTTCAGTTCATAGGAGTATGACACAATCAATATACAATAAACATCAAAACAAAGAGAAAAAAAGAAGAAAAGAAAATAAACAGTCCCACATAAACCAATTATAGGAAACATAAAACTGATACTAAAACATTTACAATTACTTTAACGAAATCTACAAAATTTTCATGAGAGGAAAAATTGCAATCACTATCACGAATTAATAGAACCATTCAAAGCATAAACAGGATCATACTAGCTACAAATACATGCAATATATATCTATAAATACATGCTCAAGACAAGAATAAAAATGTATTTAACATTACATAAAATAATATAGATCTCTTGTACATTTATACGCATGGAAACATAAAAATTAAAAAAAATAAGTAAATAAATAATAGAATCCCTGAAGCACATGTTAAGAAGTCAAAGCTCGCCTACCCTTCTATATATGTTTACTTGTTTAGAGACAACAAGAAATCCTAAGGTAATCATCACAGCTGAGCATGGCAATTTAGGACAAAACACGTTAGTACAACTTGAACCCGACTTGTAATGCATTTGGGTCATTATTGGGTCAACCCGTAATGGCCCATTAACAAAGGTCGGATTTGGATTATTTTCAGTTGACCCGAATGACCCATGAAGGGTTTTTTTTTTTTTTAAATCCCCTAATAAGTAAAAATAAATAAATCATAAAAAGTAAAAACCCATTAATTATACCCATTTTCCTAAGTACCCAACTTCCCATTTCCCACCCAAGCGTTAACCATGACCCTCCCACTCCCACTTCCCATTTCCCACAAGGCCACAATCATAAAGCATAACCTTCCCACTCCCAATTCCCACATTACAGATAAGTAAACAACCTTAATCCAATCCCCTTTCTTGGCTAAGCATAATCTCACAGAAAATTCGTCCCAACGGCATCTCTACATTCTGATTTACCACACCCACAAAATCACAAACCCACAAGCTCAAAAGTCCATCCATTTATCTCTACATTCTACCATTTTTGTTAGCTTTGGACTTGTTATTCAAACAAGGTATGAGCTATATTTTTAGTTTTCACCCTTTTAAATAATTATTTTTCCTTGATTTGTAGTGATTTTACTCTTTCTTTTCTTTCCTTGAAGATTAATCATCTTGAAGACCATATTTCTTCATCCGAGGGTGCAATTTTTTTCCTTATGACGTTATTTCTTTTTCTTTTTTTGAGTGTTTAAGGAGAAATTGTCGTGTAAATTGCCGAAAATTTATATTTGATTATTGCATTATTTTTTATTCTAATAACAATAGATAAAAACCTAAGGACAATTTTTAACCTGTAATGACATTTTCTTGTATTTATTTATTTTTTTCTTTTTCCTCCATGTTTGTTGCAAAAAACAATACTAAGATATTAGTTAAACTTCATGAATGGATTGAATGAGGTAGTTAGTAAACTACTCGAATATTTTATTTTATTTTATTTTAGTTTTTTTTTTTTTTTTTGCGATTTGATGTAATGTGATAGTGTGATAGTTATAAAAACATGCATTGCTTCTTATTTGTGATTTATATACTAGTTTCTGATTTTTTATTTGTGTACTTGGCGAATATTTCTTCTTCTTTTTTTTTGGTTGTGATTTGATGTAATTTGATAATGATAAAAAAAATGCATAGCTTCTTATTTTTGATTTATGTACTTCCGATTTTTTATTTGTGTACTTGCTCCATGGTCAACTCTCTGCTAGCTCTCTCTGTAATAATATATTCGTTAGTGAAGCAGTGTTATTTTGCATTGAACTCTATTATTGTAATCTATTTTCTGAAATTCGGATTTTGGTTTGGAGAAAGTGAGTTCTTCGACATCTTTTAAATGTATTCTTATTTGATGTGCAGTTAAAAATGAGCTTGGATAAGGAAACATTGCCCCTATGTGTCATCAATAAAATGGAAATGCTTTATGGTGAGGAAATCACAACTGTGCCGTCCAAACCCACTTGCAACATTGATACAAACAATGTGGATTGTCTGCGACAAAAAAGGAAAGCGAAAGCAAAAGTCATGGGTTTGGAAACACTTTGAGAAGCTTCCTTTGGGTCCCAAAAATGAGGCAAGAGCAAAGTGCTATTATTGTGGTATTACGTATAGATCTGCATCTTCAAATAATTCTAGATAAGAGTAAGGATGCCATGTCATGACGTACTATTAAGTATGATCCAAAAAAGTGAGTTGGTTGCTAATGCTATCAATGCATGATTTGCCTTTTCAATTCATAGAATATGAAGGCATTAGGGCTATTTTTGAATATTTGCATCCAGACATCACTCTAGTCTCTAGAAACACATCTAAGGCTGATGTTCTTAAGTTATATGCTAATGAGAAATCAAAGATGAGAAATGTATTAGATACATGTCATGGTGTTTGTGTTACCTCTAATTGTTGGATATCTTTAACCACATATGGCTACATCTCTACCTTGTCATTTCATTGATAATAAGTGGAAGTTAATCAAAAGAGTTTTGAACTTCTCTTACATTCCCCCTCTACATAATGCCCAATCTTTTTGTGACAAAGTCATTTCTATGCTCGTGATTTGGAGAATTGATAAAAAGATGTTTTGTATGACTTCGGATAATGCTTCCGCCAATGATGCTTTCATTAGGAAGTTGATTGATAACTTAAATTTAAGACAATCTCTTATGTATAGGGGTGAATTTTTCCATATCTGTTACACATAATTAATTTAGTTGTTCAAGATGTGCTGAAAGATGTTGATAAAGCTGTTTGTAAAATTTGTGATAGCATTAAGCATGTTAGGGGGTCACAAATGAGAAAAGAAAAGTTCAAGGAATATGTGAAAATTATGAATTTGGACTTAAAGAAAGGGCTAAAGCAAGATTTGATAACTAGGTGGAATTCTACATATATGTTTCAAAGTGCTTTGTGCTATCGACGCATTTGATCATCTATCTTTGTGTGATAATAATTATTAGATCTATTCTACATCACCTGAGTGGGAAACGATTTATCACATTTGTTGTTTTCTAACTTTATTTTATGAGATCACCGGCATATTTTCTGGAAGCCAGTACCTAACAGCCAATTTGTATTTTCCTGTCATTAGTTCATGTTATATTGCTTTAAAGAAAAAAGAGTTAAGTGATGATCAGTATCTTAAACAAAATGGCAACTCAAATGCTCGCAAATTTTGAGAAACATTAGAAAGAGTTCAGCATTATCTTGTCTATAGCTGTGATTTTAGACCCTCGATACAAGATTAAGTTTGTTGAATTTACTTTCAAAACAATCTATGGAAACTCTAGCTTTGAAGCTTCTGCAGCTTTTAATAAGATTAAGAAGAAATTGGTTGAAGTTTTTAATGAATATGGCAAAGATGGTAGTGCTACTCAAACTGAATTTACATTAGATGTGGCAAAGAACACTAGCAACAATGATGATGCAATGAAGGATTTGATATTTAGGAAAGAAGTGATATAATGGAGGTAAATTCTAATATTTATATTTGTTTATTTATGTATGTCTCTAAGTTTATTACTTATATAATCCTATTTCAATTTTTAATTTTAGCGCTTTAGGTGGCGTTTGGTTCACAGAATGGAATCAAAATGAGAATGGGAACAAGAACGGGAACGGGAACGAAAGTTTTGTTTGATTTGATCACTGGAATCAAAAAAAGAATCAATATTACAGTGTTTAGTTTACAACTGGAATGGAATGAAAAACACTGTATATTATCTTAATACCCCTATATTTAATAAAGTTTAAATAATATCATTTAATTATTATTTTTTCATTAGATAAAATATATTATTGAAATCATTACTTTTATAAATAATTACTACTTAAAAATAAAATATATTATTAAAATTATTATTTTTCTAAATAGGGTTTGAGATTTGAGATTTAAAGATTTGGGGTTTAGTGTTTTGGGGTTTGAGTTTAGGGTTTAAGGTTTTGGGGTTTGGGGTTTAGAGTTTAGGGTTATATTTATAAATTAAGATTTAGGGTTAAAAAATTTATTTTACTAAATAAGGTTTAGGGTTTTGAGATTTGTAATTTAGGATTTAGTGTTACATTTATGGGTTAAGGTTTAGGGTTAAAACTATTATTTTTTTAAATAGGGTTTTAGGGACTTGGGATTTATGTTTTAGGGTTATATTTGTGGGTTAAGATTTAAGGTTAAAATTATTATTTATCTTAATAGGGTTTAGGGATTTGGGATTTCAGATTTAAGATTTAAGATTTAGGGTTATATTTGTGGGTTAAGGTTTAGGGTTAAAATTATTATTTTTCTACATAGGATTTAGGGTTAAAATTATTATTTTTCTAAATAGGGTTTAGGGATTTGTAATTTGGGATTTAGAATTTGGGATTTAGAATTTAGGATTTAGAGCTTAAGAATTAATATTTAGGGCATTTAGGGTTTAGGGCATTTAAGGTTGGAGTAAAATCGAAAAAAAAATATTGAGATGGGAATGAAATCATAATTCATCAAGGAAGAGAAGGAATTAATCAGAATTCCTTCTCTTTTAGGAATTGTTTCTATTCTATTTCTACTTTTCAGTCCAACCAAACAAAAATTAAAAAGAATCAATTCTTATTTCATTCCAGTCCAGTCAACCAAACATGAAGTTAATTGTTTTGATGATGATACACCACAAAAAAAGTCAATTGGAATGTTACTTGGAAGAACCTAGAGTGAAACAAGCGTCAAAAACATCAGAATTTGATATTCTTGATTATTGGAAGGGAAATCAATTTTGATTTCCTCAAGTTGCAACCATGGCTCGAGATATCTTGACCATTCGTGTTTTTACAGTGGCAACGTAATCTGCATTTAGTGTTGGTGGGAGGGCTCTAAACCAATTTTGTACTGCACTTTTTCCTAGCATTGTCAAGGCATTAGTTTGTACTCCGACATTGATTGTATGGTGACAAAGGTGATCAAGCATATTTGTTTTACATAAAGTATTCATTTAATAACTTACATATTGATTTAATTATATATATTTGTTGTAAACAAATCAGCCCAAGTAATTGGATTTTGATGTTTTGAATTTGAGCGAAGTGACAACTACTGCTGCTGTATAGTTTGAGATGAGTGAGAGTTGATGGCTTGAAAGGTAAATATTTTGACGGGTTTTTACAACTCTACTTGTTTGGATTTCTTATGATCCTTATGTTGTACTGTTACAAAACTAGTCACTAAAATTAACCAACATGCCAAATCTTAGAAGTATAAGAATTAGGATTAGACATGCAGGAGCATGTGGAATTATTTGCTTCCAAAATAAAAGTAGGTACTAAATATTTTCTACACCACACAGTATCAAGAGACATTAGTGGTACCCTGATACCCTTATTAAACAAAAAATATACATTTAGACCCATATTATCAACCTAGTATCCTAGTAATCCCCCCACTTAACATAAAAGGTATAGATGTTTTCACCCACCTACCCATAAATATTTTGTGCTCATGGATGTTTAGTTCTATGAACATGAGTCTTATTTCTCCGAAGACGTCTCTTTGACTCCTTTTCAAGAGGAAATTAAGAGTAAGGAAGAAGAAAAATTATAATTGGAGGAAAAAAAAGTTCTGAATTTCTGGTGATAGGGAAGACTCTTCTCCTTTGGGAGAACCCTAACATGAAAAAGTGAAACCAGCTAGTGAGTTGAGACCACTTCATATATTCCACCTGCAATTTGATAGGAGAAATAAGGACGTTACTACTATGGCCCTACCTTTTAACACGAATGCTCCTTTTGATGATACTATCATGCCTTTAAATGAGTCTTCCGAGATTGATATTGAGGTATATGTTCATCCTTTATCTTCTACTAATAATATCTCCGATTTTAACATATCTTCTGACTCTATAGTGTCAACACCTATTATCTTAAATCCACTAAATAATGATTAGGATAAAAGGTATCCTCTTAGAACTTGTAAACAGCCTGATAAATTGGGTTTCACTAAATATTCATCTAATATTGTTTGTCTCATATCTAACTTTGTTTCTTATCATCGTTTGTCTAAAACTCACCTAGTTTTCGCACTTAAGATTTCTTCTGTACTTATCCCTAGTCATTTTCAAGAGACTCTTGAAAATCCAAATGAAAAGCAACTATATTAGAATAAATAAATACCCTCGATAAGAAATGTACTTGGAAGTTGGTCGAATTACCAAAGGGGAAGAAGATTATGGGTTGTAAGTAGGTATTTACTGTCAAGTTTCAATCCGATGGAACATGGGAGAGGAATAAGGCCAGAGTAATAGCTAAGAAATATGCTAGGATTGACTATTATGAGACATTTTCTCTTGTGGACAAGATGACTGTTCGAGTTATACTTTCTATTACTGTGAATCTAGATTAACCATCAATTCAATTCGACGTAAAGAAAGCATTTCTTCATAGAGATCTGTCAAAAGAGATGCTTATGGATCCTTCTATCAGGCTTGCAAATGAAGATAAGAAGATATGCAAGTTGAAGAAAGCTATGCAGGGGTAGAAACAATCACCCAAGGCATGGTTGGCAAGTTGAATCGATCAATGAAGGAATATGATTTTAAATAAATCCACACATAACATATTTTTTTATAAAAGAAATAGTGATAATATTACCTTGTTTATGGTTTATGCTAATGATGTGATCGTTACAAGTAGCAATGTTAGTGAGATAGAAAGATACGTAGTTACTTGGCCAAAGAATTTGAAATTAAGGATCTAGGAAATCTAAAATATTTCTTAAGTATTTAAGTTTCTAAATCTATGCAAAGACTATTTCTCTCAACAAAAATATATACTAGATATCTTGACTAAAACTAGTCATTCTGTTTATATTCCTATAGACACACCTATTGTTGTGAATCATGGTTTAGCTATTATCTTGATCAGATTCCAACTAATAAGGAAAGATGTCAAAGATTAGTAGAAAAATTGATTTAGTTGACTCATACTCGATCTGATTTATCTTTATACTATAAGTGTGATAAATCATTTTAGGCATAATCCAAGTGACCAACACATAGAAACTATGAACTAGATTTTGCCTATATGAAATCCTCGCCAAGCAAGGATATTTGTTCTTAAAACATGGACATTTAGACATGATTATAACGATTCTGATTTCGTAGATTCCAAGATGGATAGAAAATCTTCTTTAAGGTACCTTACATTTATCGAAGGAAATTTGGTGACTTGAAGAAGTACAAAGAACGTGGTATCATTATCAAGTACAAAGGTTGAGTATCGCGCTCTTCATCATAGTATTATAGAGGTTTCTTGGTATTTTGTTGAGTGAGCTTGATTTTAGTCCTACAAAGTCTATGACTTTATTCTGTGATAATACTACAGCAATTGAGATTACAAATAATCTAATACAACAAGACCAAACTAAGCACATTGAACTTGATAGAAACTATATCAAAGACTTTGAAAGCTGGCATCATTAAAGCCCCAATCAAGAGTGTTGATCAATTAACTAACATTATGACTCATGTTGTTACAAGGAGTTCCTTCCATACATCATTATCTAAGTTTGGCATGTGTGATATCTTTGCTCCAATTTGAGGGGAGAGTTAAAATGTATATTTATTACATTTATACTTAGAATTAATTCTAAAGACATTTATTTATTCATTATTATTCTATAAATATTTGTATTTATGATTGTATTTATTATCCTTCTTTAAATAAGTTTAACATATTTGTATGAATGTCGTATTAGGGTTAATGAAATAATTAAGTACTTTTCCCTATTCTAAATATGTTTGGCCCAAATGTGTACCTTTTATTTAGTAAGGATACCACTAAAGTAATGAACCCAATAACACCTTCTTTAAAAAAACAAAAACAATTTCATGAATAAACTAACTGTTTATTTAGTGTAACAAGTAACAACATATATGATCTTCTTCATTAACTCCAATAGAAATTTACAAAATGACTTAATTGATCAAATTATTAAATATGGTCTTCTTCATTTAGTTGAAACAAACTTTTAGTTCATTCAATTTACTATACTTGCTTGAAGACAAGGTTATAAACTTATTGTTTGATATGCTTTATTATAACTGTCATGTAAAACTTTATAAATCTACTTGAAATCCTAATAGGTGTTTGTACTTGTATTATACTCAATAACTATTTTTCCTTCATTGCTTCGCTTGTCTTTTAGTTAAAAAGTAATTTATTTGCTGCTTTTATATATATGATTTATAACTACTATGTCACTCTAAGTATGCAGGATAAAATTTGAATTAAAGAAGGGATTCAAATTGAAGATGTCACGAAGAATTTTGATGTTTTGATTTTGATAATATAAATGTGGTTGGACATTAGTTTTTCTAAATTGTGAATTTTGGAAGTTTTTATTTAGTATTTAATAATTTAATGAATTTAGTAAAATTGACTTGAAGAACTTTTGGGAACATTTATAATATGTGTTAATTACTTGGAACTTCTTAAACTTATTTAGAACCATTGTTTCTTATTTATTTTGTGTTATAAATTATTAGTTTTTAATATAAATTAGAGCTCAAAAGTGTGAATTGTGACTTTCAAACGGGTTGACTATGTATTGAAATCAGGTCACTAATGGTTGATGTATAATTTTATCATCTCATTATGACTTATCAACTAGGGTTCATATCATGTCAACCCGTTTAGTAGTGATTCGTGTTTGGGTTGGTAAAACATGACGCTAGGTTTTGCTCTTAATGTGTCGGGTTGATATCGAGTTAACCCGAAGACTTGAATGACATGATTTGCCACCCCTACGAAAGTCTATTTATGCAGCCTTCTTTTATTTTATGTGCTCGTTTTTGCTTGCCTAAGTATATAATTTCAGATTTGGATCCTCTGCTGGCAAGTTTCATGATAACCTTTGGATCTCAACCATTCATCTATTTAAAACACACAACTTAACAATATGTAATATTATTACATGTCACCAAAAATTAAATAAATATATTTTTTTATCTCATAGAGAAAAGTGCCAAGCCTTAGTTTGAGTTTAGTCCCTCGAATTCAAAAAATTGTTTTTTTAGTCACTCAAGTTTGAGAAAATGAACCAATTAAAAACAAATAATATTATTTCAATGATTTTTAAATTAAAATATTCTTTTTTCCTATCAAGTAAATAAAATACAATTAAAACTCAATCCTTTAACAATGATAAAATAATACTTAATATGAAATTTGGTGCACAAAATATTTGTTTTCATATTTTATTATTATTACTATTTTTATTTTAATAATTTTTATTTCTTATTTCTTTTAAAAATAAAAATATATTTAAATAATTTTCTATTATATTATTATTATTATTATTGTTGATTTTTTAAAATAATTTCATATTGAATTTCATTTTTTCTCTGTTAATGTTTGGTGTTTTATCTAATTTTAATCACTTGACAATAAAAATTAATATTTTAATATATAAATTATTAAAATAATATTATTTATTACTATTAAAAGACACCAACTGCGTAATCCGGAGAGAACTACTACAGCCACTCTCACTATAAGATATAGGCAAGTATGGAACTTGCCAAGTAGACAACCTAGGTCCAAAGATAATTTCTTAAGAATTACGATAAATATTCAACTAGACTAGCTTAAAAGTATATATATGAACTGGGACTAAATCATCACATTTCTACACTCTCCGAATCACAGTAATAACATCCTCATATTCCAAATTTTAGTTATCTTGTTTTCCCTCGGTTCCTATTTAACTTGAGAGGCGCCCACATTTTTCAGAACACAAGAAACGCTCACAATTAAAACACAAAGTGTAAAATAATAATTATCTCAACAGGTAAAATCAATACGAGTAACTACTAATTCTTGATATAGAAAAAAAAACGCAAATGATCATTGGCCTTCTTTTTCATAAATCAAAAATAAAGATTACCTGAGCTTCAAGTTTAGCAATATAACCAATCAAGGCAGCCTTGTCCCTCCGTTTAATAGATTCCTCATCAAATCCCGCTTCTTTAAGACGCTTCCATAGGGCTTCATCGTTGAGAGGAGTTCTCAAAACCCTAGAGCCAAAAGTTAGCGATAGTGCCCTACCTGAACTCGGAGTCATCGCAAATAGCTCTGGTTGTGGACTCGCCATTTGAGAAGTCCGATCAACCACATGAAATCCTATATTTTTTACCCCCTATATTCAAGATCTCTTGATTATCTGCTAAGCCAATGGTCTGGCAATTATCGCTCTCTCTCTCTCAATAGTCTTTTGCCTTTTTGGAGTCTTTTTCTCTTTCGCGTTCAAAGCAAGCAACTTTACTGTTTTGGCTAATTGCGGCTTAATTCGAGAAATTGACAGTTAAGCAAGACCACTACTGACCAGTCAAGGGAATTATTTATAAGCACAACATAACACGACAACGTTTAGTTTGTGGATTAAATGAAATACCTTTTATGAATTTTTGTTTAAGCGGCTACCACACTATTTAAAATTGGATTAAGGCGACGACCGCGCTAAATTGACAGGTAAATGTAATCGAACTATTATGTATCTTTTAATATTTTTTTTAATTAAAATTGTTAAAATATGACTAAAAAAACAATATATTATTTGATTTTAATTTTTTATAAATATTAAATTATAATTATTTTATATAAAAAATATATTATTTAATAAAATATAAATCTATAATTTTAAGTATATGTCGGATTATCTTGCCTTCAAAATTAAAACCAAACATAAAATTTTAAATTAAGAAAACTTAAAAATCCAACTAAAATTTATCACTTAAAATTAAATCTATTTAATTATTAATCGCCATTACCCTAATTTAGGGAGAATTTTGACAACATTATTCCCATAGCTGGAATTAAAACTTTCATAAAAAATTTATTTTATTTTATTTTATTAAACTCTACTTATCAGTGGGATTGGAATTAGTGATAAAAAATTTAAATAAAAAACAAATTTTCTTAACTTTTCGTATATGATAAATCAAAATTTTGGTTGAAGACTTATTATTTTTTAATGTATTTTTTTTAAAATATTAAATTATAAATAATGAAATAATAACTTATTTCAAAGAATATAAATAATATACATGCTTTGTAAAAGCATTCAATCTCCATTAATGCTCTAATAGTATACTTGTAGATTTGGTGTAAAAGGGCTGTGAAAATCGTCGCACTCAATGATATGCCATTAATCAGCTTATTAACTTTAGCTCTTAAATGTTCTATTTATAACAGAGTTTCAATATAAAAGCCTAAATTTAATAGGACAATTTAGGCCTATGACTACATCAAACCCGATGAACCTATCATTTAATTTATTTTATTACGTACCTAAATAAATACATACTTATTTAATATTTAATATTTAATTTATGCATTAATTTTATCCTAACATACTTTATTAATTATTTGATATAATTTAAAATTACTAATAATAATGCAAGTTTACATAAAATAATTCCAATAATTCTCTCATTTAGATAATATAATCATGCATTGAATGTTTAATAATATAATCATATCAAATAATGCATCTCAAAACTTTTAAGTCAAAATATTATGTACAATATGCACCGAAATGGTACATATTCTACACATAACCTGACACTAGAGATTTAAATCATGTTAACAATAATTCACTTATGCACAGACACAAAAGGTGTCATGTATCAACAATATGCATACTTGAGATTGAACATGATATCTCTCAATTTTATCACCTTTTAACCATAATATGTAGTGACTATAAAGAATGTAATACATGATAACACAATAATAGATCATTTATCTCCCATATACTTAAAACTCTTATTAATCCAATACAAGAATGTGTTTCGAAAAACAAAACCCACGTGAGAAACATGCTCATGAAACAAGATTGAGCTAAAATGTAGTGAGTAAATTTAATAATATGTTTCATGCATATAAGCATATAATCAAATCATTGAGGAAAAATGATTCTAGAGTGGCCACAATATATTATCATAATTTTTTAAAATATTAACTAGCAGTTCATAACAATTTTCCTCATAATATATTATTATTATGTCTCTATTATCGGTGTCATTGTATCCAATTATATCCATAATGTTGGTACATATACGTTTATAACGTACTCTATAACGTTTTGTTATTGCACTACTAATCTAGGTTGTCAAGAACACTTTTGTCATTCTATATATGATATTAGTTCAAAAATTTCTCCAATTAGAATGATATAGTAAACAAACTAGATTATACAAATGTCAAATGCGAGCAAGTAGTCAAACTAACCATAACTTAGTCCAAAAACATAAATGTGAAAATACCATAACACATAAAACACCAAGATAATGTTATTACACAAATAAGAACTCTCTACCAAATGACATGGGAAATAGTTAATAGGTGCTATAGTAATTTGCATACAAACAAACACAAACATGCCTAAATCATCAAGGTCAGTGCTTCTGCTCAGAATGTTTTTACTCTATTTTCAAGCCATTTAAAATTGGGTCATAAATGTTCCAAAGTATGATGTCATGTTACAACCAAGCATGCATGTTTGACATTAAACATGACAAAACAAATAATAATCATGTGCACAATAACATGGTCAAAATGCAAATCATTGAGCTCATATTCACTTAATACATCAATAGGTATCATTATTCACTTGAAATGTGCGCTCTAAGTACATATATAAGTCACCTTGAAGTGAGTATATTCATACATAAATGAGGTCATTAATATGATTCTTTCAAATAAAACACGACATATAACCATGAGTACAAACAACTCTTTATGTTATGATAGAAGTATTTGATAACAGAACTATCATCAATAAATTTTTTGACGATCATATATTACTTTCATTAAATTATTTGCTTTTAAAAATTAGATTCTACATTTATTTGGATATTGTACCCTTACAAAATAATATTTCTCTACTTTTATCATTTAAAGAAATTTTAAGTGAATAATCATACTCTGTAATAAAAGTTCCTTTTATATCAGATCATTTTTGGATTGCATAACATATTTGACACCACAATATAATCAATTAATAAAATATAAAATTATCCAAAACTAACTTAGATTACTCAAAAAATAAATAACATAAGCTCACATTATATAACTACAATTACTTAATATTGACACGATGTCACAATACATAACAACTTAAAATTATTCTTGCAACAAGTAATTGAAAGTAATCCAAATCAACTCAAGAATATTTCTTTTGATACACAAATCATAACACTTGTTGACACTTTCAAAATGTGTACTACATACTTAAGTTAAGATTTATGTCTCTCTAGTAATTCCTAAATATAAGTGACATGAAGTTTCACATATATTCATCTCATTATGTAATAATGTTATAAGGAAATCATATTTAGTTAAGAGATAGAAACTAGGCTCAAACATCTTAATATCTTTAACTCTTGAAACTTTTACGGGCTCATCAAGATTTAAAATTACCTAATAACCAATGTGTCTTGTCTCAAATAAATGCTTTCACCCCGAGTAGTTACACACACACACATATATATATATAGGTCATTATATAGGTGTTTTAAAAATGGAACACTAATGAGTTCATATACATTTTGTTGGTAATAGTGATCACACACTTTAAAACGTTATTGAAAACACATCAACTTTCAAAATTCTTGATCAAAATTTATTAATAAAAATGTGATAAAAAATAATAATGAAGATTAAACACAAAATATAATATCTTCATTCACTCAACATTTCTTTATTTATCAAAAGTGATGTTTATATGGCAAAAAATATATGTAACTAATGAAACATATCAATTAGCAATTCAAACATGTCTCTTTGACCAAAATAAGATTATATAACTATCTAAATACTTTTTATGTATATGTTTCTATTTGGAGTAATTTCGTACATCCTATATGGCAATCAAATAGTAGTCCTAGTTAACATCATAGTCATATGGGCCAAGCCCAATAAATACTTAATCATCATGCACGTATGAACGTAATATAATTATCCTAACTAAGAGGATAAAAGTTCAATGATTATCCTTGAATTAGCTTAAAGAGATAAATGTCTAAAAACTATCATTTAATTATCTTAAAGTATAATTGAGAAAATAATTAAGAATAGATTTCTATAAACAATAGATGTATATAACATATAAATATATACAAAATATAAGTGTCTATAAAGCTTCAATAGCTCAATCCTAATCAAACAGAGATAGCTATCAGGTTTATTCTTTCCCCTATATATATTTATATATTCATAACATAAATAGATCAATCTATATCTTGAAATCACTTGATCTCATAATAAAAAATCAAAATTAAATACTCTCTTTCTATATAATTACTAGAGTCAGATTGTAGATATCATATATCCTTCATCTTATAGTTACTAACTTAAGGATCGTAGGGTCGAAGAAAACCCTTTAGAAGGTGATACAATATCCTAACAGTTTGTTCATCTTGCATATTTCATAGAGAAAAGTCCTACCAGGTGTTGACAAAAATTGGTATTAACATCTAGCACATCTGAGGGAAATAAGTGTGTTCTATTTGGCTTAAAATTTTCAAAATTGTAAGGCTCTTTAAAAAGTCCCTCAAGATCTTGATCTACTAAGAAATAAAAAAAATTAAAAAAAAGAGACCATGGACCTTAGCAATAGTGTTTTTGAAAAGAGAACTTCAAAATTTTTATATCTACTATTTCATCTATTTTGATATTATAGACTTGTAAAAAGAGTATTGGATAAGACAACTACCTCTACCTCTCAAACCCCAACAACTAATCAGGAGGTCTAACTTACTAACCAGTAGGCCATCCTTCCAACTCCACCATAACCTATTAGAAATATAAGAGTTGTACCTAGACTTATCCACTTATAATGGGCTAGATAGGCTAGAAAGGGAAGGCAATCTCGGACTCGAGCTCTCCTGAGCATGATGAAAAATACATTATAGGCCATCCTGGATCATTTGTTAGAACCACATGTTCCTGAACCAATTGTGGTCCCAGAAACCATTTATAAGTCATCCTCCAATGCCCAAATTGCATAAGACCAAGCCCATAACCATCTAGGGTCTAGCCAATGAGATGATCATCCATGACGAGACCCGAGTCACAAGTGAAGCAACACCAACTAGGACATGGTCGACCAAAATTTGTCACCTAGAACCATTATTATCAGCCAGAACATTATTGGCCAAGGAGATCCACCCAGGATAGGTGTTGCTAGCTAGAGTGTTATCCAACTGGAATTGCTTGCTAGGTTGACCTTTACTATATGACCTTTACCTACCAACCACCATCTGGCTATGAAAGGTGAATTCGAGCTACTTCCATCCCATAACATCATCTCCCCTTATGCTTGGCCAATAACTTGACCCCCCACCAAGAGCACGTTCTAACTGGATAAGTTAAGCAAATATGTCTCTTAACATCTGAATTAGAGTTCTACACGCTCTCTACAAAACCAACTCTCTATGCTTCCAACAAAAAAAAGCAAAGGATAAATTTATAAGCTCATATACTTTGGTCCCAAGAGAGTCTAGGAAAGATCATCCTGTGCAAGCACTCGGTCAACAAGTTGAACATACATGCACCACCAAAAAGTGATCAATATTTTGACATCTCGAATAAGTGAGGCTTCCTTAGCCAATGAACAGAAAAACCCAACTAGTCGACCATGGTAGCATAGCTTGAATAGGGCCCTATGCATAATTTTCTTGTTGGTCGAGTAGTTCCTAAATGAATTTAAAAATCCTTGTGTCGCTTGAAAAATTTGAGACCACCACCAAAAATATCACATGCCAATCAACCAGTTGCCAAAAATTGGTAACCAAAAAACACTAAGGTGAGCCATACGTGTCACCATGCACCGCTAGTGTAAGTGGGTGCCAGCTAAAAAAGTGCTGCATAAAAAAAAGTTAAAATTGGTCTGGTTCGTTAGCCAAACAATGAAAATAGTTAAAGTCCAATTCCCACTTTTGAAAATATTCTCAAAAGAGTGAGATTGGTTTTGGACTTTGCTCAACGAGATGATTCTAACGACTATATTTTTGACATTTTTCGATATATGCCCAGAGGTGAGATTACAAAAATGTGTGTGTGAAGAGACCGTTCACCCCTTTCCAGATTGGCTCTCAAAGAAATAAGGCTTGTTCCAATCTCCTCACAATAAGATGATTCCAACGAATATATTTTTGACATCTTTTGATTTATGTCCAGAGATGATATTGCAAATATATGTACATGATGAGACTGTTTGCCTATCCAAATCAATAAATTTATGGAAAATGATTATCTACCCTTCTATTTATTTAGGGCATTTACAAAGTATTTATGAAAAGATTATTTACTCTCTGGGTTATCATTATTTTATGGATCTCCAAAAGAGACCAATAGTCCTTCAAAAAAGAATTAATTAAACAACAAGTTCCAATACTAAGAAGGGAATCAGGCCCAAACTCTTTATATTTATGGTGAGGTTTTAATGATAATCAATTAATAAGTTTTTCCTTGTTCGAATTTAAAATTGATTAATTAGTAAACTAAAGAAATAAATATATACACAAATCTTCAATTAATTGATAACTTCTCTTATTCGTGCATGAGATTAAACATTCATAAACCTAATGTATATATATTCTTTAATAATAAATTAAGATTTTGTTCATTTTTAGTTTATAATTAAAATTTTTTTTAACCATCTAAATTAATACAAATCAATGACATTAAAATAGAATCTTATTCATTATGCACAATTAAGCACAAATGTTGTGTATAATGCTTAATTTTAAGATGTTTTCTTTAATTATAAATCAAGACTTGACTCATCATTAATTTATGATTAAAGATATAAATATTGTGAATAAAAAATAAATCATAAATTTTATTTAATTAACATATAAAACCATTCTTCCAATCATTGGAAGTAAAGATTAAAATCTCATATACAGATTACAAAGTGAAATAAAATATATAACAATAAAATTATCTTTTCTTAATAAAAGTGATTCCATATCTCTAAATGAATTGTCACTACCTTTTTCAAATCCATAGATCATCTTTAAAATTGAAGGGTTTTCTCTCTGCATCTTTACATGGTGGAACGATTAACGCAAAAACTATCTAAAACTACTCCTACAACTAAAGAAAAGAAAATTGAAGCTGAAATCTAAGGTGTGTTATGGGATAAGGGATGATTTTTAGAACAAGAGAGGGGGTCATTATATAGCTGTAGAAAGGAAGGGAAAAATGGACCGTGAGATCACACGCCACAACAAAATTTTTCCATTGTTGTGACATGTTTCAATTACGACGGTTTAATTTAGACATGTTGAGTCTAAATGCTTTGAATCTTGACAGGTTGAATTTGGACTTCTTTAACTTCTTTTTGTTTCATCCCCTTACAAGCTTGGTTAATGCATATGTAAGGTTTGCATATTTTATCTTTTTATTTTTCTTGGTTGCAATTAAGTTTCTCAAGTGTTTATCAATTGAATCATTTAAATAACAAAACATACATGTGACTCTAAAAACATATATTTACAAAAATAATAGTAAAATTATACAAATACAATATCTATTTTGACATTAAAATATAAATAAAGCACATAATACTTAGTGATTTTCAAGCATTCATCACAACTCCTAACCAACTTCTTAATAGTCTCTTAGCAAGGAAAATGAAAAAGTAAAATAAATAAAAATAAACTATCCTTGCATTTAGCTATGCAACAAGCCTTTAAACCTCTAGGTTGCCTTAATAGATGAGTTTAAGTCTCGTAAAGACATTTAGAAATGATACCTACAAATATCAAACTAAAATGCAAATATTTACAAAAACAAAGAAATGACAAAAACTAAAATTTAACAAAGTAAAAATAAAATAGCAAAATTCTCATGTTTTTAATATATTTTAAGTTTATAACTAAAATCCAAAGAATAAGTTAAAATTAACTTCCTAGATATTCACAATTTATTATAAAAATTAGTCAAAAATCATAAATTCATAGTCTACATGAAAAATGCATCAATATTAATTTGCTCAGATTTAGTAGATGGAATCTGAATTTGCTTTGACTCTAATCATCACATGTCATACTCTCAATATTACACTTCTATGGGTTCAAGCATTTATTCAAAGGTATATGTGAATATATATTGTAAGTCCTATTGTACTTGTGTTTGTGTGTTGGCTTCTCGTATACAAAACATGGTGTTGTTATTTTACTTAGTGTCTTTATCTCTTTTGTGTAAGGTTGGTTATTATAGATTAGTAATTCACACGTGCACATAGTTAGGTATACTTTGTATGCAATCATGTTTACACACATCATGGGGTTAGTTTTTGTAGTGTGTGTGCTAATTAGAGTATTGGCTTTTGGCAAGCGAGTGTGCAAGCTAGACAACGTTTTTACTTGTGGTTTTTGGCGCATTTTGAATGTGGGTATTTATAGATAGTACTTAGAATTTTTGGAAACAAAAAAATGACACTTTTTAGCACTTCACCACCAAGCTCGCCACCACTCTTGGCAAGATGGTTGGCGAGGTGGCTGGTCAAGTGACAAAACCGAGCCCTATAAATACACTATTCATTTTTCTCTTCTTTACCCTTTGTTTAAGAGCTGAAATTCTACCAAAATACACATTAAGATTTATATCTAATTTCAAAATTATTTTGTAGAGCTTATATTTAAGAATGGGTCATTTTTATTTAGTGTAGTAATCAAATCATAATTTGTGTATGTAGTTTGACTCTGTGTCTCCCGTAAATGATTTGATATTAGTAGTAAACTATGTGTCCCTTAAGGTTATAAGTTGATACGCTTACTATTACTTATTATTGTTTCCAATCACATGACACTAGGTGGTGTTGGTTATGGAGGACAAATGAGTTCGAGTGTTGAACCAAACAGTTGCAAAAGCACAGTAGGCAATTTGGATGGAGATCTTGACTGATAGAGATAATAATGGTTTTACTGTCTATTAGTATTGTAACCTATTTAATATTTAGTGAAGTATTTGTTGTTGAGTGATTGCCTTAAGTAACCTCAAAATATTACCATATAGATACAACTTCTATATAGGTTGACCTCGTTATATCGAAAGCTATGAATGATCTGAGTTTGTGTTAGTATAATCCAAGTTTAAGGTGTGTATGTTTTAGCATACTATTAACTTAAAATTTGATTAGAAATTATTTGTTATGTACCTACTTAATGTTTAACATATAATATCTGTTGTTAAAGTTTTCTGCTTTTGACATTGTATTATTTGTGCTTCTGTTGTGTGAACTATATAAGTATTATGTTGTTCTATTCCTTGTGAGTTAGGGATGAATCCTTTAGGAGTCTATATCTTCTTACCCTGGTCGTATACTAGGTCATGGGCTCTTTCAGAAGTTATGTAAGGAAATGAACTAATGAGTTCACATATGTTTAAAGAAAAAAGGCTAAAAAAAGTGTGTAACATTGATCTCATGAAATGAATCATATGATAGGATTTATAAAAAAATTGCAAACTATTTTCATGCATCAATTAAAATTATCAAGTATATGTCTTTAGAGAATGAATGAAAATACAATGACTTCTAAGGGATTTTGTTTTGTATTTTTCTTTTGAAATAGTCATTCTCACAATTAGAGGGATTTTTTGGATCATAGTATTTAGTTTATACTATTGATTTCTCTCTCTCTCTTTATACTTTTTTTAATGTTTCTTCTTCTATTTTTAGAGAGTAGATCCATGTATAATTTGTACATTTTTGATATAATTTTGGTGAATGGCTAATTATGGCTTTCTTTTGTATTGGTTTAAGTGAACCTCATACATATCTCTTTTTTGAAATCATGTATGAATGAAGAAAGTATACACTTTCAATTTTACTTAAATCATTCAATCTGAGTCATAAAAATAAATATATGATACTTTCTCAGATGTAAAAATCCTAGCACTTAATGCAAAATCTATAGAGATCATCTAACAATTTGAATTAATAGGAAGATCATTTAAAAGAGTAACAAAATATTATCACTCATAATGGAAAGATAAAGGCTCAAAATATACTTTTAAAGTAGTCTCTACTATTTTATTCTTAAACACAAATTTTGAGTTTATCTAAAATTTCAACATTTTATCATAAAATACAAATTATGATAAAAATTAACTAATTATCACATTACTCCATGATATATTTGAAAAATTAATTCAACATGGTAAAGAATCAATTATTAGCTTAAAATCAACTAAAAGACATGATAATTTTGCAAGAAAACTTTCAAAATTAAACCTAAAATTCCTAAACAAATAAAAATAAATGTAAATGTAAACACATTGGAAAATTTTAAATTATCTAAAATTATTATAACTTTTTCATTACTCTAACTTGGAATCTAAATTGACCTCAATGTAACAAATACAAATTAAAGATAAAAAAATAAAATGAGAAAAGTTACATATTTGCTTGCTCGATGTGATTTCTGAAGTAGTGTGATGCTTCCATCATTTCAACATTTTAATCACACAAACATATTATTGTGTACTTTTTATACATTACATCTCAACAAATAGTTATAATTTTAAAAGTTCTAAATAACATGGTTCACATAAATAAGAAATAAAACAAAGCAAAATAAAACCCAAAAGCAAAAATTAAATAAAATTAAAGTACATCAAAAGTAAAGTCTAAACAAAAGTCGGAACTCAGTTCTTTATATCGTCTCGTTCTTTTTCAAACCAAATAGCATTTGGTGCGAGAGAAAATTAGGATTAAGGAAGAAAAGAAAATTTATATAGGTTTCTTTTGAAACGCGTGCTCTAAAGTTTTTAGTTTAAAAATTTATCACAAAAAAATAAAACCTATTGTATTCGAACAGGGATCGATGCGCAAATATATTTTCCTTCAAGAAAATTTTAACTTAAGAGCCCTGTGTTATAGCTAGTACAAATACCATGACATAACTCACTTTTTTATTTTAAAAAAAAATACTAAATAAAAACCAATAGCAAATAGATTAAAAAATAAATAAGAAAAATTAACAAAAAGAAAATTAATATAAATGTAAAAATAAATAATAAATATAAAATAAACAACGAGAAAAAATAAATAAAATTAGTAGATTATTAAAAAATAAAAGAAAAGAAAAGAAATAAAAAATAAAAGTTAATAAATAAAATGTTTGTGAATAAAAA
The DNA here is from genome assembly GCA_030763125.1 of Hippophae gyantsensis. Taxonomy (NCBI): domain Eukaryota; kingdom Viridiplantae; phylum Streptophyta; class Magnoliopsida; order Rosales; family Elaeagnaceae; genus Hippophae; species Hippophae gyantsensis. The sequence goes on along the minus strand of CM061037.1, from coordinate 32,768,380 downwards.
GTTAACAAATATAAAACAAAATAAAATAAAATTAAGGTGAAAATAAAAATTTAAATTAATATACAAAACTATTAAAAAAAATTAAATTAATAATTAATATATAAGTCAATTAGTTAAATAGTTAAAAACTAAATTAATATATTTTTTGGATTTTTTTATTTTAAAAGATCTTTTAGTTTTATTCAAAGGTTGTTATTATTTTTATTTTATTTAATATTTTAATAAAAAATATTTAAAGTTAATTAATAACCTAGATATTTTTAGTTTTTTTATTAAATATTTTTAATATCTAAGGTCAACTTAATATCCTAAACTATTTTTAATATTGTTTTCCAAATTTAAAATGTTTTTAAATCTAAAAATTAATAGTCTAAATATTTTTAAATTGTTTTTAATTTTCAAAATAATTTTTTATTTTTTTATTTTAAAGTCAACTATTAAATGTGATATTGTTTTATTTTCAATTTTGTTTGAATTTAAGATCTCTTTATTGTTTTTTATTTTTTGAATTTATTTTTGGAGATCTCTTTATGTTTTCAATTTTTTTAAGATCTTTTAAGATTTTTTCATTTTTCTAATTTCAAATTTTTTTAGATTTTATTTTTAAATTAGGCATACATTCAAACATATTTCAGGTACAAATTTAAGTACAAAATTAGATTAATTTTTAAAATTGATTTTCTATTCTTTAAATTAAATAACTCACAAATAACAAAAAAAATCACCAATATCTACAAAAACAAGAAAATAAAAAAAAAACCATAAAACAACAAAAATAACTAAAAAGAAAATAAATAAATAATTTAAAACTTGAATTTCACAACAATGATGCCAAAAACTTGATAATCAAAATTTGTATTTATAAAAAGCTCACAAACAAACAAATCATTTGTAATAATAAACAAGTGTACTCCAACGATCATCTCTTAATGAGTTATAGTGGTTCTAATTTTTTTTATCTATTTTCTAATAAAGTTAAGAAAATAAATAACAAATCTAAAATATTCTAACAAGTTGTTATTTGATGGGTTTAAAATTATAAATTATAAATTAAATTAACATCTATAGAAAGCAAGTAAAACAAAAAGGAAAAATAAAAGTAGATAAATTAATTATAACCGAGTCAATGTATATGAAATTTTAACGAATATAACCGTTTAAGGACAATAAAATAAATGATTTAAATATAAGCCAGATTTACTGATTTAATTTCTTTTTAAATAAAACTCCCTATAATTATGTTTAGTTTTCAGTAATAATCAATTAATCAATTTTTTCTTGTTGAAATTTGAAATTGATTAATTGGTAAAGTAAAGAAATAAATATATACACAACTCTTGAATCAATTAATACATTTCATTAATCTGGCATGACATTAAACATTAATAAACCTAAGGTATATATACTATTTAATTATAAATTAAGATTTTGTACATATTTAATTTATAGTTAAAGTTATTTTTTAACTATTTAAATTAATACAAATCAATGAAATTAAAATAGTCTCTTATTCATTATGTGTAATTAAGCATAGATGATGTATCTAATGCTTAATTTTAAAATATTTTCTTCAATCAAAAATCAAGACTTAACCCATCATTAATTTACGATTAAATATACGAAGATTATGAATAAGAAATAAATCATAACTTTTATTTATTTAAAACATAAAACCGTTCTTCTAATTATTAGAAGAAGAAACTAAAATCTCATATACATATTACAAAGAGAAATAAAATATATAACAATAAAATTACCCTTTCTTGATAAAAATTATTCAAAATTTATAAATGGGTTGTCAATATCTTTTTCATATCCTTTGATCATCTTTAAAATCGAAGGGTTTTCTCTTTGTATTTTTACATGGTGGAATAGCTAATCTAAAAACTAATCTAAAACTATTTCTACAACTATAGAAAAGAAAATTGAACTTGAAATTTGAGGTATGTTATAGGATGAAGAATGATTTTTAGAAGAAGAGAGGCACCTTTATATAGTTGTAAAAAGGGAGAGAAAAGAAGATTGTGAGATCGTGCATTGTGGCACACTTTTTTCAACACTATGGAATGCATTGAATCTGGATGTGTTTCAATTATAATGGGTTGAATCTTGATGCATTGAATTTGAACGCGTTGAATATGGACTTCTTCAACTTCTATTTGTTTCATCCTCTTACAAGCTTTGTTAGTACATAAGTAAGGGTTATTTATGTTATACTTTTATTCTTCTTAATTGTAATTGTGTGCTTTTAGGTACAATTATTCAAGTGTTTGTCAATTAAATTATTTTGAAGCCAAAAATATCAGAAAAACGACAAAACAACCTGTGATTTTGAAAACATATATTTGCTGAAATAATAATAAAATTATGCAAATACAAGTTTATTCTTGACATTGAAGTACAAATAAATCATATAATATTTAGTGTTTTTCAAGCACTCATCACAAATCGTTAGTCCCTTTGGCACTCTCGTAGCCTACCTGAGCAGTAGTGCCTGCACTTACTCTAACTCACCCACAATCATCCTGATTGGCTCACAGATTAAGTGCCCGCGCAGATACCAATATCCAACTCAACATGATGAAGAATGCATTCCAGGCCATCCTAGAATGCATCCCAGAGCCACATGCTCATAACCTACTTCTCTTCCCAAAGAATGTCTATGTGGCATCTTCCAATGCCTAGAGTATGGCTAGAGAATCTAGAAGTCTAGGACTTTGTTATTCAACACCATCATCGAAGAAGACAGTTCATCAACTTAACTACAAATATTTACCTTAGTTAAGAGACATCTCATACTTGGAACACTTTAACAAATACTCCAAGTAAAGGGACTAATATATCGTGGGCTTAGCCAAGTGACATATGGACCAATAAATCACCCCAACTTAGAAAAATTCAAGTAAATATAAATAAGGCATAGATAGAAAATAAGATCACGTACATACAAAACAAGATCACCTAAACATCGAACTGTCACCTGGCTAGGTGGGACAAGACCAAGAATGGCTAGCTAGAACCAAGGATGGCCATCCAGGAGTGTCACCAGTTTTGCAGAATATGGCTAGCCATAATCATGATCAGATGATAGGTCGCCAACCTGATAGGCCCGAGCCATAAGCCAAGCAATTATGCCTTATCCTTCACGTACCGTACCATCTTAAGTTTAGAACATGTTTATCTTCTTCCTAGGTCATTGAGATTCATACAATGCCTAAAAGTCCATAACATGTTTTGAATCCTCCTGGGCTATGGAGATTCATACAATGCCTAAAAGAAATACACCCAAGAGGTGAACATGGGCCAAGAAAGCCCTTTAATAGAAGTTCAAAAAGGTCATTTCTATACATAGCTAGGGTTTTTCCCTATAAATCATCTCATCCTAAGGCTCCAAATATAATGGTAATTTTGGAAAGATAGAAAGTAGCATATAATGCTACATATAAAGAATCTACATAGGCTATAAACAATGCCTTACTATAGCAAAAGGACAAATAATACTTCACCAACATTTTTATTTTAATAAAATTGTGTTTATAGGTACCTAAATCATATATGGCTGCACTTTGAAGATTTAACAGGACATAAATTCCACCATTAAATGAAGAGCAAGCTTGAGTTAATTGGACCAAAGAAAGTTCAAAGCTCTTAATGCACTACACCCAGTTAGGGAATGCACCCTTACCAAGGCAGTGAATAAGAAGTAACCTTATAGGTAATTATTGTGCCTTAAGGCCTAGATCACCAAATGAACTATAGAAGCTAGGCATGTTAAGTGACCATGAGACCGCACTATGATCACATGTTGCATCCGAAATAAAGCTTACATATATAACAACTTAACTTGGTCTAATTGCCTCTTAATCGACCTTAAACCTTGAAAGGGGGCTATGGCTTGATAGCTTCGCCACTTTGTTACTTAGAAGCCCTCAGTATCCCATTGGGAATGTACCCCTATGAAATGTAATGAATAAGAAACAACCCTATGAGTGGGCCTAAGCTACCTAGACTTAAAAAGTCTAGAGCCCTTAATACATCATAGGTTGTGTAGTTCAAGATAAAATTAATGTGAAGAAGCATCGCACCTATGAATCCTGCACTCCAACTCCTGGACTATCAACAATGAAATTGAGTGCAATAAAAGCCTCAGTATCCACCTAGGGTATACACCATACCAAGGCAGTGAATAAGAGTTATCCCAATAGGATAATTTTGTGCTTTTAGTGCCAGGACACAAAATTATTTTTCAAACGATTAATATGTTATCCATGTGGTTCAGGCCATACCTAACACTAAGAATGGCCTATCAGGTTTCCTATCGCTCTAGAGTTGGCCATAGACCCTAAAAAAAGCCATGACTTACAAGTTATATCACCTTGGGTCTAATAATTAAATTTAAATTTCTACACCATACGTAGGCTTACAAGGCTCCAAGTAGAGGGATGATAGACTGGGGGCCTTAACTAAGCATTACTTAGATTAACAAGTCACCCCTAATATAGAAAAATTTCAAACAAACACAATAAGGCCCAAACATAAAAGTAAGGCCATGAGTACAAGTTAAACATCACTTGAACTTCAAAGCTATCGATCTCCCAATTAAGCCAAATGCGTGGTCTAAAGATTGAACTCCCGAATATCCAAATAGGATAAGATTATGAGGTACGAATAGCTAGGAACATGATTGATCATCTAGAATAGTGGTCGACCAAGGGTATGATAAGATAGGAATATGGTCAACCAGAATTATGATTGGCCAAAAATATGGTTGGTTAGGAGTATGATTGACCAAAAAGTGGCTGGACAAAAGTGTTACAACTGGCAAAGAAATGGTCGGACAAGGTGTGGCTTACTAGATGGTGGTTCCACACATGTTTTTCTAGCCAGATTGGGTCAAGCCATAGTCAAGAAATTCTTCCCCATCTTTGCACACCTCGAGTTTAGGATTAGCATTTTGTTTTATGCCAGTACATCCTCCCACACTCATTTGTCAACTCAAAGGTCTTGGGACTCCCAAATGTATGGAGTGATGGTCGGGTCCAAAAATAATGTTAAAAGTACAAATGGGAGATAAATTGTATAAAGTAATACAAGGCCAAGGCCACAGAGCCCTAGCCACTACATTTCTAGGTCGTGCTATAATGTGTGTCCTCCCCGAGAATAGACACCCATTAGGATGCATCTTAGTTCATCCTTCTTCATTAAGTACTTTGTTAAAGGTTCAACTACTTGTCTACATTATGTACAAGTCTAGACACAAGCTAATGGTATAATTTATTAGAGTATATTAGGATACTACTCCTACCTTGAGGTTGTCAAAATATGATCCCTACTTCTTGGACTACCTAAACATGTCCATCCTTCTACATCTCCATATCACTTCATTCCAATGAGAAATTGGGGGTACATGAATTAAGAAAAGGGTTATAAAGAAGAATCCAACTATTGGAAAATAGGAGTAAAAGATTGTATTGACTATAATTACTAGATTCATCAATCACTATGGACCTCAATGATTAGAACATTACTAGCCAAAAGATTATCATCCAAGAATAAGCTTGCTAAGAATGGGCCAACCAGTATGTCACCACCCAAGATATTATTGTCTATAATGTCATTGCAAGACTTTAATGGCCATAACTTCGTTTCCCAGACTTAGTTGGCCGAAACTTCATTTGCCAAGACTTAGTTGTCTAGAACTTTATTTTCCAAGACCTTGTTGCCCAGAAGACTGCCAGCCAAGGGGCTCCTATCCTAGAGATGCTAAACTATAGGGGGCCAATCGGGACCCCAACGACCAGGACACCACTGATGCATAAATTCTGTATTTCATAAATAGCTCGCAAGTGCATAAATCACTTTACAAAAAATGACAAGTATACTTCCAAAAGTGGTATAAAGAGGAACTACATGGTTTTTCAATAATTCAACAAAATTCTTTAAAACAAAAAAATAGACCTAAACATCCTGTCATAATTATTTGGGTTTTGAAAAATCTATTCTATTGACATAAAATTAACGATAAAATTGATTTAACAAATATTAGGCAAATAAACATTAACACTCAATGGAGAATTTATGGGATATATTAGTTAGTTAATTATTCTTCCTCATACCAATTAGATTATTAAAGATATAAATTAACATTACTAATTTTTTGCATGAAGTTTTTCTTAGGCGGATTCAAATTCTTTGTTAATAAAAACTAATTAATATTCTTAGGTAGGGTCTATCAATTGATTTATATTAAATTATAATTTGTTTTTAAGGAAATATCAAACCATCTAAATCAATGTATTTGGTAGAGCACATAATTTATGTTCACATTCAAGGTATCAAAGTTGAGCTTAAGATTGATGTATCTAAGAATAACTTTCAAATTTTAAATCTATTATGAAAAATATGTTCTTAATATATTTTTCAATAATAAATCTTTGTGAAAAATATTTAAGATAGAATATTATTATATATCAGATCATAAATCTAATTTTCATATTTTAAATTTAATATGAAAAATATATCGTGAATATATTTTTTGGTAATAAGTTTTATAAAATTCTTGAATGAATAAATAAAAATCAATTTATTTAATAAAAATGTTTACCTAAATTAATATTTTACAAGCATAAAAATATAACTAAAATACCACAATATTTTTAGCCAAACATGTTTAGATCTAATAAATGATTAAAATATTAAAAATGCCATTTAGATCAATGAATAAAATTAATTTGAAAATAGAATAATGCATTTAAAATGTATACCTCAAGCATATCTTTCAATGTACAAAATTTCAATATTGATCTATATCTAAAAAAATCCAAACAGATCTAGTAACATTGTTTATTACATCAAAAGAACTACTACATGATTAAAAAAATAAAAACTAAAACTCTCACAAATTATTTAAGAGAATTTGTGTCTTTTTACAAGCTGATTGTTCTCCTACTATGGGATGATCAACAAGGGGTGAAAGCTTATATTTATGACTAAAGAAAATACTAAAACAAATGGAAAAATGTGGATCATGAGGTCATGTGCCACGTTGCACTTTTTTCACGCAACAATGTAGGTTAAGTCTAGTACGCATGAAAATTACGATCCAAAGTACCCATGTTGTAGCATACATATAATCACTATCGTGGCTCACTTTGTTCTGTTTGTCTGTAATTTTCTTTGTATTTTATCCCCTTATATCTTGATTGGTATATATAAGGCTTACATATGTTTGTTCTTTAATTTTCCTAACCTGTAATTGAGTGTTTTAGGTATGATTTTTTATGTGTTGATCTTTTTAATCAATTTAAACCTACAAATACTTGAAAAAACAACAAAACATTCTTGTGGTTCCTAAAACAAATATTTCTAAAATCACTATAAAATTAGGCAAATAAAATCTAATTTTGACATTAAAGTTTAAATAAATCACGTAATATTTGGTACTTTTCAAGCACTCATCCTAACTCTCAACTAGCTTCTTACTAGTCTCTAGTAGTGAAAGTAATAAAAATTAAAAATTAAAACTAAAATATAATTAAACTATCCTAAATCACTTCTGTAATTTGGGATAATTGTATTTAGCATATGCAACAAGCCTTTAAACTCCTAGGTTATCCTAGTAGATGAGTTTAAGTCTCATTAGGATTTTTCGAGATGATTCCCACAAATATCCTACTAAATGTAAAAAATAAAAAGAAATAACAAAAAAATAAACAAATAACAAAATAAGAGCTAAAATTTAACAAAGTAAAAATTAAAATGAAAAATAAAAAAATAAACATAAAAATACAAATCTTCTAATGCTTTTAGTATATTTTAAGTTCATAATTAAAATATAAAGCATAAGTTAAACTAACTTCCCAAAGAATCATAGTTTATTGTAAAAATTAGTTGAAAATTACAAATTCATATTCCACATCAAAACATATCAATATTTATTTACCCAATTTCACTGCTAGGAATCTGAATTCGCTTTGACTTTAAACCTCATAAGTCATACTCTCAATATTACAATGATCTTATGAGTTTAAGCACTCAATCAAAGTTATATACAAATAGAGTTTATGTAAAGTGAAAAAGTCTATGACTTCATATACTACGAGGATAAGGAGAGTTACAAACTCCTTAATGAATCAACCCTAACTCGCTCAATTAGAAAAGGGAACACTAAAGCAGAAAATGTACCAAAATCATTAATAATAAAATATCATATGAGCAGACAACTTTTAATAGTAGATACTATATTTCAAGAAAAAGGTAGAAAACAATAAATGCTTTCTAATGAGAGTTTAAGCTACCATATATTGTAACATAGACACCTTAAACTCAGATTATACTAATACAACAATGGATTATGCATAACAAGTGATGTGACAAGGTAAACCTATATGGAGACTGTATCTATGTGGTAACATGCTTGAATTGCTTAAGGTAACCACTAGACAATAAGCAATTAACTAAACAATAAAACAGTTACAACTCTAAAAGAAATAAAACCACTATTACCTCTATCAGTTGGGACCTCTGCCCGAACTACTTATTGTTACTCTTGCTTGTTACTTTTGCAACGACCAGGTTCGACACACTAACCGTACTATCCTTCATAGCCAACCCCATAAAATATGGTGTAATTAGTAGATATAGATCAATATTGTGAAATATATAAAATAAGACGTCTTAAGGATCACTCCTAATCTCAAAGGTACCAAAGGACGCACCATCTTCTAAAGAACTCAAATAGTGTACGAGATATACATTATCAAATCGAGTATGTACACAGATTGTGATTTGATAACTGAACTCACTGAATGAACCACACTCAAAAGTATGCTCTCCAAAATAATTTCAAAAATAGATATAAATCTCAATATGAATTTTGGCAGAGTTTTGACACTAAAAACATAAGTAAAGAGTGAGAAAAGTATAGGTATTTATAAAGTTTTGGCCAGCCACCTCGTGGTGGTGAGATTGTTGGCAATGTGCTAAAAAAGATATTTTTTTCATTTCCAAAAATGTCAAGTAATATCTATAAATATCCATACCCAAAACAAACCAAAACACACATGAGAGATAATGTCAGCTCACTCACATGCTTTCTCATTGAAAACCACAACTCTTAATTTAACATGCACACTATAATCACCAACCCCCTAGTGTGTGTAAACATGCTCACATATAAATTGGCCTAAGTATATACATGTGTTTATTTCTAATCCGTAGTAACCAACCTTGCATAGAGGAAGACAGATACACTAAGTAAAATAAATAGACATTATATTTTGCACAAAGGAAATGTCCTCGATATGGAGGGATAATATGAAGATGAAAATGGGGATGAATAACAACACCTATGACAATATTAAGAGAAAAACTAGGGGTAGAAGAGTTAACAATAAGGTCATTACCAACATACCTATGGTTAGGCTTGGTCAACTGGTTCGCTATCTCAATAGTGTCGCCAGAATTCACACTATTAAATTCAGATAGATAGGTGGCAATAATATTTTAAAATTCAAACAGGATGACAAGGAATGTCAGAAACTGAACATTATAAGGAGATAATAAACTATAAGTATCATCTCAATAGAAGGTGATCTATATCCTCTAAGGAAAAAAAGAGGTAGAGAAATTAGTAGTAGAGACATGGGGAAAGGTGGAAAAAAAATCCTTAACAAACTCGTCATTATAGGAATAATTTAGAGAATAGAGGGAAAGTTATGAATAGTAAGCAAACCTTTGCTCAATTTTAGAATACTCATGAATATTAATAGGACACTCAACTAGAATGGGTGCATCGCTAGAAGGATTGGTAGGCACTTTTTACTTAGCCTTGTTACCGCTTCTTGAATGCCTTAGAGCCATAAATGGTAACCTAAATAAGATTGAATTTACTCGTAAAGTGAGAAAAGAAGGAAACTATGAGATGTATGAAGAAAGTAGGCACTAGGGGTTTTATATAAAGAAAGAGGAGTACTTCGCCAACCACCTCGCTAAAGTGATTGGCGAGCTATTCGACGTGGTAATGGCGAGTATATGGTGAGGTGGGGTAAAACATGACCACATAATTTAGTAAAAACCACTGATACATTCAATGTAAACATCCACATGATAGTGAAATCATATTGCATTCATTGAAGGGTATAACCAAATTTTTAAAGATATGTAATGTGTGTGTTATGCAAAACTTGTATACTCTATATGCCATCAAGGTATGCTTATGTGAATTGACAAGTTCCCAAAATCACTTTTCATAGCTTAAATTTATGCATGTTTTGTGATTATATAGATTTGTGTTTGCTTGTTTTAATATCACGGTTATATTTTATTATTTTTCAATTATTTCTTGTATTAAAATAAATCAACTTGAAGAGTTATACTTGAAGCACTTTATTACAACTTAGAAGATTAAAATAATTTTTTTGTAAAACATTACATATATTTTAGAAGTGAAAAAAATAGAAAATACAAGGAATTTAGGGGTTTCATAGTGATACAAATTGAGGTTTTCCGTAGCATGAAATTATTGTCAACCGCAGCACGAGGCCAAAGGAAAAAATTGTATACCAAATTTATGCGAGCCATGGGGTGAAAACATTGTGTGTTTTAACACAAAGATAATGGATCATGCTCAAGCCATGTACAAGTTATGTATGTCATGGTGTGGAAAAATTGTATGCCTTGACACCGCGCTAAAAAATCTATTTTTTCCTCCTTTCCTCACCCCATAAATAAGATCCTATTTCTTTTGTAAAATATATCTCATAACTCTCTTAGTAGTTGATTTCTTAGTTTCACTTATTCTTTACTTTTTTCTTTTAGTATTTTAAAGTTCTCTCATTTTATAGTTGAATAAATTTAGTTCATATAATAATTATAGTTTTTAATTCAATAAACAATGAACTAATTATGTTTGGAGTTTTTCCAAAACAGAAGTAATTTTAAATAATTATGTTAAGGTATATTTAATATATGTTTTCTTTTAGATTATCTCTAAGTATTGTTACATGTTATATGTTTAATTTATTCATTATTTATTAAACAATGCATGTCTGATTACAAATGGTATGAGATATTAGTAATGTTGTTTACGCCTGTGAAATATTAAAGAAAATTAAGCATTTTTATAAAATGAATTACGCTTTGCTTCATCATCAAGATTTAAACAAAATTTTGTAAATGAAAAATATATTGATTAGGATTTAAATTATTGAATCCAATTTAGAGGAGCACTCATAAATCTTTTGATTTATATCAACTATATAGTTAGAGTGGGTTCTAGCTATTTCAAAGATTTTTGTAAGAATTATTATTGAAGATATATCCTTCATAATAGTTTTAGGATTTGAAAGTTAGTTCTAGATACTTAAATTATAAACCAAACTTAGACACCTTGGTAAAAGTTTAATTTGTCATCCCGATCGAAGGTGACAAATTAAATGATTTGTAATTTCTTAGAAAATTAGCATAATTTAATTAAGATTTAAATTGTGAGCCCAACTAAAGGTGATAAGTTAAATTTTAATTAAAAATAATGATCCATGCTTTAGGATAGTTTTATACCTATAAGAAATAATCAATAATCTTAATTCATTTTTTAATAACCTACTTAATATTAAACAAGCGTAATTAAAAAGCTAATGTAGCCCATAAATTCTCACTACATGATAAATATTTAATTGCTTAAATATTTATTGAATCTATCCTTATTTTTATTTGAGTAGTTCAGATATTCAACCAAAACAATTATGACATGATGTTTAGGTTATTAATTTCATTTTTAAGAATTTGTTGAATTATTTAAAAACTACATGGTTCCTCGTTCGACAGACCTTGGAAGTATGCTTATCATTTTCTATAAATAGTTCCTGCATTTATTTAAAAACTGCATTTATAAGCTATTTTTTAAATCAAACAAAATTTGTACACAATAATTTTGTGCATCAAGTTTTTTGCATCATTGCCAAAGAATTGGAAATAGCAAAAAAAATTGCTAACTTTGCATGCATCACGAATCAAGCAAATAGAAATAGAGGCTTAAGTAGAACCAAACTTTATATGTCCACATTTAGTCTCTCTTTCCCCTAATATAGGTGCTAACTTGGATGGAATAAAAAGGTCTTTCAAATTTTGTAAGAAAGCATGAGGTTTAGGTAGATGAGAAGAAAGCACACTTTTATTCAACCTAAACAAACACTTTAAACAATGAGCTCACAACCATAAGAGTAAACCTTTGAACTTGGGTTCTTTTCCTTTTACTTCTCAATTTTCATACAATTATATTCACAAAATATAGGATCTTTTTCTTGTGATCTTAGCATTCATTTGTTGATACCTCTCTTTTTCTTTTTCTTTCCTTTTTTCTTTACTTTTCTTTTTCTTTATACATGAGGGTAAAATAGACAATCCTAAAACACATGAGGGTAAAACAAACAATCTCAAAACAAATAAATTTAATAAGTAACATAATTGAAACTCAATGGCAAGTGGGCAAGGTAAGTGAGATTTGTCATTTGTGCTAAGCTAATAAGTGCAAAGTGATCAACACGATGCAATCTGCAAGTATATGGGTCATGCAAGTAATATAATGTACTTATGCTGGAATATTGATCCCATAGGGAGTTATGTAACATATAATAGAGTACTAATATAATTATTATGAATACTATTTAAAAAATAGAAAATTATACAAACTGAAAAAATAAATGACATTTAATTTTAAATTGCAAGACTTAACAACTACGAAGATATATGAGAAACTATCTAGGAATTTAATCCCTAATTTCTTAACATGTGAATCACTAAAAATCTCCCCAATATAATTATCAATCAATTATATGATCAATTGAATCTAACCTAATATGCATTACTCTCTTAAGTATACTACACATCATATAATAATTAACCTAATTACACTCTCATATCATTTAGATTACATACTACTCACGAAGTTCATTAATTATTGGTCACACATATAAGAATCATATATTTTTGCCTAGAAACTATGCATGTTATTTAATCAAGACAAGTAATTAAATAATTCTCTAAAATATATTTAATTGCCTCTATAGATCAATTATTGGTCAAACAATTAATAGCATACAAATAAGATTAAATAATATAATTGAATTGCAATAACAATTGGGATAAAATATTATATCATCACATGTAGAAATTGAGTTCATAAAATCCCTAGATTAATAAATTAGTTAGACATAATTATGTTTATAAAGCTCAGATTTTTCATAAAGAAAGACATAAAAACTAATAAAGAATGGAGAAGAGTGGGAAATGCACTCAATCTTTTGATTTATAGCACTAGTCTTCTCTTGAATTCTTCACAAAGTTGTGTCTCCTTTAATCTCCTTTTGAACTTTTTCTCTTCTCTCTTCTTAGCAACTGCTAGGGTTTTGTAATTCTTGTGTATTGTTTATGGCCTCCCTTTGGTGCTTTAAATAGGCCGAAATTGATACTCATTAGATTAGGATTCGTATTACTTTGATCCAAGGGCTGAGTTTGAAAGTTGGAATTCAATTTAAGGCTGACACATTAAAATCCTTGTCGCTGATCGATTGAGCTTATTCTTGATCAATCGAGTGATGAACCCTCGATTGATCGAGTGATGATCCTGTATTTATCCTCTCTTTTTTTGCATGTTATTGATCCATTTGATATCTTTTTACCTACATTACCATATTAAACACAAATTAAGCTTATTCATGATATTTAAGTGGTTTGAAAGGGGTCAAATAACTCTACTTTCATAGAGTTATCACACCCTCAAACTTAACATTTTGCTTGCCTTTAAGCAAAGCCAAGTCTAACTAGCTAAAATGATATAGGTAGTACATTCATAAACATATATCTATTAATATATGTATGTTTAGCAACAACTATTCCTTTCAAAAGTTGTACAATTCTATGATAATGAAGTTCACATATCCATTAATCAACATTCCATTAATACAAGAATATGAAAGTTTTTTGACGAATTGATTTGTGTGGGTGTGTGTTACACATGTTGTCATCTAACACACTCATAAAATCAATTTATTTAAGCATGCTAATCAAGTAAGTCTTAGAATAAGCTTCATAAGTCTATTCCTTACACCCCTCTCTACTAATGTAAATATGCACTTAGCTAAAGATCATTAGGGCTTCACATGCTTGTAATGTAAGGGTTAGGTAAGGGTAGATAAATAAATTTAGGCTTTTTTCATACCTTAGCTCCCTTTTTATTGATCATGCTATATTTAACTTCAATTGAGCTTTCATTTGATATTTTTGTGCACTCTATTGTACCATTTTTTTCATCCTTTCATTCCATATCTCCTCTTCACTTTTTTTATTTTCTTTCTTTCTTTTTTATTATAATTTTTTAAGCATCACAACACTCCTAAACTTATTTTCAATTTTATTCTTCTTGTTTTTTTAGAGGGAAAATTGTGTTGTGAGTTTTTTTTTTTTTGTAGATGTGAAGAAATATGGCGCATTACATTTCACCATGTTCTATAATATATCACATGATTGCATTTTTCATACAAGTTAAAGGTGTAAGAGTAAAGGTAATACTTATTAGTTAGGCTAAAATTGTGGCTTAAAGATATGAATGGTTCTTTGTAAGGCTCAAAATGGTGACTAAGGATATAAATAATGGTTAGCTTAAAAGGTTTAATTAATCTAGTAAAGACCTAAATCATTTCTCAAGACAAATACTATTTAGGATTTTACCTCAAGGAATGATCAAATAGATTCTAAAATATGGTAGACCTCCTCAACTAGCATATCTCACCCCAAATTTTCTCATACTAAGAGCACCAAAATCAATCATGAACATTTGCATAAAAATCTGAATCAATTTAATCAAAATTAGTATGCATATTACATAATTAATGTAAGTATCATAACAAACATCTTACATTTCTTATATTGGTCATAATAACCAATTCTATCATTGGGTTCATATGTTTCATATCAAATATGCATGCATTTGGTTTCCATATATTAATCAATTTCTACCCAAAAATCAGAAAACATCCTAAAAAATGAAAATGCATACTAAACACTAAAGTAGAGAACGAAATTTTCTCCCGTACTCTTAAATTGCACATTATCCCTAATGTGCACATAAGAATATGAAAAGGAGTGAAAGGAAGGAAAAATCTTTTAAACTTGACACACCACATTTATCGTTGAAACTACTCAATCTTTGTTGTGATATTACCCTTCACATTCATTGACCTACAAAACAAAAAATATAAAAGTAAAATAACATTGGGTTACCTCCCAACAAGTGTCATATTTAACATCCTTGGCTAGACAATCATATCAGCTCCTAAGGTGCATCCACCAAGGTCATCACTACCTTTTAATTTGGCAATTGGTCTCCAAGATATTGCTTTACTCTATGCCCATTCACCATTCTTTTTTTTTTGTTTTCTAATTCAATGGCTCTATGGTTTGTTACCTTAGTGATGGTGAATGGACCTGACCATATATTCTTGAGTTTACCAAGAAACAATGTGAGTTTTAAGTTGTACAACACTACTTTCTCTCCTGATTCAAAAGTACGATGGATAATTTTTTGTCATGCCATCTCTTTGTCTTCTCTTTGTAAATCTTGGCATTTTCATAAGCATTTTACCATAGCTCATCCAATTTATTTATTTGTAGCATCATTTTTCCTTCCCTATTGAATACTTTTTCTTGCCCACTTGATTGAAGATGGTAAGGAAAAGGTTTGAGTTCTAACTTTGGTGGCTCCCTAATGGATGGTTTGAATTTAAAATATGTCTCATGACACTCTACAACAACATTAGATACAACATGGAAGGCTACATCTCAAAATATTTCACATAGTCAACAATATTAACTCGTATCACAGATTTCACCATTTCACCATTAAAATAAATTGAATTATTGAATTATTTTCTAATGAATTTATTTTATTGGTCATAGCATTATGTGTCAAAATCTTGAATATGGGTGATTCAACAGATTTTGTTAAATTATCATCATGAATGTGTGTGCCTAAGTGATTGTCATGGTGCAGGTGTGTTCACAGAATTAACAAGCACATATTCTAAAGCATCCCTATGGCACATGTTATGAAGTATTTCATTAGCTAGTCCATCAATAACATATATCTTAAAGCAATCATTAGTATTATTAGTATCAAAAAAATTAATTGCTTTAAAAACATTAAATGTTATATGTTCATCCTACACTCTCATTGTAAACTCACCTTTTTGTACATCAATAAGTGCTCTTGTGGCTGCTAAGAATGGATGACCAATTATGATAGGAACATTATGATCCTCCTCCATGTCTAATATAATAAAATCTATTGAAAATATGAACTTGTCTACTTTTACTTGCACATGTTCTACCACACCCCAGGGCCACTTAATTGACCTATCCATCATTTGTAATGTTACTAAAGTGGGTTTGGTGCCCAATCTCTTGAAAACTGATAGTGGTATAAGGTTAATGCTTGTACCCAAGTCATATAATTTCTTGCCAAAATGTATATTTCCAATTGCACACTACTACAATATTGATAAATGACCTTAGTTTTTAACCATAACCGTAGGTCTATGGCCACAGTTATAAGAAACGAGGCCTCAGTGAGAGAGACCATAGACTGTTACCTATGGCCTTAGTTTTTTATAAAACTGAGGCCATAGACATAACCTATGGCTTCGGTCTTTAAATAACTGAGGCCATAGACATACCTTGTGACCTTAGTTTTATAAAAAGCTGAGGCCATAAACATACTATTTAACCTCATTTTTCAATATAAATTAAAAAAAATTGATAAATTGAGAAAATTAAAAGTTATTATAGTAAAATTAAGAGTAAAATTACATTTGAGAGTTTTTATATGCACTAAAACATTATAAAGCCTTACTATAGCTAGCTAATTAAAATGTTCCAAAATATGAAATACATGCAAAAAATTTACTAATATTAATACTAATCAAATTGTCCATAATTTCCTGAGTCATTTCCAACAAGGCCATTAGAAGTGACACTAAAAACCTAGTGTTGGATTGGTGCTAGTGTGAAGATACTAGTGTTGGTGGCTGGTATTGGTGTTGGTGCTAGTGTACAACTACCCACTAAAAAAATTGATTCACTATGTGTAAAGATAAAAATTTTGTTTTACCACATACTGATGTGCTGGTGCTAGTGCTGGTATTGGTGTGCTGGTACTAGTGCTGTGGTGTTGGTGTTAGTGTGTTAATGCTAGTATTGGTACTGATGATTGGTGTTGGTGTTGGTGTTGGTGTGCTGGTACTGGTGCTAGTCCTGGTGTTGGTACTAGTATGCTGGTACTGGTATTGGTGTACTGATACTGGTGCTAGTACCGATACTGGTGTTGGTTCCTGGTATTGGTGGTGGTGTGCTGATATTGGTGCTAGTGCTGGTGTTCGTACTGGTATACCGGTGCTGGTACTAGTGTTGGTGTGCTGGTGTTAATTTTCGCACCTAATTTCAATTATTCCCTTTAAGCCAATAACTTTCCAAAACATCTAAAGGAACAATACAACTATGCATTAAAAACAAATTGATTCACTATGTGTAAATATAAGAATTTCGATTTACCATATGTTGTTTTGTTGGTACTAGTGTTGGTGCCTGGTGCTGATGTAATGTTACTGGTGTACTAGTACTAGTCTTGGTGCTGGTGCGTGTGCTAGTGTATTGGTGCTAATTTTTGCACCCACTTTCAATTGTTCCCTTTAAGCCAAAAGCTCTCCAGCACATCTAAAGGAACAATACTTGTTTGTTTGTTTCCCTCTCACCAACATATTTAAATTAAGTGGAATAAACATCTCAATAATGCGTGCAAGGATCATTACAATTGCATGATTTGGAAATAACACTTGTGTACAAGAAAGAAATGTGTACTAAAGAATAGTTTCTTACTTTATTAATAAGTACATGGGATTTGAAGCATCCATAAAACTACAAATCTTGTTAAGATAAATGCAGTAGTTTAAAATTTTTTTATGGACAATGTAAATAGTTCAATTCTATGAATATAACCGAGCCAAAGACAATGAATGACATAAAATGAAAATAGTAAAATCATGAAGAAATAATGACCTCTAGTTTTAGCTAAACACCAAAGTTAATCAACATAACGCATTCTTAACCTATCACACATATAACAGGTAAGGGGGTGCCATCACTACAAAACAAGAAAATCACATTATTAAGCTATCAAATATAAACATAGGTATGATAACTAAAAACTAACTGAAATACTCACCTCTACATCCTCTCCACCAATCTTAATATTGCCATTAGACTTATGGCCATCTTCTGCAACAATTAGAGCGCCAACGAAATAGAGATCAATAAATTATGCTTAGAACATAAATATTAGCAAAAATGAAGATCACCTTCATCCTCCGAGATGTCAAAAGTACACAAGGTAAGGTTGTCTCTAAGGAGTTGCATGATCAAGGTACTATCTTTGTATGATTCCTCTACAACCTGCAAAAAAAAAAGAACTACACTACAGTGTGAGAGTGTTAATTTCATCGTATTGCTGAAATGGTTTATAGTTAAATGGGAACATATATAAATCAATTAATAGGCTTACTTTAATCATCTTTGGGTAACCTTTCTAAAGTCATCTTCATGATATCATACCTGTTCATTTGGGGTATGGCCAGCTAAGGTACATGAAACCAGCTAGGGTTGGGAAGAAAACAGATGGGTATGGTCGGAGGTGAATACAGCCAAAGTTGGGTCACCGGTGACAAGGAAAATATATGGCGGTTGAGTAAGAAAAGGAAGGCTGAGATTAGATAAGACGAGGAGGTGAAAATATAAGGCTATGCAAGAAAGAGGAGGTTGAGATTAGATCGCGCAGGCAAAAAAAAGAAAATATTCACTTTGTTCACGATTTCAAAGGATGAAATCCTTAGTGTTTTTTCTCATTTGTTAGTTGCAAAAAGCTACTTTTGTAATACGTGAACCATTGGTAGGTTCCATGATGTGGTATGGCAAGCTAGGGTATATGAAACCAGCTAGGGTTGGGAAGAAAATAGAAAGGGACAAAGCTAGAGATGGGTACGACCGGAGGTGGGTTGCCAATGACAAGGAAAAGATACGATGGTTGAGTAAGAAAGGTGGGTACGTGAACCATTTCTTTCTATCATACTTAATATAAAATCTTAATTAAAAATAAAATCAATTTATTTTATAGAAATATTTACATATTTAATATTTCTCAAGCATAACAACGTTATTATTATATCAAATTTATAAACATCAAGCTATGTTAAATTTAATTACAGACAAATTAAATATAACATATAAGAATAAAACATAAAAATAATTCTAAAGAATTCATTTTAAAATTATACCTCAAAAGAATCCTTACAAAACTTTGATGCTAGTTTCGTTTTTGGAAAACCTCCAAACAAATTTGTATTTTTGTTTATTGAATCAAAAACTAGAAATTTACAAAAGCATAACTATTTTTTCTCAAAAAGAAAAGAACTTTAAAACTAAAAAAATTAAAAAAAAAACTAAGAAAACTTTCTAGAGAGAGAAAGAGAAGAGATTTTGAGGGATGATTTTTACAATGGGGGATAAGGTTTTTTTATAGGTGAGGAAAAGGCTAAAAGAGTGAGAAAATATCTCAAAAATTGGTCTTGGACGCATTAGGATAGGCTTGCACGTATGTGGGGGTGGTGGTAGGCATGCATGAGCGAGATTTGTGGCAAATGGACACTGGCTCTCGGCGTGGCATACGTGCGACTGTGAGAGAATTGGTGCTAGAGCACATGGGACTCGACGGACATGCACGAGACCTAGCAAATGCGTGTGGCTCGGCATGGATAGGGGCATTTTTGACCTTTTTGATTGTTTTACCCATTTTCTCCAATTTTTTGTATTTTTTTGACTTGTTCTCATTTTTTTCTCAACATAATTGTGATATATCTATAAATTATTTTTAAACTAAAATATCTGAAAAATAATAAAAATACCCTTAATTCTGAAAAGACAAATTTAAGTCTATTTAATCAGTTAAAATACATTAAATCATGATAATTTTATTGCTTTTAAAGCATTTATAACAACCCCTAACCAACTTCTTACTAGTGCCTTAGCAAGATAAGCAATATAAAATAAAAATTAAACTATCCTAAATCACTTCCATATATTGACACTGTTACATTTAGCGTATGTAACAAGCTTTTAAATCCCTTGGTTACCTTAGTGGACGAGTTTAAATCTCGTGAGGATTTTTAGTAATGCTCATATAGGTTGATTTCATGAGTGCATTGAATGATATCATGTGCAACACACACACGTGAATCAACTTGTCAAAAACTATGCATATCCTTGTATTGATGAAACGTTGATTGATGAATATGTAAACCTTCTCATTGGTGCACTTTTTTACTTAATATTTGTTCGTTTTATTGAATAAGTAGTATTTTTAGGGTTAACAATATTAAAATATAAACTTTTTAATGAAAATGGGTGAAAATATAATTTTTGAATTTTTTTAGATTTTTTCTTGAATTTTTATGGAATTTTATGAATTTTCAATGCATAACCAATTTGAAGCTACCACGTGGATGTCATGCACGTATGTGAGCTGACAAAGTAAACCATGTGGAAGCCACACAATCAAAGTAGTTGAATCATGCAAAGTGTCTACAGAGAGATGTAGTATTATGCCAAGTGTCAGCACGACGTTCATTCCAACTTTGTTGTGCTTGGTCAAAGCACTCAAAATGGGTCTTCATTTGATTCATCCAGCCATTCTACCCGTGCACCACACCATCCATAACTGTGAATCATGTTGCACTACGTGTATATGACTTAGCTTTTGTTAATCATGACTAGTCTCTCTTACCACAAGTCACTCCCTGATTCGCCCAATGAATACTGCATGCCACGTGTCATGTTTCTATTGGTTGGTGCTGTTAATTTTCTTCCTTTTCATCTCAGTCCTTGATCTGACGATCCAGATTTCACTTGAGCTATATTTAACCCTCTAATTACCCTATAAACCCTAATACCCAAAATTAACATATTTTTTTATCATTTTTTAGAGCTAAGAAGAGAGAAAAATTGAAAGAAGATATGATTTTGGTGGAGATTCAAGAGGAGATTAGTATTACTATACAAGAGATTGATTATATTTCTTCTTTTACTCCTTTCTTAGGAGGCCATATTTTCACCTTTATTACATATATTATATGATAAATCATTAGAAATCTCACGTAAAATTTTGTCAACTACCTTACCACTTTGAAGGATTGTGACATCCTTCGCTTGTTCTATATGACTGGGTAGTTTTCCTCTTTCTTGTTTTTTCATTTGCTCTACTGCCCGCCCAACTCGAGTTTCAACCTTTTTTACTAAAGCCTCTAATGAATTCAGCCTTTGATTATTCATTTTATGGTTGTCCTTACTAACTTGAATAAAGAAACTCAAGTTATCTTCTAAGGTTGGCTTATAGAGTTGATCTGGTGGGTAAGATTGATTTACATATTGCCCTTGTATTTGGTTTTGGGCATATGCTAGGTCATTATTTGATTTCTACTTAGGATGATTGTAGGTGCTAGAATGATACCCTTGCATAAGATTTGCTTCCCTTAAGGTACTTGTACTAAAATCACCCAAAGTAGAACAAATATTAGCACTATGTCCAAATGTACCACAAACTCCACATACCTCTTAATTTGGCATTTTATGGGTAGTGGAGATTGCACTTGCTTAGTTAATTTTACAAGTTGCAAAGCCAGTTCTTTCCTGGAGCCAACTTTATTGACTTTTGCTCTTCTTCTTCAAGCACTCTTTTGTTGGGAATTAGTACTCAATAACTCATAAGTTTGCTATATTGTCTTTTCTCTCATAATTACTACTGCAACATTATCAACCATTTACTGACATTATTGTGTCAATACATCATAAAAGAATCGATGGTTATAACTGCAATGGAAAACTATGGCGCAGGTATTAGATCAAAAGGAGCTTGAATCTTTCCCAAGTTTCATGGAAGGGATTTCCATGTATTTGGAAAAATGTTGCTATTTTTTCCCTCAAATTGGCAATCTATTGATGGGAATAAAGCCTACCTATAAATTTGTTATAGACGTCCTCCCAAGTAGTTAATGAACCCGGTTATAGAGTCATAAATCAAGACTTACCTCTTTCCTTAAGTGTGTAAGGAAAACACATAATCCTAAGCTAGTCTTCATCAAGTCTTTGCAATAATATTATTTGTATAGTAGCATTAAATTCTCTAATAAGTTTAAAGGATCTTCATTAAAGATACGGCCGTGAAATGAAGGAAACAAAGAATAGTGAATATTTTTCAATTCATAATTACTTGTACCCTCTCCTAGTTGCATGCAAGAAATAGTATTGTTAATGATTGGTAATACTTACTCCTTCATCATTTTCTTTTTATATTTATCATTACCCATGTCTACTTGTACTCGGGTTTATTTCTCCTTCTCTTGAGAAATGTATATCTTTCTTGAAAAATTGTTTTGAATATGTAGATGTTAATAACAAATACGAGTTCATTTCTCAAATATCTCTTACTTTTTGTATATTAATAATATAAAATCAAAATCAAAATAACGGGTAACTTAGCACACTAAAATTAAGTACTTTTAAAAATACATAAAAAAATAAACTACACATAAGTTAATACACAAAAATATTAAATAAAATAATTTACAAAAGAATAAAGTAAAACAAAATAAAACAAACATTTAAAATTAGTATTTAGATAAATAAAAGTAAATAAATAAAATAAAAAATTAATTTAAAACTATAAATTATAAATCTGTACACAAAATTACTAAAAATAAACTATTGGACATAAATTAAGTTAATAAATAAATTAATAAGTAAGTCAACTAAACTTTTTTTAAAAATTTAAAATTTAAAATATCTTAAGTCAATTTATATCCTAGATATTTTTAGATTTTAAATATATATATTTTAAAATATCTTAAACAGTTTTTAAGATTTTTGATAGTAAAAATTTAAAAACCCTATTCCTTTTTTACAATGGATCGAAAAACTTTATGTACAAATTTTGTATTCGATAAATAGCTCGCAAGTGCATGAACCATTTTTTAAAAACGATAAATATACTTTCAATATTGATATAAGGAGAAACTATATGGTTTTTAAATAATTTAATAAAATTCTTAAAAATAAAAAATAAACCTAAAATTATAGGGTTTTTTTTCTGAAATGACCGTATTAATTATAATAGTTTAAAAAGAGGCGTATTGAAAATTTAATTTAAAAAAAGACAAAAGAAAACTGATGGTACTAATATCCAATAATTCTGTCAAATTGTCTCTCTCCTCTGCACGCTCACACTTCTATTCTTTTCTTTTTTTTACATTTTCATTTTTTCTTTCCTTCCTACGCACGTAAAACCCTTTTTCTTTGTCTTTTTCTATTTTCTTATTCTTCTTTTTTCTACTTTTTTCTCTCTCTTTTTTCACCTTTCACCTTCTTTTTCTCTCTTTTTTCCATTTTTTTCTTCTTTCTCCTTCTCCACACTCAAAAACCCATCTTTCTCTTCTATTTTTCCATTTTCTTCTTATTCTTTCTCTATACTCCTTCAATTTATGTTTTCTAATTTTTTTTCTATTTCTTCATTACAAGCGTAATATTTTCAAAATAAGGTTAGTAATATTAATTATATGAGTTGTGTAAATTATTATTGGTTTTATTAGCATGTAAATATTGATTTTTTTTTCAGATTTATAAACCTTTGGGGAGTTGTTAGTTTGAGAAATATTTGAAATTTTTTCAACTATTTGGATGTTTTTTTTTCTCCGAAACTGTTTTAGGGTTATTTAATGAGATTTTTAATTGAAAAATTGTATTATCTATTATCCTAATTAATCAAAAATATAATTAAAAAATTGTATTATCTATGAACATGTTTAGACAGGGGCTTAAAGATTAATATGATAATAATAAAGTACTAGATTCTGTGTTTTGGATTCAAAGGAAAAAATTGAGAAATATACTAGTTGTGACTTGTGAGAAGAAAAAGAGTTAATAGTCATTTGTTTCTTTCGTTCATTCCATGTTGTGTAAATTATACACATTTTTGCATTTGTATATCTTATTATTAAATTATCAAAATTAGACAGTTTATAAATTTAACAATAAAAATATTACTATAAAACTTTTCTCCATGAATTAGGCCTTCATATTTTATAAAGTGTTAATTAATAAACTAATTTAATTTTAAGTATTGATGTATTATTATTTGATAATTTTTCTTATACCTTCTAGAGAATGGATGGTCTTAGTATTTTAATAATTCACGGTGGTAAGTGGTCGAAGAAAGATGATAAAGAAATATATCGAGGAGGTGAAGGTTCGGTGATAAGGATCAAAAAGGAATTTATGTATAATGCCCTTAAAGATAAATTGTTTCAAAAGTTGAAGATCGATAAGTACAAGTATGAAATTTCAATGAAATACTTCTATAAGAATGATCTGACATTATGTTGCGTGTTTTTCAACACACGAACTCGTGCAAGCATACACGGTCACAAGTAATAAAGATTTGTAAGTAAAGATCGATCCCACGAGGATTTGTTACTATATTTTGTCGAGTACTAAAATTGTATCTCTCTGATTTTATCCAAAATAATCGTTGGTTAATAAAAAAGTAAAATAAGAAAATAAAAGAAATCTAGGATTGCAATTTTTCACCAAACTAATCCACTCAAATCATATTAATTTCTTTGGATTTATATTTTTTGGTACATTTAATTTGTCAACCGAAAACTTCTTTTTTATTATTCATACATCTCTTTCGAGCTCCGTATAAACACACCTCGTTAAATTAATTTACTATATCTCTATGAAAATTAAATTTACCGAGATTCATTACGTTCTAAATTTTCAAATGGCCACACATACAATTAGGGTATATCTCTATCCTTCATCATACATGTCATTCTATTTACGTGCAATACACACACAAATGCCTTTCTCAAGTTTATTCATGTGCCACGGATCGTTTTGATAAGATTCGTAAATAATCAAAAAGCATTAAGAACAAAATAGAACGAATAAATCGAACGTCTTATAAATCTAACAAAAATAATTAAAATTAAAGCTTCATAAATTTAGATTAAATGCAACCCTAGAAAAATTAAATTACTTCATAAAATTAAAATAAAAATTATAACAACTACAGAAAAATTAGAAGAAGCAGAAATAAAATTAAAACATCACTTAAAACAAATATTTGGCACACGCAAAACACAACAAAAGCCAAAAATGGCTTCTGCGTGTTTTGCCGTCCAACACACAAACACAATAAAAATTACAAACTGAAAAATCTAAAACACTCTAAAAACTTTCGAAATTAAAACTAAATCTCTACTCCAAAAACTACTCCAACCAAACTTTTTTACAACTAAAAACTATCTCCTATTTATAGAAAAAAATACATCAATAAAATATTACATTAAAATCCACGCGGGGGGACATAAAATTGTGGCGAAAATTATAATTTAAATGCGTGGGGGGACAAAAATTGTATCGAAAATGGGATCGAGGGAGTGGGTGGAACGCTGCGCGTTCTGTTTTAATTTTCTTCCACGCTGCCACGTGTCGCGTTCTGATTCGCGGACACAATTAGTGGGACACGTGGCAGCGTCTCATTGGTTGAGGGGAAACGGGCGCACGATGAATGGTCGCACGGGAGCCAACGGCTACAACACGGGCTTGATCCAGCGCGGTCGCGCTCATTGTAACATGCCACGTGTCACAACATGATTAGCTGAAAAGTTGAGTGGGACACGTGTCATATCTTCATTGGAGGAAAATCGGGTTGCACGCAGAGATCAGCGCACGGGATCAGAGGCGCGCGAACGTGGGGGACGGCGTACGCGCGGCATCAGACGGGTGGGTCCCACTCTGCACGCCGGCCTGCGCGGCAGGTGGGCCCCACTCGGGCGCCGAGCCGCGTGAAGGAATCTTCCCTGCATCCATTCGCTTTGGTCGGGTTTGATCTACACGCGCCAATCCTAGCCGTTTATGATTTGATCGGACGATCCACGTTGCACGCGTGGATGATGACGCGTGTATTCTTCTCTCCTGCACGAATATTAAACTTTATTTAATTATATTTTGACCCACAAATTTAATTCAAATTACATTTTAAACTTTCTTTAATTACAGTTAAGCCCTTTGCTAATTTTAAATTAAATTTTTAAACTTTTAATAATTAAAATGAAGCCCAAATTTAATTTAAATTATATTTTTGATTTTTAAAAATTGTAATTAAGACCTATATTATTTGAAATTATATTTGTGGACATAAATGTGGCATTAAGTACATTTTCGATACAAATTATTTACTTTTATTAAAATATATAAAAAACAGTAAATACTAATTTATTAAACTAAAATTAACTAAACACAGAGAGAATCTAGCAATTATAATTAATAAAATAGGTGAAAATAACTATATAAAATACAGTTATCACATTACCTACTATTTTAATAGGCGATGACGATGATCTCGATGAGTTTTTTAACCTTCATGTTCAAGATGATCAAAGCAAGGCTGTTGTATATGTTACAAAAAATGAGATAAGATCTGTAGATACACATCATTCTATTTGTTGTGAAGAACTTGTTAATTTTGGAAATGGTCATATAAGTTGTGACAATATTTTTGAGAGTATGGGTGATGCACGAAGTGTTGACCATTCTTCAAATCCTAATGAATTTATAGGTAATGCTTTTAGGAACAAGAGTGATGTAAATGAGAATTGTACAACTACATTAATGCAAGCTTGTAATAATATTATTTCATCAATCACTTCTAGGCTCACTGTAGGAGTTGATTCTGAAAATGGTTTATCTCAATCTCAAGGAACAACTTTAGTTCAGTGCAGTAATAAAGTATTGTCTAATCGACCATGTACACCCACAAATATTTTTTCAAATGGTGATGTTGGTTCTTCAGTGCCACATATAGAGCTTGATTTGAAGGTTGATCAAGTATTTGACAATAAGATAGATTTCACTACACATGTTGGGCTTCATGCCATAAGAAATAGATTTGAGACGAGGACACTGACAAGCAAGAAAGACCGTGTAGTGATAAAATGCATTCAAGCTAATTGTACTTGGATGATTAGATGTAATAAGATCACTGGATCAGATTGATTCATGGTAAAATAGTTTGAATCAAGACATACTTGTGATCCTAATAAGTACATGAGCAAAAATAGGACCACGACCTCAAGAGTGATAGCAAATTCTATTAAAATGAAACTGGTACGACCTGGAAGAGTTTATAAGCCAATAGATATTATTGATGATTGTCAGAATGAGTTTGGGATTGATATTGGTTACACCACAACATACAGGTCTAAAGAAAAAGCTCAGATTGCTACGGGGCACTGAAGATGAATCTTTCCTCAAACTCCCTTCCTACTATCATGTTCTAAAGGAAAGAAATCTTGGAAGCATCACACATATTGAAGTTGACCAGTCGGGAAGATTTAAGTATTTTTTCATGGCACTAGGTCCATGTATTAGAGGAATCTTATCCTACATAAGACATGTGATTACAGTTGATGGTGCATTTCTTACTGGTAGGTATGCTGGGACATTATTTGTAGCAAATGGTTCTGATGGAAATAACAATATATATCCAATCTCCATTGGGGTTGGAGATTCAGAGAATAATGATACTTGGGAATGGTTTTTGTTAAAACTATCATCTGTAGTTGGGCACGTTGACGACCTTGTTATTATTTCGGATAGACATCAAAGTATTATTCAAGCTATTTTGAAAGCATTTCCTAATGCAATGCATGGTTATTGTGCATTTCACATGGAGATGAATTTAAATCACAAATTTAAGAACCGTGACATTATACCTTTGTTCAGATGCTGCTCAAGAGCTTATACAAAGGGTGAATTTGACAAGTACATGGGAGATTTGAGAGAGATTGATCCTTTGATAGAGAAGTACTTATTGGAAGCAAGTAAAGAGAAGTGGTCAAGATATCATTTCCCAAGAAATAGGTACAAGATAATGACCACCAATGGTTTTGAATCATTTAATAATGTAATGAAATCGGCACGTGAATTACCCATAACCATGCTTATGCTTGTTGAGTATTACCATAGCAAAATACAACAATGGTTTGTGGAATATAGGGAGGTTGGAATGAGATGGGGAACTCGATTCCTTACAGATGAAGTTCAATCAATCATGCGTGCAAATCACTTTAAGTCGTTGAGGTACAGGGTTTTCAGAATTAATGCATATGTTTTCCAGGTAAATGATTCATTCACCAGCTGTTATCCTATTGTCATGTTTATCTATTTGCATTGTTTTTGTTAAATATCTATATAATGTTACTTTTTATTACATATATTATGTACTAACGTTGACACTTTGAACCCTCTTAGGTTATACATGGTGACAACAATGATGATGTGGATCCACTTAATAAAATTTGTAGTTGTAGGGAGTTTGATGTTCACAAGATCCAATGTTGTCATGCCATTGTAGCTACCCGATTTCAAGATGTTGATGTGCATTCTTTCATTGATAGTAAGTACACCGTAAATTATTATATTACAACATATGGTGAGTCTATTTTTCCGGCAACTGATAATGGTGAATGGACCATTCCACCAGAGATAATGGACCTAGTTGAACTTCCTCCTAATACTAAGAAGAAGTGTAGAAGACCACGAAAGCGACGCATACGTTCACGTGGGGAGGTAATTAAGAAGGTCATATTATGTAGTAGGTGTAGAAGGGGTGGGCATAACACAAGGACTTGTAGTCAGTTCTTTCAGATGATTGTAGAACCTTCTCTGTCTTTTCACCCTTAACATTATTGAGATATATGCAAGTATTCTTATTTTTTTTATTGGTCGCCTTTTTGTAAACATTGTTATATGATGATATAACATTTTAAATATAAATTTTTAGGTTGTTTTTATTATAATAAGATAAAAAATTAATGTTTATAAAATTTTACAAAATAATTATGTAAGTTATAGTTTATTAAAAAAATTATAGTTTTTATCTTTTATGTAATTTAGTTATTATTTATTATACCATGCATAAATATATAAATATTCATTATTATACATACTATATACTTAATATTGTTATAATCTATTTTTTATGTATTTATTAATTTATATTGTTTAATTTTTAAATTATTTTATCAATTTATATAGATATGAAACTATATTATTCAAGTTGGTAAATAAATTTAAAAATATACATAAAAATTAATTCTCAAGTTACAAGTTAACTTTTGTTTCTTTTTAAACTATAACACAAATACTCTTTTTTTTTAAAGTATTATATGAGATATGACCATTTTGGACAAAACCCCAAAATTATAAGGATTAAACTTTCCATATATATAGAAATAGAATAGAAAGACTATTACTATATATATGAAAAGAAGGATTATCTTTACTTAGGTCTACTTCTGGCCTTTATATTGACATAAAATTAAAGATAAAATTGATTTAATAAATATTAGGTAAATAAAATAATTAATACTCAATAAAGAATTTATGGGATATATTAGTTAATTATGTTTGCTCATATTAATTAGGTTACTGAAGATATAAATTAATATTACTAATATATTAGTTAGTTTATTTTTCATTTTTTAGAATTTTATTGAATTATTTAACGCCACGTAATTCCTCTTTAGACCAACCTTGAAAGTATACTTATCACTTATTATAAGTGATTCGCACACTTTCAAGCTATTATAAACATACAAAATTTGTGCATTAGGCACCTTGGCTTACAAGACCTTAACCTTTTAAATAAGACAATGTGGTTGCCTTAAAGGTTATCATAGGAAACTCAAGAACAATGTTTTACTTACGTAAATGGTACTTCGATAGGGATGAAGCTCCATGGAATTAATATATTCGCTATTTCATCTAGCCCAATATACAGCCTCATTATTAACCCTATTGAATGAATCTAAATGGTTAGTTGGTAGAAACTCTTCAGTAAGATTATGGACAGATAAGTGGCTGGGCACTCATTTAATTGAAAAAATGAATAGCCCATAATGGATCCATTGATGCATTATTTAGTGAGAGATTATTTATAGACTAATGGATGGCATTTGTCATAGGCGTTTACAAGCCTTTATCCAGGTATTGCTTTAGAGTTTCTCTCGATAATTTTCAAGATAAGTACAGACATAAGAATTTGGACACGCTCAATTAAGTGAGGAGTCACAACCAACTATGCATATGCTTCCCTAGATATGGCTGGGGAACTCAAGAGTTGGGGCAGAGCTATCTAGGCCCTTTTCAAACCACCATCATGGTCCATCTTACTTTGGTGTGCTATACAAAACAACCCTTCCACTGGTTGCCTGGTAAAGAAGAAAGGACATTTCTTTTCATCCATATATGTCTTATGTGGCCTAGTGGAGAAAGTTATCTCTCATTTTTTTAGTTGTCATTTTGCAAGTACACTTTGGGACCTCTTATGCTCATTTTTTGGCTGATTACCTTGAATAAACTCTTCCATCCTTAATTTATGGATAACTGTAATGGGAATTAACATTGGGTCATAGATTGGTAACTTATGAAAAGTAAGGATTATTTCAATCATTTGAGTGATATGGACAGCCATAAATGATTATCAATTTAAGGAAAAACATATGCCTCTGAGCTCTGCATTTGCCACAACTCTACGATTTATTCGAGAGGCAAGACTTTCATAGCATAGATCCATACAAAATACAGTAGATGGTCTTTAGATCTTCCACCATCTATAACTACAAGGAACCTCACAATGGTCTCCAAGGATTATAAAGGTTACTTGGAGGGAACATACTTTGGGATGGATCAAGGCTAATACAAATAGTGCTGATTTTGTATCCTACTTGGGGTCTCATATGCTTTTGAGGAAAAATTAGCGGTGACCATTCATTATGTGATGTATGTTACCTCTTTTGGGTGATGAAAACTTTGGTTGGAGTCGGACTCTATTTATGTCAACTGTTTAAAGAAAAATATTTGCATGGAGTTTCACTATTCTCATATTTATAGAGATGACAATGTTCTAGCTAGTAGTACAACCTCTAGGGATGTCCCACTTTTTGCTAGCCTTTTGTTTATTTGGATGCTAATAGCAAGTTAAATTATAGGTTTTGTTGATATTTAGTTTATATATATATATTTTATTTAATAATACTCGTAATTGAGATTGGATGAGAAAGGTGCTATGGGGTGCGAACTTAGTTGGGATGTCGTGGTGTACCTACTGAGGTTTATCACCTACAATCTTTCATTCAAAAAAACTCAAATTTTATTTTCATTAGATATTACCCAAGATCTTTTATTTTTTTTGTTTGTTTTAGGATGCACCACTATTTGTATTTTAAAATAAATATGGTTTATATGTTGTTGATATGTGCATATTCATATGATCTAATAATCAAGTAGTACCTTCAATAACTCTCATCCTAAAAACATCAACACTTATCCCATATCTTAGTTATTGATGAATGAAGACATTGAAGGTTGAAAAGAATATGAAATCAAACTCTCCTATTTTGTTAGATCATATTATGTTATCCATATCTAATTTTTATGATTGATTTGTTAGGATTGACTTTTGTGCTTATTTAATTTATGAAAAAAATTGAGTTAAATGTTTTGAATCATATAACTAAGTTTAACAATTAATAAAAATATTATTGTGAAAGCAAAAATTATAAAGTTATAGATTTTTAGTTAAAATTATTATTCTAATCGATGTCAATGAATTTGATATTAAATTATTATAAGATATTAACCATATATGCTACTATTTTGTTTGCTATTGTTCTATTGAACATATTTTTATTCTTTGATCTATTATATTAATAAATATATCTATAAATATAATAATACATATATTATTTAAATTGATGAAAATTAATATTTGTATCTTTGCTTGTGATCTCATTGTAATTATATGTAAAAAGAAAATGTATCTTAATTGAAATAATTACTAAATACTTTTACTTCTTAAATACAAATGATTGAATTAATTGTTAAGAAAATTATATGATATCTCGTTACTTTTTATCATAATAATTCAAATATCACTTGCTTGTAATAGAACTTGTCGTTTGCCTCAACGAGGAGGTCAACGAGATGATCAGGGAGATCATAGAGTTTCTACATGAGCCTTATTCCATATTCATTTCAAAACCATAAAATTTGTTAAATACTTTCCTACTCTTAAATACTTTTACCTTCTCTTTAAAGTTTGTTCTACATTTTACCCCTATAATAGCTCTCAAATGGCCCCTAAAGGAACCTTAAAATGCATAAACACCTAAGGAAGTAAGAGTAACAAGAAAATTCTACGAATCCCTCCTCTTAACATGCAAACCCGATCAATAGAGATCATTCTATTATGATTGATGAGTTTACATTCATCTAAAAAAGGTTTGTGTAAGTCCTATCATCTTGGTGTTGACATTCCTATGTGTAAAACATGGTATCTATATTTTATTTGATGTTTCTATATGTCCTTTGTAAGATTGGTCACAGGTGGTTTAGTACCACTTAGGATATAATTTTGAATTTACATGTTACACACATTCCCTTAGATTGAATATTGTTTACATTGTTGAGTATTTGTTTATATTTTGTTATTATGTTGGAATGCCTTTCTCGCCATTGGCTCACCGAAGTGCTCACTACCCTTTCATCACCTTGGTTGACAAATATTGTAAAGGATATTTTCCTCGTTGGGGATAGCTTTTACTCTCATCATCATGGCTGACGAAGGTCCAAGAGGCTGGGTTTTTCCATAAACATCCCCTCTCTTCCTTATTTTCTTGGCTAGAATCTGTGGGGAAGCTCAACCCATTTGGCACCTAACTTCTTTTAACCTTTCTTAGTCTGTTTTCATTCTTAACGTTAGGTTTGAAAAATAGTGTAGCATCTGTATAGTGTAATACATTAGAGAGAAGTCTCTCTCATATTTCTCAAAAATAGGTTGAGTGTAAAAAATGTGAGTTTGGTTGAGATTTTTTGAGAGTCAAAATGAATGGTTGCTAATGAAAAGTCACATCATTTTGAGGAGTTTCTATCAGAGTTGAGTTGTGTTGTGTTGACTTGTAAGAGTATATAGTTCCTATAGGTGAGGAGCCTATGTGATGTTGTGTCATATATCTGTTGGTAGTTGCAAGGATGAAACTATTCTCATAGATGATGAGCGTATATGGTTATGTGTCGTGTGTAAGATGGACATTGCGAGGTCACAACATGGTATGTAGGTAAGTAGGCTATGTGTATGGTGTATCAGTTGGGTGTTATAGGATCGCACAAGTATACATGTTAAGAATGTGAGCCATCAGTAGTCGATCACATCAAGTGATGATTAAGCTCTGAGAATGACCTTGGAAGTATTTAGATTAGGTATTGTGTTGATAGCAAGTAAGGAAAGCTTAGGCACAATTAAGACAAGTGTTTCGAGTGATATGGATATTTACGATTATGCTTTTATCGAGTTGTGTACTATTGATTTACTTTTTAATAAATTGCTTCCTATGAAGTGATTGCCTTAAGAAACTTGAGGATACCACATAAAAGTTAGATCCTATATGAGTTTATCTTGTTATATGCTATATTATGTATGATTATATGTTGTAAGAGTATAATTATCATTTATCAAATATGTTCGTACTTAGGAGGTCTTGAAGTGATTGTAAATTCTTTATAGCTTTTTTTGTATATTTGCCTGATTCACATGTTATGTGCTATTTGTCATGTTAATGCATGTTGCTAGCTTGAACAGGAGTGTGTGAGGCACACCATCACTAGTGTGCCTATTATAGACTATTCTTTCATGTATGCTAGTTGCTTTTGTGGTCTGTTGATTTAAGCATGTTATTTTTATTATTTTTTTGCTATATTATATGCATTCATGTTCTAAGGCTTGCTTAGATTAGTTAGAATATAGCTCGTAAAAAGATTCCATAGGTTTTCATATCTACCTGCTTGTAGATCATTGATTTCTATTTGGATTGGAAGTATAATTCATATATATGCAATTTTTTCGATGTATGAAACTTCAATTTACTTACTTTTTTTTGGCTCTTTCTATGTTCATTTATTTATTATTTTGACCATTCTTTTTTTTGGTATTTTATTATGTGACTGTCCCATATAGTACTCGTTATTTTTTCTACCACCTTTTTCATGCATAGGTGTGAGGTCCACCTTATCCCAAGATGATTTTATTAGGATATTGTCTCTTCTGGATGTACATAACCTATCTTTTCTTGTTATCCCATTTGAGTTTCAAAATATCATGAGTGATGCTCTTCTTTATAAGTTTCAAAACATTTCTTCTCTTAATATCATGAGGTGGATGACTTGTTGTTTGGCCTTGACCATAGGTATGGTATTGTGGGTTCTTTCCCTTATGAATTACTTATTGCTAAGTGATTACCTTAATTAACTTGAGGATGTTACCAAATAGGCAAGGTTTCTATGTGAGTTTACTTTATTATATGCTGTGTTATATACGATCACATGTTGTGAGAATAAAATAATCATTTACCGAATATGTTCACACATAAGAGGTCTTGAAGTGATTGAAAATCATTTACAACTTTTATAGTATGCTTAACTAATTCACATGATGTATGCTATTTTCCATAATAATGCATGTTGCTAGCCTATGAGGCACACCGTCATTTATGTGTTTACCATAGATCTTCTTTCTTATTTGCTGGTTATTCTTGTAGTATGTTTCATTAAGAATGTTATTTTTATTTTTGTTGTGTTATTTTCTTAATTCATGTTGTGATATCTGCTTAGTCGAGTCAGAATAGAATTCGCAAAAAGATTCCATGGGTTGGTGTACCCACCCCCTTTGTAGGTCTCGAATCCTATATGGATCAAAAGTTCAATTCACATATGTGTAATTATTTTGACGTATAGAACTCTTAGGTTTGAATCAAGAAAAAAAGGGATTGGGTGCTCTAAGAGTCAACAAGTTTAAGGAAGAATATGGATTAATCAAGGGTTTTGGCACAATCTCCTTCCTTCAACGGCAATGCATGTGATGGTGTTTGGGATTTGGGGACAAGGGACACAAGACAACCACTTGGTTTGGACATCAAGGTTGACGACGAGCTTTGGATGTTGATGAAGTAAGTTATGAAAGGGAGAGTCGAGAGCTTTTTCGAGGGAGGGTTGATTTGAGAAAAAAAAGGTTTGGATTTTTGTACAACTTTATATTTCTTTTTTATTTTTAAATTATTCTTTAAGTTTTTAGGATGATTATTGTTCCACAAAATGACATTCATGGAATCTAAGGCTTAATTTTTTAGGGCACTCGTTCATAAGATTACTGTTATAAAACCAATGAATGCTCTAACTGTTATCACTATCTTGTATTGTGCTATTTTAAGGACAATTTATTTTGAAAAAAAGGCATTTGGCCATCCTTATTTATGAAATTTGGTGTAATGGAGATGGAGGATTTGAAGAGACAATTGAAACTTTATGAGATTGATGTTATCCATGATTTATGATTCGAAATTTTAGAATATGAATTCTATTTTTAAATTATGTAAAAAGATAACTAAACGAAGAAAGTTTAATATATTGTTTTGAATTATATATTGATTTGGCTATTGCATGCCCTTCCTATTTCTACTACAACAACATAACATGTATTTTAGCTATAAAACTTATCAAGACATCACTTAGGAGCAAAATGAATTTTTTTGTGTGGATTTTATATACATTGAAAGAGAATTTCCTTAAATCATTGATTTTGCTTTCATTAACAATGAATTTTATGATGTAAAGTATGTAAGGGCTCTATTGTATTAGTATGTTTATAAATGTTAAAAGAGTTGCTCACTCTAGTTAAGCTCACCTCATTAACTAATTTAACAATTTTTTGAATGAATACATTTTTTTGGTGAATATGTTTTTTAGTTAAAACATTTTTTTGACTAAACATATTTTTTTAATTCCTTAAGTTCAATTTTTCTTCTCGGATACACTATTAGCATTAGTTTATATAAAATTAAATCCAAATATAACTAGTTATATTTTTTTAAAATAATAAAAATAACTTATTATATATATTTTTAATACACGAGAAAACTATAAATCAAGTTCTTATATTATCTAATTTAATTTGATTGTTGCTCTCCATCGTTAATCCAAAATGAATATGAGAAAGATACTCATTAGGATGGAGTAAAATTTATTATTAATTTATGTATATATATATATATATATTAATGTATAGATTTATATTTATAATAGTATTATTAATTGCTTTCTTGTAGTTAGAGGGGTGTCAAAGTAAATATTTTGAAATTAAATGGTCATGAGTTGGGCCAACTCACTTATGTGAAACCTATATTTGTGAGTGATATTTAGATGGAATGAAATTTTAATTTTAAGTAATATTTTCATTCATTTATTTTTAATAATAATAATTATTTTAAAATAATTTAAACCTTAGTTGGATACACCTTTTTTAAAAAAAAAAAAATAATGGAGATTAAATAAAGTAATATTTTTAAAATTTATCATAACAAGAATAGTATCCTATTGAATGGAGTATAATGAACTTAATTTAACATTGAATGAATTTAAATGATCTTAGTTTATTTGAACGGAGTATAATTCGGAGACATTTAATGTAAAATGATGGATTTAATTGTTTAATAGTAAAAATATATAAATAATATACATTAAGTGTTATTTTTTTGGATACAAGTTTTATGGAGTGTTATTTTTATTTTTTTTTAAATTAAAAATTAAGAATTGTACCCCTTGTCATCGTTTAGAATAATTAATAAAAAATGATTTATTTTATACATTTAGGTAAATATTTTTTAAAAAATTTTAAAAAATAATTAATGATATTATTTATTTATTTTTAAACTAAATCAATAATATAATATTATTTTAGTTATTTTTGATTTAAATAAATTTTTAATTGTTACTTATTTCTTCTCTTATATTATATTTTTATTTTTAAATATAATAAAAATAATAAATAAATATATTTTATTTTATAATTTTTAAAGAATATTTTAATAATTAAAAAAAAAATTCAAAATATATGTCGATGATAAATTAATATTATTATTAATTGAAATTATCTTTAAATATATGTTTTTAAATATTAAGGGGTGAAGAAAATAAAAATCTAATAATATTCTTAATATTTTTCTTTAAAAGTTATGTCATGCTTATTATAATATCCGTTATTAACTAAAGGTATTTATAAAAATTTTGGAACTTATTTTTGATAAGTTTTGGACCCTAATAAAGAAAAATCAAAACCACGTAAATATTGAAAATTTCCCTCTAAATATCTAATAGATCGCGAGTACTGAAATTCCAGTGCTCCGAAGCGCAGCAGAATCTTACGCCCAACTCACCTTCATTCTAATTTTTACTCCATCATCTCCCACTCCAGTCCGGACTACTCCGAAGTGCCGAGTCAACAGAAATGGTGAGTCTCAGAATCTCCGACATCGTTCTGTCTCTTATCATCATCATAACAATCGTACTCTTGTCATCCCCACCATCGTTCGCATCGCTTCCGTTTAATTCCTCTTCCACCAGATGGGCACCACGCTTCCTCGGCAAGTTTTCTGTACAGCCCAAACTTCGATTACGACAATCACAAATCCGATACGAAACTCGATATTTCGATCAACGTCTCGACCACTTCAGCTTTTTGGACCTGGCCGGGTTTCGGCAGCGGTACCTCATTAACACCGAGCATTGGGTGGGACCCGAGCGCCTTGGTCCAATCTTTCTCTACTGCGGTAATGAGGGTGATATCGTTTGGTTCGCTGAGAACACAGGCTTCGTTTGGGAAATCGCGCCTCGTTTTGGCGCTATGGTTCTCTTTCCGGAGGTAAAGAGCTAAGAGCTTCTCCTTTGTTTGGTTTCCTAGAAAAGTCAAAGAAAATATGAACTTAACGGAGATGAATAATGACTTTTGTCTAACAAATATGTTGATTTGCAGCATAGGTACTATGGTGAATCGATGCCGTTTGGGAGTAGGGATGAAGCTTATAGGAATTGTTCTACATTATCATATCTAACTGCGGAGCAAGCTATAGCGGATTACGCCGTACTGATTAGGGAGCTGAAACGAAATTTCTCTGCTGAGGCTTGCCCTGTGGTTTTGTTCGGTGGATCTTATGGTGGAAGTAAGGATTTGAATTTTTTTTTTCACTTGAAGTGTCAATATTAAATAATTCAACTGTACTTTTCATTTTTGAGGATTACTACATGAAAAATGGAGTAAAAAGTTGTTGATCGGAACTAGTTGATTACAGACTAGATTCAAATTTTCAGTCAGTAAGTTGCGTTGTTAATGATTTTGTTGCTATGATGCTCTGAATGAAGTGTTGGCTGCTTGGATGAGGCTGAAATATCCTCAAATTGCTGTTGGAGCACTTGCTTCGTCTGCACCAATTCTTCAGTTTGATAATATAGTGCCACCAGAGACGTTCTACGATCTTGTATCCAATGATTTTAAGGTCTGTAAGACTGTAACTGTCTTCATCCTCAGTTTGTTAATCTTTAGGGGTCGATTTCATTTGAAGTGTTTTCTATGTTACAACAATAATAGTTTTTTTATTTCTCTTTAGCGGGAAAGCATTAACTGCTTCACTACTATAAAAGAGTCTTGGGGTGTATTGATATCTGAGGGTCAGAAAAATAATGGCCTACTGCTGCTGACTGAAACATTCCGTTTATGTCGGTGAGAGAAAACTTTAAGTAAATGTGTTGTTCTGATTTTTCTTTGTACCAGAATTGCAGATTTGATATTTTATTTTATTTATTTGGATTGGTTGGCAGAGAACTAAAGAGCACAGGGGATCTCCTAAACTGGTTAGGATCGGCTTATAATTATTTGGCAATGGTGAACTACCCCTATCCTTCGGACTTCATAATGCCTTTGCCTGGACATCCAATTCGAGAGGTTAGTTAAGACTTTTGGCAAATTTTGATTTTCTGATTGGACATTTACATGGATATGATTGATTACTAAGCCTATATTTGTGTCTTTTCTGAGTTATAGTTTTCCTTATTGATTACTTGCATTTGAGATGTTATTTTCCCATCTCATATGGAATATAGTATGAGTTAAAGGCCTTTGGATCAGGTCCTTCCACTTCTATTCAAAATAAATAAAAAGCTTTTAATGTTGCCTTCATATTTTGGTTTTTTGTTAGGTTGAAGCACCATGTACAACAAGGTAGACAACTTTTTCTTGCTACTGCTGCTTGTCCAAAATATGTAACTAGCTCTGTTATAGTTTTATTTCTTCTAGGAATCAATAGTTCAATCCCCTTCGAAATTTATAGTGGAATCTTTGTTATGCAATAGTGATCTGCATTTATTAGTGTTTAAGCTCGTTAATCACTATAGTAGGAGGATAAGTTATTCATTATTCTTGGAGTAAGTGATTTTGTGGTACTCTAGGCCAATGAAATGTAATATAAGTGTAACTATTTTTTTTTTTGAAAAACACAAGTACCCAGTATTTAATAAAGTGAGCAATGTGATTGGTGGAGAGTATATTATAGAAGTCATGAGTAACACCTCATAGTAGGAGTTAGGCCAATTTCTTTTCTCACTGAGCAGGCTTTACATTTCCCATACATTTCATAACACATAGTTTAGTTTTTCTTGTCATGACAGTTCAATATTTGTAATACTTTTTGAAGCAAAATATAGGATATACATTAATTAAGTTAGGACTTTATCTTTATCTAGTATTTGATTTTATTGTTTAGCATTTGATTATTTGAATTAGCATTTATGATTTTATGATTTAGTTTATAGTTATCTAGTTTGTCATTTTGATTCTATAAATAGGACCTAGTATTACATACCATAATGAATTGAATACAATATTAGTTTCTTCTTCAATAATCCTTCTATTTCTCCCCTGTTTATATTAGTCTAAATATCTAATTCCAATTCGTCTATTACTTATCCCCTTTGTTTTTCTCTCCACTATTTCTCACTTGAGTTTTATATCACTTTTGCATCTCAACTGCTATATACAGGTCTAAGTTTCTTTCTTCTTTTGTTCTACTTGATATACTTTGATTATTTTCTTGTAGGTTTGCAGGAAAATTGACAGTTCTCTTGGGGCTAGTATTATGGAGCGCATAGTTGAAGGTATAAGCATCTTCTACAATTATACTGGGCAAGTTGACTGTTTTAAACTGGATGATGATCCTCATGGAATGGATGGTTGGAACTGGCAGGTTAGATTTGTTAAACTGTTGTTTCTATCTATTTTTCCCAACAGAAATGTGATGCTACATAAGATCTGGTGAGAACAATTAGGTTCCGCTTGTTCAGAATCCAAAATATAATTTTTTTTTGTTTTTAAAAAATGGAATAAGAAATAGAAAGGATAAGGGATGAGTATTAGATTTGAATAAAATTCGAAAGATCTTGTTTAAACAACTAAATAAAAATTTGGAAAATTACAAAAAATAATACCCCTAAAACTTATAACAACAAAAGTAGTATTCAATAATATTAAACGGGGTCCAACTGGAAGGTGTTAAATATTGAACAGGTTAAAATGATCGTAGTTAAATTTGAATGGCGTCAAATTGAATGGCGTTCAAAATAAAATGATATGTCAGACTTTTTTTTAATAAGGAAAATGTATAAAGTAAACATAAAGAATGCTAGCTTCATGGTTATAAGTTTTAAGTGTTATTTTTGTTCTTTTTTCAATAAAAAATTTTCTACATATTTTAAGAGTAGTATCCAAAT
Organism: Hippophae gyantsensis; assembly: GCA_030763125.1. Lineage (NCBI taxonomy): Eukaryota > Viridiplantae > Streptophyta > Magnoliopsida > Rosales > Elaeagnaceae > Hippophae > Hippophae gyantsensis. The sequence goes on along the minus strand of CM061037.1, from coordinate 32,727,514 downwards.
ATTAAGTAATTCTAAAACAAACTAAAAAACAGTTTTTGAATCTAATAAGAAACACTAACTTGGACTTAAGAAATTTGAAAATAAAATACAATTTTAGATATATCCTTATGTTTGAATCATAAACAAGTTGGACCTAAAATGATTCTTCTTAGTTTTAGAAATTCATATGAATGCCTCCAATCAAGGTTCCAATAGATCATTTTAAAATTCATATGACCTCCAACCAAGGCTCCTATATTTCATTCTTTTTCTTTTGGTCTATATAGGCTTGCACTGAGATGGTAATGCCTATGTCTAGTAGCCGAAATGCAAGCATGTTTTGGCAATATGATTATAATTTCACTTCTATTCAAGAAGAGTGCATAAAGAATTTCAACGTGAAACCAAGACCTAAGTGGATAACGACAGAATTTGGTGGGCATGTAAGTATGTATTCTGCATTGATTAGTAACTTAAATTTCCAACTGATTGTTTTCATCTGCTTTGTTGTGCCATTATCTTTTTTGTTGTCAATTGAAATTAAAATTAGCATATTATCATGAAGATATTATTTTTCATATCTTTCCGTTTAACAACATCCCCCCCTCCCCCCCAAAAAAAAAAAAAAAAAAATCAACCAAAAAACAAAATCCCTATTAATCTGCTAGATCACTAATAATATGTTCTGTTGGCTGAACAACTTAAATTACTTGCATTACTATCCAAATGAGGTGGTGTTTCTCATATTTTACCAATATGCTTTATTATAATTTTTTTATTTTGGGTTTTTGGGTATATGCTTATAGTTGTTTTTTGTTCAGTTTATTAGGCTATGTTTGGACACATCTCAAAAATTGTTTTCAAAACCAACCTTCTATTTGTAGGCATTTTTACTTTAACATGTTTCTGGTACAACTCAAGAACTTGATTATTTAAATTCATTTTTTGGGGGCTAGGATATTGAGGCTACTTTGAAGAAATTTGGAAGTAACATCATTTTCTCCAATGGCCTATTAGATCCTTGGAGTGGTGGCAGGTGACCTTTATTTAGCCGTGATGATTTCTATGTTTTTGAAATGTTTTTGTCCAAGTCATGATGGAATGAAATAATATCCATTGCAGTGTTCTACAGAACATATCGGAAAGTCTGGTCGCTCTTGTTACCAAGGAAGGTATGCTTTTCTATTACTGTTTGTTTACTATTAGGCCTTGTAAGTCATATTTTAAAGCAATCTATCAATTTATTAATTTTTGTGATTAATTCTAGTTTAGTTATAACGACGGTCTTTTGTTTTGGTACCGAAATGAAATGCATATGGTGCAATTGCAATATGAGAACCCACCTACACATATATAACTATTTTACTTGGGGATTTTGGGATCCTTACTTTGCGTCATGACATGTTAAGACAAAGAAGTGAGCTGATTTTGCTTCTAATGCCCAAAATATATAAGATCTTTTTGTTGAAAAATAACATCAACAACATCATTTCTAGAGTGATCTATATGAATTGTTCTAGTAACATTGATCTCGTTGGAATTATCTAGTTGAAGTTATTGAAATATTATAAGATGTTATTGAGAAATTTAGAAACTATTTAAGTCATCATCATAACCGACTTTATGTATCTATACATATGATGCAAGAAGTGCAGAAGTGTGAGTGAGGTGAAAAGTGAGTGAGCTGTGAGGTGGCGATGTGCACGTGTTCTAATAAGGAGAGTGCATGCGCGTTAGAGCCAAATTGGGAGAGCATGAGTGCATGTGTATTGTATAAATTAAGTAATATTTTAGGTGTAGATCTTTCGGCTCTCTAAGTTTCAACTCAACACTTTTTAGGTAAAAGTGAAAAGCAATGTCCTTTAAGTCTTGCCAAAGTTTCCTATGTGCAAGTGAGGGATCTCTTCTCAGATATCTCTCTCTAAACTCCTTTTCTTGAAATAGTGCTACTAACTGGTGGCCAACTAGTATACTAATCCAATAAAGTTCAGCCATATATTTTGAAAGCTGCTAAAAAGCCAAGTTGCATAGAAAATGGCTGAGTGTAATTGAGCCTGGTGGCATGCAAACTTTTCTCCCCTCTCACTAAAAAAAAAAAAATTAGAATATTTGATGGAAGACTCAAGTTAGCACAGTAACAGCCAGCTGAGGCATGTGTTTTATTGTTTCACATAACTAGCTGGAAAAGTGCTATTGGAAGTAGTGGTCAAATGCAAAAACTCATAGTTGGACACAAAACTACTATTATTCATAGCAATGAATATTTTGATTGCTTGATACTTAAGCCCAAGTGACTTTACCTATTTATATGTGGATATGCCTTTTGACTAGACTGACTAAATCGACATCAAACAAGGCTAAAAGAAAGTAGGTTAGTTTTCTTACATCCAAAACATATGCATCTGTATCTTCAGCTTGTTTGAAACTTGTTTTTTTGAGTTTGTCTACTCTATTCACTTTATCTATAGAAAAACTGGAGGACTAGCTAGGTTCAAACAAATGGAGAAGACTAATGCAGAGTAGTTGAATATTATGGAAGAAGTTGCTAGTTTTCTTGACTTATGTCCCATATGGGTTTACAACTCTTAGTTAAAGGCTAAAGGTGATGTAATTAAGACCAAAGGTGATATAATTAAGTTAAATGTCTAGGTTAGGAATCAAACTAGCTGCAAGTAGATATTTGTTCCTTTTTGATATATATATATATATATATATTTGTTCCTTTGTATGTTCTTTTCTTTTCTTCCCTTGTTGTATGAGGAAAAGTAGTTTCTCTGTGGATTGAGGGAGCTTCTGTTTACAAGAGAAGTTGAATGTGACAAGACGTAGACGATTACAAAGTTCACTTGAGAAGCTAGAGCAAAGCTATATTTCTTTGTTTTTAAGTGTTGAAAAGTATGAATAATTGTTAGATTCACATTCCATTAGTTTGAGCTTTTAGGAGAATTGGTCCCTGACACTTCTTTATGGTAGCAGAGAATAAGGTCTTAGGATTATAACAACCCCTAATTTTAATTAAAAATTTTCAAGTTTGATAGACTTTGCAAAAAGATATGGAAACTCAATATTGATAAAAGTTTAAGTAATGAGCCTTTGTAAAGCCAAAGTAGTTCCCACTTAAGGGGAATATTGAAGAGTATAAATGATTGTTAAGTCCACTTCCCAAAAGCTTAAGTTTTTGGGAGAATTTTATAATTTTATCCTTCTTTCTCACGATCTTGCTCTCTATTCTCACTCTTCACTCTCTCCTCCCAGCTTAGAATGAAGATATAGATAATTACAACGGAGATGTGGTAGTACTCTCTTTCTCATCCAAAACAAGTCGAAGCTTGCCACGTCCCATAGCTATTTATCTAAAGTGGGTTTTTAGATTGTTGAGTGTTGAGCAATGGAGGACCCATTAGGGGAGAGCATTTTTATCATCGGTTGTAGATGCAAAGTTTACTTCTATGAGCCAACAACGACTACTACTATGACCAAGGTCACCCAATGAAGCCTCACCGAATCCAAATGACTCACAATCTCATACGACACATTTGATATACGTCGCTTTCACTCTGAAGACTATGTTGATTTTCTTTTGACTGTAACACCTGTGAATATTGGTAAAATTACCTTCTCTCACCTCCTTAAGTGCTTCAGTGTTGGCGAGGATTGCCCGAATTTTGATGGTTTCTTTGGGTTTTGTCAAGCTTTTTTTGGTGGGTGTATGGTTGCTAAGTTTAAGCTTAATCGTTGGGACGTTGACATTACTATCAATTGGGTTGGTGGCTTATACTATGCTAAAAAACCTGTACGAGGTTTCTGGGCTTTTTATATGTTAATGATATTGTATTGGGTATTCTTGAGCTATTCAAGGTTTATAGAGTAATTTTCATTTGTTCATAATTTTTTTTTATATAACGTGTTATATTTATATTTATCTTTGTACATGTTACATACACTTGAGTTTCGTATGTAAAATATTACATACATCGGAGCTTCGCACGTAACATGATACATATATTAAAATTTCGATGAGGCCGTCGATAGTGACCGTTGGAGAAGTGATAGGGTTTTACTTTGGTCTCATTTTATTGAAGTTATGAAATAAGAATATTTTAGTGTATTTGTTAAATAGTTTGATTTAAAACTATGAATTTTGAGATAAATTATTGCTAGTTAAGAAAAATTGATCCAAAATTGATCTATTATGTCAAAGTTCATAAGAACTGTAAGTCTTTTAATTCCAAAAAGTTAACCTAATTAGTTGAAATGTACACGATTTTTATAAACTCTATTATAGCATTGTACTTAATCAATGGGACATTATTCTTTATAGTAAGTATTATATATATATATTTTCCTTGTCAGGAGCTCATCACATAGATTTGCGGGCATCAACCAAAGAAGATCCTGAATGGCTGGTAGAGCAAAGAGAAACTGAAATCAAGCTGATAAAAGGCTGGATAGACAATTATCATCAGGAAAAAAGAGGTTTTTCTTCTATATAGCGGTTGTGAAGACTGCTGGTTGCAATTATCTGTGGGTAAATTTTCTTCATGCTTGTATTTATGACGAAAAGAATTTCGTAGAATTTTTCTGGCAAGTGTTACTTTGTATTAGCGCCACGAAAAAGCCTGTAATAACGGTGACATAGTCAACACTCAAATACTCAATACACTAGTAACACTAACACGCTAGAAATCTAAAGGAAAATAATTGTAAATATATGCAAAGATTAGGGATGGAAAAAAAATCCATAAGATCGGAGCTCTATGGATATCTGCTTTGTGTGATGCGCTTTGGATTAGATTAAAATGAATCAATTTTAGATCAGATCATAATTCACTTATAAGATCAATGGATTTGGATCAAAGAGGATAAACATGTGGATTTGATTGGATTGAATGGATTAAAAAATAAATCTTTTTAAAGTTAATGTTTAGAATTAAAAAAAAAATCACATTTTAAAATATTTTTTATAATTTTTACAATTATTTATTTATAAAATTTTATAATGGGAATAATCATTGGATCAAATAATCATTAAAGATCATATCCCCTTCATTGTCATATACAATTACTCCATTAGTGTGTATATATTGGTTATTGTTTTTAATACAAATAGAATGTTTTTACCAAATGATCTTGTATTTTACATTAACATAATTTATTGATATATATATTTTGGATTGTAATTAAATATTTTCTAATTTTAGGAATCACATTTATTTAAGTTATTGTATTTATTAATATTTATACCCTTAAATAGTTTCATTTAAAAGCTATTATTATTTGTTAATATTATTTATTTAAATTATTTATCATATATATTTATATATAATTTACTAATTTGTAAAGAAATAACATTATCAATCTATTTTGACCTAAGATAATGTGTACTTATGTTGTCATATAATTAAAACAAAAATAATACAATAAAATTACATTGGTTTTAAAAAATATATATTATTCTCTTAAAGAAATATTCTTTTATTTCTGTGTTGAAAGTGGATCAAAATAATTTTACGAGTATAAGAACATATTTTAGGATAATAAGAACATATTAATATATTTTCAAAACTATGAAATTTATTCTTACGAAAACTCGGGATTGTGCAGGGTAATTCAAAAATTAAGGTAGATATTTTGTTTTGAAATGATAATATATATTTATTCTCTTAGAATTTTATTGTCAAATAATTCAATAATTTAATATTTAATATTTTTAATTATTTAGATAAATTTTTAATTATTTAATAATTATTTTCGTTACATGATAATTTTTTATAAATGAATCTTAAAAAAATAATAAAATAACAAAAAGAACACTCTTTAAAACTTGTAACTATAAAATAACACTTTATATCTAGTCATAATATTTTTACTATTAAAAAATGTTCAATATATCATTTCACAATAAATATTATCAAATTGAATATTATTTAAATTAAAATATGATTATTGAAGTATATTTAATATTGAATTTTATTTAATTTGATATCATTAAATATTATTGAATGTTATTTTGTTATAAATTTTTAGGTATTATTTTATATAATATTTTAAAAAAGAAATTATTATATTGAATGAAATTTTTATTCATTATTATTAAATATTAAACTAAAATTAATGATTGTATAAAAAAAATTCAACAAATTCGATTAGATTAGAAGGTCCACTGCTGAAATAATTAGAAAAATCGTAAAGATGTCACGCAATTAGTATTATGAACACAATCACTTTAAATTCGAATCATTTACTTTATTTGTTTGAGTGAAAACATAATAAGTAGAATGCATTTGAATTAAATTATGAGTTAACTTACCTCAAAGCTGATAATTCTATCTGTGCACGAATTTTTTAGGCAATTGGATAAAATGATTCAAATAAAAATTATTATGGTTAAAATTGATTCAAATAAAAATTATTATGGTTAAAATTGATTCAAATAAAAATTATTATGGATAAAATCGATACAAATGAAAAATCATATAAATAAATATATATAATAATAAGATATAAGGGTGACAATTAGGTTTAAAAAATGATATTAATAAATTATCGTAACTATAAGATAAGATAACGTAAATTGATGGATAGATGTTATTTTATTTTAAAAATATAAATTTAATGAATAGATCTTAAAATAAATTAGAAAATTAAATCAAAGAAAAACATATAAACTTAAATCACATTTAAATAAACTCTCCAAGTATTGTCATTTAAAGAAGAGGGGGTAATTATTCATTTTCAGATGCTATTGTGTGACTTAGTGGAGAAAAATATATTTCACATTTTTTTAAGATATCATTTTACAAGTATATTTTTACAGATATAAAATTTATGGAAAACATGGTCTCTTTCTATCATTTGGATGATATGAATAACCAATAATGATTGTCAATTTGAGAACAAAAAAATGTTTTGAGTTTTGCATTTATTACAATTTGGTGATTTATGTATGAGGCGAGTATATCATAGTACAGATCTATGCGAAATACATTTGATGAACTTTAGGTGCTCATACGTCTATGATACAAAGTATCTCATAAGGGACTTCATGGATTATACAGTTATTTAGAGTGCATTACCTTCAAGATGGATAAAGCTCAATATAGATGATACTACTTTTGGATCGTCAAATTTGTCCAAGTGTAAAGGTGTTTTTCGAACCTCAAGATCATTTGATAAGAGATGTTTCTACATTTTATTTGGGATCTCGTATACTTTTGAAGCATAACATACGTTTATGTATGTTTTTAATTTTGGATGGAGGAAATTTTGCTTGAGTTAAACTCAATTTAGATTGTTACTCATTTTCAACCAAGGTCACTTTCACTGCTATAAAAGGTGGTATTTTGTTTTGATTGATTACTTAAAGAAAGTTATTCATATGAAGTTTTATTGCTCTCATACTTATTTATACTTGGTAATTTAGCTTCTTAGGCCCTTAATATTTGTACAATAACTTGGTAGTGGGATACCTATCATTCACTTGATCTTTTATTTATTTTAATGCTAACAACAAACCTAATTATAGTTTTTTTAAAAATTTTCTTTGTAATTTTTTTTATATTTAATAATGCTCGTAGTTTAGGGACCAGATGAGAGAGAAAGGTGTTAAGGAGGTACCAACTTAGTTAGGATGTCCAGGTACACTTATTAAGGTCGGTCAACTTTAATCTTAAAAAAAAAACTTAAATAAACCATTAGAAATGATTTCTCAAAAATATTTGTATAAATTATTTATGGGAAGCGATCGCCATATATACATATATATAAGGGACATATGAGAGAAAATTATTATTTTAATATCAACGGTCTCGATATGATAGTGTAAAAATATATATAATAAATTAAGACCATTAATATTATCTCATATATATATTAAAATAATAATTTTCCCTCTCATGTCAATTATATATATATATATATATATATGGGATAAAATAAGTGATTCTAATTTATTACCTATTTTTACACTATCATATCTAGATCATATAGATTTAAAAGAATAATTTTATCTTTCATGTCTCTTATATATATATTTATTTATTTTAAGAGTTTTTTTAAAAAATTATTTTTTTATTAATTATGAAGTTTATGATTTTTTTTAATTTTAGTTATTATTTTTCAAAGTTTCAAATTTAACAAAAAATACTATTTGCACTTGATGAGAAATTTTAAAGAATTTGAGGATCTTAGATGTATGTTTTAAAAGATAGAGGACATACATATATTTTGATAAATTACATAATTTTAAATTTATACTTTAAAAGATAGAAGATTAATGTATATATTTTAATGAATTATAGAACTCTAAGTATATATCTTAAAAAATAGAGGATTAAAATATATATGTTAAAGAATTACATTACTTATAGAGACCTTAATCCAATATAATTTCTCTTTCATTGGCAAATAAAAAAAAATAGTGTGTTTTGTGTAAAAAATATTGAAGAAAGAAAAAAAGTTTGGGTAATGGCTATAAGGTGGCGTTTGGTTCGTGGAATGGAATCGGAATGGAATGGAATGGAAAGGAAACAATTTTGTTTGGTTTGACCACTGGAATCAAGCTCAGAATCAGGATTATAGTGTTTGGTTTGCCACTGGAATGGAATGAAAAAAGCTATAAATGACCTTAATACCCCTACATGCTGTAAAGTTCAAATAATGTCATTTAATTACTATTTTTTCGTCACACAAAATACATTATTGAAATCATTATTTTTCTAAATAAGTATTACTTAATTAAAAAGAAATATATTATTAAAATTATTATTTTCTAAATAGGGTTTAGGGTTTTGAGGTTTGGGATGTGTGATTTAGGGTTTAGGGATTTAGGATTTGGGGTTATATTTGTAGGTTAAGGTTTAGGGTTTATGGTTTTAGGATTTGGAATTTGGGGTTTTGGGTTTTGGGATTTATGTTTTAGGGTTTTGGGTTTTGGGATTTATGTTTTAGGGTTTTGGGTTTTGGGATTTATGTTTTAAGGTTTAGGGTTTAGGGTTTAGAGATTTGGGGATTTGAGTTTTAGGGTTTAGGGTTTAGAGATTTGGGGATTTGGGGTTTAGGGTTTTAGGGTTTAAGGTTTAGGGTTTAGGGATTTAGGGTTTAGGGTTTTAGGATTTGGAATTTGGGGTTTAGGGTTTAGGGTTTTGGGATTTATGTTTTAGGGTTTTGGGTTTTGGGATTTATGTTTTAGGGTTTTGGGTTTTGGGATTTATGTTTTAAGGTTTAGGGTTTTAGGGTTTATGGTTTAGGGATTTGGGATTTGGGGTTTATGGTTTAGGGATTTGGGGTTTAGGATTTAGGGTTTTATGGTTAGGGATTTGGGATTTGGGGTTTAGGGTTTAGGGATTTGGGATTTATGTTTTAGGGTTTTGGGATTTATGTTTTAAGGTTTAGGGTTTTAGGGTTTAGGGATTTGAGGTTTAGGGTTTAAGGTTTTAGGATTTTAGGATTTTAGGATTTGGATTTAGGGTTTAGGGTTTAGGGTTTTGAAATTTTGGGTTTAGGGTTTAGGGTTTTGGAATTTTGGGTTTAAGGTTTAGGGTTTTGGAATTTTGGGTTTGAGAATTTGGGATTTGAATTTAAGGTTATATTTTAGGTGAGGGTAAAATTGGAAAAAAAAAATTTAGATGGGAATGGAATAATGATTACCAAAGGTGGGAGAAGGAATTGTGATTCCTTCTCTTTTGGTAATCCGATTCCATTCCGCCCTCCATTCCGTCCAACCAAACACACAAAATGGAAGGAATCAATTCTGATTCCATTCCATTCCCTCCAACCAAACGTGGGGTAAGAGCCTAGAAAATAGAATTTCCATAGATATCCTCAAATTACTTTATAGATTTCTCAACCGAAGACATACCTTATTGCCAAAATATAATATCATTTATAGAGGTTAAAATTTGGCAAATATGGAAGGAAATAATCAGGAAATTAATTATCAAATTTCATAATATCAAATTTCTTTTGACCAATCAATAATGATGTGGTCTAATAAGCGATGTAATGTATACATGGTAAAATTTCTCTAACAATGTGTTAAAAGATAGGGTGGGAGTTTATTTTTGTATAAAAATGAGAATAAATTGCACACTATTTATAACTAATAAATTACAAATATTGTTTTGTCTTTCTTTTTACCAAAAAAAATTATTTTTTTGAATTCCAACTAAGTTTTTTTAATTTTTCTTATTCAAGGAAAGAGAATAATTTCATTCAAGCTCAATCAAAGACTACATCATGAGTGTAGATTACAAAGGAGAAACCACAAAAACATGTATCTTGATGTACAATTAGAGGAAAATATTACATATAACATATCATATATTCTTATTAGTATTAATCGTTGATATCATTTTCACTTTTAATACCTTTTCTATAAAAAAAAATTAAGAGTTAAAGATAAATCTCGATACTCCCATTGTATGTGAAAATGTTCCACAATTAGAGACAAAATCTGGCAATTCCTCCAACCAAATAAGTGCTTCATGATTATGAGAAGCAAAATATGCTAATAGGTTTTCCATATTATTATAGCTTTTTGAACATAATGTCCAGTTACAAACACCTATGAGTAACAAGTTCAATATCTTTTACCAATCCACCTTTCGTTGCATAGCACTCCCTACCATCTTTGATTTATTTGAAAGCATTCCATGAGTCCATCTCAATCACCAACTTTCAAAAGCCAACCTCCATAGTGTTAGATTTTTCCTCTTGTTTGGAGGAGCCCAAAAAGGCCCATGTGGTTTCATGGCCCATGGAGAAAGAGAGGAAAATTTTGTCCATTTAATTGCTTCATTAATCAATCTATTTAGGGATTTTTGAGAGTGAATTCAATCTGCAACAGCTAGTAGAAAAACAAAAGGAAAAATAGGGAGCAGTTTTTCAGTTTTTCTTCTCTAGAAAGCATTCATCAAGTGCTCTGATGGAAGGTTGTTTGTGGTCCGATTGAGCTAAAAGTTTGCAAGAAGGTTCATGACTCAAGACTCTTAAATATGAACGGTGGGATTTGGATCTGGCCTATCGATTTGGGGAATATAGGCCATGAACAATGACTACAAAATTGGGTTGGCGTTTCACTCAAGATCAAAGCATATTGATATGAGGTATCATTGGATAATTGATACTCTTAACAATAAGTTGCTTAAACTTGAGAAAATATATATTGATGAGAATGGATCTGACATGCTGACAAAAGCAGTCTCAAGGAAAAAACTTGAAGTTTGTTGTTCAATTGTCGGGATGGTAGATCCTTCCATCTAATCGGAAAAAAGGGAAATTTGGTGGGTTTTTCCTCTTGCATGGAGGAACCCAAAAAAGCCCATGTGGTTTCATGGCCTATGGAGAAAGAAGGGACAATTTTTTTTTTCATTTTATTACTTAATTAATCAATCCATTTAGGGATTGTTAAGAGTGAATTCAATCAGCAGTAGCTAGCAGAAAAACAAAGAGCATTTTTTTTTAGTTTTTTTTCTCCAATAAGCCTTCTTCAAGTGCTCCGATGTAAGATTATTTGTGGTACGATTGAGCTAAAAGTTTGCAGGAAGGTTCACGACTCAAGACTCAAGACTCAAGACTCTTCAATCTGGATGGTGGGATTTGGATTTGGCTCATCAGTTTGGGAAATTTGGGCCATGAAAAGTGACTATGAAATTGGGTTAGATTTCTCCATTTTCTTGAAATAATTGTTAGTTTCCAAGAAGTTGTATTCTTGATGATGTTGTTGATTGTTTGCCTTTAGTTTTATCTAGAAATAAATTTTGTAAAATTGTTTCTTGATAGTAGAAGTTTTGGAGATGGAGTGCCGTGGTTTTTTCCTTCCTACACCAGGAATATTTTTCATGTAAATTGGTTGTGTTGATTTTGTGCATGTTTCATTTTGAGCTCTATTTATTTGTTTCCTAAAATATTCACACAAAGATGGAGAATAGGTTTCATTCCACTATTTAGAGCTTGATTAAGTTCGTATTGATATTGTCATTCTCTTAACACATAACACATACAACACTTGCATAGATAGCACACAATAATGCCACTAACGACGTCGAGCAACTAGACATAGGAAGAGCCATCGAAAGAAAAACATCTCCACCTTTACCCACAACACCCATTTTATTATATGATAAGATACTCCAGCAGCCACATTTAATTTCAGAATACTAGTAGATGGCATCACCCATCGCTCAGGGGATATGAAATGCCATAATTTCTTTGATCTTTTCCAGTACCTAAGTTGCCCATAGTTTTTTCCACTAGCCTGCCACCCCACCATTACTTGATTCCATTTGCTGCTCATATTGAGAGTAATAAGCAAGCTAGTATCCACTTTTGACTGTGTACCTCTCATCTTATTGGTGACACCAAATAATTTTATCCATAGAATGAAGTGCTGGCAAAGGGATGTGACAAATAGTTTTTGCTTCATAGGGGAGACACATTTAGAAATAGATCGACAGTCTAATGGCCTAAAGATGAAATTAACCCACTTACTATTGCTTGTGGTTGTAACACCCTTGGAGATACTATCCTAAAAAGAGGTTGTGTTGGTATCCATTGATCCGTATATATCTATACATTATCTCATCACCAATGTGCCATCTGTGACCTTTATCAAGAAGTTTCCTACTCATGATAAACAAATATTTATCTTAATATTTTGTCATATTTTAGGCATTATTTTTACATTTTAGTTAATAATTTTTTTTGCTTTGAGTGTATTTTTTCATAGGTGAATAAATATTTGAGGAGTTTTTATAATTTTTCAGAGTTTTTGGAATTATTTTGTATTTTTTTAATCAATTTATGAAGATTGGTGGCTGCATTCAGGAAAACAAGCCTAAAAACTAGTAAAAACGACCTAGGTTGATGCATATAGCACACACATGGATGAATTAAACCATAGGAACGGGCCGAGCGAGAATTGGATAGTGTGGATGTGGTTAGAATTGTGTGGGATTGGCTTAGTAATTTTGTCGGCTATTACCTCAAAACGATGCCATTTTGCATCACCAGTCACCCTCAAACAACATCGTATTACAATCCCCTTTACCCTAATATACAATTGAAAATGTTATAGATGGATCTATGGGAGGGAAAACAGCTAAAAAGACATAAGTTTTATGAAATGTTGGGTTCTAATTCTCAAGATAAAAGTACACAGGGAAGGACATTTGGAGTCAATGAGCTAGGCTCCAATAATGAGATGTCTGTGCAAATTACTAAATTGAGAAATAAACAAAACTTCCCGTTATAGAGAACATGCTTAGTCAAGAAGTATGTAGAGTTTGCAATGTTTATGCACATGGTGCTAACACTTGTTCTTTGATTTTTAATTCTCAGGTGATAGACAAGAAGAAGTGTACTTGATATAGTCTTACCAACCTAGGCCCAAGAATGATCCATATACATATACATATAATCCTGGATGGAGGAATCATTTCAATTTCTCTTAAAAGATTGATAAAAATCAAATCTATGCTTAAAACACCTGGCTTATCCAACATTTATTCCAAACAGCACCACCTAATAAACCTAGGATAGAAACTATGGTGGAGAACTTGAATGCCTTTATTCAAGTTAGTAGATATAATTATGAGTTAAATGAGAATATGTTGAATTCCTTAGATGCCTTCAGGAAAATGGTGGAAATACAATAAAAAGTAAGAAAACTAGTAAAACAAATGCAAAAATAAGAAAAGGGAAAGTTGCCAAGTCAGTCCAAACAAGTAAGGCTATTACAATCCTTCAAAGTGGTGAGACTCTAAATAATGAATTTTTCTAAAATTGCCAATGATTTATCACTTGATATAGAAAATATAGATGGAAAGTAATCAAATACCAAGGATTGTCAAACTAAGAATGAAATTTTTTTAATGCCTTGTGAGGAGAACAAGCACAAATCATCTTCACCTCATTCACAACATAAGGCACCATAGTCTTATAGACCCTTAATTCCTTTTCCACACTTCTTAAAGGATATCAAATAGGATAAGTCGTACACTTACATTTTTAATATTCTTTCCAAAGTTAATATTACTTTACCTCTTTTAAATTTCATCAGAAATATCAATATGCTAAAATTTTCAATGACTTGATTTCTAAAAAAGGAAATATAAGTAAGATGAGAAGTATTAGGGTTAGAACTTTCCAAGGAAGTGCTACAACAATATTTTCCTTCCAAATCAAAAGATCTAGGAAGTTTAAATGTCAATATTAATATGGGAGACAAGAAGGTGTCCACTTCTATACTAGATTTAGAAACAAGTATCAATCTCATGCCTTATTTGGAATATTTGTAATAAGATTTGGGGAGCATGAACCGACAACTATATTCCTTCAACTTGTTGATAGGTCTATTAAATATTCTAAGAGAATAATTGAGGATTTATTGATACAAGTGAAGAGTATAATTGTGTTTGCTAGTTGACTTTGTGGTATTGGATATGGAAGACACCCTATCTAAGGACAAGGAGCATACTATTCTTCTTGATAGGCCATTCATGGCCACGATAATCATTGATGTACAAAAATGAAAGTTGACCATGACAGTCTTAGGAAAGACTATAAATTTTAAATTGTTTAAACCATTACTCATTTCTTTTATTTCTACTATCATTTAATGTCTTGCTATTGATTATAATGGCTCACTTGTTTATGACACTCATTGGTAGAAAAATAGAAAATAAAATTGATGAGTCAATACTGAAATGAGGGTGAAGGAAACACTGGCAGACTCAATTTAGAATGATTCCTACAAAGAACAAATTAAGCATTACCATAACATGAATATGATTTATGAGTTCTTTTATCCTGAAAAGAAATTTCATGTATATAACAATTGTTTTAAAATATCTCTAGGTACTACTAATGGGTACGGGTACGGGCGGTGATAATTTTTGATATAACTGTCTCTGAACCAAATTATAAAATATGTATTCGAAATTGTCTGAAAACCGTTACAGTTCGGGGACGATTTTTACCCGCCGATAACAGTTTAGGATAGTTATTAAAAAATAGAAAAAAAACTATTTTTTCTAAACATATTAATTTAAACCCTAATTAATTCTTAACATATTAATTTAACAAATATATAATTTAATTTAATGAATACAAAAATTAATTAAATAAATATAATTAATTTTGGGTATGAGAGGGTACGGTTATGAGTATAATTGTACTTGAACTGTACCTATTTGCTTCATATTTGATTAATACACGAAATCCTATCCATTTTCAAAATTTATTGGATAAAATCAAATCGATGGTGTGAATAATTGTAGATAATCGAACTACCAGTTGTTTTACCCATTCCTACTAGGTACAATGAAGCCTTATTTTGAGAGAGGCCAAGAAAAAAGAGAAAATTTTCACTTCAAGGATACATATAAATCTCCTTGAGAAGAATAGTATACGTCTTGTTAAGACGCTAAAGAAAGTGCTTGATTGGAGGAAAACTATCGCATTTGGTAGTATTTTTCCCTTTTCCTTTTTCATCACATTTATTATTTATTTATTTTCAATTTACTTCTTTTAAAATATTTTTTGAGCATATACTTAATTGAAAACATTGAGACTAATATTTAGTTTAGGTTTGGGGTGTGAATAGGTGCCAATAAAAACTTTTTGAAAACAAGAATTTCATGCTTATTGTTGATTTATGATGAATAATTGAGTATATTATGTATATTGTGTTTAATTTTCTTTAACATTCTTAAAGTTTTCATGGTCATAATCCATACGTCATTTTTTTGATGTTGAAATTGAGATGAACCTAAATTTAATGTCCAAATATCAAATAACGGAGATTACCTTGTGAGTTATTTGAACTCTTAGAATTTCATTGTGTGAGATTAATTTTCTTATACTCTTTAAACACATTTCCTCATTATTTAAATTGTTAGATGATCCTTATATATTTTGCATTAAATGTTAGAATTTCATACATATGGTAAATAGTTAGGTTGTTTATTTTTATTATTTTAATTGAATGACTTGAGTAGAAAATTAGAGTGAGTCCAGCCTTCACGATTAACTTCTTGTGTTTAATGATTTATGTAATTGTTTTTAAAAAAGAAAGCTAAAATAACTACTCACTATTAGTAATAAATCTATTTTTGGGTCATCTCAATACATGCCAAAAAAAAAAAAGAGCTAGTGTATTCCTAGAAGAAGAAGAAGAAGAGAGAATAATGACCTTAAAATCTTGCAAGAAGTGAAGTTGCTATTACAAACTAAAATATCACCTCTAAAGTCAAGTTCATGCTAATTTTCATCTTTAGGCACATGCTTGATATTACTTACTTAAGAAGTTTGATTAGAATATGATAGATAATATGATATCCTTACAATCCTAATGTATGATTCATTTATTGAGATCAATTTTCTGCATTTGAGCTTTTATTTGTGTGTGTGTATATATATATTAAAATCTTTTGCACTATCTTTTTTACATAACTTTCATTTGCGTATATTTGACGAGTGCTTGAACCCTAGGATCATTTTGCTTTAAAGAGTGAATCTTGTGTGGTTTAGAGTCGAAGAAAATTCAAATTTTTATATTGAGTTTAGGAGATTTGATATGAATATATGGAAGCATTTAATATGGATGAACGATGCATGAAACTTGGTCATGAGTTGTGAAGAAACTAAGACATGAATAATTTTGTTGATAAAGTTTGAACTTGTGTTTAAGATTTTAATTATTATTATTTTTGTTTTGCCCGAGAACAATAAAATTAAGGTTTAGAGAAATTTGATAAACTAATATTTGTCCTCGTATTTTGTTATATTTTAGGCATTAGTTTTACATTTTATTTAATAATTTTTCTACTTTAAGGATATTTTTGTCATTTTATAAGTAAATAAATATTCAGAGAGTTTTTATAATTTTTTTGGAATTGTTTTGGATTTTTTTTATTAATTTATGAAGGCTGATGGCTGCATTAAGCCAAACGATCCCATAAACTATTGAAAATACCTAGGTGGATACGTATAGCACACATGTGGATAAGCTTACACGTAGGAACGGGGGAGCGAACATTAGGTAGCATGGTTGTAGTTAGAATAATACGTGATTACCTTAGTAATTTTTATGAATGTTATCTCGAAACGATGCCATTTTTCATCGATAATCAACACAATCTAGCTCTCTAAAATGATGCCATTTTCCAGTCCCCTTAGCCCTATACACATTTTTTTATTAGAATTGGTCCCAACCATTATATTTTTGCGATCCAACGATCCAAAACTTTCCTATGTTATTATGTTACCTATTTATATCGTTTTGTTTTAAGCTCTATTTGAATAAACTTTTACAAGGAAATTTGAGAGAAAACACTCAAATTGCAGCTGCAATTAAGAAAAGATATTCACCATCGTTGAGCAATTATTTCATGTTTTTGGAAAATAAAGATGAACCAATTTAAGGGTTTGGGTATTTGTTTCATAAGAGTATTTTATTTTCTAGTTCTATTTTGATCTAGAGTGTAAAGATGATGCCTTTAATAATTTTATTCATGATTTTAAGTTTAATTATGCACTAAATTATAATGAGATTTTAGTTATACTATTATGATTATTTTGGATTTATTATTCTTGTTTCTTGATATATTTAATTATGAATTATTGATGGATGAAATTTTTATTTATGATTAAATAAAATATATGTGGATTAATCATATAGACCTAATTGTATTACATTGGATAAAAATCTAAATTAATTTCATGATTATTGTGTTAATTTATATGATTTTGTAATTAATTTGTGTTTATTCTAATTAATTAATTAATTGTGTGAATCAAAGAAATTTATTAGTTAATTTTGGGTGAAAATTGTCATAATCATTAGAACTTTCTAATTTAGTGAAAAAAATTATAATCTTAACATAGAAACAATTGTTATATTAATCAAATTAATTCAAAATATGATTGATTAGTTATCTAAAATTTCTATTAATTATCTCATATTTTTAACTAAAATATTTCATGAACTTTTTGTTAATTTAGTTTTTAAATTAGTTATTTCTATTTATTCTTAAGTTTCAAATAATTTCTATAGAGTGTTTAGGGTTGTTTATTTTATTTTAATTGTTTAATATTTTTAAGCAAGTATGTAAAAGATTTAAATGAGGTTTAATTTCACAAGAGATAGACATAAGGTAAATTTATTACTAGGATACACTTTGAATATTTATAATTTATACATCACCTTCTAAAATACTTTCCCAGATAACCGAGGAGGGATCAATACCTCTTGATGCTTCAAAACAAGGTGTTCTAGTAAAGTAAGTCGTTTTGAGCCACCCAACTTGCTAAGAAATACGAGATATCCAATATACGCGCTATGCTTGTTTTGCCAATAAACTCTCATTGAATTCCGTTAGCATTATAAAGCTAAGACCAATCTCCTTTGTTTTTTGGTCTACATAGTGCCTCTAAAAAATTGGTCCAGTGATTGGATTTAGTGCCTCCAGAACCCAACCACTAAAAACGAGCCATTTGTAGTTCGTTGCATAACTTTTTCGGAAGCCTAAAAATAGGCATGGTGTAACAAGGCTAGGGGTTGATTTTGTAACATCATAGTGGTGCAACGTAATGTTGAACCGTGGTGATGGTTTGGTTTCGTCGAAATCGTACGTCGGTTACGAAACCGAACAAATTTCTTGATGGAAGAACCTTTATAAAGCATCGGATCCCCTCATTATTCACTATTTTAATTAAAATATACCATCAAAACGCAGAGAATAAGTGTGAGAAACCAGTGAGAACATCAAATCGAAAATCCATTGAAATTCCCGTAAGTGTTGAAATTTAATCAATGACAGGAGGTATATTTTTCAATCCATTTTGTTTATTCTATATTTAAATTTTGCGTTCATATGGTTTCTTGAAAGTTTCTGGATTGAATTGTGATCTAACATTTGATATCAGAGCTATTTTTGAAAACATCCCTGTTTTGCTCTATTTCACGAGGAACTGAGATTTTGGGTTTTTTATTTTGCTTGTTTTTGATGCATATGGAAATTATAAATTGTTTCAATATTGATCTTAAGGTGATTCTGTGAATTTAAACTTAAAAAACAATAAAAAAAATAAATTCAATTTATCGTGGGTATTCACATTAATTAACTTTTTATTTAAAATTACATTTTTGATTCAAAATGAGACTATGAATAACTCGAAAATCGAATTTTGATAAAAAGAACGCCAGATTTGGTCGCCAGAATAGAAAGATATGGTCGGGTATCCGTTAGGGCCAAAACCGGGTCGAGTTGACTCAGTTGGAGGTTAAAGTCAATTAAAAAAAGTTCAAAAATCATGCTGTTTGAGGGACTCGAACCAAGGTCACGCGTAAGGCAATAACATCCTCATCCAATAGGCTGCAATGGTTGTTGGTTATATTAATGTATCAGACTTAAATTTTTATATATTTAGAGTTTGATTTTTAAATAAAAAAAATGCTTGCTCTGTTTCACAAGGAAATGGGATTTTGAGTTTTTTATTTTGCTTATTTTTGATGCATATGTAAATTATAAATTGTTTCAATATTGATCTTAGAGTGATTCTGTGAATTTAAACTTAAAAAAAAATGAAGAAAATAAATCTAATTTACCTTGGGTATTCATTTGAATCATTAATTAACTTTTTATTTAAAATTATGTTTTTGATTCAAAATGAGACTATGAATAACTCAAAAATCAGATTTTGATAAAAAGAATGTCAAATTTCATCACCGGAATAGAAAGATACGACTGGGTATCCGTTAGGGCCAAAATCGGGTCGGGTTGACTCGGTTGGAGGTTGAAGTCAGTTAGAAAAAAAGGTTCAAAAATTGTGCTATCTAAGGGACTCAAACCCAGATCCCACGTGAGGCAATAACATCTGCATCCAGTGGACTACAACGGTTGTTGGTTATATTAATGTATGAGACTTAAATTTATATATATTCAGAGTTTGATTTTTAAACAAAAAAATGCTTTAGTTGGGAATCAAATCCAGATTCCATGAATGAGAATGTGGTGCTTTGTCCACTAGACTAAAACACTTTTATTATATATAAATTTTTTGGCATATTTTTATATGCATTTGATATTCAATTTTTATAAATAAAAAAAATTCGAATATAATTTTAATTAATTATTTAACTTATGTTTGTCATATATATAATATTTATTATATATGTGATATTTATTTAAATAATTTTTGGGCACATTAAAATTTATTTAAATACATTATGCTTAAATGATTTGTTTTGGGAATTTATATGTATAAATTTTGTAATTAATTATATATATAAAAATTTAGTTAAATAATTTATACATAATAGAATTAATTGTTAATGGTTCTTTATGGATTTAATTAGTACTTATATTATTTATTTTTACTTCTATAATTTATTGTCATATATGCAATCTTAAGATAGATAATATTTACACATTTGAAATTAAATTAATATTGTTTATAGTTTTATGCAATAATTGAGCCTAAAGATTTAACTAATATTTAAGTGATTCATATAGTTTAATTAATTAGGGAGTAGTCACAACATCTTTAATTAATTAAAACTATAATAAGGTTTATTTAGGATCACATTTATAAAATAAATATTAATTGTAATTAATCATATGAGATATAATAAATCTTATCCCACATGAATTTTTATTATATTTTTGTGTGATTAATTAGGATATAATATCAAATTATATTTTCTAATTTACCCACATGAATTAGAAAAAAGAACATAATTTGATAGTTTTATCGTAAAGTTAGGATGAATCTAATTGAATTATAACTTTAGCCCACAAGCAAGTTTTATGTTACTTGATTCATATTTTTTCATGATTTACATTGGTAAATCATGACTTTTAGAAAATAAAAATTAATTGTGATTAATCATATGTGATATAATAAATCTTATCCCACATGAATTTTTATTATATTTTTGAGTGATTAATTAGGATAGAATATCAAATTATATTTTCCAATTTACCCATAGAGATTAGGAAAATGAACATAATTTGATAGTTTTATCGTAAAGTTAAAATGAAACTAATTGAATTAAAACTTTAGCCCACAGACAAGTTTTATGTCACTAGATTCATTTTTCTTCATGATTTTACATTGGTAAAATATGTCATATTAATGATAGCTTCAAATTTAGGAATATGAGCATGTATATTTAATTTATTGTAACAATTCAATCTGTTAGTTACTCTGATATGAAATGTGATGTTTTCGAGCTCAAATGGGACAACTACAAGGTCTAAAAGGAGAGAGTTCTCCTTCACTTGAGTTGTGGATGATCCCGAATCGTTTTCACAGGCCATGAGTTCTAAGGTTTCGAACTTATGGTACAATGCCATGGAAGAAGCGATGAATTCTATGGCATTTAATCGAGTTTGGGATCTTATCAAGTTACCTAATGGTGTGAAAGCCATTGAATGTAAATGGGTCTTCAAAACAAAGAAAGACTCACAAGGCAACATTGAGAGACATAAGGCAAGACTCGTTGCCAAAGAATTCACTCAAAAGGAAGGAATTGACTACACAAAGACATTTTCTCCTGTATCTAAGAAAGATTCACTTCGTGTGATCATGGCATTGGTTGCCCATTTTGATTTGGATTTGCATCAAATGGATGTGAAAACGGCTTTATTTGATGGTAACCTAAAGGAAGAGGTTTATATGAAACAACTTGAAGGATTCTTCTTTAGTGATGGTGAGCTTTTGGTTTGTAAGCTTAATTAATCCATATATGGATTAAAACAAGCTTCCCGTCAATGGTATTTGAAATTCCATAACGTCATCACTTCATTTGGTTTTGAAGAGAATGTCATGTATCAATGTATATACCAGAAGGTTAGTGGGAGTAAGATTTGTTTTTTGGTGCTATATGTGGATGCTATTTTGCTTGCAGCCAATGATAAGGGTTTGTTACACGAGGTAAAACAACTCCTCTCTAAAATTTTTGATATAAAGGATATAGGTGAGGCATCTTATGTCATTGGCATTAAGATTCATAGAGATAGACTTCGAGGCATCTTGGGTTTATCTCAGGAAACCTATATCAATAAAGTTTTAGAGAGATTTCGGATAAAAAATTGTTCACCAAGTGTTGCTTCCATTGTGAAGGGTGATAAGTTCAATTTGGACCAATGCCCAAAGAATGACTTTGAAATAGAACAGATGAAAACCATTCCATATGCTTTAGCCGTTGGAAGCTTGATGTATGCTCAGGTCTGTACCAGACCTCACATTGCATTTTTTGTTGGGATGTTAGGGAGATATCAGAGTAACCCATGTGTTGACCATTAGAAAGCTGCAAAGAAAGTGATAAGGTACCTGCAAGGAACCAAGGATTATATGCTCATGTATAGACGAACCGATGAATTGGAAGTAATTGGCTACTCCAATGCAGACTTCACTAACTATGTTGATTCACGCAAATCAACATCTGGTTACATTTTCATGCTTACTGGTAGAGCCGTGTCTTGGAGGAGTGCGAAAAAATCCTTGACTGCTACTTCCACTATGAAGGCTGAGTTCGTGTCATGTTTTGAGGCCACATTGCATGATGTATGATTGAAGAGTTTCATTTCTGGGCTTAGAGTAGTTGACTTTATTTTTAGGCCATTAAGATTGTATTGTGACAACTCAGCTGTTGTATTTATGGTTAAGAACAACAAAAGTAGTAGTCGTAGTAAGCACATTGACATTAAATACTTGACCATAAGAGAACGTGTTAAGGAAAAGAAAGTGGTCATTGAGCACGTAAGCACTGAGTTGATGATTGCTGATCCTTGATTAAAGGCATGCCGCTAATGAAATTCAAGGATCATGTAGAGAAAATGGGAATTAGTTCCACTTTGTAAATGTATATATACAATTTATTAATGAAACTCTTATATATTGTGATATTTTCTCATATTCATGTGTACCTTAATTTATTTGAGAAAATATATATTTTATTGGACCAAGAATAAATATAGGATTTATTCATTAAGTTTTGTTACCACATAAAGTATAGTATTTGAGAAACTGAATACATTGTAATACATGGAAGATAATACTCGTTCTTAGAGGACTTATCGCTATGATTCATATATTTTGTTACTCAAGAGAATTTTGCTTAACGTTTTACCAAGTGGGAGAATGTAACATCAGAGTGGTGCAACGTAATGGTGAACCGTGGTGACGATTCGATTTCATCGGAACCGTACGTCGGTTACGAAACCGAATGAGGTTCTTGATGGAAGAACCTTTATAAAGCATCGGGTCCTTTCATTATTCACTGTTTTAATTAAGATACATCATCAAAACGTAGATAATAAGTGTGAAAAACCAGTGAGAACATCAAATCGAAAATCCATTGAAATTCTCTTAAGTGCTGAAATTTGATCAATGATGGAAGGTATATTTTCAATTCATTTTGTTTTCGCTGTTTTTAAATTTTGTATTCATATGATTTCCTGAACGTTTCTGGATTGAATTGTGATCTAACATATTTCTCGTAATTAATTAATTAATTGGCCTGAATTGATAAGAAGCTCCTTCAAGACATTTCATTAATTACCTGATGCAACGGTGAACAAAATAGTATCATCGGTAAAGAGCAAATGTGATATTGTCACTTCACCTCTAGCAACCCAAATACTTCTGATGAGCCCATCCAGTTGTGCTTTTTGTAACAGTCCAGAAGAAGCCCTCCATGCAGATTCATATTCGTTTAAATTCATAACTCTAATTCGTCTATTATATCTCCCCTTTCATCATTCCCTCTCCTATTTTTCTATATGTTATACATCAATTTTGTATCAGATCGAGGTTACCACCATCCGCCTCGCCACAAGATGGGCTTTCACTAGCGACCAATTTTGTGTTTCAACGCAAGGATTGGTTATACTTTGAAGAAAATTAATAGTGCAAATCTTATTATTAATTAATATGGTGATACTTTGAAGCACGTACACCTATAATTATGGATAAATCTATGGATTTTCAACACCTTACGGAACAATGTATGGAAAAATTTGTGAAAACTAAGATAGAAATTAATCACATTTTTTTTATTAAACAGTAGCCGAAATAAAGCAAGCAAATGAACAAGTTGTAGTACAACTATAAGTTAATCATTCTTGATTGCAAGAAAATTATTCCCAACCTACGAAAGTGAAGACAATTGCCTAACACAAAATGGTGGACACGCTTTTAATCTATACACAATAATAGTGGTCCTGATATTATGGAATTATTAAGTGCTAAAAGTGTTTTTCTCTCACATTACCAATTGTTCTTGGTACCACCTGACATTTGCTCAATTAGTTTGACTTTGGTAAATTTTTATCTATTTATTGATCACTGATTCATCAAGAATTCAAAGACAATAAGGCTATCATTTCTTATATTCAAATTATTGTTCTATGATTTTAACTCATCAAGAGTTAAGTTTTCATCACAGGGCCGGGGACAATGATGTAAAATAAAGGATATATATTTGTTAGATTAAGAGTTTATCTATATCTATTATTTTGAATTTATTGTTTAGCATTTAGTTATTTAATTTAATATTGATATCGATTTTGGTTGACACTAAGTAGGACTATATATATAAACAAACTATTAAAATCTTAGATTATCTTGCGAGGATGGTTTTTGGCCTGCTTAAGTCAGTACTTATAAGATGAAAGATAGAAAAGATCTATAATCATCCTCTAATAATTAAATGAAAATAATGTTTACATGTAATTCTATGTTATGAGATCAATAGATGTTTCAAGATCTAATAATTGTGTATATATGTAAATATATATAGGAGAAAAAAATAACATATATAATAGCTATTTCTTGTCAGAATATGATTGAGCTGTTACAATTTTATAGATACTTATCTTTTGTAAATGTCTATCTTTTGTAGACATTTAACATTGATTATCTTCGTAATTATCTTTTAAGATAATTAAAGGATAATTTTTAGGTGTTATCTCTTTAAGATAATTAAATGATGTTTATTTGACCTTTATCACTTTAGAATAATTATATTACGTTAATACTTATACGATGTCTGGGCACCTATTGAGCTTAACACATAAGACTTTTTATTGACTACAACTGTTCTTTGACTGTTATATAGATTTTTATCACTTTAGAATAATTATATTACGTTCACGCTTATATGATGTTTGGATACTTATTGTACTTAACACATAAGATTTTTTTGTTGATCGTTACGTTAAATGCATAAATTATTCTAAATTTTTAATAACGAGGATTATTATTATTAATTATTTTATAGTTATATAATTTGTTATTTTTACCCTGTAAATAAGATTTAGTATGGTACATATTTTACATATTAAAATTATGAATTCAAATATTAATTTCTCCTATAATTAATTATCTGTTATTTCTTAGTTTTCTTATTTGTTTATTATTTCTCCTTTTTCGCCATTCCTTCTCATATTTCTTCCTCTTATCTAATAGAAGGTCATGTGATTAAATTTGAAGACATTATAGAAATTTTACTTAGCAAGTAAAATAAACATTTCAAAAATAATATATACATATATATGCTAACAAACTACCAAATTATGTCACAGAGGATGCTTTAAGGCATAAAAACCATCAAACATATTAACTCATCAGAAGTTTCCCAAAAAAAAAAAAATAAAGATAAAACAAAAATTAACCCATTATGACCTGAGTATGTATAGATCGGGGATGTAAATTTGTTTGAGAAGGAATCTGTGAAAAAAATTCATTTTTTGAAATGATAGAAAATGATCCCGTGGGGAGCGGAGTGGAGGCGTGAATCACCTTCCACGTCCCGCTCATTCCCTGATACTTGTTTTCTTATATTTAATTTAAAAATATTATATATTTTATAAGTTTATAATTAAATTTAATGATTTTATTGAAAAATATTATTTCTATCACTAAATTAATATTTTAATTGTAAAAATATAATATAATAGTTTATAAAAAATAATTATTTTATTGATTGTTAAAATAAAAAAAATAATTAATTTACGTATAGTTATTATTTTATTTATTATATTAAATTGTATAATAAACATGTTAGAATCTCAATTCAATCCAGAAACGTTCATAAAATCATATGAACTCATAATTTAAATGCAGCGGAAACAAAATTGGATTGAAAACATACCTCCTGCCATTGATCAATTTTCAGCACTTACACGGGAATTCCAATGGATTTTCTGTTCGATGCTTTCACTGGTTTCTCACACTTATTCTCTGCGTATTGATGGTGTATCTGAATTGTTATGCAGTTAATAGTGAGAGGACCCGAGACTTTATTAAGGTTCTTCCATCAAGAACCTTGTTCGGTTCAGGCAATCGACGATTTGCCCGACGAAACCGAATCGTCACCACGGTTCACTAACGTTGCACCACTTTGATTTACATTCTCCCACTTGGTGCAAACGTTAAGCGAAATTCTCTTGAGTAACAAAACGCATGAATCATAGCGATAGGTCCTCTAAGAGCGAGTATTATCTTCCATGTATTACAATGTATTTAGTTTCTCAAGTACTATACTTTATGTGGTAACTAAACTTAATGAATAAATCCTATATTTATTCTTGGTCCAATATAAATTTTCTCAAATAAATTAAGGTGCACATGAATATGAGAAAATATCACAATATATAAGAGTTTCATTAATAAATTGTATATATACATTTACAAAGTGGAACCAATTCCCATTTTCTCTACATGATCCTTAAATTTCATTGGTGGCATGCCTTTAGTCAAAGGATCAGCAATCATCAACTTCGCTTTACGTGCTCAATGACCACTTTCTTTTCCTTAACACGTTCTCTTATGGCCAAGTACTTAATGTCGATGTGCTTACTACGACTACCACTTTTGTTGTTCTTAGCCATAAATACAGCAGCTGAGTTGTCACAGTATAATCTTAATGGCCTAGAAATAGAGTCAACTACTCTAAGCCCTAAATGAAACTCTTTAACCATACACCATGCGATGTGGCCTCAAAACATGATACGAACTCGGCCTCCATGGTGGAAGTAGATCAAGGACTGCTTTCGCACTCCTCCAAGACACAGCCTCCACGTGAAGCATGAAAATGTAACCAGATGTTGATTTTCGTGAATCAATACAACAAAGAAAGTCCGTGACGGAGTAGCCAATTACTTCCAATTCATCGGTTCGTCTATACATGAGCATATAATCCTTGGTTCCTTGTAGGTACCTCATCACTTTCTTTGCACTTTCCAATGGTCAACACTGGATTACTCGATATCTCCCTAGCATCCCAACAACAAATGCAATGTCGTGCAGTGCAGACTGAGCATACATCGTGCTTCCAACAATCAAGCATATGGAATGGTTTTCATTTGTTCTCTTTCAAAATCATTCTTTGGGCATTGGTCCAAATTGAACTTATCACCCTTCACAATGGGAGCAACACTTGGTGAACAATCCTTCATCCGAAATCTCTCTAAAACTTTGTTGATATAGGTTTCTTGAGATAAACCCAAGACACCTCGAAGTCTATCTCTATGGATCTTAATGCCAATGACATAAGATGCCTCACCCATATCCTTCATATCAAAATTTTTAGAGAGGAATTGTTTTACCTCGTGTAGCAAACCCCTATCATTGGCTGCAAGCAAAATATCATCCACATATAGCACCAAAAAACAAATCTTACTCCCACTAACTTTCTCGTATATACATTGATCCATAACGTTCTCTTCAAAACCAAATGAAGTCATGACGTTATGGAATTTCAAATACCATTGACGGAAGCTTGCTTTAATCCATATATGGATTTATTAAGCTTACAAACCAAATGCTCACCATCACTAGAGAAGAATCCTTCAGGTTGTTTCATATAAACCTCTTCCTCTAGGTTACCATTAAGGAAAGCCGTTTTCACATCCATTTGTTGCAAATCCAAATCAAAATGGGCAACCAATGCCATGACCACACGAAGTGAATCTTTCTTAGATACAGGAGAAAATGTCTCCGTGTAGTCGATTCCTTCCTTTTGAGTGAATCCTTTGGCAACGAGTCTTGCCTTATGTCTCTCAATGTTGCCTTTTGAGTCTTTCTTTGTTTTGAAGACCCATTTACATCCAATGGCTTTCACACCATCGTGCAACTTGACGAGATCCCAGGACTCGGTTAGACGCCATAGAATCCATCTCTTCTTTCATGGCATTGTACCATAAGTTCGAAACCTCAGAACTCATGGCATGTGAAAACGTCTCAGGATCATTTTCGGCTCCAACATTATAGTCACATTCTTGTAGATACACAACATAATCATTAGGAATCGCTGATTTCCTTACTCTAGTAGATCTTCTTAATGTTGCATCAACATTCTCCTGAGGAGCAAGATCATGTTGTTCAACTGGTTGTTCAACAGTTGTAGGCATCTGTTGAACTTCAACATCTACTGGATCAGGATCAACAGCTTGTGGTACTTCTAAGACTGGTTCTTCAACATGCATTTGTACTCGAGGCATGTTGTTAACAATAACGATCAGTCCATTACTTGAAGTGGCATATTGAGCATCTGAATGATCTTTCTCAGAACCAATGCTCTGGGATCGATCGCTCCCACTAATCAAGTAATTCTCAAGAAATTTTGCATTTCTTGATTCCACAAACCTAGTGTTGTGAGATGGACAGTAAAATCTATAACCTTTAGACCGTTCGGCATATCCAATGAAATACCCACTAATGGTCCTTGGGTCCAGCTTTTTCTCTTGTGGATTATAAATCCTGACTTCAGACGGGCATCCCCAAACGCGCATATGTTGCAAACTCGGTTTCCAACCTTTCCATAATTCAAATGGTGTCTTTGAGACAGCCTTGGTTGGAACTCGGTTTAATATATACACAGACTTCTTTAAATCTTCAATCCACAAGGATTTAGGAAGATTGGAGTTGCTAAACATACTCCGCACCATGTCCAAAAGTGTTCGGTTTCTTCTTTCTGCTATACCATTCTGGTCTGGTGAACCAGGCATAGTATATTGGGCAACTATCCCATGTTCTTGAAGAAACTTAGCAAACGGACTGTGCGCTTGTCCATTCTCAGTGTATCTACCATAATATTCACCACCTCTATCTGATCTCACAATCTTTATTTGCTTTCCACATTGTTTCTCTACTTCAACCTTAAAGCTTTTGAAGGCATCCAATGCTTCGCTCTTATTATGAAGCATATAGAGATACATATATCGAGAAAAATCATCAATAAAGGTGATAAAATATTTCTGACCTTGAATGTCCATGTCTGGACAACATATATCCGTATGTATGATTTCTAATATGTTTGAACTCCTATTGGCACCTTTCTTTGACTTGTTAGTCTGCTTTCCCTTAATGCAGTCCACACATGTCTCAAAATCAGTAAAATCTAGAGTACTAAGTACCCCATCTTTCACTAATCTTTTAATTCTTTCTATGGAGATATGTCCTAATCTCCTATGCCATAACGTAGAAGAGTCATCGTCAATAATACACCTTTTAGTGCCAGCTTGAACATGCATAGCGTTATGAGTGGCATTATTTCGTAAATTAATGCAGTAAAGACCATCAGACAAAATACCATTCCCAACACAATCAGATTTATTAAATAAATTGAAAGATGTTTCTGAAAAGTGAAAGGAATAACCATAAGGTACAAGTCTTGAAATTGAAATCAAGTTTCTAGAGAAACTTGGAACATAAAAGGTCTTTTCTAATTTTAAAATAAAACCACTACTTAAAATCAAACTACATGTCCCTACAGCCGCCACATGTGAGCCCATCTTGTTATGGGATAAGATGTATTGCTCACTTCCCACTGGCTTCCTTAGATTTTGCATACCCTGTAAAGAGTTTGCAACATGGATTGTAGATCCAGAATCAATCCACCATGTGTTAATATTAACATTAACCATATTAGATTCATAACAAACAAACGAGGTTGGATTACCTTTATTCTCAAGCCATTTCTGGAATCTGATACAATCCTTCTTCATGTGTCCCTTCTTTTTACAAAAGAAACACTTGGATTCTTTCTTAATATCAGCTTGAGGTGGAATTATCCCTTTTCCTTTATGCTTGTATTGAGATTTTCCTTTCTGGTACGTTGTAGCCAACATTGCACTTTCACCAAATTCCATAACAAGCCTCCCTTCCTCTTGAACACACATGGTCATTAGTTCATTGATTGACCATTTATCTTTATGTGTATTGTACGAGATTTTGAATGGCCCGCATGCGATGTGGGAGAGTGTTAAGAATATAGTGCACCAGGAAGGATTCCGACATTTCAACCTCGAGATGCTTAAGTTGAGCCGCAATGTCCCTCATTTGCATAATGTGCTCGCGCACACCTTTCACACTGGTGAGTCTTACAGAAGAGAACTTCATAATAAGGGTGCTTGCTAAAGCCTTATCTGAAGTGACGAATTGATCATCAATGGCCTTTAGCAAGTCTTGAACATTGGTATGCTGATCAACGGAACCACGAATACCAGCAGAGATTTTAGTCTTAATGAACATCATACTAAGGCGATTAGATCGTTCCCATTGTTCATAAAGCATGATATTCTCTGGAGTACTGGTTTGAGTAATTTTAGGTGGTTCGTCTTTCCTAATAGCATAATCAATATCCATCCACCCTAATTGAAGGAGAATTCTTTCCTTCCATATTTTATAGTTATCCCCTTTCAGATCGGGAATATCACAGCGGATATCAGAAAAATTTACAGGTTGAGAAGCTGCAATTAAAGATTATATGCTTATTAAAATTTGAGGCCTAAACTATAGTCATTCTTTACCAATGTAAATCATGAATAATATGAATCTAGTGACATAAAACTTGCCTGTGGGCTAAAGTTTTAATTCAATTAAATTCATCCTAATTTTATAATAAAACTATCAAATTATGTTCTTTTTCCTAATTCCTGTGGGTAAATTAGAAAATATAATTTGATATTATATCCTAATTAATCACACAAAAATATAATAAAAATTCCTGTGGGATAAGATTTATTATATCACATATGATTAATTATAATTAATATTTATTTTCTAAACGTGATCCTAAATAAACTTTATTATAGTTTTAATTAATTAAAGATGTTGTGGCTACTCCCTAATTAATCAAACTATATGAATCACTTAAATATTAATTAAATTCTTATGCTCAATTATTGCATAAAACCATAAGCAATATTAATTTAATATCAAATGTGCAAATATTATTTATCTTAAATTGCATATATGACAATAAATTATACAAGCAAAATTAAATAATATAAGCACTAATTAAATCCATAAGAGCCATTAAAAATTAATTTAATTATACATAAATTATTTAACTAAATTTTATATGTATAATTAATTGCAAAATTTATACATATAAATATACAAAACAAATAATTTAAGCATAATGTATTTAAATAAAATTTTAATGTGTCCAAAAATTATTTAAATAAATATAACATGTATAATAAATATTATACATATGATAAACATAAATTAAAATTATATTCGGAATTTATTTGTATTTTTTTTTTTTTATTTAAAAATCAAACTCGGAATATATATAAATATAAGTTTGATACAAAATAAGCGAAATATATGTTGCAGCCCACTGGATGAGACTAATCAAAATTACACGTAGGATCCGTGTTCGAGTCCCCCAGACAGCATTTGTTTTGATTTTTTTTTTTTTAAATAAAACTTCATCTTCAACCTCTAGCCGGGCCGATCCGAATTCGCTTACACTAACGGATACCCTCCAGATCTTTCTATTCCGGCGACGGAATCCAACGTTCTTTTTATCAAAATTCTCAGAATTCAATTTCCAAGTGATTCATGATCTTAATTTTAAGTAAAAACTTTATTTTAAACAAAATGTTAATTAATGAAGAAAATAAATACCCACGGCAAATTAAATTTATTTTCTTCATTGTTTTTCTAGTTTAATTTTACAGAATCATTCAAAAATCAATATTGAAACACTTTATAATTTCCATATGCATCAAAAACAATCGATATAAAAAACCCAAAATTTCAGTTCTCGTGAAGCATAGCAAAACAGAGTTGTTTTCAAATGGCTCTGATACCAAATGTTAGAGTCTCAATTCAATCCAGAAACGTTCATAAAATCATATGAACTCATAATTTAAATGCAGCGGAAACAAAATTGGATTGAAAACATACCTCCTGCCATTGATCAATTTTCAGCACTTACACGGGAATTCCAATGGATTTTCTGTTCGATGCTTTCACTGGTTTCTCATACTTATTCTCTGCGTATTGATGGTGTATCTGAATTGTTATGCAGTTAATAGTGAGAGGACCCGAGACTTTATTAAGGTTCTTCCATCAAGAACCTTGTTCGGTTTCGGAACCGACGTACGGTTCCGACGAAACCGAATCGTCACCACGGTTCACTAACGTTGCACCACTTTGATTTACAAAACAATATAATTAAAATTTTATATTAATTTTAATTATTTAATATATAGTTGATATTAAGCTTTTTTGTTAGTAAAGAATTTAATCCCCGTAAAAAAGTCCGAAATTGAGATAAAAAATCCACACCTCTCGCCCGCGATTGACATCCCTACCAAAGATTGAATGCAAATAATTAAATCGGTATCTAAGCCACCATACTTGAACCTTTCAAAGGATAAGTAGTGAAATAAATTTCTTGTATCGATAGCACCATAAGCATACTAAGCTAGATGTATTGAAGTACTATAATAACAGTTACAAATTCATGATTCGGTTCGATTTAATTTGATTCTTAAAAATAATTTTAAAATTGAATTAGATTGTGTTAATTGTTCAATCTAATTCGATTTTATCTCTAGTTATTCTGATCAATAGTATAATTTAATACTTAATTTTTATCTTGAGAAAAAAATATAAATTTCAAAAGACAGTTTTGCCATCAAATGCCTTTATTTTTGTAGTGCTGCAATTTAAACATCTAGCCCTAGTTAAAATAAGATAATAAATCTTAACTATACGTAAAATAAGAAAGACATGCTATTAGAAAGAAATTACATATTACACGTTAGCTTTTTCACACATCTCTAAGTATAAATGAGTCTATATTTATAAGCATATGTTATCTCTAAAATCAGATGCACAAAGCAAGAGGCTGATCATGCTTTGACTATGGATTGGATACAAATAAAAGTAGCTTGCGTTTACCATTCACGTGTATATTTGACAAAAAGAAAAAAAAAATATGATGCTAAAATTTTGTCCCAGACCACGAGGAGTTTTGTATATTTCAACAAAGAGGAATTATATAATGTATATTTATATTTAACGATAAAAAAAGTAAAAATAAAATTTTTAATAATTAAAAAACATAATTTTAAAAAATAAAAATATATATTATTCAATAAAAATTAAAATAACCTTATACCTAATCTTCAATAAAATTAGATAATTCGTGTCTTTGACATCACTTATCATTATCATCAACTTTTGACGATTACAATCGACAATCTCTTCGGAGTTTCAGTGTTAATAAATCTATAAAATTTACTAATTTTTTAAAGATTTTATACTATTTATAAAATAAATATACATTTTTATAATATGAATAAAATTATGTACAATTTGTAAAATAATACAAGAACATGAAAATGTTAATACTGAATAATATTTTTATATCAAACCTTATCAATCCCAAAATTTATATATGTACAACTTACATAATTATATATACTTTATGTACATTTTATAAAATGGTCCTAAAATATAAAATTATTCGTGTTGAATAAATATATATAATTTAAAAGTTATTTGTTTCAAATTTATTTATAATTTAATGTGATAATTTAAAGATTTTTCATATAATTCAATACAATTTTAAAAACACTTATTTATGTAACAAGATGTGATTGTAAGTTGTGATACAATCACAACTAATATAACAAATTATTATTAGGTAAAACATCAAGACTCATTTTTTTAAGTTTATAATTAACTACAAAATCAATTATAGTAGTAGAGTTTTTCTTTTAATGTATATCTTACAAAATTATGTAAAATTTATGTACAACTTACAAAATAACATTTGTGTAAAGCTCATACATTTATATACAATTTTTATACATCTTACAAAATAACATTTGTGTAAAGTTCATACATTTATATACAATTTTTATACATCTTACAAATAACTTAAAATATCAAAATGTTCATAATAAGCAATAGTTTTAATTTGGGAACTCTATCTTGAATTCAATGTACAAAATATGCATAATATATTTAAATTATGCATAAAATTTATACATATTTATTTATTATAAATAACATAAAATTTGTACAAAATTATGTATAACATACAAAAATTGAAAGTATATATTAAGTTGTACAAAAGATCGTTCATATTTATCTGAAACAAACAATAGAGAATTTAAGCAAGCTTTTGTATAGTATACAGAAACTAGAAATATATATTAGGAACCTAGAATTCAAAATAAATATGCCCAGATGAGTTTAAGATTAATATAATGGATATTTATATCTAATAATAAAAATGATAAAAATAAAATATTTAATAATTAAAAAATACAATTTAAACAAAACAAAAATATATTATATATTAAAAAGATTAAAATAATTCTATATCTAATCTTCAATTAAATTAGATTAAAGTCATGTAATGTCGAAAGATATGACAACACTCTCAATCACCATCATTCTCTAACGATCATTGTCATCGATCTCATCGAAAGTTTAGCGATAGTACTAATGAATTTATTAGATTTATAAATTTATGCATAATTTTTGTACACCTTACAAACTAACCTTAAACATCAAAATGTTCATAACAAGTAATATTTTTAATTTAAAAATCGCATATTCAATTCACATTGTAAAAAATGTACAAAATATGTATAATAATTTATAAAATTTATATAAAGTTCATACATATCTAATATAATAATTTATAAAATTTATATAAAGTTCATACATATCTAATATAAACTGTAAATAATTTATTTAAAATTACATATAACATACAAAAATTAAAAATATATATTAAGTTGTCTAAAAAGTTTGAATTTTTTTTTGTATAGTGTACAAAAATAAGAAATATATAGTAGGATACTTAATTGTCAAATATCTGCCCAAAACCAACCAAACAATAACTGCCATCTTCATAATCCCAATACAGTACCACCATTAAGCTACTCACCATTACTTGGGTCGCGCTCGTCAGTGTCGTCAGAGAGAAGCACCTAGTTATCCCTACTTGTGTCGACGATATCTATGTTTGGTTTCCTTTAACGTCTATAGTCGCGGTTTCCTGGAGACCCAATCACCATTGTCACATACCTAGTCAACACCAACACTTACCAAGCCTGTCCAGCCAGCGTCGTCACTGTTAAAGTAGCTATTTTTTTTGTATGTTCTCGTCACTATCTCCAAATTGTTAGGGATTAATATTTGAGTTTGTCTAACCATTAATCACGTTTATAAGAATAAATAACGAAGAGTTTGTTTTTCTATTTACTCTGTAAAGAAACTTATAAATATCCTCTGATTTATCAAATAAAATTAAGGATTATTCTCTGAAATTTTTTATCTTGAATGTTACAGAGACTCACCTCATTATCTTCCACTATTATAAAAAAAGATATTTAAGTCGATATGTAAAGTCAATTTTTTTAAAAAAATCAATTTATAATGAATTTAAAGTCGGTTCAGTATAGAACCGATGCTAT
The DNA here is from genome assembly GCA_030763125.1 of Hippophae gyantsensis. Taxonomy (NCBI): domain Eukaryota; kingdom Viridiplantae; phylum Streptophyta; class Magnoliopsida; order Rosales; family Elaeagnaceae; genus Hippophae; species Hippophae gyantsensis. Next base: position 32,691,788 of record CM061037.1, on the reverse strand, counting down.
CCACGTAGGACGTAGCGTCGGTTGATGTGAAGAACCGATGCTACATTCACGTGGATAGCGTCGGTTGATATCATCGGTTGACGGGCCGAACCGACGTTACGTCCTACCTGTATTTTTTTTAAATGCATTTTACAATTGAAATTTTTTTTAGGTTAATGTTTATTTTATTTGACTCTTTAAAATTTAAGTTAAATATATATAGTATAATTTTTTCTTTTTTTTAGACAATTGCTTTTTAAAATTATATAATTTTGTGTATTTGTTTGGATATTTAATTTTATGTACGTACGTGTAGTACATTTTTATTTAATTTTGTGTATTTTTTTGGATATTATTTTAAAATTTTTTTTTCTTTTTTTATACTATATATATATATATTCAAATTAAATTTTAAAGAGTTCAAATAAAATAATAATTGACCTAACTTTTTTTTTAATTTTAGACTGCGTAGATAGCGTCGGTTCACCGGGAAAAACCGATGTTATCCACGCATTTATTACCGTTTCTCTTCTCTCTTCTTCACTAGAATTCCAAATTTCAATTTGTGCAGTAACCCTTCGCCCAAACCGAGCTCACTTATTATTCAATTTGCTTTATTTTTATATAAATTTTTGATTTATGTATGTTTTGTATTATACTTGTTATTATATGTTTAGCTTTTTTCTGTGAAAATAATATCTACATGTTGTGTGTTTGAGGGACTATAATATTTATTGCACGTGGATAAATTTATTTACATATAAATAATTATATTTTATTAAGTAAAAGTAATACAATTGTAAAATGATTAAAATAATAAATGTTTGTATTATGTATGTTTTGGTATATATTCTAATAATTAGGGAATTTATATATAATAATACTTGAAATATATTGATTGGTTACATAATTAATATGCTTAATTAATGTCATTAATAGAAAATGGACAAATCTTGGATGTCAAAGTGTAGAATTGAGCAGGATTAAATTTCTGGAGTTGAAAGTTTCATGGAATTTGCTTGTAGAAATAGTAATAATGGAATTAGTATGATTCAATGCTCATGTGTTAAATATAAAAATGAGCGATTTCATGAATTTGACGAAGTTAAGTATCACCTTATCCGTAGTGGTATTCTTTTGAGTTATAAATGTTGGTATTATCATAGAGAAAATATTGATAATACTCACGGTGAAGAGATAAATAAGAATATTAGTGAATTACATACATCTTATCATAATGTACAGATAGAAAATATGTTTCATGGTGTTGAGGATGAACTACGTGAGGATGATCTCGAACCTTTAAAAAACTTCTAGAAGATGCCAAAAAACCGTTGTATCCAAAATGCAAAAAATACACTAAAATGTCTGGATTGGTTCATTTGTACAATGTGAAGACAAAACATGGTTTTTCTGACAAGAGATTCACAAAATTACTATATCTACTAGTCGATATGTTTCTTGAGGGTATTGAATTTCCATCTTCAATGTATGAAGTGAAGAAATCTCTTAGTCGATTTGGCATGGAATATCATAAGATTCATGCTTGTCCAAATGATTGCATTCTTTATAGAAAAAAAATATGAGACATTAGATGATTGTCTAATGTGTAAAGAATTGAGATAGAAGCATGGTACAAATGAGACAACACATAAGAAAGGCGTGCATGCAAAGGTTCTTTGGTACTTTCCTCCGTTTCCTCGCTTTCAAAGGTTGTTCAAAAGTAAAGAGACATCAAAGATGTTGACTTGGCATTCAGATAATCGATCTGATGATGGGGTGCTACGAAATCCTTGTGATTCTCCAAATTGGAAAATAGTAGATAATTTATCTCCTCAATTTGCATCTAATCCGTGCAATCTTCGTCTTGCCATTGCTGCTGATGGAATTAATCCACATAGTTCCCTTAGTAGCAGATATAGCTGTTGGCCAGTAATTATGGTAACATACAACCTTTCTCCCTGGTTATGTATGAAAAGAAAATTCATGATGTTAACATTATTGATCTCAGGACCAAAACAACCTCGTGTTGATATTGATGTATATTTATAGCCTCCAATAGATGATTTAAAGACATTGTGGAATGATGGTGTAAATGTTTACGATGCATATAAAGAAAAACACTTTAACTTGAGGGGCGTCCTTTTATGGACAATTAATGATTTTCCTTTTATGTAGTGATGGAACTTTTGCAACTTATCTTGTTCATGGACGAAAGATGTCTTATAGAAGACACATGGACACAAGTTTATATACCAAAAGAAACTGTTCGATGGTGAAGAAGATCATGATCATGCAATTCGACCTTTGTGAGGTGTTAAGATATTAAGGAAATTGAATAGTATGACATTCATACGATATGGAAAGATGAAAAAAAAACTCACTAAGGTAGGGAAACGAAAGAGGTAAACTAATGAAATGGGTGAAAATGAAAAAGATTTTGAATCAATATACCATGGTTGTTGGAATAAAAAATCAATATTTTGGAAATTACCTTATTGGAAAGACCTACTCATTCATCACATCTTAGATGTCATGCATATTGAGAAAAATGTATGTGAGAGCTTGATTGGTACTTTACTTAATATACCTAGAAAAACAAAGGATGGAATTAAAGCAAGATTGGATTTAAAGAAACTAGGCATACGACCTGAATTGGCACCAAGGGTGAAAAATGATAAGAATCGAAAATACTTGCCACTAGCATCATATACAATGTCAACAAAAGAGAAGGATGTGTTTTGTAAATGTTTGAAGGTTGTGAAAATTCCTGATGGTTACTCATCCAACTTAAGAAATTTTGTGTCTATCACCGATAAGAAACTTTATGGATTGAAATCACATGATTTTCATATCTTAATGCAACAGTTATTACCAGTTGCTATTAGATCAATTCTTCCAAAACATGTTCGATTATCAAGAATTCGTATTTGTTAATTCTTCAATACAATATGCAAGAAATCTATATCAATTGGCGAGTTAAACTCTTTACAGAAAGATGTTGTAAAGACTTTGTGTCTAATTGAAAAATATTTTCCTCCTTCTTTCTTTGATATCGCTTATGTGTTCATTTAGTTCGAGAGGTTCAATTGTGTGGTCCTACTTACTTAAGGTGGATGTATCCTTTTGAGAGATATATGCAAGTCCTTAAAGGATATGTAAATAATAGAAATCAACCTGAAGGATGCATGGTGGAATGCTACATTGCTGAAGAGGCCATTGAGTTTTGTTCTGAATACTTTAGTGGTTGCACTGAAATTGGGAATCCTACGCACAAGTTGTTCTTAGAACGTCACATGATCCAAGTAGGTAACCCTATGCTTGGTGGAAGTAAGAAATTGTTTATTGATCACACTCGATGGAAAAAAGAACACCGAATCATTTTGGTAAATAATAATGAGGCATAACCATATATAGAGTAAGTGATGCTTAACCTTTCCATTTATGCAAAAAATATTTTTTATTTAACTATTAATGATGATATCTACTTCATATATCTTTAATAACATTACATGATGCATTTAAACTTATTGAAGATTGATCCTCGTTATAAAAAAAGAGAGGAGAAAAATGGTTGCCAAGATCTATGCAATGTTTTAAAACTTTGCTTTAAACACATTTCATGTTTTTGTATATATAGATTCGAGATGAACTCAAGAAACTCAATCATAAAATAACAGAAAGTTTAGAATGACTTGCACATGGTCCAAAATTCGATGTCAAATCATTTTCTAGTTTCACAATAAATGGATCGAGGTTTAAGACTCAAGCTAGGGACAAAGTTCGAGTAAATCAAAATAGTGGTGTGAAGATAATTGCACAAACTATGCAATTTTCCAGTTCAAAAGATGATAATCTTGTACTTTCTGATAGAACATATTATGGTATAATTCAAGAGATTTGGGAATTGGATTATGAGGTCCTCCATGAAACAATTTTCTTGTGTGATTGGGTCGAAGATGTTATCAATGTTGGATATAAAATAGATGATTTTGGATTTACCCTTATAAATTTATCCAAGATAAGTCATATTGATGATCCTTTCACGTTAGCACTTCATGCAAAACAAGTATTTTACTTGAGCGATCAAATTGACATAAGGTGGTCTGTTGTGTTAACGCCTCCATAAAAAGAGTTTTACCATTGTGATGCTTTAGAAGATGATGACCATATGCTTGATACATTAACCAATATTAGTAATTTCTCAAACAAATTGCCTAATGTATGTGATGATCTAGTTGATGGCGATGATTCTTCGTCATGGGCTCGAAGTGATTGTGAAGGAATATATGTATACGATCAACAACCTATTTAAACATAACGTATGTTCTATATTTTTGTAATAACTCTTATATATATGTTCCTAAAATTGTCAATTAATTTATATTTCTTCATTATTTGTAGATATTTCATGGATCCTCGGGTAACAGAGCTTGTAGATCCAAATGATCAATTGGGGCATTTGAAAAGAAGGGGTTGGGCGAATATACCTTATGCTCCACTTAACCCAGATGATAAAGTACCCATTCTATTTGATGCTATTGTTAATCCAATAGGGGAAAATGGCCAACAATTGAAATCCTCTATTGGTAGACTTGTGAAATCAAGTATACGAATCAATATAAATGATTTGTCTCAGGTTGACAAAGATGAAAAGTTAAAAATATGGATAACCATTTGTGTAAGTCTCTTATATTTTATAATCAATTACATGTATTATATCTTTTTTGTATTATATCTAATCTTTTGTAGTGTGTTTTTACAAAATCGTTACAAAGTCGATGACACTTGGAAGAGCAAGTGTTATAAGATTGCAAATAAGGCGTGAAAGGAATACAAGACTTCCAAATTGACAAGAAATTATGTGTTTCCATATTTGGAACCACTTGATGAAGTAGAGCTCTACAAAATCCCTGAAGGACACCCCTAGATTACACCTCAAGTTTGGAAAGACTTCGTAGATTATAGACGTACAGATGAATTTCAAATTATTAGGGAAAAACATCAGAATATACAAATGCATAACATTTTTCCTAACCGTACTACGAGGTCTTCAAATCCTGAAGTTAGATATAGAATGATATTATTAATTTGTGTTAATTTATAAATTTTTTTATATTTATTTTCCTCAATTTAATTTCATGTCATGGTTAATAAATTTTCATAATTTATGTAGCAAGCTGAATTGGGTAGACCAGTTACTCGAACTGAATTGTACATAGAAACAAAGACTCCCAAAATGAAGAAGTCAAGACCGATGACTAAGCGAGGAGAAGAACAACTAAATAAGTTGGTTAGTAATATGGGTTGACACAAAGTCTATGATTTTTAATAATTGATGTAATAATGCATGATATGTTTGTGTGCTTTATTATTTGTAGAGATATGTTCAAGAACAAATATCCAGGGGTGAAATAATCAAAGAGCCTAGGAGAGATGCTCTATATCATGCATTCGAACGTGAGAATCCTAGTCGTGTTAGGGGAGATAGCCAATATGATGGTTATATGGAGTATTTTAACATTTCAAAACAAAAGCCTCAGACGGTCAGTAAGGAGAAGTACACTAAAATTGAAGAAGAACTCAACTCCTTTAAGGCCTCAATGTTAAGTAAGATTGCCACTATAAAAGAATATCAATCACAACACATGTTAGGCATGACATCATTCTACAATCAGGGCATGCCATGTTGGCCAAGCATGTAACCATCCATGCCAGGCATGCCACCATCCATGACAGGCAGGCCACCATTCATGCCAGGCATGCCACCTACGCAATCTCATGGTGCTCAAACTATATCCAGTATGGGATATAGTCATCCTATTGGTCCTTTTATATGCCAAGAATGCATATGCAATCAAGTAGTGATTCATTTTCTCCAATGCAATCTGCGCATTCTTACCATCAATCAAATCATGATGAACGTTTTGGTGAGAATGTACATCCAATAGTACCCCACATGGGAGTCCTTCTCTATTTGATGAATCATATGTGGTAAGATTTTAATTTCTGGTGTAGATAATCTATTATTTTTATATCTTATTATATGTTTTATTTATTATATATAACACTTAAATCTTTTATAGTATATGAAATGTATGTTGAAACATCCTTCATCAACGGGCTTTGTTGTTATTGGAACAGTATAACATTTGACCGATGATCGGATGATTCATAATCAATATTTGCCTAATCATTGGTGAATAGTAATTAATCAATCATTACTCTATGATTGTCTACTACCTGTGCCTTCTGATGCTACCACAATCCAAGAGGTGGTTGGATAGTATGTGGCTTAGCCATCGATTCAAGTTGTTCTAAATTTTGACATGGTACTATTTTTTTAACTTAAAAGATAACACTTGTTTACTACTATTATTTTATTATATATTTTATTTGTTACTAACATACATAATACTTTTTATTTAGTCTATTATACCAGAACTCTTAAATGCGGCACATTTAAGAGATACAAAACAAGTATCTTGTGCTAAATCTATGTCTAGTGGCCAATCATCGCGCACTAAGTCATTCAAGAAGAAGCCTTGGAAAAAGTATAGTTATGATTATGCTTTAAACTTCAGCAAAAATCTTGGCACTTTGATGACTATTGTTGCGAGGGCATCTAGCATAAATGATGGATGGACTGTGCCACTTCCTATAGAAATTTATATTGTAGACCTTTACCAAACTTATATATCGATCGAGTGCATATTGCAATATTTGAATATCAAATGATCAATTTAAGTATAATTCAAGAGTGGACAAGGCGAGTCCTCAATCTATTCAATTTCTTTCATTTATATAGAAAATATAAAATTATATTTATATTATCTAATTACTTATATATATATTTCTTTTATATAGGGTGTGTTATTATCGACTTCAACATAATCACTCATCACATTTAGTAATGTTCTATGATTCTTCATATGTCAATCAATATCAAGATAAGAATGTTAGCATCAGAGCTAAATAATTATGTGATAGGGCATTAACGCTTAACAGAAATCAAAAGTTGATAATCTCTTAGCCACTAAGGTTTGAACAAGGCCAAGATCATTTGATGTTGGTAATCCTTGATATGTTCAATAATCATGCTTGGTACTGTGACTCAGCTTCCATAGAATTAAGTAAAGATACAAAAACAGTTGTTGAAATGTAAGAGTTTATAGCTAGCTATTGGTTTCTTCTATTATTTTTTGTAATATTTAATAAAAAAATAAGCTTTTTAAACTTTGATAGGGCATGGAATTTGTGGAACAAGTTTAGGGGCATTTCCATTAAAAAATCTCATAAGCTTATATGGAAAAAAGTTATGGTATGTACAAGCAAATATTAATAACTTTATTAATTTTACTATTAAATAATAAAGATGTTCGAATATGGAAAATCATGTACACTTGTTTTTTGTAGGTTCCACAACAAAATAATGGAGTCATGTGTGGTTATTATGTCATGAAGTTTATGAGCGAAATCATCACAAATATCAAAATTCCAATTGATGATGTGGTAATATCTTTTTCCCATATACAAATATTTTTAACATATTTGAGTTATTTTTTGTAAATACATGAAATTATATTTTTATTTTGATTTTAAATACATGTAGTTCTTTGGTTGGAACAAGACGGGCTATGACCAACAAATGTTTTATGATTTATGAGAGGAATGAACAGAACACATGGTTTAAATTATATCATCATAAGAAGAATCAGGAGAAGATTCTGATGATCTAGAATAGCATATGACAACATAACGGTAATTTTTTTAATGATTTAATTTCTCTATTCCTGTGTCTGAAGTCCCTTGTTTGATGGATGTTGGTTTTAATGGATGGTTATGTGCTCATGTATTTAGGGGAATGCATTGTTTTATGGACCTATTTTTTGCCCAAAATTCATCTCATCTCTCTTGCCTACTTTCCCTATGACAACATTATGGTAGCACTTTATTAATAATTTGTCTATAAATATGAAGCTATCTGGAATCTCTGCTGGTATTTTTAATGCTATAATGAGCTCTAAATATGAAGTCAGGTGTAACTCCTATTTTATTACTTGGCTTGTATAAGTTTTGGTGCCAATAAACGTATTAAAAAATTGTTCCATACGTTTAAGGGCACCAAAACTCATACAAGCGAAGTAACAAATCAGAGTTACATTTGATTTCATATTTAGAGCTCATTATAGCATTAAAAATACCAACTTGATTCCAAATAGCTTCATATTTATAAACAATAGATTAATAAAGTGTTAATATAAGCTCGAAGGGATAAGGTTATAATTATATCACTCAGATGTCTCTATGGTAATCTCTTTTTAATGGTAATATTTATAATGATTTAATTTCTCCATTCGTATGTCTCTAAAGTTTAGATTGCTTGTTTGATGGATGTTTACGTGCTCATGTATGTAGGGGAATGAATTGTTATATGAATCAGCTGTTTTTTGCCCAGTTTCCTTGTCACAATGCTGGTACTAAGCCAACCAAACTTGCTCGCACAATCCAATTACACTTTGACGACATTATTTTATTTGTAATTTAAGTTAACTATATTTATATGTATTGTATATACATTATTTGTTTTTGTAATAAATTTAATTATCAAGTAATTAATTATATTTAAATTTTCAATTATTTTTATTATTATTATTATTTATATTTTGGTTTTTTTATGCTATATTGAATACAAGTTAATAAAGTGAAAAATAAGAAAAAAATAAAAAAAAATATAGGTAAAGTCGGTTACCACGTGAAATGAATTTAAATTTTAAGTTAGTTTAGTGAACCGACTTAAATACCCTTTTTATAATAGTGTTTTTTATTGATTCATCACTCAACACTTTGAGTGATCCAATAGTGATATCAAAGCTACCATCTTTGGGGTTTGATTACATTTTTGTTCCTTCACGACAGTTGAAGCAAAGAAGTGAGAGTAAAGAAAAAATAGAAAAGGAGAGAAAAGGTAGGGATTATGGCAATAGAGAACAATGGTTTTGTTCAGCTGACGATTCCAAGGTTCGATGGTCATTATGATCACTAGGCTATGCTCATGGAGATTTTTCTCACATCGAAGGAGTATTGGGTTCTGATAGAAAATGAGATACCTATAGCAGTAGAAGGGGTAATAGAGGAACAACGAACAACCATTGCAATTCTCAAATTGAAAGATCTAAAGGTCAAAAACTATCTATTCCAAGCTATAAATAGAACTATTATTGAAGGTGAAACGAGCTCAACAAAAATATAAAGGCTCTACGAAGGTGAAACGAGCTCAACTACAGGCTCTAAGAAGGGAGTTCAAGATTCTTGGCATGAAAGAGGGTGAAAAGGTGAATGAATACTTTGCTAGAACGTTGACCATTATATATAAGATGAAGGCACATGGAGAAAAAATGGAGCAAAGTTAGATTATTGAGAAAATCTTGAGGTCAATGACTCTCAAGTTCAATTATGTTGTATGCTCGATTGAAGAATCTAATGATTTTTCTACTATGACCATTGATGATCTCTAGAGTAGTTTACTAGTCCACAAGTAGAGAATGAATGGATAGAAAGAGGAAGAGCGACTCTTACATATCACCAATATAGAAAAGGATATAAGAAGATATGATTACAAGGTTGAAGGGAGAGGAAGAGCTCATGGAAACTTTAGAGGAAGAGGTAGAGGTATGAGTTTGAGGAACCTCTTCACTAAAGCTCTTGCAAAATGCTTCAATTTCCACAAATTAGGTCACTTTCAATATGAATGTCATAGTTTGGAAGGAACTATGCAAACTATGATGAGCTGGAAGGAGACGAGGAGATGTCAATGATGTCTTAGGTCAAGATGAACCAATCAACAAAAGAAAATGTATGGCTCCTAGATTCTGGGTACAACAATCACGTGTGTGGTTCCAAGGAATTTTTCTCAGACCTTGATGAAAGGTGCAAGAAATCTATGAGGCTTGGAGACAATTCAAAGATGATGGTCACGGGGAAAGGAAATATCAGATTTCAAGTGGGTTGGACAACTCAGGTAATTACTGATGTTTACTTTGTGCCTGAGTTAAAGAAAAAGGGACTTGCTATTCTAATTCAAAATGGGATATGCAATATCTATCATGCAAGAAAGGGATTAGTTATGCAATCTAGAATGGTAACATATAGGATGTTTCTTGTATTGGCTTCAGTAATGCCCTAAACCATAACATGGTTTCAAATTGTGGCTGTAGACAACACACATCTATGGCGCTATAGATAGCACATATCTGTGGCACTGTAGGTTTGGACATCTCAGTTTCAAAGGAATGAGAACTCTTATTAACAAGAAAATGGTAAGAGGACTACCAATTCTCAGAACTCCATCAAAGGTGTGTTCTGGTTGTATGGTAGGAAAACAATATCAAGAAGTATTTCCTAAAATAAGCATATGGAGAGCCTCACAATGTCTTCAACTAATCCATGCTAAAATTTGTGGACCCATTAAGCTTGAATCACATAGCCATAAAAGGTACTTAATCAACTTCATTGATGATTATAGTAGGAAGACCTGGGTTTACTTTATGTTAGAAAAATATAAGGCATTTGATGTATTTAAAAGGTTCAAAGCATCATTTTAAAGGGAAACTGATAATACCATTTGTTGCCTACGTACTGAATTAGGTGGAGAATTCATCTCTCTAGAATTCAACTAGTTTTACAACACAAATGGTATAGCTAGGAAGCTTACCACTTCTTACACACCCCAACCAAATGGCCAAAAACTTGATCGGGGCAGAACCGACATCGCCGATCCTGCCCGATACTTTGGTTTTATGTATTTATAAAACTCTCGCAAGTGCACGAATCATTTCGTAGAAAATGATAAGTATACTCCCAAGGTCGATCTAAGGAAGGAATGGATGTGGTTTTTAATTTATTATTCAAACTTTTAAAAACGAAATTAAATCCTAAACATCCTGTCACGATATTTTGGGTTTTGTGTTTTTAATCTATTAACATAAAAATAAACAAAGATTCAATAAATATTTATGCAAATTTTATCATTTAAAATAGTGGAGTATTTATGGATATAATAACTAAGTTAATTATGCTTGCTCATATTATTTAGGTTATTAAAGATATGAATTGATATTTATTGATTCTCTCTTTTTTGTATGAATACCACCTTTGGTGGGATTAGATATTCTTTGTTAACTAAACAAATCAATTAACACCTATGGGTGGGGTTGATAACTAATTTGGTTAATTAAATTAATTTCTTTTTCTAAGAGATTGAAAATGAACCATTTAAATGCCACCTTTGGTGGGGTTAGACAGTTTAAACTTTATTCAAGGTGTCTAAATTAAACCTAAGAATTTAGTTATCCGAGTACTAACTTTCAAGTTTTAAAACCACTACTGAAAACATGTTGTCAATACATTTTCAGATAATAATTCTTATAAAAACTTTTGAAATAGAGCTTCACTCTAACTACCGGGCGATTGTACCATCAAATAAAAGAGTACTACTCTAAATCAGACCGGATAACTAAACCTTAAAATCTAATTTTCAGATTTAAGTTTGTAATGAAAAATAATATATTTCTCTCTAACATTCTTAATATAAAATCTTGAATAAAAATAAAATCAATTCATTTTAGAGATTTTTACCTATTTAATATTTCGCAAGCATAACAACGTTATTATTATATCATGTTTACAAATAGCCAGCACAGTTAAATTTAATCACAGACAAATTAAACATAACATGTAAGAATAAAGCATAAAAAATAACTGTAAAGAAAATAAAATCCTTACAGAACTTCGACGCTATTCCCGTTGCTGGACAACCTCCAAGCAGAATTTGCACTTCCATTTATTGAATCAAAAAGCTAAAAAAATTACAAAAACATAACTAGTTCTTCCCAAAAAGGGAAGAACTCTAAAACTAAGAGAAATTAACTAAGAAAAGCTAAAAACTAAGAAAAACTAAAAAAACCTAAAAATCTAAGAAAAGAGAGAAAGAAAGAGAGAAGAGAATGTGTTTTGAGGTGTAGGGAAGGGGGTATATATAGGTGAGGATGGAGAGAAAAAATGAGTGAAAAAATGTGAAAACGCGTAGTACAAATGCTGAGGTCATTGATGACGTCAGCATGACGTCATGGGGCGGCTGCACGTGAAAAATGGGGCGAAATGGGCGTCGGCGCGCAGGCCAGAGACGGGCGCCGATCTGCGCGGACGTGGGTCGTGCTGCGCACGCAGTCTGGCGCGGGTCTAGGTCTTTGGCCATGTGAACTGTGGAAGCGGTATGTGTGTGTGATTTTCTCCTTTTTGACATTTTTGACCTTTTTGACCCATTTTATCCAACTTTTCCATATTTATTGACCTTTCCCCATTTATTTATTAATATATTTGTGATGTATTGCTTCCAGTATTCCTCTTTGAGTCTTTAAGTTACGTTTTTAAGCCAAAATACCTGAAAAACAATAAAAATACCCGTGATTGAAAGACTAGTGGTACAAAGGCTTTCAAGAACTAGTCTCCTAGACAAAACTACCTTAGATCTTTACTTTTCATGCTATTAAAATTAAGTTAATTAAGTTAAGTTAAGTAAAAATTTAAGTTAATTAAGTTAATGAAACTCTAAGTTAATTAAGTTAAGTTAAGTAAAAATCTAAGTTAATTAAGTTAATGAAAATGTAAGTTAATTAAAAATCTAAGTTAATTAGGTTAATTTAAATAAAAATTTAAGTTAATTAAGTTAATGAAAATCTAAGTTAATTAAAAAGCTAAGTTAATAAAGTTTGTAAAAACTTAAGTTAATTATATTAAATGAAAATTAAGAGAAAAAAAACATAGTAAAAAAAATAATATAATAAAATAAAATAAAATAAAAATAAAATAGAATAAAATAAAATTAAAAAAAGGAAAATAAAATAAAATAAAATAAATAAAAATAAAATAAAATTAAAAAGGTAAAAAAAAATAAAAATTGAATTTTTTTATTTTTTTTATTTTTTTATTTTTTTATTTTTTTATAATTGTTTTATTTTATTTTTTTTATAATTTTATAATTTTTTTTATTTTTTATTTAAAATTTATTTAAGTTTTTTTTTATTTTTATTATTTTTTATTTTTTTTAATTTTTTTTAATTTTTTTTAATTTCTTTTTTTTATTATTTATTTAATTTAAAATTTAATTACCTTTTTTTTTACTTCAAATTTCAAATTTCAAAATTATTTTATTATTCATGCTATAATTTTCTTATGAAATTTAAAATTTTAATTTTTTTTTTTACTTTTCACAAACAACAAATTTTTTTATTTTTTTTAATAAAAAAAAAATCACAATTATTTACAACACAAAAAGTTTTTAAAATTTTGATAAATAATTTAAAAACACTATTCCTTCCTCGGCAACGGCGCCAAAAACTTGATCGGGGCAGAACCGACATCGCCGATCCTGCCCGATACTTTGGTTTTATGTATTTATAAAACTCTCGCAAATGCACGAATCATTTCGTAGAAAATGATAAGTATACTCCCAAGGTCGATCTAAGGAAGGAATGGATGTAGTTTTTAATTTATTATTCAAACTTTTAAAAACGAAATTAAATCCTAAACATCCTGTCACGATATTTTGGGTTTTGTGTTTTTAATCTATTAACATAAAAATAAACAAAGATTCAATAAATATTTATGCAAATTTTATCATTTAAAATAGTGGAGTATTTATGGATATAATAACTAAGTTAATTATGCTTGCTCATATTATTTAGGTTATTAAAGATATGAATTGATATTTATTGACTCTCTCTTTTTTGTATGAATACCACCTTTGGTGGGGTTAGATATTCTTTGTTATCTAAACAAATCAATTAACACCTATGGGTGGGGTTGATAACTAATTTGGTTAATTAAATTAATTTCTTTTTCTAAGAGAATGAAAATGAACCATTTAAATGCCACCTTTGGTGGGGTTAGACAGTTTAAACTTTATTCAAGGTGTCCAAATTAAACCTAAGAATTTAGTTATCCGAGTACTAACTTTCAAGTTTTAAAACCACTACTGAAAACATGTTGTCAATACATTTTCAGATAATAATTCTTATAAAAACTTTTGAAATAGAGCTTCACTCTAACTACCGGGCGATTGTACCAACAAATAAAAGAGTATTACTTTAAATCAGACCGGATAACTAAACCTTAAAATCTAATTTTCATATTTAAGTTTGTAATGAAAAATAATATATTTCTCTCTAACATTCTTAATATAAAATCTTGAATAAAAATAAAATCAATTCATTTTAGAGATTTTTACCTATTTAATATTTCGCAAGCATAACAACGTTATTATTATATCATGTTTACAAATAGCTGACAGTTAAATTTAATCACAGACAAATTAAACATAACATGTAAGAATAAAGCATAAAAAATAACTGTAAAGAAAATAAAATCCTTACAGAACTTCGACGCTATTCCCGTTGCTGGAAAACCTCCAAGCGGAATTTGCACTTCCATTTATTGAATCAAAAAGCTAAAAAAATTACAAAAACATAACTAGTTCTTCCCAAAAAGGGAAGAACTCTAAAACTAAGAGAAATTAACTAAGAAAAGCTAAAAACTAAGAAAAATTAAAAAAACCTAAAAATCTAAGAAAAGAGAGAAAGAAAGAGAGAAGAGAATGTGTTTTGAGGTGTAGGGAAGGAGGGTATATATAGGTGAGGATGGAGAGAAAAAATGAGTGAAAAAATGTGAAAACGCGTAGTGCAAATGCTGAGGTCATTGATGACGTCAGCATGACGTCATGGGGCGGCTGCACGTGAAAAATGGGGCGAAATGGGCGTCGGCGCGCGCGGAACTGGGACTGGGCGCGCGCTGATGCGCGCGGACGTGGGGCGTGCTGCGCGCGGGTCTGGGCGCTGGCGCGCGCGGGGCTCGGCGCGGCGGCGCGATTTTCTCCTGTTTGACATTTTTGACCTTTTTGACCCATTTTATCCAACTTTTCCATATTTATTGACCTTTCCCCGTTTATTTATTAATATATTTGTGATGTATTACTTCCAGTATTCCTCTTTGAGTCTTTAAGTTACGTTTTTAAGCCAAAATACCTGAAAAATAATAAAAATACCCGTGATTCCGAAAAAGACAAATATATATAAATATATGATAAAACATATAAATATATATATATATATATTAATCAATTAATGTGCATAAAATCATGGTTATTTTAGTGCTTTTTGAGCACTCATCAAGTGACAGAAAGGAAAAAATGTATAATCATGAATATGGTATGTAGCATGCTAACAAAGAAACAAATTCATAAAGAATTCTGGCCTAAAGTTGTCAAATGGGTGATACATATATTAAATCGGAGTCCAACCTTAGCTGTAAGGGGTAACACCTGAATAAGCTTGGACCGGTAACAAACCCACTGTGCATTACTTCGGAATATTTGGATGTGTTGCTCATGTCCATATTCCAGATAGACGAAGAAAAAAAATGAATGATAAGAGTGGAAGATGTGTCTTGTTGGGTGTAAGTTAGGAATCAAAAGCCTACAAACTATACAATCCAGTTTCAAAGAAGGTAGTAACTAGTAGGGGGGTGGTATTTGATGAAGATGAAAAATGGGATTGGGAAAGAAGCACCGATGAGATGAAAGTTGATGTGCTAAATTGGGGAGATGATGAAGAAATCAGGAATCAAGAAAACCAATTTGAAGGAGACGAAGGCATCAATTCCCTACTTGGTGAATTAGCTAAAAAAGGTCATTTGATGAAGATGGTTCTAAGAGTCTAGTTCAAGGGAGGAACATTAGAGAACCTTTTTGGATGCAAGATTATGTAACAGGTGAAGGCTTATTAGAATGTTCACTACCTTTGAAGATCCAGTATCCCTTGGGGAAGTTGTTAAGAGCCCGAAGTGGAGAGAAGCTATGAAATTGGACATCAAAGCTATCAAAGATAATAAGACCAAAAGTTAACTACATTACCAGAAGGTGCAAAGAAAATAGAGGTGAAATAGGTGTACAAAACCAAGTTTAATGAGAAGAGTAAGGTGGAAAAATTTAAAGCTTGTCTTGTGGCAAAGGTCTACTCACAACGACATGGTATTGACTACAATGAGGTGTTAGCACCAGTGGACAGATGGGATATTATTAGAGTCATTCTTACCCTTACAACACACAAGGGGTGGTGTGTGTATCAATTGGACGTGAAAAGTGCATTCTTGTATGGAGAACTAAATGAGGTTATGTTTGTAGATCAATTACAAGGGTTTGAAAGAAAAGGAGAAGAACATAAAGTTTACAAACTTAGAAGAGCCTTATATGGACTCAAGCCTGTTCCCTGAGCTTGGTATAGCAAAATTGAAGGGTACTTCATTAGAGAAGGTTTTGAGAAATGCTATTGTGAGCACACATTGTTTGTAAAGACTGAAGAAGAAGGTAAGATTCTTATTGTAAGTCTTTACATAGATGATTTGATATATACTGGAAACAATGAGATTATGTTTGTGAAATTTAATGAGTCAATGAGGAAGGAATTTCCCATGATTGATCTTGGAAAAATGAAGTATTTCCTTGGTATAGAAGTCATACAAAATCAGCATGGAATATTTATTAATCAGAATAAGTATGCCCATAAAGTATTGGAAAGGTTTGGGATGCTGAATATCAACTCAATAAGGAATCCAATTGTTCTAGGGTTTAGATTAACAAAGAATCAAGGAAAACTACTGTAGATACAACCATCTATAAGCAAATGATAGGCAGCCTCATGTACCTAACTGCTACAAGGCTGGACTTTATGTATTCTATTTGTTTGATAAGTAGATACATTGATAGTCCAACTGAATTGCATTTGCAAGCTGCAAAAAGAGTCCTAAGATATCTAAAAGGATCAGTTGAATTGGGAATTGCTTATAAAAGGGGTGGAGGAGAAGAATTGGTGGGGTTTACTGATAGTGATTATGCAGGAGACATTGACGATAGAAAATTACTTCCGGATACACCTTCATGCTCGGAACTAGAGTAGTTTCATGGTCCTAAAAAAACCAATTGTGACCCTATCCACTACATAGGTTGAATTCATTTTAGCAACATATTGTGCATGTCAAGGGATTTTATTGAAAAGAGTTCTTGAGAAACTAGAACATACTCAAGCTAAATGTACAACAATTTATTGTGATAACAGTTTAGTCATAAAACTTTCGAAAAATCTAGTTATGCATGAGAGGAGCAAACATATAGATGTGAGATTTCATTTTTTACGTGACTTGACAAAAGAAAGAACTGTGGAACTAGTACACTACAGTACACAAGAACAACTTTATGACATTATGACAAAGCCTCTCAAATTGGAGGTGTTCTTGAAGGTGCATGATAAACTTGGTATGTGCTCAAAGTTAAAATAAACTGATTTCATTTTTGCAATTCAATTTAAGGGAAGATATGTTAAAGTAGCTATATTTTGTATGTTCTTGTTCCTATCTCCAAATTGTTAGGGATTAGTATTTGAATTTGTCTCACCATTGACCATGTTTATAGGAATAAATAACATTGAGTTTGTTTTTCTATTTGCTTTGTAAAGATGCTTATAAATAATCTCTAATTTGTCAAATAAGATTAAGGATTATTCTCTAAAAACTTTTATCTTGAATGTTACAAAGACTGACATCATTACCTTCTTTATTGATTCATCACTCAACACTATGAGTGATCCAATAGTCACTTGTTGTCATCGCTTGTTTGTTTATGCAATTTATATTAAGATCAGAACTCATAAAGAAGATAATTAATAGATGGAATCAAATATTTATCGACAAAAATATGGCAAAAAATCAATATACTTAAAAAACCCAACACTGAACCTTAACAAATTAAAGGTGGTAAATAAGTAGATATCAAAAAACTTAAGCATGCTTAAGGGGAAAAACTTATATATTCGATCGTATTATATACTTCAGTACTTAATGTCACGTCCCGCTCAAATGTCCCGCAAAATCCAAAATAAATGGTACTTGCCTAAAGGATCTAGGCTTTTCTACATGAGAAGGTTCTAAAGTGGCCTAGAGATGTCTAGAAAGGGCTAGAGTTGGACAGACTCAACTCAAGCTTGAAGACACTAGAATGTTCTAGAGCACGCTGGAGAGTGCTAGAATGGGTTGGAATATTCTAGAACGTGCCAGATGGTTCGGGAAGGATGTAGAAGCCGCTGGAAGCTTACAGAACATCCCAGAACGTGCATGAAGGAGCTAGACAAACCTAGACGACTCTAGAGTTGGCTAGAAGGTCCTAGAGCCTTGTGGCACATTGTACATAAACCTAGAACACTCTTGTATATTCTAGGCTTAGAATTATCTAGAAAGTGGTGGCATATTCTTAAGCTTAGAAGCCACACTATAAATAGACCAATTGGTCTTCATTTGTTATCAACTTGGGAAATCTTGGGAAATTGTAAGATAAACTCTCTCTAGAGCAATACAAAGCATTCTTTGCAAACTATCTTTCTATTCTCTTTGGAGTTTCATTCGGTTGAAAGGCAGGCTTAGTGCAAATGACCGTGCTAAGTGCCACACGATCGCTATTTGAAATTTAAGGTCGTGATAGTTGGTATCAGAGCTTTCGGTTGAAGCAATCTTACTCTTGGCATAATGAAGAATGTTGCTCCATCTACACCAAGCGTTGATGTTCCACCTATGGAACATGGGCGTGAGGAAACTCGGAAACCATCAAAGGAATCTCGAGCTAAGTTGAAAGACATGCTTTCTAGCTTGGAAGCACGAGTGGGGAGTGTGTAGGATAGCTTAGGGGAGCTGTTCGATAGGGTGGACAACTTAGAGGAACATTTCAATGGCTTGGAGGCCGAGGATATGGAGATCCATGCAGCGGTTAAGATGTCCCTCAATGAGCTAGATGGCGGGCTAAGGCAAGAGATTGATGGGTTGAAGGCCGAACTTGCCAAGGTACGAGATCTTGTCCAAAGAGAACTCGCTAATGTGTTGCATAGAGTTGAGGATATGAGTGGTGATCTAGCTCTATGTAAGCAGGCTATGGCCGCGGGAACTAGCACAACCACTATTATTGAGGCTAAGAGGGTGGATGTTCCCAAGCCCAAGACCTTCAATGGCATTAGGAATGCTAGGGAAGTTGAGAACTTCCTATGGGGGCTGGAACAATACTTTGAGGCTACTAGCATAACGGACCATGCCAGCAAGATCCGAACTGCAGCCATGTATTTATCCGACACTGCGATGTTGTGGTGGAGAAGGAGACATGGAGATGTGCAATGAGGGGTTTGCACGATTGACACTTTTGAAGATTTCAAAAGGGAGTTCAAAATGTAGTTCTTCCCTATAAATGCTGAGGAGGAGGCAAGAGGCCTATTGCGATGATTGAAGCAAACGGGTAGCATAAGGGATTATGTGAAGGAGTTCACAACCTTGTTGCTAGAAGTCCCCGACACATCATAGAAGGATGTCCTATTCTTATTCATGGATGGTCTCCAATCATGGGCTAATCTCGAGCTTAACCGACGTGGTGTCGATGACTTATCTTCGGCCATCGCGACTGTGGAAAGCTTTATTGACTACTCCACAAACAAGGAGAGCTCAAAAGCCACAGATAAAAATTTTAGTGGAGAAAAGAGTGGGGGAGGCCATGCCAAAAGTCAGGGTTCCAGAAACCATAAAGACAGCTCCTCATTTAAGCCACGAGATAAGGGGAAGGAAAAGGAGGATCGGAGTGCCTCGAAGCCCCGCGTGACATGCTTCATATGCGACGGACCGCATTGGGCACGCGAATGTCCGAAAAGGAAGGCCTTGAGTGCCTTAGTTGCTTCCACTCATGATCAGGATGGAGGCAAGTCGAACGAAGGTACAAAGATGGGTTCTTTGCGCCTACTTGGTGCATTGCAGAGCGCCCCAAAGACCCCTAAGGGCTTAATGTATGTAGATGCAGCCATCAACGGGAAGGTCGCCAAGGCTTTGGTCGACACAGGTGCATCTCACAACTTTGTTTCAGTGGAGGAAGCAAAGAGACTCAGCCTGAAGGTAGTCCATGGAGGGGGATCTTTGAAAGCAGTTAACTCAGTAGCACTACCATTGCATGGAGTTTCTCGCGGAGTTAAGGTCAGTCTTGGTGCTTGGACTGGCCAAGTGGATTTATCAGTGGCGCCCATGGATGACTACTCGGTTGTATTCGGCATGGAGTTTTTAGACCAGGTTAGAGCTTTCTTGGTGCCATGTCAAACTCTATGTGTATCATGGATGGTTTGAAGGCGTGTGTGGTACCGACGGAGAGGACCACCAAACGTACAACCCAAGCTCTCTCGGCACTTCAATTCAAGAGGGGATTGAAGATAGAAAAAGAGAGTTACCTTTCCATCTCAAAATAATACGATGGGGAGGAGGAGTCACCAAAGCCAAGCTTGTCGACGGACGTGCAAGTTGTCTCAGATAAGTCCCATGAGGTGATGCCGAACGCATTACCCAAACAGTTACCTCCAAGGAGGGAGGTGGACCACAAAGTTGAGTTGGATATTGACGCAAGACCACCAACAATGAGTCCTTATCAGGTGGAAAAATCAGAGTTGCGTAGCAGAAGCGTTGTGGTTGATCCACCAAGTCGAAAGGCAGAGCTAGCAGCCTTGAGCAGGCCAAATAGCCCTTTGTTGGAAAGGATCAAGGAAGGGTTGGAACATGATGCCCTTGCTCATAACCTCCTTGCCCTCATCAAGGAAGGAAAGACTAGGCGATTTTGGCTGAGTGACGGACTACTCTACGCCAAGCAGAATCGCATCTTTGTGCCAAAGTGGGGGAACTTAAGGAAGGAGCTAATCAAAGAGTGTCATGATTCCTTATGGGCTGGACACCCAGGAATGAGGCGCACCCTTGCTTTGATCAAGTCTATCTACTATTGGCCTCAACTATGGGACGGTGTCGAATCTTATGTAAGAACTTGTCTTGTGTGCCAACAGGACAAAGATAGAGCAGCATGCACCTGGAGGTTTGCTAGAGCCACTGCCTATTCCAGAGAGACCATGGGAGAGCGTCTCAATGGATTTCATTACTTGTCTGCCAAAATCAGAGGGCTTTGGAAGCATTATTGTCGTCATCGACCGCTTCAGCAAATACACGACATTCATACCTGCCTCAACGGACTGCACGGCAGATGATATGACACGGTTGTTCCTCAAGAATGTTGTAAAGCATTGGGTAATCCCGTCTAATATCGTGAGTGATCAAGACCCATGATTCACAGGGAAATTTTGGACTGAACTATTCAAGCTATTGGGATCAGACTTGAATTTCTCTACCAGTTTTCATCCCCAAAGCGATGGACAAACAGAGCGTGCCAACGCATTGCTGGAGTTGTATCTTAGGCACTTTGTTAGTGCTAATCAACGGGATTGGGCGAAGCTGTTGGATGTAGCCCAATTTTCATATAATCTGCAGAGAAGCGAGTCCACCGCAAAGAGTCCCTTCGAGATCGTCATGGGACAGCAACCCATGACTCCCCATGCCTTGGCCACAAGTTATGAAGGGAAGAGCCCTGCTGCCTTCAAGTTTGCCAAGGTGTGGCATGAACAGGCGGAGTTGGCCCGAGCTTATCTGAACAAGGCGTCTAAAAAGATGAAGAAATGGGCTGACAAGAAAAGGAGGATGGTGGAATTTCAGGAAGGAGATTTGGTCATGGTTAAACTATTGCCCCAACAATTCAAGTCCTTGCGAAAGGTTCACAAGGGGTTGGTGCGGAAGTATGAGGGACCATTTCCTATCCTCAAGAAAGTCGGTAAGGTGTCGTACAAGCTACAACTCCCTCCAAAGCTCAAAATCTATCTGGTCTTTCATGTAAGTATGCTAAAACCTTTTCATGGAGACAAGGAAGACATGAGTAGGGGAGAATCCAAGAGGGCACCTACCGCAGTGGTAACCTCCTTTGACAGGGAAGTGGACTCGATTTTGGCGGACCGCTTGATCCGACGAAGAGGCGTACCAAGTTATAGGGAATACTTGGTCAAATGGAAGAACGCCTCGGATGAAGAAACAAGCTGGAAACCTGAGGAATCTTTGTGGCAATTCAAAAATGACATCGAGAGGTTCAAGCTTGAAGGCGCGACGAGGGCGTTGCGAACATGAGTGGGGGAGGGTGTCACGTCCCGCTCAAATGTCCCATAAAATCCAAAATAAATGGTGCTTGCTTAAAGGATCTAGGCTTTTCTACATGAGAAGGTTCTAGAGTGGCCTAGAGATGTCTAGAAAAGGGCTAGAGTTGGACGGACTCAACTCAAGCTTGAAGACACTAGAATGTTCTAAAGCACGCTGGAGAGTGCTAGAATGGGCTGGAATATTCTAGAACGTGCCGGATGGTTCGGGAAGGATGTAGAAGCCGCTGGAAGCTTACAGAACATCCCGGAACGTGCATGAAGGAGCTAGACAAACCTAGAAGACTCTAGAGTTGGCTAGAAGGTCCTAAAGCCTTGTGGTGCATTGTACATAAACCTAGAACACTCTTGTATATTCTAGGCTTAGAATTATCTAGAAAGTGGTGGCATATTCTTAAGCTTAGAAGCCACACTATAAATAGACCAATTGGTCTTCATTTGTGATCAACTTGGGAAATCTTGGGAAATTGTAAGATAAACTCTCTCTAGAGCAATACAAAGCATTCTTTGCAAACTATCTTTCTATTCTCTTTGGAGTTTCATTCGGTTGAAAGATAGGCTTAGTGCAACGGACCGTGCTAAGTGCCACACGATCGCTATTTGAAATTTAAGGTCGTGACATTAAGCATGCTTAGGGGAAAAACAAAAACTTTATTTAAGCTTTCTTACACCTTACTTGATAACTGCTGCCAAATTTACGTAGTTTACCACGAAAAAAAAAAAAGCACTACGGAACCAAGAGAACTCCAGTTACACATGCCTATATAGATAGGTAGCATGTTCATATTATCATATATAACAACTTTAATTTGCAGTTTCATAAGGTACTCTAATTTCAGCACCAAATTGGGTCCATTTTTTTTTCTGAAAATGGTTCTATTTTTCTTTTCCCTTTTCTTTCTGAAATTGATTCTAGTTATTACAAAGCAATATTCTAAATTCTATAATATCCCTTGGCCTTTTTTGGGGAAAAAAACAATTAAATCTTTAATTAAGATTTTGTTAATACAATTACCCAAATAAGTGTAAATATTGAGACATAATTTGTAACTTTTGCCCGGTTACTAACAAGTATTACTTTTAAGTAATTTGTCTTAATATTCAAGCAGTTTTATTTGATGGGCACAAGTTGTAAAAATAAAATAAATTCTACGAAATAAAATAATGACACCGATAATTTAACGTGATTCACTCTTTAATTTAGGTTAAATCTACGAGACAAACTCCAAAAAATATTTCTTCCACTAATAAAATTAATAGGTACAAAGTGAAAGACAATACAACAAATTAAGATAAACTCAAAATAGTGTCACACAAATGTTTTCAAAGCTCACTATTTTATCACTCCCTTTTTCAGAAAAATATCCCAATATTTTTCTAAGATATTATCTTTCATTTTCTTATACACAATACTATTTTTCTTCAAAGGAAATTATTCCTTTGACTTTGCTTTGCTTATTTTCTTGTTTTGATATGTTGATGTATCTCTAAGACAAAGACATTACTTATTTATAGGCAAAATTGTCTATCAATATTAGATGCATTTATCAAATATGATTACATATAATATTTATGGTTACACTTAACATTTATGATTACACCTAATATTTATGTTCTTTCTCTTCCGTGTGGGAGGGATCTATATTATTCACGATCTATTTTACGTTATTGAAAATTCACAATGTAAATATGATAGACAGTGGCTATGCGTGAAAAGAAACAACATACATGTAGAAGTCACTCAAATAATAAAGTTGGTATCGTTTAGTCTCTCATGTTCTAAAATATATTTTCTAATCATAACTTTGACAAAAGAGATAAATTAAAAACAATAATAATATTACAATATAAAATTATTTAAATATATGTTTTTATTTAAAAAATCAATAAAATATTAAAAATTATAATCAAATATTAAAATAAATATTTTGTGATTTTTTTTCATATTAAGTATCATTTTACCATTATAAAATGATAGAATTCTAATAGTGTTTTAATAAATTAACAAAAAAGAATATTATTTTAATAAAAAAAATTTAAAATAATATTATTTATCTTTAATAGTCCATTTTCTCAAAATTAAAAAAATTAAAAATTATTATTTTAAATTTATTGAAACAAACGTACACTAATATATAATATGAATGACAATTTTCTCAATATTTTATAACATGGAAGCTTATGAGTGCGCATATGCAAGAATTAACCCATATTTTGTTAGTTTCCTTATAAATAGAGCCTATTATACGAGTTTACCTTTTTATTTAATATACAAGCACAAAAAAACATTTATGTGAAAGAGGGATTGACATTAAAATCTAACCACAATAACTGAAAATATCACACTTTTTCTATTACGCCGTCCGGGAGGTAATAACCTAAATACATTGACTGAAAATATCACCCTTCTTCTACTACACCAAGTCCAGGAGGTTATAACCTAAACTAATTACATGTATTATTTTTATATCACTTTGTATTATTAATAGTTAATAAATACAAAGACAAATTGACTTGCTTATTATATAATATTCTGATATTTTCGGCCATTTTATCGATATATTTTTTTATTAGCATGTTTATTAAGTATTAATGACATATATTACTACACATGAAAGATAATGCATGAAAATTGGACACATTATGAGGAGGTGTATCGAGGAGACACTACTATAACAAAAAGTTTTTAAGTTGGTTAATAACTGATTTAAAAGAAATTTTAAATTAATTAGGTAAATTAATTAAAATTAGGATGATTTTAATTTTTAAATCGGTTGTAGGATAAAATCAACTTTAAATTTTAATTCGATTCACCGATAGAAACAATTTAAAATTTAAAGTCGATTATACCCTAAAACTAATTTAAAAATTAAAGTTAATTCTACGTGTCAATTGACTTTAAACTTTAAGTAGATCCTACGTGATAATCGACTTAAAATTTTAAGGTAAAACCTACATAAAATGGTATAACTCTTAAACATATTTTAGTTATTTTCTATTAGTCTCCCTACATGCTTGAAATCACATAATAGTAGAAAAAATCATAATATGTTTAAAAGAGTTTTTAAAACCTTTTCATTTAAAAATTAGATATTAATTAATTACTTAAAAACTATATTATAACAAAAAAATAACTTATATACAAAGGATATATATAAATTTAACTTAATTACAACATTACTAAATATTATAAACAAATATACATTTACATTAGATATATAGTTACTATATCTATTATTATATGCAAATTTACAATATAAACATATAATAATAAAATATCTATGTTATTCAATATAATCAGATTCTTCTTACAACCTTATAATTTGAAGTACGTGTTCTGTCAAATTTTCTTGTAAATATTCAAAAATTTGCTTATCATAGCCCATTTTACTCAAACCAAAGAACTACATGTATTTAAATTCAAAATAAAAATTTAATATCATGAATTCACAAAAAAAATAAATTATATATGTTAAAAGATTATTATATTAGTTATTTAACAAGTATATATGCACCATTACCTCAATGTTCTCACAGACTCAAACTAAGAGGCTTAAAAAAATAACATAATTGGCATGTTATGTGAAATATTAAATCAAAAGTCTTTAATCAAGTTAAAAGTTTAAAGTATGGTTATGAAACAAGTGAGTATATCAAATAGTAACTAACAAGTATTATGATTTCAGAAATGTAAATGAATAATTTTTTTTCATAATTAACACCATAAATTTGTTAAAAATAAATTATATGTTAAAATAGTATATTAGTAAAAGAGATTATCACATCTTTAATTGACATGTTAATATTTGAGATGATCTCGTTCATAAATTTCATAAAAAAATAACTACATATAACTCCATCACTTTGTTGTGGAACATATAAAAAAAATATATGGTTTATCAATTCGAATATCTTTATTATTCAATTGTATAATTTATTAAATTAATAAAACTCATTCTTAATATATACTTGCACATATCATAACTTTATCTCATATAAACTTATGTGACTTTTTAAGGATAATGTCCTTACTCTTATTCCACAACTTTCATACCTTATCAAAGCTTAAAAGAGTTACTATTTTCATCTTTATTCAATAGTATAAAGAATAATAGAAGAAAAATAGCTAGATATAACTCTTATATTTCAACAACTGTTTTTGTATATTTATTCAATTTTATAGAAGTCGAGTCATAATACCAAACATGATTACCATATAAATTAATACCAAACATGATTATTCTATAAATCAAGGATTACCAACATCCAATGATCTTGACCTTGTTCAAACTTTAGTGAGCAAAGGATTATCAACTTTTTATTTCATTAAAGTGTTAATGTTCTATAATATAATTGTTTCACTCTTATGCTAGCATCATAGTCTTGATATTGATTTACATATGATGAATAATAAAATATCACTAAATGTGACACGTAATTAGCTTCAAATTGATAATAAAATTTCCTATATAAAAGAAATATATATAATTAATTAGATAATATATATATATATATATATAATTATATGCTCTACATAAATGAAAACTGTTTAATAATTGAAGACTCACATTGTTCACATTTAAATTATACTTAAGTTGATTATTTGAAACTCAAATGATTGCAATATGTGCTCGATCGATATATAAGATTGTCTAATGTTTACTCCAAATAGTTCTTGAGGAAGTGGCTTAGTCAATCCATCATTCTTACTATTTTTGTTTGCAACAATCGTCATCTGAGAGTCAGAAATTTTATTGAAGTTTATAATATACTCATAATTATTTTTTTTCATGATTTTTTCTTGAATGACGTGATGCGTGATAATTGTTCACTAAATATATATTTGTCATAAGATATTTTTTTTTACATCTCTTAAATTTATGATCCTTTAACTTTGATATAATAGACTAAATAAGAGCTATTATATTAGTAACAATACAAGTAGAATAATAAAATATAAATAGTAAAAAAAATTTATCTTTAAGTAAAACAAATATTGATATGTCAAAATTTAGCACAATTTGATTTGATGGTCAAATTATATATTGTTCAATAATTTCTTGGATTATGACATCCGAGAACATTATTAGAATACCAATCAAAATATTATATAAAAATAAATACATAAAATTTAAATAATTAATAAATTTATTATAATATTAATTATATATAATACTATTTAATACATAGAATAATAAATTAAAAAATTTAAATTCAAAATAAATTAATATATATATATTTATATTAATTTATTTTGGATTTAAATTTTTTAACTTATTATTACATATATTATGCATTGATTAACATGTATAACTGACGTTAATTAATTATCACATTACACATTCAATTCAATGTAAGTTGTACACGTTAACTAACATTATTTTTTTTATTTTTTAATATTTTTTAATGTTAATATATTAAAATCATTTTTTTAACTTAAGTTATTTTAAATCGGTTTAGGACCATATTAATTTATAATTTATTATAAGTTATTATTATTAAATTATTTTTAAACTTTTATTTAAACGCTTTTTTATTATAATAGTGAGATTTGAATATATACAACCTACCACTACTAGATTATGGATCGTGGGCACGATTAAACAGTAACGGCCACTGCTTAAGATAGTCGAAGAGTTTGTCTGTATTATGTATTCCGATAACTAAGATAACAAAAAATGTGACACTGAAACTATGATAACACTTGTTAAAAAAATAAAATAAAAACATAAAAGTAATGTCGTGTACGATAAGATTGCACACAAGTAGGTCCATATTCACATGGGCAGAGTTTGTCTCTTAGTTGGTTGCGTGCCGCCCAAAGAATTGTGTTTCTTTGAAACATTCGTTCGCTCATATATTATGATGGAATGGGTGGGACAAGAAAATTCTCAAACACATGTTAATTATTACTCTTTCTTTTTATGAAAATGGATACACACATCGATCAATTCTTCTTCTCGTTATGATTCCTCAAATCCAGTCCTAATCAATTTGTCAACTACTTTACTTTTTTTATCAAGAATCGTCATCAACTGCCACAAACAATCCTGAACATGACACGTCGAGTTTGCGTAAAATCGAGGATTGATGCTAAATTTTGAGTTTTTATTATTTACTGGTACAGTATTAATTGTTTCATTTTTGTATTTTCTATTTTTTAACAAATTATATTAATTTTAAATTTTAATATCTTAAAAATATTATATCATAATTATTTCATAAATTATAAATAATTTCTTTGAAAATATTGAATACATGAAAGAACTACACATAAAACACTCAATATAAGCATACACAGATCACCGGTTATAAGAAAAATGAATCAAAGCCAATTAATATCATCATTATCAAATTAAAAAAATATCATTGAATTCAAACCTTAATTAATGTAGATATGATAACGATTTTTGTGAACATCAATGATTAGATGTACCTTCATGTAGATTTAAAAACAGAAAACATATCATTAAGACCTTAAATCATCACAGAATATGACAAACTTTGGTCCTTTGATGCTTAAGTAAATCTAAATAGTGAGAAAAAAAGACTAATGGATTTCCTTGTAATACAAAGAAATGAAGAGAAATATTCAAAGAGAGAATACTGATTTAAGTATGTGTCTCTTATGATGTTATTTCAAGTTATTTTTAATGGTAAACTGTGATAAATATATATAGGAGAAAATATAACAATTGATGACACTTACTCATAGTGATAGACATATCTTAATGTTAGAGTTTTATCTTCTTGATAATCTCATTGTCAGGTAATTAAAAGATTAAATTATTGTCATTTATCTTGTTGGATATTTATCTAATATTAGTGCTTATCTATTGACTTAGTGTTTACTGAAATGGCTTGTGAGTTATTGTTGACTGAGATCTTTTATATTATGTCATATGACATGAATAATTTTATACCCAACATTAATCCCCTAGACTTGCTAGGTCTGTATACATGGGTTAAGAGGCCTATTTTTTTTATCATTCTATCATTACATGGGTTAATGACTTTCTGAACCTTACTAATGGAGCGAATCCACCCTTGCATGGTCATTGTTTTCCTATATAAAAAGCTTTTTATTTGTCCCAAGCACTCAAAATGGCATGGTGGTGTCTTGTGCTTGGTGGGTTTTACAGATTCTCAATTGGACTCTTAGTTAGATAGTTATGTTGACGTCAAAATCACCGTTCAATGGGCTCACTTTCTTATTTTTGGAGGGAGGATATAGATACAAATATGTGGGCTTATAAGCCCATGGGCTATCCAAGAGCTTATAACCCTTGGATGGATTCTTTAATGAATGTTGAGATTCTTTCTTTTCTTTTATATAAAGAGAACTTCTTCCCTGTTACTTTTTCATTCTACCTTTCAAGGATCATTTTTAGAGAGAGAGAGAGAGAATGGTGGAAAAGCTTGGCATTAAGGTTTGGTAAGTTCTGTAAAGATTATAAGTGTTGGTTATTTTCGTGGATAAAATATTTACTTATAAACTTATTTTTAAGCTCACGATCAAGTCTATCAAACAAAGTTGAAAAAATGTTAGAATTTTAGATAGTCGTACTTTAGGTATATTTGTTATAATTATAACATTTATGATTGCACTCACGCATTTAATAGCACATATTTATAAATCTAGAATTATTTTTATTGCTAAAATATTTATACTAAAATATAGAATAAGATATATGCTAAAATATTAGACAAGATATACTCTACATTATAGCTTAAATCTTTAGCCTAAAAGATAGCATAAAATATGCTTTAAAAGAACTTTTTTTAAATAAGAATCTTCATAATTAATGAGTCTTTTTTAAAAGAACTCTTTTTTAAATATAAGTCTTCTTAATTAGTGAGTATTACTAATCCTATTTGTAATATAAAAGATATTTATCAATCATATATAAGTTTTCTTAATTAATGAGTATTACTAATCCTATTTGTAATAGAAAATATATTTATCATATGCATAAGATTAAGGGTTTTAATATTTCCTATAAATAAAACTCATTGCTCATTGTTTCAATCAACCACACAAGAACATTATTCTATCTTCTTAATTTCTCTCTCTTGTTTTACAAATATAAGATAATAATTCTTTAGGTTTCTTTATGTAGTGAATCTATAAAATATTGGTGGTTATGTTTGATTGATTAATAAGCCTAATTAGTTTATGATATTTTGATAATATGTTCTTATGGCTTCTTCTTTATTTTTGTTACGTTCTTAAATTATTAGATCAAATAATTGTTTTTATCATATCATAGTTATTTGATTTGATTATTAATCTTTAAAGAAGCTATTTTTATTAAACTTGTGCTTGATCTTTTTGATATAGGATTTAGTAGTTGATTTGATTTAAGTGGAATATGTTTTGAATCATCTAGTTAGGATTATTCATTATTAAATCCGTTCTAGAACACACATGGACACTTTTGTTTTTGTGCTAACCATTTTGCAGTTGATTCGGGAACGTATCTGATTGGCGGGAAGCTTATTGGAACTTTGGTCTAGAAATCATTCACGCTAATATTGGAAATTGTGAAAATAGAGCAGGTGCTCGTAAGTAAGATACATTGGGGCTAGTATCCTAGAGGGGGTAGCATAAGACCGAGTTTGTACTTGAATATTTTTTTTCATAGTGGAAAGTTAGGTGGTCAGGTGGACCAGTGGTTTTCCTCTTAAGTCATGGTTGTGGCCTAGGTTGTTTCCACCTAAAAATATCCTGTGTTATTCTTTTATTTCTACACTTTATTTTTATACATGATTGCATGCCTGACTGCTTTGTTTAGGTTATTAAATTATAAATTGGTAAAAATTAAAAATAACCTATTCACCCCATCTAGGTTAATTAGGTTCATATCTTATAAACTTTCAAGTTCTTATTATTTTCAACTTTTTCCATTTATTTATTTTGTAGCACTTTGTAGAAAATGTAGGATTTTTTCTTACTATCCAAACACCTTGCACCCATACGACACATACACTCATCCTTTTCTACATAAGCAGTGATAAAGGATGGGATGATTGATGGACGGATCAAACTTAACTTTCAAAAGGATGAGCAAGCATGGAATGTGATGGGTTGTATGAGGTGGCCTTGAGTGGATGATTGACAAAAGAGTAGGGGAGCAATGTCCAGTCGGTTATGATTCATCTAACCATAGGATGTATGGCCATGGTCCAATCATCATGGTGTGTTCAACCATTTTTCGGCCACTCATGGAGTGTTTGACCGCCCATAGTGTGTATGGCTATAATCCAGCCACTCATGGAGTGTCTGTCCATGGTATGGTCCACTTGGGTCATGCATCAATAGATGGCTCAACCATTATACGTATCATTATTTACAATTCGTTGGTTGTACACCATTCTACTAAAATGCAATTGAAGTTTATCACTTATCTTTACAGCACATCTTTAGATGAGTGAAATAGTAATAAACTTATACTTCCTAAGCGGATACTTATTTGGGTTTGGACCCTATAGTGGTTGAGCTAGAGAGCGATGATCCTTCAAATAATGATAGTGAGTACTGGCCTTTTCTCTTTACTTTAATATTTTCTATTGAACACTTAGTTATTAATTATGGTCTTTTTATAAGTATGACTTCTGATCTTCTAGCTGGTAGGAAAAGCATGAGTAGACGACTTTTAGATTTTTCAAGAAGTCTAGTCAAGGGGAGGCTTCCATACAATCCAAAGTGGTTTGTAGCTCAGGACTCCAAAAAGTGAGAGAATTGTTTTTGTTTAGTTACAGATCATATTAGTTAGAGAGGGTTGTGGAAAGATAACCAATGAAAGTATAACAAATTAAAAATTCACAAAATGGATAGATATGCAATCATATGTAAATAAAGTAATGCATAATTATAAAAATTGACATAAGAGATTTTTAGATGGAAACAACCCAGGCCATACCAATGACCTAAGAAAATATCCACCGGTCAACCAGACCATCTAACTATTCATTATGAAAAATAAGTTCCAATTTTAAGGGTAGGGCTCAAATTACCTATCAAGGTAATGCCCCCAAGTAATCCACATACAAATTGTTGCCTTCATCATAGTCACTACAAGAAAGGTATTTGGATTCAAACCAACATTGCGATGAACTCGAGTCACACGAGTTAATCGAAGCTGTACAACCGACACCTAAAAGGTTAGTACAATAGCACAAGTACAAATATGTGTCCTAGAGAAAATTCAATAATAAACAATCCTAACTAGATGATTTAACAAATATATAAGATAAATCAGAACCAACTATCAACCGTAGAATAATCAGTTTAAAGCACATTATCACATATATTATAGGCTTTTTAATTCATCAAACATAACCACAAATATTTGACACATACTTGAATAGTTTTAGCAACACAAGAGAGAAAAGACGAAGAGAATAATGCTCAATAATTCTCTTATGTGGTTAAAACAATATTGAGTCAATGGTATGATTAAATAACATGAGTTGAAATCCTAGGTCAAAGGTTACTTATAAAACTATTCTTAAAAGTATTTAGAAGATCTTGAAAACATAAGGAAAATATAGTAAAAATACTAATTGATGTTATTAAAAATTAGGTTAAATTTAAAAACTTGGCCGCTCGATCAATGTATACTTATCTCGATTGATTGAGTATGGTCTCTTGATCGATCAACTATGAATAGTTTGGCCGATTTAGTTAAATCTCAATTGATCTAGTGAAAAATTAATTAATTTATAAATAAGTGGATTGATTTAATCATTTATCAAATTAATACTTTGATCTATCTAGTTATATTAAAAATAAATTCATCAAGTTTTAATTAAGCTCGATTGTTCTAGTCACCACTCGATCAATCAAGTGACCTATTTAAAGAATATTCCTATATATCTAATATGAAATCTAATGTGCACGGGAACAGAGATATACCTAAGATGTGGTCATTAAGGTTCGATGGTTTCTTCGACTTATAAATATTCTTAAAAGACACCTAAAAACTAATATTACATATAAATATTTTATTCACGAATATTGCTAACACTTACAAAACTTACAATCTCCTTTTTTGGCCAATTCGTGTGACGAAATATCCCTCTCACAACATAACGCTCATAGGAAAAAAAATTATATAGTGGAATTATCCATTGATTTGGTGAATTATCTTCGCTTGAATCTTTGTAGCTCTTGTTTACACTTAAAAATAAAAGCACTAACAATCAAACAACTTGTCCCAAAGGATTCATTATTCACAATAGTTCAGTGTATCTAATAATAGAAAAAAATAAAAAATATTCATAAGAATGAGTAATCATAAGATATAATTTAAAAACATAGCTCCCCTATGTGCAGTATCTCCAAAAAATTCAAAGTAATTATCTCCCTTAATTAGCTCTCCTTGTTTTGTAGATTTTTCAATTGATGTTATAATTTTTTCTCTACCATTTTTGTTAGATGAATAAACAATATAATAATGAAGCAATGACAACTAGTTGAGCAAGAAAGCAGTGTATTTAATTATTGAAAAGAAGAGTACACATTCTCAAAAGCTCAAAACAGAGAGTTAAAAATAATATATTTTCCAAAAATGAATAAACTCCTCCTAAGTTCTACGACTCCTCTAAATAAATTAAAATAAATAAAAAATTATAAAAATTGATATATATATATATATTGAATTGAGGGTAATAAATTTAGCTTAACATGACTATGATAGTACACATTAATGATGAAATTAATTTTGTTCAAAGTGTGACTATCCATTAATAACATAAATATATATAGATAATACACAGAAACAAAATCACATATATAGTGATATATCCACAGTCACTACTTGTGAGTTGAGTTTTGGAACAACACTATGTCAATTAGTATATTCATGAATAGTTATGAAAAATCTATAGAAAAAGTATCACACCAATCATGAAAGAATTACAGCTGAATTCAAACTTACACAAAATAAAATTTTACTAAGAGAGAGCCTTAACTAATATTTTTATTGTTTTATATTCCCTTGAACTATTTATTTTTTTGTGAGGGATTGGTTATTTATTTTCTTTTATGGCTCTCTCTTTTTGTAAATGCAATTAATTTTCTGTTTTTCTTTTTCCCTTAATATTTTAAAAAAAATATGCACTAGTCAAAAACTTAAAATGATGACTTTCACATGAGTTATGAGGTAACCTTTTCTGCTTACTATAGTTACTTCACACATCACATTAGGTAGTCCTCTCCAAACTAGGTGTCTCTTTATAGTATCATTTTATAAAATATAAGAGATAGCTCAAACACAATTCTAGCAGTCAAGGTTTTTAAGTCCTTAACTACTCACATAATCAATTATAGATTTCATACATAACATACATATGTGTTCAATGAGTATGTAAATAGGATCATGTTGACATCAGTCATTAGATGCATAAGATATGTAAGTGCATAAGTCACAGTATCTAGTTAAAGGCGTAGTCAAAAGTATGAGGTTGGTATGTAATGTTCAGGTCAGTCTTAAAGCAATATACTTCCCTTTTTTTTATTATCTTTTTTATAAAGCTAAAGAAATATCATTAAAAAAACAAAATAAATTAAAGATTCTCACCTAGGTTCAATTAAGTACTCAAATAAAAGTATCTAAGTGAAACAATAAAGAACAACGATCAAGTGACCGAAAAAAGACAATCTTTCTTAACCCAAAATTTCTTGAATTTTGGTTCCTTTATATCTTTGGGCTGGAAATCAACTACCATAGTTGTCGGCATATTCTTGAACTTACCTTTATATTTTTATTCATCTTAAATGAATATGCAACATTCTTGATAGGATAATGATAATTAGTCCTATAATTAAATGTATTGAATTTCACTTGTCTTTTTGAGCAAACATTTTCATGCTTTTTAGTAGGATTTTTGAACATGTTACTAGAATTTTCATTTATCCTAGAATATGATACAATATGTATAAATGGATGATGATTATAAGTCCTACTTGGTGAAGCTTGGAAAGTATTATTACATTTACGAATATTTATCAAAAATCTACGTTTACGCTTAATAGAATAAAATACTTATAAAGTACTCATTGATCTGCCCGTGAATGTTGGCTATAAAGGTCCTCTAACATTTTTGTAATGATAAAGGGCTAATAAGAAATTTCTTGCCAATCACATTTTTATCTTCAATTAATTTCATCAATCAAAATGAAAGAGACGAGTTTGATAAATCTTTTAATTATTAAAGTATGAGTTTCTTTTAATTTATTTATTATTATTATTATTATTATAGAAAAATAACCCATAATGTTCAAACATAATAATTGATAAGATATTGGACAATTATATTAAAAAAAATACTATTTTAATAAAAAAAAATGGATAATTGCATAGCATATTTTACTTCATAAAGTTTAATTTTTAACCATCTTTATGCAATATATATTTTTTTCAAGAACATAAAAAATTATTTTACATATATTTAAAAATATAATGTACATATTTTTTTTTATAATGTTTAAGCATATGTTTTTAAAATGTGTTAAAAGTGAAAGCAGATAAATCTTTTTATTGTGAGAATAGTTAAAAACTTCACCTAACAGGATAGTACTCAAATATTTTATTTTGACAATGATGTGCTCTTATATTGTTAGTAAATATTTAGACATATTTTGCCACAACTTCGAGACACATGTAATGATTATAGCTCAGTTAACTATAAACTCACTCTTTAAATTTGATGAAAGCTGTACTTGATAGGTATTGTTTGGTATTAAATATGTAATGGATATATGACTTAACATATGCAAGTACCCTGCTATGATATAGCGAGATAATAGGACTGACTTAGCGATAGCTTGGGCCCAAACAGTTTGGTAAAGCACATAACCGAGTCGACATAATACCTCGTTGTCCAAATGAGAGGTCCTAGATGTCAAGATTTGATAAAATTATGAAATGATGACGTGATCATAGTCCTCCTTCTTCATGAGTGACCTAAAAAAAGTTATTTAGGAACCTTGAGCGACCTATAAGAGGCGACCTTTCTTATATGCATTTAACGACCTCATTATGTAACACGTATAATGATCTGCTTTCTGTTTAAATTAGTTTGCATGCTATTTTATCACATGTAAACGATATACCCAGGTCCCTTATGCGTACCCTGCCATGTACGTAGGATGTTATACATATATATACCCCTTAAATGAGTAGAATACAAAAACCAATTCAGTTGTCCAATTTACTACTTCTCACTACAAATCACTAAAATCTTGCACTTGAAATTCTCTCTAAACAATTGGCACGGTCTGTGGGAAATCAAATCTTTCTAGTCCATAGTTGGTATTTGAGACCTGATCATATACTAAGAGAATTAATGTGTTTTGATTTGCATGCCTTGAAATGGATTGTCCACCCATGGTTGATGGACAGACAGATAACCCCGTTTCATTGTCTCAAGAATTTGACCTTAATGATAGGGTGCCCTCTTTCTCGCCTTTCAGGTCATTGTCAAATCATGATTTAGTAACTACTTCAGCTAGCGAGGACCAGGTTTTGACTCTTCACGATATGGACCCATCCACGCAAGCCACACAACCTTTAGGAACTTCCCCATGCTACAGTTTGGATAACCCTCCTTACGAAGGAGATGCGATGATAAAAGGACTTCAAAAATAGATAACAAAACTGCAGCTAGCCTTTATAGAATGCCAAAATGATAACAACAAGTTAAGATTCCGGTTAGAACAAAACGTATGTTTAAACATATGGAGTTCCTTTTATACACTTCATCATCCTTGAATAGTACGTCAACCCTCTAAAAGAGAGTGTATATCTCATACCCTTGATCCTCATCAACACATATATGTTGAGCAACGCCTCTACATAGTTTTTGATCCTTATTTCATTTGGGGGACTTCCCAAGCAAATCCTCCTACTTATGAACCGGAAATTCAACCAACTAACCTTCATAATCCAAATGATGAATTGGACAAAAAGTTAAAAGAGATGGAAGAAAAAATGTGGACAAAGGTTAACGATAGACTCGCAAGGCAGGAAAAGTCAAAGCGATGGGGGTGATATTGAAAATGTTTACAACCAATTATCTACATTGCCTTTCTCGGATCTTATTGAGTTAACATTACACATATCCCCCCCAAATTTAACACTCTCAAATGTCCCGCATATAAAGGAACCAAATCTCTTGTGGCACACGTTCTTCAATTCAAAATGGCTATGACGATAGTCAGCCTATCTCAAGACAA
The DNA here is from genome assembly GCA_030763125.1 of Hippophae gyantsensis. Lineage (NCBI taxonomy): Eukaryota > Viridiplantae > Streptophyta > Magnoliopsida > Rosales > Elaeagnaceae > Hippophae > Hippophae gyantsensis. The sequence goes on along the minus strand of CM061037.1, from coordinate 32,654,429 downwards.
GCAAGAATCAATGTACTACAAACTATTTGCAACTACCTTTCAAGACTCAGCCCAAAAATGGTTCATGGAGTTTTCCCCTAAGAGTATTGTTAGTTTTGACGCTCTGGTCAAAATATTTGCACTAACTATGCTTGTAATAAACCCATCAAGAAAGAATCTCACCACTTGTTCTCAATCGTCCAAGAGGAAAATGAGACAATTGAAGCTTACATGCGAAGGTTCAAAATGGAAAAGCTGGAGATTAATCAATGCCCTGATTCCATAGCCATTGAAACATTTTGAAAAGGAATAAAGCATCATAATGGCCTCTTCATAGAATTGAAAAAAACTACAACACGCTCCCTAGACGCAGTTTATGAAGATACCTAAAAATTTGTCAAAGTGGAAAAGGAGATAAAATCAAGCAAAAGGTTGGCCATCAGAAACCAGAGAAGCCCCCCCTCATTAAGAGAGAAGTGGACAAAAGGCTTGTTGGAGATAAACGTCCCAATTTCCCCCATTTCAAACCCATCTTTAGGGTGAGAGGCAATTCAAACACTAAGGGCCATACCCTATCTCTCTTTCGAGGACCCCCCTTATGCGTCACAATGGTGGAAGTAGTGCGTTGAATGGAACACCTCAATAATGTGAATTGGTCACCCACCATGAAAGCTCTGCTTAGAAACCCTAATAAATATTGTGTGTTCTACAGAGACATTGGCACTGGACCAAGGATTGTTGCCATTTGAAGTGGGAGATTAAGCACCTCCTTTCAGAAGGGTACCTAGGGGACATTATTGACAAAGCTAGAAATCCACGAGAAGAGATTCAAAGAGAAAACCCTAACTAAAGGGTCAGGGCACCAACCAACCTAATTCCAATTCGGAGGGAACCGAATCCACCAGGGGATGTGCAGATAATACACACCATCTATGGTGGGCCTACCATGGCTCGACACTCCAGAAATTCCAGGAAAATATATACACGGGAGGCCCAAGATACAGGATTTTTAGTCTATAGTCTGAGACATAAGAGCCCTGTTTACCCAATTATCTTTGAAAGTTGAGAGTGCCTACACCCCTATGATAACCCTTTAGTGATCACTACACGAATAGCTCATTGAGAGGTATGTCGAATATTAGTTAATAATGGTGGCTCATTCGACCTCTTATACCTATCCGCTTTGCTTAACATGAGCATAGACCCTAGAGAAATCACTTAACAACAAATGCCACTAGTTGGTTTCAACGGTAGTGTAACGATATCGGTAGGAACCATATGCTTACTAGTGTTAGTAGAAGGTGCTATAATTTTGACAACCTTTGTCGTTTTGAATACCCCCACGTCTTATAATGCTATTTTGGGTCGCCCATGGATACACAAAATGAAAGCGGTACGTTCAACATATCACTAGTTGATTAAATACCCTACCGTCGAAGAAGTAAGACAAATTGAGGGGGAACAAGATAAGGCACGAAGTTGTTATAATGCTGCTATGAATAATGCGCTACCCCAATCCTCGAAATAGCAATCAAAGAATAAAAGGCATCCCAAAAAAAATAAGAAACTGCATATAGATGAACATACTACGATAGAAGTCCATGGTGAATATGATATGATCCTTATAGGAGAAACTAAGAGCAATCAATATGTGAAAATCAATTATGCACTACCTCCTTCATTCAAAGTTAACCTTGTTGATTTTTTGAAGAATAAAGTGGATATGTTTGCCTGGAAACCTGAGGACATACCTAACATAGACGCAAATATCTACTCTTATGAGTTATGCCTGGATCATACCAAAAAGCCGATCCAACAAAGAAAACGGAAGTTTGCTAGAGATAAAAATGATAATATCAAAAAGAAGATTGAGACCTTGAAAAATGTGGGTTGGGTTCGCAAGGTCAAGTATCCAACCTGCCTATCGAATGTGGTGTTAGTGAATATAGAAGTAGTTGAGCACAAAATGTGCATGGACTTCACAGATTTGAATAAGGAAACTCTAAAAGATTGTTTCCCTTTGTCGAAGATTAACCAATTGGTAGATGCCACAACTAGGTTGGAATCAATGAGCTTTATGGATGCTTATTCAAGCTACAACCAAATCCAAATTCATCCTAGAGATGAGGAGAAAACATCGTTTATCACAGAAGAAGAGACATTTTGCTACATAAAGAACTTTTTGGTTTGAAAAATTCTGGTGCTACTTATTAAAGAATGATGAACAAGATGTTCCAAAACCAAATTGGACGAAACATAGAGGTGTATCTCGACGACATGATGGTTAAAACTAAATGCGCTAAAGACCATATCTCTAACCTTAAAGAAGTGTTTGCCATAATTCGAAATTATGAAATGCGCCTTAACCCAAAGAAGTGTGTATTTGGAGTAGCCTCTGGGAAGTTCTTGGGGTACTCAGTAACGTCGAGAGGCATAGAAGCCAATCTAGATAAAATCTCTGCCTTGGTCAACATGAAGTCCCCTTGTTGCCTCAAGGAAGTCAAACAGTTGAACGGGTGTATCGTAACGCTAAGTTGTTTCATTTCTAAGTGCACCGAAAAGTTCCTACCGTTCTTTCTGTTGCTAAAAAAGAACATGGAATACCTTTGGGATAGTGAATGCAAACAAGCTTTCCAGTCCATTAAAGATTACTTGGGAAAACACCATTTTTATCCAATCCTATGGTGGGAGAAGACTTATATATATACATGTCCTTCATGGACAAGGCTGTCAGTGATGTATTGATGGTCGACCGAGAGAGGGCCCAACACCTAGTGTACTACGTGAGTCATTCGTTGACAGAAGCACACAAACGATATCCTTCTTTAGACATGGCATCTTTCACAATAAGAATGATGACACGAAAACTCAGGCATTACTTTGGTGTACACAAGATAGTGGTAATTACCTTATACACCTTGAAAGAAATTTTGGGCAAACCCGACCTATCTACCCATCTCTCCCACATAGCCATTGAATTGAGTGAATTTGAGATACATTATAAACCCTTGGCCATAATCAAGGGACAAGCCCTCACAGATTTTGTCGTAGAATGGACATAAGAGAATACCTAGGAGTGTACTCCCATACATGTGATAGGGTCAACCTTAGTAGGAGAAACACCTTCCCCTAAGATGGAGTTATGAAGGGTATATGTGGATGGAGCAAGCAATTCACGAAAAGTAGGAGTTGGAATCATAATATTTACCTCGATAGAAGCCTTAATAGAACAATGCCTTCGAATCACTTTCCAAGAAACCAACAACATCACAGAGTATGAGGCCCTGCTCTTGGCATTGCAACAATTGATAGCCCTTGGAGTTAAGAAGGTATTAATCCATAGAAATTTATGACTAGTGGTAAACTAAGTCAATGATGATTTTGAAGCTAAGGAAGAGAGAATGAAACTTTATGTACAAGAGGTGAAGAAAGAAAAATCTGTATTTGAAACTTTTCAGATCAAGAAAATTCCTCTGGGAGGAAACACCCATGTTGATTCCTTGGCCATGTTGGCATATCCGGTAAATTCAGATTCAAAGAGAGTTATCCCAGTATCTTGTTTATCAAGACCAAGTGTTGGCACAAATGAAGTAAAGGATCAAAATCAAGCGGACGTCATGTATATGATTCATGATACTTGGTTGAAGCCATATACAGAATACCTTATCAACGGTATTCTCCTAGAAGACAAACACTTAGCATGTAAACTCATAACAAAAGCAGGAAACTATGCTATCATTCAGGGAGTTTTATATAGAAAGAATCATGGTGGCCCGTGGTTGAAATTACTAACCGTGGCCGAGGTTCAGATGAACCTGAGTGACTTATATGACGGCCAATATAGAGCTCACTCTGGAGGAAGAACCCTTTCACAAAGGATTATCCGGCAAGGTTACTATTGGCCTACTATTCTCAAAGATTGCATCTCTTATGTAAAAAGGTGTGATAGGTGTCAAAGGCATGCCAATGTGCCACACCGTTAATGGTAGATAGTTCATTGGACAAAAAATAGTATGCTTTTGCGATAAGAAGGGTACCAAATTATCTCATTCTACCCCTTATCAGCCGCAAGCGAATGGTCAAGCTGAGTCATCTAATAAGACCCTCATTAATATACTACGAAAATGTTTAGAAGGGGCCAAAGGAAAATAGGTTGATGTGCTACCTGGTGTTCTTTGGGCCACACGAACTACTCCCAGAATGTCAACAGGAGCAACTCCTTTCTTCATCGTTTATGGCATCGAAGTAGTCATACCTAATGAAATACAAGAGCCCACCCTCTGATCCAATATCACGTAGGATGATAATGACCATTTAAGATAAGAGGACTTGTTTTTAACTAAAGAAAAATGAGAAGAGGCTTTAATGAGACTCGAGTCACAAAAGAGAACACTCCAAAAGACTTATAACAAATTCATTAAACACAAGAGCTTTAGTATTGGAGAATGGGTTCTATGAAGAGCATTGGGCAACAAAGTCGAAACTAGCATAGGAAAATTTGTCGTAACATGGGAAGGTCCGTATCAAATATATGATATCACCCATGTGGGCTCTTATTTGATAGAACATGACGGTACAAAGGAGGCCCTGAGTTGGAATGGAGAATTCCTCAAAAAATATTACATGTAAATGCTTTATATATAGCAAGTACTTATATATGAGAGGTACAATTATTCTCTGATCAATTATCGATGGCAAGATTTAATGAACCCCCAAGTTAGAAACAGTCAAGCGACCTTCTTGCTTGGGATGCTGGATCTATCCTATGCCTCATGATTAGAGGTGGAGTCCCCTGACCCCCCCACTTGAGATGCAAAGTACATTTGAGGGAGCACATGCAAATGGATGGACGCTCATCCTTATATGATGCATACCTCTCATTTTTTTAATGAACCCTCAAGTTAGAAGTAGTTCAACGACCTTCCAACTTGGGATGCGCAATTTATTATATGCCTTATGATTGGACGTGGAGTCCCCTAACCTCCCCACTTGAGATGTGAAATATACCGGAAGGAGTACATGCATGTCTCGGGTGTCTTATTTCGTGCCCTCAAGTTGGAAAGTGTCATTCGACCTCCTTTCTTGAGATGCATGACATGTCTTATGCCTCATGATTTGAGGTGGAATCCCCTGACCCCCTACTTGAAATGCAAGATATGTCTTATGCCTTGTGATTGGAGGTGGAGTCCCCTAACCCCCCACTTGAGATGCAGGATACATCCTATGCCTCGTGCTTGGAGGTGGAGCCCTCTGACCCCCCACCTGAGATGCCAACTACAATATTTATCATATTGTAGGGCAACTATAACCTCTCGAACCCACTTCATTATTCACAAAGGATATAAAAGAACAAATAATAGTAGTTCTACCAATTACGAGATCAATCACATCATCTGATATTACAAATTATTACCAACATTATTACACATAAATATTATATTCCTTCCTTATAGGAACTTCATGGCTGTTTTTTATCAAGCACCCTGTGTTTCCAATATTCCACTAATTTGCGTAATCCATCTCGTTCTTCTTTATATCTCTCCTGTTTAAGATGTGCTAATTTCAAGTCTTCATGTGAGTCCACTAACTCTTGTGCCATTACTTTACAACGAGATTTCAACACGTATAATTCTTGATCCACCAATTCGGTTACTTCTCGACACATTTCAACCTCTTTTTTGGCATCTTTCACCAAGGCTATGGCCTACGATAAAAAACATGCCTCATAGAGTAATAATAAATCAATATCGTTATACATCTTTACATCAAAAGTACTACATCACAATTACTTACATCAAACATACGCCTCGCTATCATGTGCCATATCGTTCTTCCCTCTCTCTTGCGGGCTGTATAGATAGATGGACGATCTTTGGGCACCCCAAAATGGTGATATAATTCTTCTTATGCACGAGGCACATTAAACATTCCACTTTTGAAGAGATTGTTAATACCGCTAGTCTCACCCTTATCTGTTTTAGGAGGATATATACTTCGTAAAGGGTTAATACCTTCCCTTAATGAGGACAACCCTTCATTCAGAGGTAATTTATCAACACACGATCTGCTCATATGTAAGGACGTCGACACCCCACCCTGAGCCAACATAGCGAACGTTGGGATTTTTTCATATTTTCTCCCCTTGTTACTTTGGGGGAGACCTGGTTAACCTCCTCGTATTAGGCACAACTTGCATCATGAGTAGGGTTGGATTCACCTTCTCACTACAACATGAGACAATTCGTTCCTCTATCATGGGGAGTACCTTTGTGGATGGCCATGACCCCGTTTCAAACAAATCATCCAAATTTACTTTGCTATAATCCATTTTAATACTAAATGGACTACTATGAAGGATGAATTTTATTAGGTCGCTTAGTGTTATTAATTCAAACTATATAAATACGGCATCAAATCCTCCTGCGTATTACCTGAATGATAAATGAAAAAAAAGTACTTCAATCAAAGCAAATATATAGAAATATATATAAGTAAATGCCACATTTAATAAAGTCAATTTCAAATTCCAAAATATTCGGTTACGCTTGGCTTTACAAAATAATAAAATAAATCCATCATGGGGTGGCTTCTTCTACCATGCCATCGGGTTGATAGTTGGGAGCAGCCTCTATGTTGTGAGGTGAAGTTTGCATATTAGTAGCTCTAGGTTTCTTGGATCTCCTACTTTGAAAAGCCCACATCAAAGCCAAGTAAGGCGCATTCAAATCTAACTTTTTAGCCTGAATTTTGAGGTTGCTCACTACGAAGCTAGCACCATTGCGGTAGGCTTTGGTGCAATTCGCTTTCAAGGTGTCTACCATGGTAGAAAATGAGCTAACTTGGCTTGAAATGGCAACTAATTTCTCTTGAAGAGTGCAATTCTTTTCCACGGCCTCCTTTGCGATCTTTTCAAAATGCTTCGCCACTTTCCCTTTCTCGAAACAGTAGGTGTCAACTTTTCATAGTTTTTCTACCTTGTCAATAACCTCGTTCTTTAGGTTCAAAATCTTTGTATCTTTTTCGAAAATCAAGACATCTTTGTCTTTTTACGTCTTCTCATACTTGGCTATTTACAAGTGACTAGCTTGAACCTTATGCTTGTAGCCTTTGAGGGACAGCTCGCCCTTCCTCTCCAAGAACACCACCTACAAACAAGATAAGTTAGTAAAAAAATATATTATATATATAAAAACAGAAATGCGTAATGAAACTATTTACCTCAAAAATATGATCTGTGATTAGCTCCCAATGGGTGCTCCCTTCGCTTCTACGGACCGTTCTAACTTGCGACCTCTAGGCATCTGCACCAAAATGATGAAACAGATCTCTTTTAAGATTTGTTCGTCCAAAGATCCCCTCATTAAAATAAGGGACGGGGGTCTCTAGGACCACTGCATTCTTTAGGACGACCTCGTCGAATTCAAAGTCATCCATATCTATCGCTTTCATTTCGGGGGTATACTCCTCCCTGACCTTCCTCTTCTTCGAAACCTCAAGTTCATAAATGAGGATGAACTCTGGTTACCTAATGTCGCTTAAGGCTTTTCAACCTCAGTAGTAGGAGCAACCTCTAAATCCACGAAGAGATCTTCATCTCGAGTTGGTGAAGGGGACATGGGCTCTAAGCGAGGATACGTGGGAGCCAGATCTTGAACACCTGTAGTGTCGATCAGATCTCCTAAGTCAACATGCGAGTAGTCCATCCCTGAAAAATATAAGCACATCAGTAACTTAACCGGCAATGCGATATAAAAAATTATCTCGTAAAAAAAACAAAAAAAGGACCACCTTGATATTCATTTGAATAATCTCACCACACCCCAGACTTCTTCAAGTGAGTTGTAGTCAGGATATTGTGTTAATCTTCATATGAGGTGTTTTGTAGCTCAATTTGCCATATTGTTTCTTTACCAATAATATCCAACTTACTTATGAGCTCGCTAGCCCGAGGTTGCGAGGTATTAAAGTCATGGTTCTAAGTGTATTGAACTGGAAAGTCCACCCCGTCACCCCAAATGTCCCCAGTAATGTAAAAATACTTGTCCTTCTAGCTAGTGGTGTTGTTAGGGAGTTTGAGGTGCAGTCTATGGTCGATGATGCATGATATATATGCCCTATCTTTGTCTAAACCATTCTTTTTAAAACAATATAAGTACCTTAACTCATCATTAACGAGGTCTATTCCATGTTCCCCAACGACCACTATGAGACATAAGAGGGTTCGCCATCCATTTGGATTTATTTGGGCAAAAATTATGTCAAAAGTGCTCAAAGCACGGGCCACTAATTTAGGAAAGGGGCAGTGAAGACCTATTTTGAAGGCCACTAGATGAATCACCCACCACCTTGGTGGAGGATCATCAGCATTGCATAGGTGGGGAGGTAATAGAATTATGCCTACATGAGCTAGGAGGTCATACTTTTGCTTAATCTCTTCCAAATCCTTAGATGTTAGAACGCTGGGCATCTTTTCAATCTAATGCTTATCCTTAGTTCTTTGGGTAGGCTCACCCTTGTTTTCCCTTTTATTTTTTGGGCGAGGTACTTTGGTGGATGTCGACATGGGAATCTTGATAACATGAATCAAACCCTATGAAGATGAGGTAGACATCGCCTTAGACCCCGAGGAAGTAGGAAGAGAAAGAATCCCTTCTTTAATGGTCCTCGGAATAGGCCTATTGTCACTACTCCGTGTCATTTCAAGTCGTTTGGTTTGTAATGATCCAGAGGGAATATGACCTGATCTAAGAGATACATTTTTTATTGGATCTCCTTTCAAAGACCTATCCACTTCTTTTCTCTTATGAGACATTAAAAAAGGAGATAAAAGATGAGGAATTACCTAAATAATGAGAAGATCGTATCAAATCAATGGGTAAGGATATAACAACCACCTGATTTCTAGTATACATCGTTATATAAACGAGATGAAATTCCTACCAAGTAACTTTTAAACGATCTTATCAAGGAATAATACAACTTCTACTTAACCAATGGGATGAAATTCTCTGAAGGTAAATTTACTAAGTTAAAACAGGTAAAGGTAAAGATAAAATCCTCCACTATTTATAAAAGGAAAAGCGAGAAGTTGGAAGGTCTCAACTAAAATAAAATTATTAAAAGAATATTATTTGCAATTAAATGACCTCATGATTAGAATTTGTATCATTTGAGTGCCCATTATATATCTAAACGCGTTGAATCTATTAATGAGGTTTACTTAAAATGAAATTGACGACCATATATTATTCCCTTGACTTCTCAAAATCAAGAAAATAAGAGAGTTAATGTTCGGTATTAAATATGTAATAGACATACGACCTAAGATGTGTAGGTACCCCACTATGATATAACGAGGTAATAGGACTAGCTTAGCGATGGCCTGGGCCCAAGGAGTTTGGTAAAGTGCATAACCCAATCGACATAATACCTCGTTGTCCAAATGTGAGGTCCTAGATGTCAAGATATGATGAAATTATGAAATGGCAACGTGATCATGGTCCTCCTTCTCCATGAGCGACCTAAAGAAAGTTACTTAGGAACCTAACGTGACCTATACGAGGCGACCTTTCTTATATATATGTAACAACCTCTTTATATAACACATATAGTGATATTCTTTCTGTTTAAATAAGTTTGGATGCCATCTTATCACATGTAAACGATATACCCAAGTCGATTATGCATACCCTGTCTTGTACGTAGAATGTTATACATATATATACCCCTTAAATGAGGAGAATACAAAAACCAATTCAATTGTCCAATTTACTACTTCTCACTACAAATCATTAAAATCTTGTACTGGAAATTCTCTCTAAACAGGCATGAATATATATACTAAGACATTCCAATTAAGGTAACATTTCCTCAACACCATTATTTGATCCCTTAATTACTAGTATTATTAAGCAAACAAAGTATAATCGAAATGAGTTCATACAATAAACATCTCAACAAAACCTATATGCGGGCCTATTGTTAGCATTGAAAATAAGAATAATATTAACGAATGATGGTACATCCCATCATCATGTTGCAATATAAATACTAGGAGGTCTAGATGTCATACTATTAGCTACTATGTTGCCCTCCTTATAGGTATGAGAGCAATGAAACTCCATGTAAGAGATCTTCTCTAAACAATCAACCTAGATAGGCTTTTATTCATCGTAAAAAATAAAAAAAATCAACTTAGGTTGAGGACTACCTCCAAGGGACAAAAAGTGATTTATTTCAAAAAGGGTCACTATGTAAGTAGAATTTGACTCCAACCGAAGGCATATGAGACCCTTCTTCAATTTTCTTGATTTCATTTTCTGTCTATTGGTTTCTACTTCATATGCCTATTTGTTTCTTAACTGAGAGATATTGGTTCTAAGATATTCTTTAAATCATAAGCTATTATAGGGTTTTCTAAGTTTGGGTTTATTTTATTTTCTTAACATTCACTAAGATTCCAAATATTTTTGCACGATGACTCGACTTTCTACAAGATTAATCAATATTCAAAAAATCTAGCATAAAACAAAACTATGCCATAGTTTTAGTTCTAAGATATTCCTTGCACCCCAGCACACTCCTCGTTGTGTTCTACACACGCCCAACACCTGTTTGTTGCGCCAACCGCCTGTCTGCCAAAATTTTCGTGCTCCATACTAGTGCTAACTTGTCCAAACGCGCTAAGAATCAATTTTTGAAATATTCCCCCCCCCTTTTTGGCCTTTTCTTCACGTATAAAAGGATCCTCTACACCATTATAAAAAACACAATTTTCTATGTTCTTTCTCTCTCTAACTTTATCTCTCTAAAAAGTTTTCATTTTTTTTAGAATCGGTACTTTTAGACTATCTTTATTTTTTTTGTATTCTTTTTAATCTCTATTTTCAACTCAGATACATTAAATATCTCTTTTTTGTATTCTTTTTTACCTCTATTTTCAACTCAGATACATGAAATACCCTTATTTAAATTACTCATATAATTTTATCTAAACTCAACAATAATATCAAAGAATTTGGTTAGTTTAGAGGTATTTATTATTGTTAAAATTGATAAAAATATATACTAATAACTTAAATATGAGTATTTGATATATCTTAGATAAAAATAAGAGTAAAAAATGATACTAAAATAAGAATAAAGATACTTTATTCTCTTGCACTCGAAGATTCCTTTTCTGCTGAATCGCAATCTCTTGATCTTCGATCTTGATTGCATATCATATGCAAAGATAATTTGTCTGCTTTATTTTTGAGTACATCAATTAATTGTTATGAGTTTAGTGTCGGCAAGCTAGCGTTGTAGAGAAGTACCATTAACTAATGATGACCTCGACTTGAAAATTCTAGGAAGGCTTGGGACCAATTTATACTTAATAATTTACTTCGATAAACATGTTCACATGCTGGAACTCAAGCCTTGCTTGAGTGCTTAATCTAAGGGATTTGTCCAACCATTTTCTCAAAAGTACGTAGGTTATACATTTACGCCATAGTGTGCTTTTATGTAAAATGTTTTTTTTTCAAGTCTCTTAACTTTAATAAAAGTTGAAATTAAAGAAAAATCATTTTATTTAAATAATTTTTATTAAAATATAATTTATTTAATATTAAGTGATTAAACAAAAGTTAAATCTTGATCATTTAACAATGATAAATAACTTTTTTCTTCACAAAATATGTTTTTTTAATATTTGTTAATTGTTATAATTTTTATTATAATATTTTATTATTTATTGTCTTTTGAAAAAAAAAACAATGTATTTAAATAATTTTCGGTTATAATATTATTATCGTTGATTTTTTCTTAAATAATTTCATATTAAATATTACTTTTATTTATGTTAATGGTTTATGTTTTATCAAATTTTAATCACTTAATATGTGAAAAATAATATTTTAATAAAAAAATCGATAAAATAATATATTTATCATTAATCAATAATTTTTATCAAAATTTGATATTAAAAAATATATTTTATAATTTATCGACGAAACAATTATAATTTTAAAATTTATAAGACTTTTACAGCTATTCTCCCGTATGTATTCTTTTAGATTAGCCAAATACTTTTCTAGTTTATCTATTTGAAATTAAATAATGTCTCAAATGCTCTCGAGGTTTGATATATTTTTATTTATGCCCTTAAATTTTATAAAATATCAAAAATATCCTAGAATTTTAATGATGTTAATTTTTCATCTATTATTAATTAGAATATATTTTTTTGACTATGATACCAATTTTTACAAATTGATACAATTTTTAATCAGATGTTAATATTGACCTAATCGATGGGCTTTGTCTATTTATTGAATACAATAATTTGTCTAAAAAGTTTATTATTTTATGGTATAAATCTAATTTTCTTCTATATTTATTACAAATACATAATATATTATGTTCTTTATTCTGTTGATTACTTAATTCTAATCATGATTCTATTAATTTCCTTTTAAAATTAAAAATTATTCTTTCATTTCTTAAATCTAATAGTTCTAATTTATGTACTAATGATTTGATGTTCATAGAGTATTATCTTGATAAATCATATGTGTTGAATGTATATTATTTTGTCATATTCGTAGTATACAAACAGGTTTTTCTTGTGTACATACAATGTATTTATAATATTTAAAGAAGTAGTATCCAAACATTAAGTTGTTGAATTTTTCTTCCTCTATTCTTACATATTTTTTACTAAAATAGTCTTTTAATGTCCTTGAAACATGATGGTTTATGATGCTTGTGATAGCTTTAATATAATCTTTATAGTTATCTAATAAGGTGTTAAATCTTTTAAAATTTTCAAGAGAAGTTTCATAATCCTCATCTTTAAAATGTTTATTTAAATGATAGAGATAACCTTTATTAAATGTTTCTAATAGAATTAGATTTTTATCTTTGATTTTATGTGGAATTATTAGTTTTTTTTAAATAGTTTCCATTTTCCTGTTTTAGCAGTATTGTGTCTTATTGTAAGCATATATTTAAACATTCAAGATTCTTAATTTGCTTAAATTTATAATTATTATACTTGAATTTGATGGTTCCACCACGATCTTCTCTTATGTTTGTCTTCTTCTGTTACACCTGTTATACCTCAACTTTGCTTAAACCTCAACACCCTCCTAGCAATTGTGAGACTTCTACATCTATACATAAACGGTGTCCAATAGTTGATTATTAGAAAAGAGTAATTAAACTCCATTTTATTCATAGCATAATAATTATTACAACTTAAGGCGAACTAAAAACCTTGAAGAGGTGCTTAGCTGCTCATAATTAATGGGTATAACATTATTGGTTTTGAGATTTCTAGATAGAAGGGTTTTCTATGCTATAGTGTTTCAGAATAGAGAGCTCTAGATTTCTGTCTATTTGTGTGTTCTTTGAAATGAGAATAAGGGTTACTTTAATAGCACAAGGAATCTCTATTTTGCAATACTGAAATTATTATTTTACCTTCGCTTTAATAATTTGTCTACTTTTTTACTTTAAAGGATAATCACTGTTTTTTCCTTGCCACATGCTGTCGACTAAGATGTGGGATCTACATCTTTATTTCTTTTGTTGTCTTTAACTGATAGTTAATTTTCTTATTTTTCTTTGTCATTTTCTTCTGATGGTTCCTTTAATGATGTTGATGATGACACATCTTAATCTTTTTGGTCTTTGATGTAGAGAATGCATTGGGCTTTTTAGTGAATTTTCTGGCATAGAAGTAGAATACTTTCCTTGTTTCTTGACCAATTTGTAGGTTATTGTAATTAAAATTGGTTTCGTATTTGATAATTTTTTCACCATCTTCTTCTGACAGAGCTATGTTACTATGGAAAATGATGATGACTTTACTAGTTGAATGATGACTTGCATAATTTGACATAATTTATCACTTCTCAACTTTAATTTTAGTCTAATTTTATTTATTATTTTATTGATTTTAGACTTTGTTATTATTATTTAAATCTTATTACAGATTTAAATATAATTAAAATCAAAAATTTTATAAATATATTATCTAAGAATCTCAAATTTAAATAAAATTTTATATAAATCAAATTTAAATTTATATATATATATATATAATATGGAAATCAGATGGGACGATGGGATGGAAAAGGTTAATATATATATATATATATATAGAGTGAGAGAGAGAGAGAGAAAGATAAAGGAGAAGAGAATGGGAAGAGAAGCAGCCGCGAAACATGTGATAGAGGAAAAATAGAAATAGGAGAGGATGGTCACGATAGAAAAATAAAAATAAAAAAAAGTAGAAATGGTGAGAAAAAGAGAAAGAAAAAGCGGAGAAGGCACGAAAACAGATTCTTTTTATGATTCAATTTTCTTTCAATTCTTCTTATAAAATTATGGTGAATTCGTTTACCGTTAATTTAATTTTTAGAATGAATTAATTTATCTTTATTCTAGGAAAAAGATGTAATTTAATTCCAAACTATGCTTGATTTTCTATGTTAATTTGAATTATTTCTCTCCATGTTTGTATAATTTTGGTTTTTGTCAAAAGTAAGTTACCAATCCCTGAGAACGATACTCTATTTATCACTTTATTATAAAACTACGATACTTTGCACTTACAGTTTTGCACCAATAATTGAATAATTTACTTTGATCTTAGTAGAATTGTCAATCTTTCTAAGTTTAAAGTAAATTTGGCCTAGCATTTGACCTCTTAGTACATAGAGGTCTTCTGTGTTTAATTCCTTTTTTGGAAGTGCCCTTGGTTTAGGAACTTTTGTATTTGTGTTGGAAATCCCTATCTTTATAAAGTGGTAGGGATTAATACTTCCTTCCTTATTCTAGTTCATTAATGAACTAAAAAATCTAATATAAACAGGTTTATCACATGCTTTAATATTCCTTTTGAAGTTCTTAATTTCTCTTTTAAAATTCTTTGGGAAGTAATTTAACTCACTTAAATTAATTCCTAGATATATTCTTTATATTAGTCTTGCATGAAAAGCTTTATACACAAATATTGGATCAACTCCTTCCAATATATTGAATTTACTTCTTATTGGAAATTCCTTGTTTATAGTATAGAGACTCAACTATTGTAGTTTACTAAGGTTTCTATATTGGTTTTTTTCATCTTCAATGAATGGAGTAGTTCTAGGAGATGTCTCCCTAAATAGCATTGAATGCTTTACTATTTTTGATGTCTCGGGAGGAGATGTTTCTCTAAATAGCACTAGAGGCCTTGTTATCTTTCCAAGATTTGTCAACCTACTTAGAACAATTGGTTGTTGTTGTAATGCTGTAGAATAATTTTTTACTATTTACTCTAAAGTTATTAGTTTTAATGCTTTGTAGTTGGCATAACTACCTTCTGCTTCTATTATGTTGGTGAAGGCTTTATTAGTTATTCCACTAATTCCGAGAATAGATTTGCTAGCTTCTGCCCAATTGTTATAAATTCCTGGTTTTAGGCCATTATAAACCACATAAACTTTTTTCTATTCTTCTTTCTATGTCTCATCTGTCCAATTGAGTTTTGTGGTTTCAAAAGTTTTTTGTGAACTGCTAGATTCTTCCTTTTTTTAATAAAGATTCCTCGTTTGAGCTTCTGGTCTCTAAAGGTTATTTTGAACAATTAAGTTCTTCTTGTTTCTTTCCTGTCTTCATAAGAAATTTCTCAAGATATAACAGCTCGAGTTGTTCTTGTAGGATTTTTATCTTGATTCGATATCAAGATGTTCCATTCCTGAAAGCATAAAAGTAGTTAAAAGTGCTAATTATTTGGTAAGAGCATCAACTAAGCTATTTTTATAACCTCGAAGATGTTTAATATCAAAATTGTAATGGTTGAACCATTGTTTCCATCTAACTAATCTTCCTTGTTTGTAATCACTACAATATTAGTTCTTAAGAAATAACCAAAATTCTTGTTATCTGTTCTAACAATGAATCTGGAGCTTATAACATATATTGCAAATTTCTTAATAGCTAGATATTCTTTTTCATTATTATGGTAATTTAATTCTAAACCTTGGAAATATCCTAATGTATATCTACAAAGATATTCATCTTTGTCATGTACTCTTGCTTTAAGAAATGCTCCCCAATATATCTACAATTGGTAAATTTTTTACCTTTCCATTACTCTATTCATATATAGAATATCTTTTTCGATCCATTTCCAGATATGATCTTTTTTCAATTTTTCTTGTAATGGTTTTCTCATTTCTGCAAGTTTCTTGATATATGCTTCTACATATGTTAAACATCATAAAAATATCTGTAATTGATTTTTATCTTAATTCACTAGGAAAACTTTGAATATTATTTAGTATATGAGATTGTAGATTATGTTTTTCATATTCAATTTCCAACACTAAGTATTTTATTTTTTGTTGAGCAAGTACTACTTTCTTTTGAGAGAGTACAATGCCTTCTTTTCTACATTCTTGTAGAATATTGATAATATCCAAATAATGTTTATTTAATTCATTGCTGAAAACCAAAATATCATCTATGTAACACAACAAATACCTTGTAATTTCTTGAAAATGTTATCCATAATCTTTGAAAAATACCTAGAGCATGTTTTAATCCATAAGGTATAATGGTCCATTAGAATTGTCCTTTGGGGCAACTAAATGCCATTAGTTTTTGGGATTCTTCATCCAGTCTTATTTGCCAAAATCTGCTTTTGCAATCAAAACTTGAGAAGTATTTCTTTCTTTTTATTAATGATAGTAGTTCTTCCTTTTTTGGAAAGAAGTATCCATCTTCAATGATTTCTTTATTTAGTGCTTTAATGTTCATTACCATTCTCTTTTTTCCTCTTCTTTTCTCAACTTATTTTCAACTAAGAATGTTGGATTAGAGTAAGGTGAATTACTTGGTATTATGACTTTTTATTCCAAAAGTTCTTGAATTTGTTTGCCAAAATCCGCTTTTGCAATCAAAACTAGAGAAATAATTCTTTATTTTTATTAATGATAGTAGTTCTTCCTTTTTTGGAATGACATATCCATCGTCAATGGTTTATTTATTCATTTCTTTAATGTTCATTACCATTCTTTTTTTCCTCTTATTTTCTCAACTTCTTTTTCAACTAAGAATGTTGGACTAAAGTGAGGTGAATTACTTGGTATTATGACTTTTTATTCCAAAAGTTTTTGAATTTGTTTTCCAAATTCAATATTGTCTTATGGAGTATAAATCATTATTTTTACTCTTATGATCTTGTTAAGATCTCTTAATTTCATGTTGACTATTGTTTTAGATTTATTTATTTTTGGATTCAAAGGATTTTCCAAACTAACTGTTTTTAATAGTTTTCTGATGCCTTTTAGGGCTTTGTATTCTTGTATTTAATTGAGAAAAGAGTTTTTTTTTCTTCTATATCTAATGAAACATTTTCTAAGTAAGGTTTTTGCTATCTTCAATCTCACCACGTTTTCACTTTTTATGTTGTTGCATAAAAGTTAGGTTTGAGACAATTAAAACTTTTCTTATTTTGGAGACATAGATGATATCTCTTTCTAAGGTTGTGAGACTTATTTTGTCAAAATGTTGTGTGAAAGGTTAATATAGGTTTAGGAAATTATTTTCTATTAACAAATCTACTATTGTTTCCTATTGATATATGGTAGGAATGTAAAAAATTTCTCCTGCTGTCATTATATCAATATCTTTTAATACCTTATTAAGTTTTATTGTTGTATTATTAGCAATTCTTATAATTAAATCTTTTGGCGCTTGTTTCTAGTTGTCTTTTGGAAATACATATTTACTAGCTACACACATATTAGCTCATGTATCTATATATGCATGTAAATGATAAGTGTTATAGCCTTTAAATTTTAGTCCTACTTTAATGTAAGTACTATTTGGATGTGTAATACTATACAAATCATTCATCTTATGATGAAGAATATCCACAATTTGATTGTTCATATTCTAAGTCAGTTATTTCTACCTCGGTTTCTTCTAATAGATAGATATTATAAGTATTATCTATATTAGATTCCTCCATTGGTTCTAATTTCATTTTGAAAGCTTCTTTTAAGATTTTTTCCTTTTGTAGAAATTCTTTTTTATTTTGAAGTATACTTGGACATTCGTTCGCATAATGTCCTTCTTCATTACAGATCCAATATCTGCATTTTTTCTTTCCTGAAGGGCAATAATTCTTTTTTTCATAATGTTTATATTTCTTTCTTCTAAAATATCTTTTCTTGTAGTTTTTTCTATTAAATCTCTTTTTATATTTTTGGAAATTTGTTTTCCGAATTTATTTTTTTTATATTTATATTTTTGTTTATAAGATTTTATATTTCATCCATATTTTCCTAGTATTCTAAAATATTTTGTATCACAGCAGATTTTATTATTTCCTTTTATCTATTTATATTCTTTTCTTAGAATTTAATAATAATCTAATTTTTAGGCTTCTTATTCTTCCTGCTAGGGTATCTGTTATATTTTCTCTATTCCTTTGTTCCCAACTTTCTATTAAGGTTTTATGTAGTGTTTTAGGTAATTTTTGGAAAAACATCTCTTTATAAGTTGTTTGCATAAAGGGTGGTAATTTATGGTAATAAATTTCATATTAACAAATAAAAGAATCTATGTAACACATGTTACAAATTTTCATATTTCTTAGATGTCATTTAGCTTCATTGATTTCATTTTCACTAGATTCAGTGATACTCTTTCCTTTATATTCTCCAATAAATTCTTTGTATATTTCATTTATTATTGTATCCAAGTATTCCCTTCTCATGGACACATTTCCTTACATTAACAAATATTGTTGATCTGTTAAGTTTGAAAACCAAACTTTAGCATTTCTTGTTATTTTATGTGCTATAAGTACCCTACAAATTGACAAGTTTGTTTGTGTAGTTTGAGAGGTTTGTATGAGTATACTTATACCACTAGCATATTCATCTAAAGCTTTCTTCCTATCTCTTATACAATCTAAATCTAGAAGTTTAAACTTATAATTATCATGGAGTTTGAACTTTGGTGGAATACTACCTCTAGTTCCCCAATGCAACCTTTCCTTCATTTTAGGTAGTTGTCTTCTTCTATCTGTGATATCAGGTTGTTCTGTTCTTTGCCTATTCCTTTCTCCCCTATGTGGGTCAGATGTTCCTTCTTGGTAAGGGATTGGTAATGAAATTGGATTCATATGACCTTTTGGGGTCATGTTTTCTAGTCAGAACCAGTTTCACTAATTATTGTCATATCATACTCTTCTTTGTTAGTACAAAGTTTTTTTATTATAATGTTCTTCTATTTATTCATTGGTTAATGTCAATAAACTGACTAATGTTTCTATATCCCTATTTTCAGTGTCTATAAATTTTCTTTCTAATTCTTTTCTATATTCCATTAAATTGGAATTATCTCTTTGTTCTTAGACTGTTCTTTATTTTTTCTTTTCTCATTTTTAGGAATCAAGGAATCTGATCTCCTAGGTGGTTCTTTTTTTAGTTCTTCTAAGGGATCATATTTACGACCTATTATTTCATTATTTCTATGTATGTTGTATACATCTTTTCTTAATTCTGAAAATTCCTTATGCATATCTTGTTGTAGGTTATTATAACCATATTCCTTTATTTCCTTTAGTGATTCTTTTTTTTTTGTATCTATTATTTCCTGTAATTATTTTATGTTTGATTCTTGGACTAAATTTATTTCTTTTGTTAATAATTGTACAGTTTCATATAATGTTGCTTGATTTTTTTATTTTATCTATAAACATTATTTTTTCCCCTAATATACAATCATGAACTAATGCCTTCATTATTGTGATTTCATTTTCTAGTTTTTTTAACTTTTTTTGTTGGTTAGAAGTTTCTCCTTCAGGGTCTATAAAAGAAACCTTGGCATGCTATTATTTTTATCAATATTAATTTTTCTTCGTGTTATCAAGGATTTTTCTTTGATATCTAATTTCCATTCTTCTGGTATTTAAAAGTTTGTTAGTATTTTTGGTTTTATTATTTATCTAAGTTCCTTAAAATTTTTGTTTATTTCTATAAATTCATTTTGTCCGTATATTGAACTATTATGACTATTTGTAAAAGAATATGCTACTAGATAAAGTATTAAAAATAGATGATTTCCTACTTTCATTAATTCTCCTCTTTCAAATTTATAAGCCTTAATACTTGATTTAGATTTTTATCATGTATATTAATAGCAAATCTAGGATATTCTTTTACTTTTTGTATCCTAAATTACCATGGATCATTCCTAATTTATGTTATTTAATAATGTTATTTTTATTGATGTATCTATTCATTCTGTAAAATGAGCTTTTATTAATATTTGAATTCCTCCTAAATGAATGTATCCAATTTTTTCTTTGTCTTTATAACGAATTTTTTATAGCTTGTTTAATATAGTTTTTTTTTTTATAAATTAATGATATATTATACCTTCCTTTTACATCTATAATCTTAATAATCATTTCTTTATTACTTATGCCATAATAAATTATGTTTTTTCTAAAGAATAATTTTCTTAATAAAAATGATAGGTCTTCTGTTTCTATAAGTATTATTTATTGGTTTATTTTTTCTTCTTTCATTTTAGAAATTTTACTATTCACATTCCATTAGGTTTAAGTTCCTATAGATTTCAGGAGTATTTTTGAATTTTTTTGAAACCTTAGAAGTATTTCTAAAGATTCCTTAAAGCTTGGGGGTATTTATGACATTAATCCATTTGAAATAAATCATAGCTTCTGGGATAAGCTATTTAGTTTATGTTTGTTACATGATATATTTGTAGGTAATAATAAATGGATAAAGAAATTAAGAATATAATTATTTTATTAAAATTAGAAATATATATATATAACTCGAGGCCTGTGTATCACACCATGTCCATAAAATAATTTTTTCGTACATAGTGGGTGTTTGAGAACGACTGAAACTTATTTCCCAAGATACAACGATTAAACAATAATAAACTTATACCACAGTTTATTATTCCACAAACTTCCAAATGTCTGAACTCTATTGAAAGAACCTAATTGTAGATAGAAAATAAAAATATTTGTTTTTCCGTATCGTACTCTCGCTTTCATGTTTTTTTCTTTTCTATTTCTTCTCTTCCCTCTTTTTTTCATTTTTCCTTTATTTTTCCTCCTTTTCTCTTTCTTCATGTTTCCCTTATTCTCTAATGCTTTTTTTTTCTTTCTTTTTCCTAATTGTTTTCCTTTCCTTATCTGAATAGGTATATATATATATATATATTCATAAGAAATGGAAGAATCAAATCTTAATTCAGAAATGGAAAATATTTTTAATTAAGAAATATAAAATTAAAAAAAACATAAGTAGAATGGAAAATTTCAAAAACTAAAACTGAAGAAAATGAAATGAAAAATGATGATGAAGAGATAGAAATAGAAATTAAATAGAGAACCATTTTCTAACAATTTTTAATTCATAATTTCTAGAAATCTTTCACATGAATAAAAATTGACATAGATTTTAAATCAAATTTTTTTCTTTCTTTTTCCTCTATGTTTTCCTTTTCTTTCTTTTTCTTCTTTTCTAAATAGGTATATATATATATATATATATACCCATAAAAAATGGAAGAATAAATTCTTCAATTCAAAAACATAAAAGAATGTTAATTCATAAACAAAAAATTTAAGAAAAAACGAAAGCATGATGGGTAATTTTAGAAATTGAAACTGAAAATAGAGAATTGTTTTCTCACAATTTTTAACAATCCCCCACATGAATAAAAATTGACATATATATATTTTAAGCCAAATTTTGACACATAAATAGAGTTCAACAAATTGAAACCTGTATAGGATAGGTAGGTGTTACCCTTTGAACCTACCTTTGTCAAAGTATATTTACCTTATTGAATGGCCAGTAGAAGCGATGTCCTTGAACTCTTTTGCTATTTATGTAAGCGATAACATACTTTCATATAAGAGTCTCTTCTAACACAACTCAGTTCTCACTGTTATGTTTGTTTTGGCCATGAATATACGCCTAGTTTTATGAGAGTCTCTAAAGAATTAAGCCCTAAAAAATTCTTTCTCAAAATTTCCCTACTCCTCCGTCACATATATGATCTCTTATTTTTAAAAGTAATATGTAAAACACTCTGCTCGGTATTCTTTCCATAAGAATCATTAAAAACCTTAACTTACCTTGTATCTTACAAGTATCACTATTTTTATCATAGGAATGGACTTGAGGGTAAACCCCTAGAGTGATCTCACTAAGTATTTACAATTAGGTTGTCCCTTTAAACCTAAATCTTAGGATCTTTAGTCATATAGGTTGGGTTTCCTTTGAAAATCCTTATTCATTCGTGGGCTTCAATCCTATTCCTCTCAACGACTTATCCACTAACTCTCAATTTAACCCTTTAGTTAAGGGAACCGCTATGTTATCCTTTGACTTCACATAGTTAATAGAGATAACCCTAGTTGAGAGAAGTTATGTAATGGTATTATGTCTATGACATATATGTCGAGACTTACCATTATAAATATTGTTCTATGCCTTGCCAATAGTGGATTGGCTATCACAATGGATGCATATTGTAGGAATAGGCCTTACCCACTTAGAAATATCCTCTAAAAAATTATGTAGCCAATCAGCTTCTTTTCCACATTTATCCAAAGCGATGAACTCAAATTCCCTCATGGATCTAGCAATGCATATCTACTTAGAGGACTTCCATCAAACAGTTACGCCACCCAGTATTAATACATATCCATTGGTAGACTTTGAGTCTTTCATATTATATATCCATTTTGCATCACTGTATACTTCTAATACAACTTGATATCTTGTGTAGTGAGTCCATAGCTATCTGTATATCTTAAGTATCTAAGTATTCTTGTAATATATTTTCAATAATCAAATCCTAGATTACTAGTATACCTACTTAGTTTTCTTATAATGTAAGCTATGTCTAGTCTCGTACAACTCATCAAGTACATAAGACTTCCCATCACTCAAGAATGTTCTAGTTGAGACACACTCTCACTTATATTCTTAGATAGGTGTAGATTTACATCTACTAGTATTCTCACAATTCCAAAATCACCCTTGTTAAATTTCTCAAGTATTTTGTCCACATAATGACATTGACTTAGAATGAGACCGCTTGATTTTCTTGATATCTTAATTCCTAGAATTGCATCAGTGGGCCCCATTTCTTTCATATCAAACCTTGAATTCAACAAAGTCTTAGTAGATTTGATCATTTGATCATTACTATCCATAATTAGCATGTCATCAACATAAAGACACAAGATAATATAACCATCTTCTTTATTCTTGACATATACATATTTTTCACATTCGTTGATTTTAAAGCCATTTGTCCTCATGACATTATCAAACTTTTCATGCCACTGTTTTGGTGCTTGTTTCAAGCCATATAAAGACTTTACCAATTTACAGACCTTTCCTACTTACCTTAGGCATGAAAAACCCTTGTGTGGGTCCATGTAGATTTCTTCATCTAACTCTCCATTTAGAAAGACTGTCTTTACATCCATTTAATCTATTTCAAGATTTGGTAGAGTGATGATAGCAATTATCATCCTTATAGATGTTATTCTTGTCATTGAAGAATAAGCATCAAAGTAATCAAGGCCATGTCATTGTTTGTATCCCTTAATTACAAGTCTGGCCTTGTACTTATCAATTAATCCATTTGATCTACATTTTCTTGTAAAAATCCACTTGGAACCTAGTGTTTTACTATTTGGAGAAAAATTAACTAGCTCCCAAGTGTGATTTTGTAGAATGGACTCAATGCTTTTGTTGTTTAACAATATAGTTCCTATTTGTTTCATAACAAGTAATGGAAATTAGGAATATATAAGGGTTGCATTCACTATTTTATTTTATGTAACCTTTACATATGTTGTATTACTTGTAATTTGTTGTTACTTTTTATGACCTTGCATTGCTGTGAGTTTGTTGATAAATTACGTTAGCTAATGTTAGGATGATCTAATTTTAAAGAGATAATTGAGTCAATTATATGGATCTCACATTAAGTTCATATATACGTAGGGGTACACATCATATAGTATCAAAGGGTACTTTAGGTTATTCTATATAAGTATGGGCACCTTATAATCATCACTTTAGATGTAAGCATATCTTAAGATCTCAGGCAAAGCACATGATAGATCAGATCGTTCATGGGTCGGATTACATGTCTAACCTTATACTTAAATAGTTGATATGTGTTGTTGTTTTATCAGCACATTGATTGCATTTTGTATGAGTTTCATGCTTGGAAGGATTGACATCCTTGCATATTTGAGGGAAATAAGTATACTACCTTGGATACCTATTTTAGTGTAAATTTTTTGTTATTGTTTCATGTTAACATTATATTATTTTCATTTATATTATTATTATATTGTTACACTTATAAATGATTATGTTTTTCATTAATCTAAAATAAACGTAATAGATTTCTTAGTCATGATGAAGATATTAGTAGTAATACAATTAAACTTACGAAGTCAGATTATTTGGTTCAATACGCTACTTCTTATGTTCCATTTACTGCTGTTGAATATTTGGCCAAAGATTAGGAAAATCTTGAAGTTGTATACTTTGTCCAGTGAATATTGATAAAAAATCATTGGGTTTGTTGTGTGATTAACTTGAAGGACCGACCAATTAGGGTGGTTGATTCATTAGATACAAGTGATATTGGATTGAAATTCAATAATTTAGCTGTTTAATTCCTCAATTATTGCATTTCTTGGGCTATCATGGTTATAGTGTGGAAAGTAATTTTGATCCAAATATCCCTTGGTCTGTCCATATTGTGGAGGGTGTTCCCAAACAAACAAATAAGTTTGAATTTTTTTCTTAGTTTTTTTGTTAATGTTTTTGTGTTTTATGTTTATTATTCTCATAAATTAATGTTACTGATTTTTGTTTTGTAGTTACAACTATGGTATCTGGTGCATAAAGTTTGTTTAGTTTTTTATCAGGGGATGGAAATTAGAATTGATAGACTCATTGTCTTTTCGGAAGTTAAGGTAAAGAGTATGTGCTCAGTTTTACCAGAAGGGGGAGCTTGATCCAGGTTATTGATTTTTTTTTTTTTTTGAATTTGTTATGGATATAGATTACATTTTGTTAGTACTTTTTAATTAGGGGTTGATGGTGTAAACTTTCTTAGTATTTAGTTATTCATGTTTTTAGGATATACTGTGGTTACATTCAGATTTTAACATATATTTTACATATATTTGGTATGTTTTATATGTAGTTTTTGTTGTTGAAATAATTTTATTGTGAAATTGACTTCTAAATGAGATTTGTATGTTAGTACACAATTAAAAATATGTTACATATAACATATTCTAACGAAATATGAATTACATTCAATAGCTAGAGAATATTTTAAAATGATTTATCCCTATCATTTGTGACAGACGATTACCATTAATCAAATGTATCGAAAGAAGATGAAATGTCAAATAAATATCCGCAGCAATATATGAATAATTTGGAACATTTTAAAGTGCAGTGATTCTGAAACACCAATACAACATTCCCATAAAAATAAAAATAGATGTTCATAAAAGCAAAAGCAAAAGCAAAGCTAAATTAATAAATTATGTACTTAAAAAGTAACCACAAAAATATTACAAATTGTTATAACCAAAAAAGCCAGCCAAATATTGATAAATGTAGAATTTAATAATTTATATTGCTAAAACGGAGTGTGAGACCTTGAAAATTCTCTCCAAAATGCAACCACAAAATCAAGAAAGCATACTTTGCTAATGCATACAGACTAATGAAAATTTAAAATAATGGCGTTAAATACAACAAGTTTGGTAGTTTTTAATGAAAGGTTTTTTCTATGTAAGGCATACATTTAATGAGTTAAAGTATGTAACCTTTACATATAGTAGGTCTTGTAGATATTATCATTGTTTTAATGTATGTGAATTTCTTAATGGCCTATGACATTTGTTATTCGAGAATGTACTAACACAAATTATTGATAAAACTTTATATTATGGTGAAATCAAACAATGTTCAACTAATTCAAAACATACTAAGAAAACATAATATAAATGTATTATATTGCTAGCCAATGTATTTTTCAACATTTTATTTAGTTGTATTTCTGTAAGTCTTGGTAGAGGATGTCTTTTTTTCCCTTTTGTTTTTTTTCTTTGCTTCTTGAGTCTTTCAAAATCCCCAAGTGAAGGGTTCCTTCTTTTTTTTCCCTGCATTTGATTCTCTATTGTTCTCAAACTTACTTTGTGTGTATGCATATGCTAGTTTTATGATGTACTTGTTGACAACTCCGTACCAACTTTTTCTTCAAATGATAGTAACAATAGCAATGATGTATTTCATTGTCAAAAATTGTTGAAAGTGTAGACTTTATACCTAGATTTCTATTAGACACAATGACCAAATCTTCATTTTTCCCTATCAATAGCTTTAATCTTCTAAGGAACCATTTTCAAGCTTTTTTTTTTCTTTTCACCATCTACTAGTCCAAAAGTAACCGAATAGATATGTCATATAGAAATAAACAAAAAAAAATACTTACAATTTTTTTTATTATTGTAAGATATTTATAAAATATGTAATGTTTACATACATTTAACTATTGTATGTAATGTGTACATTTAATAGATACATGTGTTGCATGAAATATGTTCTTGATCAATAGTATGACAACAATTCTTTTTGAACTTCTAGAAAAGAAATAAGTAACTATTATGAATTATAGTACAATATTATTTTGAGATGATTTATTACTTGATTATTTCCATCCTTGGTTATTACTACTAGTAATACTTCTCCAATTTGTTCCTTCAAGAATGCACCATCAATTACAATAACATGCCTCATGTAGGTCATAAATCTTTCAATGCATGCTCCAATAGCCATAAACCCATACCAAAAATTTGAATAAATTTGGGTTGTTTCTTCTATCATGTAGAAAAATTATGGTAGCTTTCCATAAGAATCTTTAAGACTTTTTCTTACAATATTAATTGTCTCTTTTTTAGCCATGAATGCTTTCCTGTAGCTTACATCCAAGCCAGTTTCATTCTTGATGTCATTAATGCCTTTTGTTTTCCATCATTTGTTATACTTATCATATATGCCTTTTGTTTTCCATTATGTTGTGTTATATACAATATAAGGAGTGCTTCATTTTTTTTGCCAATGGATTGGTTGAAAAAAATTTCAAGGTCTCCATTGTCCACAATGTTCATAGCTAAATGAATCCATTGGCAACTCATCTGGAGGTAAATGTCTGATTTTGTTTATATGTTTCCTTATGCATTCCTTTGGGAATACTATTTATGTATTTATCCTTTCCATTTTCAAATGTTCGTTGTCCACAATGCATAAACAATATGGATAGCTTTGGTTCACCTATTATAGAATGATGAGTTGTAAGTAAAATAATAGTATTAAATTAAGTCGTATATTCAATTTTTGTTTTATATGTAATCAATACATTCAAAATCTATATGAAAGCATATGCATTTAAATTTTTTTATGCATGAATTATATATGTATAATGTAGCATGAAATAGAAATATAAAACTCATATAAAACTCATATAATAATTATCAAAATAAGTGATACATTGAAGTTATTTTATATGTAAAGTATACAATCATATTTTCTTTATATGTAAGTTGTACATTTGGTACTACAAAATTTCATCAAGTGCATCCTTTATGTAAAGTAACGTAGCATGAAGTAATTTACTGCATGTATTATGTATGATTATTATTATCTAATACAAATAGTGGATTTTCTTAAGAAATTTAAAAAATAAAACCTTATCTAATAGTTGCCAAGAGTAATCGGTACATTTAAATTGTTTTATATCTAATGCATACATTTAATTTTTTTTTTTGCATGTATACTATTTCATCAGGTGTGTCATTATGTAAAACAATGTAGCATAAAGTAATTTATTGTATCCATTATGTATGAGTATTGTTATCTAATATAGATAGTGCATTTTCTCAAAAAATATAAAATAATATAAACTTATCTAACAATTACCAAAACAAACAGTACATTCAGATTGTTTTATATATAATATGTATATTCAAATTGTTTTGTATGTAAATTGTACATTTAATTCTGTAAAATTCCATCCGGTGTATCATTTTGTAAAGCAATGTAGCATGAACTAATATATATGAGTATCGTTGCTTAAGAAATAATGATAAGCAAAGCAAAAAACATAAAACTCACTTTTTGTAACAATTTTTCTGGGTTTTCTATCGATTCTTTTCAACAATCTCGTAGAAAGAAATGTAATGTTAAATATTCTTTGTTATTTTTTTTTATAACTGTAAGGATTATGAGTGTTGGCTATTTTTGTGGACAAAATATTTATCTGTAAATTTGTTTTAGGCCTACTATCAAGTCTATTAAGAAAAGCCAAACAAAAACTCGAGTTTCAGATAATTGTACTTCATGTATATCTTTGATAACTACGACACATAGGATTATATTTATGCATTTAATAGCACATGATTATAAATCTAAAATTATATTTAGTGCTAAAATATGAAATAAGATATGCTAAAAGATATTAGATAAGATATACTCTAAAATAAGATATGCTAAAAGATATTAAATAAGATATACTTTAAATTATATTTGAAATCCTTATCATAAAAGATAGCATAAAATCTATTTTATATAAGAGTTATCTTAATTAATGAGTAATATTAATCCTATTTGTAATATAAAAGATATTTATCAATCATATATGAGTTATCTTAATTAATGAGTATTATTAATCCTATTTGTAATAGAAAAGATATCTATCAATTACATAAGATTAAGGGTTTTAATTTTTCCTATAAATAAAACTCATTACTCATTGTTTCAATCAACCATACAAGAGCATTCTTCTAATCTTTTTAATTTCTCTCTCTTGTTTTACAAATATAAGATCATAATTTTTTAGGCTTCTTTATTTAGTTAATCTATCAAATATTGGTGGTTATATTTGATTGATTAATAAGCCTAATTATTTTTATGATATTTTGATATTATATTCTTATGGCTTCTTCTTTATTTTTGTTCTTAAATTATTAGATCATATAATTATTTTTGTCATATCATAATTATTTGATTTGATTATTAATCTTTGAAGAAGCTATTTTTATTTAACTTATATTTGATCTTTTTGGTCTAGGATTTGCTAGTTGATTTAATTTAAATGACATATGTTTTGAATCATCTAGTTAGGATTATTCGTTATTAAATCTGTTCTAGAACATACACGGGCACTTGTGTTTTTGTGCTAACTATTTTGCAGTTACTTCGGGAACGTATCTGATTGGCAGGAAGCTTATTGGAATGTTGGTTTGGAAACTGTTCACGCTAATATTAGAAACGTGGAAAGCAGGAGCAAGGGCTGGTAAGTAAAGTACGTTGGGACACTATCGCAGGGAGGGTACTATAAGACCAAGTTTGAACGTGAAGATTTGATTTTCATAGTGAGTTAGGTGGTCGATGGACTGGTGGTTTTCCTCTTAGGTCATGGTTGTGGCTCAGGTTGTTTCCACCTAAAAATATCGTGTGTTATTATTTTATTTCTGCACTTATTTTTACACACGATTGCATGTCTGGCTGCTTTGTTTAGGTTATTAAAATATAAATTAGTAAGAATTAAAAATAACATATTCACCCCCCTCTAGGTTAATTAGGTCCATAATTTATAAACTTTAAATTGGTATCAGAGCCAACACTAGATACACTTAGTGTTAGTCCTACGGATTTTTATTATGGATCATTCTATTGAGGATTATAGCTCAGATGATGAAGAAGTTGATTCTTCTTTTCTCTCTAAATATAATGTTAAAAGTTCTATAGAATTATTTTCTAAATGTCTTAGAGCCATAGAAGAGAATAATAGTTTAAACACAAAAATATAAAAATTAAATGAACAACTTGAGGCGCATGAAATGTTTTCTAATAAAGTAAAAGAAGCGAATAATATTTTGCAAGAACAAAATAATGCTTTGAATTTGAGTCTTGTAGGTTTGAAAGAAGAAAATAATAAGCTTGTTGAAGATAATAAAAAACAAGTGCAAGAGCTCAAAGAATCATGTGAAATAGTGGAGAGACTTACCATTGGAGCTGAACAATTAGATAAAACATTGAGCATTGTTAAGTCACATGGTGATACAGATAGCTTTGGTAATAAGGATGAGAGTTCCACACCTTCAACATCAAAGACCATATTTGTAAGGCCCTTAAACTCTACTCCTACTGTCACTACTTATGCACAAAGAACTATTACACCTATGGTAGAAAAAGTTGTTAAGTTTGTGCCTGTTTGTCATCATTGTGGTAGAAAAGGTCATATAAGACCAAAATGTAGATTTTTGAGGAATGCTCTTGAACTTAATCATTCTTTCCATGTTTCAAATAGTAGGACCAATAAGCATCATCCATATATGCATGCTACATCATATTCACGGATGAATGAAAATTTTAATAATGTGTTCAAAAATTCTGCTAGGAAGTATGAAATTTTAGGTTTAAAGAGGGAAGTAAAATTCAATACTTTTAATGCTAGGACTCGTTATCATCATCCTACTATGCATACTACATCTTCATTTGGGATGAATAAGAAAAGTATAGCTAAGTCCAAGAACACACCTATGAAACCTAAGTTTATTGAGTCTCAACCCAATGATATAGAGAAACCAAAATGCAAGAAAATGTGGGTTATGAAAGGTTGTTTTTTCTCGATCACCTGACCGTTTTTTTTATTAGAATGTTTAAATGACCCTAGGTGAGTAATCTTTATTGTTTTTATTTTATTAGTTAAACTTAAAAAAAGAAAACAAAAAAATAGAAGTATCATTCTTATCACGCTATTGGACTTATTTAATACTTACATATACATAACCTCATTTTAGTGACTCGACTCATTTTGATATTTATTGTATAAATTATTCTAAAATTTTTGCTTATGCACACACACATATTCTTGTACATGTGATGATCGATGTTGACATAAACTTATTCACACACTCACGAACACACATATATGTTATGCTTTAAGTTTATGAAATTTTTTGAAAGACTCTAGGACTTTAACTAATCTTGACTATAAAATTGTGTTGAGTTATATTTCTTACTTGTTAAAACTTTACCGTATAGAGGCACCTAGTATTGAGAGAGCTACCTACTGTGATGTGTGAAGCTACCGCAATGAACGGAGAGGGCTACCTCACAACTAGTGTGAAAGTCATCATGCTAGGTTTATGGCTCGTGCAAAAACAAAAAGAGAAAAGATTATGCAAAAAAAAAAGTGACTACTTATAAATCTTGTATATTGAATGCACAAAAAGAAAGAGCCAATAGAGGTTATAAAAAAAATATATATAATTTATCTCATATGTATGAAGAAAAAAAATACAAAAAAAATAATAAGTCCTCCTTTAGAAGATATACTTTATTTTGTAAGATTGAAGGCTCGATTATAGTTTTACATGATAGGTGATAATTTTTTCTTTTGAGTCTTTTTTGATAGATTATAAATGAATTAATTGACATATTTGTGGAGTTTAAACATATATACTACTTTAAGCAAATGTCAATATGTCATTATATGTGCTTGTGTGACTCTTATACTCTACTTATTTATTTATATGATAAATAATCAAAATTGGAGTTAAAAAATGATGAGTTCTCAATTGGTTGTGTGTTCATTTATGATTAAATGAGTTTAATACCTTATATGGCTATTGATAAAAAAAATTAATTAGATTTTTTCATTTCCATATTCTTTTCATATATTACCTTTTTAATTCGTTTCTAAGTTAGAGAGTTATAGGACTTAGGGGGAGTTTAAAGCATATTGCACTTCTGCATTACTCTACTTTTACATTGTTATATCATTAGGAGGAGTTTACCTTCATTGCTTTGTTTAATGTTTTGTCCTTCTTGTATGTCAAAAAGGGGGAGAGAATAATGTGTTTTACTTTCATGGTTTTATTTTGTTATGCATATAGAGGGAGAACATATTTAATTAAACTTAATTAATATGAATGCATACTATGTGACTATTTTTTACACTTTGCTTATTTCTATGTAAACTGAACTAATATACAATGAGGCTTTCAAGCCAAGTTGTCCTATGCTTTATCAATGTCATTTCAGTTACAAGCTTGTCAAGTTACAGCGAAGATGGATCTACCGGACCATAGGATAGTTCCACTATGGAGTTTGGGACACCATTGTATTTTATCTTATTCCTATAAGTGTAATGTAGTGAAAGAGAGATTTTGCCACACGAAAATGCCAAAGGGGGAGTTTGTAAGGACTATGAGTGTTGGCTATTTTTGTGGACAAAATATTTATCTGTAAATTTGTTTTTATGCCTACTATCAAGTCTATCAAGAAAATCCAAATAAATACTCGAGTTTTAGATAATTGTACTTCAGGTTTATCTTTGATAACTACGACACATAAGATTATATTTATGCATTTAATAGCACATGATTATAAATCTAAAATTATATTTAGCGCTAAAATATGAAATAAGATATGCTAAAAGATATTAGATAAGATATACTCTAAAATAAGATATGCTAAAAGATATTAGATAAGATATACTTTAAATTATATTTGAAATCCTTATCATAAAAGATAGCATAAAATCTATTTTAAAATAAATCTATTTTATATAAGAGTTATCTTAATTAATGAGTAATATTAATCCTATTTGTAATATAAAAGATATTTATTAATCATATATGAGTTATCTTAATTAATAAGTATTATTAATCCTATTTGTAATAGAAAAGATATCTATCAATTACATAAGATTAAGGGTTTTAATTTTTCCTATAAATAAAACTCATTACTCATTGTTTCAATCAACCATACAAGAGCATTCTTCTAATCTTTTTAATTTCTCTCTCTTGTTTTACAAATATAAGATCATAATTTTTTAGGCTTCTTTATTTAGTTAATCTATCAAATATTGGTGGTTATATTTGATTGATTAATAAGCCTAATTATTTTTATGATATTTTGATATTATATTCTTATGGCTTCTTCTTTATTTTTGTTCTTAAATTATTAGATCAAATAATTATTTTTGTCGTATCATAATTATTTGATTTGATTATTAATCTTTAAAGAAGTTATTTTTATTTAACTTATATTTGATCTTTTTGGTCTAGGATTTGCTAGTTGATTTAATTTAAATGACATATGTTTTGAATCATCTAGTTAGGATTATTCGTTATTAAATCCGTTCTAGAACATACACGGGCACTTGTGTGTTTGTGCTAACTATTTTGCAGTTACTTCGGGAACGCATCTGATTGGCGGGAAGCTTATTGGAACGTTGGTCTGGAAACTGCTCACGCTAATATTGGAAACTGTGAAAACAGAGCAAGGTCTCGTAAGTAAAGTACATTGGGGCAGTATCCTAGGGAGGGTAGCATAAGACCGAGTTTGTACTTGAACATTTGATTTTCATAGTGGAAAGTTAGGTGGTCTGGTGGACCGGTGGTTTTCCTCTTAGGTCATGGTTGTGGCCTAGGTTGTTTCCACCTAAAAATATCGTGTGTTATTATTTTATTTCCGTACTTATTTTTACACACGATTGCATGTCTGGCTGCTTTGTTTAGGTTATTACTCTAGGTTAATTAGGTACATAATTTATAAACTTTCAATAACAATGATAGCTACTAATGAAAATTGAGATGATACAGATTGTGGTGGATTTGGAACATAATATACGAATATTTTTGTGAACGATGTAAGATATTCTACGATGAAGGCGTCAGCTTGTGCGATGAAAGAAAAGTCAAAGGCGAGCTATCGGTGGGGATAGAAAGGTTCAGCAATAGAGGCTTGTGGCTTATGCGATTAAGCTTCGTAAATAAAGTAAACAATATAATATTTGATTCTTATTAATCCTAAAGTTAGGGATAATATGATATTTTGTATTATTTTATATCTAATTAATCAGTTATATTATAATATTTGAGTAAATGCAATCAATCCCTATAATATATGACGCATTTAAGGAAATCATTGGGTTATATGTCACACCACGTTTTGTATATATGCCCAGTGTTAATTAATTAGTTTGTTAATACAGTGATTTAATAGTTTAATAATTCATCATTTGAAATTTGCAAATAGTACTTGAATGGGGATTCTTTGTTTATTTATATTTATTTTTTTTTTTTTTT
The DNA here is from genome assembly GCA_030763125.1 of Hippophae gyantsensis. Classification (NCBI taxonomy): domain Eukaryota; kingdom Viridiplantae; phylum Streptophyta; class Magnoliopsida; order Rosales; family Elaeagnaceae; genus Hippophae; species Hippophae gyantsensis. The sequence continues at coordinate 32,620,195 of CM061037.1, read as the reverse complement.
TTTCATTTAATGCATAGATGAATTTAAAATAATAAATTAAAAAATAATATTTTAAGTATTAAATTAAAAATATACCATTTAAATTTAATAAGTAAAAAAATAGATATTTTATTCAATATTACTTAGTTTATAAGGAATTTAGACTTTGTACGCGTTCAAGTCCCAATCATGCCTCCGAAGTCTTAAGTAAAATAGTTTGAAGGGTTTATATAATAATTGATATGGACACTGTATAATACTGGTTAGTAATAAGGAATTGATATATATTATTATTAGAGTAAATTATTTTAAAAAATAAAATATCATTCAGATAATAGTAAGTTTTTTTTTTTTGAAAATAGGGCTAATTTAATAATATTATCACCATATTCTTTAATAATAATAATAAAATAGATTAAATATTTTATATAATTTTAATATTAAAAGTAATATATATATATGTGTTAAGATTCGACTTGATTTCAGAGAGAGAACTTAGAGAGAAGTTAACACAATTGATTCAATTTGTAGATCTCATAAGAGATATATCTATTTATAGAATATTATATATACATGTGTCAATCACATAATGAGTACACATAGTTACATGTAAAAAGGGTATAATTGGTATAAAGTATAACATATCATGGGTTGAGGTCGACCCCAGCTCGGGCTGATCACTAAGCTCAAGCTGATGACTAAGCTTGGATTGATCATTGAGCTTGAGTTAATCACTGAACTCAGATTGATCACTAGGCTTGGGCTGATAATTGAGCTCGGGCTGATAACTGGGTTCTGGCTGATCTACAGGTAGGACATCTAGGATGTTTCGCCTTCCATCTCGGGTTGGTGACTTTTCTTGAACAACTTGTGTGGATAGGGCACCGGACTGGTCTAGATATCCAAACATCTAGTCTCTCTACTCTTTCATCTCGGGCTTTAGTCTGAGGTGGAAGAGTGATTACCAGGCATAGAATACGAAGCATTCAGCTCCTTTAATAAATGTGTGTGAGTTGATTGGAGAGAGAAATCAAATGCCTCTATATAAAGGGATGCTTGGGCTAGGACTTGTCATCATTACCTACACAATTGAGATATAGTAAAGAAAAACGCTCTGTCGCCTCACCTCGAGTTTGTAAAAAGTTTTCAATTCGATGGTAAGAATTTAGCTCGGACTATAGTTTTGTCTATTCAAGTTTTTAGAGTTCAAGCATCGAGAACCTAACGATTTTCTACTTTCTTTTTAGGTCGATTTTTAAACGATCATTTTCTTTTATTTTCAAACTCCACCCTAGGTAACCTCTTATTCTCATACCTTACCTATCAGTTTTTTTAATTTTATTTTTAGGTTTTTGTAGTTTTTTATAGAATGCACAGAGAAGAGACCTCGGGCTTCGGCTCGGGCTCCTTGGAAAGCCCCCAATATTCTAGTACTAGGGATGACTCAAGATCTTCTAGCTCGGGCTCTTCTAGTGAAGCGAGTCAATTTCTGCCTCAGCCCTCTACCTCTACCCCTTAACCTTAGACCATTCCTACCGCTAGATTAAGCGTGCCCCAGACTCAAATCTTAGTGGCTAGGACGTGAAGGAAGAAGAAGAGGAATATTGGATTTGGGGAACCAACAGGTCATACCAGGGGTTGGCCGACTATGTCCAAGACTTGTGGATTGGTGTCTGAGAAAGATGTACACCTTGGTCAAGAACTAGGTAAGGCTCTCTCTCCCACCAATCTAAGACATGGGTTGATCACCTCCGCTAGGAACCAGGTAGAGCTCCCTCACACTTGTATAAGATCACGAGTTGTCCACCTCGGTCAAGAACTAGGTCGGCACTTCGATGTTGAGAGGAGATGTACACCTTGGTCAGGAACTATGTAAGACTCTCTCTCCCACCAATTTAAGCCACAAGTTGATCACTTCGGTTAAGAACTAAGTAGAGTGCCATGGCACTTGCATAAGGTCATAAGTTGTCCACCTCGATCTGGAACTAGGTCAGCACTCTGACTTTGAGATGAGATGTACACCTTGGTTAGGAACCATGTAAGGCTCTCTCTCCCACCAATTTAAGACACGGGTTGATCACCTCGATTAAGAACCAGGTAAAACGCCTTGGCACTAGCACAAGGTCACTAGTTACCCACCACGGTTAGGAACTAGGTCGGTGTTCACAATTGCATAAGGTCACGAGTCGACCATTCAAGTCAGCAACCAGGTCAAGTAATATATATAAAAAAAATCTTTGGACATTTATTAATACAAGTACGCGCACAATGTAAGGGCATCACAAGTACATGCCATCTAGAATGTTTTCATTATTTAAAAATTACAAATCTTTGATAATTATTAATACAAACCACGACCTTCTCAGAAGGTTAAAATCTCTTTCAATGCTTGGATGCACGACCAGTGTCTGGATCATTGTTTTCTTTAACTAAGGGCAATAACTCGGCTTCAATCTCAATAATTTTCTTCTATACGTAGGTCACGGGCTCAGGGTGAGTTGTCATTAGAATGAAGAGTCCTCGCTCCAATTCTTAGTAACCTCCACACCATAAGGAAGACTCTTTCAAATCGCTTCATATAGAATCTTGCCCAAAATGATTCCTTATCTACAAGCATGGCCAAACTAGCCAAGGTCTTCCTTTCTTGAGATTAAATTTGGATTAACTGCTCCTTACAAGAAGCGAGTTCACACTTGGTCTCTTTTACATTATACTTAAGTTTAACCACCTCGGCTTTGAATGCCCTAACCTCATCCTTAAGCCTACCATTTTCAACACGTAAAACTCGAACTGAGCATCTACTAGGTTCAATCAGAATCCATAAAATACAACCAAAAATTTTGGAAGAATTGATAAAAATCCCAAAATTTATGGATTAAACAAGTGTTCTTAACCCCTATTTATAGGAGAGGAAGGTTGATATAAAAAAACACAAAAAAGAAAAAATCAATGACCCAAGTTCCCATAAAACATGTGGGTAGGTCAATATCATAAATACACAATAAAAGAGGCAAATTAATTTTCCATTAATAAATAAAGTTGATTTTTTCATTTCGCATTCTAACAAGAATGAGCTCGTGACCACACAAACAGGAGTGACATCAAGCTCAGAAAAACAAAATTGGATCAAGTCATTAAAATTCAATGATCCTCTACCCCTACCCCCATAAATAGATTCTTCTGCTTGCCCTTCATCTTCAAGGTTTCCCTCGCTAGCTCGTATGTCCTCTTTATGCTCGACCCAAGCTTCTAAGCCATGCTATCCACATCGACCTTTTCCTTAATACTGACCTCATCAACAAAAACCTTAGCTCTTATCTAGGCTTTCCTAGCCCCTTCTTCAGTTCTCCGTTGAGCCTCATTGAGCTCAACAATGCATTGGGCATAATCATTTAGCTCATAGACGACCTTTTTTTAGCTTTTTATTCTTACCAATTTCCTCACCTTCCCATTTAACTGCTCTCGTCAACAACGTGGTGTATTTTTAACACATAGACACATGGCTCTACTTCTTCTACACCAACTTGTCTTTCAAACAACCCACACTGTAAGCCTTGTCAAAGTTATAGAGTAGCGTCAATTGAAACAAACAAGTCTCGAGCTCACACTTTATATATGCTAATTATCAAATAAAAAAATACAAGATAACCCATCTAACACATCTAGCGATGGATGACCTCACCAGAATCCAAACTCTTGCAAATAGCCTTGAGCTGCTTCTTATACGAGTTAGATAAATATGGCTCATATAATTATCGAGGTGTTATGGCATCAATCCTCGATTTAAGACTATTCCATCCACATTATTAGTGAAGTCATTAAGGATGGCCTTCCCCTTCTTTGAATCCCTTAAAATATCCTCAGAATCTTTAGAACCCGAGTAAGGAGTTAGAGGTATGTGCTGATCTCACAAGGGTGATAAGAGTGGGAAACAATTCAAGGGCTCGGGGTTGAAGGAAAACTCGTGGACCACCAGCTTCTTCTTTTTCTTCTTTAGCAAAGAAGGGCAATCTTTATGAGAGGATTTTCCCCTTTTCTTTCCTATAGAAGAACCCCTAGGAGCCAGGGGTGTAGCCGTTGGAGAGCTTGCCCCTATTAGTGCGACCTTACTCTTCATATGAGCAAAGAACTGAGTAGTAGTAAAATCCATGGGATCTACAAAATAAGAGCAAGAGGATGTCATGTTAGTCACGTCACATTCAAACACAAAAAAGGGAGAAGGCAAGTCATAGAACTAGCTCACCATCCTCGAATACCACCTTGAATCGGCCATCAAAGTCTATAGGAGGAGTTCTACATTTAGGTAAAGCTTAAGGTTTATGGTTGATCCTAAGAGGAGGTTCCACCTTACCATGCTTCATCAACCCACACGTGACAAAGCGTGGGGTATTCAACAAGTTCCTCTAGTTAGTTTTTTTTTCTGGAAGATAGTTTTGGATATCAGACAACCTTTGCTTCGTGTCGAGGATCAAGGTTGTGATTAAGGAAGCCATATTCATTATCATGACCTAGGTGTCATTCCAGATGCTTCTTATCAATCTAGTGTAACTGTTAGGAGACTCTCACTGACCTGAAACATAGAAAAAGTAATACTTCCACTTTTTCTCGTTCTCAAGAAGTGGCACGTTCATCCTCTGATCCTACTTCACTGACATAAATACCCTCATAGGATCCGTGAGGTTCTACTTCAGGATATTGGCCTCATTAAACTTGACCATCTCTAAGTCAACCCTAAGTTCTTAACAAATTAGCATCAGATAGAGTAGATACCACCACCTGTTAGGCATTAAATGCCCTGGCGTGAGTTACGTCCTAACCAAGAATCTTCTAATGATAGGGTATAGCGGAATCTTACCCCCAACTACAAAGCCTTTTTATGAAATATAGTCCAACTAGATGGAGGTTGATCACTATCATATGCTCCATCTAGAGGAATCATTAAATGAATCGAGGAAGGGATTTGTTTCATATATGGATATGTGATGATTTACAAAAATTGGAAAATTAGTGTACATTTAAAATTAGTATCTCTTCAAGTGTGTAGCATTCCAACTCGTGCCTTCCTTGATGCCTTCAATGTTTTTCAATACGTATACCCCTTGGTGTCATTTCAATTATTTGAAAAGGTCATTCCCAATTGGCACCCATTTTTCCTACCGTCCATTCCTTTTTGTTAGGGAAGACCTTCTTGAGAACCCAATGACCTTTGGAAAAGTTTTTAAAGCGCACGATTTTGTTGAAGTAATCTGATACTTTCATTTTTTTCTCAAGCATCCTCTTTAAAGCTTCATCCATTTTCTCCTCTATTAGGGTCAATTCAGTTTCTCTTCTCACCTTATTCTATTCCTCTGTTAGAACTGGTTAGGAATTGTGAATTATGACCTCGATCGATATAACTACCTCAGTTTCATAGACTAGAGAAAAATGGGTCTTGTTAGTGCTCTCTCAGGGGCTTGTCTTGACAGCCTATATTGTACATGGAAGCTCGTCCACCCATCTTCCTTTTCTACTTTCTAACCTATTCTTCAATAGGTTGATGATTATCTTATTAGAAGATTCTACTTGACCATTAGCTTGGGGCTAGTATGGCATTGAATGGTACATCATAATATTGTATTTGAGGGTGAATGCTTTGATGTTGTGGCCAATGAATTGACTCCCATTATCTGTTATGAGCTCCTTGGGAAGGCTTAAACGAAAAATTATGGACTTCCATATGAATCGAATCACGTCTTCCTCTCGTATTCTACTCAGAGGCTCTACTTCGATCCATTTTGAAAACTAATTAGTGGACACAAGGAGAAACTTCTTTTGGCCCGTACCTAAGGGCAGGTGTATATGAAAATGGGGTAAACCTTTGGCATTTATCACATTATTGAGTGTATTTGGTGCAGTCTACCAGTATAGTAGGCCAATAATAACCTTGTCTCATAATCCATTGTGATAATCTCCTATGTCCAGAATGCGAATCGCAATCTCCTTCGTGTGTTTCAAACATTAACCTTTCAGATCCCTCCTTGGCTATACATAAGAGGCCAGGGCAGAGTTGGGTTTTTCGGTATAGTTTCCCTACTTAATCATGTACAAATTTTCCTTGGCCTTGACTTTTTTCTTGGCTTTGCAATCCTCTAGTAGGTTCCCCTTTCCCAGAAAATTATAGATTGAGGCGAACCATGTGATAGATAGAGCATCCATACACCCAACCCTTCTTTCAGCCTCCTCCAAAGATGCCTCTACTAGAACTAATATTGACATTACTCTCTTACACTTGGTCTCATTTACTGTTGCCAAGGTTTCCAGGGCGTCGGAGTGACCATTCTCGTTTCAAGCTTTTTTCTTGATTTTGAACATAGAGAATTTTGAGTATTCTTTCTTTAACCTCTCTAAGTATTCCTTCATTTTTCCATCTCTTACTTCAAACGTCTCTAACCACTAATCTAGTTAGTAAGCTCAGGCTAGCTCCTATAGTATATATGCCTACTTAGGATGAGAATGTAGTAGAGAGCGACCCTTCTCCCAGTGCAATAGGGCTCAATAATAAGCAATTGCTGCAAGAGCAAAAGAACAAAAGAGTTTGGAGACAAGATTCCAAGCATTAGAGGAAGCAATTAGAAAGCCAGACCGGACCCTCAATAGTGCCAATGAAAGGCAAGACAAGGGAAAGGCACACTACGATGTGGATAGGGATTGTGAGAATTAGTGTGTCTCCCCCATCATTGATGAAATATAGCATGATGAGCCTCTAGCCAAGTTTAGTGCTCCCAAATGTCTAGACTAGCAAAGGACAAAGGATTAGTTAACTCACGTTCAACATTTCAAGATAGATATGGTCTCTGTGAACCTCACTCGAGGAAAGAGAGATTTCATAATGTGCAAACTGTTTTCTGCCACTCTAAGTGATGGCACACAAAATTAGTTTAATAACTTGGCACCCCGTTCTATAACCTCTTTCTCTCAATTTTCTAGGTTATTCATCACCAATTATGCCTATAACAAGATTTTGAAGAAAGAATCTCACCACCTTTTCTCGATCACCCAAGGAAGTGGGGAGGCTATTGAAGAGTACATGAGAAGGTTCAGGGAGGAAAAGTTAGAAATAATGGAATGCCTTAACTCTATTATGATAGAAGCTTTCAGGCAAGGTCTACTAAGGAATTTCGATTTGTTCACAGAGTTAACCAAAACAGTCCCCCAGATAATGGAGGAAGCTTATGGGGAGGTGAGAAAGTATGTCAATCTAGAAAGGGAGTTAAGGTTGGATAAGAATAGTAAGGTCACTATAAAAGCTACACAAGAGAAGAAAAAAGAGCAAGTCTAGATAGGTCCAACCAAGACAAAATGATTAACAAGAGCAAAAGCTTCACGCCAAATCGTAGGGTGAGTAGCCAATGGTTCGGGAATAGAGGGTCGTGGGGAGGTCACTGTTTCCCTCAAGGGTCCACCCTTGAGATTAATTTTAGCTAAAGTAGTATTGATAATGGAGGATGAGCAAAATGTCAAGTGGCCAATAAAAATGAGGACCCCTCTTAGGGGCACATCTAAGTGGTGTTCTTTTTATAAAGATATAAGCCACGGGACGTGAGATTGTAGACATCTAAAAAAGAAATAGAAGATTTATTATACAAAGGGTATTTTAGGGACCTAGTGGGAAATAATAGCAGAGGTGCTGATCGACAGCCTGAATGTAAAACGCTAAGGCTACCTACTCCATTTGGTAGCAGGATAGTCCTACACAAAAAGGCTAATGTGAGGACCATCTATACTATACATAGAGAGCCCGAGCTTAATGAGACCTACAGTAACTTGTGCAAAGGATTTGCTATAGACTTGCATGGCTTATCATATGTCTATAATTTGGATAAAGGGATGTCCTCTATTGAAATCAACTTCTTCGAGAAGGACAAGGCATCATCTCCTCATGTAAAACCTTTGGTAATCACCCTACGAATAGGATCATACAATGTTTGCTGAATCATGATTGGTACTAAGAGTTTCATCCACCTTCTTTTTCTATCACTAACGAGGGCTCTAGGTATCAAGGAATGCAACATTGTAAGGAGATACCTACCTCTGGTAGGATTCAACATTATCACTACCTATGTAGTTGGAACTATGATGTTACCAGTCATGGCAATGGGATCTATAGTAATGACCAACTTTATGGTAGTTAATGTCCCAGCCCATTACAATGTCATTCTAGATAGATCATGGATAAATAAGATGAAATCAATTTCATTTAATTTCCACCAAGTCATTAAATACCCAACTGACGAAGGCAAAAAAGAGATAAGGAGGGACTAAGAAAATGCTAGAGTTTGTTATAATGCTACCATGAAGAAGGTTGCTCCCAAGTACCAATATTAGCATAGGCCTTATTGAAAAAGGCTAGAGGGAAAATCCCTAGCGAAGTTAGTTAATTTAAATGAGGTGTGAGACTTACCATTCGAAGACAAAGGGGATAGCCACTCTCTAAAATTAAGCGCTAACTTAAAAAGAAAGGTTAGGGAGTACCTATCTCAATTCCTAAGAGAAAATTTTGATATCTTTACATGGAGGCCTACAAATATGCCTGGATTAACCTAGAGAATAGAACCCACAAGTTGAATGTTGATCCAGAAGATATAATTATGAAGCAAAGAAAGAGGAAATTCCCAAGAAAAATGAATGAAGTGGTTAAAAGTCAGGTCACCACACTTAAGAAGGCAAAGACTATTAAAGAGGTGGACTACCCTATATATATGTAGCCTTTAGGAGCTTGAATGATCCATGCTCGAAAGACTATTTTTCTCTACCGAGTATTGATCAGTTGGTTGATGCCACCATCAATGGTGGTCAATCAATACTTGGACACGTTTGAGGTTAAAGACATCAGGATGATAATATATTTGAAAAGACTAAAAAAGGAATGCTCGAAATTTTCCCACTTTGAGATCAAGAAAATATCCAAAATGACAATGGTTATGCCAATGCCTTAGCCACAATAGTTTTTGTACACGAGACCAACTATACTTGGGTAGTTTCTATACCAATCTTAACAAAGGCCAGTTTGGAAGAGGCTAAAAAAATAGCTGGAAGCATAAATAAGGCCACCATCTTATAGTTCACTCCAATCTTTAACTTCTTAAAAAAGGAAGATCTACCTGAGAACTAAAAGCTCCCCAAAGAAATCAAGGCTAGAGCAAGTCAATACATGATCAAAAATAATAACTTGTACACAAAATGGCACTTGGACCTAGGCTCTTATGCATAACTAAGGAATTATTTGAAAAAATTATTTTTGAAGCCCATGAGGGAGAGTATGGCTCATAATTGGGTGCAATAAGGTTGTTCCAACAAATTATGAGGAAAGGTCACTACTAGCTCACTATGCTAGCAGATTACACAAGGTACATGTGACATATGATAAGTGTCAAAGGTTCTCCCTATTATCACATACACCACCAACTATAATGATAGGGATAGTTAGTCCATGGCCCTCCTATAAATAAGGCTAGATATAGGAAGACCCTTACCACTAGATATGGGCCAAAATAGGTTTTTATTAGTCATCATAGATTATTTTTCTAAATGGATTGAAGAGTAACCTCTAGGAAGAATAAGGGAAGAGGAGGTAATTTGATTTATCTAGAAGTTCATGGTTTATCACTTCAACTAGCCCAAGGAGCTTGTTACTGATAATGAAAGGTAGTTTATGTGCCATAAAATCAAAGTGTTTGCAACCAAGTACAATATCATGATGTGCCATTCGAGGCCATATTACCTACAAGTCAATGGTCAGATAGAGTCTTCTAACAAATTTGGTAATTAACCTATTAAATAAAAGGTTGGAGAGTGCTAAAGAAAGATGGGTTGAGGAGCTACCTGGAGCATTATGAGCCATCATAACTAGTCCCAAAGGCAACACTAATGAGACACATTTCTTGCTAGTATACAGGACTAAGGCTATAATTCCAATTAAGATCATAGTGCATAGTATGAGATCAATTCTAACCAAAGACCAAAACATTACAAGTAGAGCAATTAAATTGACCTCAATAGAGGAAAAAGGAGATGAAGCCTTGAGAAGGATGGTCGAATAGAGAAGAAAGGTAACATATTATTACAAGAAATTCATACATTTTAAATCTTTCCCCATAGGTAATTGGGTTCTCAGTATGCTCTTCCCTAACAAGAATGAATGGATGGATAGCAATTTGGGTTCAAATTGGGAAGGCCCATACCAAATAATCTTGGTGACACTAGGAGGGGCTTACTTATTGAACATCGAGGGACCAAAAAGATAGCACGAGCTAGAACGCTCGACACTTGAAAAAATATCACTTCTAATGTACTTTGATTTACCATCTTCATATATCACGCCCTATGTGTGTGTATGTGGGTGTATATATATATGAAATGACTTTGGGTAAGCAACAACACTATTTCCATTAAGACTCCATCTCAAAAGTTGATCACCTTAGTTAGGAACCAGGTAGAGCGTTCTAACAAAATGATGATAAGAGAGTTGATCACCTTGGTCATAGACCAAGTAAAGAACCAGGTAGAGAACTCTGACAAAATGATGTTAAGAGAGTTGATCACCTTGGTCACAAACCAGGTAGATCACTCTCCCTTAAGACTCCATGTCATGAGCTGATCACCTTAGTTAGGAACTAGGTAAAGCACTCTGACAAGATGACATTAAGAGATTTGATCACTCTAGTCACACACTAGGTAGAACACTCTCCCTTAAGACTTTATTTCACAAGTTGATCATCGCGGATATAGACTAAGGAGACCGTACTCCAACAATTACTCGGGTTAGGCTACAGGTCTAAGTTTATCCTATCAAAAATAATGTGTAGTGAACGAGCTTCATAAGTTCATCCTATCCAAAATAAAGTGCATTGATCAAGCTTCACAAGTCATCCTATTAAAAATAACATTTATTGATCAAGCTTACAAAGCTTTTAAAGTTCATTAATGGAGAGCTCAGTCTCCCAAAATATTAAAAGTTCTTAAGATGTTTGGACACACGACTAGTGTTTAGGTCATTTACCTCCTCTACTAAGGGTAACAACTTGGCCTGAATCTTGACAATGTTTTTAAAGATATTGACCCTTACATTAATAGAGGCTAAGTTTGAGTTAAGTATTGCATGTTCCAATTTCTTAGCAATACCTCTCACCTTGAGGAACACTCTTTCAGATAGTTTCACATAAAAGTTCACCCAATGGGACTCCCTATCAACTAGAGAGGCCATTTTAGTCATGGTCCTTCTCTCTCTTGCTCAAATTTGAGATAGCTGCTCCTTACAAGAAGCGAACTCACACTTGGTCTCTTTATAAAGAGAGAGCTTATCCTTATAGTTGGTCAACTCGGCTTTAATTTCTCTACCTTGGTGTTTGGTCTATCATTCTTTAATTTTAAAACTTGAGCTAAATGTCTATTAACCCAATCAAGATCTATAAGGTTTGAGCAAGAAAGAAGGAGTGAAAATTTTTAATTGCTTCAAATAAAAGAGGATGTCTGAATTAGTATCCCTAGTCCCCCTTTATAGGGAATGACTTTGGGACAACCATGATGAAAAATGTCCTGGAAAGTAAGGAGGTGTGTCAACATCATAAATAAATACTATAAATTCCCTAGTACACATACAATATATGCTTCTTAAAATAATTTTATTAACAAAGTATGTTGGATTACAAAGGATAAGCTCGCTCCCATACAGAATGAAAGAGGTTTCGAGCCTCTATAATGTCTATATATATATATATATATATATATATACAATAATAATAATAATAATAATAATAATAATAAAAGGGCCTCGGCCTGTCAAAGAATTATCGATCCCCAACTTCATATCTACCTTGTTTATCTCCCACCCTGGGTTTACCATCACTCATTCCATATTCCTCGCCTGAGGATCTGATAGTAGTACTACCCAAGGAGCAGCTCAGATGTTAAGGATCTGATGGTAGTACTACCCAAGGACCTTCTTTTTGGACTATTTCATAAAGGATTCCATAGCCAAGTTATACTCAATCTCAACACTCGAGGAGAATTTTTCGGTCATGGAAAAGAGCTTGCGCTGTGTTTTCTCTTGCTCGCGAGAAAATATGTGGCATCGTTAAGCTTGTACTTATAAGCTTTAACCTTAGCCTTGAGTTTTCTCTAGGCCTCTCCAAGCACCTTAAAATGGCTCGAATGCTCATTCAACTCTTATATGACTGTGGTAAGCTTTTCCTCCTTGTCAATGGCCTCGCCTTCCCACTTCTTAGCCTTGGTCAACAACATAACATTCTTTTCCCAAGTAGAGGCATGGCTATCTTTTTCTAACATAAGATCATGCTTCAACCTCTCAACACCCCAAAATCTACTAAGTCGATAAAGGAGTTGGGCTTGAAAATAAGAGAAACAACCTGATGTGAGAAAAATATATAACAAATCGAGATGGAATAAGTAGAATCTTGGGCTAATACTTACTTGGTACAAGAGTCTACTGAAAACGACCCTAGAATTGACATCCTCGAAAAATGGCATCAGGCTATTCTTTTGTCCTATATAGGGGAGGTTATCTACATAGTGGTCCATCCTCTTTAGAGACATACCACTGTACAAGTTCACTCCCTCAACTTCTATAGTAAGTCATCAATAACGCCTTTGCCTCTCCTAAAGTTTGTCATAGGAAGGGTAGGTGTTTTTTGGCTTGAGGTGACAGGTGTGAAAGTATGTTAACTTAGGGGAATATGTTGACTTAGGGATACTGATATGGGTCCAATGATGTTCAAAGTAGGTGTGAGCATGAGCTCATCAATGTCACATGTTTTTTTTCATTTTGGATGGTGTGAGAGTGGTCTCCTGCCCAAAGGACTTACTTCTCTTCTTTCCCTTGGAAGAGTTCATCTCATGGGAGAGAGTTGTGCTTTTCTAGGACATCACATCTTACTTAGTAACACTGCTTTGAGGCCACACCAATAGGGTATTGACGTTAAACTATATGGTATCTATAAGAACAAAAGGAAATGGGGTGTTAGATTGTGAAGAATCGGTCTAAACAAATAACATGTTTTTTGTAGAAGGCTCGGGGCTAGTTCACCATTATCAAGGAAAACTTCAAACCTTCCCTCAAAACCTATGGGATGAGTCTTATGCTTGGTGAGTACCTTAGGTTTACTAATTATCCTATGGGGTGGCTCCACTAAGCCCTTCCTCATCAACCCATAGGCAATAAAGTGCAGGTGTTCAACAGTTGCCTCCATTGTGTTTTCTCGGGTAGATAGTTCTGGATATCATTCAATCTTTACTTGGCCTCGGGGCTCAAGGTCGTTATAAGGGAACCCATGTTTCTTATCATAAGTTTGGTGTCAACCTAGGTGCTCTTTATCAACTTAGCATCCCTATTTGACGTTTCCCACTGACCAAACATATAGAAGAAGTACTCCTTCCAATTCTTGTCATTCTTGAGGAGGATCATGTTTATGCCTCGATCCTATTTGATGAACATGTAAACCCTCCTCGTATTTGGCATTAGTTGGCTTGGTGCAAGCTGAGTTAGGGCCAATAATTTCCTTATAAAGGGGTACATTGGAAACTTGACCCTTAGCCACAAGATCTTTTCATGAAAGATTGTCCACCCAACTGGAGGTGGATTACTATCAAGAACACCTGGCTTGGGGATCATTATCTGAACTGAGGAAGGAATATCATACATCTTCCTTAGCCTATCCTTGTCCTGAGGAGATAAATCATTAGGTTAAAACTTGGCCACCCAACCTTTGAAATAACCTGTGGGTTCACTAGTGCCTTTTTTCTTGGAGTTTCTCCTCTATGATCTTGAGACTGATATCTATGTATGAGGCATATTCAACTAATTGTATGTGTTTTCTGGGGGCAATTGTAGACATAGATGAAGGGGTTCAGACATCCCTTCTTCACTCGAGGTGCTTGTTTCATTAGTGGACCCTGGTGCATCACTTTCTATCTAACCCAAAAAGCTAGGGTATTGAGAGCTCTCCTAAGAATAAGAACCCGAGGAGCACGAGGGAAGGACTATATGGCCAGTAGTTTGTAATAATAACTCTCTATGCATGGTCTCTACAATATTACAACACAAAATTGTAAGGTTTGAGGAGATAGAAATTACCTAAGGACGAGTTTTCAAATTAAAAGGGAGAGGTATCCTCAAAAGCCCAAGCAACAGTAAATTACGTGCCAAAATATTTTTCTTACAACACGAGTAGAGAACTTATATGATACGGGCTAAAAAGACAGAGCTTTTTTGTTCTAATTTTGGTTTGATATCCAAAAAACAATGAGATGAATAGACGCCTTGGCTCTTTTTTATATATAGGTATATATATTCTCTCTCTAATTAATTGACAAACATGTGTTAGGATGAGGCGAGTGTTTCAAATTCACTGCCCAATTGCTACTCTTCCACCCCCATTGAAGAACCTAGCTGAAAAAGTAGAAGGACATGATGTTTGAAAAAATGGATCGACTTTAGATCCCAATCTAAATAATAATTTGAGTCATCAAACGAGTCAACCAAGGAAAACCAGTTTGTGTCTGCGCCCACAACGATGCTTGTAGGATGATCCTACCTATGTATAGTAGCTGTGGGTATTGAAGACCACCAGCCCAAGTCATGTAGTGGTTGACCCCAAGCTTAAAATATGTTTTCTTTTATTGTTATACCCTTATGACACACTATGATGTGCACCTCTTATGTAATCGACACGTGTACGTATAATGTTTTATATATACATAGACCTCGTAGGAGATCCACATATTCTATAAAAATTCTCTGACTTATTTTTACTTTTTTTCTTTATAAATCGGATCATCCTAACAACCATGCTACTACCGAAATGGGAAAATGTGAGAACTATTTTATGGATTGATTAATCATATAAATAAATAATTAATTAATTAAGGAACGGATAAAATTTACGTGTATGTTGGACCTTAGTGGAATGGATCAAAATACCATAGGTCAATTTCCTCCAAATATGCTAATTGGCACATTAAGTTGACCAACTATACTATTTTCAGTATTGACACCAAAAATAAAACCCATACTAAGCAATATATATTGTAATAACTATATATATATATATATATATATATATGCCGAACGTTTCTTTAGAAATAATTTAAATAAAGCTCTTTAATAAATCATCTTCCACCGTTTAATTAAGTCGATGAATATATATTTTTATTTAAATTGATTTTCTTGAATTATAGAAGTTATTTCATTATTTCAAATTTAAAAATATAATATCATCTATACTATATATGTAAATTATTCTATAATTATGATAATTTATTAAAATTATATATATATATATTGCGATTAAAAAAAATTTCTCTTATCTCTTATAAATATCAACAATTGAGATATGATTGTGTAAAAATTGTGATATAAATTGATTCAGTTGTGTGTGTTCTTTAACTGTTGCATGTCTATGCTATGTGTAGTAGTTGTGTTGTAAATTTGTGAGAGTATATGCATATGAGTTTTGGAGGAGAGATGGCTCGTTGAGCCACGTGACTAATTTTATTTGAACTACAGAATCTCTAAACGATATATCATTTAACGAAGCAAGGTACATATTCCTTATTAATTTATGTTGTACCATGTCATATTAAAACATATGTTTAGTTTTATGTTTATCGTGTATTCTCTTTAACATAATAAAAAATTTCTATCACTTTTCCACTAAATGATAGATAACTTGTCAATCTCCATATCCCCACTTGGGTGAAGGGCTCTTTCATGCTTGATATTCTTCTACATAACTCATAGTTTTATGTTTATCGTGTATTCTCTTCAACATAATAAAAAATTTCTCACTTTTCCACTAAATGATAGATAACTTGTCAATCTCCATATCCCCACTTGGGTAAAGGGCTCTTTCATGCTTGATATTCTTCTACATAACTCATAATTGTCTTTTGGCAATGCTTTAATCATTATAACTAAACTATTGTTTTCATTATGAATAATCTCAAGCTATAATTGTTTGAAATCTAGGGCATTAATTATCAATGATATCACACATCATCTGTTTTGATCATGAGTAAAAACTCGGATTTTATTTAATTGGATATAACTATTACTATCATACAAAAACATTTTTGTAGATGTTATTCTAATTCTTGTAAGAATTTTCATCCAGATAATTTCTTTACAAGCTTCAATTATCACAATTAGTGATGTCAAATAAGTTAAATCACTTAATTCATGAACTCGTAAGCTCATTTAACAACATATATTTATTAACGATAACATTTTATAATTATGATAATACCATTATAGAATATCACAATTAATATATATTACTTTTATTTTTTTCATTTTTTACAAATATATAATAAAAATATAATATTTATATTAACAATTTTGTTAGTCTAACTCTACTAAAAGGGAGGTAAGTTGAACTTGGCTGACATAAGTCTATATAAGATTTATGTTATAGTTCATCTAATGTGAGATGAACCTAGTCGAACTAAGCCACCTCAATTCATTTGACACCTTTAGTTGCAATAAACTCTTCTTTTGTAGTTGACAAAGCAACACATTTATTTAGTCTTGATTGGCATGAGATAGCTTCATGTGAAAAAGAAATAAGTTATATATCCAATAGTAGACTTTTTAGAATCAAGATCTTCTATCATATATACATTTGTCTAGCCAATTAATTCAATTTTATCACTTCCAAAGCATAAAAAAATATTCCAATTGTAGCTTATCCCTATTGTAACTTATCATATCCTTTTGACACATAGTGCGCACTAATCTTATCTCCACCAAAATACTAGCAACCTTATTAACATCCAAATTCGATTTTTATCTTTTAAAAATACGAAACAATACCCCATAAAATAGACAGTATTAAAATTAACAAAATTAATAAACACTTATTACAAGGAACAAGAGAGATAAAAGAACACATATAAGGCAACTTTTAAGGAGATATTAAAAATATTCATAAGCTTTCTACTCATATATTTAGTTTTCTTGTGATTATAATGTTGATTCTTATGGAATCTAACTAATTTAATAATGTGATTGTGGAAAATTCCTAAACCTAGACTATGATTTAATTAATTTAATGTCATGAACAATTTTAATTTTAATTATTGAATCTTGTTGTATTTAATTATATGTTTGAATGTCATAACTATGCATATATGAATTAGAGTAATTAACTAGTTTATTGCATAAATATGTTTATATTTACTCTAAGATATTAGTACATAATCGCTAATATTCTTATTCAAAGTGGTACCTTATGACTGCTATCATAACTAAAGTTGAATGCCTTCATTAAAAGTTAAACGATTATTCTAATATTTTCTAGTATTAATTATCATCTTTTTAGATATTAATGAATTAAATTTAGTAAGTGTACCTTTAAATTGTCCAGGATTTATTTAGTTAATAATCAGACCTTTAATCAATTACATGATAAAAAAAAGATGGGTAATCTTAAACTAACCTAGACTTTTAGCTAAAGTTAAGAATTTAAGAATGTTTTAAATTTTGAAAATAATTTAGAACTTAAGAAATTAATTTGCATTCATGATATTAGTAGTTAAATTATAATATAGGGATGAGGATGGTCCCATGACCACGTATGTCTCATAATTTATGTTCAATTCACTTTTATTATTTTATATTATTTTTCTCAAAAACAATTCAAAATTTATAATTTTAATTATAGTTAACTATTAATGAAATAGTAATTAGGAGTAGATATTGTTACCAACTCTTGTGAGTACAACAACTCTTGTTCTTAAAATCAAATATCGCTTGTACATGATCGCGTATACTTACGTGTTCTAGATCGTGTCAAGTTTTTACACCGTTGTTGGGAATTGGTTTAGCAATTCTAATAATTGTTATTTTTATTTATTTGTTTCTTTTTTCTTCAAATTTTTTTATTCATTATTTTTTGAAATTCATTTATTTCCTTTAGTTTATTTTTATTATTATTAGTTTTATTTTTTAGTTCAATTTTCCTTTTATTTTTTATTTTTATTTTTTTCTAACTTTGTTATTTTTCGTCTTTTTTATTGTTTTAATTTTTAGATTTAGGATTAGTTTTATTTTATTTATTTATTTATTTTTATATAAACTAATTCTCTTGCAGTGTTTAATGTTAGGAGAAAAGGTACACATATGATGCATCACACCCTATATACAATAAATTTCTTACATGATACTTTGAGCATCAACAAGACAATTGGGATTACACTAACACTATGGATGGATTTGAAAGCGAGAGGCAGAGGTATGATCCCTATTCTAACATGTATAATGTAAGACTATGAGATCATAAATATCTAAGTTATTCATACAGGAATCTAGTAGAAGAGTTTGATATCACACCTAACTTTCATGTCCCAATACAACAACTAACTCCAAACATTTAAGGAAAGTCTCTTAAAGATTTGGTAAATACCATCGTTGTTAACACTTTAAAAATTCAACAAAATATCGAGGTTCTCGTAAAGAAACTCAAAATTTATTCAAAGAATATCAAACGTTTAAGGAAAGTCCCTTTCAAATGAATGCTAACGTAGGGAGACCATCAATGCTATTATTGCAAAGAGTAGTAAGCAACAAGATGAGTCCTATAAAATTCCTACGAATAATATATTCGAAGAGAAAACTGGTAAGGAGGAAAAGATCATTACCCCAAGAATCCAATGTGGTAATAAAGGTAGTTTCCAAACCTTCCTTTTTTTATTAATAACCATACTATATCCTTTTTTCCAATAGATTCGATAAATAAACAAAGCAAAATCATGAAAAAAAATAAGGAGATATTTCACAAAGTGTAAATCCACATATCTTTGATGGAAGATATTAAGGAAGAACCTTATTAAATGTACCTTAATGAACTTTTTCATACTAAGGACAAACTCAAGGAAGACAAAGAAATAGGTGTGGTAAAAAATGTGTCTAGTACCCTTTAAAGGAGGCAACCATCAAGGTGCAAAGATGTAGATAATAGATTGCTAGCTCAGAAGATCAACATCACACGATTCAAGATCTTTGACAATGGTGGATGATAAAAATGGTAGTATCAAGTTGATGACATTAAACCAAGTACTTTGTGGGAGATAGCCCACCATATTTTTTTTAATTCCATTTTTACTTATTTTACATTACATATATACATGTGCTTACATTGAGGAAATGTAAGAATTAGGTGTGGGAAAGTATTAACATGTCACTATCTTTTTTTTGTTTTTTGTTTTATTAGTTTAACATGTTTGAGGATTAGTATGCTCTAGGTAGCATAATTTTTTTTTATTTTTAGTATTTGTTTATTTCATTTCTTATAATAGTTGGGATTAATAGACGGGCTTGGAAACAATTACATGTTCTCCCTTTGTTTTCTAGCATATGTTATGAAATTAACTAAATAATATTAGGTTAAAAAGCATAATAAATGTTGATAGAGTCTTAACTTTGTTCCTAACTAACTGTAACTTTATGATAATTTTACTCAAAACATGCCTATATAATAGCTAAATTGGTGATATAAATTTTTTTATGCATGAACTTGTAAAAAATATTGTGAATTCTTTAAAACTTTATTATGATTTTAATGAATAAGAATAAATTGCTAGAATTTTTCTTTAAATTTATCAAGAAAAATGATAAACATAATTCTTGAAAAATGATTAAGACAATATGATTAACCTCTTTGGCTAAATTTACATACCTTTAATGTTGTCCTTTGATGGATAACTCATTGAATAAACTAATTTGAGCCTACATAAGCCAATTATTTGTACCTATTTCTTACCTTTTGAGCTAATTAAATACATTGGTCATGCCCTATTATTCAAGAAATTGTCGCATAAAAAAGATGATAGACTATGGAAACATTAGACTAAGACTTAAGAGTACCAATTATGTTATAATTAATAAAATAAAAAAGGTTAATGGAGATCCCTTTGTTAGAGTTAGTGGTTGTTTTATCCCTTTGTTTAGAAAATGTGTTTTTAAGTCTCTTTGTTTGTGAAAAAGATACCAAACAAAGACAAAATTAATATTACAACCAATGTTTTTGCTAAATATAACGGAATAACATATGTGAGACATATATTTTTATTTTCAATAGACATGTATCTAATAAAGTAATTTTTAATTTAAAAATTGGTCAAAAAAATTTAATAAATCTTTCGATCAAACTTAAATTAAATTTTGCTTATCTAATGTATGCCTTTTTATATTAGACAATAAAAAATTTTGAAAGAAATTTTTTTCTTAAAAAGTTTGAGTAAATTTTTTATATATACCTATTGAAAAATATAAACATACATGTGATATATATGCTACTCCTTTATATTTAACAAAAAATTGGATGAAAATCTAACTTTGTCATTGTTTAACATCTTTTTACAAACAAAGGGACTTCAATGACACATTTTTTACAAACAAAAGGATTTAAGGATTTTTTTTTCTTAACAAAGAGCCTAAACAACACATTTTGCCTAAATAAAGTGACCATTTAAGTACTTCACTCTTAATAAAATGCCTAACATATGAAAAACAGTCATTTTTACAATACGTATCTATAATAATAATAATAATAATAATAATAATAATAATGATGATGATGATGATGATGGGTCAAGATGAAAAGAAATTCCAAAAAAAGTTAAGTATTGAAAAACAAAAGGCAAAAAGGAAAGAAAAATAAGCCAGCAATGATGTTTAAGTCCAAAATAAAGAAATTTGATCCTATTTACTAACATGATTAGTGTTAAAATAGTGTTGTTCATAGATCTCTTCATCTTATTCCTTGTAAGTATGAACTTTTATTTTTTCTTTTTCCCTTTCCTTTGTATTAAACCAATAAGCATGGTCTCTTTGCTATAAAATGAAAAACCTTTAATTTTACACTTGATGAGTGGACATGTTACTTTAATAAAAAAAACATGTTATGCTTAATATAACTCTAAAAATATGATGATATTCTAGTAAACTATACATGATCACCTTTATTGATTTAAATTACATAGGTTGATGTCACTAATAAAATTTCTACGCATATTCACTTTGAGCTATATTATTATGAAAAATGCTAAAGCGAATAAATAGTTATAGATCCTTTCTAATATTTATTAGATTTTGAAATATAAGTGCTATTAAACCCTTGTACTGGGTGCTACTAAAACCAATTTTTTAAGAGAAAATTTAAGTTTGATTTGTTTCAAAAAAATAAATTGCTTAAAAAACAATTCCTAAATTGCATATGCTTTGGAACATGAAAGGTGGTTGATGGATATATTGACTTTGGTGATAACAAAAACTGATGTTACTTGGGTTAAACCATTCAAGGTTGTCTAAACAAAAATGAGTCAGCAACAATACATGATTGGCTGGTGGATATAATTGGGTGTGGATGTAAAATTCCGTAAGAGGTCTCACGTGCTTGGTGTTCTTGGTTAGAGGATGATGAAAGAGTCCACGATCAGGTCAACCACCAAGGTAATGAGATACAAACTTCTAAAAGACTCAACCCTAAATCAAAAGAAGAAGGAAATACACACTTATATAAAACATGCAGTAGAAACACAGATAGTATAATATTAAAAATAAATAGCTTGAACAACAGATATTATATATCAAAAACAGAAATCAAGTAAACAACAAATGCTTTCTAATAAGAGTTTATGCTTCAAAATGTTGAGACATATACACAATAAACTCATATTATACTAGCTCACCATATAATCATGCATAACACTTGGTGTAACGAGGTAAACCCATAAAGAGACCATATCTATATGGAAACATCTTCTAGTTGCTTAAGGCAACCACTCAGCAACAAATAATTCACTAAGAAGTAAACAGGTTACAATACTAATAAAAAGTAAAATCACTATTACCTCTATCATCCAAGACTTCTGTCCAAACTACTTACTACTGCTCTTTAGTTGCTGCTTCCACAACTGGTTAGTTCAACACTCAAACCTGGCTATCTTCTACCACCAACACCACCTAATGTGATATGATTGGTAAACATAAAGCAAGTAACTGGAAATGTAATAACTCACACTCTCAAGAGACACATAGTCTAACATTAATATCAAATCATGTATAGGAGACATATAGTCAAATCATGTATGCACACTACCTATGATTTGATTACTAAACTCATAAAACGATCCACTCTCAAATGTATGCTCATCCATATAACTTCAAAAATAGATATACTAATCAGTGATAATTTTGGTAAAGTTTAGCTATGAAAAACATAGGTAAAGAGAAGAGGAATGAATGGGGTATTTATAGCATTAGGATGTGCCACCTCGCTAGTCCCCTCACCACTACCTATGGTAAGGTCCTTGGTGAGCTTGTTGGAGATCTTGGTGGCGAGATGTATAAAATGTGGTATTTTTTATTTCCAAAAATTCTAAGTAACAACTACAAATACCTAGACCCAAAACAATCCAAAAACCACAAGTAGCAACGTCTGCTCGCTAGTACGCTTGCTCATCAAAAACCAAAACTTTCAACCTAGCATGCACACTATGAAAATCAACCTTGTGATTTATGTAAACATACTGGCATATAAAGTGTACATAGCTATATGCATGTGTGAATTACTAATCTGCAATAGCCAACCTTATACAAAGGAAGACAAATACACTAAGTAAAATAAAATAGATACCGTGTTTTGTACACGGGAAGCCAACACATAAACATAAGTACAACGGGACTTATATTCTCTCATTTTGGATTTTTGTGTCAAAACACTGCCCAACTAAATACCTACTCATATCTATCATAAAATGATCATAAATATACCTAAAGATGTTTGTTTCCATGAACAAAACAACGACACACATATAACCCAAAAGAAACATCTACTCCAAATGCATCCATATTGAGTGCTCTATCCAACTTCAAAAATCAACTCATCAAAACCTTATCTTTGAAATATGAGAATCTCATCACCACTACAGATAGCATATATGAAGCTTGAAGACTTCCCCCAATACTTGTAACCTATACACATGAAGCAAACACATACCCCATAAATGTACCATGCAAAAACAATATGTAGCCAACCCACATATTATCCTTCATAGGTAAACATTGATAGGTACAAATAGAAGTAAACATGCACAAATCCCTCTCACTTCATGCAATACTCCCTCTGAATGCATGCAAGTCAAACAACAATATGTACTGTAATCCTACACTCAAAGCCCATGTAGCATACAATATGGCAACAAACATATAGTTGTGCATAGAAACTTCTTCCCTTTTTGGATACTGAAGTCAAAGGAATATCCCTATATATTTGGATAGAAGACATACAAATATGCTCTAATCCTAACAATAATGCATCATAGAGGTAAGATTAAAGAAAACTCATGCTTTAAGAGAAATTAGTAGGGTATAATCATGCAATAATTGTAGGATATAATCATGCAACAAACTAACTGCATAGGAAACCAAAGATAAGTTCAGGTAGAAAAATCTCAATCATTACAAAACAAACATATGTCATGTATTCCAACAATAGTTACTATGCTATGAACGACAGGTGAGAAAGATGCAAGAAGAAAGCAGAAGTAGAGAAACACATAGGTAGACATGTGAAACAAGAGATTGCATACAATGCATGCAACATGTCATACTAATAGTCCTATTTATGCATGTTTCATATAAGGTGATGACAAAGAGAAAGAAAGCATCACAAGAACAAAACAAAAAAACTCATAAAATTGGATAAACAATAGGAAGTAACATAAACACATCACTTCCCTTGATAACAAAGGTAAGACACACAGCTCTCCCCCTAAAAGTATGCATGCAATATAATATAAATGTTATGCATTCTACTCGCAAACATCCCCAACACAAAAGAATCTATATACAATAGACAACAAGAAACATAAAATGAGGGAAGCAAACAAAGAATGTTCAATGAATCAAAGGGTCTGTAAATAATAATAAATTTATTCAACATAAATATCCATATGTCCATCAATTTATGATGCATTCATGTAAGAATATGACTAAATTTTTGGTGTCATGTCTAATGTGTAATATGCAAAAATTGTTTACTCTATATATCATCATGATATGCTTATGTGAACCAAGAAAATCAAAATATACACTCAAGTTGAACCAAGCTTCATATGTACATAGTTGGTCTCTCTTTCCACCAATGTAAGTGCCAACTTAGAACAAATTAATATATCTTTCAAAGTTTGTAATAATAGGCTGAGATAAATCTAGGGAAAAGAAGACATTTAGACTCAAGCACACCTTTGTTGAACTAGTCAACAAACAATTTATGTCTATGATAGAAATACCCTTGTGTATGGGTTCTTTCTCTTTACTTCTCAAACATCAACCAAAAAAGTTGTGAAAACAATACACATAATTCAAATGTTTATGCAACACATTCTTAACAAAACTCAACAATTTTATTTTTTATATTTTGCTTTCCTCCATCTTTTTCTCCCTTTTTTAATATGATCATCAAACATTTTTCAACCTTTTTCCTTTTTGTTAATCAAAGCCAAGAGGGTAAACTGGACATCTCTAAAGCACATAAGCTCAACAAAAAGTGTAAAAGGTAAGTGGGAAAATAATTTGGGAAAGCTAGTGTTAAGGTGCAAAGAAATGAAGGGATACTAAAATGGCTCAAAAGAGGGAGACTAAGGATATGAGAACAATGGTGCCAAAAAAAGGATCAAAATATACAAGGAAGAAAAATTCATTTAAGATAAGACAAACAAGAAAAAATTAGCCATACATACTTTTATGGAAGACATATGTCAAAACATCCACACCAGTTCATGTAAAAAGCATGACAAACATATATCGACATGATCCTTCTAAAATTCATTTTACATTAAATAGATTAGGAAAGAGAGGAAATTGTCAGTCTCATGAACACAGAACAAAGACTAACAAGAGAGATGATAAGAAAGGACTCAACAGATCAAAGCCCAAAAAGAAAAGGAAAATATTTGAAAAGTGATAAATACTAAAACTCATATTATCGCTAGTCAAAAGAAAGAAAAAAAATAACTAACTAGTGAACAACACATGTAACGTTTCTAAAAGAAAATATAAAGAATGGATGTTACAAAAACCAATAAGCATGAGAGAAAGGAAAAATTTCCAACACAAAAATGTAAGGCATGCTCAGATAGTGACAACTATACAAACAACAAGAGTTCTAACTAAACACACAAGTTTAGATAAAATATTGTGTGTCTATCAAAGGTCCTAAAGACATGTAATTAATCTATATGACATACATATGCACATGATAAATTAGAGCAAGCATAGAAAAGAGAAACACTTATAAATACATGCTTGTAAAATCATCACAATTAACTTCAATGAAACAACTATAACACATTAGAAGCTCAAGAAGGAAAAAGGTGGACAGAAGCCAACAATTGATAAATAGGAAAACAACACAAAACATGCTAGGTGTAGGGATGAACCTAGTAAAATAGGAGTTAAGCATACTATATGACCTAGCATATATGCATGATAAGAACATATGGTCTAATGCATATATAAGAATCCATAGAGGAAGATGCAAGTACTATGCAAGAAAAACACATATAAGGAACAAGTCAAAGCAACTAGCATGTGATAAAACTAGTAAATGATCATCGAGAAAGGTAAAGCAACAAATATGATAATTAACACACAATGCACTATAAGGAAACTATAAGCGAAAGGAGAGAAGAAGAGTCAAACATATAAACACAAAAAAAATGACACATATTCACATACAAAATAATGACAACCAAAGAAAGGAAGGAGATAAACAACTCAACCCCAACAGATCACTTGAAAATAGAGACAAAATAACATCCCTCCCTTTAAAGAATTTTTTAGGGGTAACATAATCAGGAGATAGCCTCTAACTCATATAAGTATGAGGATTATATGAAACTCATGGTTTGTTTTGTTTAAAATCTCAATAAAATATGGATGAGTCATCCATATAAATAGGGCAAGGTAGACTTTTTGAAGCAGATTTATCTCTTTCTGCAATGTGCCTTATATGCATAATGTAACCTACTTGAACATGCTTATATGAGCCATAATTGCTACATCCAAAAAAATAAGGTGGGGTAAATGAGGTGAAATACTTCGAGATGAACTCCTCAAATATCTAGGATTTTGCCTAGCAAGGTGGCCAGTAGTGCTACAAAGATAATAGGTACGACAATGAAGTTTGAGAATATAGGTCCCTGACTTCGAGGAATTAAACATGGAGGAAAGAAAGAAATGGTAAACATTTTAACTTTTATACGAGGATGAGTAGTTAATTTTTTGCAATGAGGTCTTACATGCCCTAGCTCACCACAGTGGTGACAAGTAGGGATATCAATAGATAATGGTAGTAGACCATTATCAGAGCGACAAGAAGTGTTTACCTTGATGAATGGTTTATCTTGCTAGAGAAAATAGGTTGGAACGTGACAATTGACTTACCTTAAGGGGCAACAGGAGTTGACTTCAACTTAGAATTTTGATCAGTAGACTTGAGAAACTTAGGAGTAGTTGAAGTAAAAGTATAAACCCTTTCATTATACCCAATAATGCGTTTATCATCAAACTGCTTTGTCTTACTGATAATTTCACTTAGTTTTCAAAAATCAAAAATCATTTTGTTAACAGTAGAGGAAGACTAAGCTAGTTCTTTTTCACTCATATAGAGTTTATTTTTTAAATATATAATCAACTCTTCATTTTCCTTAAGAAAAGATTCCAAGTAAGATGTTGAATTGTTGAGAATCCCAACTCTTTCATTCATATGTTTCACTTCAGTTTCTTTCTCAATGAGAGCATAAGTTAGATACTCCTTGTCACTTTCAAGGACAATTATCTACTTCTTCAATTTTTCAATATCATCCTTTTGATCATTTGAGGGATCATAACTCACATACATTGGAGTAGCTTTATGAGAGGTGGAACACTTCAATTATTTCTCAAGTGTCTTCATCTTTTCGAGATTGTCATCAAACTTTTCTTACAAATCTAAATGTCTCTTTGGAATGACCTCATACCTATTAGTGAGATCATGTTATTGATCATCAGTTGGGGACTTCTTTTCCTCAAGGGTTCTCTTCAGGGAACTTATCTTGGGATTCTTTTCGTCCAGACTCTAAACATCTTTTTTCTTAGTTTTTTTTATTTGATGTGTTCCAACAAGAGTGCATTGTAAAAGTCAAGCAATTCATCTTACTTATCATCATCATCAGCTTCAAATTTAATTTCTTGAACATTTGAGGAAAAAATAGGAGGATCAACAACACTACTAGAATTAGTGTCATCCTAATCATTATTACTAGTATTGTCCAAAATAATAACCTCGGCCTTCATCGCACACTTACGTGTGCATATTTATTTCTTAAAATAATTTGCTGCAAGGTGACGAGGCTTCCCACATTTGAAGTATTTGACCTTTATTGAGTGCTCTTTTCTAGGTTTCTTGGATTCATCAATAACTTTTACAGATTTTAAGCCTTTAGAGCTCGAGTTACCTTTTCCAATACCACTAAAAGAGGGTTTCTTCTTTCTAAAAAATTTAGTAAATCTTTGGGCAAGTAGAGCCATTTTATTCTCATCAGGATTAGAGTCATCATTACCAACAAATATGGCAAAAACATCTTCGCTTGGACCACTATCCTTTGATGTCTTGAGAGCCAAGCTCTTTCCCTTCTTGGATGTAGATTGCTCATGTCTTGGCAATGGTTATGTAGTTGAAAGACTTACAGGTCACCAACTAATTCTTTAACAGTAAGTTCTCCAGGCTTGTACTTGGACTCAAGCATGGTAAATTTTCCATGAAAATGATAGGGTAGGGTAGCAATGATTTTCTCAATCTACTTATCTTTGCTAATAGGTCTACCCAAGTTGTAGTAACAGTTGATAATGTTTGAAAAATGTTCATAGAACTTGTAAAAAGTTGCATCCTCTTGCATGATACAAAGTTAAAAATCTCTGTTCAACATCAAACTTCTGGATCTTTTTATAGTGAAAGTGCCTTTATGATTTATCTCCAAAATGTCTCATGCTTGTTTTGAAGAAGTACAACTCTAAATTCTTTGAAATTCATCTAGCAAAACAACCTTGATGATTGCATAGAGTTTCTTAGTATTCCATTCAAATTCTTTACTCTCATATTTAGTCCATTCACTCATGATTTAGGAATCACGTTGTTATCAGGTAGGATTTTGGTTGGATATGTACAACCATTCTCGATAAGGAACCATAGGTGATCTCCTTGGGACCATGAAAAAGGCCCTTATTGTGATTCCCAATAGGCATAGTTCAGCCCAATGAAAAATAGAGGTCTACCCATATTATCTTATTCTCCTAACTCTATTAGAGAGAATGTGTGTGTGTGTGTATGTGAACACACGAGTTAACAAAATCAACACTAGAGCGGTTAAGCCCAAAAGAGTGCACCTGGTCTGATACCAGTTGAAAGAGTCTACGACTTGGTTAACCACTAGGGTAAGTAGATACAGACTCCTAAAGGATTCGACCCTAACTCGCAAGAAGAAGGAAATACACATTTACATAAAACACGTAGCAAAAACACATATAGTATAATATCAAAAGCAGATAACTTGAACAACATATATTTTATATTAAAAACATAAAGTAAGTAAAAAATAAATACTTTCTAATCAGAGTTTAGCTTCAATATGTTGAGACATATATATAACAAATTCAAATTATAACAGCTCAACAAGTGATCATGCATAACACTCAATATAACGATGTAAACTCATATAGAAACCGTATTTATATAGTAACATCCTCAGGTTACTTAAGGTAACCACTTAGCATCAAATAATTCACTAAGCAATAAATAAGTTATAATACCAATGGACAATAAAACTACTATGACCTCTATTATCCAGAACCTCCATCCAAATTGCCTATTGTTGCTCTTCACTTGCTTCTTTCGCAACTGGTTGGATCAACACTCAAACCCAACTATTCTCCATAGCCAACACCACCCAAGGTGGTATGATTGGTAAGCACATATTAAGTAATTAGAAGTGTAACAACTCACACTCTCAAGGGGCACATAGTCCAACACTAATATCAAATCATGTAGGAGAGACACACAGTCAAACCACAACGCACATAGGCTAAGATGATTACTAAACTCATAGAACGATCCAATTTCAAATAAATTCTCACCAAAATGATTTCAAAAATAGATATACTAATTAGTGCAAATTTTTGTAGAGTTGTGTTATGAAAAACGTGGGTAAAGAGAAGAGAAATTAGTGGGGCATTTATAGCACTCAGATTTTCCACTTTCCATCCAACTTGTCGCCACCTATGGTAAGGTCCTTGGAAAGCTTGGTGATGAGGTGTGTAAAATGTGATTTTTTTTGTTTCCAAAAATGCTTAATAAAAATGCCAAATACCTATACCTGAAATAAGCCAAAAACTATGGGTAATAAAATCGATTCGTTCATACATTCGCTAGTCGAAAACCAATACTCTCAACCTAGCATGCACACTACAAAAACTAACCTTGTGGTGTGTGTACACATGCTTGCATACAAAGTGTACTTAATTATGTATGTGTGTGATTTACTGCTCCGCAATAACCAATTTTACATAGAGGAAGACAAATACACCAAGTAAAATAAAATAGACATCGTGTTTTGTACACAAAAAGTCAACACACAGACATAAGTACAACGAAATAGATGAGAACAAAAACCAATTCGTGAACTTTAGAAATTCAAAGTAGATGACTACAGCGAATGAAGTTGGGGTAATAGGGGTGGAGGTTATGGGTTGGATTTTTAGATGGGGTATGTATGTTTTTTATTTATTTTTTTATTTTTTTACATATAAGATTTTTATTAAAAAATAAAATTTATAGTGAATTCAATATTTCCCTTAAAAAGATTTGGTCTTAAGCTCAAATTTATGTTAACGATGAACTTATAAAAGACTGAATTGATAAAGGCTATAACGCTAATCCGGCCTTCACTATACGTTAACGTTGGTGGCCTTACATGAGTGGAGAAAATTATCCTAATCTTACTCTTTGATCATACTTTCGCATTCTCTAATGTATCTTCTCTCCTTTTACTTTTTGCTACATTTTAATTTTTTTTTTATCTTTTTTTTAGGACTAATTTGTAAATCTCTCTTTTTTTCTTTAATCCTTTTTATAAAAAGTTTTTTCGTTTCCTACCTATCTATCTATCCACATCATTAAAATAAGAGGATTTTTTTATTTCTAAGTTGAGATAATATCTTTCCTAAAATATTAAAATTAAATTAAATTAAATTAAAAAATGTATTCAACTGTTTTAATTAATTAATTTTTTTTACTTAAGTTGAAATTTCATCTGAATTAGACATAAAAAAGACTTTCCCTTAAAATAAACACAAATGACGTATGATCTAAATATCTTGTTTTGTTTCTTGTTTTCATGATTTTTTAAAATTAATAGAAAAAAAAACCTCAAATTTTTATATAATTTAATTTTTACATGATTTAATTTTTAGTTTATATATATATATATATCTATTTTGTGTAAAAAAATTAAAAATAAAAATTTATTTATAAAACAAATTTATGTTATAGAATTTAAAAAAAGAAACATCACTCAATTATATAATTATTGCATTTTTAATTCACATATTATTAGCCAAAAAAAATATGAGCAGAAAAACAATCATTGGCCCCTAGATACGCGTCATAGTAAACTTTAAAAAGTACTCAAAATTAAAATTAAGCTAATTAATTTCGCTCACGTAAGCGAATGCGTAATTAAAGAAATTTTACATTTTTCTTTTTTCCTCCTTAATTTCATTTAATAAATCATTAAACAACGTTTTATCGACTTTTCCTAGTTGGTAAAGCATAATTTTTTTAAGAAATTTATGTATTATTTTATATGTTATTAATTTATAATAAATACATAAATAAATATAATTAAAAATTAAGTCTTTAATTATGGTATAAAATAAATATTTTGATAATGTATTTATAACATTAAAAATAATACACATTTAAAATTAAAAAATTGAGATAAGATTTAGAATTCTTTTATTCTAATTATATTCGGTTAAATATTTTTTTAAAATTTAAAAAATAATATCATTAAAATTAATAATTATAAAAATAAAAATTTATTTAATAATAAAAATATATAAAATTAAGATAATACTTATTATTTTTATAATTATTAATTTTAAGAGTTTTATTTTTGATATTTTTCTAAAAAACAAATTCTTGACTTTTGGATCAACTTTTCAAAATTACTGTATTCGGTGGAAAACTGGTGCACCACACCATTTTTATCATGTGACCATCCGAAGAGTTCTTCTCAAGCTCCCATAAACCTCCTTCTCTCTCTATATTATATGCTATTTTTTTTTTTTATTATTATCAATTGGTTTTATCATCGTGTTTTATGGGTGACCTATCTTCTCATCAGCATCAGCATCAGCATCAGCCGAGAAAAGCATTATTGAAATTTCTTATTTTAATGTCTTCTTGCAAGACATACAAATTTAAGGTTTCAGATTATTTTAAAAAAATTTAGGTCCCAAAAACACTCCCCATCAACTTTCTAATTAAGCAAAAGATGACGATTCTTGTTGATGAATCATATTCTGACACCATTATAACCCTTTGAATTCAACTCCAATTATTTAGAAATAAATAAAAAATAAAATAATGAACTCCAATTTGTCTCCTAACTACTTTTCCTTTTCTATCTTTTTTCTCTCGTGACTCAACAAATAAGGTATTCGAAGAACGGCAGGCAGCAGGCTAATCATACAGATGTTGCATATGTCGGGCGTATTTACGAAGAAATAAAATGAATATATAAGAGGAAATCAACTCAGTAACATTTCTTTATGTATTCTTTTATCGGTATAATTTAGTATATTTTAGGTAATAACTAAAAGTCATGGTAAACGATAAAAAAATTTATGATTTAAGTTTAATAAATATAGAATCATCATATAAAATGATACTTAGATTTCTTCGATCTTCATCAATTCTATTAATGATTTAAGTATTAGAGTGTCAAAATTTATCACCTTACAGTGATCAAAGATCTTAACGAGTTATTTTATCTCGTAGATCTATAAAGAAGAGTCTTATCTAATATTTATAAAAATTCATATCAATATATGGGATCATTTATGAAAAAGAAGTATGTATTATGTTAGGTTATAAAATGAAAACATTAGGACTTTTCTAATGCTCTCTAATTCTTCATATGCAAAACTTATACATAAGTCTTGCAAAAGAGACCGAGGATCGGTAAGGTTTTTCAAGAGAAGGCCTTACATTTATTTGGTCTACCAAGTTTACCAACTTGATCTTTTGAACTTTTAAGAGGAATTATGGACCAGTCAACCAGCTTCGTTACTCATGTCTCAATCAAAAATCATGAATTCTAGCCTATCAACTAACATGATGTCCATCTATTAGTCTTACTGGCTCTACCATGACCTGCCAAGATTGTAAATCTCGCAATAATGCTTGCCTATCCAAAATGGGCTCGCCCGACTTAAAGAAAGAAAGCCTATGCAAAATCCCATCTAGACATGATGGAAATGAAGCTCTATGTCATCTTGGGACACCTACTAGAACTACCAATTTTAAACCAATTTATACCCCATAAAATGCTCTTATGGCATTCTTCAATGCTAGAGTGCATGGAGCCAAACACACAATTAGTAAGGGTCCGATTGATGAGGTGATCGACAATAGAATAAACCAAGTCTCAAGGTCGATTTGGAATTATCACCAAGGCCAAAATATCACTAGGCTGGGCATGGCCGATAAAGAGTTACCGCCCAGAACAAGTATCGCCTGCTAGGATATGGTTAGACAAGAACCATAGGCTATGTAGGCCTTTACCACCTAACCATCGTCAACTAACCACCCTTTAGTTGTGCACGGTGAGCTCGAGCTTCTAGTACATGACATAGCATTTCCCATCATTTTTGGGTAGAAACTTAACCCTTGATAAGTGTATGTTCCCACATCAGAACCTATAATCATCAAGAAAGTTCAACGGTCTTTAGAAATAGACTAGAAACAACACTAGGATTTTTCACGTCCTCTATATGAGTAACCTTTTATGTTTTCATAATGAAAGTTTATAAATTACAGACTTAATTAACCTAAAGGGGATGAATAGGTTATTAGTAATTTTTACCAATTTATAATTTAATAACCTAAATAAAGCGGTCGAGCATGTAATCGTGTGTAAAAATATAGTGTGAAAATAAAAAAAATAACACACGATATTTTTAAGTGGAAACAACCTAAGCCACAACCATGACCTAAGAGGAAAACCACCGGTCCACCGGACCACCTAACTTTCCACTATGAAAAACAAATGTTCAAGTACAAACTCGGTCTTATGCTACCCTTCCTAGGATACTGCCCCAATGTACCTTACTTACGAGCCCCTACTCTGTTTTCATAGTTTACAATATTAGCGTGAGCGGTTTTCAGACCAACGTTCTAATAAACTTCCCACCAATCAGATACATTCTCGAATTAATTGTAAAATGATTAGCACAAAAACACAAGTGTCTGTGTGTGTTTTAGAACGAATTTAATAATGAATGATCTTAGCTAGATGATTCAAAGCATATGTCACTTAAATCAAATCAACTAGTAAATCTTAGAGTAAAACAATTAAGCACAAGTTCAATAAAAATAGTATCTTTAAAAATTAATAATCAAATCAAATAACTATGATATGACAAAAACAATTATTTGATCTAACAATTTAAGAACAAAAATAAATAAGAAACCATAAGAACATATTACCAAAATATCATACACTAATTAAGTTTATTAATCAATCAAACATAACCACCAATATTTGATAGATTACCTAAATAAAGAAGCCTAAAGAATTATGATCTTCTATTTGTAATACGAGAGAGAGAAATTAAGAAGAATAAAATAATACTCTTGTGTGGTTGATTGAAATAATGAGCAATGGGTTTTATTTATAGGAAAAAATTAAAACCCTTAATCCTATGTAATTGATAAATATTTTTTCTATTACAAATAAGATTAGTAATACTCATTAATTAAGAAAACTCTTATAGGTTTAATAAATATCTTTTCTTTTACAAATATGATTAGTAATATTCACTAATTAAGAAGACCCCTATTTAAAAAAAAGTTCTTTTAAAATAGACTCATTAATCATGAAGATTCCTATTTAAAAAAGAGTTCTTTTAAAGTATATTTTATACTATCTTTTAGGCTAAAGATTTAAGTTATAATTTAGAGTATATCTTATCTAATATTTTAACATATATCTTATTTTATATTTTAGCATAAATATTTTAATAACAAAAATAATTTCAGATTTATAAATATGTGCTATTAAATGTGTGAGTGTAATCCTATGCCTTATAGTTATAACAGATATACCTAAAGTACGACTATCTGAAATTCTGACGTTTCTTCAACTTTGTTTGATAAATTTGATAGTGAACTTAAAATAAGTTTACATGTAAACATTTTGCCCACAAAAATAACCAACACTTATAATCCTTGCAAACTCCTCCTTTGATGTTTTCGTATGGCAAAACCTCTCTCTCACTACATGACACTTATAGAAATAAGATAAAATTCAATGATGTCCTAAACTCCATAGTGGAACTATCCTATGGTCCGGTGAATTCATCTTCGATGCAACTTGTAAAGCATGTAAGTAACTAAAATGACATAGGCAAAGCAAATAACAACTTGGCTTGAAAGCCTCATTGTACAATAGTTCAGTTTACATAAAAATAAGCAAAGTGTAAAGAATAATTATATAGTGTACATTCATACCAATCAAGCTTAATTAAATATTTTCTCCCCTTATATGCATAACAAAATAAAAACATGGAAGTAAAACACATTATTATCTCCCTTTTCTGCCAAAGGAGAAGGACAAAACATTAAACAAAACAATGAAGCTAAACATCTTCTAAAGATATAGCAATGTAAAAGAAGAGTAAAATAGAAGTGCAATGTGCTTTAAACTCCCCCTAAGTTCTATGACTCTCTAATTTAAAAACCAATTAAAAAGGTAACGAAGAAAAAGAAGATATAAATGAAAAAAATCTGAATTTTTTTTTATTTTCATAAGTAGCTATATAAGGTATTAAACTCATTTAATCACTAACGAGCACACAACCAATTAAGAACTCATATTTTTTTTCTTTTTTTATCTCAATTTTTTATTATCTGTTGTATATATAAGCAAGTAGAGTAGAAAGTCACACTTCACACATATAATGACATATTAACATTTATTTAAAAGTAATATATATATATATTTAAACTCCACAAATATGTCAATTAAGTCATTTATGATCAATCAAAAAAGACTCAAAAGAAAAAATATATCACCTATCATGTAAAATTATAATCGAGTTTTCAATCTCACAAAATAAAATATATCTATTAAGAGAGGACTTAAATTTTTTCTTTATTTTATATATGAGGTAAATGATACTTTTTTAACCTCTATTGGCTCTTTCTTTTTATGCATTCAATGTACAATATTTATAAGTAGTCGATTTTTGCATAATCTTTCCTTCTATTGTTTTTTTGCACGAGCCATAAACCTAACATTATGACTTTCACACTAGTTGTGAGTTAGCCCTCCCCGTTCACTGTGATAGCTTCACACATCACAATAGGTAGTCCTCTCAATACTAGGTGCCTCTATATAGTAAAGTTTTAGAAAGTAGGAAATATAACTTAACACAATTTTACAATCAAGATTAGTTGAAGTCTTAGAGTCTTTCAAGAAAATTCATAAACTTCTAGTATAACATATATGTGTGTTTGTGAGTGTGTGAATAAGTTTATGTCAACATCGATCATTACATGTACAATAATATGTGTGTGCATAAGTCAAAATTGTAAAATAATTTATACAATAAATATCAAAATTAGTTAAGTCATTAAAAATTAGATTATATGTATGTAAGTGTTGAATAAGTCCAATACCCTGTTGGCCAAATAAGGATTCTACTTCTCTTTTTTTTTAAGTTTAACTAATAAATAAAATAAAGACAATAAATATTGTTCACCTAGGGTCATTTAAGCACTCTAACAAAAATACCTAGATGAAGGAATAAAAGATGGTCAAGTAACCAGGAAAAAACAATCTTTCCTAACCCACATTTTCTTATATTTTGATTTCTCTATATTATTGGGTTGGGACTCAAAAAATTTAGGTTTCATATGCATGTTCTTAGACTTAGTTGTAATTTTCTCATTCATCCCAAATAACGATGTAGTATGCATAGTAAGATGATGATAATGAGTCCTAGCATTAAAAGTACTAAATTTTACTTGCCTCTTTAAACCTAAGACTTCATGCTTTCTAGTAGAATTTTTGAACACATTATTATAATTTTCATTCATCCTTGAATATGATATAAAATGCATAGATAGATGATGCTTATGGGTCCTATTATGTGAAACATAGAAAGAATGATTAGTTCAAGAGCAATCCTCAAAAATCTACATTTTGGTCTTATATGACCTTTCCTTGATGATAGACAGGCACAAACTTAACAACTTTTTCTACCATAAAAGAGCCTTACAAATATGGTCTTTGATGTTAAAGGTGTGGAACTCTCATTCTTATAACCAAATCCATGTGTATCACCATGTGACTTATCAATGCTCAATATTGTATCTAAGTGTTGAGCTCCAATGGTAAGTCTCTCCACTAATTTACATGATTCTTTGAGCCCTTGCACTTGTTTTTTATTATCTTCAACAACCTTATTATTTTCTTCTTTCAAACCTACAAGACTCAAATTCAAAGCATTATTTTATTCTTACAAAATATTATTCACTTCTTTTAATTTATTAGAAAAAATTTCATGTACCTCAAGTTGTTCAGTTAATTTTTCTATTTTTGTATTTAAACTATTATTCTCTTATATGGCTCTAAGACATTTAGAAAATAATACTGTAGAACTTTTAACATTATATTTAGAGAGAAAATAATATTCAAGTTTCTCATCATCTAAGCTATAATCCTCAATAAAATGATTCATAATAAAAATCCGTAGGACTAACAATAAGTGTATTTAGTGTTGGCTCTAATACCAATTGAAAGTGTATGAAATATGGACCAGATTAACCTAGAGGAGGTGAGTAAGTTATTTTTAATTTTTACCAATTTATAATGTAATAACTTAAACAAAGTGGTCAGGCATGCAATCGTGTATAAAAATATAGTGCAAAAATAAAAGAATAATATACGATATTTTTAGGTGGAAACAACTTAGGTCACAACCATGACCTAAGAGGAAAACCACTTGTCCACTAGGCCATCTAACTTCCACTATGAAAAAGAATATTCAAGTACAAACTCGGTCTTATGTTACCCTCCTTAGGATATTGTCCCAATGTACCTTACTTATGAGCCCATCCTTTGTTTTCACAGTTTCCAATCTTAGCGTGAGCAGTTTCCAGACCAACGTTATAATAAGCTTCCCGCCAATCAGATATGTTCCTGAATTAACTGCAAAATGGTTAGCACAAAAACACAAGTACTCGTGTGTTTTTTAGAACGGATTTAATAATGAATAATCCTAACTAGATGATTCAAAACATATTTCACTTAAATCAAATCAACTAGTAAATCCTAGAGCAAAAGGATTAAGCACAAGTTCAATAAAAATATCTTCTTTAAAGATTAATAATCAAATCAAATAACTATGATATGACAAAAAATTATTTGATCTAACAATTTAAGAATAAAAATAAAAACGAAACCATAAAAATATATTATCAAAATATCATACACTAATTAGGCTTATTAATCAATCAAACATACCTAATAATATTTGATAGATTAACTAAATAAAGAAGCCTAAAGAATTATGATCTTATATTTGTAAAACAAGATAGAGAAATTAAGAATAATAGAATAATGCTCTTGTGTGGTTGATTGAAACAATGAGCAATGAGTTTTATTTATAGAAAAAAATTAAAACCCTTAATCCTATGTAATTGATAAATATCTTTTCTATTACAAATAGGATTAGTAATACTCATTAATTAAGAAAACTCATATATGATTGATAAATATATTTTCTTTTACAAATAAGATTAGTAATACTCACTAATTAAGATGACTTTTATTTAAATAAGAGTTCTTTTAAAATAGACTCATTAATCATGAAGATTTCTATTTAAAAAATAATTCTTTTAAAGTATATTTTATGTTATCTTTTAGGCTAAAATTTTAAGCTAAAATTTAAAGTATATCTTATATAATATTTTAGCATGTATCTTATTCTATATTTTAGCAACAAAAATAATTCCAGATTTATAAATATGTGTTATTACATGCATGAGTGTAATCTTATGCGTTATAGTTATAACAGATATACCTAAAGTACGACTATCTGAAATACTAACGTTTCTTCAACTTTGTTTGATAGACTTGATAGTAAACTTAAAATAAGTTTACAGGTAAATATTTTGCCCACGAAAATAACCAACACTTATAATCTTTACATATAAGATAACAACGAATCAATTTACAAATTTGAGGCTCTGATCCCAATGGTGCTTTGAATAGAACATCATGTGCAATCCTTTAGTCAATGAGTCAAATGCATGTGTACCACGATCATCATCGCCAATTGGCAACTCCAATTTTTGACACCTTTAGCAAATAAGACATCCTTATTCGTTGGGTAGAAAATCCAGCCAATTGACCAAGGTAGCATAGACCAAACATAACATTTTCTATTAACTATATTAATCTGTGAATTAATGGTTTTTTTGAAAAATCCAAGATCATTAACAAAAAGATCACATGATGATCTACAACTCGCCAAATTTGGCGACCAATTGAAACCCCATGTCACCGTACACACCACCATGTACCATCGACTAGAATATGTGCTATGGAAAACTAGTCAAAACTAATATAATTCGCTAGACAAGCATATAAATGAATTCACACATAGTTCAACTACTTTTAGACAAGTTCTCAAAGAATAAGATTAGTTCATCAAACCTCATGACGAGAAAAATCCAATGACAATATTTTTGACAAATTTTAATGCACATATAGAATTAGGTGCACAAAAATGAATGCATACAAAGAACGTTTTTCCATCCAATTCAATGGAATTTAAAGAAAAATGGCCAACACCTCTTATAACATCTAATGTATCTACATATTCTTTAAAAAAATATTATCTGATCTTTTGATCACTAACATTTACAATATCTTTAAAAAAGTGTGACGATTCTACCAAAAATGAAACATTCGATGAGTTTCAATACCCAAATGGGAATCACGATGCATAGCCAGCCATTAGTCCCTTTAGCATTTGATTAACATGAATTGTGTATAATGAATATACAAGTATATGTATTGCAATAAGTAATATAATAATAAGAAAATATCATTCCCACAAAAATTATGTTATTAAAAATTAATTTTAAAACTAAAGAGTAAAATTCAATTGTTTTGTGTTTTTATGTTTTAAGAAAAAAAATTAAAACAACTAAAAATAAATAAGAATAATTAATTAACTCAGAATTGGTAGCTACAAAGATATATGAAAAAATATCTAGGAATATTTAATCTCCCAATTTTCTAAATAAGTGAATCACTAAAATCTTTCAATATAATTGTCAATCAATTACATGATCAATTGAACCTAACTTAGTATGTATTTATCTCTGAAATAAACAACACACCATGTAGTAATTAATAAAATTACACTCTCATGTCAATTAAATTACATATTACTCATTAAGCTCATCAATTATGGATCACGTACATAAAATCATACATATTTGCCTAGAAACTATACATGTTATTTAATCAATACAAATAATTAAATAATTAAATAATTCTTTCAAATCTATTTAATTGCTTTCATAGATTAATTATTGGTCAAACAATTAATAACATAAAAATTAGATTAAAAAATATAATTAAATTACAATTACAATTACAATTACAATTGGTGTAATTATTAGATCATCACATGAAGAAAATTAGGCTTATAAGATCCATAGATTAATAAATTAGCTAAACATGATTTTGTTCATAAAACTCATATTTTTCATAAAAAAAAGACATAAAAATTGATAAAGTAAGAAGAAGAATAATAAATTAAATCAATCTCTTGAATTGCAATACTAATCTCTTCTTGATTCTTCACCAAAATGGTATCTCCTTTTGAATTTTCTATATTTTTCTCACTTCTTGGCTCCAAAAACCAATAAAAAATTAGTAATTTTTGACTACTTAGGATTTTTGGGGCAATTAGGGGATTAAATTAAGTTCACATAGAATCTAGATCATCAGATCAACTTCAAATCAATGGATGACATAAAAAAGATAAAATTAAATAGCACTAGCCAATGGGATTGTCACACGTGGCAGGGGAAATTCATTGGGTGAATCAGCATGCAATGGGTGACGTTGTGGATTGGTCAGGGTCAACACGCATTGAGTTAGCATCACGTGGAACACTGTAATTCATGGATACAAATTGTATGGTACCTTGGTGGAATGAATGAATGAATCGCGTGACAATGCATGATATACCCATTGACCCAATGGTGAAACTTGGAATGAGTGTTGTGCCAACACATGACATGGCATGCGTCACCTGATACACATTGTGTGCTAAGATTAGCTCTTTTATGTTTGCATGGCATCCAAGTAGCGACGATTGGTCAGCTCTCATGCTTATGTGGCATCTTCTAATTGATCTTGTATTAAAAATCTATAAAAATTTTAAAAAACTCATAAAAAATATATTTTCATCCTTTTTCACTAAAAAGTTCATATTTTAATTTTTTTTTTCATGCCAAAAGTATTACTTATTGAATAAAACATACAAATATTAAGCATAAAACCATTTATTTAATCATAAATCATAAATCATAAATAAGAATCATTATAAAACAATATTTTAATTATTAATGTTATGCAAAAAAAATTAGTTTACTACTTTTGATATATTTTTGTTTTATTTGATTACTTGTACTATTAAAATATCTTTGAATCTGTTATTTTAATTAAAAATTTATAAATTTGATCAAAAATATTTAAATCATTGACACCATATATGAAGTTATAATTTAAGACAATCTTTTATAATTTTATATGACTTTAAAAAACTTAAATATTTTTATCAAATTGACTAATTTTTGATATAAATAAACATATTTAAAGATATTTAAATATTAAAAATTATCAAATAAAAAATAATAAATTAAAATTTTTATATATAATATTAATACCTAAGAGTGTTTACTTTAAAAAAACAATTTAAGATAATTGGTGTTACATAATTAATAACAATGACTTTACTCATTGTTTTGGTAGTCTATTCTCATTTATTAAGCAAAATAAAATAAATAAAACTTTAGACTTTTTTTTTTGGAATTAGAGTCCAAACATTCATCTAATTATTTGATAGAATATATTTAGTCATTAATTTTAAAGATATAATCAAGTTTAAATTTTTATAAATATTTTTTTAGGTGTAAAATCAATTTGGCTTAAAAAAAACAACTCTTGGTCTCTCTTTGATTAAAAAAAAGAAGAAAGAATACAACTTTTCTCCCTCCTCTCAATTAGCTAGTTACCTTTCGGTTATCCATTGAAAAAGTCAAATAAAAGCATGACCCTCTGTTAGAATTTTTTGTCCACCTATGCCTTTTGTCATTCTCAATGACAAGGTAAATTAATCAAATCTTCGTTAACGAAATTAAATTGTACCACGAATTTAACATAAATAACATATATGCAACGTGACGCAATAAGTTAGAGAATTATTTTTAACAATTAAAAATACATAATTTACTATAAAAAAACTGAATTCCAATAATAATTTTAATTATAACATTTCTTTGTGTTATAAGTTATAGTATAATTATAATACATAATTATTAATTAAAATAATAATAAAAAATTTCAACCTAAATTAATTTACATATCAATTGTAATAATAATAAGTAATGAGTTATATATTATTTTATATCAAATTAAATCGTACATATTTTAATATAAAATATTATAAAAATATAAAATCAACTAATGAAACTCAACGGGTTGCAAATCAATGAAATGGAGTTAATTTGAACATGTTTACGTTCTAAAGTTTAAATATTAGTCATGAGTACATTTTTTTTTGTTGAAAAATTTATATTTCATTTAAATAAATAATATAAAAATAATTAAATTAATAAAATAAAAATATGTTAAATTATTATGTATTAAAAATTTAATTTTACTGTAAAATAAGAATAATCAATTTTTAATCCTTAAATATTATAAAAAAAAAATTTGGGGTGAGCATTATAGCATTTTAAAGATTTTATTTTTATAAATTAGATATATTAATTATATTATTGTTAAATTTTTAAAAAAATTATACACGTGGACAAATATGTGGTCTTTGTTGCCTAAAAGATTACTGATCCATCTACATGTGGACAAATATGTCGGTCTTTGTTGCCTAAAAGTACTGATCCATCTACATTTATGCCACTAATTATCAGTGGCATATATAATAAGCTCTGGACTTACGTAGGCAGTGATGGAGCCTAAAGTTTTTATTCGTAAGGAGAACATGTAAATTAATTTTCTTTTAATATTTATAATTACGTAATGTGAAATTTAATCAAAACTTTAGCAATATAAAATAAAAAATTATTTTTCATAAAATGTAATAGAAGATTTAGAGATAAAATGTATGAACAAAAATAAGATGAATTGTGCCAAAATTCATGTAATTTACACAAATATAATACATAAGTTTCTAGTTTTTTATTATATCATATAAATCATGTTATTTTCATAAAATTAATATTAAAATTTTATTTTAACAATTGATTAAAAAATTAGGTTATATTATATCATTTTTTAATCATATGATCAAATTTGTGAGTATAATTTTGTTATAATAATTTTATTAAGATTATTATTAAGTTATATGGAATTAGATATAAAAAATAAATGATTAAAAATAATCTTATAAATTTGATCACATAATTAATGATAAAATCTGACTAAATTTTTTTATCATAAATAAAAATAAAAATATTTACGTGATCTACTAAAAAATTAGTAGTTTTATACATTCTATTTATGTAAGTTACAAGACCAGAAATAATCTTTACTCTCAAATTGTCTAAGAAAT
The DNA here is from genome assembly GCA_030763125.1 of Hippophae gyantsensis. NCBI lineage: Eukaryota > Viridiplantae > Streptophyta > Magnoliopsida > Rosales > Elaeagnaceae > Hippophae > Hippophae gyantsensis. The sequence continues at coordinate 32,576,961 of CM061037.1, read as the reverse complement.
AACCTTTACTCACAAATTGTCTAATAAAAATATAAATAGTATCAACATTTTACTTTAAAATAATAAAGAAGTAAAATTAAATTTATCATAATTACATCTAGTATTAAATAAATCACAAAACTGCTTGAGAATAAAGCATATTGTTATTATAAAAGTGAATATATATATATATGTATATATATATAAACTTAGACTCACACATCCGTAATTAATGAGATTCAAAGCGTAAATCATGAGCATAATTAAGTAGGCTTAAAGCCATTGAGGCAGATCTCGTTAGCAAAAGTTATTACAATGTTAAAAATGTTGTTTTATACATTTTTTTAATTAAAAATGTTAATTTTTTAGCACTCTATTAGAGAACAATTAATGTTCTTTTAAGAATATATAAACATTGAAAAAAATATTTAATCTTTACAAGAATAAAAATGAAAGAAAAATATGACAATATTATTAGCTCTTATCTCTTAAAGTAAGATATATACTACAGATACTCTCAAAATTTGTCCAAATAGAAAGAAATTCTCATATTTATATATTTATATCAAGTATATACGTTAGGGTATGACTTAATTCCTTAACAAATTACAACCTTCACATATTAATTGAATTAATAAAAAAATTCATAACAATGAAAAGAAAAATAAAATATATTAATTCATATCGAAATCTTGAATTTTATTATCTTACTCTTCCTAAAAATTTGCTACCAGCCGGTCAAAATTTAGTTATTTTGATGTCATTAATTTAACTTTTTGATAAAGTAATAATAAAATTTCTAATATTTTTTATTCAAATTTAAATTCAAAAGACATCTAAATGAGATTGAATTGATATAATTTTTAAATTTGAGATCACCTTCATATTGGAGCAAATGTTAAAACTGTTTGTGATATTTACTTAATTAAATTATAAGATATAAAATACATATTTTATATCTAAATTTATATAAATTAATCTAATACATATCATATATTTGAAAGAAAAATAATTTATTAAATAGATCATTAGTAAAATATTAGAACTATTAAAAACTCAACCTAATAAGATCTCATTGAGTTAAGGACTATTTAAGTTTATAAACAACATTGTTGTCGAACTCTTGACCGATGTGGGATTGAAGGAAACTTAACAACCCCTCTCCACAAGGATAGAGGTGGTCTCATAAAGCCACGGTGAGACTGTTAAGGACAAAGCTCAAGTCACGGATCAAGTCAGGTCCAACTCTGATACCATGTTAGAAATCTAGGCTTAACTCAACTCAATAAGATCTTATTGAATTAAGGTTGTTCAAGCTTATAAGCAGCATTGTTGCCGAACTCCTGGCCGATGTGGGACTGAAGGAAACTTAACAAGAACACGTAAATATTACAAATAAAATACACATTTTTAAAAAAAAAAGTAGGTTGTTACTCTTAAATGCAAATGTAAGTTAATTTAAAGAAGGAAAACACTTTTTATACTTGTCTTAAAAGCTATAAAGAACTCATTACAATCCTGATTATACTGATCAGAATGAATAGGCATAGTGCTCTTTAAGGTAATGTTTGGTTGGAGGGAATAAAAAGGAATCAGAATTGATTCCTTCCATTTGTGTGTTTGGTTGGGCTGAATGGAGGGGATGGAATGAAATCGATTACTAAAGGAGAAGGAATCAGAATTCCTTCTCCCCCATTTAGGAATGATGATTCCATTCCTAATATAAATTTACTTTTTCAATTTTCCCCTTCACTTAATATTATAATTCCACAGTTGCCCCTCCTTTATAAACGAAGAAGCAGAATAAATTTGTGTCCCATTTTTCTCACCCACGAAGAGAACCCTATGCATCACGATTTCTTCTCCAGCTCTACACTCAATCGTCACCTCGCCTGGTCCTCCACAACTGGTGGTTTCTCTGATATTCGATGTGAGTTCTCATCCTCATCTTTGTCTTCTCTCTCATTTATCTCACAACCCTAATTTCTTCACGAAGTGTTCTCTTTTTTGTTTTTCACTTCTCGCTTTTGAAAATATAATTTATTTCCTGATATTGTGGATTTTTCCTCTAAGATTTTTCTCTGTTCTGTAAATATTTATTTCTATTTCGAATCGATCCCTAATTTTGTTCTCTGTTATGATCTTGTGCCTTATTCGTTTGAGGAATTGTTCTCTGTTTTGTCGAAATTTATTTATATTTTGAATCGATTCATATTTTAATTATTTGTTTTGGTATTCTGGTATGTGATATTCTTTGTTGTTTGCTTTGAATCAATTTGTTGGTCTTATGAACCCAAACACAGCTTCGATATGACATTCCTTCTACGTCCCATGAAGATGATATTGATATTGTTTCGAACAATATCAATATTGGTTCTTTGCTAGAGTTTTCTGACTTAATGGCATAAACTATCAATTGGTGCGTTTAGGATTAATTTTGACAGTTTCATTGTAGAAGATAACTCTAATTTTGGCTTAAACTATCCATTGGTGATGCATAAACTAATTTATATATTGATGAATTCAAAAACTATCCATTAGTGATACTTGCAGAGGTATTGTCGAAGAGAATACATTACTTAATCTTTCATAAACAAAAACTGTCCATTAATAGAGAAATGCTTAATCCAAATCAATACTGTCTATTCAAAAATTGTATATTATTAGTGATATAATCAGTATCATCTACAATATTTAATTATGACAATTTAATATAATAGGTATATTTTATCTATTTTATGAGTAAACCGTTGTTCCCAATTAAGTATTGTTTTTGTTTGTAATTTAAGGTAAAATGGATGACCATAGCTTGAATGTGGAAGTGGTGGATGCTATTGTTGTGTACTTGATGCATATAATGTATATTGTAAAATTCTTTTTTGAGATGGTGGTGGATAAAAATATGACAATATCTTTAAGGAGATAATTGTATGAGCTTGATTTTTTTCAAATAGGAAAATTATGCATAAATTGTGCTATGAGAGCGACATTACTAGTATTAATCAACTTAGGATGAGTATGAGTGCTTTTACCAATTTGTGTGCAATGCTTGAAACTAGAGGGGACTAAAACAATCATAGCATTTGTTAGTAGATGAGTAGGTAGCCATGTTTCTTCATGTGATTGCACATCATGTGAAAAATAGAGTTATAACTGATCGATTTAGAAGATTTGGAGAGACAATTAGTAAGTATTTCAGCAATGTCTTGCATGCTATCATACGGTTGCATAAGGAGTTACTGAAAAAACCTGAGCCTATTCTTGAAGATTGTAATGACAATAGGTGGAAATGTTTCAAGGTAGATATAATGTTTAATTTTTTTTTTCTTTCTTTCTTTTTACTTATTATTATGTAATATTTTTAATAATTAAATGATTTTACTTGACTTATTTGTACTAGGGTTGCTTAGGAGCACTTGATGGTACTCATATTAGGGTAAGAGTTCCTGTAGGTGAAAAGTCTAGGTATTGAAACCGAAAGGGTGAGGTTACCATAAGTGTTTTGGGGGTTTGCTCTCCTGATATGTAATTTATTTATGTTTTACCCGGTTGGGAGGGCTCAGCAGCTGATAGTAGAGTCTTACATGGAGCTATATGTAGAAGGAATGGATTTAAAGTCCAACTTGGTAAGTAATATGTGAATTGATCAATTTTTTTAAATTCTATGAATATGAAATTGAACTATAAAATATATTTATTATATAGGGCATTATTATCTTGTGGATGCTGGATATGCACATTCCAATGGATTTTGTTGCTCCATATCGTGATCAACGTTATCATTTGCGTGAATGGAGAGATGGTCCATAACCTCGCAATTCACGTGAATTTTTTAACATGAAGCACTCATAGGCTAGGTATGTGATCGAGAAATGTTTTGATGTGTTAAAGAATTGATGGGCTATTCTAAGAAGTCTAGCATTTTATCCCATTAAAACTCAAAACCGAATAATTATTGCTTGTTGCTTGCTACACAACTATATAAAAAAGGAAATGTCATATGATCCATTTGAGAAAAATTGGAAAAATCTTGAAGATATATAGGGATGAGGATGATGAAGATACAATGAGAATTGTAGACTCTACACATTAATGGAGTGTATTTAGAGACAATACGACATCAAACATGTACAATGAATAGAGGGAAAGGAGACAAGGATAGATGATAGTGATTGTTTAAGTTAATGGAAGTCATGTTTTCTTATTTATGCTCGATTGTGGTTGTAATGAAGAGATTGTTTGATTGAAATTATGTGTAATCTTGTAAAACATTATGCTACTGGTCGTGTTCTTATAATTTTAAAATTATTCTCATTACTTGTTAGGCTCGTCAACTTTAATATATTTTCTATTTCTATTTTGTTAATAAGTAGTATATTTTTTTGTACTTACTTTTTAATTTTAGGATGTCATCTTCGCAAAGTTTTATCTCAAGAAATCGAGGCCCTGGACAGAATAAAAGATTTTGGACAACAGTATTAGATGAAAAATTAATTGAGTGTCTTGTAGAGTTACATAATCAGGGTTCATATAGAGCTGATGGTGGTTTCAAACCTGGCTACTTAAATGCTATTGAGAAATTAATACTTCAAAAACTACCAGATTGCACTATGAAAGCTAAACCACATATTAAGTTTGGATTGAAAACATTGAAGACTCAATTTACTACTAAACATGACATGCTAACTGGTTAGAATAGTAGTGGATTTGGGTGGAATCCAGTGAATAAACATATAGCTGTTGAGGCACCTGTTTGGGATGCATATGTCGAGGTAATCTTTTTATTGTTCTCATTTGTTATGAACAAATACATTATCTATGTTTAGAAATTAATCCATTTGATTATTAATATTTTCAATCTGACATATTTTAATACTTTTTAGAGTCACAAAGAAACTGCTCATTTTAGACATAGGTCATTTCCTCATTACGAGGACTTGGCTATTGTATTTGGTAAAGACAGAGCCACAGGAAAAGATGCAGAGACTCCAGATGATGTTGTGTTTAGAACTTGATAATGAACGGGATCAAGAGACAATAAATGAAACTAATCCATTACATCAACACGTAGATGCTACTGACCAATAAAACTCAAATGTTTCATCTAAAAAAAGAAAGAGAACTATTGGAGTTAATGAATATGGAAATTCTATTGAGAGGGCAGCTTCGATACTTGCAGAAGAGATGAAGAAATGTTGGTAGCATTTTGAGTCGATCCATCACAAAAGAAGAAGAAAAAGAAGAACAAATGAGGTTGTATAATGAATTACAAAGGACCACATCACTTAGCAACGATGAGCTTGATGTTGCTACAATTCTTCTTGTTAACAAACCCACAAGAATAAATGTATTTTTTGGCGTACCTAATGACAACAAAGATGGTTGGATTAAAAGCCTTCTTAAACGTGAAGGTGCATTATATTAAGTTATGGATATGTGTTATTACTATATGAATATTCGTTTGTAATTGTTATATTAGCCTTGTTTTGATATCTAACTTAATTTTAGTTACACTAATATCAATATTTTGATATAGTGTTTTGAACACTTATATTTTGAACACTATTGAAATATGAACATTTGTGTTTGATTAAACAGATGATACGAAAATAGTAGGACCAATATACGTTTATAATTCTGTTTATATTGATAATTTGTTATTCTGTAAACAATGAATAGCATCATTGTACAAAAAAAATCCCACAAACGACTTCAATGTATTGAATGCTATCAAAAGTAATCCTAATAACATCATTCATTTCTATAAAAGTAAATATATAATTAATTTTTTATGATATAAAAAAAGAAATATATATTTTTTACATAAAAAATTAAAAATAAAAATTGTTATTTAATTTTTCTGACGAAAAAATAATAATTAAATGATATTATTTGAACTTTATTGAATATAGGGGTATTAAGGTCATTTACAGATTTTTTTCATTCTATTTCAGTGACAAACAAAACACTGTAATTCTGATTCCGAGTTTGATTCAACATTGTTTCATTTCCATTCCATTTCATTCTCATTTCGATTTTGATTCTATTTTGCAAACAAAACGTCACCTAAATGATACTTATAACACTTTTTTATATAAGCTTACATACATTTTGTCACCTTTTTATTTAATATGTATTATTGTTTTATTTAATTTTTATTTTAAAATTTTAATATGTCAATTAAGGAATGGGAAAAAATATATATACGAAGAGTGTTGTTAATATTTCGGTAGTTACTGAAAAGTGAAAAGAAAGTGATGGGGTAATAGTTTATGTGGTATGTTAATGGGTGGCGAGAGGCATGGAATCATCTCATCCTCCTCACGTGTTTCCCACTGCCAATGTGAAACATATATCATTCATCATTCTAACCTATCATGCTTCCAGTTAATTTTAACATGAGAGATAATTAAAGGGAGAATTGTGTTTGTTATTTGTTTTTTTATTATTTATAAAATTAAAATGGAGTTGTAATCATATCTATCAATTTTAGTGTGTCACCGTTATGTGTCAATACTACAGGTAAATATATATAGATTGAATGATGCACGTTTTAGGCCATTAGAAAGATTTATATTTTAGTTATTTTTTACTAGTTACATAATATGACGTATTAAAAACAAAACAAAAAGAGATTCTTTTAATACTGAATTTTTGGATTGTTATAAAAATATTATTGAGTTTTTTTCTTTCTATATCATTAAATTTAATAAATATTACAAAAATATTATTAATTATTTTTTTCATTTTTATAACATTAAATTTCTCAAATTGTTACAAAAATATCATCGATTACGTATAAATTTTTGTTAATCCCCGTTAATTAATTAAGATCAATAGTAATTTCGTAAAATTAATTTATAAAATATAACGGTACAAAAGTATTACAAAAATTTGAAGTTATAATTTAACATATTTTTTCTCTACTCATTCTTTCAATTTTTTTCCCTTAAATAACTTTATTCAATTTTTTAACTATCAATAATTTATCACAAAATTCATAATTTTATACCAAATTATATAATAAAAAAAATCAAAAACCTAATTTTATAACTTCAATAAAATCCTACTAGCTTTGGTTACTCCTATTAATAATCCATCAAAGTTTCAATAAATGTAACATATTATATAAAAAAAATGAATATAATAAAATACATCTGATAAATCATGAGAATTATATTCAAATTTAACATGTTATATACAAATATACATATAAATGTAACATAATATATCTGATTGGTTATAGAGTTATGGTGATTGTAACAAATTATATATATAGATATATAATATGTTATATGTGGTGAGTCATGGATGATGATGATTGGAGAATTTTTTTGATAAATTATAATATTTATTTTTATTTTTATTTTATTAAATTATATTATAAAATATTTTGAAATAAAAATTTGACCAAAAAAATATTATATTTTGTAAGTATTTTCCATTTGTTTGGGATGATTAATAATCATAGCCATCTCACCCACTCACCCAACCCAAGTGACCAAACGCCCCCACGTAAGTCTTACTTAATTATTGTCTCCAATTCTCTTCTTCTTATGGCCCTTTTGCTCCGTTATCTTTCAAAGCATTTAATTATATATATCCCCTTCTACCTTTCTCTCATCCCATTTAATTTTCCATCATTTCTCACAACAAAAAAGAAAGAAAGTGTTTTCTTGAGATGGGTTTTGACGATATTTGCAACACAGGACTTGTTCTCGGTCTATCAAAGCAAGGTTTGGATAATAATAATAATAATAACAATCAAAAGCCAAAGAAATCCATCTCTAGTAATTTTGAGCCATCTTTAACTTTGAGTCTTTCTGGTGAGCCTACTAGTTATCAAGTAATTTCCAGCACAAAGATTGATCGTGTCAATTACGAAGTTTGTTACGATAAGAAAACCAATAATTCTGATTTGTTTCGTCAAGCTTATTCACCTCATGATAGCGCAGTTTCTTCATTCTCAAGTGGAAGAGTAGTGAAAAGAGAAAGAGACATAATTAGTGATCAAGAAGCCGAGGTTGAGAAAGTGATATCTTCAAGAGCTAGTGATGAAGAAGATGAAGATGGACCTAATTCAAGAAAGAAGCTTAGACTCACTAAACAACAATCTTCCTTCTTAGAAGAAAGCTTCAAACAACACACCACTCTCAACCCTGTAATTTCCTAGTTTTGTTCTCTCTTAATTTCTTCTTTAAAACCATTGCTACAACGTACAGAGAGTTAACATATCAATACATGCATGCAGAGACAAAAGCAAGCTTTGGCCACGCAGCTTAATCTGAGACCTCGCCAAGTTGAAGTCTGGTTTCAGAATAGAAGAGCCAGGTAGATAAGAACAAGTTAAGAAACTTGAAATATATTGGTATAGATATAAATTAATCAAATTGATATATTTGATTTGGGTCTATATTTATTAATTAATTAATCTTTGTAGGACAAAGTTGAAGCAAACAGAAGTAGATTGTGAATTGTTGAAGAAGTGCTATGAAACGCTGACAGATGAAAACAAAAGGCTACAAAAAGAGCTTCAAGAACTTAAGGCACTCAAACTTTCTACGCAACCTTTTTATATGCATATGCCAGCGGCGACTCTCGCCATGTGTCCATCTTGTGAAAGAATAGGTGGTGGTGGTGGTGGTGACATTAATGCTTCCAACACCCCATTTTCTATGCCTCCAAACTCTCACTTCTATAACTCCTTCAGTAATCCTTCTGCAGCGTGTTAATTGTGAAATAATTACCGTATAATTATTTTTAGCCATACATGAAAAAAAAACAAAGAAATCATCTACTTTTTTTGTTAGGAAATTAAAAAAAACTAATAAAATATAAAATAATAAAAATAACATTTTAACAATATTTTACGAATTTAAATAGAATCATGTAATAAATTTTTCTTAATATATAAATAGGAAATAATATTATTTTTATAATTATAAATTTTAAAAGTATTATTTTTTATTTTTTCTCTGTTTTTTTATGGTTTAATCGCTGAGAAAGAATAATTAATGTAATTTATTGTAGACAATAAAAATTAAAACTAACTACTTCTTTTTATTTTTTATTTTCTTTTAATTATATGTTTTTTAAATGTTGTAAATTATAAACGGAACAGAGTGCACTGTATATCTATGAAGGGATTCGTACTTGTTAGTTTTGGTTGATTCTTGTACGTTCTTGTCCATTCTCTCTTTTCTGGTACATTTTTTTTAATATATTTATTGTTTTTATTGGAATATCTTTGTCAGATCTGAGTTGTGAAATTGGATGGTATCGAAGATGAGGTTGTAAGAAACTTCCTTATATTAGAAGTGCCTTTTTCAAAAGCAAGCATGCATCGGAATGATGATATAGGTGATAATTTAATTAATTAAATCGAATTTAAATTATATATATATTAAATTAAAATCAAATAAATTTTAAACCAGTGAAAATAATTAAAAAAAATTAAGTTGGGTTGAGACGTAATAAAACCAATTCTTTAGTACAAATTTTTTTTTTTAAATAAAATAAAATTATAACATATAAATCTTATAATTTATACGTTAAGTTATAAAATTAAAGATATTTTTTCTTAATTCTCGATCTAATTCTCATTTATTCAATTCTTTAATTATCCAGCAACCAATAATAATCATTTTTTCAACAACAATCATACATTTAGTATTATTTTACTTTTCTCTAGTAACATTTTTACGTTCATTAAAATAAATTAAAATATTTTTAATATCATTTAAAAAGATTTTCTTTGTATGATCATTATATAATCTATTTAAATATATTAAGAGAGTTTTATATATATATATATTATCAATTTTAAAAGAAATTATTTATTTAGTTTTATTCATATATTTTTTTGTTTAATGATAAAGGAAAATTTTATTAAGATTTGGAATTCTATATTTAAATTACGAGTTTTCATAAAGACACGAAGATTTTTAAAGAGTGATTTATTTACTATTTATTTTTATTGAATTTATTTAAAAATGAGATTTGATTTGATTTTTTTTAATTTATGTTTATTAATATTTTTATTTTATAATTAACTATTTATTAAAACATAATTTATCATTTATTTTAAAGATTAGTTTTTGTAATATTATTTTTTCTTATTTTTTATGTTTTATGTAATATGATTTAATCTAATCAATTTTAATTATTAAATATATATATTTTGATTTATAAAAAAAATATTTAATTAACTAAAAAATATATAATTAATAATTCAAGTTACTTTAGATATGTTGATTCGAATTCACCTTTACAAATTTAAATTAAATTAAATCAAAATAATTCAAATCAATTCGAACTTACCAGTATTAACACCCCTGTCCTCGTATATAAATCAGAACTCAGACCACAGATTTCATGCTCTTTTCGGTGTAAATAAATGACAAAGATGGACCTCCAATATTTATAATTGATTATTTAAGCAATTAATTAACAATTAATTGATAAAAATGAATGAATTAATTAATTATACCAATATGAAGACGTTATTGTTAAGTTCTGTTTGTCTCGTTTTAATCTTCTTATTTAAGATTCAAATTCTAAAAAAAAAAAAAGATAATAACAACCACCCTAAAAAATAGGAACGATAAAAGTAATATTTAAAAAACTCATATTTTTTCGTTATTTAAAAAAATTATTTATATTATTTTATATTCAATTTTATTTAATTAAATTCGTTTAATATTAATAAGATATTAATTTTTATTATAAATTTAAAAAATGCTATATTTTTTAATTTTTTAAAAAATTACTTTTAATGATGTTATTTAATGAAAAGCATGAAATATTAAATTATTTATTGATAATACTTGAAAAAAATAATAAAAATAAGAAATTATTTGTATCTGTTTCTTGTTCTCCCTACCATCGAAATTGCTACAACTACGGTAACACATGTAAGATGTATGATATAGAAAATGTGGGGTGGAGAAAGGATGTCTGCTCACGTGTATATAGTATAATTCGGTGCTTGGAGACTGATAAAAGGCGTGTAAAGATAAAGAATATATGGGTTGTTTGTGATACACTTAAATAATAATAATAATAATAATAATAATAATAATAATAATAATAATAATAATATATGCATAAAAATTAATTAATTTAAGATTTACAAAAGATATATAATAAAAAATAATATTATATTATTTATTTTTTATTAAAATATTATATATATTTTATTTGAGTAAAAATATATTTAAATTATTAAGTTTTAAAAACTAAAATTTAAAATTCAGATAAAATATAATATTATTTTATACATTAATTTATTTATAATTTTATAAATATTATATAAAAAATTATATTTATCTAAAATTGAGGTCAAATACACCCATGTGATGGTTACACGCATCCACCCTACACGAAACTGTTTATGGTTATCATATAACCAACTGTATTAGAGGATTGTGGTAAAAAAAAAAAAAAAAGAATGGTTGTGAACGAACTTATTTGTTATGGTCGCGTGAGAAGCTAAAATTTTAAGGGTACCCCCTGGGTCACACCCACGTGATGTGCCGTTGGTCTTTTGTTTTTCCCTCACAAAATTTCATGGGATTTTCCCTCGAAGTCATGCCCTTTTTTATTTAATGAGCAAGACTCCGGATAAATAAATATTATTTATCATTTTAAAACATATTTTTTATTAATAATATTATTATTTTTATTTATTACTTATCGAGTATTTAATTTTTTATTAAATTAATATTTTGTGAAAAAAAATCGTATAATCGTTTTTCGGAACGAATTTTCACAAAAAAAAATATTTTTATCATTAATGTATCACTCTTCCCAAAGATAAAAGATTAGAAAATATCTTCTTTTAAAATTTGATAAAAAAATAAAAATAAGGTTTAATGTTGTGGACTTATATTATATTTTTTTATAAAATATATGAATGAAAATATTGTTATTTAAAAAAAATTAATTTTATCGGTAATAATTTATTTAGATGTATACAATGTAAATCAAACAAATATTTAATATATATTATCACTAAATAAATTATTCTCAAATAATTCAAATAACAACAAATATATATATATATATATATATTTCTAATCAAATATGAGGAAAAATTATTGAGTAAGAAATTATACTCTTAATATGCAAAATACTAGATAAATATTAAAAACAATAAAATGTTACAGCATCAGATAAGGATCTATATTTTTTTTGTCAAATATAAAAGAAATTTTTTTAATAAAACATAAATTATAAAAATATTAACGATAAATACAAAATAAAAATAAAAACAAAAAAATTAATGATGAATAAGTAAAGATATTCAAATCAACTTTGTTACAAAATAATATATATGATGATAAAATTTTGTAAAATAACCGTATCAAAAACGTTGAAATTTGACATTACATAATAATTATTTTGATAAATTTTTTGAAATAAAATAAAATTTTAAAATTAACGTGTATTTCTAAATAAAAAAATATGTAGATAAAATTTGAACCGTAAAATATGTTTTTTTTAATAAATATGAATTATTAGTTTTTACTATCTTTATTAATTATGATCAAATGAGATAATATTAAGGAATAATTATAGAGAAAATAATTTCATAAAATTTATCACTTAAAATTTTAAATTGGGTAACATATGGTTTTTATTTTTCTTAGATAAGAAAACTAATAAGTGGCATATAATGTTTATTTTTCAAATAGTCAATAACATATAAAATAATACTGAATTAAATAAATAGTATATTTTTTAAATTTTAATATTTTTTATAATTTTGCTCTAATATTATATTTTTAAAATATATAATAAACTTTGATAAAAAATTATGATCTCTATCCAATTGAAATATAAGACGATTGCATACTCAATTTTTTTTATATTACACATAATTAATGGCATATGAAAAAAAATGAAGAGAAAATTAACTTATGGATCAACATTTTAATAAAATTCATTATTTTTCTTATATATACTCGATATAAATAGTTTAAAGTTATACGATCAGGTAAAAAATTGATAAATTTATGTAAAAAAATGAAAATTAAAAAAATAAATCACAATTATAACGTATTATTATTGATAAATATAATTACATATAATTTAAATTTTTTTATATCAATTATAATTATAAAATAAATTTTGCATATAAAAGTGATGTCCAAATTTAAGTGTAGCTAAATTCCTCTAAAACCCATATATTCCATAAAAAGGAAGAAGAAAAATGCTACTTTGATTGGCCTAGATAGTTCCTGGCCTGAATGATGAGTAGGTTCGTCTAAAATTTATACTCCAAAATTACAATCACTTGTATTGTTGTGGATTCAGAAATTATGAACGTAGAAAACATAAATTTATATTTATTTTTATATTCATATTATTTAAATTTTATTAATATTATTTAAAAAATTAAATTATTTATTGGGTTTTCAAAATAATTATTACACATAATAAGATACAAAAATTATGGATATATATATATAATTAAATAATATTAATATTTTTTATTATAAATAAGAGTTTTTTCTTAAAGGAATATTTTTTTCGATAATGTAGAATATGTATGTATTCCTTTATAGGGATGACAGGAAGAAGGAAAAATATATGTAAGAATAAGAATGAATGGGGTCCACAATATAATTTATGAGTTTATATTAAGTTTTTTTTTTAAATACTCAAGAGTGTAGAAATTGAAGTTAATACGCTTGACGATAAATACATGTAACCTTATGTTAATTCGGGTATTGTCGATCCATCTTTTTTTCGCCCCCACATGTATAAATTTCTATTTTGTTTTATGAAATACGAAAAAAAAAATCCTCATATCCTAAAAATATATTGTCAGATATAAGATTTATATCTAAAAAATATTATATTTAAATTAATATATATATAACTCATAACTTAAAAAAAAACACCATATAAAATATTATATTTTATTAATATATAATAAAATTATTTTAAATTATTAAAATTTGATAATATAAATTTATTTATAATTTTATAAATATTATATTTATAATTTTATTTATATTAGTCTAATCATAACTTTCTTCACCTTTTCTTTTTATCAGCATCATTATCGCATGAGCTCTTCAACGCTACTTTTGAATTTTCATGTTCAAAAATTTGTTCATTTATCCTTTGAATGCGAAAAGAGTGCGAAAGCTGTATATATCTACTTTTTCTCTCTTTATCTAGGGTGATGAGAAAGGCTAAAATCCTTTTCTTTAGAAAAATCTCAAATGGAAATTTTTGATGGTGAACAACGATCGATCAAAAGTCATGTGTGGGACAAACATATCCAATTTGCTTTTAAATAGTATTAATTCATTTTTAGAAAGAAAAGAAAATAGTGTTAATTAATTCATGTTTCTATATAATAGTTTATTTCTAAATAATATTATTTTGAATGAAAATTTTTATTTCAAAAATTATCCCATGTGACATTATCAAAATCTATAATAAAAAAAATAATAATCTTTTTAAAGTTAGGAAAGAATATAAATCCAATTCTCATATACTAATATATCATTTTATTTGATAATAATATAAAAATAAAATATAAATAAAAATGATTAAAATTATAATCATAGTTTGTATTAATTATAGACATTATGCTAACATGTTTATCATATCAAAAGTTGCACACTAAAAATAGTCTAGACGTCTACTGCACTGCAGAGGATACATAAATTAGTGGTAGAAATATTATTTTTATTATGATAAATTTTTAAAATATTAAAGTTTCGATTTTCATATATTTTTAAGGCAAAATTAATAAAATTAATGTTGAAGGGTATATTTAGTAAATTATATCGAATAAGTTATATATAATGATATTATATTAAAATATATTATTTTATATGGTGTTTTATGATAATTTTTATAACATAATATGATAAAATTGATAATAAATATTTTAATAAAATAATGTATATTTAAAATATTATTTAATTTATTTTATGTAGTTTTCTTATTTATAAAAATAATTTTATTATAAAAATTTATTTAAATTAATATTTCATTTATTTTTATATTTTTCTTAAATTTCATAAATAAAAAAATATTTTTTAATTTAAAATAAAAGAAAATTAAAATTTTAAAATTAAATTTTAAATTAAAATTTCAGACAAGTTAAATAAAGTATTTATCCCATGTTTAATTGATTGGAATTGATTAAAATCAGAATTGATTTATTCTAATTTTATGTTTTATTAGGCTGAAATGTGTGAATGGAATGAAATCGATTCCTAAAAGAGAAAAAATCAGAATTCTTTTTTCCCTTAAGGAATCATGATTTCATTCCTATCTTAATTTTTTTTTCTAATTTTACCACAACTCTAAATATAACCCTAAACCCTAAGCCCTACATCCTAAAACCCTAAATCCTAAATTTCAAATCCCAAAACCCCAAACCCAAAACCCTATTTAGAAAAATAATAATTTTAATCATAAACTAAAACGTACAAATATAACCCAAAACTTTAAATCCCAAATCCTAAAAATCTAAACCATATTTAGAAAAATAATAATTTTAACCCTAAACCTTAACCCACAAATATAACCCTAAACCCCAAATCCTAAAACCATAAACCCTATTTAGAAAATAATAATTTTAACTCTAAACCTTGACCCACAAATAGTACCCTAAATCCTAAACCTCAAATCCTTAAATCCAAAATCTCAAATCTCAAAACTCTAAATCCTATTTAGAAAAATAATAATTTTAATAATATATTTTATTTTTAAGAAATAATTATTTAGAAAAATAATAATTTCAATAGTGTATTTTGTCCGACGAAAAAATAATAATTAAATAAAATTATCTAAACTTTACTAAATATAGGTTTTCTATTTCATTCCAATTATAAACAAGATACTATAATACTAATTTATTTTTTTATTTCAGTAGTCAAACAAAACCAACAAAACTGTTTCTTTTCCATTCTATTTACATTCTCAATCTCATTCTGATTCTTTTGTGTGAACTAAATGCTATTTTAGTACGATTTAGACCTATTCTCATTACATGGTATTAAATTTCCATAGAACTATATAATTTTATATATTACATTATGATCTTACTTTAAAATCAAATATATAATTGTATGAAAATTACACCATTAATATTTTTAATACTTATAATAAACATGTCCAAAAAGTACTAGAAACATGTTTTCAATAAACTTTGTAAGTTTGTAAGAATTTTCCGTGTATTTTTCAATTTAAGATAATATTCTTTAGTATCAAAATTGGATTGTATATTCTCTTGTTCTTTTCATGATGTAAGAACAACGGCCTATGAGCACCGGATTTATAAGATATTATTATATAATATGTATATTTTTAATTTATTGGTTTGATATTTTATATGTAACGTACTTTAAAAAGAAAAAAAAGAAAAAAAATGCACTAATTAAAAATATTTACCTATAATAGAGTACATCGACAGTTTTTAATAATTTAAACTGATTTTTAGTCGATATATATGACATAATGACAAAGAAATAGCACCTTTTCGTGACCTTGAAAATGGGTACAATGAGAGAAGAGTCAGCTATAGGAAAAATAATAATAAGAAAACTGGGTGGTTGGATTTGCCAATCATGGCATGCTTGTGACCATTATACGTGTTCATGTAACTATTATGCCACAACATAAACAGTACCTTCCAAATAATTAAAGAGACCTTGTCTTGTGCGTTTGACTTGGGAATCTATTATAATTCTACCAAAATGTTATTTATTAATTCATTTATATTTTAATTAATTACAATTTTGCATGTCAACGAAGGTATTGTTAAAATAAAATAAATTTGGATGAATGTGATTATTTAAAAATAACATAAAAATAAATATTATCATAAAAAAACATGCAAAAACTTACCTAATTTATAATCATTAATTAATTCTATAATTTAATACTTGATATTTTAGATCTAGACATTTTCCTTAAAGAATTTTTTTATTTTTTCAATGTTCTTTCTGACGATGAAATATCATATAAGATTAAAATATAATATATGTGATATAGAGATTATAACAAATATATATAGTTAATAACTGTATATTTATTTCATGACATAATTAAAATAGATATTAGTTTTAGGTCTATATATACATCGTATACTCATACCCTATTAGATACATTAAACCTTAATATATCAATTTTAAATGGACTTAATCTTTTATGATAGTTTATAATCCATAATTATTTACATATAAGTCCAATACTGGATAATAATCCAACAATCTCCCATTTGGGTTATATATATAACCTTGTAAATATGCATCGCAAAAATAACTGTTTGAGTACAACTTTACTGTCATTATCAAAATGTATTTGCATCCAATCTGATAATCAATTATACCAACATATGATCAAAGCATCCTTCATTCCATTTGTTGTAACTCAACCCATCAATGGTCACCTATGACAATGCAACTGAATGACATGAATCATGATGTAGATGTGTAGTATAAAAATTCCATTCAATGTGATCTTAATATATTTATTTCGAACTAATTCAAACTTAAACCTTAGTAAGATCAAACCATATCAAAATCAAAGCATAAATAAACCAAAATTTTATTTATGTAGAAAATGACCTCAAAATATCCATAAATTAAAATAACTAAAAATGTGTCTATCAAAGAAGCATTTAAAACTGAATATCCTCAAATAACATGAAGAACATACGAGTAGTGTGCTCATGAAATTTTTTGGGTGGCAATCCCTTAGTAAATGGATTTGCAATCATGGAGGTTGTATTGATGTGTTTTATAGATACCTGTGCATTTTGAACTATTTTCTTAACAACCAGGAATTTGAAGTCTATATGCTTCGACTTTGTTGAGCTTTTATTGTTAGTGTATTGACTTATTGTTACAAAATAACTTAAATGATCTTTCAATACAATCCACTATGCACAACTCTGTGACAAAATTTTGCAGCTATATTCCGTGATTAGATACCTTATAACATGCTATGAATTTTTCCTCAATGGTATAAAAAGGCTATAATAAGCAACTGTTGAGCACTCTTATTTGAGATAGCACCCCCAGTTAGCAGATAGACATAGCCCGATATAGATTTCATACTTTCTTGACATCCACCAAAATTGGAGTTAGTATACCTAACAATCTCAAGCTAATCTGACCTTCGATACGTGAGCATGTTATATTTTATTCTTTGTAAGTACTGCAAGACCCATTTTGCTGCCTTTTAATGGTCTATTCTTAGATTTATTAAATATCTACCCAACATCCTAACAATGTACGTAATATCTAGATGCATACATACCTGAGCATATATCAAATTCTATTGCTATTGAATAAGCAGTCCTGTGCATTTCCTTCTCATCAAAATAATTCGTAGGGCACTGATTGAGACTAAATTTTTCTCCCTTGGTAAAAAAGGTATCACCTAGTTTTCAATTATGCATGCCTTTTAATGGTCTATTCTTAGATTTATTAAATATCTACCCAACATCCTAACAATATACGTAATATCCAGATGCATACATACCTGAGCATATATCAGACTCTATTGCTATTGAATAAGGAGTCTTGTGCATTTCCTTCTCATCAAAATAATTCGTAGGGCACTGATTGAGACTAAATTTTTCTCCCTTGGCAAAAAAGGTATCACCTAGTTTTCAATTATGCATGCCATATCTCTTAAGAATCTTGTCGATATAGCTCATTTGTAATAATCCTATAATACTCCTATAACGATCCTAGAATATATGTATGCCTAATACAAAAGTGACATCACTAAGATTTTTCATCTAAAAATTCTTAGACAAAAATCTCTTTTTTCATGCAATAATCTTATATTGTTGCTGGGAAGCAAAATATCAATGACATATAAAACTAGAATCTCAAAACTAAAGGAAATGATCACTTAATGAAACTTGGAATACCATTGCAAGATGCTTACTTGTTTATTTATTTTAGTTCATTTTCTTTACTTATTTAAATTTTTATTTAGTTTTATTTTAGACATCACTTTTAGTGATTTTAGAAATACATTGGAGTCTATTGCATAATCAGAGTTCATGAGAGAGAAATCTTGCCTTTAGATCTCGAAATTGAGCATACTTTGAGGTTAATAAGGAAACAACAAGTTGTCACCCAAGAGAAAAAAATAGTTAATCCATTAGACATAAACAATAATGAGTTAAACTTGAACAATGAAATGTTTTTGATGGATGATAGAGATAAAGCTATGAATTAATATGCAATACCTAAGTTGAAAGTGCTGCGTCCAAGTATTATAAGGCCAAACATTCAAGCTAATCAGTTTGAGTTAAAGTAAGTGATGTTTCAAATGCTACAAATTGTTGGACAATTTAGCGGATTACCAATAAAGGATCCTCATCTTCATCTCAGATTGTTTATTAAAGTTATAGATTCATTTAAGTTCAGTGGTGTGATCGAGGAGGCATTTAGGCTTAGATTGTTCCCTTACTCTTTACGAGACCATGCTTGAGCTTGGCTAAAAGTTTTGCCACCTGATTCCATTACAACTTGAAATGGTTTGGCGGAGAAATTCTTGATGAAATACTTCCCACCAAAAAAGAATGCCAAGCTTAGGAATGACATTACCTAAAATATGAAGGATACTCTTTATATGAAGCATGTGAAAGATTCAAGGAATTGCTAAGGAAATTTCCTCATCATGATATTCCTTCTAGATTCAAATGGAGACATTTTACAATGGTCTCAATGCTTAAATAAGAACTATTGTTAATGCATCTATTAATGGAGCTTCGCTAGCCAAATCTTACAATCAAGCTTATGATTTACTTGAGAAAATGGCTAGAAATAATTATAAATGGTCAATGGACAGAATGACAACCACAAGAAGAGTAGCTAGAGTGCATGAGGTAAATGATATCATAACACTTACAACTTAAGTGTCATCTTTGGTTAATCTTTTAAAGGCTCAAAACTCACTAGCGATTATAAACCAGATCCAAGATTTCAAGGTGTCGTGTGTGTTTTGTGGAAGAGCTCATTTGTTTGATAATTGTCCATATAATCCTAAATCAACATTTTATATGGGTAATGTGAACTGAAACAATAATCCATACTCGAACACATATAACACAGGATGGAGACAACATCCAAATTTGTTTGATACTTAGTTTTCAATAACTACATCAATCACAAGCCCAATGGAAGAAGCCACATATTGAGGACAATACAAATTCCTTAATGGGAATGATGAAAGACTTCATTCAATCAGTAAATACAAAAGTATCCACTCAAGAGGCTTCAATTTAAAATTTATAAACTCAAATGGGACAACTTTCCCAAGCTATAAGCCAAAGGCCTCAAGGTAACCTTCAAAGTGACACAATTGTAAACCCAAGAAGAGAAGGTAAGGAGTATTGCAACACCACAGACTTGAAAAGTGGTAAAACTCTGAAGAAGGAACATAGGACTTAAAAAGATGAAATGAGGAATAGGAAACTAATAAGAATGAGGAGGAATTAATGGATAAATAGAGAAATTGAAAGGAAATACTTCAGCCAAAAAAGAGCAACCTCTACAAACCCACTATTCTTTTCCCTTAAATACTACAAAAGAAAATGTTAGATACATAGTATTCAAAATTTCTTGATGTCTTCAAGAAGCTACATATAAACATACTATTTGTAGAGGCACTTAAACAAATGTCGTCTTATGTCAAATTTATGAAAGATATACTATCAAATAAAGGAGGCTTGGATATCCCGAAATAATAACCTTGATTAAAGGTTGTAGTGCCATCCTAGACAGACAACTACCACAAAAACTGAAAGATCCAGACAGTTTTGACATCCTTTGCATTATTGGGAACATCTGTTTTGGCAAAACACTATGTGATTTGAGTTCTAGCATTAACCTCATGCCATTATTGGTCTTCCAGAGATTGTGGATTGGTAAAACCAAACTCAATTCAGTAACATTATAGATGGAATATGGATCAATTAAGAGACCTCAGGGTATGGTAGAAGATGTGCTAGTAAAAGTAGACAAATTCATCTTTCCGGCAGACTTCATTGTGCTAGACATAGAGGAGGACCGTGACATTCTTATCATATTTGGTCATCCATTCGTAGCAACCAGAAGAGCACTCATTGATGTATAAAAAGGTGCACTTACAATGAGAGTGCAAGATGAACGAGTGATGTTTAAAGTTTTTAAAGCATCTAAACCCCTTGATATTGATAATGATAATGAATGTTTAAGGATAAATGTTAAAGATTATGGGGACAACTTAAAAGAATCTATTGAGTCACCCATACTTAATAATTTAACACATGATGCTATAAACAAGGACATAAACTCACCAGAAAAAACTCAACTATTTTAACTTTGAAAGTATGGAAGCAAAGGTTGATATTGAAGGAACACCAAGTTTAGACCCCCACACTTTTACTCTCACATCCCCAATCAAGTAGGAAAGCGAAAGGGTGCAATCGAGAGGTGAAAAGAGATGTTAGACATATATAAATTAGATGAGTTACGGTGGAGTGCTTATAAGAATGTCAAAAATTTCAAAAGGAAAACAAAAATATGGCATGAGAAGAGAATTGAGCACCGTGTTTTCAAACCATAACATAAAGTATTATTGAAAAAAGCAAGACTCAATTATTTCAGGAAAACTCAATAATAAATGGACACAAAGGAATTATTGCCCTTGACGCTATTTCCTTGGCTTAAGCGGGACTTACAACCCTTCACCCAAATCGAAACATTTCTACAACAACCTTACCTCTTCTACTAGAGTGAACATCTAAGTTATATGTATTAGTACAAGCTAGTACTGAAAGGAGAGATGGATGTTTTGAAAACACAGAGAACAATACTAATGAATATTAACTACAACATGTATTAATCTATTTAAATTAACCCCTTGGCTCTGATACCATAATGTCTACCTAGGTTATGGGGTGTTATAAATAGAGGCAATCATATCATATTAAAAACACATGCTTAACAAACATACATATTATATTGATAGATTAGGCGGCTTAGCTGGCCATATATGTTACAATACTAATTATAAAATACTTAAATTGAAATAAAACACAAATAAAGAAAATAACAATCTATACTACAATAAACTTACTAATAATATAACTGCAAATAGGATTATAAAACAATTATCAAAGTAGGAGAGTAGGAGGGTTTAGGTCTTAGAGATAAAAACTCAAAAATTTGGAACCCCTTAGCTTCTGCCCGAGTCTTGTTTAAATAACCTAATGATTGTACTGTGGAAGATGCTGTTACTATTTGATGAATAGTATCTTGTCTGCCACTTGATATTGTAGGAATCTTGACTACTGTTGTAAATAGTAGATGCTTCATTATTCCAGACAGGTAATGGAATAGTACATTGTCGATACTATTAAGGTAATTTGAACAGTGATTTGTCGGCACTGTTTCATGTTTTGTCGTTTTCTGATTTTAATAATTAGTTATCCTCAGAAAATATTAATGGGTTTAAAATTATAAATGGATACTAAGATCCTAAATAGTAAAGGACACGTAGGCCTAGTAATATAAACAAAGATGGATATGCAGGCCCAATAATAAAACTAAAATGGACACGCAGGCCCAGTAATAAACACTAAGATGGACACGCAGGCCCAAAATTAGTAATGGAACAATAGGCCCAATAATCCTAGCTTGATTTGGGAGCCCAAAAATTAATATCTTGGGTTGAGGTCTCTAAATCAATTAGGTCCTCTTCTGTTCCCTGTGATGGAGTTACTGTTTTATCGGGTGATTGTGTTTCATCCAAATCAGCTTCCTCTTCTTTTGGTGTGTGGGATGTTTGCCCAGATGATAGTTGTTTCATGATGTCCAGGAGTTCTTCTTGGGTTTTGGCTTGAACAATCAGAGCAACCGTATGTGCTTTCTATGCTAATAATAGTGAAGATGCTTGTATTTCTTCCACTGGGTAATCTATGTAACCTTTTTGGGTTAGCCATTTTTCAACAGCTGGTAATAAGAGTGTTTTTGGGATCATAAATGACGACCACCATTTGATTTGAAATGATCGTTTGATAGTCATCACCCCTGTTGATTCTGGGTATAAGACCCATTGACATACCCAAGAGAGATAAAATTTAGTACAGAATATGCATAAAGGAGGGAATCTTGCTTCCTTTATTGATGGTTTATAATGCGATTGGAAAGAGTCATAACTTTCTTTCACAGGAGATATAAGAATTGATGAAAGGTTTTCGAATAGCTCCCACCATTGTAAAAACCAGGATGGAAACCGGTTTGAATCAATATTTTTATTGACAAAGAAAAATAACCAAGAATGTTGGTTATCTTTATTTTGAATAAAGAATGCATTAAACCATGCCTGGTGATAATCCCAGTAGTTGTACGAAGTACAATGGGGAATGGAATGGGTTGAACTCACTGGGAAAGTCAGT
This sequence comes from Hippophae gyantsensis, assembly GCA_030763125.1. Classification (NCBI taxonomy): domain Eukaryota; kingdom Viridiplantae; phylum Streptophyta; class Magnoliopsida; order Rosales; family Elaeagnaceae; genus Hippophae; species Hippophae gyantsensis. Next base: position 32,553,545 of record CM061037.1, on the reverse strand, counting down.
TGTTTATAGAGATCATTACCCCAATCTGATGGAGATATGATTTTATGGAGTTTTGCAGTTGAAAACTGCACTTATGTTGTTTTTGGGTAATAGAAATGTTTGAATTCCACACTACCTGTAATTTCCAAAATACTTTGATAGTATTGAGGGGTTTTTGATGATAAAGATGGCCTATAAAAAATTCCTTTTCCAAAATAGGTTTGGATGGCCAGGTAAGGATTTTGGTTAAAAAATTCTTTTTCTATGATAGTTACCACCTGAGTTGACTATTTCTTAAAATACTCAGATGATGATTTTGTTTTGGGAAATGAATCCCTTGTTCCTTTGGAAGGAAAATAAGTTGAGGACGAAATGCCTCTTTCTGGAATAGAAATTGTTCCAGATGTCTTTTGTGAAAATATTTTTGATTTGGAAGGTATGATCTCCAAATTTAATGAGTTAGTTGGTCCCCAAATTTCTGGGATGCAACGAAATGCTATTTTGATTTTTTCAGAATCCATGTTTTGCAACCATTGATGGATGCGATTATTTAATTCAGAATCCTCAAGAGTTAATTGAGGTGATGATTTTTCTAATGTTTGGTTGGAGGATGATGATTGGTTATGAGTAACTTGAGATCAGGCCATGATGGGTTTAGCCGATGAGAGGCTGGTAATGGTGAGGTTTGGAGGTTCACTCTTCTCCTTTCTCTTCTTTTTCTTGCTCATCTTGATACTTGTTTTGGAGAAATTCTCGGGTTATAAAATCTGGTAATGAGTTACTTTCTCTTCTGGTAAATTCAATATCAAAATAAAAAATACTTAATAATGCTTGCCATTTGGCAAAATTTTTTTTGATGCAATGTTTTTTAAATCTTTTAATAAAATTTCTTTTGCAGATTTACAATCAATCCTTAGTAAAAATTTTTGATTTAATAAATCTGATTGAAATTTAGAAATACAGAGTACTATAGAAAGTACTATAGAAAGTACTTCTTTTTTAACAGTGGAATAATTCTTTTGACAATTATTCCAATGGCCAGAGACAAACTGAACAATCTGTTCATTATTATCTTGGACTTGTTTTAAAATCCCATCGTAGCCAAGGTCACTGGCATCGGTTTCTACTACCTTGGGGAGCGTTGGATCCACAAGATGTAAACAGGGAATGTTTTGAACTTGTGCTTTTATTTTTTGCAAAATTTTTGTATGTTCTTCTGTCCATGGTTCAAGAGTTTTCCTAATCCTATTATGTAAAGGTTTTGCTAACCTATTGATATTTGGGTAGAAACTTAATACATAATTTAAGCTACCTAAAAATCTTTGTAGTTGGGTTTTGTCAATAATCCTATCAGGAAACTTAGTTGTGAACTGTAGGGATCTATTGATTGGAATTACTGTTCCATTGGATACGTTGTGTCCAAGAAACCTAATATTGGTTTGAAAAAGAGTCATTTTTTTGGCTGATAGAGCCAATCCATTACTCTTGATGATGTGGAAGAAAGTTTTGAGATGCCTGATGTGTTGTTTGACATCTTTTGAAAATATGAGTACATCGTCGATGTACACAATACATAAATCTGAATAAGGATTGAATATATCATTCGTGATCCTTTGAAATTCAGAAGGTGTGTTTTTAAGCCCAAAAGGCATAACATTCCACTCAAACTATCCAAATGAAACAGTGAATGTAGTTTTGTATCTATGTTGAGGCTCGATTTGAATCTGCCAAAAGCCCGATTTCATATCAAACTTGGAGAATATTGATGATGAATATAATTTTTGAAGCAAATCCTTTTTATTTGGAATAGGGTATCTAATCCATTTTAAGGCTTGGTTCAAAGGTTTATAGTTGATGACTAGTCGAGGAGTTCCTCTCTCAATCTCGGTTGATTTGTTGACATAGAAGGCCGCACAGCTCCACGACGATCTAGATTTTGAGATTAAATTCTTAGATAGGAGATCTTCGATCTCTTTTCTACAAAATTGTTCAAGGTCACCATTCATTTGAATAGGCCTTGCTTTTGTTGGGATATCCTTTTCATTAAAGGATGAGTCATATGGTAAATCTACTATATGCTATTTTCTTTCCCAAAATGCACTGGGTAATTCAGAACATACCTCTTTTTTCAAAAGAGGTTTGTAGTTTATAGATTTTATCCTTAATCTCTGGGATCATAAGTTCTTTCTCAACTGTATGAGATTGAACCTTGGTTTTGAGATAGAGAAGGTCCTTTTCTCTATGATTAATTAGAATAGAAATCTCTTTTGGGGAGATTGAATAGGTTTTGATGAGATTAAGATCTCTTGTCTTTGGTTCTTCAATGAAAGGGAAACTGGAGGCTTCTCTTCCAACTTTGAAAGAAATCCTGTCGTGTAGGATAGAATAAGGAGTGATGATATCCATGAATGGAGTACCTAATATAACTGAGTAGCTTATATCAGATACTATAACAAACAAAGTTTTGATTAGGTATGATCCTTTTAGGATAGATACCTCAATTTTTCCAATAATACTCATTCGAGATTTATTGGCTGAATTGAGTCGTTCTTCAGTAGGTTTGTAAAACCTCCTGGGAACCAATGATGGTGTGATACAATTTAGATCAGCTCCTGTGTCGAACAAGGCAACTGTCTCTAGTTTTGAATCATCAGGGAATACTAGGGTTACCCTAATTTTATATTTCCTGGTGGTAATTTTTCTCAAGTTTTGGATTTCTTGATTGTTTTGAGTAAGTTCATCGTCAGAATCACTTACATAAGTTGATATCTTATCTCCATTATTAAGTAGTTGAAACTTAATATCATAATCTTTTAATTTTTCTTTAAGCTGGTGGAGTTCCAGTTTAATAGTTTTGATTTCAATTTTTAAGTCTTGAATTTGACTTTCTGGTTTGATAATTTTGTTCTTTCGTTCCAAAACAGCAGTGAGGTTATAATAGCCTTTGCTGGTATTTGGAAGTTCAGAATTTTTTAATGGTTTTGTTTTATCCAAAGATGTAGTTAAATATTCTACATATAGTTTGGTTAATGATGGATCGTTTAACTTAAGGATTTTATCTTGAAGTTGTTCATCTTCTTCCTTAGTTAATACATTAATGTTTTTATCTGAGGAATCCGAATTGCTTGTTGCAAATTCATCAACCTGGGGATTGGATTCTTCGTCTGTCCATTGTTCAGACTCAGATGATGAGGATGTATCTACCAGTATGGTGGATATTTTGGCAAAGGTGTCTTCTTCAAGTTTTAATTCGTGAAGTTTTTTAGACATTTTGTAGTAATTTGCAGTGTGAGCTTTCTTGCCACATTTATAACATTTAAACTCTTTAAAGTTTTTAAAGGGTTTTTTTATGATGATTTGGTGCCTTATTATATTTGTTTTTATAAGGTTTATTATAAAAATTCATTCTCTTTTCAAAAAATGGTTTTCTTGATTTTGAAAATTTCTTATAAGTTTTATGTGATTCCTTATAAGGTTTTGATTTTTTACTGCAAGTTCCCTCATAGTTTTTATCATAGGAGAGATTTCCATCAAACTGTTTGCAGAATGATCCAATTTCTCTTTTGGAAACTTTAAGTTCCAATTTCATTTGTTTTTGGATTTTCAAATCTTGACAAATTTGAAGACCCTAGTTTTGAGCAAAACTGATTAACTGACCATAGGTTAGTTGATCATATGGGATAATGTGATTCCCATAAGTTTTGTGGATTTTGTTTCTGGTTTTCTCACCTAAGAGGGGAGGAAGTCCTGCTAAGAATTTTTCCTTCCAGAATGGTTGAATATAGTCATCTCTTAACATAACTCTAGACAAGAATGTAGTTTTATAATTTTGAAAATCGCTCATCTTCCTACATTTTATGTTGGAAAGAAGATCAACGTTTTTATCTTTTAGATGGGATGGATCCCCCATAAAATGATGTGATATGGTGAAGAGTAATGTTGAGATTGCATCCTGTATAGGAGCACCTTGATGAGAAAGTATGGGTGTACCATACTCATCAGTCAGTATTGCATTGCAGATTTCTGATTGTTGTTGTTTTGATAGATGATGATCCCACCATCCTTTTAGTTGGCCTGAGAAGCCAGCTATTAATAATTCAACAACTGTTTTATCAATTGTACCAATTTGGGTTTTATAAGCATTTGACGCCATAGTCATTTGTTGTAAGATATTTAATATCTCATGATCAGTCATACCATCTATGTTCTATACATAGATAGAAGACGCGTTATACTTAGTTTGGATGACCTGGCTAGGTTGGGTTCCTATGGTATGAGGATACCTAACTGGGTTGGGTTCTTGCCAAGCTAATTTTTGGAGATGAGGAATTGGCTTAGAAATGGTTTCTTGGGAACTATCCTCAGATGATATATCAGATCCTAGTTTACTAAGAGTACTAAGATCCTGTAATGGTTTTTGGGTTGACTTTGAAGTCACTGGTGACTCAGGAACAACTAGTCCTATTTTGTTTGAAAATTGATCTTCTAATTGGGATATAAGGGTATTATTCCAATTTTGAAGTTTTTCAAATTTTGATGTTATTTCTTCCTGGGCTGGTTTGGAGACCTGGAAGGGTTTGAAGATAGGGTTTTTTACTATCCTATCTGTTTGTTGATAAGAGGTAGAGGGGATATCTATTTTTAGATTCTTCTCTATCCTGACTAATTGTTTTCCTAAACTATTTAGGTTGATGTTTGTATAGTTATTTTGGGTAACTATATTTTTGAGGTTGGCTGCCTGGTTCTCTTGAGAGTTCTTAAGAGGAAAGGCTTCTACCTGACTATCCTAGTAAGGGATGGTAATAGCTCTTAATGGAGGATGTTCAGCTTCAACTAAACCATTCGGAGTTTCCCATACGGGTAACTCCTTTTTTGTTTCGATCATATTAACTTCATTAATTAGATCATCCATTTATTCTACAAATTTATCGAAGTCAGCTAATGTGATTTCGCTAGGTTTAATTTCTGAAAAGGTTTTGAGTTATGGAGTTAAAGCTATTGGTGTGCTAGCTAAAGACTCTAATGGTTCATTTTCTAAAAGTATATCAAAGTCAGCTTCTGTGACATCTGAGACACTAATTGATGGAAATAACTTATATTGTGGAACTATAGCTATAGGTTCTATGGCTATTAGTTCTACCATAATGTTGACCGATTTAGGGTCAATTTGAATTAAAGGTTTGACTATTAATTCGGGTAATGGATCCTGAATAGTAACTGGTAGGTTTCCTATTAAGACCGTTGATGGTTTGATTAAGTCAACTAGTTTGTCTGACTTAAGGTTAGTTATGTTAACCTGTTCGACAGTAACTATTGATGGTGATTCCACTATGCTATCTTGAGTTTGGGTAACAATGTGATCTGGTAATTTTTCTACAGATTTAGGGTTTATCCTATCTGTGTTTTTTGATTGATGTATGAATGGGGAGTCTAATCCTTTGGTTTCCCTATAGATTTCTAACCATTCGAAAAATTTAATATTTTTATTGTGTTCTTTAATATAGCGTTCATGTTTCCTAAAGCAGCTAGCCCTAGAATGTTCTGAATGATTTTTAAAAAACCAATGTTTAATTCTTTTATTATGTGGTAGATTTAGATCTGTTCTAAGGATTTTTTCTTCCCAAGATTCTTCTAAGTCTACTGTTAATACATTTAACTCATTAATTCTAACATCGTGACTGGGTGCTAATGATTGAGTTGGTGATAAAGGAAATATGGGTGATAGCTGAGGTGATTCACTCATCTCAGAACCTTTAACAGTATAAACTGGTCTGGGTACCTGAGTACTACAGTCTACTTTTTTGAGTTTTGTTTTCCTAAGTAAATTAGAGGTTGATAACATAGGGTTCGTTTTGAATGGTAAATCCATTGATGAGAAATCTGAGGCACAACATCTCATTGATGAAGATCTATTGAATCCTATTTCAATATTTCCATTTTTATGTTTTATTATTTTAGAAAGTTCTGTGTGTTGTTCAGCTACTTCCTGTTGATTGTTTTCAGACATAGGCTGGGAAATTCCTTTTAATAGCCAACTATCTGGATATACTACACTATCCCAACTAATTGGTCTAGGTATGGTAATATTGGATCTAGACAAGTCTGTTTGTAATAATAAGGTTTCTCCCTTAGTAGAGTTATGAATGTTTTTTATGTCCCAAGTGGACATCATAATTTTATAATGGATTCTATATATTAAAGCTACCGTAATTGTTCATGGTAAAACCTTAATGATAAGAGTCAAATTATTGCATTTTTGTTATGATTTAAATGTTGATATTTGTGTGAAAATTTTGTTTATTTGATTATTTAATCCACAAATGTCATTTCACGGGTATTTCGTGTTTAAAGTGCAATTTCAGGTAAAATCATAATTTTGGAGAAGTTTGGGACAAATTTCAATGATCGGGATTGAGTGCAAATAAAAAGAAAAAAAAATTTCAAAATTTGGAATTTCGCCGTCGACGAAAACCTTACAGAAAATACGGTGAAAATCATGCAGGGAGCACGAGTTTTGGCAAAGTAATCTCACCGCCAGTCACATTAATCTCGCTGCCGGTGAGAATCAGCGGAACCAAAATCATAACTTTTCCAGAAATCTTGCCGCAGTGAGAATAATGTTGCCGCCGGCGAGTTTCGTCCGAAAACACATTTTTTATGTTGTTTTGTTCCAAAATTTCCCCCCAAACCCTAGATCTATATATACAATATGATGGAGAAAGAGGAGGAAGATAGAAAGTGGAGTTCAAAGACATTTTTGGAGGAGAGAAGGAAATTTTGGAGAGAAAGTTTGGAGAAACTTGAAGGATCTTCACCATTGTTGCTACCAAGTCTTCATCTTCTAGTGTTTTTCATCTCTTTTCCTTAGCTTTTTATATTCTGCAGTTTATTCAGATTTGTTATTCATGAATTCAATTGAAATAATGGTTGTTCTTATTTTCGTTATGAACTAATTCGTTTTTGCTAAGGCTATGATGTAGTTGAATCAAGGAAATATGATTTCTTTTGTCATTGTTATATGAGTTAATTGTTTTCAAGTTGAGTATTTATTTCCATGCTTAATGCTTTTAAATTTTTGGCCAAGATTTAGATGATTAGTTGCATTATATTGAGACCGAGAGGAGATATGTAATGAATGCTTCTTGTGATAAATACCGTATGTTGAATGCGAGTGTGAGAACAAATGCATGATGTATGTGGTTATTCTAAAAATTCCATAAATCGTAATGTGCTTGTTTGTGATTAAATCTTCATAGAAATATAGTTGGTTTTCATAGATAAGTAATTCTAATATAACTCGAGAGAGAGTATTAGGTAAATTTTGGTTTTTCAACCATCACTTTTAGCTTTGATTCTAATATAACATGACTTGAAATTGGATTGAATTGATTTAGCGAAATCAAATGCCTTAGCATTTTTAATCATTTGTGAACAACATTAAATTTTGTTATTTGCGTTTAGTTTTATGTTAATTTTCTTTTTAAAACAATTTCAACAATTCGGTTTTCAAATAAAATTAGGATTAGTCAATTTCGGTACTTAGTAACGCCATTCCTTGTGGGTTCGATATTCGTACTTTTGTACACTTTATTACTTGAACGATTCGTACACTTGCAAAAATAAGCATCACTTAACATTATGAGTTTGGATTTGAAGAGTTAATGTTTTTAGTATTTGGGGATCTGTAATGGATACCACTATATTTGGAAAGCAGTTAAAGGATATAGGTCCTAAACCTAAACCTGTTTCTACCGTTCCTAATAAAGATTCCTTGAAATCTGTTAATCTAGCATCTCGTAAGACTGCTAGTATTGATGAGCTTAACCCTAATCGGGTTAAAGGTCTTAATCCAATCTGGACTAGGCCTATATGGACATACTTGAATTTTTTATCAAAATGCCTTTGTAATGATTCTTTTGAAAGAAGTTGGATTGATTCAAAAGGTAATGAAAGTTGAAGATCTCTTTCTTCAGTTTTAATGATGTAATCTGATTTGAAAAGATTCATCATCTTGATTTGATAAATTTGGTTCTTATTGATCTTTGGAACTTTCCAACGATCAATAGATTTTTCAAAATTTTCAATAGTAACTTCGTTACTATTGGTAATGTAAGACTTCTTTGAAGAAGATAATGAAGTTTTTTGTAATAAAGGTGATGATGCTGAAAAACTTTTTGTTGACATATTTTTAATTTAAAGAAAATTTAAATTTTACCATAAACAAATATGGATAAACTAATCATCAATATAATATGCATAACATGGTAAATATGATTCTTAATCGATAAATTGCAGTCTATTCATAACAAACTAGATACAGAGTATAAGTCATGAAATATGAGTCATGGAATTATTTTAAATAATTAATGCATGAAATTTTGAATATTTAAGCTCTTGTTCTATCTCTTATAAGAATACTTATAACTTATAACACTTACCTAATAGAATTGGTCGTTTGCTAAAACCACTGGTATTTATAAGGAATTATTGCCCTCGACACCATTTCCTCGGCTTAAGCGGGACTTACAACCCTTCACCCAGATTGAAGCATTTCTACAACAACCTTACCTCTTCTACTAGAGTGAACAACTAGGTTATATGTATTAGTACAAGCTAGTACTGAAAGGAGAGATGGATGTTTTGAAAACACAGAGGACAATACTAATGAATATTAACTACAACATGTATTAATCTATTTAAATTAACCCCTTGGCTTTGATACCATAATGTCTACCTTTTAGATTAATACATGTTGTAGTTAATATTCATTAGTATTATTCTCTGTGTTTAACACATGACCAATCAAAAGTTGCCATGTGGCCTACCATATAAGCAGAGGAGTTGATTGGGAAAGCCACATGGATGCCATGCAAGGAGAGATAAAAAATCATAGACCATCACATGTGAGGAGCAACGCACCCCGTGCCACGTGTCGACACAATGTTCAATTCAGTTTAAGCACGGTTAACTCTTCACGAAACGTGTCACCACTTTACTCGTCTAGCCGTTCCACCTATGCACCATGTAATCCGTTATTGCGAATCATGTTACACCACGTAGCTTTGACTTAGCATGCGTTGACTCAGATCAGTCTTCCACGGCACGCGTCGCTCTCTGATTCGCTTTATAATTTTAGTATGCCACGTGTGTGATTCTAAAGTTGATTTGACGGTCCATATTCTATTATAGTTATATTTAAGCCTCTTATCACCCCATAAATCCTAATGAGCCACCGTTAGCATAATTTTGATCACCTTTTAGAGCTAAAAAGAGAGAAAAAATAGAAAAGGAGATACAATTTTGGTGGAAATTCAAGAGAAAATTAGTACTACAATTCAAGAGATTGATTGTATTTTTTCTTATATTATTTTCTTTATCAATTTTTATGTCTTTCTTTATGAAAAATATGAGTTTTATGGACAAAATTATGTCTAGTTAATTTATTAATCTAGGGATCTTATGAACCCAATTTTCACGATGTGATGATCTAATATTTTATCCCAATTATAATTATAATTATAATTATAATTTAATTATATTATTTAATTTGATTCTTTTGCTATTAATTGTTTGACCAACAATTTTTCTATAGAGACAATTAAATAGATTTGAAAGAATTATTTAACTGTTTGTATTGATTAAATAACAAGCATAGTTTCTAGGTAAAGATGTATGATTTTTATGTATATGATCCATAATTGATAACTTAATGAGTAGTATGTAATTTAATTGAAATGAGAGTGTGATTAAATTAATTACTATATGGTGTGTAGTTTACTTGAGAAAGGAATACATATTAAGTTAGATTCAATTGATCATGTAATTAATTGATAATTATATTGGGGGATTTTAGTTATTCACATGTTTATAAAATTGAGGGATTAAGTATTCTTAGATATTTTCTCATATATCTTCTTAGTTACCAAATCCGATTTAATTAATTATTGTTATTTACTTTTAGTTATTTTAATTTTGCTTCCTTAAAATATAAAAACACAAAAAAAATATTTTTTTTGTTTTAAAAATTAGTTTCTAATAACATAATCTCCGTGAGAACGATATTTTCTTATCATTATATTACTTATTATGATACGTATACTTGTGTATTCATTACACACACTTCGTGTGTGGTGATCAGAGCCTATAGGTGGGTTTCTTAAGTTTGCAAACCATATTATTTGGGTCTCCCAATATGAAGTTTTTTAGTTGCATCATAGAGACTGTCTCATCAATATCATCATTGAGAAACACCATCTTTACATCTATCTTATGTAAATAAAGATTAGAATATATTACTAACGCCATTATAATATTGAAAGATTCTTTTGAGAAAATCAAAGATAATTTCTTTTAAAAGTTAATGTCTTCTTTCTTTGTAAAGCTCTTTGTGAAAAAATGAGCCTTATACCCTTTCACATTGCCTTTTGAATCTCTCTTGGCCTTAAATATCCATCTATAACCAACGAGTTTCACAACATTTGGAAATGGGAAAAGATTCCACACGACATTATCCTTCATGGATTTAATCTTCTCATTCATGGTATCAACTCATTTATGAGAGTGAGAACATTCCATAGCTTGATGAAAATTGATTGGATATTCTTCCATCACTTCAGTATCAACCTCATGTCCTTACAGAAATACAATATAGTCATCTACACTATATTTCTTCTTTATCTAGTGGATCTTCTTAATGGCATAGGTTCTTGAGGTAGTAGAGTTTGTTCTTTTAGAATAAATTCTTTTATAAAAGATTCTCCAACATTGTCTTGATATGTTGTGTTTTGATCAAAGTTAGAAATGATGTCATGATCAATGCTAATAGCACCTGTGAGAACATCAACATAATCCTCTTCAAAGAAAAATTCCTAAATTGTATTTCCCTTTGTAAACTTGACATCCTCAAAGAACGGGGCATTTTTGACTTGAAAATTGATTTAGCCATAGGATCATAAAAGTTTTACCTCCTGTTTCTTTCAAAGTATCCAATTAAATAGGAACTCAATATCTTTGAGTCAAATTTCTTTTCATTAGGCCTATAGGGATTTTCCTCACCTAGACATCCCAAACGTACAAATGCTTTAAACTAGGCTTCTTGCCGGTCCAACATTCATGAGGGGGCTTGGTTATTGCTTTAGTTGAAACCTTATTAAGGATATATGATGTGGGCTTATCCCTTGAGTGATTCCAGTAAGGTAGAATAACAAATTATACTCCTTACCAAATCCTTAAGAGTCATTTTTGTCTTTCTGTAACACTATTCATATTGGTGAATTTGACAAAATGTACTATAAGGTAATACTACATTCATCCAAGAACTTATAAAATGTTCCTAGATCTTGTTAAATTGAGTCGTCGTATCTATCATAGTAATCACCACCACGATTAGATATAATGATCATTTTGTTTGGTTGGTTCTCAACTTTAGCCTTATTATATTTGAATGCATCTAACGATTGTGTCCTTTCATGAATGAGAAATATATATCCATACCTAGAAAAATTTCTTATGAATGTTATAAAATATTGTTGAACATTCTATGCGACTTTAAGGAATGCTTACAAATATCTATATGTATAAGTTCTAAGCTTCTAAAATCCTATTGGCTTCTAATCTCTTTTTATTGGTTTGTTTCTTCTTTATATAGTTAATACAAACATCAAAGTATATAAAATTTAAGGGGTTTAGAATTTCATCTGACATAAGTCATTATATTCTTCAACAGGAGATATGACCAAATCTCTTGTGCCATAGGCTGAATTCTCACTGGTTAATTTTATTTTTATACTTTGTGTACTTAATTGCATGGATTCATTAAATGAAGCAATTAAATAAATAATATCTTAACTTGACAAAAAATCAAAACCAACTAATTTTGAATAATGAAATAAATTGAATTTTTATTCCCAAACGAACAAGAATAACTAGATTTGTCTAAAGCGGAATAGAAACCAAATTCTATCAAAAAGATGGCACAACAAATATTTCATTAAGATCCCAATAAAATCTAGTATTTAATTATAATATAATTTTCCCTATTATCTGAATTGAACCATCTTGCCATCACTTATGTAGATGTATCTTTCACAATCACCTGGCTCTCAGCAACTCAAGCAACCTTGCATACTCACATTGACATAAGTGATTACACTCGAATCTATCCACCATGTACGTCTAGGTACCAAAGTTAAATTAACCTTATAGCACAAAATTAAGAAGCATACCTTTCTTAGCAAGCCATGCATGATAGTTAGTGCAATGCTTCTTCTTGTGCCCTTTAGCTCCATAGACCTACTAGTCCATCTGGTTTCCTTTACTGTTTCTTTTCAGGTTCCATCTTATCCTTCTTTATTTTCATTCCTTTGTCATTTTACTTAGAAGTTGAGGCCATATGAGCACTCTCTATCTTATCTTAATTTAGGTTTTTCTCTTTCTAAACATAGTGTCAGATGAGCTCATTTAGAGACCAAGTCTCTTTCTGACAGTTCTAACTCATCTTAAACTTTCTAAACTCTTTCAAAAGGGATATCAAAACCAAATACACTAGTAAGTCCTCATAGATTTCTAGTTTAGATGCTCTCAACTTGAAAGTATGATGAGACATCTACGTGATGCACTCCTTAATATTATCCTTTTTCCTATAACTCATTGAAATTAGACTTATCAAGAGTGTACATTTCATCTTTTTCATTTCTGACAAATCACTTTTCAATGCTTACAAGGAACTCCTTAGCAACAATGATCTTTTTAGACAATGTGATCCTAAATGCTTCCAAAATGGTCTTTTTTATGATCATTATACACATGTGATTTGATCTGTATTACTTTCACTTTTCCTTCTTTTAATTAAAGTACTCCAACCGGGAAAGGTGCATGAGAATGAATCCTTAATCAAGGTAGAGATCCATGACTCCAATAACTATCAAGAAGTTTTTTTGACGTGACTTGAAGATAGTGCAATTTAACATAGAATAGAATTGATATAGGTAACATGAGTAATTACAGCTAAAAACTAAAATAATAAATTAACATAAAGGTAAATGGACTACAACAATGATAGGATGTCATGACCGTTCAAAATCAGGAAAAAATGTTGAAATTATAAAAATTTGTTGAACCATTAAGATTACTTTTAATGGAGATATATTGTGATGGTTAGGCGCTAAACATGAATGGATATTATTGCGATAGTTATAAGATATATTGTGACATTTACAACCGTCACAATAGGACTCACATATAATACATCTCGCGTGCCTTACCTAGATTCAACAAAGAAATCACTAAGTCTCACTCAAACGAAAGTTCCCATCATCGTTGGATACCACCGTCGCCATTTCCTCCACAACAAGCCGTTCTTCATGTCACGACAGTCGAGTCTGTCTGTGCTCTACTGACAGCTCAATGACCCAGCGTCGTTTGTGTTATTACTCAATGTTGCCCTCCAGCCCCGTTAGCCCCATTCCCAACGCCACTGTCCCCATTCCCGACACTTCCATCTTCTACACCTACAAATAGTCTTGTTATTGTTTTTTTTTTGTTACTAGTCTAGCTCCCATGGCAGACTTCCATTCTGTGCTGGTTTATTTTTTTGAGTATATTTTATTGATGATTTTTTTATTTTTATTTTTTATGAGTTTATTTTATTGCTGAACTGTTTTTTTATGAGTATATTTTGTTGATGTGCTGTTTTGCTTGTGAATCAGTGTTTATCTTTTATGCGGATAGTGAGATTTGTGTTTTCTTTTAGATATAGTAAAAATATTAGAGACACGTACTTTTGGTTGCAGCCCAGCTCATGATCATTAATGTCATATTGGGTTCAAAAGCTAATATTGTTATCATTATTAAAACAATTGTAACTTTGTGTTGAAATATTGTTCCACTAGTTGAATTAATCAATAGAAAAATGCCCATCCAAGAAAAGAAGAAGATACAATCATACAGTTAATTAATCATTTATCTTTGAGATGATGAATTCAAATTATAAATTATTACTCACACACTTTTGAATTACGCCATTCTCAACGATGAGATTTTATTTTGAACTTGCTATATTAGTATAGCTTAATTAAATACAAAGAAAAATATCACATAAACCTTTTTTAGATTAGGTTGTTTTAAGATTAGTCTTTTAAATTAAAAATGATGTAATTTAGTGTATTGGTTTTATTAAAAGGGTCAATTAAAGATAATTAAAACACTAGTCTTTAATAATATTACAGTCACAATTAATATAAAAATTTCTCAAAATATTTGTTTTTTCAAATATTTGTTAATTGTCACTATTTCATATTAATATTTTATTAATTTTTAATTTTTATTAAAAATTAAAAAATACATTTAAATAACTTTTTTATTTGAATTTTATTATTGTTTTATCTTTTTCTTAAAACATTTCATATTAAATTTCACCTTTATCATTGTTAAAGACTTATATTTTAATCGTGTTTTAATTAATTGATAGATAACAATAATATTTTAAATAAAAAATCATTAAAATAATATAATTTATTTTTAATCGGTCATTTTTATAAACTAAGGGACTAAATGACTCTGTTTTGAGGGATTCAACAACATAAATACATCATTGAAGAGATTTTTATAACACCTCACCTTTAAATATAATGACTAATTTGTCCCATCATTTTATTCTAATAAAACTCTCATAATAATTTGGTCTTTTGAACCTATTTTGATTAATATTCAATGCAATATTTTTTATGACTATGTTTTAATGGATTTAGGGGCCAATGAATAAGTTTTGGTTTTCTATGGATAGAAAGTCATATGAATTCAAGATAGTACTTAGTAAATGTAGAATATCCTAAATAGATCAAGTGTTCATGCTTAAAGTGTGGCAACTATGAAAGCCACAATATTATGACAATTAAAGACTATGTTATGTGCATGCAATGGGTATGATTAATAGTTACATGAGTTGGATATGGCACGATGATGACGAAATTTTTGCTGACACCATTGAAACAGTATAAGTTGTATAAGAAGATACTACTCATGAGAAGATTGATAGCCATTTTAAGCATGTGTTTGGCGATGTTGAGAAAAGGACACACATTGTTTACTAAGATAGCAACGTTGGTGTTAAGCCAAAGATGGTTTCTCAGATATAGGGTTTAGCCAGTTCGTAAGTGTGTTTTCTTAGAAAGATTCCTATTGACCACAAGTTACCACATTCAATGTATGATGTAAGAAAGGCATTGGCTAAATTGAATATAGGCTATAAAAAGAATCACACTTGTCCAAATGATTGCATATTGTATCGAAAGGAATATATTGATACAAAAGAATGTCCCAAATGCAAAAATTCTAGGTGAAAAGATTCAAAACCATCAACGAAGTAAAGAAAACAAACTACGAAGATGTGGTATTTTTCGCCTATTGCACGATTTCAAAGAATGTTTTGTAGTAAAAATACTTCAAGAAACTTGACATGGTATGATAAAAACAGCTTCTGATGGTAAAATGAAACATCCATCAATGCTTCTTCTGGGTAGCTATTCAATAAAAAATGGCCTCATTTTTCTTCGAAACCTAGAAATCTAAGACATGGACTTATAGATGATAGTATCAATTCTTATACATCTTTAAGTTTTAGATATAGTTTTTGACCGGTGAAAGAGTTCGAGACCCTGTACACAACCAGAGTAAGAAGATATAGACTCTTAAAAGACTCATCCTTACAAGTAGCAAAATAACATAAAATAAGTAGTAGAATAATCTCAAATAGGTAATTTATTTTTATAGACAAAAAATATATTCACGGGCTACACAAATAGGAAATAAAGCATACTTAACAAAAATAAAAAGTTTTCCAATTAGAATCCTAATCCTATATGTGGTAACATATAACATCAAGACTTAGATTGTACTCACATCAAAGCAGACCATTCAAATACAATCATTAATAAGGAAACCCGCATAGAACTCCTATCTATATGGTAACTTCCTAGGGTTGCTTATGAAAATCACTTGGTAGCAAATAAATCCACTAATAATAAAATAGATACAACTCTGATAGAAATAAAATCACCAATACTTCTATCAGTTGAGACCTATATCCAAACTGTTTATTATTTCCCTTGCTTGCTACATCTATAATAACTTAGTCCAACACATGAATCTAACTTTCTTCCAAATCCAACCGAAGATCAATAACATGAATAATAATATGAACAATCAATCGTGGGATCTACCCTAAACCACAGACCACCAATAACCAACGTGGGAATCATTTTTAACCATGTATCGAACACAGCCAAAATAGGAAACACATTTAACCACTTACCATGAACAATCACTGATATAAGTACATAAACAATAATATCCTACCCACACCCACATTGTTGTACTTATAAACTTTGCAAAAAAATTAAGCATACTTTTTTACACTCACATAGATGTATCACAATTACTGTAACACGTTCAAGATAGTTATTAAAGATGAAATTCAAATTGATAGAGAATTTTGGTAGAGTTTCAACAGGTTTTTTGAATTAATCAAACATTAAAGAGAGGGTATTTATAGAAAACCACCAATGACAAGCCATCCTTACCGAGGTCCTTATCGACCACCTCATCGTGGGTTCGATGATGGGTCTGATGATGGCTTTGTCAAGGTGTACACAAATCTAAGTTTTTCAATCCAAAAATTATAGAGTAATTATTTGTCAATGCCCATACCCAAATCGAACCAAAATTGTCACTCACGACCTAACATGCATCTAAACAAACCAATCTCATGGTGTGTGTAAAATATATTTTCAATTACAGTGTACCTAGCTATATGCATGTGTGCATTACTGATTTGTAGTAACCAATATTACAAAGAGGAAGACAAATACATTGAGTAAAAAAAATAGACTCTAAGTTTTGCACGTAAGTAGCCAACACAAATACAAAAGATGATAGGACTTACAATATTTTCCTTTAGCTTTTTATGTCAAAACACTACATTAAATATAGAAGCACATCAATCATGAGATTATCATGAAAATGACCTAAAGATGTTTGTTCTCATGAATAAAACATCGATGCATACCAAAACATGAAAATTACACCTAAGACAAGTACAACCATTTTTGCGATCCATCTTCTCGGATCAACTCATCCATACCATGTCAGTCTAAAACAAGAGGGTCTTAACACAACTGTACATAACACATCTAAACTATGATGATTTCAATCTACATTTGTAACCTGCATACATGAAGCAAACACATACCCCATAAGCGTATCATGCATAAATAGTGTATAGTTTATCCAAGTACTATTGTGTTACCCTTACATAAGTACACACCAATAAGCAAAACAAATACAATCATGTTACAAAAAGACATGCATCGTGCATAACTCCCCCTAAATTCGTGCAACACTTCCCCTAAGTGTATGCTACTCAGGCATCAAGATGATATGCCATCCTACACTCACCACCCATGTAACATTCCGCAGAGTAACAAATACATAGTTGTGTATAAAAAACACAAACACATAGTTATGGAGCAAAAAAAAAAACACATAGTTGTGCATAAAAACTTCTCTACCTTTTTGACATAAAAAGTTAAAGGAACACCCTAATATGAGAGAGAGAAAGCATACAAATATGAAATGATCCTAACAATATGCAACAAAATAGTGAACAATAAAGAGAACAAACAATATACAACAAATGCAAGAACATAAATCAAGAAGATAAATAACAAAACACAAGTAGTTTGTCAAGGAGAGATGCAAACACTAATAGCCTTTCTTTGGGATTCAAACTGGAGAAAGTCTAAAGGTTTAGTACAAATGTTAGTAAGCTGAAGGTCCATATTGATATGTTATGAAGAAATTTTTTTCTATTCCACTAGATCTCTTATGAAGTGATGTTGAATATCAATATGTTTGGTTCTTGAATGTTCGATCAAAATTTTCCAATGCAAATAGTTGTGGTGTTGTCACAAAGTAAAACAAGGTTTATGATGACTCTATGAAAGTATAGTCATTAGCACACTTTTTTACTTAATATTTACTTATTTTATTCAATAAATAGTATTTTTTGGGTAAAAAATATTAAAATATAAACTTTTTGTTGAAAATAGGGTGAAAATATAATTTTTGGAATTTTTTGGGATTTTTCTAGAATTTTTATAAATTTTTAACGCATGATTAATCAGGAGCTGCCACGTGACATGTCACATAGGAAGATGAGCTAACTAGGCAAGCCACATTGATGCCACGCAAGCACGGAGAGCGAATCATGTTGCGCCACTTGTGAAGAGGACGAAACATGTGCCACGTGTCAACACGTCGTTCAATCTAAGTTCAAAAATCGGTCAATGGGTCATGCCATGTGTAGCTACGCCATTTCTCTACGCGTTCCACCCGTATGCCACGCCATCCTTTTTTGTGAATCACATCGTGCCATGTGTTACTAACTTAACAAGCATTGAATCTGACTAGTCTCCCCTACCATGCGTCACTCTTGATTCACCCAATGAATTTCTAATGCCATATGTCACGCTTTGATTGGTTAAAACTATTAGTTTTTCTTGTTTTGATCATAGCCCTTGATCTGAAGCTGATATGATAGTTATGATCGCACCTAAGCTTTATTTAAGCCCCTAATCACTCCATAAACTTTAATTTTCCTCCATTAGCATAATTTTGGTCATTTTTTGGAGCTAGAAAGAGAGAAAAATATAGAAAAATCCAAGAGAAGACACAAATTTGGTGGAGATTCAAGAGAAAATTAACACTACAATTCAAGAGATTTATTGTATTTCTTTTTCTACTTTTTTTTTATCAATTTTATGTCTTTCTTTATGAAAAATATGAGCTTTATGAGCACAATTATGTGTAAGTAATTTATTAATCTAGAGATCTTATGAACCCAATTTTCACCATGTGATGATCTAATATTTTTTTTCCAACTATAATATTAATTTAATTATATTATTTAATCTGATTTTTATGCTTTTAATTGTTTGGTCAACAATTTATCTATAGAGACAATTAAATAGATTTGAGACAATTATTTAATTATTTGTCTTGATTAAATAACATGTATAGTTTTTAGGCAGAGATGTATGATTCTTATGTATGTGATTCATAATTGATGAACTTAATGAGTAGTATGCAATTTAATTGGCATGAGAGTGTGATTAAATTAAGTACTATATGGCATATAGTTTACTTGAGAGAGGAATACATGGTAGGTTAGATTCAATTGATCATGTATTCCTAGATTTTTCTCATATTTCTTTTTTGTTACCAAATTTTATTTAATTAATTATTGCTATTTAATTTTAGTTATTTTCATTTTGCTTCATTAAAATATAAAAGCACAAAAAAATTGATTTTTATTGTTTTAGTTTTAAAAATTAGTTTCTAATAAAATAATCTCCGTGGGAACATTATTTTCTTATCATTATATTATTTGTTGTGATACGTATACTAGCCTATTCATTGCACACACAATTTATGTGGCGATCAGTTTCTTACCATGATACCAATTCTAGCAGCATCTATTTCCTCTATAGAAATTGAGAACAACATAACCCCACAACAATATATTCAACCTCAATAGTGGTTAGGGACAAAAAACTCTACTTTTTACAGTACCAAGAAATCAATGAATTAATTAAGTAGAAGCCCAAAGTATTCTTTCTATCATCGTTGCACCATGCTTAGTTGGTATCAGAATATCCAACCAACTCTATAGTAGTATCTCGAGGATACCAAATATTGAATTCTAACGCGCCACACATATATTTATGATCCTTTTATCGATAGTAAGATATGATTCCTTGGTACTAGCATGAAATCTAGGATAAACTCCTACACTAAAGGAGATATCTAGTTGACTAGCAGTCAAATAGAGAAGACTTCGAATCATAATCTGGTACAAAGTTTACTTGACTTCTTTTCCAAAAGGATCTTGATGAAGTTTAAGAGTGGTACTTACAGGAGTACGAGTAGGTTTAGTATTTTCCAATCCAAAATTCCTAGCCTATTCCTTGGCATACTTTGCTTTAGAGAGAAAGATCACATCTTTCATTTGTTTGACTTGAAATCTAAGGAAAAACTTCAATTCGCCAACAAGGCTCATATCAAACTCACTTTTCATAGTGGCAACAAACTTTTGAGTCAGGTCATCAATTGTAGACCCAAAAATGATATCATTGACATATAATTGAGCTACGACAACTTTACCCTGATTTCTTGAGATTAATAATGTGTTGTCACCTCTTACTCTCAAAAAACCATTATTGAGGATAAACTTGGTATATCACTTATACCTAGCACACAAATCTTGTTTTAAACTATATAGTGCTTTCTTTAGTCTTGTCACACAATTAGAAAAATGTGGGTCTTCAAACACTTTTGGTTATTCTACATAAACCTTCTCTTTGATAATTCCAATAAGGAAAACACTCTTAACATCCATCTTCTTTAACTTAAACCCAAAGTAGCAAGCGAGACTAATGAGAAGTCTTACATACTCTACACAGACCTTTATTTGAATTGCCTATTGCTATCCTGACTTGCTACTTCCATAACAACTTGGTTTGACACACGAACCTAGATTTCCTTCAAAGCCAAAACTACATGATGTAGTGTGATCAATAACTAAAGATCAGTAACATAAATAATAATGTGACTAATAAGTCATAGGACCTACTCTCAACCATAGACCATTAACAACAAATGCGGAAAACAAATGCAACCATGTATCATGCACAACCAAAGTAGGAAACACATTTAGCCACTAACCACGAATAACCAATGATATGAGTACACAAACAATAATGTCCTACCTACACTCACAATGTTGTTCTCATAAACTTTGTAAAATAGTTAAGTATACTATTTTACACTCATACAAATGTATCAAAATTATTAAAACATATTCAAGATAATTAATGAAGACATAATTCAAATTGATAGAAACTTTTGTCAGAGTTTCTAGAGGTTTTTTGAATAAATCAAACATTAAAGAAGAGATATTTATAGAAAACTAATAATAACCAGCCATCCTCGTCAAGGCCTCATCAAGGTCCTTACCGACCACTTCATTGTGGATCTGATGACAGGTCTAACGAGAAGGTCAAAGGAGGCCTCTGTTGAGGTGTACAAAAATCCCATTTTTTTGATCCAAAAATTGTTGAGTAATTGTTCGTAAATACCTGCACCCAAACTAAGCCAAACAATGTCACTCATGACTTAGCATGCATATAAAGAAACTACCACATGGTGTATGTAAAACACGCTTTTAATCATAGTACAACTAACTATATGCATGTTTATGTATTGATTTGCAATAATCAACTTTACGTAGAGGAAGACAAATACACTAAAAAAATAAATAGACTCCATATTTTGCACACGGGAAGCCAACACATACATAAAGGACTATTGGACTTACAACTAGTTATCTATCACAAAAAATGTGTCCTTGGTTGTGTATGAAGAGAAAGTTTGTGATGTTAATATTATTGATATCTAAACCTAAGCAACTGGGCAATGACATTTATATCTATTTAGCACCATTAATTAATGATTTGAAAATGTTATTGGATGATGGTGTTAATGTGTATGATTCGTACCATAAGAAGACATTTAGATTGAAAAATATTTTGTTATGGACGATAAATGGTTTTCTTGCTTATAGTAATTTGTCTAGATATGATATGAAAGGTAAACTTGCTTGTCCGATATGTAGAAAGAATATATGTTCATAGTATTTACCCCATTCTTGGTAAACTACCTACAAGAAACATCGTGAGTTTCTTTCCTTTAATCATCCTTATCAAAAAAATCAAAAATCATTCAATAGAGAGCAAGAATTTGAAGAAGCTCTAAACCCTCCAAGCGGAGATGATATTTTAAAAGAAGTTGAAGGTCTATCATTTATTTGTGGAAAAATAAAGAAGAAATCTGTGGACACTAGAATTTGTTGAAGAAAGAGATCAATATTTTTTTAATTTAGAATATTGGAGACATCTTCCTATTAGACATGTTCTTGATGTCATGCACGTTGAGAAAGTTGTTTGGAATAGCATCATTAGTACTTTACTAAACATTTATGGAAAAACAAAAGATTAAATAGTTGCTCATTTGGATTTGCAAAATGATCAAATACACCTAGAATTGCATCCTTATCATGAATGGCATTATACTTTTCTTCCTCTAGCCTGTTATGCATTTACAAAAGTTGAGGTAAAACATTTTGAACGCTCTATCCAAAATCAAGCTTTCGTTGGGGTTTTCTTCAAATATTAGTTCTTTGGTTTCCATCGATCGAAGATGACAAATTGATGGGAATGAAATCTCATGACTTTCACACTTTGATACAATAAATTTTGCTAGTTGTAATTTGTAGAAAGATGTCAAAAATATTATCTTGAAGTTATGTAGATTTTTTAATGATACATGCAAGAACTCTATTGAAGTAAATAAGTTGGAGGAGATGTTGAATATTGGCTCTAAAAGTAACAAATTAGTGGCATAATTTAGAGAAATTTGTGGCTTAATTTGTGGCCTAATTTGTGGCATGATTTAAGGAAATTAGTGGCATAATTTAAGGAAATTAGTGGCCTAATTTAAGGCTTAAATTATGGAACAATTTAGGGAAAAGGAGCCTTGCTTCATCTATAAATAGGGAAGAGTTCATGCATTGAAGAACAAGGCAAAAAATCAAAAAAAAACAGAGAGAGCATAAGCAAACTCAAAGAGAGAAAATACTTGTGAGTTTGAGAGTTTTCTGTGAGTTTAGGTAAACACTTGAGAGATATTATTAGTGAGAAAATCTGTATCTGTATTCTGTATATTTTCTACTCAATTCAAATAATATCTACTGCCTCTCGTGGAGCTAGGCGAATTGCCGAACCACGTAAATTCTGTGTGTTCATTTTATCGCTTTAATATATTTATATACCGTTATTTATTGCTTCCACCACAACAAATTGGTATCAGAGTCAAATATAGTAGTATTATATATCAAATCGAAGCTCTCGACGAGACGAACGCAACAGTGAAAGAATCACTCAAATCAGAAGTCAGAATCACCACCAGAAGCTGCCGGAGTGTTGCTACCAGCAATTGAGTCAACTCACTGAGTTGGACCGAGTCAACCCAATCACTAGTGATATTTGGACTAAGTTGGTCCATTTTTCATCCGTTTTCAGCTAAGTTGGATTTATTCCTAGCTAATTGGACCATTTCCGATTCAACTACGAACTCCGTTTTTTTCAAATAAGGTATAAAATTTGGAAAAATATTGTTTTAAGTTGTATTTGCAAAATTTCTGTTATCTGTTTGTACTTATGACTGATAAAAGAGAGATCGAAAAAGGTGAACAAGTTTACCATAGAATTTATGGCAAGCCAAGTTGTTCTACTCAAAAAACTATGTTGTCCAATGCAAAGTTTGAGGTGGAGAAATTCGACGGCACCAATAACTTTGGCATGTGGCAATGTGAGATATTAGATCTATTGTTTCGAGAGGGATCTAATATAGCCTTGGAGACCTGGCCAGGAGATTATTCAAATGAAGATTGGAGTTATGTAAACCGATAAGCTTGTGGCACAATTCGACTGTACTTAGGAAAAAATCAGAAATACTTTGTCATGAAAGAGAATGTAGCTGCAGTTCTCTGGAAGAAATTAGAGGACAAGTACATGACGAAAAGTATTGAGAACAGACTCTACTTGAAGAAGAAATTTTTTCGTTTCCAATACAAGAACCTATGATTGAGCACTTAGATAATTTCAATAAAATTTTGGTTGATCTGCAAAATTTGGATGTTGAAATTATCGATGAAGATAAAGCTTTGTTGTTGCTGAATTCATTACTTGAAAGCTATGAGCATTTAACCACAACCTTGTTATATGGAAAGGATGAGGTTAAGTTCGTAGATGTTTCAAATGCTTTGGTAAATAACGAGTATCGGAAGAAAGATCAACATGATCATAGAGACTTAATATCAGAAGCATTGACGGCATCCAGAGGTAGGACTAACAATAAAAAATCTAGCAGATCAAATAATAGGGGGAAATCCAAATCAAAGTCCAGAGGAGAGTCATCCAGAAGACGTCCTATGAAGAACGAGTGTGTCTATTGTCACCAGAAAGGGCACTGGAAGAAAGATTGTCCAAACAAGGACAAGTCAAATGCAAATGTTGCACAGAAGGCCGATGAAGATGAAGAATCATCCTTTTCAGTTTCATCATCAATAACGTACTCAGATAAGTGGATCCTTGATTCTAGATGTTCTTATCATATGTGTCCAAACAGAAATTGGTTTTTGAGTTTTGAAGAGCTCGATGGAGGAGTTATGCTAATGGGCAACGACAAGGCCTATCAGACAAAAGGGATCAAAACAGTACGACTAAAGATGCATAATGGTACAATCAGACGACTTACAAATGTAAGGTATATTCCTGACCTAAAGAAAAACCTTATTTCTTTAGGTGTTCTAGATTCTGATGGTTACAAGGTAACATTGGAAAATGGAGTCTTGAAAGTTGTACGAGGTGCATTTGTAGTGATAAAGGGTACTCGGAAGGTGAACTTGTATTTCCTAGATGAGAGTACAGTTACAGGAAGAACAGTTGTCTCAAGTAGTTCTGAAGAAAAGACAAATGATTCTTCCCGCTTGTGGCACATGCGCTTAGGGCATGTCGGTGAAAAGGCTTTGCAAGGCTTAATGAAGCAAGGTCTTTTGAAAGGTGCCAAGACTGGAAAGTTTGATTTCTGCGAGCATTGTGTAATGGGAAAACAAACAAGAGTCAAGTTCGGCACTGCCATTCATCGTACTAAGGGATCTCTTGATTATATTCACACGGATGTCTAGGGACCTTCAAAGAATGCTTCACTTGGAGGTAAACGCTGGTTTGTGACTTTTATTGATGATTTCTCTAGATATGTCTAGATATACACTATGAGTCACAAAGATGAAGTTCTAGATATCTTTCTTAAATGGAAGAAAATGATCGAGATTCAGATAGGCAGGAAAATTAAGAGGCTCAGATCTGATAATGGTGATGAGTACAAATCAGATCCCTTCTTCAAAGTTTGTCAAGATGAAGGGATAATCAGACATTTTTTTGTTCTTCGTACACCACAGTAGAATGGAGTTTTAGAACGAATGAATCGAACTTTGGTTGAGAAAGTTCAATGTATGCTATCTCAATCCAAATTGAGTAAGACATTTTGGGCTCGGGCTTTGTCATATGCAACTCATATAGTCAACATACTTCCTGTGACTGCATTAGATGGGAAAACTCCTAAAGAGGTATGGTCTGGACAACCTACTACTGATTATGATTCATTGCGAATATTTGGATGTCCAATATATTTTCATGTTAGTGAATCCAAACTGGATCCTAGAGAAAAGAAAGCTGTTTTCTTGGGCTTTAAGGAAGGAGTTAAAGGATTTCAACTTTGGTGTGGTGAATCCAAGAAGATCGTCTTAAGCCGAGATGTTACATTCGACGAGTTTGTTATGCTGAGATAGACAAATTCAAAGAAAGAGAATGAAAGTCCAAATACTCTTTCTAAGGTGATGCTTGAGACTCCGGAAGATCTAGAAAAGATTGCACCGACTACCGATCGTGGTGAAGATGAAATTGATGATCAAGAAGAGATCTCAATTGAGGTGGAAGTTCTCTCACCATCACCACCGATCAATCAACAACCATAATCTATTGCCACTACTCGACCGAGAAGGGAGATTAGAAAGCCTACCAGATACACAAACATGGTAGCATTCACACTTCCAGTAATTGATGATGATGTCCCATGCACTTACAGAGAAGCCATGCAAAGAGTTGATAGTATGAAGTGGAAGATGGCAATGGATGAAGAGATGAAGTCTTTACACCAGAATTAGACTTGGGAGTTGGTTCAAATTCCCAAAGGAAAGAAAACTATTGGTTGCAAATGAGTCTATGCCAAGAAGGAAGGTGTTTCTGGTAAAGACAACATCAGATACAAAGCCAGACTGGTAGCAAAAGGCTATGATCAGAAAGAAGGAATAGACTACAATAAGGTATTCTCACCTGTTGTTAAGCATTCATCTATTCGGATACTATTGGCTTTGGTAGCACAGTTTGATCTCGAGTTAGCTCAACTCGATATCAAAACAGCTTTTCTCCATGGTACTTTGAACGAAGAAATCTACATGTCTCAACCGGATGGCTTCAAAATTTCAGGACGAGAGAATTGGGCTTGCAAGGTGAGCAAGTCAATTTACGATTTGAAGCAATCACTGAGACAATGGTACAAGCGCTTTGATAGCTTCATCAGAGAGTATAAGTACACACGCAGTCAGTTTGATCACTATGTATACTTTTAGAAACTCCAAGACGGTACCTTCATTTATTTGCTCTTATATGTTGATTGCATCTAAGAGAAATGTGGATATCGATAGATTGAAGGCTCTGTTGAGTGCAGAATTTGAAATGAAAGATCTTGGAGAAGCTAAGAAAATTCTTGGGATGGAAATCACAAGAGATAGAGTTTCAAGCACAGTCTTTCTGACACAGACTCAGTATCTGAAGAAAGTACTACAAAGGTTTGACATTGATGAAAAAGCAAACCAGTAAGTACATCGCTTGCTCCTCACTTTCAGTTGAGTGCATTAATGTCACCTAGCACCACTGATGAAAAGAAGGAAATGGAACGTGTTCCATATGCAAATACCGTTGGTGCCTTGATATATGCAATGGTTTGCACCAGACCTGATATTTCCCACACTGTTAGTATAGTGAGTCGGTACATGCATAATCCTGGTAAAGGACATTGGAAAGCAGTGAAGTGGATTCTACGGTACATCTATGGTACTGTGGATATTGGTTTGAAGTTTGAAAGAGACAAGACTGAAGGCAAACACCTAGTTGGATATGTGGATTCTGACTATGCTGGAGATCTGGATAAGCGTCGATCTACAACTGGTTATATGTTCATAATGGTAGGGGGACCAGTTTGTTGGAGATCAACATTACAGTCAACTATAGCTTTGTCTACTATAGAGGCAGAGTATATGGCTGTAACAGAAGCATTCAAAGAAGATATATGGCTTCTCAGGTTGACCAAGGATTTGGCTATTATTCAGAAGAACGTGGAGGTTTTCTGCGACAGCTAGAGTGCCATTTGTTTGGCAAAGAACCAAGTTCATCATGGTTGCACCAAGCACATCCATGTTTGATTTCATTTTGTTCGGGAAATTGTCGATGAAGGGAATGTTATACTCCAGAAAGTCGGAACTGTAGATAACCTTGCAGATATGCTTACAAAGGTGGTTACAGGGATCAAGTTTCAACACTGCTTGAACTTGATCAACATCTCTCGAGCTTAGAGCGCCTAGGGCGCATTTGGGGGCAGCGTTATGAACTTTTTCGCCATGGTGGAGATTGTTGAATATTGGCTCTAAAAGTATCAAATTAGTGGCATAATTTATGGAAATTAGTGGCCTAATTTGTGGCCTAATTTGTGGCATGATTTTAGGAAATAAGTGGCATAATTTAAGGAAATTAGTGGCCTAATTTAAGGCTTAAATTATGGCACAATTTAGGGAAAGGGAGCCTTGCTTCATCTATAAATAGGGAAGAGTTCATGCATTGAAGAACAAGGCAAACAATCAGAAAAAAATAGAGAGAGCATAAGCAAACTCAAAGAGAGAAAATACTTGTGAGTTTGAGAGTTTTCTGTGAGTTTAGGGACACACTTGAGAGATATTATTAGTGAGGAAATATGTATCTGTATTCTGTATATTTTCTACTCAGTTCAAATAATATATGTTGCCTCCCGTGGACCTAGGCGAATTGCCGAACCACGTTAATTCTGTGTGTTCATTTTATCGCTTTAATATATTTATATACCGTTATTTATTGCTTCCGCCACAACAGGAGATGCAAAAGAATGTTGCATTGACATTATGCAAATTAGAAAAATATTTTCCAACATCGTTTTTTGAGATTATGGTATAGCTAATTATACATCTCAATAGAGAGATTGATGGTATAGCTAATTATACATCTCAATAGAGAGATTGAATTGCGTGGGCCAGTGTACTTGAGGTGGATGTATCAATTTGAGAGGGACATGAAAGTACTCAAGGGTTATGCAAGAAATATGAACCATCTCGAAGGATGCATACATTGTTATGTGGCCAAAGTAGCTATAGAATTTTGCTTGGATTTTCTTGTTGGGTTGATCCCATTGGAAATGGTAACAAAACGATTCTTTCAAATGCCAAGGAATTCTTTGGAAAATCATTACGTAGTAAGAAAGTGAGGGAAGTATCACGTGAATTATGAGAGCAAGTATAAAAAATATGTCCTATAGAGTACAGAAGAAGACTAGCTACCTTTCATTAGGTATATTTTTCTTTAATAATTTAATCATTATTTGAATAAATTGTTAATGTAATACTAGTATCAAATTAACTTTTCAATAAATATGTGTAATAGCATGCATTGCAATAGCTTTGGGACACAAATAATCGAAAGACGGAAAATTGGATTCAAATGAGCATAGTCATACCTTCATATATTGGATAGGAAGCCAAGTCACATTTTATTCTTATTAGGATTGTTTAAATCTCTTTTACTATCAATAGTCACACATCTTCATGTTTGATTACATAGATAGTGGAAAAGTTAAGACAACCTTCACACAATGTTAAGGATAATTTGAGATGGATATCACAATGTTCAAAGTTAAATGTCATAAAGTATGAAAGTTATGTCATAAAAGGTCATTAATATCAAACAAAAACTAAAGTTAATCATTGGATCAATCAAAATAGTGGGGTTGTCTTGGCTGTAAAGACCATACAATTTGCAAGTGGCAAAGATAAGAGACCCATTTATGAAGACATACATATTATGGAGTTCTTAAGAAAATATGGGACCTTAATTATGTTAAGGTTAGACTTCCTATCTTTTAAGTGAGATTGGTTTGACTACAATACTAGGTTCTGTAATGATGGGGATTTTACATTAGTTGATCTTAATTGGATCTGCCACAAAGATGATTCATTTATATTTGCATCCCAAGCTAAGAAAGTGTTCCATGTTTAAGACTCTCAAGATCCAAATTGTCCATTGTTTTAACACCACCTTGTAAAGATTATATTGATGCCAATAATGATGATTAATTAGTTGATGTTGCAATGGAACATGATCAATTTGTATCTTTATCCTTAATGATGGACCCCATTGAGCAAATGTATGACTTAGATCAAGTTATTTACTTGCGAGATGAATGGATTGATCATTGATTATAATGTACACCACTTCCTCACGTGACAATGCTCTTTTTTATTTTGTATTAATGAAAACTATTAATTTCCACTTTCTAATTTGTTGTGTAAGTGGTGCTTCATGTCTTATGATTTATAGTTTTCTTTTTGTGTTTATGGATCATTCTCAAAGTTCAAATCATGAATTCTAAAGTCAAAAGGGGAAAAAAATGTTAACTTATTGAGTTCTATAGTGACTGCTCGAAGTGAGAGAAGGAAGATTTCTATTGACTTCAATGCCAAGTTTCAACCCATTGGTGTTAAGGCCAAAGACTTAATAGGTTACGTGGGTGTTTTGGCAAGTACATTATCTATAAATTATGAAGAATGGCCTATGGTTCTCTAGAAATATTAAAACAATATTACGGATGAATTAATGGTATGTAGAAATGTTTGTTTTTTTAACTGATCTCTCACTTTATTGCATATAAATATGAAATGTCATGTATGAATTTTTTAAGTAAACATTGATTTTTTCAAATGATATGTTGCAAGGACTTACATTTACTTAATGAACAACTTGGAAGATAATTGGAGAAACCACAAGTATATAATGGCTTAGAAGTATGTGAAACCCTTCATATTTGTAGTGGTAATTAGGAAGAAATAGAACAAAAAGTGAAAGAGGGAGAAATATCCACCCATGGTCACCATGACATATTACCCAAAGCACTTGGCTCGAGTTAGAAGTGTGGGAAAACATGTGTCATAAACCAAATATGTTGGCATGCTTATATGTAGAAACAACTCTAACAAATCTAAAAAAAAGGGGCAAGAATTTGGAGGAGGATAAGGAAAAGTTCTATATTTATACAATATCTCAACTGGCAGCGAAAAATCAATCACATCAAGAGTGAAGTGGGTAGTCCTAGTGTGATACAAGGGAGCAATTCCTAGCTTTTCCATTGCATCCGATATTAATACTTGATTTTTTCAAGGTTTGAATTTATAACATTTAACATATCATATCTAAACAAGTAATGTTGTTACTTATACAAATACTTATTATTGTATTATTAGGAAAGTTGTTGTCAATTGGCATAGGAAGATGTAACTAGTATTATAGCTAGGGCTATAGCCTATCCATCAATTGATCCATATGCTAAGGTTCATGGAGTGCTTCTTAGAAAGCTTTATGCATGTATCACTATGGTTCACTACTACAAAAGGTGGTATTAAAGTTGAGATCTAAAGTCGAGTTTTTGGGGAAAACTGACTTATAATGAATTTTAAGTCGGTTCATTGAATAACTGACTTGAAACACGTAGATTGTATCATTGGTTGACACGTAAAATCGACGTTGCGTCCTAAGTGTCAACCGATGCTACACACGTAAAATCGACGTTGCATCCTAAGTGTCAACCGATGCTACACACGTTTTTTATTTTCCTTTTTCTCTTTTTGCTCCCCCATCCAGAATGTATTTTTCCAACGCTGTTAAACTCAAAACTAGCAAACCGAACAATACTCCCTCCTTTACTCTTTCTCATTTTCCTGCCACCTCCGACCACCAATTCTAGTGTCATTTAGTGGCTTTTCTTCCTCTCTAATTTTTCTTCTAAATCCCCTATTTTTTTTAGCAAAATACTCAAATTTTTTATACCTATTTTCTCACTTACAAAACACCCTTTTTTCATTTCCTTTATTTTGTTACTTCATTTACTCTTGTAAGTATTTCTATGAATCCTACGCACTTATTATTCATATTTCTTTATTTTTTGTATATTATGTGTATAAATTTTTATATTATGTAGGTTTTGTATTATATATGTTATTATTTTTATTATGTAAGTTTTGTATAAATTTTCGTAATAAATTAAATAATTCTGTGATATATTTGTAATAAATTTATATATTTATACGTTTAACCTATTTTATATCATTCTGTTGAGAATGACTATGATTTATGGTTGGTTTTTTTATTTATTTATTTTTGTTAATATGAAATAGGAAAGACATGATTCAACAATATGATGCTTTTTAAAAATTTAGGTTTTAAGTAGTGTAGTTATTTAAAAACAAATATTAATCATCACAAAATTGTTATATAAATTTTGTTTTATATATCTTAAATTTGAAATCAACTCAAATGATTTGGTATATTATTATTAGTAATTACAATAAATCTCATATAATTATATTTATATGTATATTTTTGTTATGTTTGGTTTTTATGTATTTATTTTTATATGATGTTTTGATAGATATTCTAATAATTAGGGAATTCATATATAATAATATCTAAAATATATTAGTTGGATACATATTTAATATGGTTAATGTCATTAATAGAAAATGGACAATTCTTATTAGTAATTATAATAAATCTCATATAATTATATTTATGTATATATATTTGTTATGTTTGGTTTTTATATATTTATTTTTATATGATGTTTTGATAGATATTTTAATAATTAGGAAATTCATATATAATAATATCTAAAATATATTAGTCGGATACATATTTAATATGCCTAATGTCATT
Organism: Hippophae gyantsensis; assembly: GCA_030763125.1. Classification (NCBI taxonomy): domain Eukaryota; kingdom Viridiplantae; phylum Streptophyta; class Magnoliopsida; order Rosales; family Elaeagnaceae; genus Hippophae; species Hippophae gyantsensis. The sequence goes on along the minus strand of CM061037.1, from coordinate 32,521,767 downwards.
AATAGAAAATGGATAAATCTTCGATGTTAAAGTGTAGAATTGAGCAGGACTACATTTCTAGAGTTGAAAGTTTCTTGGAATTTACCTGTAGAAATAGTAATAATGAAATAAATATGATTCGATGCCCATGTTTTAAATGTAAAAATGAGCTATTTTATAATGTTGACGAGGTTAAGTATCACCTTATTTGTAATGGTATTCTTTTGAGTTATAAATGTTGGTATTATCATGGAAAAAATATTGATAATACTCATTAGGAAGAGATAAATAAGAATGTGAGTGGATTACATACATCTTATCATAATGTACAGACAGAAAATATGTTTCATGGTGTTGAAGATGAATTATATGAGGATGATCCCAAAACCTTTAAAAAACTTATGGAAGATGCCAAAAAACCGTTGTATCCAGAATGCAAGAAATACACTAAAATGTTAGGATTGGTTCATTCGTACAATATGAAGGAAAAAATGGATTTTTTGACAAGGGATTCACAGAATTACTAAATGTACTAATAGATATGTTTCTTGAGGGTATTGAATTGCCATCTTCAATGTATGAAGTGAAGAAATCTCTTAGTCGATTTGGCATGGAATATCATAAGATTCATGCTTGTCCAAATGATTGCATTATTTATAGAAAAGAATGTGAGACATTAGATGATTGTATAATGTGTAAAGAATCTAGATGGAAGCATGCTACAAATGAGACAACACCTAAGAAAGGTATGCCCGCAAAGGTTCTTTGGTACTTTCCTCCGATACCTCACTTTCAAAGGTTGTTCAAAAGTAAAAAGACATCAAAGATGTTGACTTGGCCAGTAATTATGGTAACATATAACCTTCCTTCCTAGTTGTGTATGAAAAGAAAATTCACGATGTTAACATTATTGATCTCAGGACTGAAACAACCTGGAGTTAATATTGATGTATATTTGCAGCCTATGATAGATGATTTAAGGACGTTGTGGAATGATGGTGTATTTGTTTACAATGCACATAAAGAAGAACACTTTAACTTAAAGGGGGGTCCTTTTATGGACAATGAATGATTTTTCTGCCTATGAGAACTTATTAGGACATGCAACAAAAGGTTATATAGGATGCTCTATTTGTAGTGATGGAACTTCTGCAACTTATCTTGTTCAAGGATGAAAGATGTCTTATAGAAGACATAGAAGATTTTTTTCCATCTGGACACAAGTTTAGATACCAAAAGAAACCATTTGATGGTGAAGAAGATCATGATCCTACACCTTGACCTTTGTGAGTTGTTGAGGTATTAAGGCATTTGAATGGTATGACATTCAAATGATATGGAAAGATTAAAGAAAATAATACTCACTAATGGAGTGAAAAAAAGAGGTCAACTAATTAAAGGGGTGAAAAGGAAAATGTTGCTGAATCAGTAGATCATGGTTGTTGTAATAAAAAATCAATATTTTGGGAATTATCTTATTGGAAGACCTACACATTCGTCACATCTTAGATTTCATGCACATTGAGAAAAATGTATGTGAGAGCTTGATTGATACATTACTTAATATACCTAAAAAAATGAAGGATGAAATTAAAGCAAGACTGGATTTAAAAAAACTAGGCATACGACCTGAATTGGCATAAAGAATGGAGAATGATAAGAAACAAACATACTTGCCACCATCATCATATACAATATCAACAAAAGAGAAGGATATTTTTTGTAAATGTTTGGTGGGTGTGAAAGTTCCTGATGGTTACTCATTCAAATTGAGAAATTTTATGTCTATCACTGATAAGAAACTTTATGGATTGAAATCACATGACTGTCATATCTTAATGTAAGAGTTATTAATAGTTGCTATTAGATCGATTCTTCCAAAACATATTCGATTATCAATAATTCGTCTTTGTTCATTCTTCAATACAATATGCAAGAAATCTATATCAATTATCAAGTTATACTCTTTACATAAAGATGTTGTAGAGAATTTGTGTGTAATTGAAAAATATTTTCCTCCTTTTTTCGATATAATGATTCACTTGTGTGTTCATTTAGTTTGAGAGGTTCAATTATATGGTCTTACTTACTTAAGGTGAATGTATAATTTTGAGAGATACATGCAAGTCCTTAAAGGATATGTAAATAATAGAAATCGTCCTGAAGGATGCATGGTGGAACATTACATTGCTAAAGAGGCCATTAAATTTTGTTATGAATATTTTAGTAGTAGCACTAAAATTGGGAATAGTTGTTCTTAGAATGTCACATGATCCAAGTAGGTAACCATATGCTTGGTGGAAGTAAGAAATTGTTTATTGATCATACTCAATAGGAAAAAGAACACCGAATCATTTTGGTAAATAATAATGAGGCACAATCGTACATAGAGAAAGTGATGACAGATTCAACCTTTTCATTTAAAATAAATTTATTATTTATTTAAATATTAATGATATGTAATTGATATATCTTTAATAACATTATAGAATGGATTTAAACTTATTGAAGATCGATCCTCGTTATATGAAAAAGAAGGAGCGAAATGGTTGTATGATGAACATAAGCGAGAGCTTATTAATTGGTTTTGCAACCATGTAAGTGTCACGTACAATAATTCATTAGAACTTCTATATAATGTTTTAAAACTTTGTTTTAAGCACATTTTATGTTTTTAAATGTATAGATTCGAATTGAACTTAACAAACCCAATTACAAAATAAAAGAAAGTTTAGAATGACTTGCACATGGTCCAAAATTTGATGTCAAATCATATTCTAGTTTCACAATTAATGGATTGAGGTTTATGACTTAAGCAAGAGAAAAAGTCTGAGTAAATGAGAATAGTGGTGTGAAGATGGTTGCACAAACTTTGCAATTTTTCAGTTCAAAAGATGGTAATCCTGTACTTTCTGATAGAACATATTATGGTATAATTAAAGAAATTTGGGAACATATTATGTTATCAATGTTGGATATAAAATAGATGATTTTGGATTTACCCTTTTAAATTTATTTAAGATAAGTCACATTGATGATCCTTTCATGTTAGCACTTCATGAAAAACAAGTATTTTACATGAGCGATCAAATTGACACAAGATGGTCTGTTGTGTTAACGCCTCCAAAAATTAGAAGATGATGACATGCTTGATACATTATCCAATATTAGTCATTTCTCGAATAAATTGCCTAATGTATGTGATGATATAGTTGATGACGATGATTCTTTGTCATGGACTGAAAGTGATTGTGAAGTAATATATATATATCTTTGTCATGGACTGAAAGTGATTGTGAAGTAATATATATATACATACATATATGATCAACAACCTAATTAAACATAATGTATGTTCTATATTATAATAATAACTCTTGCATGTTTATATGTCTGGACTTAAAATTGTCAATTAATTTCTATTTCATCATTTTTGTAGATATTTCATGGATCTTGGGGTACCAAAGCTTGTAGATCCAAATGATTCATTGGGGCATTTGAAAAGAAGAGGTTGGGCAAATATACCTTATGCTCCACTTAACCCAAATGATAGAGTACCTGTTCTATTTGATGCTATTGGTAATCCATTAGAAGAAAATGGCCAACAATTGAAATCCTCTATTGGTAGACTTGTGAATTCAAGTATACCAATCAATATAAATGATTGGACTATGGTTTATGAAGTTGAAAATTTCAAAATATGGAAAACCATTTATGTAAGTCTCTTTTTTTATAACTAATTACATATATTATATCCTTTTTGTATTATATCTTATCTTTTGTAGTGTGTTTTTACAAAATCATTATAAAGCCCCTGACACTTGGATAAGAAAGTGTTATAAGATTGCAAATAAGGCATGAAAGGAATACAAAACTTCCAAATTGGCCAAAAGTAATGTGTTTCCATTTTTTGAACCACTTGATGAAGTAAAACTATACAAAATCCTTGAAGAACACCCCTGGATTGAATCCCAAGTATGGAAAGACTTGGTGGATTATAGATGTACAGATGAATTTCAAATTATTAGGGAAGAACATTAGAATATAAAAATGTAGAATATTCTTCCTAACCGTACTAGGAGGTCTTCAAATCCTGAAGTTAGACAAAGAATAGTATTATTAAGTTATTAATTTATAAATATTTTTATATTTAGTTTCCTCAAACTTAAGTTACTATCATGGCTAATAAATTTATTTAATTTATGTTAGAAGCTCAATTGGGTAGACCGGTTACACGATCTTAATTGTATATATAAACAAAGACCCCTCAAAACAAAGAAGTCAAGACCAATGACTAAACGAGGAGAAGAGAAATTAAATAAGTTGGTTAGTAATTTAACTTGATACAAAGTCCTTATGATTTTTGCTAATTGATGTAATAATGTATGATATGTTTGTTTGCTTTATTTATTTGTAGAGAGTTGTTCAGGAACAAAGAGCCAGAGGTGAACTAATCGAACAGCCAGGGAGAGATACTATATATCATGCATTTAGACACGAGTATCCTGGTCGTGTTAAGGGAGGAAGCCAATATGATGGTTATATGGAGTTTTTTAACATTCCAAAACAAAAGCCTTAGATGGTCAATAATAAAAGGTACTATAAAATTGAAGAAGAATTTAGCTCATTTAAGGTCTTAGTGTTAAGTGAGATTGCCACTTTAAAAGAATATCAATCATAACACATGTTAGGCATGGTAGCATACTAAAATCAAGGCATGCTCTATTGGCCAGGCATGTGACCATCCATGCCAATCATGCCACCATCCATGCTAGGTATGTCACCCATGCAATCTTATGGCACCCAACCTATATCCTGTATGGGATATAGTCATCCTATTGGTCCTCCCTTTATGCTAGGAATGTAGATACAATCAGGTAGTGGTTCAATATTGATCGGGCAGAACCGATATCGCCGATCCTACCGATACTTTGGTTTTATGTATTTATAAAACTCTCGTAAGTGCACGAATCATTTCGTAGAAAATGATAAGTATACTCCCAAGGTCGATCTAAGGAAGGAATGTATGTGGTTTTTAATTTATTATTCAAAAATTTTAAAACAAAATTAAATCCTAAACATCCTATCACGATATTTTGGTTTTTGTGTTTTTAATCTACTCACATAAAAATAAACATAGATTCAATAAATATTTATGCAAATTTTATCATTTATAATGGTGGAGTATTTATGGATATAATAATTAAGTTAATTATGCTTGCTCATATTATTTAGGTTATTAAAGATATGAATTGATATTTATTGATTCTCTCTTTTTTATATGAATACCACCTTTGGTGGGGTTAGATATTCTTTGTTAGCTAAACAAATCAATTAACACCTATAGGTGGGATTGATAACTAATTTGGTTAATTAAATTAATTCCTTTTTCTAAGAGATTAAAAATGAACCATTTAAATGCCACCTTTGGTGGGGTTAGACAGTTTAAACTTTATTCAAGGTGTCTAAATTAAACCTAAGAATGTAGTTATCCGAGTACTAACTTTCAAGTTTTAAAACCACTACTGAAAATATGTTGTCAATACATTTTCAGATAATAATTCTTATAAAACCTTTTGAAATAGAGCTTCACTCTAACTACCGGGCGATTGTACCAACAAATAAAAGAGCACTACTCTAAATCAGACCGGATAACTAAACCTTAAAATCTAATTTTCAGATTTAAGTTTGTAATGAAAAATAATATATTTCTCTCTAACATTCTTAATATAAAGTCTTGAATAAAAATAAAATCAATTCATTTTAGAGATTTTTACCTATTTAATATTTCGCAAGCATAACAACGTTATTATTATATCATGTTTACAAATAGCAGACATGATTAAATTTAATCACAGACAAATTAAATATAACATGTAAGAATAAAGCATAAAAAATAACTATAAAGAAAATAAAATCCTTACAGAACTTCGATGTTATTCCCATTGCTGGAAAACCTCCAAGCGGAATTTGCACTTCCATTTATTGAATCGAAAAGCAAATAAATTACAGAAACATATCTAGTTCTTCTCAAAAAGAGAAGAACTCTAAAACTAATAAAATTTAACTAAGAAAAACTAAAAACTAAGAAAAGCTTAAAAACTAAGAAATGAGAGAAATAAAGAGAAGAGAAGAATGGTTTTGAGGTGTGTTTAGAAGTGAAGAGAAGGGGGGTATTTATAGGTGAGGATGGAGAGAAAAAGCGGGTGAAAAAATGGTGGAAATGCGGAGCGGTGATTTCTAACGTCATTGATGATGTCAGCATGATGTTGGGGGCAGTTGCGTGCGCATAATGGGCACAGATGGGTAGCGGCGCGCACGGACTGGATGTTGATGGGCGCAGCGGCGCAGATAGAGAAGGTAGGCGTAGGGCGTGCGAGCTGGAGCACGCAGTGCACACACGGCAGCAGTAGCATGCGGCGCCACTGGTGCACGGCCGACGGCTCTATGCGCGTTTTCCTCCTTTTTGACCTTTTTGACCCATTTTGTCCAATTTTTCGATATTTGTTGACCTTTTCTCATTTATTTATTAATATATTTGTGATGTATTGTTTCCAATATTACTCTTTGAGTCTTTAAGTTACGTTTTTAAGCAGAAATATCTGAAAAACAGTAAAAATACCCGTGATTCCGAAAAAAGACAAATTTATATAAATATATGATAAAACATATAAATATATATATTTTTAATAAATTAATGTGCATAAAATCATAGTAATTTTAGTACTTTTTGAGCACTCATCACAACCCCCAACCAGCTTCTTGATAGTCCCTTAGCAAGAGAAGCAATAAAAACTAAAAATTAAACTATCCTAAATCACTTCCGTGGATTGACACGGTTGCATTTAGCCTATGCAACAAGCCTTTAAACCCCTAGGTTGCCCTAGTGGACAAGTTTGAGTCTCGTGAGGGTTTTTAGTAATGATACCCACAAACATTGAACTAAATACAAAAATTAAAAGAAATAATAAAAACAACAACTTAAAAACTAAAATTACAACAAAATCAAAAATTAATTTTTAAGAATAAAAGAAAACAACATAACACAAAAATGTCTCATACTTTTTAATCTCCTTTAAGATCATAATTAAAATCTAAAGCATAAGTTATTTTAATCTTCTTAAACAATCATAATTTATTATAATAATTAGTCGAAAATCATTTTTCATATTTCATATAAAAAATGTATCAATTTAATTTCACCCAATTTCAGTGTCATGAATCCAAATTCGCTTCGACTTTATTCCTCACAAATCAATACTCTCAAAACACTGAATCCTATGGGTTCAAACACTCATACTAATTTATATGCAAAAGAGTTGATGTATAGAAATGAACTAATATTTTCGCATATGTATAAAGAAGAAAGGCTCAAAGTGTTATTTTGACGTTGATCTCATGAAAGGAATCAAATGTATAAATTATAAAGATATCATATATAAAAATTATTTTCATGCATAAATCAAACTTATTAAGAAAAAATTTCAAGATATATGCCTTTTACAAATGAAGAAAGTGCAATGACTTTTTAGGGAATTACTTCCTATATCTTTCTTTTGTAATTAGCCTTTACTCACAACTTTGTAGGAAATGTGGGTTATAGTATGTAGATTATACTATATATTCTTTATCTCTCTATATTTTTCTGAAGATATTTTTCAATATATATCATTTTTTAGAGAGTCAATCCATGTACAGATTGTACATTTTTTAGGATTTTGGGTAATGCAGATCATAGTATGTAGATTATACTATACATTCTTTATCTCTCTATATTTTTCTGAAGATACTTTTCAATATATATCATTTTTTAGAGAGTCAACCCATGTACAGATTGTACATTTTTTTTAGGATTTTGGTGAGTGGTTAATTTTGTGGCTTTTCTGTTTGATCTTGGTTTAGGTAACTCCAGATATGTCTCTTTTTTTTTGTAACAGTCATGCACGAATGATATAAAAGCATATACTATCAATTTCTACTCAAATCATTTAATCTAAGCAAAAATAATAATAAAAATATACGACACTCTATTAAGATGAGAAAAAGTTCATACATTCAATGTTAATGCCTATAGAGATCATCTAAGAATTTGAAGAAATAAGAAATGTGTTTGGAGTAGAAAAAATATATATTTCACTCTGAATAAGGAAAATTAGGCTCAAATTATATCTCACAAAGGTAGTCTCCACTAAAACAAATTCATAAACACCGATTTTGGGTTTAATATAATTTCTACATCTTATCAGGAAATACTAGTTATGATAAAAATTAACTAATTATCAAAAACAATTACAAAATATTTCATGATATGTTTTCAAAAATTTATCTAACAGTACAAAAGACTTAACTATTTACTTAAATTTAATTTAAAGAAATGATAAATTTTTGTGAGAATTTTTTTTTTAAATTCCAAAAATTACTAAATCACACAAAGAAAATAAAACCAAACACAATAAAAATGAAAATGTGAACATAAAAAAGAAAAAAATATTATTTTTTTATTTTTTATATTTTTTTTAAAATTGTTAATTTTTTTTAAAATTAAGTATGGTAACTTTTCACCACCCCTAATCTAGAACTTACATTGTCCTCAATGTAACAACTGTAAATTAAAGATAAAGAGAAAAGAGAGGAAATATTACCTATTTCTTGAGAATGTTGCAAGTAGTGATGGAGACATGCATGTGCATCCATAATGTTCATTAAAGTGCACACAGACAGACCGCTGTGAACTTCTAACATCTCAATAAATTTTTTTTAGTTTTAACAATTTTTAAAATTATTCAAATGTAATTAAACTAAAATAAACAATAAAACAAAGAAGAGGAAATTACCTAAAATGATAGGTTGCCTCCCATCCAGTGCTTTGTTTAACGTCTTAGCAAGACGTAACTTGAGGATTTCATTTTAAGTAAACTCAATGTCCCCTCATCAATGAGTCAATCAAACCTACAAGCAAGACAAGTTTTTCTACCTACACTTTCTTAGTCATGTCCTATGGATTTTCAAATTTTTTCTGTACTTAAAACTGGGGACATGCTTGTGAGTTTTAGATCATCCACATTTAGGTACAAATCAAATAATTAAAAGGCATCAAAACACAATTGTACCTAGATCAACAAAACAACTAACTCCTTAGATTGTAATTAAAACTTTAAAATTTTGGAGATAGTTTCAGATTTTTTTTTGGTTTTTTTTTGTTTTTAAGTATAATATCTAAGTTAAAATAACATAATTAGTATTAACCAAGAGTGCTCCCAGGAAAGAATGGTAGGGCAAAGGCTCCTTAAAAACCATCCTCCTAGACAAAGCAACGTTCCCAAGAAAGGATAGTGGCACAAAGGCTTCCAGGAACTAGTCTCCTAGACAGAACTCCCTTAGATCTTTACTTTTCATGCTATTAAAATTAAGTTAATTAAGTTAAGTTAAAATTTAAGTTAATTAAGTTAATAAAAAGGTAGGATAATTAAGTTAATGAAAATTTAAGTTAATTAAGTTAGTAAATTAAATTAATATAAGTTATTAAATTAAGTTACTAAAAAATTTAAGTTAATTAATTTAAACGAAAATTTAGTAAAAATCTAACTTAATTAAGTTAAACAAAAATTAAGATAAAAAAATAATTTAAAAAAAATTAAAACAAAAATAAAATAAATTGAAAAAGGTAAAAGAAAAATAAAAAAAAATAAAAAGGAAAAAAATTTTAAATTAAAAATTAAGCCAAAAATAAAATAAAATAAAATAAAAAATTTGAAAAAACAAATTTGAAAAAGATAAAGAAGAAAAAAATAAAAGAAGAAAAAAAACAAAATTGAAAATAAAGTTTTTGATTTTTTTTTAAAAAAATTTATTTTTTAAACAAAATAACTTTTTATTTTTTTATTTTTTTTTTTATTTTTTTTTTTTTATTTTTTTAATTTTTTTAATTTTTTTAATTTTTTTAATTTTTTAATTTTTTAATTTTTGTTTATTTATTTTATTTAAAATTTATTTACGTTTTTCTTACTTCAAATTTCAAAATTCAAAATTATTTTATTATTCATGCTATAATTTTTTATGAAATTTAAAATTTTAATTTTTTTTATTTATCATGAAATTGAAATTTGAATTTTTTTTTTTTACTTTTCACAAACAACAAATTTTTTTATTTTTTTTTAAATAAAAAAAATCACAATTATTTACAACACAAAAAGTTTTTAAAATTTTGATAAATAATTTAAAAACGCTATTCATTCCCCGGTAACGATGCCAAAAACTTGATCGGGTAGAATAGACATCGCCGATCCTACCGATACTTTGGTTTTATGTATTTATAAAACTCTCGCAAGTGCACGAATCATTTCGTCGAAAATGATAAGTATACTCCCAAGGTCGATCTAAGTAAAGAATGTATGTGGTTTTTAATTTATTATTCAAAATATTTAAAACGAAATTAAATCCTAAACATGTTGTCACGATATTTTGGGTTTTGTGTTTTTAATCTACTCACATAAAAATAAGCATAGATTCAATAAACATTTATGCAAATTTTATCATTTATAATGGTGGAGTATTTATGGATATAATAATTAAGTTAATTATGTTTGCTCATATTATTTAGGTTATTAAAGATATGAATTGATATTTATTGATTCTCTTTTTTTTATATGAATACCACCTTTGGTGGGGTTAGATATTCTTTGTTAACTAAACAAATCAATTAACACCTATGGGTGGGGTTGATAACTAATTTGGTTAATTAAATTAATTCCTTTTTCTAAGAGATTGAAATTGAATCATTTAAATGCCACCTTTGGTGGGGTTAAACAGTTTAAACTTTATTCAAGGTGTCCAAATTAAACCTAAGAATGTAGTTATCCGAGTACTAACTTTCAAGTTTTAAAACCACTACTGAAAATATGTTATCAATACATTTTCTGATAATAATTCTTATAAAAACTTTTGAAATAGAGCTTCACTCTAAGTACTAGGCGATTGTACCAACAAATAAAAGAGCACTACTCTAAATCAGACCGGATAACTAAACCTTAAAATCTAATTTTCAGATTTAAGTTTGTAATGAAAAATAATATATTTCGCTCTAACATTCTTAATATAAAGTCTTGAATAAAAATAAAATCAATTCATTTTAGAGATTTTTACCTATTTAATATTTTGCAAGCATAACAACGTTATTATTATATCATGTTTACAAATAGACAGCACAGTTAAATTTAATCACAGACAAATTAAATATAACATGTAAGAATAAAGCATAAAAAATAACTGTAAAGAAAATAAAATCCTTACAGAACTTCGATGTTATTCCTGTTGCTGGAAAACCTCCAAGCAGAATTTGCACTCCCATTTATTGAATCGAAAAACAAATAAATTATAGAAACATAGCTAGTTCTTCTCAAAAATAGAAGAACTCTAAAACTAAGAAAATTTAACTAAGTGGGTGAAAAAATGTTAAAAAATGGTGGAAACGCGGAATGGTGATTGCTAACGTCATTGATAATGTCAGTATGATGTTGGGGGCGGCTGTGCGCACGAAATGGGCTCAGATGGGCAGCGGCGCGCACAGACTGGATGTTGATGGGCGCAGGCACACGTAGATGGGAGCAGGTTGGGTGCAAGCGCGACGCAAGCTGCGCGTGCTTAAGGCAGGCGCTTGTGAGCGGCTGCCGCGGGTTGAAGCGACTCAGGCGCGTTTTCCTCCTTTTTGACATTTTTGACATTTTTGACCCATTTTGTCCAATTTTTCCATATTTGTTGACCTTTCCTCATTTATTTATTAATATATTTGTGATGTATTGCTTCCAGTATTCCTCTTTGAGTCTTTAAGTTACATTTTTAAGAAGAAATACCTGAAAAACAGTAAAAATACTCGTGATTTCAAAAAAGACAAATTTATATAAATATATGATAAAACATATAAATATATATATTTTTAATAAATTAATGTGCATAAAATCATGGTAATTTTAGTGCTTTTTGAGCACTCATCAAATATCTCCAATGCAATATGTACATTCATACCATCCATTATATCATGATGAATGTTTTGATGAGAATGTCCTTTAAATAGCTACCTCATATAGGAGTCATCCTTTATTTGATGAATCATTTATGATAAGATTTAAAGTTTATGTAGATAGTCTATTATTTTTATTTTTTATTATATATTTTATTTATTATTTATAACGTTTAATTTTTTTATAGAATATGAAATGTTTGTTGAAATATCCATCATCAACATACTATATTTTTATTGGAACGGTACAACAATTGAGCGATGATCGAATGATTCATAATCAATATTTGCTGAATTATTGGAGAATAGTAATTGATCAATCATTACTCTATGATTGTCCACTATCTATACCTTCTGATGTTACCACAGTCCAAGAAGCGGTTGGAAAATATGTGACTTGGCCGTCGAGTCAAGTTGTAATAAATTTTGACACGGTACTATTTTTTTACTTAAGATAACACTTTTTTTACTACTATTATATTATTATTCTTTTATTGTTACTAACATATATAATACCTCTTCTTTAGTCAATTATACCAGAATTAGTAAGTGTGACACATTTAAGAGATACAAAGCAAGTTTCTCATGGTAAATATATGTCTAGTGGGAAATTATCGCACACTAAGTCATTCAAGAAGAAGCCATGGAAAAATTATAGTTATAATTATGCTATAAACTTCAGCAGAAATCTTGGCTCTTTGATGACTATTGTTGTGAGGAAGACTAACATAAATGATGGATGGACTATGCTACTTCCTAGAGAAATTTTGGTGTAGACATTGGCCAAACATATATATCGATCGAGTGCATATTGTAGCTATTTGAATATCATATGATTGATTTAAGTATAATTCAAGTGTGGACAAGATGAGTTTTCAATCAGTAAATAACTTTCATTTATGTAGAACATATATAATTATATTTATATTATCTAATTATTTATATATATTTATTTTATATAAGGCATGTTATTATCGACTTCAAGCTAATTACTCATCACATTTAGCAATGTTCTATAATTCTTCATTTGTTAATCAATATCAAGAGAAAGATGTTAGCATAAAAGCTAAACAATAATGTGATAGGGTATTAACACTTAATATAAATCATAAGCTCATAATCCCTTGGCCACTTAAGTTTGAACAAGGTCGAGATCATTGGATGTTGATAATCCTTGATCTATATGGCAATTATGTTTGGTACTGTGATTCAGCTTCCATAGAATTAAGTAAAGATACAAAAGTAGTTGTTGAAATATAAGAGTTATAGCTAGCTATTTTTCTTATATTTTTCTTTGTAATATTTAATAAAAAAAATAACTGTTTTTAACTTTGATAGGGCATGGAAGTTATGGAACAAGAGTAGGGGTATTGCTCTTAAAAAATTTCATAAGCTTATGTGGACAAAGTTATTGTATATACAAGCGAATATTAATAATTTAATTAATTTTACTATTGAATAATAAAGATGTTCGAATATGAAAAATCATGTACACTTATTTTTTGTAGGTTTCATAACAAAATGATGGAGTCATGTGTGATTATTATGTCATGAATTTTATGAGCGAAATCATAACAAATATCAACATTCCAATTAAAGATGTGGTAATCTCTTTTACCAATATACCTTTTTAACATATATAAGTTATTTTTTGTGAATTCATGATATTACATTCTTATTTTGAATTTAAATACATGTAGTTCTTTGGTCGGAACAAGTGAGGCTATGACCCACAAATTTTTGATGATTTACAAAAGGAATGGGCAAAACACATGGTTCAAATTATATCATCAGAAGAAGAATCAAGAAAAGATTTTGATAATCTTGAATGGAATATGACAACATCATGGTAATTTTTATAATACTTTAATTTCTTTATTACTGTGTTTGAAGTTTGGGCAAGTTGTTTGATGAATGTTTATGTGCTCATGTATTTAGGGGAATAAATTTATATATGGACCTGTTTTTTGCCCAAGCTTCATCTCATCTCACTTGCCTAGTTCCCTAGTATGACAACATCATGGTAGTCACTCGCCAACCAAGTATAGGAAAACCATCAAGTATCATCATATCTTTAAGAGTAATTGTTGTTTCACTTCAAGGAAATACAAAAGTATTAGTTTATAGGCACAAAAACTCAACCAATCCAAGTAAAAAATTGGAGTTACACTTGACTTCATATTTAGAGCTCATTATAGCATTAAAAATACCAACTTCATTCCAAATAACTTCATATTTATAGACAAGATTAATGCAGTACTAATATGATTTCGAAGGGATGAAGTTATTATTATATAACTCCAGTGTCAATGTGGTAATCTTTTAACATATATAAGTTATTTTTTGTGAATTCATGATATTACATTCTTATTTTGAATTTAATTACAAATAGTTCTTTGGTTGGAACAAGTCGGGCTATGATATGCAAATTTTTGATGATTTACGAGAAAAATGGACAGAACACATGGTTCAAATTATAACATCACAAGAAGAATCAGGAGAAGAATATGGTGATCTTGAATAACATAAGACAACACCATGGTAAGTTTTATAATGCTTTAATTTCTCTATTCTTGTGTTTCTGAAGTTTGGGCTGCTTGTTTAATGAATGTTTATGTGCTCATGTATTTAGGGGAATGAATTGTTATATAGACCAGTTATTTTTTTTTGTTGCCAAAACTCCATCTCATCTCTCTTGCCTAGTTTCCTGGTCACTATGCTGGTGATTCTAAGTAAACTAAGCTTCCTCTCCTTGAAATAAAGTGAGAATATCACAAAATCCATGACAAAAGAGATGATATAATTTTATTTGTAATTTAAGTTATATATATAAATATATTGTATATAAATTATTTTTTGTAATAAATTTAATTCTCAAATAATTAATTAATATTTAATTTTTCAATTATTTGTATTATTTAAACTTTGTTAAACAGATTTTGGTTTTTCTGTTATTATGTGATCGAATACAGGTTTTGAGTATAATAGAAAAATAGTAAAACATGTAAAAAAATACGAAATTTAAAATCAATTCACACGTTGAACCGACTTTAAATTTTAAGTCTAAGCATTTAATATCGGTTCACCTATCCGACTTTAATACCTCATTTTGGCGTAGTGGTTGAAGCTTTCAAAAGAGGGAAGATGTTTGCTATTCTTGTTAGTGAGGAACTCATGTATGTCAAAGATGCCAAAAATAAATTTATAGCTTGGCCAAAGATGGACATAATGAAACTTGATGATGAGGTATGCTATAAACATTTTTGAATGAACACTTGCATGGTTACTGAATATACATAACTACTGATATATTTTATATACGAACCTCCAAAGGTTACATGTTCAAGTAAAATGAATCAAAGAAAGATAACCACAGAAGGTCAAAAGAAATTGAATTCACATAACCTTGAAGAAATCACAGAAAGAAGTCTCTTTCAAAAGATAAATCTCTGAAAGACAAATTGACTAAAGAAAATTGACTAAAGAAGTGGCATTTGGAGGTAGATGGGTTGAAGAGCCAAAATTCATTACTATTAATTAATTTTTAAAGTTAGGAGGTTATCTTTACAGATACACACGTTTTAGTTTTCTATCTGTTCTCTCTAACGATGAGGTGTAAAATAAGATTAGAATAAAAAGTATAATTTAGAGACTATAATCACTATATATAGATAGTAATTTCATTTTTATTTCAGTTTATTATAAATATTGAAATTATTCTTATATCTTTATTTATTAAAAGCGTACACATTTTATTAAATATATTAAAACTCAAATTACTTAAAGTTTAATATCTCATTTTTAAATAATCAGAATCTAATATAATATAATTATTCTCGTATAAGTTTAACGTTAGATTAATTATTCCACAATATTACTTAACATTACTCACATATTTAGGTACTCGACCAACGATAATTTTGGCTTATGATAAAATAATTAATAGATGGGACTTGTAGATTGTACTAGATGTAAATAGTCCACGTAATCTTATCCTTTTACAAGATTACAACATAGTATGTACTATAACTAATTGGCTCATGATAGTTAGAAACCGAACCTATAGATTGGGAGAGAGATGTGCGAGCTCGCATGCTATGCCCACCCACCAAGGTTAAGTACTAAGTTGGTTTACAATAAATGCTTAAAAAATATTAATAATTTATACTTTATTTATATTTAAAGATAACGATTTTGTTATTATTTATGTAAATTTATGTGATCGAAATTATTGGTATTTTTTTATTTTTCAAATAATTTTAGCTTTAATTGATAAATTGATAGCACTATAAGAATCATACATAAAACACTCATCTGTACATTAAAAAATTAAAAGAATAATACATGTAAGATTTACATGTGATCTAACTAGTTTGTAAAGGGTGATACAAGAAAGTAGAGTGAAGTACATTGGGCCGCGGCACACTCTTCATTGTTCTAAATCAATTTCATGCAATATGAGATGAGCCACAATGTGACCTATTCAGGATAAAATAAGGTGAACCAAAACGTAACTCAGGCCGTGACATGGATAAAATAGGTTGCAGCACAAGTATGTATTTTTGACATGAAGCCCTTCTAGCCAACCTCAGCTATAAAAAAGATATTATGTTTAGGTTTAGATATGTCAAGGTAGAGTGGCACCATAAGAATTTAAGTTTTCTCTCGGTTTTTCAATTACACATTTTATTTTCTTAATTAGTTTTCATATAAGGTGATCACAACTACGAAATAGTAAAAAAAAGATTTTTTTTAGATCAAATAATACAAAATATTTTTTGTAATCTAGGAAATACTATGAAGATCAATATCTTTTCTCTTAAGAAGGATACATTTTTCTATCAATATGATCTGTATTCTTATTTATTTTTCAGTAAATAATATTATATATCTTGAATTGGTTATAAATAATTTAATGATTATTTATTATTTTGAGCATGCCCGGTTGTGATAATGAGATTTTAGTTATTGATATGTTTTTGCAAATTATTTAGACGAATATTTTTAATTATCATCAAAAATAGATTATTTTTTATTTTAATATTTTTATAAAGTCTATTATTGAGGAATATATTGATGACATATTTTTCATAATATATTTAAAATAAGAAAATTAGATTATAGATATATCAATCTTGATATAATCTAGATAGCTTAAATAGTAGTTTAAATTGGTAACCCGATCGAAAGTGTCGAGTTAGGTGGTTTACTAATTTCTTAGATAATAAGCGTAATTTAATTAAATTAATTGACAGTTTGATCGAAGATATTAAGTGATTTAATTAATATCAAATAGTGACCATACCATTTATACATATAAAGAAAAAGTAATAATATATATTTATATTGCATTAATTTAATTAATTTTATAAAACATAATCAATTAATTAAATATTCAATTAATTCTACATTAATTTATAAATTGCATATTTGTCTGAAATGTTTTGGAGCCAATCGATCTTTTATCCTTTTATTATTTTTGTCATTAGATTTATATTTTCAAAACCAAAATAGTACGACAGAATGTTTAAGTTTTCTTTTTATGTTTATTTTTAAGAGATTTGTTAAATTATTTATAACCACGTAGCTCCTTCTTATACTTACCTTGGGAGTATATTTATCATTTACTATAAGTGATTCGTGCACTTGAAAACTTTTTATAAATTCACAAAATTTGACTATTAAACTTGTGTATCAAAATTTTGGTACCAAACTTGCCCTTTGGCCAATTTGTTGTTTGTTTTGTAATATAAAAGGCTTCATTAATCATTATTTTTTAAGCTAGCATGACAAATTTATAATATTAAATTTGAATTATAGCATTTTTTGAACTTTGTGCTACTGCATATAGTTCATTGTTTTAGCTACCTCTAGGCTATTAAAGTAGTTTAGGTCTCATATCCCCCACGTTACGGCTTATATAAATAGCAGTAATAAATTACCTCACTAGTAGTCTATATTAGACTATATAATGATAATATTTATCTTAATGTAGTGTATAAGTGTTGTGTAACTAACTAAAATAATTACAATTGCATGTAGAATAGAGATATGTTATATGTGCATTGCATCTCCTATGTAAAACATTGATGTATTGTAGCTTTTGTTAAGAATTCATTCAATAAAAAATATAGTTGATTTTTGAATTCCAAAATAGTATCAGAGCTTAAAGATTCTAACCCTTGTGAGTATAAAGTCCAATCTAAATCAATTTTCTAATTTCTTCATATTGATGATCTATGAATTTTATAATATGCCTATCAACTAAAAATTTGTGAATTTGATAATCTCTCTCCGTTTTTTTATATTAATCTTTATCTCTTTCAAATTTTCCTTTGAATTCATGTGCAATCACGATCAAGATTGGCCCTTTTACCGATTTGCTTCTAGATTTCTCTTCTATTTTCAGGGTTTCTTTTGTAATCGATTTTTAATGAGGTTTTAACAATGAGAGTGAGCATGATCTTGCATTGATGGTTAGTGATCATTTTCTTGAACAAGCCTTTTCATTTTTTATCATCTCCTTTTTTTCTCTTTCTTCGAGAAGCCTATTTCTCATATTAGGTTCTTTGTTTCTTTCAAATTCATAAGGTTTACTTCGATCTATCTTCATCTTTTTTCAAATTTTCCTTTTATTTTTCTAATTTGTCATATAATTTTAGATAGATTTGACAACTTCTTATTCGATGTTGTTCAATCAATAGCAACCACAACACTCCAATATTATTGATTGGATTTTGTTCTTGGATCTTGCTATTTCTATTGTAGATAATAGCCATCTATCTCCTAGAAATTGCATTCAATAAAGTCTACTTCGAAGAATGCTACGATGATGGAAAGGAAAAGTGTTGGGTTAAATCTGATTAGAAGAAAGATTACAATATGGTTGGGAAGTGGAACTACACCTATGGTATTTGGTATGGAGATTATTCTGACAAAGTGTTTCAATTTTCTACCAAGCATGAGCAAAAGCTTACTTGTGGTAGTGGATACATAAAGTTACTCATGGGCGATGTAAATTAGAAGAAATTTGGTGACCAACTTGGTCAACATTCACAAGAAAGACATGATGCTCCCTACACCATTCTTATTGATAATGTCAAGAAATAATCGGGTAGTCTCTATAGTGATTGGAATCTTTTCCCACCAAAGGGTTTCAATTGGTTTTGTAAATCTTTAATTGTTTTTGTGTCTAGTGCCTTTAGGTAGGATTTTTGATCATTAACTGAATCTTTGATCTTTTGGTTTTCAACTATGGTTCTTGTTTTGATTCTATTGAAGTATTTGATTTTGTTCGATAATCCTAAAGAATGGAACTACCTGATACGAACCAAATCAGCTCCACCACTATAAACCGTTACAGCCAACGAACCGAGCGTGCCAACCAACCATGGACGGACGACGAAGATCGACGCAGCTCGAGCACGAGGATCAGCTGGCTCTTTCTGTTAAAATGTCAGAAAATCTGTTAGCATACTAGTGCACGAGATTCACACAATTTCCTTGTGAATTCTCTCTGAATTGTTAGGCTATATAAAGCCGCAAGAAATGAAATAAATTACGAGAGATTTTAGCTGATTTTCCCCTTCTTCTTGATATCTTCTTCTCTTCACGTTCTTCTCTGTCCTAATTTGTAACAGTGGTATCAAAGCTGGTTGTGAGAATGGATACACGAGGAAAATCAAATCTAGAATTTTGCAATGATGTAATCGACACGCTCGCACGTCATGATAACACATTACAAGCTGTGCTCACAGAGTTGCAGGCATTACGAGCAGCTCGTAACTTACCTGAGGATAACCCCTTTGGAAGAGACGAAACCTACCAATCACACCCCCATAGTTCGCGATCAGTCACAGAAAGCAATTACCTCCAATTGAGGTTGTCCTTCCCAAGTTTTTCAAGAGATGATCCTACAGGTTGGATTTATAAGGATGAGTAGTACTTCGAGTTCACTAATATAGCGGCTGACCAGCAAGTACAATTGGCTTCCTTCCACTTGGAAGGCATCGCCTTACAGTGGCATCGATGGTTGACAAAATTTCATAGACCACTCACCTGGGAGGAATTTTCCAAAGCTACCCAACTAAGGTTTGGACCCACAGACTTCGAAGATCCTTCAAAAGCACTATCTTGTCTAAGACACACAACGAGTGTGGCAACTTATCAGGAATCCTTCGAGAAACTTTCTCATTGTGTGGATGGGTTACCTAAAGAGTTTCTAATTGGTTGCTTCATCGCAGGACTAAGGGATGAGATTCGAATTGATGTTAAAATCAAGCAACCCATAACTCTAGTTGATACCATTGGTGTGGCATGTTTAATTGAAGAAAGGAATTGCTTACAAAATAAATCCTCAGCCATGTCTCGTTTTCAACCACCTGTTAACAATATTAAAACAGTAACTAATACCAGTGTAGGACTGTTAGGACCTGCTCCTATCTAACACAGTGGCCCTAATCCTCCCATAACCTTTCGAAAGTTGACCAATCAGGAAGCACGTGAGCGGCGAGAAAAAGGATTATGTTACTACTGTGATGATAAATTCGTTGCAAGTCACCGATGTTCACGTCCCCAACTCTTCATGATGGAAGAAGTAAACCAGAATGAGACAGAAGAATGTGAAGAAACCCCAACACTATTAGATCCCCAGATAATACTACCTGAAATCTCTTTCCATGCTATAGCAGGAATTGAAAATCCTTAAACCTTACGTATTATGGGAAAATTGAAAAACAAGGAGGTGTTGATTCTGATAGATGGGGGTAGCACCCATAACTTCATTGATCAGGCCTTATCCAATCAATTTGGCTTACCAATAGCCAGGGGAAGAAAGTTAGAAGTCATGGTGGCTAACTGTGAGAAGTTAGAATGTGTTGGACAATGCTGCAACCTCACTCTTATCATTCAAGGGTATCTTGTAGAAGTTGATTACTATGTGTTACTAGTAGCAACATGTCAATTGGTTCTAGGGGTTCAGTGGCTAGAAATCCTTGGACCTATTCAGATGGATTACAAGAAGCTGACCCTAAGTTTCAATTCAGAAGGAAGCACACGCACCTTCCACAGGTTGGGAAGAGCCAACATGATAGCCTTAAACCCTAAGGAATGCCAGAATGTACAGGGTGTAGGGTTATTCCTACAAATAAGACCAACAACCAATCATCAGAAACCTTTTCAGATATACTCTCCTGAGATAAGTAAGCTACTATCCAAGTTCCCTAAATTTTTTGAAAGAATGTTAGACCTTACCATTACCCACACTACCAAAAAACTAAGATTGAAAGAATAGTGCAGGAACTCTTGTAATCTCAATTGATCAAACCAAGAAATAGCCCTTTTTCCTCACCAGTGTTGCTTGTCAAGAAAACAGATGGCACCTGGAGATTCTGTGTGGATTATCGAGCTCTAAATGCCCTTACTATCAAAGACAAATACCCTATACCTGTCATTGATGAGCTATTAGATGAACTATATGGATCTAGAGTTTATTCCAAGCCCGATTTACGTTCGGGATACCACCAAATAAGAGTTCGAGAGGAAGATACACATAAAGCTGCCTTTAGAAGTCATGAGGGTCACTATGAATTCCTGTTAATGCCATTTGGCCTAACCAATGCACCAGCTACTTTCCAGGGCCTTATGAATGATATCTTTTGACCCTTTCTTAGGAAATTCGTTCTGGTTTTCTTTGATGATATATTGGTATATTCCAAAACTTGGGAGGATCATCTATGGCAACTATAATCTTTCCTTTAGTTACTAACAGACAACCAATTAATTATAAAGGAATCCAAGTGCCAATTTGGTGTGTTACAGGTGGATTAGTTAGGCCATTTTATCTCTAAGCAAGGAGTCTCAATGGATCCTGCAAAAATCCATGTAGTCAAGTAATGGCCCACACCAACCACATCTAAGGGTGTTCAAGGATTCCTTGGGTTGGCAGGCTATTACAGAAAGTTCATTCAACACTTTGGAAGATTAGCTGCACCATTGACTCAATTATTGGGAAAAGAAGGCTTCCACTAGGGTGAAGAAGCTGAGATGTCCTTCCAATAGCTTAAAAAGGCTCTTACATCCCCTCCTGTCCTGTAGTTACCTGATTTCTCACAACAATTTGTGGTTGAATGTGATGCTAGTGGTATCGGCCTTGGGGAAATCCTCAGCCAAGAAAATAGGCTCATAGCCTACTTTAGTGCAGCACTCAAGGGATCGGCATTAGCCTTGTCAACCTATGAAAAAGAAATGTTAGCTATGGTCAAGGCTATTAAAGTATGGCGACCCTACCTGCTAGGCAAACCCTTCACCGTAAGGACTGATCAAAGAAGCCTTAAATATCTGCTAGAACAGAGAATAAACACCCCTGCTCAAGCACATTGGTTGCCTAAACTTATAAGTTACGACTATGTGATTGAGTATAAAAAAGGAACTGAGAACCGTGGACCTGACTCATTGTCTAGAGTAGTAGAATTTCAGTACCTATCTGTCTCGCAACCTCTAGCAGATTGGTGGACAACACTCTAGCAAGAAGTTCAACAAGACCCTTTTTATGATAAGCTGGAAGGTTCAACAGTAGCCACAAGTAATTCACACATCCACTATCGTAATGGGGTTTGGTACAAAAGAAATTGGGTTTTCCTAAGCTCCCAATCAACCTTGATACCTAAAATATTGATGGAATGCCATTCCTCACCCATTGGAGGACATTTTGGTTTTCAGAAAACACTGTTTAGAGTTTGGCAGAATTTTTGTTGGCCAAACATGTAACAAAAAATAGAGAAATACCTTCGAGAATGCGACACATTTCAGCGGTTCAAAAGTGATTGTATGACACCTACATGATTGTTACAACCCTTGCCGATTCCCACAAAGATATGGTCTGATATCTCAATGGATTTCATTGAAGGACTTCCTCTTTCTAAAGGCCATACTATGATTATGGTGGTAGGTGACCGATTGACCAAATATGCACACTTTAGTGCTACGAAGCATCCTTTTACTACCCTAGGTGTTGCCAAAATATTTGTGTCTAATGTAGTTCGACTGTATGGCATTCCTACTTCCATAGTTAGTGATCAAGATAAGGTTTTCATAAGCTCTTTTTGGAGGGCCTTATTTCAGTTGCAGGGTACACAACTATGTATGAGTTCTAGCTATCATCCCCAAACTGATGGACATACTGAGGTGATCAACCGAGTCTTAGAGCAATACCTACGCTGCTTTGCTGGTAATCAGCCAAAACTATGGGTAGAATGGATACCCTGGGTAGAATTTAGCAACAACACCTCAATACACTCATCCATCAAAACTACTCCATTTGAAGCTGTTTATGGAATCCCTCCTCCCCATTTAGTGGCTTACATTACTGGTACCTCCAACATCCAAACTGTAGATGAATGCTTGCATGATCGAGACACCATTATTAGAGAACTTTGTCACAACCTTACACAAGCTCAAAATCGGATGAAGTGCCGAGCAGATCAACATAGACGGGAAGTCACCTTCCTTGAAGGGGACTATATGTATCTCAAGCTACAACCTTATAGACAAACTTCAGTTGCATTTCGCTCGAACATGAAGCTTGCACCTCGATTCTTTGGACCCTACCAGATCAAGAAAAGGGTTGGCTCGGTAGCCTACCGATTGGCCCTACCCCCAGAGTCTCAGATACATGATGTGTTTCACGTCAGTTTATTAAGGAAGTATGTTGGAACCTTAGTACCTATCAACCATCAACTACCACCCACAACTAAAAACTCAACAATTATGCCACAACCTGAAACTATCCTAGATCGCCGAGTGATTCAAAAAGGAAGGTACCGATCGAAGACAAAGATTATGATCAAATGGGTGGGAACTATAAGCACTGAAACTACCTGGGAAAATGAAAGACGATTCTCTAAAGCTTACCCAGAGTTCATCCTTGAGGACAAGGATTCTAAAAGAGAGGGATGAATGATACAAACCAAATCAGCTCCATCACTACGAACCGTTACAGCTAACGAACTGAGCGCGCCAACCAACCATGGATGGACGATGAAGATCGACGCAGCTTGGGCACAAGGAAAAGATGGCTCTTTATGTTAAAATGTCAGAAAATCTGTTAGCATACTAGCGCATGAGATTCACACAATTTCCTTGTGAATTCTCTCTGAATTGTTAGGCTATATAAAGCCGCAAGAAATGAAATAAATTACGAGAGAGTTTACCTGATTTTCCCCTTCTTCTTGATATCTTCTTCTCTTTGCGTTCTTCTCTGCCCTAATTTGTAACACTACCTTTCCTCAATCTACTTAAGATGGTGTCATTAGTGATTCATATGTTGTTCATGAATCAAGAATGACTAATTCTAATTATGGGCGTTCTTCAGCAAGATGTCAATGGTTGGCACTTGGCATTAGAGAAGCATTTTTGGATTTCCACTAAATCAAGAATTATACAATTGAGGGTATGCTTCAAACTTTATGAAAAGGTAACCAGTCAGTTGCTTTGCTTAAAGGTAAAACCATTTTAGATCATTTGGTATTTGCTGGAAAGTTTATACATGAAAAGGAACTTTTTTTGTATATTCTAAATGGTTTGACACCAAAATATTTTTCATTTGTGACATTGTTCTATATGACTTAGTTGAAGCTTTCAATTGCCTTTTTGCACAACCAAATGGAGATGCATGAAAGAATGCTAGTTGCATCTAAAGATTTGGATCAAGATTCTATTATGCAAGCCAATTTTGCACATTTTTTTAGAAATATGGGACTAACAATGGTTATGGACACCAACGGAAAATTTTAGGTTCTAAGTCATCATGGAATTTTCATCAATTCCTTGAAGAGAAAACTACATTTGGTTCACCTGGAAAGTTTTCTATGAACTCTAGGAATTTCAATGGCTTCAAGAACTTCAAGAAACAAGTAAGTGAGAGACCTATCTTTCAAATTTGTGTGAAGCAAGTTCATATTGCAAGTTATTGTTTTGTTTTTTTGTGATGCATTGTTGGGTAAAAGCTTTAAAAGCGTCAATGGTTTTTCTGATAAATTAGTTTTCAATGACTTCCTTTATCCCTTTGAAAAATGCCCAGATGAGACTTCTATTTTTCATGTACCTACACGACTTAGTTTGCCTAATTTCTCTATGAATTTTTTGTGTACTACTTAAACATGGTCTTATTACTTAGACAAGATTTCTCTTCACTGTGCTAGTCTTGATTGTGCTTCATTTGTTCCAAGTTATGGTACTATTTTGAAAGTTACTAGTACTAGCTAAGAAATTTTAGCTACAACCCGTAACTCCCTTTATGTAGTATCACCATCTCAATCTCCAAATTTGTCTTCTAATAGTGTGTTTTGATCCTTTGAAATATGCACTATGTTCTTATCTCCTAATTTCCCCTAGTGTTATTGTCTTATCCACTAAAATATGAGATGTGGCTTTAGTAGAGATTGATGATCTTATTATTGCTAATATGGGTGAATCGAGTGCATTGTTTGCTAAGAAAGATGGGAATCAAATTATGGTTAAAAATCGTGTAGATAATGTTGAATTGGCTAGTACCTTGTGTGAGTTTCTTCCTTTATGGGCTACTCTACTTATTGGTGCCATTAAAAACTTTTGTGGGTCTAGCTTATTGGCTTATAGCGTATGCATTTTGTTGGCCACTTATTTGTATAATAGTGTTTGCATTTTGTTTTTCCTACATTCTTTGATTCTTTGATTATATTGATCAAGAATCCAAGCATTGTCTAATGTAGGGATGTAGTGTTCATCTAGCATGCAACCCATTTTATGGATGTATAGTCACCACAACCCCCAGTGTCTGAGTAGTGCTATGTTTAGAACTTTTTCGATGAGTTGAGTATTAGTGTTTCCATTTTCAAGCTCCTTGGTTGTGTTTTTTCAGATTACTACCTCTGCTTCCCCTATGAGAGTTTCATTGTCAGTGACATTCAATGATACAAAAGGTTCTATATGTTAGTCATATTGTTATATTTTGGTTTTTTTGGTGAGATTGATCAATGGTATATCTCTACCAATGTAACTTGTTTTTCCCTAACCTCACTAATGTGGAT
This sequence comes from Hippophae gyantsensis, assembly GCA_030763125.1. Lineage (NCBI taxonomy): Eukaryota > Viridiplantae > Streptophyta > Magnoliopsida > Rosales > Elaeagnaceae > Hippophae > Hippophae gyantsensis. Next base: position 32,495,706 of record CM061037.1, on the reverse strand, counting down.
CATTTCTGGTGTAAAATGTTTTGGGTGTTACCTATATTTTCAAGTGTGGATTTAGTTTCTTTCTTTACTTTTCAAACTAATGATCATGTCAGATTCATTAGTATGATGGGGCTATTAGATTATATAATGATACTTTGTATCTTAGTATAGTATATAAGTTTTGTGTAACTAAATAACATAATTGTAATTATATGCAGTGTGTGTAGTGTAGAGATATATTATGTGTGTATTGAATCTCTTATATAAGACATTGATTTATTATAGCTTTTGTTAAGAATTCATTCAATAAGAGTTGTAATTAATTTGTGAAATTTAGAAGTCTATATTGTGTACTAACAGATCAATACATAAAGCCATCAATCAATTTGTATTACTTCTCTTTCATTCTTTCTGTTCATTTGTTCATATGGTATCACAAACTATTTTTAAAAAACAAAGTTGTAATGCCTCTTATAGCAACTCTAAACAAAATGTGTCATCTATTCACATTGGAATTGAAAATCATTCTTCATAGATTTTCTAACTGTTGCAACACCTCCATTTAATCATAGTTTCACGATCAAATTAAATCAAACAAATTTTCTAATATGGAAAGATAAAATACTCTAAGTGATTACTACATATGGTCTTAAGAGTTATACTGACCATAATATTCCTTTTCCTACTCATTATCTTCTTAGTTCCACACAAATCAATCCTGTTTTTTGTTTCTTGGAAATTGATAAGAGTCAAATTATTGCATTTTTGTTATGATTTAAATGATGATACTTGTGTGAAATTGCGTTTATTTGATTATTTAATCCACAAATGTCATTTCATGGGTATTTCGTGTTTAAAGTGCAATTTCAGGTAAAATCATGATTATGGAGAAGTTTGGGAAAGTTTCAATGATCGGGATTGAGTGCAAATAAAAAGAAAACAAAGTTTCAAAATTTGGAATTTCGCCGCCGGCAAGAAGATTCTCGCCGCCGGCGAAAATCTTAAAGAGAATACGACGAAAATCATGTAGGGAGCACGGGTTTTGGCAAATTCATCTCGCCGCCGGCCAAAGTAATCTCGCTGCCGGCCAACATAATCTTGCCGCCGGCGAGAATTAGCAGAACCAAAATCGTAACTTTCCCAGAAATCTCGCCGCGGCGAGAATAATGTCGCCGCCGGGGAGTTTTGTCCGAAAACACATTTTTTTATGTTTTTTTGTTCCAAAATTGCCCCCAAAACCCTAAATCTATATATACAATATGATGGAGAAAGAGGAGAACGGCAGAGAGAACAGATCTGAGTCATTTTTGGAGGAGAAAAGGCAATTTTGGAGAGAAAGTTTGGAAAAGCTTGAAGGATCATCACCATTGTTGCTACCAAGTCTTCATCTTCAAGAGTTTTTCATCTCTTCTCCTTTGCCTTCATATTTTGCATTTTATTTAGATTTTTTATTCATGGATTTAATTGAGATAATGTTTATTCCTATTTTCGTTATGAACTAATTTATTTTTGCTAAGGCTATGATGTAGTTGAATCAAGAAAATCTGATTTCTTGTGTTATTGTTATATGAATTCATTGTTTTCAAGTTGAGGAATTATTTCCATGCTTAATGCTTTTAAAGTTCTGGCCAAAATTTAGATGATTTGTTGCATTATATTGAGACCGAGAGGAGATGTGTAATGAATGCTTCTTGTGATAAATACCGTATGTTGAATGCGAGTGTGAGAACTAATGCATGATGTATGTGGTTATTCTAGAAATTTCATAAATCGCAATGTGCTTGTTTGTGATTAAATTTTCATAGAAATATAGTTAGTTTTCATAGATAAGTAATTCTAATATAACTCGAGAGAGAGTATTAGGTAAATTTGGGTTTTTCAACCATCACTTTTAGTTTTGATTCTCATATAACATGATTTGAAATCGGATTGAATTGATTTAGCGAAATCAAATGCCTTAGCGTTTTTAATCATTTGTGAACAACATTCAATTTTGTTATTTGCGTTTAGTTTTATGTTAATTTTCTTTTTAAACAATTTCAACAATTCGGCTTTCAAGTAAAATTAGGATTATTCAATTTTGGTACTTAGCAACGCCATTCCTTGTGGGTTTGATATCCGTACTTTTGTACACTTTATTACTTGAACGATTCGTACACTTGCGAAAATAAGCATCAGAAATCACTTGAATGGTTTAGTGAGGAGTTAGATTTATGTTTCTATTACCCTTATCATGAGTTAACATCTTATAAGACATGGTTCTATAGTTAAGATGTAGCATAAATTGGAGACACTTTTTTTTGCTTCATTGGATCTTGTGTGATGGATCTATGTTTTCAGCTTCGAACCTTCAAGAAAGGTGTCATGAATATTGAGGATTACATTTTAAGGTTAAAGATGATTAGTAATCATCTTACTGTTGTAGGTCATCCAATTCTAGATCATAATTTGGTCTTTTATGCTTTTCAAGGCTTAGACTTTAACTAGATTCTTTTTCTCAGTAATCACTTTGAGCCTATACCTATTTTTCTTCTTGCACATGAATTAAATTTTGATCATCAATTTTGAAATAATTTGATTCAGGCCAATATTACTAAGATGAACCATATGAATATTATGTCTTAAGATAATAATAGAAATCTCAAGGTGGTTAGAAAAATAATAGTGCAAGATCCAATCTTGGATCTTATGATTCCTCTTATGATCCAAAAGTCAAGAAGCTAGTGAATTTTGGATATAATAGGCCTAGGGACAAGGTACAAAGTCAAGTGTGTGACAAAAATGGTCACTATGTGAATAAATATTTGAAGCTTCGTGGTATAATTCTTGGGTTTTTTGATGGACTTTGTGCAATGTTTGCTTAGATTTCTACCTCTAGGAATAAGAGTTCCAATGATACATTTACAAGGTTTCTTGTATAAGGAGCATTTCATCACATGACTGGAGATGGCTTTATTATTAAAGACTCTAGTCCTTATGCTTGCAATGATGGAATCACTATAGGTAATGGTTCAACTTTACCTATTCTAAATTCTAGAAATGCATGTGTTCAACTTCAAATTACACTCTTAAACTTGAAGATGTGCTTCATACGCCTTCCATTTCACACAACTTATTTTTAGTATAAAAACTGTGTGACACAAAAAATGCAATAGTTGAATTCCATGCTAATATGTTCTTTTTATTAAAGATGCTCAAACTAGGAAATTTGTCACTCATGGAAAAGCTAGTAATGGATTGTATAGCCTTGGTGAAGGTTCTCAACAATCTGTAGATTATAGTGCTTCCTATCATGCTTCGACTATTGGTTTGGATCATAGTAGTTCCATGTGATATGCTTGTCCAGAAAATCGATCAGATGAAGTTTTAAGTAATGTATATACTACTCAACAATTGTCTTCTAATACTATAAATAAGTGTAATTGTGAGATCTATCCTCTTATAAAAGTTCACAAATTACCTTTTACACACGTTCATAAATATGTGAGTGCACATTTTGAACTATTGTATAAGAAATTATGGATACCTTCAATGGTAGTTGTTATTGGTGCACATTTGTTTTTTCTCATTGTAGATGAATATAGTCGATATCAATGGATTTGTTCCTAAATTTTAAGTTTGATGTTGAAACAGTTTTTACCTCTTTCATGTATATGATAGAGAGATATTCTTCTGTTAAAATTAATCCATCCAAATAGATGGTGGAAAATAGTTTTCATTTATAAGCACAATCATAACTAAGCTAGGAATTAACCATAGAATAGCAAGTCCACACATTTTAGAGAAAAATTGAAGTGTGTAGTGTAAATATAGACATGTTGTGGAAAAGAGTAAGCTATGTTGCTTTAGGCTGCACTTTCAATGAATTCTGGTACAAAAGGGTTCCTGACTACTCTTTTCTAAGGGTCTTTGACACTCTTTGTTTCTCATGTGTAAGAGTATACAATTAATACAAATTACAATGTCAATCTTCATGTTTCCTATTCCTTTTTAATGCCCTCAACAACAAGTCTATCTTTTCAAAGACCTTGAGTCTAAGAAACTTTACACCTATATGCATATCCCATTTCATGAGTATACATTTCCCCTTAAGAATAGTAACTCTTTACTATCACTTTAAGAGTCAACTTTACAAGAACCATATTATCTATTACTACATTTTTCACACTCTGCACTTGTAGAGTCAACCTTACACTAGAGGTCATTATTATCTTTGACTCATACTACACCTCAGTCTATAAGTGCACTTTCTAAACATACATCAGTTCATATTGGTATCTGTAGTTCAAATTCCTTAACTTCTTCAAACAATTCTTCCATTCTTTTTTTCCTGGTTATGTATCTTCTTCTTCAAATAATAATGAGCTATCTTTCCAGTTCTTGTCAACTTATAGTGGTAATCACTCTTAATGCCCCAACCCTTTAAAGCTACTAACATATCCCAACAATGATATTAAACTTATTGTTGAGGTATTTCCATTTGATTTGTCTTCTTTCAATGCACATCTAATGATCACAAATTCTAAGAAAGGAATTCACAAGCCTAAACGAGTTTCTTTTAATGCCCAACTTGCCTCTACCTCTATTGGTGGCTTACACCTCACTCCCTTGGATGTTCCATTATCTATTTATGAGGCACTAAGTAACCCTAAGTGGTATAAAGCTATGGAATAAGAAATTGAAGCTCTTCTAAATGATTACTTACGAGTTAATTGAGTATCCAAAAGAAAGCAAACCTATTGATTACAAATGGGTATTTTGAGTCAAACTTAGAAGTGATGGTTTGCTTGAAAAACACAAAGCTCATTTGGTAGCAAAAGTAGTTAATCAAGTTGAAGGTATTAATTACACATAAACCTTCTCCCATATAGTTAACCACCAAATTGTTCGTATTGTGGTCAATTTTACTATTACTAATGATTGGCCTATGAAAAATATAGATGTAAACAATGATTTCCTAAGTGGAGATCTTCATTAAACTATGTACATAAAAAAATCACTTGGCTTTGAAGACACTTCTAGGCCTATTTTATTGTGCAAGCTTTAAAAATCTATTCATAACCTTAAATATGCACCTCGTTCTTGGTATCAAAAGCTTAGTTGTGCATTGATAGATCTTGGCTTTCAAATTTCCAAGGTTGATCCCAACATAAAGGTGGCTAATGAATTTACTATGATGTTAATATATGTTGATGATAATTTACTCACTAGGAGTAATGTGAAGTTTTTGGATCAGATAGTATCAAATCTCAATGACAAGTTTGCATTCAAATTTTTGGGTGATGTTCATTACTTCCTAGGTTTGGAAGTACGAGGGCCCCCTCTACTTTACGTTAAACCAACAGAAGTGTGTGATAGACTTACTTAAGAAATATGGCCTTGAATTAGGAGTTTCTTTAACTCAGGTGCCTACATTATATGTTGACAATATGAGTGCCACTTTTTTTTGCTACAAATCCTATTATGCATGCCCGCATGATGCATGTGGAAATCGATTAGGACTTTATTCATGCTCAGGTTATGCAAGGATTTTTTGATGTCAAACACATTCCTTCAGGAGGTTATCTTGATGATACACTCACAAATCCTCTTGTTGAAGCTCAATTTCACTCATTAAAGACCAAACTCATGGTGTTACCTACTCTTTGAGTTTAAGGGCGATGTTAAACTTTGTATTTTATTATATTGTATATAGTTCAATAGTGTAACTATCTCTAGGTAGTTAGAGTAGCTTAGGTGTCATAGCCCCCATATGAAGGCTTGTATAAGCAGTTGTAACAAACTACCTCACTAGTAGTCTATATATAATGTACTACTAACATATCAATACACAAATGTATTACTCATTTTTGGTTACTTCTCTTTCGCTCTTTTTATTCATTTATTCAAAAAATTCATTACGATTAAAGCGAATTAATTTAATTTATGTTATACTTATATTGAATAAATGGCAACTCAACTAACCATTTTTGCTCTCTCATCATTATGCTATAGACTTTAAGAGATTTACTTTGTTATCTTCCAGAGATTGACATTCTTCGATGCGAGCCCTTTTCTATAGATTAATTTTTGTTATTTTATGATGTTTTTTGCTTTCAATAGAACATATATAATTTGTGTTTCTTTACCAAGATCTTATTCTAGTGTGATCTTTATTCATCTATATACATATCTATGATGATTTATGTCAAGTTTATGCTTCTTCTTTTTTTGTATTTGTTGTCAATCAAGATGTTCATCTAGATATGTCACGTTAAGGTTTTAAAATGTAAAGTCAAGATCTCATTTTCTCTTAAGAACATTCAATTTATCAATCGGAGCAAACAAGAAATAGTTTAGATAGCCTTACCATAGAGTAAAAAAATAAAAGCTCTAGTTTTTATACATGTGGTAAAAAATGATTTAAATTTTGGTTTAACAAGTTCGAGTATTAATGTATTTATATGGTTAAGTTTTGATCTAAATTGTGTATTTGATATATATTGAATGAAATTTTATATTTTCATCCAAAAAATGTGCATTAATGTTTTCATTTTAAAGATAAAATGGTACAAATTTCTACATCATTTTAAGGTCATATATATATGGTACAAATGCATTATTTTCATATATTTTCTCTATCACCTATTTATATTTTTACATATTGTTTTCATACATTTTAAATATATACATATAATCTCGAATAAGTTAAAAAAATTCCATACTTGAAACAATTGTACATACGTGAATTGAACTTCCAACCCAAATAGGCATTCGAAACTTACAAGGGAGTGGATACCCTAACACATGGAATATTTTTGCTACCTTTATTCCAAATCGGCTAAGTAGATCTCACAACATGAATTAAGCAGATATCATAATGAATTTACGGTAAAAACAACATGCTTATTTCAACACACCACAAAAATAACCAGCAAAAGAGAAAGAAAATTCTACCATAAACACACTAATGATGGTGTGCCTCACAGGTTCTTGTCCATGCTAGCAATATACAATAATCCTATAAATAGCACATAACATATGAATCAGGCAAACATATTATAACAGCTATTAAGGATTTCCAATCACTTCAAGACCTTCTTTGTGCAAACATATTCTGTAAATGATGTTCACTTTACAGTATGTGATCATGTGTAACATAGCATATGATGAAGTAAACCCACATAGAACCTCTACTTATGTGATAACATCATATGGTTGCTTAGACCAACCATTTCACTACCAGACAAGACATCTGCTTTAACTGAGCCTAATCTACATTTGGCTGATGTCTCCATAGTATCTAATCCAAGTAGATCCAAGCTCATCTTGAAGCTTGATTACCATGTGATGTGATTGACTATAGATATTACTACCTCCTAACATGCATACATATTATGACCTGGCAATATCCAGCTGACATATAACACACAATCACATGAGATCTTCACCTATGGAAATAGTTGCAACCTCATAACACTCTGTTGATACACAAAAACCATCGACACATGGCAACCCAACAAATAGGCTCCTCACTATGCAACATATTGTAACCTCATAACACTACTTTGACACACTACAATCAGCCAACATATGGCAACAAAACTAGAGAGAAACTCCTTATAATGATATGGGCCTTCACTAACCAACCACTTAATCTTACATTATTTATAATAAACTTGATGTTTAAGAAATATAAGAGAGATTATTCTCTAATCTTCTTCATGATATAGATGCTACAATGTTTCTTGGACCTAAAACTTAGAAAGAACATGTACTAAGAATGGATCAAGGAAGTGTAGTTCCAAATAGGTAGAGCTTCCATGGTGATAAAGGGATGGAAAACACCCCAACTAGCCAACGATAAGACAATGGCAAAAGGTGTTTAAGATATAGAGAAATTTCTAGTCCCCAATGGGCCAACAAGGCATAAACAAACTATATGCAATCTAAGAGAGTGAGTGTGTGTAACAAGAAAAGAGAAAACCTTTTCCTAAATGATATTGTGCCACTAGTAACCAATCTTATAAAGGAAAGAAAGAAACATCAAATAAAATATAGACATCATGTTTTGCACACTTGAATGCCAACACTAAAATGACATAACTTATAATCTCTCCATTTGGCTTTCCATGGAAAAACACCACACAACTATAATGCAGACATGGCATCTAAACATAATAAATTCATGTAAGATGTACTTGTGAATGAACTCCAACTCACAATCAAGACACCCCTAACACATAGAACTCTAGTGAATCCATCCTTTTATACTCATCCATCTTGATGAATCAATACATCAATCTTGATGGTCCACTAATTGTTACAATTTTGCATCATCCACTAAGCTCCAGCTACGCTCCAAGCTCCAACTAAGCTTTAACACTATTATGTCAACTATATTTACACCTATTTCTACACACACGAAACAAAACATACCAATGAAAAGCACACATACAAACATACATTTAGTCTAACATTTACTATCAAGTCACCCTAACATAGGTAAACAATGATAGTCTAAGCTCACTTAACATGCAACACAAAACAAATACAATTTACATGCAATATAGACATGTAGATTCCCCTTGAACAAATGAAACACTCCCCCTAAGTGTATGCATATCAAGCAACTATGATGTAGAGCGACCTACACATGGAAGTCACAAGCAATGCAAGAAACAATGAGTTGTGTAAACAAACTTCTCCCCTCTTTTGACACAAAAAGTCAAAGGAATACCCTTAAATGAAGGAAACAAAGCATAACATATATGCAATAATCCTAACACTCATACAACGAATAGAGATAGAATATAGTAGTAAATAAAATTAAACACAACAAACAACAGACTAAATGCACATACAAACCAAGAAATACATTGACATAAAACATCTCCCAAATTTGATATATAGCATGGAGTCCCACTTCCTTATGTACTATGGAAGGAAAAAAAGGGACTTAACAATGTGTTTACAACACATCGACAAGAAGGACGGTCAAACACTAACTCTGCATAAATGTATTGAATAGGAGTAAACTATCTTTCAACTTGACACATTTCTAGTGGCTTAACTATCTTTCCTTAACAAAACTTGGGTAGATTCATTTCTACAACCTTGCCACATACTATGTACACATATCAGGGAAGATATCTTAGTATACCAATAAATACCAAGGAATCAACTACATGTAAGAAACAGGCAAAAACACTATAAATTTAAAACGTTGGTATACATATAAGATGACATGTTAAATAAGAGAATGCATACTATGCATATAATATGTCATACAAATTGTCCTATTTATCCATGGTTCATACAAAGTGAAGTCAAGAAGAACAGAACGCATTAAAGCATCACTATGAACATATAAGTGTAACAACAAATCATAAAAAACAGAAACATATACATTTAGGATGCAAAACAATCAAAAGACTCTCATGACCTCATACATTTTATAGACATATCTCTCCTAAATGTATGCATGTCAGGCAATAAAAATGTTATGACTCCTACACACTCATAACACCCCTTAAATACATGTATCCACACATAACATAAAACATACAATAAAGAATAGGGAAGCATACTAGACATATTAAGAGCAACACAACTCAAAACATCATGAAAAAGATACATACTAGTAAGAGAGAAAAATATTTAATCTCATAAAACACAATAAAATAGACAAAAAAGTGAGATAACATAGATGGACTCAAAAGATATCATAAAAATGTACCTTAATAAAGATCATAGGCACAAACCATATATAATGTTGCTTTCAAAGAGATCATTGGCAATAATTGTTCATTGTTACCTCAAAAGAGATTTGTAAAAACACTCAAACCATTACTAGTTAAAAGTAAGAAAGGTCCTAACTAACTAGTGAGAAATACAAGTAACAGCCCCAAAGAGAAAGAATAAACAAAGGGTGCTACTAAAATATATAAGTATATGAGGAAGACTTAGGTTTAGAAATAAGAGATATGTTTAGAAAGAGTTAACACCCCAAACACCAACTAAACATACTTGTCTAGTCATATCAATGCATGTAAGTCAAAAGTTCTAAAGACAAGTGAACAATCTATATGACATAAAAGTGCACATGGAAAAGCTAAACAAGTATAGTACAGAGAAAAGAGAAGACAATACCCATGTACTCAAGCTTGTAACATGATATATTTAGATGAGAAATCAATTTAAACATTACTTTAAATTACTTAAGATGTTGTTATTTAGTATATGGAAAGTAAGGATATTTCTCGCATAAGATTTTGAAAACTAATTCATATTTACGAAAATTGGGGGTTTTGGTTTTGAAAAATAAGTATTGAATCTATCAATTAAGTATTAATAATGATAAAAATAAAATATAAAAATTACAATAAAGATTTGAATAAAATAATGATTACAAGATCATTTTTCACCACCAACATGTATTGTAAATCAATAAGCATGTTCTAATCTCCTATTATTCGATTATACCAATTTAGATAAATTTACAAGCTTAAAAGTCTTGACCTCTTCTTACATATTTATTGAATTAAACAAACTCTTAATCCAAACTCTTTCCGATAGACAATCTAGAATAAACTTTCTAAATTTAATATATTAAAAGAATTCAATTTTAAGAAGCAATTGGATCAAGGTTAAACACACAAGCTCAGTTTAATTATCTTGAGTATTAATTCTCATTGCAAGAAATTTATCACTAACTATTTAAATTGATCAAGTGATTACGTACTCAATCAACTAAATTGATTAAAGATGAATTAATCTGATTATTTAATTATACACTCAATTAATCAATAAAATTCATATAAAGACTAAAATTGAGAATTAATAAATAATGAAGAAGAATAGTTGAAGGAAATATTGTAGATCTTATTAAATATTGCAATCAATGTATACGGCTTTGAAAACATCCACAATAAAATATAAAATTAACTATTCATGGAAAACAATAAATTCATAATATTATTCATGATAACAATAAAAGAAATGAGAAAAAATCTTAGGATTGTTGTCTTTAATTTTGATATTTAATTTCTTTGATTGCCTCTTGAATCTTCTTCTTAATTATTACCTCTAGCTTAGATTTCTACTTTTTTTCTCTTAATTTTCATGCAATTCCGATAATGCTTCTATTTTATAGGGTGTTGTTTGGATATTTATAGAGAAAAACTGATCTATTATAGAGTTGGAGTAGGATTATAGCACCAAAAATCACACGTACGTTGTATAAAAGAGGTGAAGGCATGAAGCTAAATGGTGCTAATTCATTTATTTAACACTTGGTAGTGCATGAGAAAGGAAGGAATACATTTGACACATGAAATTGCATGAGATAGGCGCAAAAAGTATTGGAATTTGGATTGTCTTACTAAGTCAATCCACCTATCAAATAAAAATATCTGAGAAATACTAAAAAATCTAGAAGAACAATATTTTTTCAAAAAATATAAAATAGATAATTTTAGCTCATTATGATAGTGAAATATATATAAATGTAAAATAATTTATATATAAAAATATGTATAAAATAACACTTATGATAACACACCTCAGTTTTCTCCAAAAATACATATAAAATGAAAAATAAGAAAAAGCGTACAAAAGATTAACATTCAACAATAGGAGACAAAATATACTAGGTATAAGAAAGAACCACAGAGTAGAATAGAGGAGATGCAGTCTATATGATATGACATATAAATGACAAGATTGTAGAAAGAAAAATCCTAATACTTTAACACTATATGATAAAATCATGTAATGTGAAACTCATGCAAAAAGCTATAGAAAAAGAATAAGAAAGAAAAAAACATGTAAAAGCATGTAAAGCAACTAATAGATGAGGTAAACCCATATAAAACCCTACCTATTAGTAACATCCTCGGGTTGGTTGAGGCAACCGCTTGATAGAAACCAATACACTAATAAGTAAATGAATAGTATACAACTTAATAAAAGTATAAACACAAATACCTCTACCTATCATGGCACCTATTCTAACTATGCCTAAGCTTCCTTTGTCTATTGTCTCTATAACAACTGATCCAAGTATATCCAAGCTCACCCTCAAAGCTTTATCACCACACCACATGATGTGATCGACTACTAAAGGAACAACTTCCTAACATGCATATAGGTTGCAACCTCATAACACCTACTTGACATATAGTACATAATCATATAGGCTCATCACTTATAGAAATAGTTACAAATTTTCAACTCTCCATCAACACTTGATAACTAGTCAACACATAGTAGCCCAACACATAGGCTCCTTACCTATGGAACATGTTATGACCTCGTAACACTATACTGACACATGAAAACCAACCAACATAAGATAGCATAGCAAATATATGGTAAGACAACCTATAAGAAACTCCTTAACATGATGTGGCTCTTCACTCGATCTCACAATTTTTTTCGTTTAATCTGATGTTTGAGAAATATGAGAGAGACTTCTCTCTGATATCCTAGATCACATATATACTACACTATTTTCCAAACCCAAAATTTAGAAGGAAAATGGATTAAGAATAGAGTGGAAATTTGATGTCAAATAGGTAGAGCTTTCCACTAGTTTTGGCCAAGAAAACAAAGAAGAGAGGGAACTTTATATAAAATAGAAACAGCTTTTTCAACCCTTGTAGGCCACTCACTGTCCACCTTATCACCCACGATAATTATGTGGTAGTGAGAACCCAACAAAGGAAAGATCCATTACAACTTCACTGTACCCCGGTCGCAAAAGGCAAACACCTTGGTAAGACAATGGTGAGGACTTCGACAAGCAAGAGCAAAAGGTGTTTCCAACATGGAAAAATACCCAATCCTCAATGGGATAACACGATATAAACAAAGACCCAATGATGAAAACTATATGCAATATAAGAGAGCAGTGTGTGTAATAAGCAAATATGAAACCATGTCTTAAGTAATACAAAACCACCAGTAACCCACCTTAGAAATGACAGATATAAAAATCAAATGAAATGCAAATACCTTATGAATGCCTTAAGTTATACATGGGAGTACCAATACCAAAATGACAGCATATCATCCTTAAGCCTACAATACAAAATAAGTAGTTTTAGGGATAATTCTATAAGTCATGTCATACTTTGTGCCTATGTATTGACTTTTCATGTACAAAACATAGAGTCTATTTTTTTACTTAATGTTTCTATCTTTTTTTATGTAAGGTTAGTTATTGTGGATTAGTAATGCATACAAACATAGTACACTTTGTACATAAGCATGTTTACAACAACACGGGGTTGGTTTTTGTAGTGTGCATGCTAAGTTGAGCATTGTGATTTTTGATGAGTGAGCATGCAAGAGAGGTGACATGGTAATTTTGGAAACAAAAGAAATGAAAGTTTTTGAACCTCAATGAGGTACTCGACAAGGACCTTATCAGATCCCTCACCTAACTCTAGATGAAGTGGATAGTGAGGACTTTGATGAGGTTGGCCATTATGCTTGAATGAGATCTATAAATATCCACTTTCTTCTTATTTCTTATTTAGAAAAATTAGAAAAGCTCTATTAAATTGGCATCTTGTTTTCATATTTTTGGATCACTATTACCTTGAGTGTTGTGTTTTATGTGTGAGTTATGTGTTAGTTAGTAGTTTCCTTTATGCAATTCTTTTTATATAAAAAACCTGTATGGCTATGAGTCGTGTGTTAGTTGTTAATTACCTTCGTGCAACTTTTTAATGTTTGAGAAGTACTCTATGAGGGTAAGTTGGGCTAAATTGATTGAGTTCTTATATCAGTGTTCTCAAATCGTTGGATGTGTATGAAACATGGTTGACTATATGTCCCACTTAGATGATTTATGATTCATGGTTGAAAGTGGTTTCCATGATGGTTGTTAGGTATTCTTGGTTTAGGGTAGTTATCATGTTTGATTATTCACTTCATAATACTAAGCTAAGGTAGCTAATTACACTACATCAAGTGGTGTTTCCTTTGAAAGAGAGCTAGGTTTGTGTGTTGAACTAAATCATTACGGTGGTAGCAAGTGAGGGAAATAATAAGCAGTTCGGGTAAAGGTCTTAGTTAATAGAGGTAACGAGGGTTTGACTTCTATTAAGGGTGTAGTTATTTTATTACTTAGTGGATTTATTTATTTTTGACTGGTTGCTTATGTTGCCACATATATAGAGGTTCACATAAGTAGGGGTTCTATGTAGGTTTATCTCGTTATATTTGGTGTTATGCATGCTCTATTGTTTGGCTAGTATAGTCTAAGTTTTTATTGTGTATAAACCAACATACAAGATATAGACTTTGATTAGAAATTATACATTTTATATGTTGTCACATGCCTTCTTTCCTTTACGTGTTGCATGCCAATAGCTTTCTATTCATTGTTTTCGCTCTATTAAATTAATTTGCTTGCTTTCTAATTAATTTATACTGTCTCTATTTTTTATCTACATGTGAGCTTGGTGTGAGTCTCTAATGCGTCTGTATCTCCTTATTCTAGTTTTGTAGCAAGTGTCAGACTCTTTTCTTAAGATATGCTATGTTTTGTTTGATCGCATACTCTGAAAGTACAATTATCACTTACCGTATATGTTCTCATATATGAAGTCTTGAAGTGATTAAAAATCCTTTGTTTTTCCAATATGCATTCTTTTCTCACATGTTATTTGTTTGCATTTCTTATACTTGTAACTAGTTTGGACAGGAGCCCGTGAGGCACATCGTCACTAGTGTGTTTACCATAGTTTTTTTCTTTTTTACTGCTAATTATTTTTATTATGTGTTGAATTGAACATGTTATTTTGTATTTTTGTTGTGTTATTTTCTTAATTCATATTTATGAGGTCGGCTTGGCCAAATTGGTATAGAAGTTGCAAAAAGATTTTATGGGTTGGCATCTCTACCCCCATTTAGGTCTTGGTTACCTATTTTAATCGAAAGAATAATTAACCTTTATGTAATTGTTTCTATATATGGAATTCTCAAGTTCTAGGTGTGAAATCTTAATCATACCAAGAAATATGCTATTGGAATGGTTATGCTATTGGGATGGTTTTTAGCGTAACTTTATCAAAAAGCTATATGGACAGTTAATAACCGTATCAAAAAGCATATGGAAAGATACTAATAAAGGAAGCCGAAGTTGTCCCTCGCTTTACTTGCTATCTTTCCATACATTCTTAGCACAACCTCAAGCTGCTCCAGTCCTTCATAGCTTAACATCAAGCTCCCCCAATCCTTTGTAGCATAACCTCAAGCTCCCTAAATCATTTATTCATTCACCTATCACTCTTACTGCTCACTAGTACTGGTACTGACAAATAATTCTCAAACCTTCTTGAACATTAAACTTGTTGATATACATATTATGTATAAATTTGAGTTTAGATATTGCTTGTATATCAATATCAATTAGATTTAATACATTAGACTAGCAACGTACTATTTGGTTATAAGGTGTTTAATTGGTTTTATTCTATGAATTGGTGATCTAATGATACAGTTAATAACATTATTGATTCATCAATTTCAATCATAATTAATATGATATTGGAAATTTGGTCACAAAATTTTCACTTCTTTTTTTCCCCCTTCTTTTTAGGATTCTAATTTCTCTCTCACTCTGTTATTTTATTGATTCTTTTTATCTTTATGTTTATTTGTTATGATAAAAATGAAGAAAATTGAGAGTTCAAGAAACAGTTTTCATTTTGGTTCCTCATTCTTGATATTTTTGGCTTATTTGTTTCTAGGTTTAAGATGATGGATATTAGGTAAGTAGCAGGGTTAACTTTGATGAATGATAAATGAGTTTCCTTAATATGAGATAGGGTTTAGGAAGGTATTGATCATGTGTTTAAATTGTGCTTGTTTTAGTTTATTTTGTTCTTATTATGTTGATAATATTATGACCATCCTGATTAGGCCTTAACACTCTTCCAAGAGGTGACCAACAAATACAACCAAGAAAGCAAGCTGTAAGTTTTTTCTATTATGTATTTTTGTGGTTTATATGATGTGCCTTAATAGCCCATGGATGGTGTCTTAATTTGTTATGTTTGCATGTCACTTACATAAGCATGTATTGTTGAACTGAAAATATCTAGACCATTATTCAAAGTTTTATGTTGTTTAGATGTGTCATACGTATATATGTTGAGAAAAAGACCGGAATAATGTAGATGTATTTATAAATTATTGTTTATTTGATGTATATTTTATGTCTGATTCTTATAAGTCTGTGTAGACCCTTAAACGATTATCACGTGTATATGTAATATTAAGAGATATCTTCGTTCATTGTATATTTATTATATCTTACTGTATTCTCTCTAGATTAGATGCGTTCTCCAAAACACATGTGGTATTGTCTTCAAACCATTTATTTATCCAACTTTACATCTGATTTTACATATAGGTCGATAAGCTACTTAAACAAAGTGATACATCCATTATTTCTTTAGTATCAACTGGACATCTACAAGTAGTACCACCAGGCATCAAAGTTCCTGGTGAAGATTCTCCACGGGAAGAGGGAAGTTCTATAGGAAAGGACAAATCTGAAAAAAAGAAGTGGGTTAATCCCAACCTCAAACGTTCAGAAAAAAAACTAGATTAATGTTGTTCTAACACTTAGGAAATAAATTTGGAGATAATTAGGAATTAAATAGCAGAGATTGTTGTCCTAATTGGCTTCCTTTTAAGTCTTTCATTTGTACTATAAAATAGAGCTTAAAATCTTGTACAAAATGTATTGAGAAATACAAAGAACAAATTGTTCTATAATCCACTTTAATTTACATCATATCAAAGAGACATTATTAAAAAAAAAAGGAAGAAGAGGTCCTGATTGATTCTATGATGAATCAAGAGTCAAGAAAAAAAATCAGAAAATATCAACCCAGAAACAGAAACCATATCCACCATACATTCTATTGGATTGGAAAATTACCACTACAACTTACCGTTGAAAAATTCAACAGTAAAAAATATAGATAGTAGGCTCAATATATAAATCTCATTATCACGTAAAAAGGAAAGATCGGACACCTATTGGGGAAGCCAAAAAACCCGACTCAACCAACACCAGTGCAATGCAATGGTGGACTTCAGAAACCTCCACGGTGACAACATGGATATATAGTCAATTCCATGATACCAGCTATCGAAAAAAATAAATTTTCCTACCAATAACAAAAAAGATATGGGTAGTAATTGTTATGATTGATTTCCTAACAGTAATTAAAGAAACATACTTTGATAGTGAGATTCGTCACAAATTTTAGAGCTAAAATTTTAGAGCTAAAAATGCGTTTATGGGGAATGAAGCGCAGAGAGAGAGAGAGAGACATTACCGATTATTATATAAATATGCTTACCCTCTACGAAGAACTGGACGTGAGCTCAAAGGATGGATGGAAATGTGCCGATGATATTGCTTGCTACCAGAAAAAGAGGAAAAAAGAATGGATGATTGAAGTTCTCGTCGGCTTGACTTGTTACCTTAGTACGATAATTAAGGTACAAATAGCTATGTCCCTCACGAACAGCTCCATCACTATCTTCTTCACAAAATGGGAGTAGCTATTGTATATTATGATAAAAAGTTACAATCGATGCGAAATATATACAATGAATATACAAGTATATATATATATATATATATAACAAGTAATATAATGATAAAAAAATATAATTCTCACGGAGATTGTGTTATTAGAAATTAATTTTTAAAATTAAGAAGTAAAGATCAATTTTATTTTTGTGTTTTTATAAAGTAAAATTAAAAAAAATAACAGTAATTAATTAACTCAGAATTTACAGCTAAGAAGATATATGAGAAAATATCTACGAATACTTAATCACCAATTTTCTAAACATGTAAATCACAAAAATCCTTTCAATATAATTACCAATTAATTATATGATCAATTGATTCAAACCTAATATGTATATATCTCTCAAATAAACTACACATCATATAGAAATTAACCTAATCACACTCTCATATCAATTAAATTGCATACTACTTATTAAGTTCAAAAATTATGAATCACATACATAAGAATCATACATCTTTGCGTAGAAACTATTGATGACTCTATGAAAATAGAGTCATTAGCACATTTTTTAACTTAATATTTACTTGTTTTATTTAATAAATAGTATTTTTATGGCCAAAACAATTTAAATATAAACTTTTTAGTGAAAATATAATTTTTAGAATTTTTTGGGATTATTTATGGATTTTTTATGAATTTTTAACATAGGACCAATCAGAAACTACCACGTGGCATGCCACATAAGTAGAGGAGCTGACTGGGTAAGCCATGTTGACACCACGTTAGCACGAAGAGAAAATCACATCGCGCTGCATGTGCTAATTCGGTGAGTGTTGACTCTAACCGGTCTTCCCTACCATGCATCGCTCCTTGATTTCCCCAATGAATTTTTTGATGCCACATGTCGTGTTGTGATTGACTGAAACTGTCAGTTTTGCTTGTTTTGATCGTAGCCCTTGATCTAAATCTGATCGGACGGTCCAGATCACACTTGAACTTTATTTAAGCCCCTAATCACTCCATAAACCCTAATTTTCCTCCATTAGCATAATTTTGGTAAGGTTTTTGAGCTAAAAAGAGAGAAAAATATAGAAAAATTAAAAAAAAACACAATTTTGGTGGAGATTCAAGAGAGAATTAATTTTACAATTCAAGATATTGATCGTATTTCTTTTTCTACTAGTTTCTTTATCAATTTTATGTTTTTCTTTATGAAAAAATATGAGCTTTATGAACACAATTATATGGAATTAATTTATTAATCTAGGGATCTTATGAACCCAATTTTCACCATGTGATGATCTAATATTTTTTCTCAATTATAATATTAATTTAATTATATTATATTATTTAATCTTATTTTTATGCTATTAATTGTTTGGCCAACAATTTATCTATAGAGGCAATTAAATAGATTTGAGAGAATTATTTAATTGTTTATCTTGATTAAATAACATGCATAATTTCTAGGTAGAGATGTATGATTCTTATGTATATGATCCATAATTGATAAACTTAATGAGTAGTATCTAACTTAATTGACATGAGAGTGATTAAATTAATTACTATATGGTGTTACTTAAAAGAGGAATGCATGCTAGGTTAGTGATGGGCAAAACCGACATCACCGATCCTGCCGATAATTTGGTTTTATATTTATAAAACTCTCGCAAGTGCACGAATCATTTCATAGAAAATGATAAGTATACTCCCAAGGTCGATCTATGGAAGGAATATATGTGGTTTTTAATTTATTATTCAAAATTTTAAAAATGAAATTAAATCCTAAACATCCTGTCACGATATTTTGGTTTTTGTGTTTCTAATCTAATAACATAAAAATAAACATAGATACAGATTCTATAAATATTTATGCAAATTTTATCATTTATAATAGTGGAGTATTTACGGATATAATAACTAAGTTAATTATGCTTGCTCATATTATTTAAGTTATTAAAGATATGAATTGATATTTATTGATTCTCTCTTTTTTATATGAATACCACCATTGGTGGGGTTAGATATTCTTTGTTAACTAAACAAATCAATTAACACCTATGGGTGGGGTTGATAACTAATTTGGTTAATTAAATTAATTCATTTTTCTAAGAGATTGAAAATGAACCATTTAAATGCCACCTTTGGTGGGGTTAGACAGTTTAAACTTTATTCAAGGTGTCCAAATTAAACCTAAGAATTTAATTATCCGAGTACTAACTTTCAAGTTTTAAAACCACTACTGAAAACATGTTGTTAATACATTTTAGATAATAATTCTTATAAAAACTTTTGAAATAGAGTTTCACTCTAATTACCGGGCGATTGTACCAACAAATAAAATAGCACTACTCTAAATTAGACCGGATAACTAAACCTTAAAATCTAATTTTTAGATTTAAGTTTTTAATGAAAAATAATATATTTCTCTCTAACATTCTTAATATAAAATCTTGAGTAAAAATAAAATCAATTCATTTTAGAGATTTTTACCTATTTAATATTTCGCAAGCATAATAATGTTATTATTATATCCTGTTTACAAATAGCCAGTAATGTTAAATTTAATCACAGACAAATTAAATATAACATGTAAGAATAAAACATAAAAAATAACTGTAAAGAAAATAAAATCCTTACAATACTTTGATGTTATTTCTGTTGCTGGAAAACCTCCAAACGAATTTTGCACTTCCATTTATTGAATCAAAAAGCAAATAAATTACAAAAACATAATTAGTTCTTCTCAAAAAGAGAAGAACTCTAAAACTAAGAAAAACTAAAAACTAAAAACTAAGAACTTGAGAGAAAGAAAGAGAGCAGAAGATGTGTTTTAGGTGTGATTTGAAGTGAAGAGAAAGAGGGTATTTATAGGTGAGGAGGGGAAGAAAAAGTGGATGGAAAATGATTAAAAATGGTGGAAACGTGGAGTAGTGAATGATGACATCATTGATGACGTCATGTTGGGGTGGGGCACGGTGGCGTGCGCGAATTGGGGCAGATGGGTGCAATGGTGCGTGCGGACTGGAGTAGGGATGCGCAGAGGTGCGTGCGGAAAGGAGGAGGGACGCATGCGGACACGAAAATGCGGTGCACGGGACTGGGCGCTGATGGTCGCGAGCGTGCGTGATTTCTTCCTTTTTGACCCATTTTGTCCAATTTTTTCATATTTGTTGATTTTTCCTCATTTATTTTATGAATATATTTGTGATGTATTGCCTCCATTATTCCTCTTTGAATCTTTAAGTTACGTTTTTAAGCGAAAATACTTGAAAAACAATAAAAATATCTATGATTCCGAAAAGACAGATTTATATAAATATATGATAAAATCATATAAATATATATATTTTTAATCAATTAAATGTGCATAAAATCATGGTAATTTTAGTGATTTTTGAGCACTCATCAGTTAGATTAAATTGATCATGTAATTAATTGATATTATATTGGAGGGATTTTAGCGATTCGTATGTTTAGAAAATTAGGGGATTAAGTATTCCTAGATATTGTCTCATATATTTTTTTAGTCACAAAATCTAATTTAATTAATTATTGCTATTTACTTTTAATTATTTTAATTTTGCTTACTTAAAATATAAAAACACCAAAAAAATTGATTTTTATTATTTTTAGTTTTAAAAATTAGTTTCTAATAAAATAATCTCCATGGAACGATATTTACTTATCATTATATTACTTGTTGCGATATGTATACTTGTGTATTTATTGCACACACAATTTGTGTGACGATCAATTATGCATATTATTTAATCAAGATAAATAATTAAATAATTCTCTCAAATCTATTTAATTGTCGATATAAATTAATTGTTAGCGAAACCATTAATAGCATAAAAATCAAATTAAATAATATAATTAAATTAGAATCATAATTAGGGTAAAATAATTATCACATGTAGAAAATTTGGTTTATAAGACCCTTAATTAATAAATTAGCTAGACATAAATTTGTTCATAAAGTTCATAATTTTCATAAATAAACACATAAAAATTGATAAAGAAAGGAGAAGAAGAATAAATACAATCAAGTACTTAAATTATAGCACCAATCTCCACAAAAATGTATCTCCTTTTGAATTTTTATGTATTTTCTCTCTTTTTGCTACCAAAAATTGATAAAAAAAATTGTTATTTTTTGAGGTAATTAGGGGATTCAATTACGCTGAGATGGAATATGGACCATCAGATCAACTTCAAATCAAGGGCAAGATGAAAAAAGGAAAATTAATAGCACTATCAATGGGATCGTGGCACAGGGAAATCACTGGACGAATCAGCATGCAATGCATGGTAGGGTGGCCTGGTAGTGGTAAACGAGAATTGAGTCAGTACCACATTGTGGGCTATGATAATTGGATACAAATTGTATGGTCCCTCGGTGGAAAGAATAGATTAATCATGTGATGACACATGGCACGCCTATTAACTATGTTGAAAAACTTAGAATGAACATCATGTTGACGCGTGGTAGAGATTGCATCACTTGGTACGCCCAACGCACTCCAATTGGCCATCTTCACTTGCTTGGCGTCCATATGGTGACAACTGGTCAGCTCTCGTTCTTGTGTAGTGTCCATGTGGAGTCCTTTTATTGGTCCTACATTAAAAATTCATAAACAAATCCATGAAAATTCTAGAAAATTCTTGAAAAATATATTTTCACCCCTTTTCACTAGAAAGTTCATATTTTAATATTTTTAACACTAAAATTACTACTTCTAATAAAATGAACAAATATTAAGCAGAAAAATGCACTAATGACTCTACTTTCATAGAGTCATCACACCCCCAAACTTAACTCTTTGCTTATCATCAAGTAAAGCCAAGTCTAACTAGATTAAATGATAGGGGTAGTGTGTATATATATATATATATATTAATACATGCATAATTAGTGAAAAATATCCCTCTCAATGGTTGTACAATTCTAACATAATGAGGTTTACATATCCATCAATCAATGTTCCATCAAAACAAGGATATGCAAAATTTTTGACAAATTTATTCGTGTGTGTGTGTGACACATGATATCATCTAATGCACTCATAAAATCAATCTACATGAGCACGCTAATCAATTCAATCTTAGAACAAGTCTCGTAAGTCTATTTTTCACATCCCTCTCCACTAATATAAATATGCATTTAGCTAAAGATCAATAAGGGCTTTTCATACTTGTAATGTAAGGCTTAGGTGAGGGTCAATAAATGAATACATTTAGGCTCTTTTCACACCTTACCTTTATTTTTATTTATCATGCATTTTTTAACTACAATTGAGCTTTTAATTGATATTTTAGTGCACTCTATCTTATCATTCTTTTCATATTCTTTTATTCTACATCTTTTTTTTTGTAACTTCACAAAATTCCCAAACTTATTTTCAATTTTATTTTATTTTTCTTTAGAGGGATAATTATTTTTGTGAGTTTTTTTAATATAGTGCATTACATTTCACCTTACTCTATTGTTCTAATTGTTTTTGTGTTTTCTCTCTCTTAACTTGTTTTGTAAAAACTAAATCATATTTGGTTTATGCTTCTTTCTTTAATTAATATATCAAACATTGTGTGGTTATGTTTGATTGACTAATAAGTCTATTTAATTTATGATATTACGACATGTTCATATAGCTTATTCTTGATTAGGTTCTTGAATATTTGGATCAAATAATTTTGTGTATGATCATAATTATTTAATTTGATTATTTAACTTTAAAGAAGCTATTTTTATTGAACTTGGGCTTCAACTTCTGTTATAGAGTTGCTAGATGATTTAAATTAATTGATTTATTCTTGAATCTTCTAGCTAGGATTTTTCATTATTGAATCTACTTTATGACACACTTTGCATTTGTGTTATTATGAAAAAAATTTAGGTGCTCATTGAATGGATTCTATTTCTTAAGGAACTCAAGAGTTTGAAACATTGGACCAGATTCATACACCTATCTTGTGGAGACTATGAAATAAATAGTGGCTTGTAACTAGATTACTTTGGGGGGCTTTACCTTGGAGAGTAGTATAAGACCTGACCTTGTAATTGAACATTGACTTTCATAGTGGACAGGTAGATGGTATGGTGGGCACATAGTTTTCCTCTTAGGTAATTATTGTATCCTAGGTTGTTTCCATCTAAAATATTATGTGTCAAGTTCTTACTTATTTTCAATTTATGTTATGTACACATGAATTCATATTTGATCACTTATGATTTTTTAATTAGTGATAATTCAAAAAATTACCTATTTTCCTCTCTATAGTTAATTAGATATATAACTTTAAACTTTAAATTGGTATTAAAGTGGGTCACTAGATATACTTAGTGCTTTCTTGGGACCTTGTTTTGGATGATTTGAGAGAGGGTTCATCTACCAACCATGCAAATTTCTTTGATAGGTCTAACTACCTATATTGGAAGGCTCGTATGAGAGCCTTTCTATATTCTCTAGATGTGAGTGTGTGAAATTATATTATTTATGGTCGGGATCCATCTACGATTACTAAAGATAATATCATCACACTTAAACCTAGGAAAGAATTAACCATTGAAGATAAAAAATAGTCATTACTGGAATCAGAAAGGAATTAATACTATCTTTAGTTATGTGTCTGTTGATGAGTTCCATCATGTTTCTGAAGTTGATACTGCTAAACATGTTTATGATACTTAAGATGTTTCCCATGAGTCCACCCAAGCTAAAAGAACCAAACTTAACATGGTAGGCATTAAGTTTGAAAATCTTAGGATGAAAGAAGATGAAACCTTTTTCTGAATCTTATGTTAAATTATGTGATACTCCTAACACCTCTTCAAATGTTGGTGAGAAAATTGAGGAATTTAGGTTGGTTTGAAAGATTATTTGTTCATTACTAGATTTCTTCCACACAAAGGTCACTACCATTGATGAAACTAAGGATGTTGACACCAAAAAAAATAAGGAACTCATTGGTTCACTTCAAACCTTTGAGATGAGTTTTTGAGCACTTGTAAATAAAAAGGTTTCACTTTCAAAACTACCAGGACTGATGATGGTGACAATGATAATGATGAGGAAGATGAAGAATTGAAACTCTTATCCAAAAGTCTCAAGAAAATCTTCGACTAGAACATTTCACAGAGTAACTAGCAACCAAGCCATTCAAGGGATCAAAATCTAAGAGAATCAAACCTATGGATTTCAAAGGTAAGAAAACTAAACCCATTGGACCAAAATATTTTGAATGTAATAGGATTGGTCATTCTATAGTTGAGTGTGCTAACCAAAAGAAGAGAATTGGAATAGCATTCAATGCTACCTGTAGTGACTCAAAAAGGGATAACAATAATCCAAATGAATCATAAAACAGTAGCACCAACTATTTAGAATTTATTACAACTACTAGTGGACATTCCAATAAGTCTAATAATGATTCAGGTTATGAAGAAAGTGATTCTAAATTCTTTCTAAATAAATTTAAAGCTAATAGTCTTTATGAACTGTTGAGTAGGTTGTAAGAGACAAAAGGATAGGTTATTAGTAAAGATAACAAAACTAAATGATAAAGTCAAATCTTATGAAATTAAATCCTTCATCTTAGAAAAAGAAAAAAAATTGAGTTGTTTGAACTTGCTAATGATTTGAATTCAAGTCTTGCATATCTTAAATAGAAAAACAAGAATGTTGTGTAGAAACTTCAACAACCAAAGGAAACAATTAAGAGTTTAACAATTAGAGCTGAAAAGCTAAACAAAGTTCTTAACTGTGAAAAACCTTTTGGAGATAAGGGAGGGCTAGGATATATAGATAAGAACTCTATACCATAATCTTCAAATACAACTCAATTTGTAAAATCCTCTAACCCTTCTTCTTCACGTGATACATGTGGCCTTGGTTATAAGGATAAGAGCTCTATAACTTCAACACCATTGCACCTATGGTAAAAAAATACTATTAAATGGTGTTTGCCTATCATCATTGGGGAAGAAAAGGTCATATAAGACCAAAATGTAGGTTTTGATGAATGCTCCTAAATTCAATAATTATTTTCATGCTTTTAGTTATAAGACTCGTTATTATCATCCATCTATGCATAGTACAACCAATAATTCTACTAGAAAGCATGAAGTTATTAGTTTGAAAAGGAAAGTGAATTTCAATACTTTTAATTCTAAGACTAATTAGCCTCATCCTATCATGCATATTGCATCTTCATTTAGGATGAATGTGAAATCTAAAGGTAACTCCAAGAACATGCCAATGACAACTAAGGTAACTGACTTCCAACCCAAAGATATACAGAAACCAAAATCCAAGAAAGTTTAGATAATTTTATTTGAGTGCTAAATTGATCCTAAGTGAGAATCTTTAGTTTTTTTTTATTATTATTGATGCTTCTTTAGTTTTAATAAAATAAAATAAAAAATGAGGGGTGTAGATTTGTCTTAACAATAAAATGGACTTCATGTACTACTTCCCTTTACAAACTTGGCTTATTCTGTTTGACTTTTCATTATATAATTGAGTACTTTAACATGTGCATTTACATACTCTTTCACATGTGGTGATTGATGTTGACAAGAATTTACTCACAAACTCACTGAAATTTATGATTGTTTTTGTAAGATTTAAAAGCTTGAACTAACCTTAATTGAAAAATTGTGTTTGAGCTATGTTTTTTACTTTCTAAAATTTTATTATAGAGAGACACCTAATTTTGAGAAGGCTACCTATTGTAATGTGTGTATCTATCACAGTGAGCAAAGAGACCTCATAACTAGTGCTTTCTGGCTCAGGCATAATTCCTTAAACTAAAAAAAGGGAAAATAAAATAGAAAAAGTTTAGCATGCACAAAAAGAAAGAGAAAAAATTTGGCTATACAAAAGGAAAATAAAAAATTAAATAACCAATCTCTTGATAGATAATATTTTTGATAAAATTAAGGATTCAATTGCATTTTTTATGATATGTGATACTCTTTTCCTTGAATTTTCCATGACATATCATAAATTAATTATATGACATACTTTTAAAGTTCAAACATGTATCTTACTTTCGGTGATTGTCAATATGTGATGAGTGCTTAAAATCATCAAATATAACATGATTTTATGCACTTTAAATGTCAAAAAAGATTTATATTTGCATAGTTTTATCATCTTTTAAGTAAATCTATCTTTTTGGAATCATATGTATGTTTTTTTATTTTCAAATATTTTTAGCTTCAAAATAATTTAACTAATTAACACTCAAAGAATAGTACTTAAAAGCAACCCATTGTAGCATTTAAGCATAAAGGATTAACATATGTAAGCTTTTTATATGTTCCAAACCAATGTAAAAGGTATAAATCAAAAGAGGCTTCCAAATGTTCAAGGTGACGTGAGCAATAGCCTTGTATATTGTGTGTCGCGATGAGGTAATAGGGGATCGAGCAATACAAATGCATATAGCTTGTCTCATGTAGCAGAGCAAAACAAATGTATGTTACGATGCCCAACTTAAGGATTTGATTTTCACTCCTTCTTCCCATCTATAAATAGGACCCCTAAACCCCATTTGAAAAATGAATCCTTAGCTCTTGCAACTCTCTTTTAGTTTTCAAGTTTTCTATAATTTTTCTTTAAGTTCTTCTCTCAATTGAGAGTTGAACAAGTTTTAATTTTATGTTTATGTTATAAATAGTTTAAATTATGTTTTCACAATAAGTGATAATAAAACAAGTTTCTCCATATTACAGATTGGTGTAAAAGTTATCTGTAATAATATAGTTGAGGTATTAACTTTAATATAATGTATTCTTCTAAATATCATATTTAATATTTTGGCCATCTATTAAATTGAGCATGTTTGACTAATTGTGACAATAGGAATTTAGTTATGTTATTATGCTCATGTATTATTAAAATGGGTGAATATTTTTTATAAGCATTAAATACATATTATTTTATATTCAAGAATTTTACAAAATGTATATGAAATAGGGTTTTTGAAATATGAATCTAGATTTTATTTAGAGACCTACTCTTGGATTAAGGATTCGATTCTCTGAATCTCGTTTAAAGTAATGTTTTATTTCAAAGTTTTTATAAGATTTATTATTGGAAAATATATTGATGATATATTTTTCGTAACAAATTTAAAACACAAAAGTTAGATTTTAGATTCATCAATCTACAATCTAGTTTACAAAGCTTGAATAGAAGTTTAACTTGCTAGACCAGACCGAAGACTATAACTAAATAGTTTGTTAATTTCTTGGAAAATAAATATAATTTAATTAAAATTAATTGATAGACTCGACTGAAGGTAGTAAATGATTTTAATTAATAATAAATAGTAGACACAATCGAAGACACTATTTGTATATATAAGAAAGAATCAATAATCTGTGTTTATATTTTATTAACCTAAATTAATCTTACCAAACATAATCAACTCACTAAATATCCTATTAATTGTCCATTAATTAATGAATTGCATGTTTTCCTAATATTTGTGTAAACTAATCTATCATTTATTTTTAATTTTTTTAATGTTATTACTCTAAATACCTTCAAACCCAAAGTTTATGACAACATATTTAGGTTCAATTTTTATTTTTATGAGAATTTATTAAATTATTTAAAATCATGTGATTCCTCTTTAGACCAAACTTGAAAGTATATTTATTATTTATTACAAGTGATTTGCGCACTTACAAGCTATTTTATAAATACAAAATTTGAGCTCAAGTTTTTGGCATCGTTGTCGGGGGGAATAGCGTTTTTAAATTTTTATTACCAAAATTTTAAAAACTTTTTGTGTTTTAAATATTGTGATTTTTATTTAAAATCTTTGGATATTGTAATTTTAAATTATAAAAAAAACTAATAAAAAATAATATTTTAAAATTAAAAATATATTATTTTTAACTTTCTTTTCTTTTATTTTAAATTTAAAAAATTATAATAATAATTTAATTTTTAATTTAATTTAATTCTCTTTTATTTTATTCTTAATTTAATTTTTTTTTATTTTTTTATTTTATCAATTATTTTTCCCTTTTAAAAAAATTATTTTTTTAATTTTCTTTTCTTTTCTTTATTTACTTTATTTTATTTTATTACTTTTATTTTATTTCTTTGTATGTAGTATATCTATGTACAAACATGTAGTATACTTAATGTAATTATTATATAAATTATGTAATAATTTCTTACATCATAAGCTTTTTGTATTGTTTGTAACATACATATATAATTATTTTATATTTTATATTATTCTACTTAATAGGTGATTTTAATTTTTGTTTTAATAAGTTTACGCGAGATAGGAGGTATTCATGGTACCCTCCTACACCTTACAAAAATAACATTAATAGACCAAATAAACAATCAAGAATGCTAGGCTTTGAGATTCCACAACCTTTAATTGAACAAAATCTTGAACCAATCCTAACCCTCCATTTGAACCAAAAATCATGGGGGGAATCCACAAATTAGGGACACCTATATGAAGGAGTATGTAAGGCCGGTTATTGGCACAACTACAGCCTCTATCCAACTGGGTGAGGTTTCTTGGAATTATGAGTTGAGAAATATTCATTTTTTCATGTTACCTTCTTTCATTGAATTCTTTAATGAAGACTTACTCTATTTTATTATGGACTTCAACTCTATAGTCCAAACTTTCCCTCTCGGTGTACTTATCGTGGACTAGCTTAGAATGCAGTGTTTTTCCTACACACTCAAAGACAAGGGCCAAAGCTTGGCTAATGTCATTCCTCTCAGGTTTCTGGATGACCTGGGAGAATGCATACAATAAATTTAAGAAAAAATTCTATTCCCATTAGAAAATATCAAAGTTGAGAGCAAAGATCTCGACTTTCTCTCAAATAGAGGGATAACCTTTCCACGAAGCTTGGGATATGTTCAAACTCTTCCTTACCCAATACCCTATCTTAGCTATCCTCTATATCTACAAAACTAGTTTTTTAATGATGGATTGACCCAACAACGTTAGTTCATCATTAAAAATGCTAAGAGAGAAACGACGGGAGAAAAGACAACCTTAAAGACATGCAATCTTTTTGAAATATTTAGAAATGCTCTTGAGTGAGGAGAGCTGAAGTCCATGAAATAGACTATGGTATAGAAGTAGAAATGTAACTTACAGATCTGACCAAGCAAGGTACGCTTCTGACCATACATGCCATACCCAATAAAGAACAATATGGCTTGTGTAGTAATTTGGAACATGATGTTTATACCTATCCCTATCAAGAAGAAGTAAATGTTGAACTATAACAGGTCAATGTATTAGAGGGTTACCAATCAAGGCTCAGGTACATTCCCAATGCTAGTACCTATAACCAATGGTGGAGGAATCATCCCAATTTCTCCTAGAGGAAAAACAATCCTCCATTCGCCCATATTTCAAATCAACAAGGCAAGTAATTGCACTAACAATTGACTAAGAATTCTCTTAATAAACCAATTTTAGAGGATAACTTGAATGCATTCATTCAAGTGAGCATAGACAACCAATTAAGAACAAATCAAAAGTTGGACTATGTGGACATTTTTATAAAAAAGGTGGAAGTACAAATGGAACAACTGATTAAGTACTTGTAGAAGCAAGATAAATAATAGTTATCAGGTAAACAAAACAACTGAACTCAATGATGTAGGAATATTGATTTTTCTAAATGATGAAATTTCCCAAGCAATGTCTCACTAAAGATGATAAATATAGTCCTCGATGAGAGGTGATTGATTATTTTATTTTGTAATTGTTTTAATTTAATTTTTTGTGTTTCATAGAAAATTGTTTTATTTGTTATTGTCATATTATTATTTTAGCTACAGATTTTTGTGGTTATTTTGTTATTATTTTAAATATAAAATTAAATAAAAAAAAGAAAGGGGAAGTAACATTAAATTTAGTGCGAAGAATAGAGTGATGAGCACCATGACATACTTTTAACTACGCCATAGGATTGGGGTTTCTGATCAAATTGAAGAGATTATCAAAGGCTCACACTGCGGCATGATATTACTCTATGATGTGGCCCTCATACACTTTCTTGCAAGAAATACCACCCTACATGTGTTTCACACTCATTTTTCTCTCATTTTCTTTACAAACCCTACATTTTCTCTCCCCGCGAACATGACAAGTCCCTCAAAAATTACACCTTTCTTCCATAACCTTTCAAAAAAATTCACAAAAATCCCATTCCTCACCATTTTCTACCCATTCCATTAAGAAATTTTGAAAAACTATCAACAAAATCAACAAATCTTAATCTTCTTCAAGAGGGATATTCTTCAAATTCTTCATTGTCAACAATACAAATATGTAATCATAAAAAATTCCAATTATAACTTTAAATTACATTCTCTAATTTTTGTGGATTATTGGTGGATAATTAAGAGTTTTAAACCCTAATTTGAACTAAGATGGGTAAGGAAAATATTTTAGAATCATTTGTTTTGTATTTATTTATCTAGATTATTTGAGAACCCTTGAATTTAGATTTTTTTGATTTTTAAAATGGCACCAAAAAGGGGTAGGAATGATAGAGGAAAAGGGGTATCAAATTTTGAGGATTATGACGGTGCCAAATTCTCTAGTTATAAGGCCAAGTTATGATTTGAAAATGCCACAAAAGTAAATAAAATAGTTGAAAGAGGAATAGACTTTGATGTAGGACGAAATTCTCAATTTGAGAGAATTATTGATGTTATAGCAATATTAGGATGCAAAATGTTTGTTAAAGAACCTCATGCTGCTATTAAATCAATTATTCAGGAATTCTATGCTAATGTTCTCAACATTATTGATAATATATTAAAGTAAGGGATGTACTAGTCCAGTTTGGGACAAATGATATTAATGCTCATTATTATTTAGCAAATATTGGGTAGGGTAAGTATGAAACATATTTGAGTAATGTCGACTATGCTATAGTACTTGAAACCTTAACTTTAGAAGGGACTGAATGTAGTTATGCTGGTGGAAAACATAAGGGTATTGAAGCCAAGTAATTGGATAGAGTTGTCCGTATATGATAATACTTTGTTTGTTTAAGACTAATGTCCACTATACATTACAGATTTATGCACAAAGAGAAGACATTTTTATTGTATGCTATTACATCCAAAACGTTTATAGATATAGGAAATATAATTTATCACAAAATCAAGCGATCTGCTAACAATCACCGATTGTGCTACTTTTCCCCCCACCGAGTCACTACTTTATGTAAGAAAGTAAGGGTGCCTAACTCAAAAGGTCAAGTTATAATTTAACCTTAAGAATTAGTAAATTTGACCTATTATGATGAACTCACTTTTGATATGAATCTTTTTCAAAGGGAAAGAAGGGCCACTTATTTATCAAATATGACTATGAAAGATGAAATTCATATCTTTGGTGATAGAATGAGCTACATGGAAGAGTACAAGCAAACCTATACCGCCTAACAAGATGCATTTTTAAATTGACAGCATCGTGATTAGGTGGTTCATAATTGTTTGGTGTATTAAATAAACTGGTTATAACTTAACCATCTTAGGATGGATATAAGCCATTTAGTAGCATTCAAGTATCAATATTATGATTTCACCTTCACAACACCTGAAAGATTATGATAAGACCATGAAGAACAAGATCTAAATGACATGGAGGATTGCGCTCCAAAAAATTTCTTGATTTTTATGAGTTTTATTTTATGTATTTTGTTTTATTTGGGGAACTTTAGTTTAAATGTTTTTCATTTTTAGATATTGTGTTTGTTTTTGTTTCATATTATTTATTTTGTTTTATTTCCTATCATGTGAACAAAATGATTATTATATTTAGGACTATTGAATTTATAACTGTTTGTTAAGGTATGTAATTAAAATGTCTGAATAATGGATGCCTCTGTAATTCCACATCAATACTTGAGCACATTCAGCAAATAAGTAACTTTTTTACTCTTTACTCTTTACTCTTTATCTTTAATTTGTAATTGTTACATTGAAAGGAATATAATTTCTAGGCTCGTGGTGAAAAAATATACTTCTTTATAAATTTGTGCCAATTTAAAATTTGTTAGACATATGTTCACATTTTTACATGTTTTCACATTTTCATTTGCTTTTTTTTTCTTTTATTGGTTTAAGAATTTTAGGTATTTTAAAATTTTCTTGCAAAATTATCATATATTTTATTTAATCTTAAGTAAATGATAATGTCTTTGTATCGTTAGATTAGTTTCTTTAACATGTTATAAAGTAATGTAATAATTAATTAGTTTTTGTCATAAGTTGCATTTCAAGATAAAATATTTAAATTGTAATAAACCTGAAATTAGTATTTAAAAATAAAATAGTGGAGATTGCTTTGTGAAAATATTTTAAGTCATTATCTTTCTATTATGAGTGATAATATTATTTTTACTCTTTTAAACACTCTTCTTATCAATTTCAAATTGTAAGCTGATTTCTTTAGGTTTTGCATTAAATGCTAGGATTTTTACATCTAATAAATTGTCATATAATTATGTTTATTGTTTAAATTTAATGACTTAAGTAGAAATGAAAAGTATATGATTTTTCTCATTCATGCATGACTTCTAAAAATGAGACATATATAGGGTTACCTAAGTCAATATAAAAGAAAAGCCAAATTTAGCCACTCACCAAAATCATATATACTATGTACAAACCGTACCTGGATCCCCTCTCTAAAAATAGAAATAATATCTCTAAAAAATGAGAGAAAATAAGAAAAAGAAAAATGAATAGTATAAAATAAATATTATGATCCAGATGATCTTAAAAAGTTGTGAGAAATCGTTAAACATAAAAAAATATAGAATATAAATTCCCAAAAAGGCATTGTATTTACTTTATCTGTAAAAAGCATATAACTTAAAAAGTTTATTTGATGATTTTGATTTATGCATGAAATTAGCATTTGATTTTTTTAAAATCATTTCATTCGATTTCTTTCATAAGATCAATATTATGCACTACTTTAAGCCTTTTATTCTTTAAACATATGAGAACTTATTAGTTCATTTATTTACATAAACTATATTCGTATATATCTTTCAATGAATGCTTATACAATAGGATCAATGTGATATTGAGAGTATGACTTGTAAGTATAGACTAAAATCATGAAAATTTTTACTATTTTATGTTTTTATCTTTTTCGTTTTTACTTTGTTTAAATTTTAGTTTGTTATTTGTTTGTGTGTTATTTGTTTATTTTTGTAATTTGATTTAAATTTTTTGTATTTTAGTTTGATGTTTGTGGATATCATCTATGAAAGCCTTCACAAGACTTAAACTCATCTACTAAGGCAACCTAGGGGTTAAAGACTCATTGTATACTCTAAATGAAACCATGTCAATAAACAGAATAATTTAAGATAGTTTAATTTATTTAATTTTTGTATTTTAGTTTTTCATTTTTCTTGCTAAAGACTAGCACGAAGTTGGTTGAAGGTATTGATAAGTGATTAAAAGCTTTAAATATAATGTGATTTTATGCACTTTAAATATCAAAATGAATTTTAATTTGCATAGTTTTATCATCTTTTAAGCAAATTTATCTTTTCAAAATCATAGGTATGTTTTGTTATTTTTCAAAATATTTTAGCTTCAAAATGATTCAACTAATTAACACTCAAAGAATAGTATCTGAGAGCACTCCATTGCAAAATTAAAGCATAGAATATTAACATATGTAAGACTTACAAATTTTTTGAACCAATATAATGGTTGTAAATCAAAAGGGGTTTCTAGACGTTCAGGGAGACAAAGGCCGTGGTGTGGCATTTTGTGTGCCACATCACGGGAGTAGTTGATTGAGCAATACAAATTCATAGAGGCTATCTCATGCTACCACATAGAACAAATGTATGCCACGATACCTAATGTAAGGATCCACTTTTCTCTCATTTTCCTCACCCATTTCTTATCCCTAGTTGGAAAATGAATCCTTAGCTCTTGTAGCTCTCTCTTTTAGTTTTCAAGTTTTCTATAATTTTAATTTATGTTCTTCTCTCAATTACAGAGTTGAACAATTTTTAATTTTATGTTTATGTTATAAATAGTTTAGATAATGTTTTCACAATAAGTGGCAATAAAAAGAGTTTCTCCCAGTTATAGATTTGTGCACGAGTTATCTGTAATAATACAGCTGAGGTATTAACTTTAATTATATTCTATTTATAGCTTTAATATAATGTATCCTTCTAAATGTTATATTTAATATTTTGACCATTTATTAAATTGAGAATGTCTAATTAATTGTGATAATAGATTTTTAGTTATGTTATTATGCTTGTGTATTATTAAAATACGTGAATATTTTTAATTATCACTAAACACATATTATTTTCTATTCAAGAATTTTACAAAATTTATATGAAATTGGGTTTTTGAAACATGAATCTAGATTTGATTTAGTGTCACACTCTTGGATTAAGGATTTGATTATCTAAATATGGTTTAGAGTTATCTTTTATTTCAAAGTTTTATAAGATTTATTATTAGAAAATATATTGGTCCCATATTTTTTGTAATAAATTAAGACTCAAAAGTTAGATTTTAAATTCATCGTTCTATAATCCAATTTAGAAAATTTGAATAGAAGTTCAACTTGTTAGACCCGATCGAGAGAGATAACTAAATGATTTGTTAATTTCTTAGAAAAAAAACATAATTTAATTAAAATTAACTTATAGATCTGACTGAAGGCATTAAATGATTTTAATTAATAACAAATAGTAGACCCAACCAAAGGCACTATTTGCATATATAAGAAATAATCAATAATATGAGTTTATATTTTATTGATCTAAATTAATTTTACCAAACATAACCAATGAGTTAAATATCCTATTAATTCTACATTGATTAATGAATTGCATGTTTGCTTACTATTTGCGTAAACTAATCTATCTTTTATCTTTAATTTTTTTAAAGTTATTAGTTTAAATATATTCAAACCAAACTTTGTGATAGAATGTCTAGGTTTAATTTTTTATTTTTTAAGAATTTGTTAAATTATTCAAAAACCATGTGATTCATCTTCAAACTAACCTTAAAAATATACTTATTATTTCTTATAAAATGATTTGTATACTTCTAAGCTATATGTCTTGTCAAAATGATTATTCCATCAATGGATAGTCAAAATGCTTATGTCTTGTCAAAATGCTTATGCCTTCAATGGATACTGTACTCTTTAAAAAAAATCTTTATATCTCAGTTTGCTTTTTTTTATTTTGGGGAGTTCATTTATTAAATGCGTCATATTTCTATTCATATTGAATTTAAGCTTTAAAATTAAATTATTTTCTCATATGACAAAAAGAGGGAGAGTAGTTAATAATGGGAAAGTCATTCCATATGGGGGAGAACACATTAATTGAGTGTTTTATTTATTATTTATTATTACACATAAAGAAGAACTCTCCACGATTAAGTGTTAGCTTACTTTGATATATAATATATGGGGAATAATTTTATTATTTAAATGCTCTATCTATTCTTACTCATTTCTTTTTCTTGACTATTCACTTTACTAATACTATGTGTATAGAGCTAATAAACAATGAGTCCTTTGAGACAAATTGTGTGCCTCTTTACTATTTTTTTTTCAGCATACATATGAGCTATCAAGATTCAAGCAAAGATAGTTTTACCATATCTTAGGATAGTACCACTATGTAAAAAAACAATTATTAGTATCATGTAGTGAGAGAGAGGTTTTGTAACACAAATATGTCAAAGGGTGTGATTGTAAGGTATATGAGTGTTGGCAATATTCGTGAACAAAATTTTTAAATACAAATAAGCTTTTAGGCACTTTTTCATATATGTTATTCAAGCAGAAGAAACTTCCGCCCTTTAAATCAATATATTTCATATATATTTATCCTTATGCACATTAGAATAAATTTTATACACATTGATACATACATTGGTCAATCAATCGAGTATTAGGTCAATCAATTGAATGGGTTAGATTGATCTTATATGATCTATGTTCTATAGGGTTGATTTTAAAATTGGGGTAGATCAATCCATTTGGGTTCGATCGATCGAGGGACTTTATTGATTGAGAATCAATAGTGTTTGATCTACCTAGTCTTGGATTCATTTTAATCATTGCTATATCGATTGAAAAGAATTTTGATCGAGCTTGGACTAGATCAATAGAGTAGCTAGGGCTTCAACATAAAATATATTTGTCACTCGAGCCAAACTATCCTTTCACCATATTGTCCCTATTAATTATTGGTCTATGAATTATTTAATGGACATAATGATAATTGATATTTAACATAGCATTAAGGTTTTGTCTCTCTTATATAAACAACCTAATTCACCATATTTTAGTCTACCACATTCATTCTCTTTTTTTCTATTTATTTTTGTGTTCTCTCTCTCTCTTAGATTGTTTTGCAAAAGATATTTGATTCATTAATAAGCCTATTTAATTTATGATATTTTAATTACATGCTCATACAGCTTCTTCTTGATTAGGTTATTGAATGTTTGGATCAAATAATTTTGTATATGATCATAATTATTTGATTTGATTATTACACTTTAAAGAAACTATTTTATTGAACTTGTACTTCAAGTTCTATTCTAGGGTTGCTACATGATTTAAATTAATTGGTTTATTCTTGAATCTTCTAGCTAGGGTTTTTTATTATTGAATATACTCTATGACACACTTTACACTTGTGTTATTGTGCTAACTTTTCAGGTGCTCATTGAACAGGTTCGATTTCTCATGGGACTCATGTGATTGGAATGTTGGTCTAGATCTGTATACCTATCTTTTATAGATTGTGAAAGAAGTAGCGGCTCATAAGTATATTACTTTGGAAGATTTATATTGGGGGATAGTATAAGGCCTAGCCTTGTAATTGAATACTAATTTTTCATAGTGGATAGTTAGGTGGTTTGATGGATGAATAGTCTTCCTATTAGGTCTTTAGTGTGGCCTAGGTTGTTTTCACCAAAAATATCATATGTCAAGTTTTTATTTATTTTCGCTTTATATTATTTATATACGATTGTATGTCTGATCGGTTCTATTTTTTAATTAGTCATAATTTAAAAAAGTACCTATTCACCCCTCTAGTTAGTTAGATCAATAACATTTTAACTTTTAGCCCTTAATTTACACTGTCTAATTATTTCATAACTCTCTCTATATTATATGATGATTATTAACTCTAATGATATATATAGTGATAAGTTTAAAAATAATTCAATTAGGATTAGAAATTTCTCTCTTAGGCATCAAGTGTGCAGTCAAGAAATGTAGGTCATGGCGTAAATTAATCAATGTTGTGACGTGCAATAAAATTAGTTTATTATGATCCAACTCGACAGGTCTGTGCCGTGAAGCATATAAGAATATGCCATGACACACATTTCTCTTCTATAATTTCCAATGAAACTCGAGAGGAGTGTGCCATGGTACACATATTCCATATCCCGACACACATGTAGTTTTAGCTCTAAATACCCATTTTTGCCTCTTTTTGCTCATTTTTTTCTAACACCCATATAACACAAAATAAACACATAACACTCATAGTGAACAATAAATAAATGTAAATATGTGGTAAGTGATACACAAATATATGTGTGTGTGTGTGTGTGTGTAAAATGACACAAATCAAACTCTCCTATACCTACTCTTTGCAAGTCCTCACAAAGGCACAATAAGTTATGCTTTTTGGCATTTTCTCAGGTGATTAACAACACTATGATCTCAAAGTTTAATGTTTAGATGGTATAGTCTTTAGTCATTCTTTAGTTCTAGCTCCCTTACAACAACTATACTCAAAGTGTGTGTGATTTCACATCCACTAGTGATAGTAGCACCATGTAATTTATATTATCTTATTATATTATTCCTCCCTATGGATCACTACTATTCTTTTCATATTTTGACTTGAACACTATATTATTTTCTTTAGAATTTTCTCTTCAATTCCCAAAATTATTTCTCAAATCAAAAAACCTTTCATTCGATTGTATTATGGTTAAACTTTGTTCGTTCAATCAAATGAAAGGGAATAAGAAAAAAAAAGAGTTCAAAAGCCATGAAGTAATAGAAAGAAATCTATGAGTAATAGTATCATAAGACTAATCATGTCAAAAAAATAGGGTCAAATTTCATTGTTTTGGACATAAACATCATTATTGGCTTCTTCTTTTTTCCATTCTTTTCAACACTTACCTCTTTTTAAATTTTTCTCTTCTTTTCAACTTGTCAACTCATCTTTTTATTCTTTTCATTTTTATATTTTTTAAGGGATATACATTTTAGCTAGGGTTATTGCATGTTTGTTGAGAAACTAAACATTTATAGCACATTTGGCAGTCTTAAGTCCTATTCTAGTATTCTTCATAAAATATATTCTCTTTTTATGCTACTCTTCTTTTCTTGAATTATAGGGTATGTCTAATGTGTTTTTTTCTAAGGGCAAGCAATAGGCACAAACAATTATATCATGTATGCTAAAATTGGTTCACTAAGGGGATTGTCCTTTAAAGGAAAAAAAATTAAGGGTAGGGAAATTTGGCCAAAGAGGTTAATCCTATTACCTAAATCATTTTTAAATAAATATATTTAGCATTCACCTTGATAAACCTAAAGAGAAGTTCTAGCATCCTCATCATCTAATTCATTCAAAATATATCAAATTTTCAAGAGATTCGTAATAGTTTTCACAATTTTAAGTACATAAATATTTTCTATTACTAGTTTAGATATTGTGCATACAAGTTTTGAACAAAATTACCATAAAGTAGCCTTTACCTAGGAACAATGTTAAGATTTTACCAACATCTATCATTATTTTCAACATAGCATTGTTTTTTCTAATTTCATCATAGATGTCAAAAAATAAAAAGAGTGTGATTGTTTCCAAGCTAGTATATTACATCTAACTATCCTAAGAAATGCAACAAATAAATTCTAAAAACTAAAACAACTATGCTACCTAGAGTATACTAAGCTAACAAACTAATAAAGAAAAAAAATAAAGATATCAATATGTCAACACTTTCCAACACCTAATTCTTTTATTGTCTTCAATGTAAACACATGAATAAATATAATATAAACATAAGTAAAAGGAGAGTAGGAAAAATCTAGTAGGTTGCCTCCCACAAAGTACTTAGTTTAACATCCTCAGTCAAACTTATTCAACTTTCATCTGAAGTCATCTCCACCTCATCTGGGTACTTTATTGCTTCAAAGATGTTGAAGTAAATTATCTCCCCACTATGTACATATATATTGGTGCAAGTTGTTTTCATAAAAGGTCACCCCAATAATAATGGTATGGACATGGTATAAGAATCATCACTCATGTCCAATACATAGAAGTGTACAAGGAAAATCATCTTATCCACCTACACTAAGTCATCTTCAATAACACTCTTAGGATAAATTTTAGTCCTATCAGCAAGTAATATAATAATACTTGTCTATTTTAAAGACCTAGATTTAGTAAAACAAAAATATTATAGGCCATGACATTAATAGATGCTCCTAAATCTAGCATAGATTTTTGAAGCATTGATTTATGTATCCTTATCGGAATGGTGAACTACCTGGTTATCGATATTTTGGGGGAGCTTTCTTTGTAACACTGCAAACACATTTTCCCCTAAACTTACCATTTCCTTACCTTTTAGCTTATGCCTAGTAGTGCACCATTCTTTAAGAAATTTTGCATTCTTGGGCACTTGCTTGATAGCATCTAACCGTGGTATCTTGATTTTCACTTTTTTAAAAGGTTCCAAATTCATATTCTTTAATCTTTGTGCTAGGAAAAGGCAAAATAGGCTTATATGTAAAAAAAGGAATTTTGGATTCTACCTTTGGTATCACCTTAGCTTTTTGTGGGTTTGTCTTTTCTTCTTCAAAATATCTATTTTATGTAGCTTCCTCATTTGATTTGACATTTTAAGAACATATTTAGGCTCATGCAGTTATATTCCACTTTTCAAAGTAATGGCATTGACAGTCTTTTTAGGGTTTTTCATAGTTTATGAAGGAAGCTTACCAGATGCCTGTGCTTTCAATCCTTCTACAGTTGTAGCCATTTGTCTCATTTGTGTCTTTAGATTATGAATTGAGGATTGGATGTCCTACATAAATTTAGCATTGTTAGTGGCTAAAGAAATGACCAAATCTTCTAGGGACTTACCTTGGGGATGTTAAGGTGGTTGGTGGCTAGGTGGCTAGATGGATATTTTTAAGGTGGCCTAAGTTGAAGAAATCTAGGTGGATTGTAGGGAGCATGTTTGATTATACCTTTATAGCTAAAATTTTGGTGATCTCTCTACCTAAGGTTATATGGGTTATATGTATTACCATAAGCATCATACATAGGCCTCTAGCATTGGCGAGTTCCTCTTGAAGGGTGGGATTATATCAGTAACATTTCCCACTATAGAGCATATGCCACAAGTAGGGTCATATGTATTACTATAGGCATCATACTAGGACCTTTGTCTTGGAAACACACCAATAGCATTGGTGTGTTCCTCTTGAAGGGTAGGGACACATATCAATAGCGTGTCCCACTGTAGAGCATATGCTATAAGTCTTAACCTATCCAATAGCCAACTATTGCACCAAAGTAGTATGATTATTTATTTTTTGCTCAAGGCGAGAGCTAGTGCTTACATCATTTAGCTTGCCTTATGGATCATATTGGGTGCCAAATTATTGAGAGTTGGAAGTCATTGTTTCAATCAAGGTTCATGCTTCAGTTGGTGTTTTATTTGCCAATGTCCCACCATTTGTAGCATTAATCATATTTCTCTCTGTTGATGCTAACCCTTCATAGAAATATTGAAATAGAAGATGTTCACTTATTTGGTGTTAGGCAACTAACACATAACCTTTTGAACTATTCCTAATATGCATAAAGTGTTTCCCCATTGTCTTGTATAATTTCAAAAAAAAATTCCTTATTGTTATGGCTCTAGAAGCTGGGAAATATCTCTCTAGGATTTTCCTTTTTCATCTCATTTCAAGTGGTAATAGATTCGAAGAGTAAATAGTAAAACCATTCTTTATCACTATCTGCCAAAGAAAAGGAAAAGTTCTAATTTTAACTTATTCTTTTGTGATCGCTACTGGTTTCATGCTTGAGCAAACTATATGGATGTTTTTCAAGTGTTTGTTCGAGTATTTTCTAGCTAAACCCCAAAAAATAGTAAAAAATTGATCAATCTAGACTTAAGTTCAATACTTACCTCTACATTAAGGTATACTATGCATAGGGATTGTCGTTCCGAGTCAGGTGTAGCTAATTCCTTTAGTGTTGGATCAACAATTTCCATATCCACTTGTTCAATTTCTAAGTCACTAGAAGAAGTGGATTCAGTTTCCTTTTCTTGTAATAAGTGTAATGATTCTTTTCATCTCAAGTTATAGGAATGTCCTCATTGCATTCAATATCTTCCTGATAATTAAAACTTAAAAAAGTTAGTAAACTAAAATAGAAAAGTTTAAAAGTAAATGAATATATATATATATATAATAAAATAAATATAAACAAATAATTAGTGGCAAAATTGCAAAGTTAATCCCCAAGAATGGTACTAAAAACTTTATATGATTGAAAACATGATCAATTGTGCAAGTGATAAATAATTTAAGAACAAGGGTTATTGTACCCACGAAAATTATTGACAATTTCTATATTTATTAGTTTGTTATTGAGTTAATTAAAGTTAGCAAATGGGGTTTTTGAATTTTTTTTTTAAAAGAACAATATAAAGCAAATAAATGTAAATTGAATACGAATACAAGAGATATGTGATCATATGATACTCACCACTAGCTTACAATTCAACAAATCATATCATAAATCAATATTTAGTTTCTTGAATCCTAAATTAGTATAATGATCTAAAATTATTCTTGAATTCTTAATTTTAGCTTTAGAAGTTTAATTGTACTTAAAACTTCTCACATTTTCTTATTATGTAATTGATTTAGAATGCTATCATAAATCAACCTAAATCCTGAATAACCTATAAGAACCCTTACTAGATTTAATTCATTCATTGAATTATGATCTAAAAAGGAGAAAACTAAACTAGGCAAGATTAGAACAATCGTTTAACCTTTAGTGAAAGTTTCAACCCTACTTGTGATGCACGACCACACAATACCACTTTGAATAAGAGTATTAGCGATTATATACTAATATCTTAGACTAGATATAAACATATACTTGCAATAAACTAGTTGGCCACCTAATATACAACATGCATAGTTTTGGCATATAAACATAGAATTGAACACATAAATAATCAAGAATTGAAACTAAAATTTATCATGACCTTAAAATTCATTTAAACCATAGTGTAGAGCTTGGAATTGTCTATAATCATATTAGAAGTTTAGGTAGACATAGATTCTACAAGAATCATCATTACAATCATGAAAACTAAGAAGAGAAATGGTGATAAAAAAAGCTTAGGAATTGTGGATGATGAAGCCAAAAGAACCCTAATCTTCAATCTTCAATCCTTCCTTGTAAATCTCTTTCAAGAGTTTAATTTTGATTTGCTC
The DNA here is from genome assembly GCA_030763125.1 of Hippophae gyantsensis. Lineage (NCBI taxonomy): Eukaryota > Viridiplantae > Streptophyta > Magnoliopsida > Rosales > Elaeagnaceae > Hippophae > Hippophae gyantsensis. The sequence goes on along the minus strand of CM061037.1, from coordinate 32,452,552 downwards.
TTTGATCTCTCTTGCCTCTTAATCCATATGTCAAATTATTTCAAAACTCTCTCTATATTATATGATTATTATTAACCCTAAAAAATATATATATAGCGATAGAATCAACATAATTCAATTAGGATTAGAACTCTCTCTCTCTTTCTAAGGCGTCAAGTGTGTAGTCAAGCAACACTGACAGTGACACACATTAATTCATGTCACGACGTGTAATAAAATTGGTGTTTTATGATCCAACTCCAGAGGTCTGTGCCACCATGCACATAAGACCATACTGCGGCATGCGTTGTTGTTCCAATATTTCCAATGAAACTCAAGAGAAGTGTGTTGTAGTGCACATACTTCATGGCTCATCAAACTTGTAGTTTTAGCTCTAAATATCCATTTTTGCCACTTTTTGTTTTTATCTCCTAACACCTGTATAACACAAAATAAACACATAACGTATAGAAAATAATTAATTAATGTAAATATGTAGGAATTGATACACAAATATATATATATATATATGACATCGATCAATAATAATATATAACTTGAGTAAAAGTAACGTGCTTTAAATTTAAGAAACAAATTTTGCAATAATTGTATCCAAAAACATTATTTAGAAAGTTCAAAACACATGCTATCTTGATTCAGATAATATTTGTGTTATTTAAACTTTTAATATAATAATTATGATGATATGAGTACGTTGATTGATCTTTTCTTACAATTTCTCCATAAAAATAAATTGTGGGCTAACCTAATAAATTTGAATTCATGTGGATGATTATTGAAGATTTAATAAACATTATGTACACCAATGTTATATGTTTATTTTCATTTTTACAAAACTATTCTCTTTCACTTTTTTTTTAACTTTTGCTGGGTGTAAAATAAAAAGCATGTCAAGTGACGCGGTATCATATGTTCTAATAAATAGGGATGATTGACTAGTTTAATGAGTATTAGATGAATATATTTTCTATATATTCATTAGGAGATAAATATTCGTAATTATCTCCGATTATTTGGAATAGATAATTAAAGGAACATGATAATTGTGACATCTAATTAGACATGAAAAGGGCGAGGACAAAAGTATCTGGATAATCTATATCTATGTGATTATATAAATATGCATACATATACACCTAGCAAATATGGCTTATAACCTACAACATATAACTGCATTACAAGTTATTATTATTGAATGTTGGATGCTATAGCTCTCTTTCTCTTGAAACTGTTACATTCCATACATGTCACTGACTTACGCATCAGAAGATCTTTAACACCACCTCCAGGTGGAGGTGGTAAAGGTCCTAATGATTTTCTTTTATGATAGCAAGATGGTAGGAAGGAAGAGCAAAAATCTACATGAAGAATTCTATATACATAGTTTTTTTACATCAATCATTAAAAAAATATATGGATACTTGGTCTACACTATACTGTACAACAAATTAAAATAGTTAAATTGAGTAAAGAGTGCAGTATTTAAATAAAATAATTAATATTTAAAAAGACACCACATTTATAGATCATGGCCTTCTCATTTTTTGAATTCTTTTGGCTTTATTCAAGTCTTTAACGTAAGATAGATTTCTGAGATGTTGAGAAAACAAGAAATGAAAGAGAGCAAGAAAATGGTCTGTGTATTGATTGCAAATTTACAAAGAGGAGAGTCCTCTTATATACACAGAGGAGTAACTAAAAAAATAGAAAAAGAGGGAAGTTTGTTAACAAACTTCATAACAGAAAACTAACTCTAAAAACCTCTAAAATAGAATTACATTCTAACTTTCTCCCTCAATTCAAGCACTCTTCTTTTTTTCTCCCCCTGCCTGTTGAAGAGGTGAACAAATACTCATTTTCAGCTTGAGTCTATTGAAGAACTGTGACGACAAGGGTTTGGTTAGAATGTCTGCAATTTGATCAGCAGAAGGAACATGCTGAACAAGAAGTTGCTTTGAGATAACTTTCTCCCTGACGAAATAAAGGTCTAGCTCCACATGTTTGGTTCTCGAATGCAGTATAGGATTAGTTGATAAGGAGATGGTGCTGGTGTTGTCACACCAAAGAACATGAGCAGTCTTCACATCAATTATGAGTTCGCTAAGAAGGGATTGAAGCCAAACAACCACAGTGGCATTGGCTAGTCAGATGCTACCGCATGGACTGGACACAGGCGCATTCTGTTTCTTTGAAGACCGGAAAATTAAACTATCTCCAAGAAAAATACAAGGTAACCGGTAGAAGGGATCTTCTATTATCCAAATCATTTCCCCAATCAAGATCACGGTTCTCTATTAGACAGTACCATTGTTTGTTTTCCTCAAGGTGATTCCTTCATCAGTAGTTCCTTTCAAGCACCTAAGGATCCTCTTTACTGCTTTCCAATGATGATCAAGAGGTTTCTACATGAATTGGCACACACGATTTACACAATAGGCAATCTCAGGTCGAGGGATGGTGATGTACTGAAGAGCTCTAACAATGCTCCTATATTCAGTAATGTTAGGAACTGGATCACCATTTGTAGCAGTGAGTTTCAGATTAATTACCATAGGAGTAGGTAAAGGATTGGCTTGATCCATCTTTGACCTTTTGAGGAGATCACAAATGTATTTCTTTTGAGACAAATGAAGACCTTTATCAATGGACCAGACTTCAATGCCAATGAAGTAATTCAACTCTCCAAGATCTTTGAGTGAGAAGAGTTTATTGAGAACTGATATGAAGTTGTCAACATAGACAAGAAGAAAAATGGTTGAGGTGGCAGAGAACCTGAGAAATAAAGAATTGTTAACTTTAGAGGAGGAGAACCCCATGTGAAAGAGGGTGCCCTTGAGTTTTTCGAACCAGGCCCTGGGAGCCTACTTTAAACCATAAAGGGATTTACTAAGTTTGCAAACCATGTGAAAAGCTTCTTTGGTTTCAAAACCAGGGGGTTGTGCCATATAAACCTCTTCCTTCAAATCTCCATTAAGAAAGGTTTTGTTAACATCTAATTGTCTCAAATACCAGCCACGAGAAAGGGCCACAGTGAGGACAACTCTAATAGTGGTTGGCTTAACAACAGGTGAAAATGTCTCATCAAAGTCAAAACCAGGTTTTTGATGGAAACCTTTGGCAACAAGTCTTGCCTTGTACTTGGAAATGGAGCCATCTAGGTTTTCTTTGACCTTAAATACCCATCTGCAGCCAATGGTTTTCTTGTTAGGAGGCAGTTCAACCAAAGACCAGGTCTGATTCCTTTGAAGTGCATTGTACTCTTTAAGCATGGCTTCCTTCCATCTGTCATGAAGAAGGGCATCATGTACTGAAATACAAGTAGGATCTGAAAGATTAGTAGAAAAAGCTTTCTTTTTAGAGATGCCATTTTTGGACCGTGTAACCATAGAGTGATTAGTGGGAGTAACCTCAAGAACAACATTGTGAAGGATAGTTTCAGAGACTTCATTGGCTGAGTCTAGATTAGAATGAGAAATAGGCTTATTTGAGTTGTTTGAAAAGTTATTTTGTGAGATAGAAAGAGAGAACAAGGCCTGATTAACATGTGTAAGACTTGTTTCAGGTGTATTATTTGATATATGACCAAAAAATGAGAATTCTGTGGAGTTGGAAGTGGATGACTTGCAAAGGAAATATGATAGGAGAAGATGGCTCGGAAGTTTGAGAAGTATTGTTTTGGAAAGGAAAGATATGTTCATTGAAGATGACATGTCTTGAAACATATATTTTTCCATTGTTATCTAAACATTTGTAACCTTTATGTTTACTGCTATAGCCTAGAAAGGTGCAGGGAATGGACCTAAAATCAAACTTATGGGAATTGTAGGGTCTTAGATGAGGAAAAAATTGACAGCCAAAAACACGAAGTGATTTATAGTTGGGTTTTACCTGAAAAAGGACTTGGAGAGGAGACTTTTGCTGCAGGACTATAGATGGCAATCTGTTGATAAGAAAAATAGCAATGGAGAGGGCCTCTAGCCAGTAAGTTTTAGGGACAGAGGATTGAGCAAGGAGGGTAAGCCCAAGTTCGACAACATGTCTATGCTTCCTCTCAACAATACCATTTTGTTGAGAGGTATGAGGGCAGGAAACTCTATGAATGATGCCATATTTATCAAGAAAGTTTGAAAAAGATCGAAACTCACCAACCCAATCACTTTTACAAATCTTGAGTTTTGTGTTCAACTGATTTTCTGCTTGTGTTTTGAAATGAATAAAGCAATCTAAAGCTTCAGATTTGCGTTTGAGGAAATAAATCAATGTGAATCTTGAAAATACATCTACAAAGGTAATGTAGAATTTGTGGCTAGTGGTAGAAAGAATGAGAGAGGGGCCCCATATATCAGCTTCCATAAGCTGTAAAGGTGCAGAATAGGTAGTTTGAGAAGTAGGAAAAGGGAGTTTATGGCTTTTCCCATTTGACAAGTTGTACAGAAGTAATGTTGCATTTTATTCACTGAAAATTTGATATTACAATGATTTAGAATTTTATTAACAACTTGAAAAGAAGGATGACCAAGCCTTTTATGCCAAAGGTCAAGAGAAAGTTTTTCTTTGTAAGGAATGGTTTCTAATATGAGAGATTGGAAGGAGGGTTGGCAGGCCGGACTAGGGGTCTTGGTAGGTAGCAAGAGGTCAAGTCGATACAGTCCTTTATACAAAGTCCCCTTGAGTAGAAGTTTCTTAGTAACCTGATCTTTGACAAAATAGAAAAAGGGATGAAATTCAAAGAAAACTTTATTGTCAAGACAGAACTTAGAGACACTAAGAAGATTTTTAGTAATTGAGGGTACATGAAGAATATTATTTAGAGATAAGGAATGAGAGTAGAAAGGGGAAGAGATAGTAGTTTTGCCAATGTGTTTGATTGAGAGGCCTTTACCATTTCCCATATGAATTTTCTGAGTTACATTGTAGTCAGTCCCGCATGACAGGTTTTGGATGTCATTGGTCACAAGATTGGTGGCCCCGGAATCAGGATACCAATTCTTGTCAGTGATAGTGTTTCGAGCAGTAGCAATTAAGGGTTCAGTAAGGGCTTGATCAAAAGGGGTTTCTTCTTGTGTGTGAGCAAGATTGGCATGGTTCTGAGTGGAATTGTAGTTCTGATTGGAAGAACTTGAGGGGTTATTGCCTTCACTCCCTTGAAAATTCTGATCAAAATGATAGTAACATTTGATGACTATGTGTCCAATCTTGCCACAGAGTTGGCATTGAGGTCTGCCATTGTTGGATCTGCCCCCTCTTCCTCTGCCACGATAGCCATTGTATCCTCTTCCTCCTTGATGGTTGTTCTGTGAAGTACCATTGTAGCTTTTCCTGTTGTTAGCAAGATTCACAGAAATATCATTAGCAGTAGAGTGTTTTGTAATATACGACCTTCATGAGACAAAAGAAGCGTATTGACATATTGGAGGGTATAAGGGATCTCTCTTGAGCAGATGATGGCAACTATGGACTCGTACTCATCCCCTAGGCCATTAAGGAGGGAAAGAATCTGATCAATGTCTGTCATACTATGATTAGCAGCTCCAAGCATGTCAAAGTAGGATTTCATCTTCAAGATATAATCTCTCATAGAAAGATTGTCTTTCTTGAGAAGTTGGATCTACTTTTTGTAAAACATCACCTTGGCAGTGGATTGAGAACTGAAGAGTTGTTCTATGGTGGCCCAAATTTGTTGAGAGGAAGAACAGTCAATCAGTTGAGGAAGATAGCTGGTGCTGATCGAGGCAAGAAGCCAGGAAACGAGTAATTTGTCCTGTCATTGATGGCAAATGAAGGCAGGATTTGATTCTCCATCATGAATTCTAGGTGGAACATTGCAGGTTCCATGGATGAAATCCTCAAGACCATAGCCCAAGATCATGTTTTCTACCTGAAATTTCCATATGAGGAAGTTGTCTTCTTCAAGTTTTATCGTGATCAACTGGCTGAGAGGGTTGATGATAGATCTCATAGGATCTTCATTGTTAGTCGAGTGAGCATTACCATTAGGTGCAGAGGAATCCGATCCATCCCCATTGTTAGCATTGCGATTGCTTGTCTTTGCCATGAAGAAGAAGAAGATGCCCAGAAAAGTTTGAGAGAGCAATCAGGTTGCTCTGATACCAAGATAGATTTCTGAGATGTTGAGAAAACAAGAAATGAAAGAGAGCAAGAAAATAGTCTATGTATTGATTGCAAATTTACAAAGAGGAGAGTCCTCTTATATGTTGATATTTTATAACTATTTTGGTGGAGGGAAGAGAGACAAAAACAATTTTTTTTCTTTCTTACTAATCAAACACTCTTTTTTATTTCTCTCTTCTTGCCTTCTTACAAAAGAATACAACTCTATTTATAGACCTAAACAAGACTCTTAAAATTCGTATTAAAAAAACAGCTTTAAACAAAACAGTAAATTCTGACCCTTCCTTGCTAAAACTTCCATAACTTATTGTAGGTAATACCAAATGACCTGAAACCTTCACCATTAAAAACTAGACTTAAAAACACACGAATTAGACTTTTCATTTGCTCAGAACGATCTGGAATTGCCCCTTCAATTCCTCATTCAATACTGTCTGTCCGTTTTTAGTAAATTCTGACCCTTCCTTGCTAAAACTTCCATAACTTATTGTAGGTAATACCAAATGACCTGAAACCTTCACCATTAAAAACTAGACTTAAAAACACACGAATTAGACTCTTCATTTGCTCAAAATGATCTGGAATTGCCACTTCAATTCCTCATTCAATACTGTCTTAAAATCTGTCCGTTTTTTTTATTTGAGTTTATTTTCCACATTATATACACAGAGAAGTAACTAAAAAAACAGAAAAAGAGGAAAGTTTGTTAACAAACTTAATAACAGAAAACTAATTCTAAAAATCTCTAAAACAGAATTACATTCTAACTTCGTATAAAGTATGATAATATTACGCAAGTCAAGTGCCCAAGAGTAAAAATAAAAGCCTGCTAGGCTGGTTTATGGTGTTAGTAACAAGTATTTTAAAAGTTACAGTTTCTGCATGGATATATTCTGAAATTATCGCGATTTTAAATGAAAATGTCCGAACAAAAACAATGTTTTATTTTTCAATTTGACCATTTCACTCTCAACTTTCTCTCTCATCGAAATGGGTTGCAGTATATTCTTCAATTGGAGCACAAGATTTTGGTGTTTAGCCATATCCCTTTTCTTTCTCACAATTATGGGCTTCACCCAGATGAGATTTATGGCTGATGAATGGTAACTGTTTAAACATATTATTTTTTATCCTACTTGAAGTTGACTTGTTCATGTAACTTGCAGACAGAGCAATGTCTTTTACCAATTGAGATTGCCTTCTTCTTTTTTTCCTTTTCTTTGAGAGCTTTCAAATAATATATATATATATATATATATATATATATATTAATTGAATTAAATTTTGGTTGTTGTATTTGTTTATAATACTAATACTAATACTAATAGACAGTAAGTGAAGAAACTTATCCGCTGTTCTTTTATCTCTCTTCCAAAGTTTATTTTCTACCATAAAGGATCTCCTTCTATATAGGCTTTATGATAAATTAACTTTTATTGTCTCCTTATTTTCATTGCTTTCAATAAAAGCACGTATTTGTGTTTCTCCACTAAGATTTCGTTTTAAGGTGATTTTTTTCTTATCTAGATATAAATATAGGCTAATTTATGTTATGTTAATGTTTGTTTTGCTTCTGTTTCTTTGAAAGTTTAGATCTTCTAAATTGTTGAGTTTCATATGTTAATATGTTAAAGGTTATGAGATCATATTAAAATTTAATTACTTTTAAAAAAATATTTAATATATTAATTGAAATAGTTAAACTCTTGATTCTAGAATCTTGGAACAAAATGAATTATTAAAACTCAAGTTTTTCTATGAATGTTATTAGTTTTAACTTATCAAATTTAGTTATTTGTATATTTAAATGGATGAATTTTAAATTAAATTATATCTTTGATCTTTATTAATAAAATTTAATTTTATCTTAAAAAATAATAATGATAATAAATAGCAAGGGAAGAACATATGCTTTTAATAGCACAGATAGGAACAAGGCCTCAGAGATGTGACCTGTAAAAGAAGATACATCTTATGCACAATGTGAAGTTATGCAGGTGCTAACAAATGCTCATTGAGTTCAATCAAGAATAAATAGGTCTCATTCAATGGTCTTAAATCATGTAGCTTATGCTAAGAGGTGAGGACTATTCCAATTACAAGCCCATGAGTTTAAAGGTGCAAATGTGGTAACTTAATTTTCAATTTGTGAGTCAATATTTTTGTCAATTGTTTAAATTAAGATAAGATGTTAATGAGATTTACGAGACAATTCATTAATTTTTAAAATTTGTCTCATTTTATCTAATTTAATTTTTAACGAGATGATATAGTAATGAAACGGCACTAATTGAGATATATCATTTATCCCTAATAGGTCTAAATGAGAAAAATAAGAATACAAAAATAAAAAAAAAATACTAAGTGACCATTTATAATATAAGTTTGATAAAAAATTAATACAATATATAATTAAAATTGGGTTTATTAGGACTATAATTGAAATGAAATGACATAATATTTAAATAAAATAAGATATTATTGCTCATGAGTCCATCAAAGATATTAAATGAGATATTAGATGAGATGAAATAATCTACTTTATATCTCGACTTTCTCTATTGTTATGTTTTGTTCAAGACTTCAAGTTAACAATTTTCAATTTTTGAAGCTTGCATGTAATTGAACAACACTTCCTTTATATATAAATCAATAACTCCTCATTTCTTGGAATTATAGAACCTTCATTTTTTATTAGTATATATTTTGTATTTTCTTTTCTCGTAGAACCAACATTTTTTTATTTTTTGTATTTTCTATTCTCCTCAAAGAAATATATGTGTTTGCTTTATTTTTTAGCACTTGAATCATTTTACTTCCACCAAGGCATGGTATAAGATATAAAGGTAAAACTTTAGAAAAATGTACAAAATTAAAATAAACAATAAGAAGACATTAATTATCACAATATAGTATCAGAGTAAATCCATAACAATTCAAACATCAACTACCAAAGTAATTAGCTAATAGATCCAAATTAGAGAAAAACAAAAAGATTGTAAGAAGGGTGAAGTTTAGTTTATAATTCTCTGCATTTTTCATTCTATTCATCATGTTTAAAACATACAAAAGGTGTAAACAAAATAGCAATAGATTAAGAGGCAGCAGATACATGGACATAAAACAATTTTACACTTAGCACGACACACATGATATCATGACACTTGTCATTACACTTGGCTCAACATGTAGCAGTGACACTCGGCACAACATGGAATGATGTGGACATGCACAACTTGTAGTTAGTGGTTGCATACATGTAGTAGATGCATGCTTATGTTACATAGAAATACTTGGGATTCTTTTTGGATATCCTTGATGTACATCTTAATGTAACATTACCCTCCCCTTTGGAATGAACCTTGTCCTAAGGTTTAAGAACCGTTGCTTTATTTTATGAGAATCTTCCCACGTGGCTTCTTCTTCAGGAAAGTTTTTCCATTTAACAAGGCTTTCTTCTACTAACTTGGATCCTTTCTTTACCCATTGTGAGTCTAAAATTACCTCTAGCTCGATGATGAGCTCACCATCGTTAGAAATTGGTGACAAGTCAGAACTAGAAGCTTGATCTTCACCGATGTATTTCTTGAGCATGGACACATATATGGAAAATTTGATGTATATGAGAGCTAGAGGGTAATTTTAGTTTGTAAGAGACATGACCAATCCATTCCTCAACTTCATAGGGTCCATAATAACGGCTTGCAAGTTTTTGATATGGCCTTTTAAATACTGAATGTTGACGATAAGGATGTAATTTGAGAAAGACAAGATCACCAATACTGAATTCAATTTCCCTCTGTCTTGCGTCTACCTGTTGCTTCATGCAGTTGTTTGTAGTAGAAAAAATTTCCTTAAGTTGTTTAAGTACTACATCTCTAGAAACCAACTATTGATCTACTTCATTAATAGGACATGTTCCTTCATTATAATGTGGAATTGTACAAGGAAGACATCCATAAAGAGCCTCAAAAGGTGTCATTTTGATGGAAGCATGGTAAGTAGTGTTATATCATAATTCAATCCATGGAAGAAAGGAGGACCATTTATGAGGTTGTTTATGGACAAACCAACGAAGGTATTGTTCCACACATCTATTCACAACTTTTGATTAGCCATCTATTTGAGAGTGATATGCTAAGCTCATCTTTAATTTAGTTTTAAAAAGCTTGAATAACTCTTGCCAAAAGTGGCTAATAAAGATTGGGTCACGATATCTGATAATAGACTATGGCATGCCGTGAAGTTTCACCACTCCTTTAACAAAAATTTCAACAATCATCTTGGATTTGTATGGGTGAGACAATTCTATGAAATGAGTAGATTTACTAAGTCGATCCATGACAACTAAGAAAGCATTTTTGCAATTGGAAGAATGGAGACTATCAATGAAATCCATCTTTATATCATCCCAAATCTGACAGGGATAGGAAATGTTTGAAGAAGACCTCACCCTTGAAAGCGCATTTTCAAGGGATGAGTTAGGCCCAAGTGAATTAACATGGTATCAGAGCAGGATCCCTGGTAGTGGAGAAACCACCCTACACATCCACCCGTGACAACAATAAGACCACCACCGTCTGTCGACACAGTTGATGTGAGAGAGAGTGTTAAGGAAATAAGTCCTACATCGACCAGAGAACCAGCAGAAGAGTTGGTTATAAGTCTCGGCAGTCCTCACCCTTGTAAGCGCGTTTTCAAGGGATGAATTAGACCCATGTGAATTAACATGGTATCAGAGCAAGACTCCCTGGCGGTGGAGGAGCCATCCTATACTACCACCCATGCAACAATAAGACCACCACCATCCGTTGACACAGTCGATGTGAGGGAGAGTGTTGAGGAAATAAGTCCCACATCGACTAGGGAACCAGCAGAAGAGCTGGTTATAAACCTGGGTAGTCCTCACCCTTATAAGCGCGTTTTCAAGGAATGAGTTAGGCCTAGGTGAATTAACAAAAATCCCTAAGCCTCGACTGATTGAAACTACCTAACCTATATTTTCAGAGCATAACCATTTTAAAGTGTTTTGAACTGCTAACATTATTGTGTCTGTTCAGAATGAAATTTTAAGACCATAATGCATTATTTAATTTTTGTATAATCGTGTTTTCCTCCTAATTTCGAGCAGGTGATAAAATAGAATGGAGGACTGATGAATAATTCGCAAGAGAAATGCTGACAGGAGTGCATGCTCTTCTCATTAGACGTCTCCAAGTAAACTTAATTTTGAGTTTTTCATAATTAATCAGCAAATGCACATTAATTACTACTATTAATTACCTTTTAAATTCTAAACAGGAGTTTCCACCTAGGAGCAAGCTAATAAATTGCGAAGTGTATATATGGTAATCAAACAAGTGTAATAACAGAAGAAGACATAAAGAACAACTTAGATGGGTTCACAGTGGATGAGGTCAATTCCAGGCCTAATCCTATGCAGTGATAATGACGTGTCTGTTTGAACAATCTGAAATTTGTCTTTTGAAAAATGTTTTGCTTATATATATTTGCAATGGATGACATAAGGAGAAATACATTATTGTTCTGACTAAAATGGATTGTTGAATAGGCAATTGATAGCAAGAAGATCTTCATATTGGATCACCATGATTCATTGGAGCAAGAAACTGTTTTTCTTGAAAAATGATGGCACTTTAAAGCCATTGGCAATTGAGTTAAGCTTGCCTCATCTAGATCGAGGGTTGGTAAAACACTTTGGTGCCATTAATGAGGTATACACACTAGTTGAAGAAGGCGAAGATGGTTCAAATATTATTCCTAATTGGATTTATGTTTAGGTAATTTTATTAATAAGTTTTATAATTTTTAACAAAATATTTACATCTAAACTTGTTTTTAAACTCGTTATCAAGTCTATCAAAAAAAGGCGAAGAAGTGTCAAAATTTCATATAATCGTACTTCAAGTATATTTGTTAAAACTATAACACATAGGATTACATTCATGTATTTAATAACACATATTCATAAATCTAAAAATATTAAATAAGATGTAGTTTAAATCTTAACCTAAAAGATAGCATAAAATATACTTTAACAAAACTCATTTTTAAATAGAAGTCTTCATGATTAATGAGTCCACTTTAAAATAACTTTTTTTTAAATAGGAGCCTTCTTAATTAGTGAGTATTACTAATTCTATTTGTAATAGAAAAAATATTTATCAATTATATAGGAGTCTTCTTAATTAGTTACTATTACTAATCCTATTTGTAATAAAAAATATATTTATCAATTACATAGGATTAAAGATTTTAATTTTTCCTATAAATAAAACACATTTCTCATTGTTTCAATAAACCACACAACATCATTATTCTCTTCTTCTTAATTTTTCTCTTTTGTTTTGCAAATATAAGATCATAATTCTTTAGGCTTTTTTATTTAGTTAATCTATGAAATATTGGTGGTTATGTTTAATTGACTAATAAGCCTAATTAGTTTATGATATTTTGGTCTTATATTCTTATAGTTTCTTCTTTATTTTTTTTCTTGAATTGTTAGATCAAATAATTGTGTTTGTTATATCATAATTATTTGGTTTGATTATTAATCTTTAAAGAATCTATTTTTATTGAAATTGTGCTTGATCTTTTGCTCTAGGATCTGCTAGTTGATTTGATTTAAGTAACATATGTTTTGAATCATCTAGTTACAATTATTCCTTATAAAATCCATTCTAGAACACACACGGACACTTATGTTTTTTGTACTAACCCTTTTGTAGTTGATTCGTGAACATATCTGATTGGCAAGGAGCTTATTGGAACGTTAGTTTGGAAACCACTCACGCTAATATTGAAAACTGTGAAAACATAGCAGTGGCTCGTAAGTAAGGTATATTGGGATAGTATTCTAGGGAGACTAGCATAAGACCGAATTTGTACTTCAATATTTGTTTTTTATAATGAAAAATTAGATAGTTTGATGGACCGATGATTTTCCTCTTAGGTCATGGTTGTGGTCTAAGTTGTTTCCACCTAAAAATATCGTGTGTTATTATTTTCTTTCCATACTTTATTCTTACTGCAATTTCATGCTTGGTCGCTTTGTTTAGGTTATTAAATTATAAATTGATAAAAATTAAAAATAACCTATTAACCCCCCTCCAGGTTAATTACGTCCATATTTTATAAAATTTTAATTGGTATCAGAGCTAACACTAGACACACCTAGTAAGTTTGATCTTTAAGGACATACACTCCTACTTATAGACCAAATGAAAGAAGGTGGGTCATCTATTAGACCCCCACTCTTTGTTGGGTATAATGACCCTTACTGGAAGGGTCGAATGAAAGCCTTTCTTAGACAAGATAAAAAAGTGTGGGATGTTGTTCTTGATGGTTGGGAACCACCTTCGGTAACGAAAAATGGTGTAACAACAATAAAGCTAAGAAAATATTGGATCACTGAAGAATGCACCCTTAGTGGGGCAAACCAAAAAGGTCTCAGCTCAATCTTTGTTATAGTGTCGATAGATGAGTTTCGTCGCATCTCCGACTGTGAGACTATTAAAGATACATAGAATGCACTTGTTCTTACTCATGAGGGAACTTTCTAATTAAAACAAATAAAATTGAGATTACTAACATTTGAGTTTGATTCCATTAAAATGAGCAACACAGAAAGTTTGGTCAATTCTATGTTCATTTTTGTGATATCATGGATGCTTGTTCTAACCTTGGTGAGAAAATTTCACAACCAATACAAGTACGTAAACTCCTAAGCTCCATAACAATAGACTACAAGATGAAAGTTATAGCGATTGAGGAAAACAAGAATGTGGACACAATAAATATTGATGAACTTGTCGGGTCAATCCAAACCTATGAGCTTACTCTTAATCCATCCAAGAAATTCAAGGATGTGGCATTCAAAAGTTCCAAAATGAACATCTCTGATAGTGATAAGGATATGAATGATGAGTCACTAGTCTCGCTACCACAAAAATTAAATAAGGTCCTGAAAAAGAAGGGTCAATAGAATAATCAATCTAATAAAGAACAATCTAGTTTTTCAAGTGATCAAAAGTCAAGGGAAATCAAACATCCTAGCTCTGATGGTAAGAAAACTAAGAGCATTAGTCCTCAATGCTATACTTGTAGGGGCTTTGGTCATATTTCTATAGAATGTGCAAACAATAAAAAGAAATTTGGAAAAGCATTTAATGCTATACTTAGTGACACAAAAAGTGAGCAGGATAATGCTAGTAACTCATAAGATGATGACACTAACTATCATTCCTTCACCACAACTACCAAAGCATACCACAATGACTCCGACTCTAGCTCAAATAAAGAAAATAAGGAAGTAAAATATTCTTTCTTACTATCAAAGTTTAATGTATCGAATTATGATAAACTATTCATGGATCATCTAGGTGCTAGGGAAGAGAGAGATAAACTACTTGTAGAAGTAACTAACCTTAATGATATCATCAATTCTCACAAAACGAATTATTCTAGCCTAGAGAAAGATAAAAAGGAATTGTCTGAACATATTAATGCCCTAAATCTGAGACTTGTAGAAACCAATGAGGAAAACAAAAACCTTAGGAAAGAACTGAGTATTGCTAAAGAAATGGTGAGGAATTTGACCATAGGTGTTGAAAAAATTGACCAAAGTCCTAGACTATGGAAAGCTATATGGAGATAAGAGAGGTCTTGGATACATATATGAATAGTCAACACCTTCAACATCAAAGACCATATTTTTAAGGTCCTTAAACTCTACTCCTACTATTACTACTTATGCACAAATAACTATTGCACATGTGGTAGAAAAAGTTGTTAAATTTGTATCTTTCTGTCATCGTTGTGGTAGGAAAGGTCATATAAAACCAAAATATAGATTTTTGATGAATGCTTCTAAACTTAATCATTCTTTCCATGTTTCACATAGTAGGAACTATAAGCATCATCCATTTGTGCATGCTATATAATATTCAAGAATGAATGGAAATTATAATAACTTGTTCAGAAATTCTACTAGGAAGCTTGAAGTCTTAGGTTCAAAGAGGCAAGAAAAATTCAATACTTTTAATGCTATGACTCATTATCATCATTCTACTATACATATTGCATCTTCATTTAGGATGAATGAGAAAAGTACATCAAAGTTCAAGAACACGCTTATGAAACCTAAGGTAGTTAAGTCCCAACCCAATGATATAGAGAAACCAAGATACAAAAAAAATTGGGTAAGGAAAGATTGTTTTTTTCTAATCACTTGACCTTCTTTTATTCCTTCATCTAGGTATTTTTGTTAGAGTGCTTAAATGATCTTAGGTGAGCAATATTTATTGTCTTTATTTTATTTATTAGTTAAACTTAAAAAAAAGATAGAGAAGTAGAATCCTTGTTTTCCCAACAAGGTATTGGTCTTATTCAACACTTACATACATATAACCTTATTTTTATTAACTTAATTCATTTCGATATTTATTGTATAAATTATTCTATAATTTTGATTTATGTACACACATATTTTTATGCATGTGATGATCGATGTTAACATAAACTTATTCACACACTAATGAACACACATATATGCTATGCTTGAAGTTTATGAATTATCTTGAAATACTCTAGGACTTCAACTAATCTTGACTATAAAATTGTGTTAAGTTCTATTTCTTACTTAATAAAATGTTACCATATGAAGGCACCTAGTAATGAGAGAGTTACCTATTGTGATGTATGAAGTTACAACAGAGAGCAGAGAGGGCTACCCCATAACTATTGTGAAAATCATCATGTTAAGTTTATGGATCTTGCAAAAAAATAAGAAGGAAAGATTATGCAAAAGTGACTGCTTATAAATCTTGTATTTTGAATGCACAAAAAGAAAGAGCCAATAGAGGTTATAAAAAATAAAAAATAATATTATTTACCTCATTTATAAAATAAAGAAAAAAATTTAAGTCGTCTTTTAGTAGATATATTTTATTTTGTAAGATTGAATACTCGATTATAATTTTATATGATAGGTGATATTTTTTTCTATTTGGTCTTTTTTGAATAATAATAACTGACTTAATTAGCATATTTGTGGAGTTTAAACAAATATAATGCTTTTAAATAAATTTAAATATGTCATTATATGTGTGAAGTGTGCCTCTTATACTTTACTTGCTTATTTATACAATAGATAATCAAAAATTGAGTTAAAAATGAAAAAAAAAAAGATGAGTTATCAATTGGTTGTGTGCTCATTTGTGATTAAATGAATTTAATACCTTATGTGGCTATTTATGAAAATTTAAAAAAAATCATATTTTTATTCATTTACATCTTCTTTTTATTTATTAAGTTTTTAATTGGTTTTAAGTCAAAGAGTCATAGAATTTAGGGGGAGTTTAAACCACATTACACTTCTACATTAATCTTTTTCTATATTGCTTTATATTTAGGGAGAATTTAGCTTCATTGTTTTGTCCTTCTCGTATGTCAAAAAGGGGGAGAGTGTGTTTCAATTTCATGATTGATTTTGTTATCCATATAGGGGAGAATGACGACTCTATGAAATTAGAGTCATTAGAGCACTTTTTTACTTAATATTTACTTATTTTATTTAAAAAATAGTATTTTAGTGAAAATGGGTGAAAATATAATTTTTGGGATTTTTTATGAATTTTTAACACAAGGTCAATCAAGAGCTACCACATGACATGCCACGCAAGTAGAAGAGCTGACTTGGTAAGCCATGTGGAGGACACATAAGCGAGGACAACAAATCATAGATTGCCACGTGTGAGAAGGACGAAATGTGCGCCACGTGTTAGCATGGTGTTCAATCCAAGTTAGGAGTGCAGTCAAACTTCTCTACCACGTTTTGCCACCTAATTGCTCCCCACGTTCCACCCGTGTGCTACACCATCTATTACCATGAATCATGTTGTGTTGCATGGCGCTAACTCATCAAGCTTTGACTCTGACCGGTCTACCCTACCACACGTCATGGTCTGATTCGCCCAATGAATTCTGTGTGCCACGTGTGACGCTGTGATTGGCTATCACTGTCAATTTTTATTGTTTTGATCTCAACCCTTGATCTGAAGCTGATCTAATAGTATAGATCACACTTGAGCTATATTTAAGCCCTTAATCACCCCATAAACCCAAGAGAGGCCATCATTAGCATAATTTTGGTCCATTTTTAGAACTAAAAAGAGAGAAAAATATAAAAAAAATTCAAGTGAGGATACAATTTTGGTGGAGATTCAATAGGAGATTAACAATACAATTCAAGAGATTGATTGTATTTCTTCTACTATTTTCTTTATCAATTTTTATGTTTTTTTTTATAAAAAATATGAACTTTATGAACACAATTATTTGTAGTTAATTTATTAATCTATGAATTTTATGAACCCAATTTTCACCATGTGATGATCTAATATTTTACCCCAATTATAATTATAATTTAATTATATTATGTAATCTGATTTTTATGCTATTAATTGTTTGGTCAATAATTTATCTATAGAAATAATTAAATAAATTTGAGAAAATTATTTAATTGTTTATTTTAATTAAATAACATGCATATTTTCTAGGCAGACATTATGGGCAACGAACCTGATCTTGTTTTGTTTGAGGTATACATGATGTTTGTATCTTTTGCTTATTGAATATAAAAGTTAACTAGCTTGCCTAGTTCGTTTCCTTCGTTTTTTCCGCATGTATCATTGTTTAAACGGAGTATATTGTCTGTTGTTTTGGTAGTCTCACTCTTTTGGAGGGTTATTTTCTTTTTCATTCAGTGTTTGAAAAGCATTCTCCCTGGAACACGTTACCAAAGAGCTTATGGTTACTGTCTTTTAATTTAATGAGTTCTATTTCTATTCTGCTTCACTTTCTTTAATCTTTTCTTTTAAGTTTGAGTGACAACTTTAGAAAACATAAATCCCCCATCATTGCTTATGCAAATGAATGTATTCTCTAGTTGGAAGATACAGAAAGATGTTCTTGACGTGTTATTGAATGTTAAGATCTATCACTAAAGAACGTTTAACTAATTTGCTGGATGGATCTTATTCAAGGGGTCTTGTTGACATCCCAATTGGTGAAGGCAATGGCTCTGATTATTACCTTTCTCCAACTTTCAAATTTGAACAAGTATGTTCTCAATTTCTTTTGTTTTTATTTTTGTTCTACCTTGTTCTTACAATTACAGAATCTTTTGACAGTTACCTTTATTGCCTTATTGGTTTGGTTTTTGTTGTAGTGTTTTACTTCTGAGGGAATAAATTACTATCAATGTAATAATATTAACGACTAACTCCATGCATTTTCTAACTTTTTTCTAAAATACTAAATGCATATTTTTCGATTTTGCTTTTATTTAGTGTTTGGTTAAAGGATGCCATAATAGACTTTGTATGTATCATACTATAGAGTTCACCAATGATGGCTCAAAGATACAGATATTAAGAGTTGCTCTTTACGAAGAACAATGGGTCAGTCCTGCCAATCTGCCTAACTTGAGGTATTTTTGTACTCCAATTTCCTTAAAGCAGAAAATTCGATTGCTAATCTTGTGAAGTAGTAATTTTCATCAGATTCAAAATCAAATATTTTCCTGATGCATTGTTTATTGGGCATTCAGGTGCATAAAAAATATCTAAGAAAGGTTTTCTACTGATTCAGTTTGCTTCAGATGCATACAAACTGTCGTGCCCATAACTACTCAAGGTTTTCTGCTGCTTCAGTTTGTTGCAGTTCTTGTTGGTTCACATCTTTATGGTGTTCTTCAAGGAGAAATGTTTTAGATCGTAAATAATTTGATTAGTATTATTATTGGTAAATTTTTTGCATGTATTTCATATTTTAAAACACTTTAATTAGTTAACTATAATAAGGTTTTATTATGTTTTAGTGTATATATAAACTCTCAAATGTAATTACACTCTTAATTTTAATATAATTAACTAAAGTTTTATTATGTTTTAGTGTATATATAAACTCTGAAATATAATTGCACTCTTAATTTAATATAATTGTAGTACTCTAAATTTTAATGTAATTGTAGTCTTATTTTTAATATAATTAACTAGCTTCTGTGCAGATTCAATTATTGGCCATAGATATACAATTTGGCCTCAGTCTTATAAAAAACCAAGGCCATAGGATACCATAGACATACCCTATAGTATCGGTTTTTCTAAACCCAAGGTCATAGACATACCCTATAACCTCTATTTTTCTAAGCGAGAGGCCATAAAGTATGTCTATGGTCTTTCTTACTTAGGCCTCGGTTTTTATAAGTGTGACTATAGATCTATAATCACAGTTAAAAATTGAGGTCATGTATCAATATTGTAGTAGTAACAACTCCACGTACAAACACAATCAAGATAATTTAAATAAATAAAAACTTAGAAAAAGCACACGATACAATAACATATCAATCAATATTTTATTGCTTAAGTCTTGTCTAAATCTTAGAAAAACTATTATACTATGTGTTGAAGATAGTTTCGTACATCACATATAATACTCAGAGAATGATCACAGCCAACCAAGAACTTTATAGATCAAGCCCAATAAGTGCACTATCTTTAAATAAATATAAATGCAAGATAATAATCTTAAGAAGATAAAAGTTCAATAGTTATTATTTAATTATAATACTATAATAAGTCAATCATATCCTCATATGGGATAGTCATCATGTTAATTCATTCTCCTATATATACTTGATGCACAAATTTTAATTTCTCGTAAGTGTACAAATCACTAACACACTAATGATAAATTTACACCAATGTCAATCTGTAAAGGAATTGGAAGATTGTTTTAAAAAGTTAAATTATTTTCTTAATAAGCTAAAAGAACAATTATAAATATTCTAATAATGGTCAGTTGAAAGAAAGGCTCTAAATTTTAAAGTTAAATGACTTAAATAAATTAATTAAATTATAGCCAAATAAATATGGATTAAGGAATATGAAAAATTTGCTTGCTATCTAATCATGGAAAAAATAAATTAAATGATTTTCATAAAAAATTAGAATTATTGTTTTTTTTCCTTTTAAATAAGCAAACCCTCAATGATTATAATAAGTCCCAATAATTCTCAATTAACTAATAACTTCCTAGATCGAACTTGAAATTGATTAATTGGTAAACCTAAGGAAAATATATAAACCATATAATTTAACACACATCAATAAAACAAATTAGACTCTTATCCATATATAAATACACAATCAAGCACATATGATGTGTCTAATACTTAGTTCTAAAATATTTTCTTTAATTATAAATCAAAATTTGGCTCACCCTTAATTTATAATTAAAAATATGAAAAATATGAACAAAAATAAATTAATTTTTATTTAATTAAATCATAAAATTGTTTTCCAATCATTAGAAGTAAAATTGAAATCCCATTAAAAATGTTAGACTCTCGTAATTAAATTAATCAAAATTAATTCAATTACAAAAGATATTTATATTACAGAAAGGAAAAAAGATCTAACAATAAAAATATCTCATTTTAACCTTTGATTCCAAATCTTTGAATTGGTTGATCGTCTTCTTTACATCTTTGAAAAGTATTTCACAATTGGGAGTTTTTCTCTCTATTTTCTATGTTATAGATGTTGAATTATGTCTATATGTAGTTGGTAAGGCTAAATGGCTAAATGATGCCTAAGAAGGATTTAGGATTTAGGATGTACTTATAGGTTAAGTATTATGTAAAGCACATTTTGTATGTGTATTAGGATTTCTAGCCATAATTTAGATTGGGGTTGTGACATGCTTTAATCTACGTCGCGATGTGCATTGAATTATGAATTCTCAATTGCAACCCGAATGGCTTGTCCGACATGAAATTTGTTAAGCCACAGTGCCCGTTGAACTCTAGTAAATGCATAAATGGATCTGAGAGCATTTCATCTCAACATGTCACACTCTAAAACCTTCTTTATGCCCGTAGAGTTTTCAAAATCACCAAACACCACATAAGAGCACCTCACCATGGCATGGATTATGTCTAGGTTGTGGTGCATACCTATTTTTCTAATTTTTGATATTCTTGTTCGTTCTAACTTATTTGAGTTATCAATTATCATGTGTTTATACAAGATTCTTTCAAAAGTTCATTAACCTACAAAATAAGAAAATATCTTTTTAAACAAAATAATACTAAAATAAAGATAAAACTAATGCTTAAAAATATAGCAAAATTTGGTTTTGATTTGCAAATTATAGGTCAAAATAATGTTCATCAATACCTATATATGTACACAATCATAATAACTAAATTAGAACTAGATTCTTATAATATATAATTACAAGTAAGCACTCTTTTTCCTCGTAATATTAGAGCGAGATTGTAGATCTCGTATAACATTCATCTTATTTTTATTGAATTAAGCTTCAGATGATAAAATATCACCCTCCCCCTTCCATAAGGTGGTCTGAGGTCCTTTCATCTCGCAAATTCAGGAAGGAAAATCATACCTAATGTTGAAAAAATTTGACATCAATATTATATATAAAAACCTAATATTCTTTAAACTTATTAAAAATTAAATATATTAGCTCAATCAATATTTTTTAAGAAATTATATAAGATAACGCATCCAAAACTTATAACAACAAAAATAATACTCAATAATATTGAATATGATCGAATTGGATGGATTCCAACATTAAATGGACATAAATGGTCATAATTTGGTAAATTAGATGATGTTTAATGTAAAAATGATGGGCTGAACTTATATTTAATAACAAAAATATATTAATTGAACATAAGAGGTGTTATTTGTAGGACCATAACTGAGGTTATGATTGAGAAAGAATGAGATGGTGAAGAATAAGGTGTTATGCATAGGTTCAAACTGTCAAAAGGAATATTGGTTCATTGGCTACACATATAAAAATGTTCGAGGACGAGTGATTCATAAAAGTGCAAGGCAGTGAAAGGCTATCAAATCCATTAAGTTGGCTAAGATGTATTTGGCTAAGATGTATATGTATAGTATCAGTGCAATTGTAAAACTGTAAAAGTAAACCATTAGCAATTAGACACTTGTAACAATCTCACTTGGATGTGAGTTTGATTCCTACACTGCCCTTTTTACCTTTTTTCTTTTCTGTTATAACCAAATGGATAGTATAAAACTAAATGTATGTTCTATGTCAAGGTAAGCCAAAAAAAAACAGTATTAGAAATTCAATAGCAATTCAATAAAGTTCTTGGGGTATTTTTCATCTAAATCTCTCATTCAAGTTTAGTTTTCTTAACAAAAGTTTCATACATCCAAGAAAAATCACATGGTATCAGAACCATTGGCTAACGCAAGTTGAAGAATAATGGAGTTCCAAGAAGCAAATGTAAATAGAAATATTTTTGATCAAGAAGCTAATAGAAATCGAATGATGACCAATCAAAGGATGGTTGACTTTGAATTGATAACTTTTCAAAATTAGGTATCAATTGTCAAATTAGATAAAGATAATTACAATGTATAGAAGAAACACATAATGAGAATTCTTAGAAGTTATGAGTTAGAGGGCTATGTAGATGACATGATCAAGTGTCCTGAGAAATTTAATGCAAATAACATGATAAATCTTGAAAATAATTTCTAGTTACACTAAGATCAAATGGTTGGATCTTGGTTGGTAAGTGCAATGGAAAATGAGTCCATAAAGAAGGTTTCAAACTGTGACACAAGTGTTGATATCTAGTTATGTCTTAAATGTTATTTTCTATCTCATTCGAGAGCTAAAGTGATGCAATTCAAGGCTAAGATGAACTCTATAAAGAAAGATGGATCAACCATCAGTGAGTATGTGCAATGTGTGCAAACATTGGCCTCGTAAATAATCTTTGATGGATGGTCTTGATAGAGAATATGATTCAGTGGTGCTAAATGTTCAAGGAAGTCATATGACTCTTCAAGAAGTATTGCACAAGATTCTTAGCCATAAGAGTAGGCTTGAAAGAAGAAATATGAGTGTTTCTTTATTTCCAAGTGCAAATCTTACAGGAGTAAATAATGGTGAAAATATTACTACGATTAATGGTGGTGCATCTTCTTATTCTTCATCTGATATGATGAATTTTGGTAATGAAACTCATATGGTAGTCCCTCATATGAATAATGGCTTTGACTTTAAACCATTTCAATCACAAGTCAATCAAAATATTTTACAACCATGGTAATTCCTCAAGCACCACATCCTTCAAAATATGTTTATCCACCTCAAATGTTGGCTACAAATTTTGATCAAACACACAATATGTACTCTAGACCAACTAGTTTTCATACCTCTCAGAACTTTAATAGAGGAAGAGGAAGAAATTTTCCAAATACAAGACCTCAATGCTAGATATGTAAGAGGTTATGTCATTATACAAACAAGTGTTGGCATAGGTTTGATAACAACTTCTCTACATTTAGTCAACCAAATAACCAACCCTATCAATCATTTCAAAATCAGCCTCAATAAACGTTTCAACAAACACCAGTTCCTTAATCGATACCAAGTAATCTTCAAAATGCTATATCTATTTCACAATCTTATCACAATAATGTATATCCTAATGCCAATCAGCCTTAACCTCAAGCACAATTGACCATAATGAATTCATATACTCAACCTGTGCAAAAAACTACAATGACTCAAATACAAGATACCCAAGTTGCTTCAAAAAGTGATTTTTATGCACAAAACTCTCAAGTTGCTTCCCAAGAAATGTGCTATCCATAAGGTACCATGACAACTCAAACACAAGGAATATCACATATTACACATATGGCATATGTTAACTCAGTATGTGATCTTACATGGTTTCCTGATATTGGTACCCCTTACCATGTCACTACAAACCCTTTGATTTCGGTTATAAAATTTGAGTTTGTTAGAAATGAATAACTCTAAGTGGGCAATGCCACTGGAATTCAAATTGATAATATTTATATATTATCAATTTATCCTACATGCAATCAAGATACATAGTTTATTTTTAAAAACATGCTACATGTACCATCTATTACCAAGAATCTTCTAAGTGTATCTTAGTTCAAAAAGATAAGAATGTATGCATAGAGTTTAATGATGATTGTATGTATGTAAAGGAAAATTCTATGGTCCAGAGGTTAATGCAAGGGAGTCTTAGAAATGGGCTTTGTACATTTGATGTTGCAATTCACAAGCCTATTCAACTGCATCATTGGTATCAATCAAGAAAACCATAAGCATATATTAATGAAACACATGGTAACATTAATGTTGATTACATCCCTCCTCTCCCACTACAAAGAATGTAATGAAGAGTTGTAACATTAATGAGTTAATTTAGGTACAAATAGTACCAAATCTATTTCTAGAGCTTGCTAATTAGGCAAGAATCATAAGTTACCTTTTGTACCATCTTTGAATAAAGCTAAAACACCTTTAGAAACTATGCATTTTGATGTATGTAGACCCTTACCTTATATATCTAATACTAGATATCTATGATATATGCATTTCATTGATGAATTCTCAAGGTTCAGTTGCATCTAATTTTTGAAAGCAAAGTCTAATTACACAAAGGCTTTGTACTATTAAAGCCAAATCACAGTTAATGAATGGTTACAAAATTAAATGTCTTTAATTTGATGGAAGGATTAATATGATAGCATAAATCCCTTGATAGAAATAGTTGGTATTTTGAGACAAATTTCTTGTCCTTATATAGCTTAACAGAATGGCCTAGATGAGATACATTACAAGAAGATAGTTAAAATGGGTCTAAGCGTGCTAGCTAAATATTCTATGTCACTAAGATATTGGGATGAAAATTTTTATGCAATAACTTTTTTTATTAAATAGATTACCTAGCATAATGCTTGATCAGAGAAGACCTCTGCTATATTATTTCTAAGATTATCATTTTCTAAAAACCTTTAGGTGCACATGCTTTCCTTTAACCAAAGCATATAATCAATATAAGTTTGATTTAAAATCTAACCCTTGTGTTTTTGTTATGTATAGTTCTTATCACAAAAGGGTATAAATGCGTTGCCCATGAAGGGAAAATTATCATCTCTAAACATGTTGTTTTTAATGAGACTTTGTTTCCTTTTTGCAGCACAAAAGAAACTAGTTTTCAACATTCACATAGTAGGATAAGCTTACCCATTTTATCCAAGAAAATTATTTCTATGCTTGTCTATTCTCAATTTGATACACCTGTCTGTACCAATAAAATGTCACTATTCATACTCATTTCTTCAAATCTTGTTAAAAGTTCATCATATATCTTAGAAATTGTATTGTTTAATACCAGTCAAACTAGTTCTACAAATATTCGACACAACACTTCTATTCCTATGTCTTTACTTCCTATTAATCCTACTCTATTCAACAATCAATTAACATTTACAACAAACATTATTTTCTCCTCTAATCCAATCTATCAAAACAATACTCATCATGACCAACCAAAGACATATGTAAAGTATTATTTACCTAAGCATAATACACATGCAATGATAGCTCAATTTAAACTACTACTTTTCTACCAAAGATATTCCATATTGCTCATAATTTACTCTACCCATAACTATCAAACAAGCATTGGCCAATAAAGCCTGGCTTCCATCTATAAAAGATGAATATAATGTCCTTATTGAAAACAATATATAGGATTTAGCTGCCTACCCTAAAGACAAATAGGTGATTGAGAAAAAATGGTTATTCATAATCAAAGAACTAGTGGATGTCTCACTCAAAAAACTTGAATCTAGACTTATTGCCAAAAAATTTCTATAAGTTTCAGGCTATGATTTTCTTGAAACATTTATCCATATGGTTAAACATGCCACTATCAGGGTTCTTATCTCCATAGCTTTGAGTAACAAATGGGTACTGAGACATTTAGACATAACTAATATTTTTCTCATGGTACATTGCATGAAAAAGTGTTTATGAGGCAACCAACTAGATGTGTTAAAACGTCTTGTCCTGACTATGTTTGCAAACTTAAGAAGTCATTGTATTGACTTAAACAAACCCTAAGAGCTTGGTTTGATACCTTATTTGAAGTTGTGATTCAACTAGGATTCACTAAAAAAGAGTCAGATGATTCATTGTTTCTTTTAGTGATGCCTTCCTACAAGATATATGTTATTGTGTATGTTAATGATATGATATCACTAGCTCTGATCCTCTTAAAGTAGATGAGTTCATTAAACTGTTACATGCTAGATTTTCTCTCAAAGATATGGGAGTTCTGCACTATTTCTTGAGTATTGAAGTATCCTTTGTTCCTAACCAGTATCTTTTGCTTAAGTAGTCAACATATATAAACAACATTCAGAATAAAACTTAAATGAATCATGCAAAACCATCCATTACATCTATGGTGTCTAGCTTGAAATTAAGAGCTAGTGAAGGCAATGATTTTGAAAAATATGCATTATATTAAAGCACTATGGGACTCTACAGTATGTTATCATTACTAAGTCTTGCATTGCTTTGTCATAAATAAGGTGCCTCAGTACATCAGTCAACCCAAAGAAATACATTGGGGTGTTATTAAAAAGATTTAAGGTATTTGCATGGTACCATCAATCATGGCTTAGAATTTCAACCATATAGAGCCTTATATATTAATGGATTTGTTGATTCTGATTGGGCTTCTTGCTTAGACACTAAAAGATCCACTTTTGGCTTATGAATATTCCTTGTACAAATCCTGTTATCTGGTCTACTAGACAACAAACCACTGTGTCCAAGTCAAGTGCCGAAGCTAAATATAGGTGCCTTGCAAGTGCCACAACTGAGATTATATAGCTTTAATCTCTTATAATTGAACTGAAAATTCCTATACCTGCAATACTAGTGCTATAGTGACACAACACAAATTATGTTACCATAACATCTAAGCCTATCTTACACTCCAAAACAAAGCACATTGATTTGGATTGTCATTTTATTTGAGATAAAATTGCACAAAAATAATTAAGCATATAACATGTGCCATCATATGAGCAAATTGATGATATATTATACAAAGCCTTTGTCACTAGAGTCTTTTCAATTTATTAGGGATAAACTTAGTGTCATTGAAGTGTCACTAAGTTTGAGAGGGGTGTACAAACCATAACTAAGGTTATACTTGAGGAAGAATGTAATGGTGAAGAATAAAGTGTTAAGCATAGGTTCAAATAGTCATGAAGAATATTGGTTCATCGACTCCACATATAAAAATGTATAAGGAAGGATGGTTCATGAAAGTGTAATATTGTGCAAGGTTATCAAGTACATTAAGCTAGCTAAGATGTATGTGTAGAGTATCAGTGCAATTATAAAACTGCAAAAGTAAACAATTAGCAATTAGACACTTGTAACAATCTCACTTAAATGTGAGTTGGATTCTTACACTAAGTTTTTACCTTTCTCTTTTATGTTATAACCAAGGGAATAGTATAAAAAAATAAATATATGCTCAATGTTAACGTAAGTCGAAAAAGAAGAGAAAAAAAAGTATTAATAATTCAACAAAATTGTTGAGGTATTTTTCTTCTAAAGTCTCTCATTCAAGTTTAGTTCTCTTAACAAAAATTCATACATTTAAAAAATATAATATTATTTTTATAGTTATAAATTTTAAGATATATTATTTTTATTATTTTTTATTTTTTATTAAATTGATACAATTCAATTTGATATATAGAAGATATACTCATTCACAATTTTAAATTACAAAGAGACTTTGAATCACATCCAAAATAATATAACATACAATCCCTGTTATCAAACCATTGGGTGATGATAGCCCAATCATTATTTAAAAGATATAAAAAAAATTAAAAAATATTAAATTAAATTATAAGAAAATATAAATAAAAAATTTTATTTTAAAAAACAATATATTACCTTAACTTCTTAAGTCCATCATCTTTTACATTTTTTGTTATTTTTCTTTTATTCTCTATTTTATTATTTGTTATTTTTTTAATCTATTTAAACTATTTTCATATATTATGAGTTTATTATTAAGTAAATTTTTATCTTAATGATTGATTGATATATAATTTTATTAATATACTTTTAATAATAGATGAATTTTATTTTTGAAACATATATTAAGTATTTTTGTAACATTTTATAGTATTTGTATTATTTTTATAATTTAATATAACATATTAAATATTAAGAATTATAATATCAATTATTTTGTGTACAATTGTTAATTTTACTATTAAAAACACTTTCTCGTATAATTGCATACTTTTAGAAAATAATATGCAACGCATCCAAGAATCACCTCCTAACTTCATCATTGTGCCTAACCAAACTACTGTCGTATATTTTGTTATAATTTTTAAAGTTAAACAAACAAATATTATATCATATATAATATAGGAAAAATTATTGCAAAATTAACAAAAAGATATTATATTTATATATTTTAATAATATAGTTTTTATAAGTGGTATACAAGTTATTATATTTTTAATATCCATACATTTTAATCACACAACTAATAAAATTATAACTAAAATATTTAAATTTTAAATTTTAAATGATTTATTTATTAATTATAAAAATTAGGTGATCATATAAATAAAATAAGTTAAATAATTAATCATCCAATAATATAAATATAAATTTGTTCGTGGTTGACGTTCATATATGCCAGCTCTGCCAGATCATCATATGCATGGTTAGTATCTATCAGCTCAGGACAGGGCACTTTCATGGGGGATTAAACGCCTCTAGTTATCTTAGGACAACAGAGATCCCTGGAGTTTGTTAATCGAAAAGAATTAACACGTGACATTAATTAATAGATATTTTGTATAAATTTACAAAAAAGGACATACTTTCTCACGTCTGTTTCAGTGAGTCATTGTGTTTCTTTCTTCTTTTTTTTTATTTTTTTTTACTATATAAATAAACATATATTTTTGACGAATATAAATTTTTTTATTAAAAAAATTTAAAATAAAATCATATTAAAAGTGAAATATATATATTTTTTAAAGTTTCCTCTTTCCTCTGTTATTATCTTTTTATTCTCCCATTTTTATCCTTTATTCTCTCTTGATATTTTAGCTTTGATTACTTACAGTAAAGACAAATCCCAATTCTAATTTCTTTTATTTTTATTTTTAAAAAGCCTAATGTTTGATTAAAATACTATTTTAACTTTCAAACCCACCTCACACGAGGGACGTATGATGAATTTTAAAGCTATATTAACAAAATTGTGTAAGTATGAAATAAAGTGTAAAAATTAAGTGCGTTTTCCGCGATGTAACAAGGTACAAGCACAACTAATTAATTATGGAAAAATATGAGTAATATTTTTAAAATTTAAATATTTCAATCTTTAAAAAATATTAAAAAGAAATAACTGTTATTTAATTATTTTTTATTATAATTTTAAAATTAAAAGATATTTTTAATTTTAAATTAAAATATTAAATAACTAATAATATAATTAATAAAATATTTTTTATTTTTATTTCATTCAAATATTATGAAGCATACAAATAAAAAAAATTACATAAAATTTAAAATTTAAAAATATATTCATGTGATTTATTTATTAAAAAAATTAAATTAAATTCTGCATATAATTAATAATTTATTTATTTATTTATTTCAAACCGCTTGTATTAAAGTGTTTACTTTTTATTTTTTATAAATAAGAATAGATTTTAATTAAATTAATGACATTAAATAAATTATTTGAATATTGTTATAAAATATCATCGAATTATAATTTGTTACTTCTATATTATTGAATTTTGTAATTGTCACAAAATATCATAAGTTTTTTTTTATTACTTTCATACATTAAATTTTATAAAAAATTAAAAAAAATATCATCGACATCAATCAATTAACGGAAATTAACAATAAGTTACATATATATCGATAATATTTTTGTTACATTTATAAAGTTTAATTATATAAAAAAAATCTATGATATTTGTTACATACACACGTACTTTACTTATTAAAAAAATTAAATTAAATTAAATTACATCTACAAAGAATAAATTATTTATTTATTTATTTTAAATAATCAAATATAATGAAATGTTTACTTTTCAATTTTTTATATAAATCGTTTACAGCCAAATTTTAATTAAATTGATTGCATATCATCCAAAATATAATAATAGACATGAGATAATACTTTCTATCTGAAATTGATAATAAATTAACAAAATAAACTAATTTATAAAAATATAAAAATTGGGATTAAATTTTATAAAATCAATGTTTATGGATTATTTACTTGAATTGAATTATAATTAAATCGTATTTTAAACAAATTATCTAATTATTACAAACATCAATTATGTTTCTAAAATAAGAAATGTAATGTTTTAATTATATAAAGTGTAATGAAAAGTAAAATTTAATTTTTAAAAGATATTAAATATTTTAATTTTTTTATATTTAATAAATTAATTAGTTAATTTTATCTTTAATGAATATCAACAAGGAAAAAAAATAAGAACAATGTAAAAAATATAAATATTTTTAAAAAATTAACTGTTAGAGAGGAAGAGACAGAGTAATAAAAATCAAGAAATTTAAATTAATTTTTAAGACTATTTTTTAATTTAAATTTAAATAAATTTTTATCTTTCTATGTATTTCTTTATTTATTGTAGATTTTTATTTTTTTAATCATAACAAACATCGTAAATATGTAAATATTTTTATAGGATTTATTTATAAAAATATAATTAAAGATTATTTTCCAAAATATAATAACATTTATAAAAAAGCAAAATAAATAGAATAAATCATTTTTTTTTCAACTAACTAACCACATAAATGTTGAATATTAACTCTAAAAGTAACAAATTAGTGACATAATTTAGGAAAATTAGTAGCCTAATTTGTGGCATGATTTAAGAAAATTAGTGGCCTAATTTAAGGCTTAAATTATGGCACAATTTAGGGAAATGGAACCTTGCTTCATCTATAAATATGGAAGAGCTCATGCATTGAAGAACAAGACAAATATCAGGAAAAAAAACAGAGAAAACATAAGCAAACTTAAAGAGAGAAAATACTTAGTGGGTTTGAGAGTTTTCTGTGAGTTTGGGGAAACACTTGAGAGATATTATTAGTGAGGAAATCTATATCTGTATTCTGTATATTTCCTACTCAGTTCAAATAATATCTGCTGCCTCCCATGGACCTAGGAGAATTACCAAACCACGCAAATTTTGTATGTTCATTTTATCGTTTTGATATATTCATATACCACTATTTATTACTTCTGCCACAACAAATTGGTATCAGAGCCAGGTTATAGTAGTATTATATATCAAATCGAAGCTCTCGACAAGACGAATGCAACGGTGAAAGAATCGCTCAAATCAGAAGTCAGAATCACCACCAGAAGCCGCCGGAGTGCTGCTACCAGCAACTGAGTCAACTCACTGAGTTGGATCGAGTCAACTAAGTCACTAGTGATATTTGGACCGAGTTGGTCCGTTTTTCATCTGTTTTTAGCTTAGTTGAATCTATTCCTAGCTAATTGGACCATTCCGAATTCAACTACGAACTCCGTTTTTTCAAATAAGATATAAAATTTGGAAAAACACTGTTTTAAGTTATAAGTACAAAATTTCTGTTATCTGCTTGTACTTATGACTGATAAAAGAGAGATCGAAGAAGGTGAACAAGTTGACCATAGAATTTATGGCAAGCCAAGTTGTTCTACTCGAAGAACTATGTTGTCCAATGGAAAGTTTAAGCTGGAGAAATTCGACGACACCAATA
Source organism: Hippophae gyantsensis (assembly GCA_030763125.1). Classification (NCBI taxonomy): domain Eukaryota; kingdom Viridiplantae; phylum Streptophyta; class Magnoliopsida; order Rosales; family Elaeagnaceae; genus Hippophae; species Hippophae gyantsensis. The sequence continues at coordinate 32,420,623 of CM061037.1, read as the reverse complement.
ACTTTGGCATGTGGCAATGTGAGGTATTAGATCTATTGCTTCGAGAATGATCTAATATAGCCTTGGAGACCAAGCCAAGAGATTATTCAAATGAAGATTGGAATTATGTAAACCGAAAAGCTTGTGGCACAATTCGACTGTGCTTAGGAAAAGATCAAAAGTACTTTGTCATGAAAGAGAATGTAGTTGCAGTTCTCTGGAAGAAACTAGAGGACAAGTACATGATGAAAATTATTGAGAATAGACTCTACTTGAAGAAGAAACTTTTCCGTTTCTAATACAAGAAAGGTACCCCTATGATTGAGCACTTAGATAATTTCAATAAAATTTTGGCCAATCTGTAAAATTTAGATGTTGAAATTATCGATGAAGATAAAGCTTTGTTGTTGTTGAATTTATTACCTGAGAGCTATGAGCATTTAACCACAACCTTGTTATATGGAAAGGATGAGGTTAAGTTCGTAGATGTTTCAAATTCTTTGGTAAATAACGAGTACCGGAAGAAGGATCAACATGATCATAGAGACTCAATATCAGAAGCATTGACAGCATCCAGAGGTAAGACTAACAACAAAAAATCTGGTGGATCAAATAATAGGGGGAAATCCAGATCAAAGTCCAGAGGAGATTCATCTATAAGACGTCCTACGAAAGACGAGTGTGTCTATTGTCACCAGAAAGGGCACTGGAAGAAAGATTGTCCAAACAAGGACAAGTCAAATGCAAATGTTGCACAGAAGGCTAATGAAGATGAAGAATCAGCCTTTTTAGTTTCATCATCAAAAACCTACTCAGATAAGTGGATCCTTGATTCTGGATGTTCTTATCATATGTGTCCAAATAGACATTGGTTTTCGAGTTTTGAAGAGCTCGATGGAGGAGTTGTGCTTATAGGCAACGACAATGTCTATTAGACAAAAGGGATCAGAATAGTACGACTAAAGATGCACGATGGTACAATCAGACGACTTACAAATGTAAGGTATATTCCTGACCTAAAGAAAAACCTTATTTCTTTAGGTGTTCTAGATTCTGATAGTTACAAGGTAATATTGGAAAATGGAGTCTTGAAAGTTGTACGAGGTGCATTTGTAGCGATGAAGGGTACTCGGAAGGCAAACTTGTATTTCCTAGATGGGAGTATAGTTACAGGAAGACCAACTGTCTCAAGTAGTTCTGAAGAAAAGGCAAATGATTCTTCCCGCCTGTGGCACATGCACTTAGGGCATGTCAGTGAAAAGACTTTGCAAGGCTTAATGAAGCAAGGTCTTTTGAAAGGTGCCAAGATTGGAAAGTTTCATTTTTGTGAGCATTGTGTAATGGGAAAACAAACAAGAGTCAAGTTCAGCACTAGCATTCATCGTACTAAGGGATCCCTTGGTTATATTCACACGGATGTCTAGGGACCTTCAAAGAATGCTTCACTTGGAGGTAAACGTTGGTTTGTGACTTTTATTGATGATTTCTCTAGATATGTGTGGATATACACCATGAGTCACAAAGATGAAGTTCTAGATATCTTTATTAAATGGAAGAAAATGATCGAGATTCAGACAGGCAAGAAAATTAAGAGGCTCAGATTTGATAATGGTGGCGAGTACAAATCAGATCCCTTCTTCAAAGTTTGTCAAAATGAAGGGATAATCAGACATTTTTTTGTTCCTCGTACACCACAGTAGAATGGAGTTGCAGAACGAATGAATCGAACTTTGGTTGAGAAAGTTCGATGTATGCTATCTCAATCCAAATTGAGCAAGGCATTTTGGGCTAAGGCTTTGTCATATGCAACTCATATAGTCAACAGACTTCCTGCAACTACATTAGATGGGAAAACTCCTAAAGAGGTATGGTTTGGACAACCTGCTACTGATTATGATTCATTGCGAATATTTAGATGTCCAGCATATTTTCATGTTAGTGAATCCAAACTGGATCCTAGAGCAAAAAAGCTGTTTTCTTGGGCTTTAAGGAAGGAGTTAAAGGATTTCGACTTTGGTGTGGTGAATCCAAGATGATCGTCTTAAGCCGAGATGTTACATTCGACGAGTCTGTTATGCTGAGACAGAAAAATTCAGAGAAAGAGAATGAAAGTCCAAATACTTTTTCTAAGGTGATGCTTAAAACTCCAGAAGATAAAGAAAAGATTGTACTGATTACCGATCGTGGTGAAGATGAAATTGATGATCAAGAAGAGATCTCAATTGAGGTGGAGGTTCTCTCACCATCACTGTTGTCTCTTTTAGAAAGACATAAAACGTGCAAGTATACACGGTCACAAGTAATAATATTTGTAAGTAAAGATCGTTCCCACGAAGATTTGTTACTATAATTTGTTGAGTACTAACATTATTTCTTTCTGATTTTATCCAAAACAATCGTTGTTTAAGTAAAAAGTAACATAAGAAAATAAAAGAAATCTAGGATTGCAATTTTTCACCAAACTAATTCACTCAAATCATGTTATTTTCTTTTGATTTATATTTTTTAGTACATTTAATTTGTCAATCGAAAACTTCTTTTTTTATTCATACATCTCTTCCGAGCTCCATATAAACACACCTCGTTAAATTAATTCACTATATCTCTATGGGAATTAAATTTAATAAGATTCATTAAGTTCTAAGTTTTCAAATGGCCACACATACAATTAGGGTATATTCCTATCCTTCATCATACATGTCATTCTATTTACGAGCAATATACACACAAATGCCTCTTCCAAGTTTATTTATGTGCCACAGATCGTTTTGATAAGATTCGTAAATAATCAAAAAGCATTAAACACAAAATAAAACGAACAAATCGAACGTCTTATAAATCTATCAAAAATAATTAAAATCAAAGCTTCATAAATTTAGATCAAATGCAACCCTAGAAAAATTAAATTACTTCATAAATTAGAAATTAAATTACAACACAAATAGAAAAATTAGAATAAGAAGAAAGAAAAATTAAAACATCTAATATGAAAATATTTGGCACACGCAGAACACAACAAAAGCCAAAAATGGCTTCTACGTGTTCCACAGCTAACACACAAACACTACAAAAATTACAAACTCAAAAAAACTTCAACACTCTAAAAAACTTTCGAACACTAAAACTGAAAAAAAAACTTCCAAAAAAAACTCTTCAACTCTATCATTTTATCTCCTATTTATAACACAAAATTTCTAAAAAAATACATTTAAAAATATATTTTTTTATACACGCGGGAGACAACTAATGATGGAGAAATTAATTTAAAATTACGAGTGGGGGACAAAAATGTATCGAAAACACGTTCAAAATGTGAGTGGAGATGCTGCGCGTTTCTGTTTTTATTTTCCTTCCACGCTGCCACGTGTCGCGATCTTATTCGCTGAAACAAAATAGTGGGACACATGGCAAAACCTCATTCGTTGAACGGAATGGGCGCACGTAGACTTGTCGCACGGGATTGGGGCGCGCGAAACGTTGGGCAACGGTAGGAACGCATGCGAGATTCTGCGCTTTTACGTTCACAGATATGTGCCACGCGTCTACTGATGATTCGTTCAAGGGGAAATTGGGACACGTGGAAGACTTTAATTGGCTGGAGGAACGATTGCACGTGGTTCAGCCACACAGAACAACGCCCTTTGGCAGACGTGTAACCGACACGTGGGTCCCACCCTGCACGCTGGCCTACGCGACAGGTGGGCCCCACTGGCACGCCGAGCCGCGTAATAAAGAATTCCCTGCATCCATTCGCTTTGGTCGGTTGTGATCAACACGCGCCAATCCTAACCGTTTATGCTTTGATCGGACGGTCCACGTTGTACGCGTGGATTCCTCTCTCCTGCACGAATATTAAACTTTATTTAATTGTATTTTCACCCACAAATGTATTTCAAATTACATTTTAAACTTTATTTAATTGCAATACAGCCCTTTTGTAATTTAAATTAAATTTAAATTAAATTTTAAACTTTTAATAATTGAAATTAAGCCCGATTTTAATTTAAATTATATTTTCAACTTTTATGAATTGCAATTAATGACACTTTTCTTTGAAATTATATTTTTGGACACAAATTTGTCATTAAGAACGTTTTCGATACAATTTATTTAATTTTCTTAAAATATATAAAAAAATAGAAAATACTAATTTATTAAACTAAAATTAACTAAAAATAAAGAGAAATAGCAATTATAATTAATAAAATAGGTGAAAATAACTATATAAAATACAGTTATCAATCACCACTGATCAATCAATAGCCAGAATCTATTGCCACTACTCGACCGAGAAGGGAGATTAGAAAGCCTACCAGATACTGAAACATGGTAGCATTCGCACTTCCAGTAATTGATGATGATGTCCCATGCACTTACAGAGAAGTCGTGCAGAGAATTGATAGTATGAAGTGGAAGATGGCAATGGATGAAGAGATGAAGTCTCTACACCAGAATCAGACATGGGGGTTGGTTCAACTTCCCAAAGGAAAAAAAACTATTGGCTGCAAATGGGTCTATGCCAAAAAGGAAGGTGTTCCTAGTAAAGACAACATCAGATACAAAGCCAGATTGGTAGCAAAAGGCTATGCTTAGAAAGAAGGAATAGACTACAATGAGGTATTCTCACTTGTTGTTAAGCATTCATCTATTCAGATACTATTGGCTTTGGTAGCACAGTTTGATCTCGAGTTAGCTCAACTCGATGTCAAAACAGCTTTTTTCCATGGTACTTTGAACGAAGAGATCTACATGTCTCAACTAGATGGCTTCAAAGTTCCAGGATGAGAGAATTGGGCTTGCAAGCTGAGCAAGTCAATTTACGGTTTGAAGTAATCACCACGACAATGGTATAAGCACTTTGATAGCTTCATTAGAGAGTAGAAGTACACACGTAGTCAGTTTGATCACTGTGTATACTTTCGGAAACTCCAAGACGGTACCTTTATTTATTTGCTCTTATATGTTGATGATATGTTGATTGCATCTAAGAGCAAGGTGGAGATTGACATAATGAAGGCTCTATTGAGTTCAGAATTTGAAATGAGAGATCTTGGAGAAGCTAAGAAAATTATTGGGATGGAAATCACAAGAGATAGAGTTGCAAGCACAGTTTGTCTGACACAGACTCAGTATCTGAAGAAAGTACTACAAAGGTTTGACATTGATGAAAAAACCAAACCAGTAAGTACACACCTTGCTCCTCACTTTTAGTTGAGTGCATTGATGTCACTTAGCACCACTGATGAGAAGAAGCAAATGGAACGTGTTCCATATGCAAATGCCGTTGGTGCCTTGATGTATGCAATGGTTTGCACCAGACCTGATATTTCCCACGTTGTTAGTATGGTGAGTCGGTACATGCATAATCCCGGTAAAGGACACTGGCAAGCAGTGAAGTGGATTCTACGGTACATCTATGGTACTGTGGATATTGGTTTGAAGTTTGAAAGAGACAAGACTGAAGGCAACACACCTAGTTAGATATATGAATTCTGACTATGCTGGAGATCTAGATAAGCGTCGATCTACAACTGGTTATGTGTTCACAATGGTAAGAGGATCAGTTTGTTGGAGATCAACATTGCAGTCAACTGTAGCTTTGTCTACTACAGAGGCAGAGTATATGGCTATAACAGAAGCATTCAAAGAAGCTATATGGCTTCTCGGGTTGACCAAGGATTTGGGTATTGTTCAGAAGAACGCGGAGGTTTTCTGCGATAGCCAGAGTGCCATTTATTTGGCAAAGAACCAAGTTCATCATGGTCGCACCAAGCACATCGATGTTCGGAACTACAGATAACCCTGCAGATATGCTTACAAAGGTGGTTACAGGGATCAAGTTTCAACACTACTTGAACTTGATCAACATCTCTCGAGCTTAGAGCGCCTAGGGTGCATTTGGAGGCAGCGTTATGAACTTTTTCGCCAAGGTGGAGATTGTTGAATATTGGCTCTAAAAGTAACAAATTAGTGGCATAATTAAGGGAAATTAGTGGCCTAATTTGTGACATGATTTAAAGAAATTAGTGGCATAATTTAAGGAAATTAGTGGCCTAATTTAAGCCTTAAACTATGACACAATTTAGGGAAAGGGAGCCTTGCTTTATCTATAAATAGGGAAGAGTTCATGCATTGAAGAACAAGGCAAAAATGAGAAAAAAAAAACAGAGAAAGCATAAGCAAACTGAAAGAGAGAAAATACTTAGTGAGTTTGAGAGTTTTCTGTGAGTTTGGGGAAACACTTGAGAGATATTATTAGTGAGGAAATCTGTATCTACATTCTGTATATTTCCTACTAAGTTCAAATAATATCTGCTGACTCCCGTGGACCTAGGCGAAATGAATTTATGGGAAGAAAGGGGTCATCATACTATGTATTATTGAACCTAGTAACCAGATATGAGATTGAACTAAGCAACTAACATTTCAATTGGACAAGACCTTAAATGTTAAAGCCTTACCCATCATCGTTTATGTGGAGACGTTAGGTTATGGCAAATTGTAAATAGTATCATTAAATGAGTCTCGAATCCCAACCTCAAAATTATCTGCCCAAACTTTATCAATAGACTAGCTAATGGACCACAACTTCTGTATCACATGGAAGGTAGAAGAGTTCAATGAAAATTGATGGAAAATGATTATATGTGCATGTCATTTGAGTGGATACACTTGTAATCAGTAAATTAGTTTGGATAGATATGTGGAGTCTTTTTACGAGAGGATGTCAAAATCATTTGTTAATGCTCAAAAGATGATTAAAAAATTGAATCTTAAATATAATCAATTTAAATATTTTACTGTTTAAATTTATAATTGAAATGTAAAGTATTTTAATAGTAAAAGAAATCTTTCATCCTCCAACAATCCTAAAGTGTACGTTAAAATGTTATTTTTTTCTCATATATTTATATACTTATTTATTATTTTTTATCACTACCACCATTTTAAGAGTGTTTCTTTATGACTATTTGAGACTTATACTTTTTAATAGACCCATCAAAATGAATTTTGATTTTATAAACTGAACAAAAACCAATAGCTCTTTTACTTGGTGACAGAAGTACCAAGATCTAAGTGTTTATTTGAAGTAAAAAAATAAGTTCATCAATCATAGATTGCTACCAAATGGGATCAATAACTTTCTCCTTACATGACATAGGCTCATAGATACTATGAATGGTTCCTAAGACATAAAAAATGAACTAGAATAACAAGTGTAAACGAAATTGGGCAATTGAAATGACTTACAAGAGAAATGAGGATATCAAGAAGGAGGAGGAGGAGAAAAGGTCTCAAAAACTGCTTCGGAAGTCATAGGAAAAGGAGGAATAGTGGGAGTGATGCTTATTTTCGCAAGTGTACGAATCGTTCAAGTAATAAAATGTACAAAAGTACAGATATCGAACCCACAAGGAATGGCGTTACTAAGTACCGAAATTGACTAACCCTAATTTTATTTGAAAACTGAATTGTTGAAATTGTTTAAAAAGAAAATTAACATAAAACTAAACGCAAATAACAAAATTAAATGTTGTTCACTAATGATTAAAAACGCTAAGGCATTTGATTTCGCTAAATCAATTCAATCCGATTTCAAGTCATGTTATATGAGAATCAAAGCTAAAAGTGATGGTTGAAAAACCCAAACTTATCTAATACTCTTTCTCAAGTTATATTAGAATTACTTATCTATGAAAACCGACTATATTTCTATGAAGATTTAATCACAAATAAGCACATTACGATTTATGGAATTTCTGGAATAACCACATACATCATGCATTAGGTGTCAAACTCGCATTCAACATACGGTATTTATCACAAGAAGCATTCATTACACATCTCCTCTCGGTCTCAATATAATGCAACAAATCATCTAAATCTTGATCAGAAATTTAAAAGCATTAAGCATGGAAATAAATACTCGACTTGAAAACAATGAATTCATATAACCATAACAAAAGAAATCGATTTCCTTGATCTAACTACATCATAGCCTTAGCAAAAACGAATTAGTTCATAACGGAAATAAGAACAACCATTATTTCAATTGAATCCATGAATAACAAATATGAATAAACTGTAGAAAATAAAAACTAAGGAGAAGAGATGAAAAAACTCTAGAAGATGAAGGCTTGGTAGCAACAATGGTAAAGATCCTTCAAGTTTCTCCAAAATTTCCTTCTCTTCTCCAAAAATGCCTTTGAACTACGCTTTCTTGCCGTCCCCTATTTTTCCATCATATTATATATATAGATCTAGGGTTTGGGGGGGCAATTTTGGAACAAAACAACCAAAAAATCTGTTTTCGAACGAAACTCGCCGGCGGCGACATTATTCTCGCCGCGGCGAGTTTTCTGGAAAATAATTTTTTTTGGGTTTTCGATTTTGGCCGGCGGCCAAAATAATGTGGCCGGCGGCTAGATGCATTTGGCCGGCGGCGAGATGAATTTGCCAAATTTTGTGCTCTCGGGAAGATTTTCGCCGTGCTTTCTATAGGATTTTCGCCGGCGGCGAGAATGTATAGGCCGGCGGCGAGATTAAATTGGCCGGCGGTGAAATTTCTTTGGCCGGCGGCGAGATTGCTTTGCTCAACGTATTCTCCGTAAGGTTTTCGCCGGCGGCGAAATTCCAAATTTTGAAATTTTGCTTTCTTTTTATTTGCACTCAATCCCGTTCATTGAAATTTGTCCCAAACTTCTCCAAAATTATGATTTTACCTGAAATTGCACTTTAAACACGAAATACCCGTGAAATGACATTTGTGGAATAAATAATCAAATAAATGCAATTTTCACACAAATATCAACATTTAAATCATAACAAAAATGCAATAATTTGACTCTTATCAACAACCTCAACTGCCTTTCTTGCTAGTCTCTAGCAAGAAAAGCGATCTATGAATAATTTCAAAGGAGACATTAAAAGAAAAATTCAAAGGAAATTTATTCTATTTACGACATTACATTAAGCGTATGTAATAAGCCTTTAAACCCCTAGGTGGCCCTAGTAGGATGAGTTGTAGTCTCGTGAGGGCTTCCAGTGATGACACCCACAAACATCTTACCTATAAATATCCTAACTTAAAACAATAAAATCACATAACAAATAATTTGCACAAATGTCTCAAAAATTGTAAATAACACCCAACATATAGAATAATTAAATGTCACCTAAGCTTTAAGAAATCTCAAATGCCAATTTCACTTTTATTATTGACTCTTAAACATCCATCAAACCACAAACCAATAGCCATACTGCCCGGATAATATTATGCATAACATCCACAAACAAAAAGGTGAAATCTCGAACTCCATAGGCTCACTTTTCAAACCTCTCTCCACTAATGAAGGAAAATACACCACTTTGGATCAATAGGACTTTATGAGGCTTGTAATGTTAGGCTTAGGTATTTGGTTAAGAAAGAACGGGAAGTATCAAAATACAAATAAGGGCACTTATTAGATTAAACACAACCAATTAAGTAAAAGAATAACACCATTTAACCCAAATTGTTTCTTCCGATCATAACCCATTTTTCCACAGATAAACAAAGTTCTTCCTCAATCTTTCACCTTAGTACATCCATCACTAACACTCTTTTATTTACTAGAATGTGAAGGCTTTCTTCTTCTTCTTTTTCTTCTTTTTTTTTCTTTTTTTTTCTCTTTTTTTTTTCTTTTTTTTTTTTTTTACTCAATTGCTCTTTGAAAAGCCAACTACTTTCTTCCAATATATATGAATTTTTTTTTCATCATCCTTACTCTAATTGTTCTTGAAAGGACATAACCCCCAACCAATTTCTTCCAATATATGTGGAAGATTTCTCCAATTGCTCTTGCAAAGTTTGTGTTCAAAATTAAGTGCTCTTAACAAATAAGGTAGGAATTATATATATATATATATATATATTTGGCTCAATAAAAGGTAGGTTATAGAAGGCAAAAAGAAAGAAAAGTAAGGCTCACAATACATTTAAATAGGCTCAAAGAGGTAACTAGTGATATAAAGATAACAAGGTAGGCTTAAAATGGCACAATCGATCCAAAAATGGCCTACATCATATCCTACATAGTGCAATTCCAAATTATTTCGCCTCAAGAGGTTTTCAAATGAGTTCTAGAGTTTGTTAAAATCACAAAAATGTCCATGCAAAATTCACACATAAGACTTCTCTAAGCATTTAGACTAATCAACCAGATCATACCACATACCAAAAGAGTCGCCAAATAGGTAAAATCAACATTTGAAATTCTCTTTAAACCAAAGCAAAATTTAATGTCTTCTAATAGCTACTTGTTATCACAATCGCATTATTATCATCAACGTGCAAATTAAAACAAGTAAAATGCAAATAAAATAAAAATAATAATAATAACAATAATAATAATAAAATAAGACAATAATAAAATAAAATAAAAAAAATTAAATCAAAATGCAGAAAAATAAATGGAAAATCAAAATTAAACACAACTAAACACACAAACAAAACTACTAAAAATGAAGGGGAGAAAAAGATTTACCGTTTACCGCACCCCCAACCAAAACCTTACATTGTCCTCAATGTAAGAAAGGGAAGAGAGATCTCCTTTCCGCCGGCGGTGAAATCGCCTCACGGCAGGTGAACGTAAGAATTTTTTTTTTAGATGGGATGGCATTGGGTTTAGCTCAATCTTGTTGGCTACATTCTTTACCACTGAGATTGGAGTTTCATTTGTTCCCAACTCCTTAAATGTTCCATCACTGCATAAATATTCATTAGGTGTTGCCAGTAATCCAGAACATTGTCTCGTCCCCTCATCTTCCTCCTCAATTGTTGCAGATTTCACAAGGCCAGCTTCTAGTGGTAGCAATGGAGTTATCTCCTCATAAGTTTCCGAGATTAACCCGTCAAGAGTGTTAATTTGAAAAGAAGAATGTACATCACTTGGAGATTTTATTTCTTCAAAAACATCAAAAGTTACTTGTTCATCTTGCACCCGTAGAATGAGCTTTCCTTGCTGAACATCAATCAATGTTCTTCCAGTTGCAAGGAACGGTCTCCCCAATATCAACGGTATCTCTCTATCTTCCTCCATGTCAAGCACCACGAAATCTATAGGGAAAATAAACCTTCCGACTTTAATTAAAACATCCTCAATTACCCCTAGAGGATATTTCACCGATCGATCCACTAATTGTAAAGATATTGAAGTGGGCTTCACTTCTCCCAGACCTAGTTTCCTGAAAACAGAAAGTGGCATCAAATTAATGCTTGCTCCTAAATCACATAGGACTTTATCAAAATTGCAACTTCCTATAGTACAAGGTATAGTAAAACTCCCTGGTGGGTCTTTCAATTTCTGTGGCAGTTTTCTTTGAAGAACTACACTGCACTCCTCATTTAGCATGACAGTTTCATTATCTCCCAGCCTCCTCTTTTTTGATAGGATTTCCTTCATGAATTTTGCATATTTGGGCATTTTTTCCAACATCTCTGCAAAAGGAATGTTAATATGCAATTTCTTAAAAATATCCAGAAATTTATCAAATTGATTATCAAGCTTTTTCTTATTCAATCTTTGAGGATATGGGATAAGAGGCTCATATTTTGCATATGGGGAAGGTTGAATATCTTGGGATCTTGATGGCTTTTCTTTAGATTCTTCCATCTTTTTCTCCGATTTCTTCTGATTCTCAAGTTCTTTTCCACTTCTCAATGTGATAGCCTTTACATGCTCTGTGGGATTTATTGTGTCACTAGGTAGTGATCCTTGAGACTTTTCTACAATCTGCTTTGAAAGCTGCCCCAGTTGGTTTTGGATGTCCCTGTTGATTGCCTCTTGATTTCTGAAATTTGCTCTTGTCTCCTCAATGAATTTTCCCAAAATTTCTTCCAAATTTGTTTGTTTCTTCTCTTGGGGTTGGTAGGAAGATGATGACGGTTTGAATCCCCCTTGGTTATTTCCCCATGACAAATTTGGATGATTTCTCCAACCTGGATTGTAGGTGTTCGAGTATGGGTTATGTTGAGGTTTTTGGAAATTTGAAACATAATTTGCTTGCTCAGCATTTGGTGAAGCAAATGGATTTCCAACTTGGCACTCGATGCTAGCATGATTTCCACCACATAAATCACATTGTGCAGTTGGTTTGGATTCAAATTTGGAGGACAAAGAATCCATCTTTCTTGAAAGAACAAAGAACTTGAGCCGACAAAGCATTCACCGAATCAATTTCATGCACTACCGCTGGTCTTTTTGCAATTACCCGCTCCGAATGCCACCGATTGTTGTTTTACGCCATAACCTCTAACAACTCATGAGCATCCTCCTGTTTTTCCCATTAAATATCCTCCACCGCACATCAATCATTGCACGATAGTTTGAAACCAACCCATTATAAAATGTAGAGACTTGTAGCCAAATTGGTATACCATGATGTGGGCATTTCCTCAACATTTCTTTGAATCTTTCCCAAGCTTCATACAATGATTCTTGGTCATATTGTGTAAAGGATGTGATTTCATTCCTTAATTTTGTTGTCTTAGCAGGAGGAAAGAACTTGGATAAGAATTTCTGAACCAATTCATTCCATGTTGTAAATGATCCTGGTGGTAATGAGTTTAGCCACTCCTTGGCTTTATCCCGAAGTGAAAAAGGAAAAACCCTCAATCTTACAGCATCTTCGGACACACCATTTATCTTATAAAGATCACACACCTCCAGAAAGTAAGCAATATGTGCATTTGGATCATCCTTTGACATTCCCCCAAACTGATTTGATTGAACCATTTGGATAAAGGATGGTTTTATCTCAAAGTTATTGGCTTGAATAGTTGGCCTTCTTATACCCGAAATAGTTCCAACAACATTAAGCGCAGCATAATCTCTCAAAGCTCTACGATTTCCACCTCCCTCAACAAATGGTGGATCCATGGTTGATTGTCTATTAGGAGCTGAGGTTGAACGTCTTCTCTCTCGGTTTAGACGCCTATATGTTCTATCAATCTCTGGATCAAGTGGAAGAAGGTTAAGGCTTCTTGTACGTCTCATACACAAATCCTGCAACCAGAAAATCAACTAACACAAAAACAACACAAAGTTACTTTTTTTTTGATAAATAAAATAAAACAGCAAAATAAACAAAATTAAAAATGAAAGAAAGATAAAGCAAATTAACTTCAAATTAAAACTAAGATTAGGTAGTATCGATATTAATAAAATCAAACCATTTCCCAAGAACGCGCCAAAAACTTGATGCTTATTTTCGCAAGTGTACGAATCGTTCAAGTAATAAAGTGTACACAAGTACGGATATCGAACCCACAAGGAATGGCGTTACTAAGTACCGAAATTGACTAACCCTAATTTTATTTGAAAACTGAATTGTTGAAATTGTTTAAAAAGAAAATTAACATAAAACTAAACGCAAATAACAAAATTAAATGTTGTTCACTAATGATTAAAAATGCTAAGGCATTTGATTTCGCTAAATCAATTCAATCCGATTTCAAGTCATGTTATATGAGAATCAAAGCTAAAAGTGATGGTTGAAAAACCCAAACTTATCTAATACTCTTTCTCAAGTTATATTAGAATTACTTATCTATGAAAACCGACTATATTTCTATGAAGATTTAATCACAAATAAGCACATTACGATTTATGGAATTTACGGAATAACCACATACATCATGCATTAGGTGTCAAACTCGCATTCAACATACGGTATTTATCACAAGAAGCATTCATTACACATCTCCTCTCGGTCTCAATATAATGCAACAAATCATCTAAATCTTGATCAGAAATTTAAAAGCATTAAGCATGGAAATAAATACTCGACTTGAAAACAATGAATTCATATAACCATAACAAAAGAAATCAGATTTCCTTGATCTAACTACATCATAGCCTTAGCAAAAACGAATTAGTTCATAACGGAAATAAGAACAACCATTATTTCAATTGAATCCATGAATAACAAATATGAATAAACTGTAGAAAATAAAAACTAAGGAGAAGAGATGAAAAAACTCTAGAAGATGAAGGCTTGGTAGCAACAATGGTGAAGATCCTTCAAGTTTCTCCAAAATTTCCTTTTCTTCTCCAAAAATGCCTTTGAACTCTGCTTTCTGCCGTCCCCCTCTTTTTCCATCATATTATATATATAGATCTAGGGTTTGGGGGGGCAATTTTGGAACAAAACAACCAAAAAATCTGTTTTCGAACGAAACTCGCCGGCGGCGACATTATTCTCGCCGCGGCGAGTTTTCTGGAAAATAATTTTTTTTGGGTTTTTGATTTTGGCCGGCGGCCAAAATAATGTGGCCGGCGGCTAGATGCATTTGGCCGGCGGCGAGATGAATTTGCCAAATTTTGTGCTCTCGGGAAGATTTTCACCGTGCTTTCTATAGGATTTTTGCCGGCGGCGAGAATGTATAGGCCGGCGGCGAGATTAAATTGGCCGGCGGCGAGAATGTATAGGCCGGCGGCGAGATTAAATTGGCCGGCGGCGAAATTTCTTTGGCCGGCGGCGAGATTGCTTTGCTCAACGTATTCTCTGTAAGGTTTTCGCCGGCGGCGAGAATATTCTAGCCGGCGGCGAAATTCCAAATTTTGAAATTTTGCTTTCTTTTTATTTGCACTCAATCCCGTTCATTGAAATTTGTCCCAAACTTCTCCAAAATTATGATTTTACCTGAAATTGCACTTTAAACACGAAATACCCGTGAAATGACATTTGTGGAATAAATAATCAAATAAACGCAATTTTCACACAAATATCAACATTTAAATCATAACAAAAATGCAATAATTTGACTCTTATCAGGGAGCATAAAAAAGAAAAGTATCAATATCTATGGAACTATCAGTGTTGATCTTGGATCATAATCTAAAATGAGAGCATGATAATGAAAAACAATCAATGGTACAACCTTTGTATTACTTCTAAAGGGATCAATATGAATGAGATCAGACTTAGTTATATTATAAGAACTAGCAGCAATATAAAAGAAAGGTATATGTTCAAGGAACACAGCATGATGAGAAACATATAAATTTTGGTTTACTAGATCAAAACAATAATATCCTTTTTGACCTGCACCATAACTTAGAAAAACACAAATTGTTGATCGTGAAGAAAATTTATTGCTTTCAAAGTAAGGTTGAAGAACAAAACATGTAGAGCCAAAGAAACAAAATACAAAGTAATTAGGAGTAGAATTATACAACTTTTCAAAATAAGATAAACCTAAGTTGTGTTTGGAATCCTATTAATCAAATACCGTTTCTGCCCAAAATTTACTTTTGTAAGGCTTATGAGTATTGGCGATATTCATAAACAAAATGTTTAAGTGTTAACTAATTTATAAACATATTTTCATATTCATTATTTAAGCTGAAAAAACTTATGAGCTTCAAGTTAATGTGTTTAGGTATACACTTTTTACTTAACACGTTAGAATTGATTTTACATACATAGAAAATATGGGATGTATGTATATATATACATATATGTAAGTCGATAGATCAAAGTGATAGATTGATCAAGGGTCAATCGTGTACAATCTATGTACTCTCGAGTTGATTTTCAACTAAATTGATCGAGGATCGATCATGTTTGATTTACCTATTCTTGAGTTTTTATTAATAGTTGTTGAATCAATTGAAAAGAGTTTCAATCAATCAATCTATTAGTTTGATCAATTGAGCAAAGTTTGGATCGATCGAACGTATAAGTTTCCAACTTAAAATCATTTTGTTTACTCTAGTAAAACGTGTAGATTACCATAGTATCCCTATTTATTACTACTTTATGAAATGTTTTATAGATAAAATGGTCATTGACCTAGCATTAGAGTTGCAATTCCCTTATTTTAACAACCTAATACTCCTTGTTTTAAAATATCCACACCTTTTCTATTCATCTTTTGTTTTTTCTCTCTCAATTTTTTTTATAAAAACTAGACCATATTTATTTAGGTTTGTTCTTGATTTAATCTATCAAACATTGTATGGTTACTTTTGTTCT
The DNA here is from genome assembly GCA_030763125.1 of Hippophae gyantsensis. NCBI lineage: Eukaryota > Viridiplantae > Streptophyta > Magnoliopsida > Rosales > Elaeagnaceae > Hippophae > Hippophae gyantsensis. The sequence continues at coordinate 32,404,624 of CM061037.1, read as the reverse complement.
AGGATATTTTGTACTTATGCTTTTTGTGCTAACTATTTAGGTCCTTGTTGAACAAATTCAATTGCTCGTGTAACTTAAAAGATCCAAATGTTGGTCTAAATCTGTCCACCTACCTTATGAGAGTAGAGTGTTAAGTTTTAACAAAGGCTAAAAAATGACTATAACTAGCAAAAATAATCAAAACAATGATGTATAGGATAAACCTAACAATAACAAGTATAATTATTGATAAAAGAAACTTAATAATAAGACCCCATTTTATAATGAAAGGAGAACATCCTCACACATCAGAATGAATCAGATCAAAAGGTGCAACAAAAGAAGAAATACTATTATTAAAAGGTAAGGTAACACAATTGTGAGTTTATAGCTACTATAACCAGAAATATCACGAGTTTTCAAATCTTGTAATGCTTTTGTAAAAACTAAATATTTAAAGGAGATGCATGAATATAACGAAAATGCCATAACTACAAACTAGAGGATGAAGGACTCAAAAGAAAAGATGATAGAAAAATGATAAATTAACACTAGAAGCTGCAACATTTGATATTTTGAATTGATCCAAAATATAAAGTTCTACTTGCTTAGGACTAACTTTTATACATAACAATTAGTAGAAGAAAAAAGTAGACTAAGTATCCACAATTACACAATTGATTATCGGAATAATATTTAAAATAAGATTAGGGATATGATAGACATTTGAAATAGATAAACTAGGTGTAACTGTGGTCAAACTTAGGAATAGTAGCTAACCATTCCTACCAAAAGCTTAAGCTGTCAGTAGGGGGTGCCAACTACCCTTTATTCAGCCCATTACACTTAACCCAGAATTCGAGTTCCACCAGGACACATGGATATGACCCACCATGAACCACGCAAGCCAAGGGGTGGGTCGTAGCCAAAAAAGTGACGCATCACTAACACCTACTAAAGACATGGAAGTATCTTTAACAGTCATAACTTACACAGATGGTTTGAACGATAAAGATACAAATGATGAAAAATTAGGTGACGTGGTGACATACTCTAGACTTTAAGATCCACAAGGAAGAAGACATATTTGAAAAACATAAAGATGACAAACTTATATGAGAAGAGGCGAACATAGAATGTGATTGTTTGCAAGGAACTTCTGAAACTAATCAAGCATGATTGGTTCCAATGATGAAGCAACCCTATTGTATTAGACTAAGGTAGCTGGTAAGATAATTGCTATTGGTGCGATGGATTTCCAACTCCCTATTGTTACTTGGCTTTATTCAACTTAGGAAATTAGCCTTCTAGTGACCCTTTTGCTTACAAAAGACACATTCATAAGGTACAACTCTCAAAAGATTTACATTCTACTTATTGATTGGTGATCTTTGAGGTGTTATTAAGATATATGGGTTAGGTGTTAGGAGAATGCCATTCCCAGCTTGTGATTTAAAATGCATCTCTTCAACCAACAATTCACTAACTACTAAATCAATAAAAGGAAGTGGATTGTAATGTAAATTAAAATAATTTGGCGAAGTTCTTCAAAATAATCAAGAAGAGCCATCAAAAAATTAACCAATTGTTATTTTTTTTTACAAGCAATATAAGGTGTAAAAGTTTGTAATTTTTTTGATTCTATAAATGTGAATTAGTCTTATAGATCTGTTATAGTTGAATAAATTTTTTGAATATTCAAAATTTTTTTATTCTAGGATTCGAATATCAAACTTTAACTTATATTATTTTATAAAATTAGAATATATATATAGTATAGCTAAATAATCTCAAATACAGATTTTTTATATTATCATACTTCGTCAACTGGCATCTCATTAAATGTATCATATAATTATTAATTCAAACTATATTTTTTAAATTATCAACATCTCAAGCTTATAATAAATTTATATACTTTTGAATTATCATATCTATAGGTTTCTTAAAGATAGCAATGAAATCACACATTATTTTATTTTTAAAATTATTTTTATCACATAATTTTAATAAGAATAATTCTTCCTATCTAATTGTATATTGATTGACTCGTACCAATCATTTTTACCTCCACCATTGTACAAAAGACAAATAGATTGTCAAAATCCAACATAATTCAAAAGAACAATAAATTACGATTACCTTATAGATTGTTATGAGCAAGTAGATTGTGAAAAATTAACAAACGATCCCTAGACAAAGGATGAATCAAACAATTATTGCGTGCACGATTATTAGTGTAGTATTTGAAATTTATAGTTATGATATTACGTTTAATTCAAGCACAAATTTAAAAAGAAAAGAAAAGATATATTATTTAAAAATTAAACTTAAATATAAACAAAAGAATAATTTATACAACCTCACAACCAAAAAATACTAAAAGATTATAATACATTCAATAAAGTTAATAAAGATAATAAAATAAATCATATAAATAGCATAGTTATTCAATTAGTTTCATTTTTAATTTATAGATAAAAAAATATTTATTTATTTATATTATAACAAAAATACATATTTTTTTTCCCGAAGGTATTAAAAATACCATTCCATATATAAAAAATTTATGTCATACAATTCACTTCAAACAGGAAGCGATGTAATGCTGGAAGTTGAATTCATTGAACTATTTGCCAACGCATTGCCACTAATTGTGAAGAGGAAACTATAAGAGAGTAGAACCGAAGCCATTCAGTCCTTTTCAGGGTTTTGAGTGGCTTTCAGTCAATTGGCTCTCTGCTTGGTTGTATCGACATGGAGATACACCACAATAATAAGGTTTTAAAATTTTAAAAAATCCACCGACGTTCACATTTTACATGGAATTGAGAATCACGAAAAGGCACTTGTCAGATTTGAAGCCTGGAGTCCAGTAGGTGGTTCAGCCTGAAAACGACATCGTGTGAAGTTGTTAATATATTCTTATTATTTTTATTTTATTAATAATATATCCTTGCTACTTTTTTGTCCACTACACTCCATTACTCCACTTGCTTTAATTTTGAATAGTTCATTACTCCTATCTGTCTATCCTTAAAAAACCTATTTATTACATGTTAGAATATTATTATAATTAATTAATTATAAATTAAAAAATAACTTTTATTATTTTAATTAATAATTTTGTACCCATTACTTATACCGTAAACAACTGCTCATCACTTCCTTCCTCCGTCGCTTTCTCTTTCTTGCCATTTTCTTGTATTTCCCAGTTTTAAGATCTAACAACAAATCTCAATGGAAATCATATAAGAAATCCGCAAATACCCACCTCTTAGATCAAACCAATTTCCTCATTTCACTCAAAGGAACTTTGCATTTTCACGTTACTATTTGAAGCCATTGCCACTCTTTTTCATTCATTCTTTGGTGATTTTAGATTTATCTACCGGCAATTAAAAGGTTACCTATTATAATCATTGCTGAATCCAACCTGATCGCCTTCCATTAGGTATGAATATCATTCTTCCTGAGCATTCATTTTTCTTTCCTACCTCAAACCTAGTTTTAATTAATTCAAACTTTCTATTCTTTGATGTGGACGCATTTCTAGATCTGGGCTTCATTCGTCTGTGTTTGATTATTTTTTTTACCTTCTTATTTTTCTTTCCTGTATTTTCTATAAACTTTTTTTATATATTTATTTCTATTTAAATGGGCCTAGGGAGTGAGTATTGGATTAGGATAGCAAGCAATTTTTGGAGTATTAAATTGTTAGGTAAAATTTTCAATTATTATATCATATTAGTATTTTTCTTCTCTTTTATATAACTAGTGATCCAAAGCTGGCCTTAAAATTTTGACGGTGCTGTTGAACAGTATAAATTTTATTCTGTAACTCATGTTCAGAATGTGAGGATAGGTGTAGGATAGATTTTTCAATCAGGTTTTGATTGTGGTTTGAAGTTTGCTGCCTTTCGGTTAGAACATAATTGAATTGATGCTACATATTGTTTGCTGCCTTTATCATTAAAAAATAATATTGAGATAAAAGTAGTCAACTTGGATCGATTTTGATGACAATAGGGATGTTTGTATTTTTCTTGATGAGAATATCGAGATTAGGAGGATTGGATTCTTGATGTGTTCTTTAAATTTCACACAGGGTTTTTTGGAAGAGAGAGAAAGTGTATAGCTTGAAACAAACTCATAATGTTCAAGCAATCTACTCACCGGTCCTCAAGATCGAAAGGTTTCAAGGTGAAGCACTTCCTACAAATGTGCATTCTGCTGGGTGTTTGCATCTGGCTAGTTTACCAAGTCAAGCAGTCTCATGATAAGAAATCACAACTTATTGAAAACACAAAGGCAACTGTGAATGATATTGTAAAATTAGGAAGAAAAGATCTCAACCCTCAAGTGGAGGAAACAACTATTAAAGATGCAAGGCACAAGGAGGAAGAGGAAGAAGAAGAACAGAACAAGCCTGAAGTGATTGAAGATTTGGAGAAAGGAAGAGGTGATGATGAGATAAACGAGAGTAATATTAACAGAACTGAAGAGGGAACTGAGCAAAATGATGATTCAGTTGTTCAAGAGACCAAGGATGTTGTCAATGAAGAGAAGTTGAGTGAAGAAAGCAATGAGAAGCAAACTGAAGAGAAGGAGAACGATGACAATAAAGAGAGCGAAGGTGAACACAAGGAGGGTGAAGATAGAAAAGAGAGAAATGAGACTGAAGAACAACAAAAGGAGACTGGAGAAAAGGAAGGTAAGATTGAGGATACAGCTTCATCTGATAATCGGGTGCAAGATGGAAGTGATAGAAATACAGAGGAGGTAAGAGAACAAAATTATAAGGCTGATGATGCTTCTAGTGCTGTGGTTCATGAAACTCAAAATATAGCAACTGAAAATGAGCAAGGTGGTCAAGAACATTCTAATGAGGGCCAGCAATATGAAAACAAGGAAAAGCATGATGAGTCTGAACAGGAGGGCAATAAAGATAATTCTGATAAAGCTGATGCAAACCAAAAGTTGGTTTCAACTGTGAAAGAAACTGAAATGATGGAAGTTAATGACAATAAGAATGGAACATCCACTGAACATGCTGATAATGAGGATAATCACTCAAACCAGAATTCGAAGACATCAACAGATTCGTATGAGCAGCACCCGGTGGACTCAAACTCCACTTCAGTTAAAGAAGAAACCCTTGGTTCCTCTGTGCAGGATGTGACACAAACAACACAGAATCCAGGTGAGACCAAAGATAATTCATTTTCTAATGGAGGCAACTCTACCCTGCAAAACAACGAGGCACAGAAAGTTGAAAATTCTGAATCAGCTGTTAACGGTGAGAACCAGGATACTAAAGAAACACCCACACCTGCTGCAGTAGAAAATCAAGATGCATCTACTGAAAGATATACAGATACTTCTGGTAATTCGGAGTTGGTAAAAGAGAATATGCAGACTGAAGAGTCCAAGAATGAGGATGCTGTGCGTTCGGGCATGAATGAATATAATGATTCTGTCCAGGACAAACAATCCAGCACTAACTCTGAAGTTGATTGGAAACATGTGACCAAGCTATCATCTAAAACTGAAGATGTTGATGCCAGCCAGAAGGAACAAGCTGATTCTTCTGGTTCTTCATCTCAGGAAGAGAAGGATGCATCCTCAAGCAAAGATAACAATACCAACACGAGTGAGAATGCAAATGAAAGTACTGTTCAGAAAAATGCAAGTGATAATCCGAATGAAGGGGGCTCAGTTGATACTTCTGCAGTCTCTCAAGAGAAAGAGAAACTCTCAAAAACAAATGACAAGGTAGAAGTTATTCAGAATGAGAACTCAAATGATGTTCAGGGCAATGAAAACAATAATGCAAATGAAGGCAAATCAAGTGATACTTCTCGAAAGGAAGAGCCGTCCTCAGATGAAAAGAACGGTGTCGATGCAAGTCAAAATGATAACTCTAATGATGTTAAGCCCAAAGAAAACACCAAGGCAAATGAAGGTCAATCAGTTGTTACTTCTGAGTCTGCAATCTCCCAAGAGAAACAGACATTCTCCGACACAAATAATAACTCTGATGCAGGCCTGAGTGAGAATGAGATTGAGAATGTAAAGACCAACACAAAGAACAATGAAAATGGGACTACATATAAAGAGGAAGCATCCACTAATGAAAATGGCAATAACAACGACAATAACCATGATCCAATTGATTCTTCAGAGACTTCAATCACTCAGGAAGAGAAAGAAGCTAGAACTGATCTGGGAACTTTGCCAGAAATCAAAACCGATATAACAGGTGTTGCTAACAATGATGATACAGCTGCAGAGTGATGCATCAAATACGTTGTTTGCTGCATTTTTCATTTTCTTTTTCACCATGTCACTCTTTTTTTGTACCTTAAGTAGCCAGAGGTTCTATATTTGTCGCTTGTTTCATTTAATTGAAATAACCGCAAAAAAAAATCGTGTATTATTCAATAACTTACAACTAGGTTAGTTTTGTATATTTATGGGTTTTAGTTGCCTACTGTTCATAAAGGTTCAGTTGTTCCCTGCAGTACATTACAAATATTAATTTCGCTCTGGTTCAAGTGGTCAACCACGTGCCAACTTTGCGGGTAGAAAAAAGGCCGGAATGCTTTAAGTACCTATTAGGACATGGTCTTGACACAAAATATGCCCTATTTGCTAAAAGAAAATTATGTGCTTGCTTAAAATAATGATTACACTCACACAAAACAAAACAATGATGGAGTTCGAACCAAAGTGCCCAATCACCCTTCTTTTAGTAAACGAAATGTGCTACCAATCTGCAAGCCATATACAGACTGGAACGGAAATATTTTAAACATCTTATTAATATAAGATTAAATTTGGTTGTTGGAAACATAACAGAAGCTACTTGAGAATATCCAGATATACAATGCTTATAGATGTACAGGCATAAGATTCCACATGAACTTTCAGAATAGTTTAAATCTGTCTGAAAAAAAGAAGTGAAGAGTCATTTCACGAGGTGTTTCCGAAAAGGCCAAAACCCAATCTAGTGCTTTTTAGTCTCGAAAAGGCCATCCGGACCTGAATATCCAAACACAGATAAGTGAGGTAAGAGCTTACAAACTTAAAATGCTTCATCTATGTATATATATATAAACAATAAATATCAATAAAAAAGAAGGGGGAATTATTTGATGTTAAAACTTGGCAAGAAGAAACAAACAAAACTAATCTATTTCTTATATGCAACAATATGATATCCCAATATTTATATTCAGAAGCCTTGCTGCAATTGCCATTGGCAAGTAAATAGTCCCCCCTTCAGTAGCAAATCAACAGTCAGTGCTCGCCAGAAGAGAATAAATACAAAAAATGGCAACAAAAGATGGGAATAGAGCCGGTGAATTTGCACTCATGCTGGAGACATTTTCCAGTCCATTAAATGTAAAGACAACGTTACAGAGTTAAAAATATCAGTGATAACACTACATTGGGGGCTCGGTAGGTTGATGTCCAACATGATCGCCATGTTGATATCTAAATTAAAAAGCCAAAAACACTACTGTAAACCCCAATAGTTGGCAACTAGCCATCGGTTCCATTAATAAAAAAGTTCTTAAAAGCTTATACAGTCTATAAATAGCCTAACAAGTTGATGACCACTATCCTTCAAATCCGAGTATTCAAATAATAGTGTTTTGCTCACTGCCCTACTAGTGTTGAGGCACACCCACCCAAAAAGCATAAGATATCACACTACTAAAATAGTAATCTTTGGTCTTGGAAATTTAACCTCGGTCTTTTTAAAAACCGAGGCTATAGGGTTTTGATCACGGTCTAATAAAAACCGAGGCTATAGTATATAGATATAGCCTTGATTTTTATCAATAAACGTGATTATTAAACTATAAAAATTAACCTTGGTTAAACTACAAAAGTTACTTAAATATAAACAAACTTATATAATCATGATATATAGTGTTATTCATTTAAAAAAATAAAAAATTACTTTACAATTTTTTCATTTCTCTATTAATTTAATTTCATGTATTTTCTCTTTTCTACCACACCAAATTTCCCTATCAGTTTTTTATTTTTTCATTTTTTTTCCTTTTTCCCTCTCCTTTTTTTCTTTTTCCCTTCTTTCTTTCCACCAAGCTGAAGCCATAGCATTATTCTCAAGTGTTTCAAGTCTAACAGCCAAGTTTGATATCTTCATCCCCTAGTCAAACTGGCCAAAAATATTTTCCATTCTGGAAAAACCATCACTAGGAAATCATAATAACTTGAACCATGAACATGCTCTCAGGAAAAACGTAGGTTTTCCATTAATAAGGAAAAGAAAAGAAAAACATTATGAAAGGTCATCAAAAAAAAAAAACCCTAACCTTTCCACCATTCACAATCTAAATGTACTGCTGTTTTCTTCAATCCTTAAACACTATGGACTATAAACTAAAATGATGATGCTCATAAAAATGATCATTTCTCAGTTGGTAAGCCAATAAATAGTATTACCTGCGGGCTACTCAAATAAAATAGCTTACAGATATACACGTGTAGAAGCATTCCGGCATAAAAATTGTAACATGAACAGCAGCTTAAGGAACTCAGTTGGCGCTTACTATTAAATAAAAATGATGTCCAGAACTGTGCGTCAACTAGAACAAAGAGATGAGGAATAAATTCGGGGATACAACAGTGAAATAAAATCATACCCCATGGAAACTCCTTATTCCGGATGTGCAGATATGGGAAAGCCTGCAAACAGAAAAACAAACAAGGGACCAATTACAAGATGCCCAAAAAAAAAAAATTAATATACAATCTTTAATGCATATCGAAAGAACATTTCTTAAAGAAATATCACGAGTTCTTGACCACAGCTAAAAATATCTAGACACAAAAGGAGAAAAAGGCACAAAATCTAGTCTACATGATATGTTACAGAAAACATAAAACTGCAAAAAGATGTAGAATATAACTTACAGGAGGCTCTTCATGGTGGGGATGACCCTTTGATAAGATATAAATCCCTAAAATGGAGCATGTAACAATGCCTGCATAAGTGATTTTTTCCCACTTTGCCGTTTCATCTGCAATGCACAGGAAGATGATAAAGAAACACAAAAAAAATGTGGGATAATTAATGGAGAGAGGGGATGAGAAGCAATTTGCCACCGATATTCTTTTAATTTAGAGGATATCGTTTGACTCAACAAGAACATAAATACGGTTCCAGATTCCATATCAATGAAGATCGTAAAATGACTGAATTTTCTAAATAATATATGTCACAAGTGCTTAAAAAATATGCTTATCCGGTTATTTATCTAATTAAATAAGATAATTAAGTTTTAATATTACATTTTTACTTAATTATATTACAAAATGTGTTTTCGGAATAATGAGAGTATGTTTTGATATATTTTAAGAATTTTAATCATTAAAATACAAATGACAAATTTGAGGACATGATTGCAAAATGTTTACACAAAATACATCAAGGAGAAGTTAAATACAATATTGAAAATTTCAAAAGCGCACTAGGCACAGAGATAGTGTGTCGCAATGTACTCCTCTTAGTTTCACTAGGCACCCAGAGGAAGTATTATGTGCCACATCATGATTAAATGTGCGCCACGGCACAGTCCCTGACCTCTAATTCGTGAAACAGTGTTGATTACACGCAATGGCATGAGTTTATGTGCGCTGCAAAACAATACTCAAGAATGGAATTCACATAAACATGGTTTGCCTAGCATAACGGCATGAGTTTTGGAGCATCGTCGCCCATGGCTCTCGAATTTACACATAATATCCAGATTTTCAACATCCTTATCCAACTTGCTCTAGATTTTGTAGGCTTATAATTCTAATTGTTTTAGACTTCTACAACCCTAATCCTAATTACATCATTTGTAATTCTCATACTATAAATATGTAACTATGATTAACTACAAAACACACAGATTTAGAATAATAAAAACTGTAGGCAAGAATTAATAAAAAGATTCAAGAAACAATTAAAAGAGTTAAAGATCATATTCAAGAACATAAGTTCTAGAGTTTGTCGAGATCTCAAATATTTCCATGAAAAAATCACACACAAAACTCTTAGACACTTAAGATTAACCAAACATTCTTACTATATACCATAAGAGTCTCAAACTAACTAAACTTTACACTTATATCATGCTCTGAAATAAAGTTTAAAATCCTTTATATTTTATTGTTATCACAATCTTATTCCTACCATTGATATATAAATTAACTCGAAACACACAAACAAAATAAGTAAAAACCAACTCAAAATAAAATAAAAATAAAAATTTTGCAAAATTTTGTTTGAACTCCTAACAAAAATATAAAGGGAACATTTCCCACCCCCAACTTAAAATCTACATAATTCTCAATGTTCTAGTGCATCTAAAAAAAAGAGAGAAAAGTTACCTTGTAATGGAAAATTGTGGCTATTTTGAGCATTAGGTTCACATTCTCGGTTCATCATATTTAACATTTTCTTATTGGGAATTAAAATATACCTCATATAATATCACCAACAAAGTCAACATTAAGATGTCCAAGTAACATAACAGAATTTCCAAAATAAAAAAAATTACATCAAATAATAAAATGTAGAAAGAAAAAAAAGTAGAAAAAAAATGGGAAGAAAAACTAAAACCCGCAAACTTGAAAAAGAAAAGAAATTGCTATGGTAATAGATCTTTAGTCCTCCACGTCATTTGGTACGTCTTCTTCAACAGCTTCTAGTAGCCTAAAGACAAAACTATCACACTGATACTCCGGTGCTCCCCCTAATTGACTACAATCGTATCCAGATTAGGCAAGTTTTAACCATTGCATCTTGTAGATGATGTTCATATAATCAACCTGATAGCACATGTATACACTAAGCCACTCTTGTTACTGTTATTAATAGGACTTAATGTTCCTGACCTCTTGTAACACATAAACCTATCATTTAATGGTGTTCTTGAAGAAGATAAGGCTTTTTTGCTGGCATGGACAACTTTAGTCCTAATAGTGAGGCTTTCCATTTATACTGGAGTTAACAAGTCATCTGGTTGTAGTAGAATTTCATCGGAAGGAATTCTCACCCCAGCTCCAACACAAAAGTGTTGTGATGAGTAACTAGAATAAATAACTGATCCGATGATTATTTTCCGATAAACTTATCCTTTGATAAATAATGACCCCAACATCCATGGTTTTTGAGGTTTAGATTGCGAAGAGTAATAGAGCCCTCTATTTGTCCATTGTATTTAATGCCTAATTGGCATCAACCTTAAGCATAGAAAATATTGTCAAACACAAGAGATGTTCGTTAATTCTTTAGCATCAAATGACTTATGCTTCTCATTTTGTAATATCCCACTCTGCCCTTTCTCCTGTTAAGGTCTTTATCACTTCCTCAAAATCTACATTTTCCCAATAGACCTCATATTTCCCTTGATCTACACCCCCCATACCATAATAAGCATTAATAGCAGATGCACTAAAGGATACTGGAAATTTTTCGCATTTGCACTGCGGCGTAATTGTGTTCCCATTACAACACGATGCTCTCTACTCAGATAATGGGAATGTGAAATTTTACGCGCACTGCACGCCGAAACACACGAGTCTCGGGTTCAATTCTAAGGATAATTTTTTATGCACCGCTAAATGAGCTTGTGCGTGTTACAGACCGCGTATATTTTTAACAATAACCCCCTCCCCAAAACAAAAAGGCAAAAAAATCACATCAAATCCCAAATTTTAGTATTTCTAAAACCTTTTTCCTCTCCCACTTGTCCCCCTCTCTCCTTTTCAACAAAATCCATTTTTTACCCAAAAATCATCACTCTTCTTTGTAATTTTTTATCTCAACATCAACATTGAAGCTTCATTAGTCTTTTTGCAGGGATTTTGGAAAAAAATCAAAATTTTTGGGGTTCTTCACATCATCTCAATCTTCAAAAACACCCAATCTCATCAAGTGCACACAATCCTCAATTTTTCTTTGGCTAGTATTCTAAACGGATTTTAAGAGAATAATTTTGTAATATAAGTGTAAAATTTATAGACTTAAGGAAGCAAAACCTAGCTAGAGTGGTAATTTATTTGGAATTATTGTGATATATCTACTCTTTGAATCTTAAAAAAAGGATACCATAAAGAAAAAGCTCAAATAAAGGTAAGAAACCCTCAATGTCAAAGAACTATGATATGACTAGGTTTATAAGTATTAATGCAATGTTTGATTGGAGTGAATCGAATGGAATCAGAATTGATTCCTTCCATTTGTGTATTTGATTGGGCTGAAAAAATGAATCAGAATTAGAATCGATTCCTAAAGGAGAAGGAATCACAATTCCTTCTCCCCCTTTAAGAATCATGATTTCATTCCCATCTCAATTTTTTTTTCCAATTTTATCCCAATCCCAAATATAACCCTAAACTCAAACCCTAAATCCCAAAATCCCAAAATCCCAAATCCCAAATCCCATATCCCAAATCCCAAATCCCCAAACCCCAAATCCCCAAAACCTTAAACCCTAAACCCCAAATGCTAAAAACCTAAAACCCTAAACCCTATTTAGAAAAATAATAATTTTAACCCTAAATCTTAACCCACAAATATAACCTTAAACCCTAAACCCTAAACCCTAAATCCCAAATCACAAACCTCAAAACCCTAAACCCTATTTGGAAAAATAATAATTTTAATAATATATTTTCTTTTTAAGTAATAATTATTTAGAAAAATAATGAATTCAATAATGTATTTTGTCTGACGAAAAAATAATAATTAAATGATATTATTAAAATTTTACTGAATATAAGGGTATTAAGGTAATATACAATTTTTTCCATTCCATTCCAGTGACAAACCAAACACTGTAATACTAATTTTTTCTTAGATTCCCATAATCAAATCAAACAACATTGTTTCCTTTACATTCCATTCCATTCTCATTCTCGTTCCGATTTCGATTCTATTATGTGAACTACGCCACCTAAAGCAAAGAAAAGATTTCAAAAGGCTATTGAAATATATAAAAAAATTATTATGGAAATGGGCATTGATTTTGAAAAACACACATTCCCTAGTATGAATGACATTATAGAAAACCTAGGATGGGGAAGGTTTGTCAAGAAACCTTAAGCTGTCATTGTGTCCATAGTGAAAGAGTTTTATGCAAATGTATCTGAGACTCTGAACGATAAGGCCATGGTAAATAGAGTGTTAGTACCCTTTGGTGCATCCGCTATTAGCGCCTGTTATGGTAAGAAGGATGTAACTCAAGGGGAATATGAAGCTTACTTGGAAAATGTAGATTTTGAGGGAGTGATAAAGGCTTTAACAGAAGAAGGAGCAGAGTAAGATATTACAAATAGGAGGCATATGTCATTTGATGCCAAAGAATTAACGAACATCTCCCATGTGTGACAATATTTCTTCTACTCAATATTGATGCCAACTAAGCATTACAGTACTGTTAACAAAGAGAGGACTCTGTTATTCTTTGCAATCCAAACCTCCAAAACGATGGATGTCGAGACAGGCCATTATTAATCAAAGGATAAGGTTGTCAGTGAACAATCACATTTTAATTGATCTGGACAAACATGAACAGGACTAATAAATAATTTTGGTTTTATGTTTTCCCATCAGCACAAAATGGGGCATTTTGAAAAGTATCAGCCCGAATCTGAACCAAAATTTTATCATTGAATCAAATCAGATGAAACGATCCAATCGAAATACAATTTCAAAAAGCTAATCCACCTCGGCAGCGTGAACAATGTGTCCAGTCTAAATCTTTAATTTTATCGCTCAAAATTGAATCAAATGTTATACAATATTCAGCCAAACACCAAAGTAATAACAACCAAATAGAAAACAATAGAAATATAGTTTCGAAATTAAATAACCCTAGAAGGGAACACGATAAAGAATAAACTCATTTCACATGGGAAAAATCCGAAAAATTCATTATAGGGTTTAACGGAAAATAACAATTTAAAAAAAACGTTTAGGCGAGTTCTGGGCTTACAAGCATCATCATGATGAGCAGAGGAGGAAAAGTTGCGCTTGCTCGGAGTAGAGACTGGAGATCCGCCGCGTGTGGCGGTTCGGAGCAGAGTAGATCGGACCATCGACATCGCCATCTCTTAGCTTCTCTCTCTGACTGTTGGTCTGATACAGAGCACGGGAGAGAAAATAAGCCTTTATATTTCAGTTCCGGTCCACAGCGGAAGAGTGAGATAATGAAGAAAGAGTCAAGAGACTGCGGCCATACCAATAAGGCCTACTGTAAATCTACTTTAAGCCCACCGTAAAAGCTAATAATCAAATTAAGAGGCCCAGAGCCTGAAAACCTTTCTTCTCCTTCCTTTTTTTATTTTGGCGATATTGTTGACTGAATTTAAAATTAAATGTAGGATTGTAAATTTTAAACAAGCGGGCAAATCCCACAGGATTTGTTTTAGTTGGTGACAATGATGAACATAATAAAATAAGAAATGATGATCGAAATAATTGCATAATTACTTATTAAATGGAACATGTTATATCGTGTTTGAGTTGAGATTGTCTTTGTATTGTATTTGTTGGTGTAAATAACTCACTTAAGTTGACACAATATAAAAAGTTAGTGAGAAGATAACTCACATGTTAGATTAGTAAGTATTAAGTCAATATATAAGTATCAATGTAAGATAAATATCTAAAAATTTAAACAATTAGCATATAATTACTTACTTATTCGATAATGAGATAATTACGAAAAGATAACTCCTACACTAAGATAAGTTTATCGCTATGAATAAGGATCATCAATAGGTAGTATCTTTTCTTATATATATTCACTATATATCTTTCTCATAACGGAACTTGAACATAACTTTATGAGAGACAAACAAAAGAATTTATAATCTCTTCTTAAATCTCTCTTTACATTTCTATATAACAAGGAGAGAAACTAGTTTCTTGCTTCTTCATACAACCCTGACTTAAGCATCAAAGAATCAAAGACCATCACATCCCGTAGTTGTCCAAGATCCTAACAGTGTATTCTCTATTATAACATTCACAAGAAGGAGAGGTTCATCTACTCATTGGCGTTGACAAAAAGATTTTGTAATATTTTCTCAAGCTCTGAACTATGCAATCTTTGAAAAAAGATCTTAAAAGTCTAGAAAAATTCTTCAAGAAGTTCACATTTTGTACATCCTCTAAGAGATCGGACTTTTGTACTTCTAAGAAGATCATGAAACAACTTCCTAGAGCTGAGGCTCCACTCTTAATGGAGTCAAGGAATGATCATCCAGTGCAATCCCTCAGTCCATGAGCTAATTCAAGTGCACCATAGTCATTGCTACCAAACAGTGGCTCAATTTTTAACACCCTTGTGATGTTTTAGAAGATGCTGACCCTATGCTTGATACATTATCCAATATTAGTCATTTCTCAAAAAAATTACCTAATGTATGTGATGATCTAGTTGATGACGATAATTCTTCATCATGGACTCGAAGTGATTATGAAGGAATATATATATACGATCAACAACCTAATTAAACATAATGTATGCTCTTTTGCCTAGCTAGTTTCATGGTATAACAACATCATGGTAGTCATTGTATTAATCTTTGGTCTATAAATATGAAGCTATCTGCAATCAAGCTAGTATTTTTAATGCTATAATGAGCTTTAAATATGAAGTCAAGTGTAACTCTGATTTGTTACTTAGGTTGGTTGGGCAAAAAACAGTTGTTCCATAAGTTTATAGGCACCAAAACTCAACCAACTAAAGTAACAAATTGGAGTTACACTTGACTTCATATTTAGAGCTCATTATAGCATTAAAAATACTAGCTTGATTCTAGATAGCTTCATATTTATAGACCAAAGATTAATATAATGCTAATATAATTTTAAAGGAATAAGGTTATTATTATATCACTTTGGTGTCAATGTGGTAATCTCTTTTACTAATCTTTTAACATATATAAGTTATTTTTTGTGAATTCATGATATTACATTCTTATTTTGAATTTAATTACATATAGTTCTTTGGTTGAAACAAGTTGGATATGCAAATTTTTGATGATTTATGAGAAGAATGGACAGAACACATGGTTCAAATTATAACATCATAAGAAGAATCAAGAAAAGAATATGATAATCTTGAATAACATAGAAAAACAACATGGTAATTTTTATAATGTTTTAAAGTCTCTATTCTTGTGTCTCTGAAGTTTCGGATGTTTGTTTGATGAATGTTTATGTGCTCATGTATTTAGGGGAATGAATTGTTATATGGACCAACTATTTTTTGCCCAAACTCCATCTCATCTCTCTTGCCTAGTTTCCTGGTTAACACCTATCGGTAGGGTCGATAACTAATTTGATTAATTAAATTAATTCATTTTTTCTAAGAGATTGAAAATGAACCATTTAAATGCCACCATTGGTAGGGTTAGACAGTTTAAACTTTATTCAAGGTGTCCAAATTAAACCTAAGAATCTAATTATCCGAGTATTAACTTTCAAGTTTTAAAATCATTACTGAAAATATGTTGTCAATACATTTAGCGTATGCAATAAACCTTTAAACCCCTAGGTTGCCCTAGTGGACGAGTTTGAGTCTCGTGAGGGTTTTTTTAGTAACAATACCCACAAATATTGAACTAAATGTAAAAACTAAAAGAATTAATAAAAATAACAACTCAAAAACTAAAATTACAACAAAATTAACTTAAGAATAAAATAAAAGAAAACAACATGGAACATAACACAAAAATGTCTTATACTTTTTAATCTCCTTTAAGATCATAATTAAAATCTAAACCATAAGTTATTTTAATCTTCTTAAACATTCATGATTTATTATAATAATTAGTTGAAAACTATTTTCATATTTCATATAAAAATGTATCAATTTAATTTCACCTAAACTTAGTATCAAGAATTCGAATTCGCTTCGACTCTATTCCTCAAAAGTCAATACTTTCAAAATACTGAATCTTATGGGTTCAAACACTCATACTAATTTATATGCGAAAAAGTTGATGTATAGAAATGAACTAATATGTTCGTATATGTATAAAGAATAAAGGCTCAAAGTGTTATTTAACGTTGATCTCATGAAAGGAATCAAATGTATAAATTATAAAGATATCATATATAAAAATTATTTTCATGCATAAATCAAACTCATTAAACAAAAATTTCAAGATATATGCCTTTTACAAATGAAGAAAGTGCAATGGCTTTTTTTAGGAAATTACTTTCTATATCTTTCTTTTATAATTAGCATTTACTCACAACTTTGTAGGCAATATGGGTAATAGTATGTAGATTATACTATATATTCTTTCTCTCTATATTTTTTCTGAAGAGATTTTCAATATATGTTTTTTTAAAGAGTGAACCTATGTACATATTGTACATTTTGTAGGATTTTGATGAATGATTAATTTTGTGGCTTTTCTGTTTGATTTTGGTTTAGGTAACCCTATATATGTCTTTTTTTTTGTAACAGTCATGCATGAATGATATAAAAACATATACTATCAATTTCTACTTAAATCATTTAATCTAAGCAAAAATAAAATAAAAAATATACGAAACTCTATTAAAATGAGAAAAAACAATTCATACATTCAATACTAATACCTATAGAGATCATCTAAAAATTTGAAGAAATAAGAAATGTATTTGAGTAGAAAAAATATATTTCACTCTGAATAAAGGAAATTAGGCTCAAATTATATCTCATAAGAGTAGTCTCCACTAAAACAAATTCATAAACACCGATTTTGGGTTAAATATAATTTTCATATTTTATCAAGAAATATTAGTTATGACAAAAACTAACTAATTACCAAAAAAATACTTCATTATATGTTTTCAAAAATTAATCTAACAGTGCAAAAGACTTAACTATTTACTTAAATTTGATTTAAAGAAATGATAATTTTTTGTGAGAAATGTTTTAAAACTAATTCTAAAATTTTAAAAATTATTAAACCACACAAAGAAAATAAAATCAAACACAATAAAAATGAAAATGTGAACATAAAATATTTTTATTTTTTTAAATTGTTAATTTTTTTGAAATTAAGCATGGTAACTTTTCACCACCCCAATCTAGAACTTACATTGCTCTCAATGTAACAATTGTAAATTAAAGAAGAAGAGAAAAGAGAAGAAAAATTACCTATTTCTTAAGAATGAGCAAGTAGTGATGGAGAGATGCAGGTGCATCCATCATATCCATCAATAAAATCCCCACAACAGATCGCTGTGAACTTCTAACATCTCAAAAAATATTTTTAGCTTTAACAATTCTAAAATTATTCACATGCAATTAAACTAAAAACAATAGAAATTAAATAAATAAATCAAATAAATAAAAGAAAATTACATAAAATGATGGGTTGTCTCTCATCCAGTACTTAGTTTATGTCTTAGAAAGACGTAACTTGGGGGATTTCATTTTAAGTAAACTCAATGTCCCCACATCATTGAGTCAATTAAACTTATAGGTAGAACAAGGTTGTCTACCTATACTTTTTTAGTCATGTCCTATGAATTTTCAAAGTTTTTTGTACTTAAAACTAGGGACATGCTTGTGGGTTTAAGATAACTCACTCCTAAGTACAAGTCAAATAACTATAGGTGTGGTGTGGCGCGCTGTGTGATTTGCTCGGTGCAGCTAGGTAGGCTACCCACACGATTTTGTTCTTTTTGATATTTTTGACTCATTTTGTCTAATTTTTCTATCTTTTTAACTTTTCCTCATTTATTTTCTCAATATATTTGTGATGTATTGACTTCAGTATTTTTCTTCGAGTCTTTAAGTTATTTTTTTAAGAAAAATACCTGAAAAACAATAATAATATCTGTGATTCCAAAAAGACAAATTTATATAAAAATATGAAAAAATCATATAAATATAAATATTTTTAATCAATTAAAGTACATAAAATCTTGGTAATTTTAGTGTTTTTAAGCACTCATCAGTTTACACCTAAAATATCATATGTCAAGTTGTTATTTATTTTTTCTTTATATTAGTTACACAAGATTGCATCTCTAGCCGCTTGTAAATTTTCAATTTGACTTAATTCAAAAAATTACTTATTCATCCCTATTCTAAGTTAATTAGATTTGTAACTTTAAACTATCAACTGGTATGAGAGCAGGTCACTAGATATACTCAATGTTTGCCTAATACCTTGTTATAGATCATTTGAGAAATGGTTCTTTTATAACTTGTACTCCCTTCTTTGATGGCTCTAACTATCTATACTAGAAAGCTCATATGAAAGCCTTTCTACATTCTTTATATGAGAGTGTATGAAATTATTTTATTTATGATTGGTAAGGAATTCTATTATTTATAGTTGAGAACCACTTATGGTTACCAAAGATAATATTGTCACACTTAAACCTAGGAACAAATGGACCACTAAAGATAAAATTGGTAGTAATTGAAATAAAAAAAGAATTAATGCTATCTTTAACGTTGTGTTTATTAATGAATTCTATCATATTTTTAATGTTGATATTGCTAAGTGTGGTTGGGATACTTTAGATGTTACTCATAAGGGCACCATCCAAGTTAAATGAACCAAACTTTGTATGCTAGGTACTAGGTTTGAAAACCTTAGGATGAAATAAAATAAGACATTTTCTAAATTATATGTTAAACTATATGATATTGCTAACACCTCTTCAAAACTTGGTGAGAAAATTGATGAATTTAGGTTGGTTTGGAAAATCTTTTGCTCATTACCAAATCGCTTCTTTGTAAAGATCACTGTCATTGATAAAAGTAAGGATGCAGACACCATAAAAAATGAGGAACTCGTTGCTCAATTTAAACCTTTAAGATGAGTTTTGAAAATACCTACAAAAAACAAAGGTTTCACTTTCAAAACCGTCATGACTGATAATGCTGAGAATGATGATGATGATCAATAATTGGAACTCATTATCCAAAAGACTCAAGAAAATCCTCAACCGGAACAACTCAGAGAGTAATTGGAAACCAAGTCATTTCGAGGATCAAAAATCAAGAGAGCTCAAACCTATGAGTTCAGGATGTAAGAAAACTAAACCTACAAGACCACAATGTTTTGAATGCAATGTGATTGGCCATTTTATAACTAAGTGTGCTAATAAAAAGAAGAGAACTGGAAAGGCTTTCAATGCTACCCTTAGTGACTCAAAAAATGATAAAGAAAATCCAAATAACTCAGAAAACAACGACACTAACTACTTGGAATTTATTGCAATTATTGGTGGACACTCGAGTAACTCAGACATTGGTTTAGATGATGTTATTTTTAATTTTTTCTCAATAAATTTAATGCTAATAGTCTTAATGGTTTGTTCATAGATTTAATGGGTTACAAGAGACAAAAATGATTGGTTACTAATTGAAGTAACCAAATTAAATGATCAAGCCAAATCACACAAAATTAATTTCTTCAATGCAAGAAAAGAAAAAATTGAGTTGTCTAAATTTGTTGATATTTTGAATTCAAGTCTTGTAGATCTTCAAAAGAAAAACAAAAATCTTATGTAGGAAATTGAGCAATCAAAGGAAGCCGTAAAGAGGTTGATTATTGGAGCTAAAAGGCTAAACAAACTTCTTGACTATGGAAAACCTTTTGGAGACAAGAGAGCACTAGGCTATGTATATGAACACTTTGTGCCATCATCTTTGAAAATAATTCAATTTGTAAAACCCTCTAACCCTTCTTCTTCACGTGATACACATGACCTTGGTTATAAGGATGAGAACTCCACACTTCAACATCAAAAACCACATTTGTGAGGCCTTCTAACTCTACTCCTACTATAACTACTTAAGCACAAAGAATCATTGCACCTACGGTATAAAATACTATTAAGTTTATGCATATCGGTTATCACTATGATGGGAAAGATCATATAAGACGAAAATGTAAGTTTTTAATGAATGCTCCTAATTTTAATAATTCTTTTCATGCTTGTAGTTCTAGGGATTAAACTAACCTTGATTGTAAAATTATGTTTTAACTCTATCTTTCACTTTCTAAAGTTGTACTTTAGAGAGGCACCTAGTTTTAAGAGGACTATCTACTATGATGTGTGAAATTATTGTAGTAAGCGAAGATGAATATCTCACTACTAGTTTAAAAGTTATCAAACAAGGTTTATGGCTCATGTATATTTTCTTATTAAAAAAAAGTAAAAGAAAAATTACTTATATGCAGAAAAAGAAAAAGTCAAAAGTGATTATACAAAAAAGTAAATAACTAATCCCTATATATATACACACACGTACAAAGGGAATGAAAATTTTAAGTTCTTTCTTGATAGATTTTTTTATATTTTGTGAAATTAAGTATTCAATTGTAATTTTTCATAATAAGTGATATGTTTTCCTTTAGATCTTTATGATTGATCATAAATTAATTAATTGACATTCTTTTGATGTACAAACATGTATCTTATTTTGGATAATTGTTAATATGTCACTGTGTGCGTTAGTATGTCTATGTGCCTTGTCAATATACTTATGATTTCAATGGATAATCAAAATTTGAACAAGATTAATTTCTCACTAAAGTGTTCTATTATAGTCATGTTTAAATAAGTCTAGTACCCTCAATTAAAAAGAAAAAAATTATATATTTCAATTTTTATAAATTTTTGTTTTATTTTATTTAATTTTGGAAAGTTATAGAACTTAGTGAGAATTGATTCATTACATACATCGCATTCTTGCTCTTATTAAATTTAAGCTTCAAAGTTAAATTATATTTTTGTATAACAAAAAAAGTGGTTACTAAGGTGAGAGATATTGAACATAGGGGGAGAACACATTGATTAAGTGTTCTATTTGTTATTTTTTGTTGCACATAGTGAGATAACTCTTAATGATTAAGTGTTTACTTTGATATATTACATAGGGAGAGTTATTTTATTATTTAAATATTCTATTTGTTATTACTCATTGCTTATGTTTGCTTATTCTCTTTATTACTACTATGTATACTGAACTAATGAATAATGAGTCCTTCGTGACAAATTGTGTGCTTATATGCTGTTTTGTTTTCTCAGTATACATATGAGTTGTTAAGATTTAAAGAAAAATGGTTGCACTAGATCATAGTACCATAATGTAAATTTATTTTTCCTATAAGTGTCATATAGTGAGAGAGAAATTTTTTCATACGAATATGTCAAAGGGCAAGATTATAAGGTTTTATGAGTATTGGTGATATTCATGAATAAGACGTTTAAATATAAACTAGTTTCTAGGCACCTTTTCCTGTCAGCTATTCAAGCCAAAGAAACTTCTGAGCTTCAAGTTAGTATGTTCTAGGTTTATACTTATTCTTAAACATGTTAGAATACATATTATATACTTAGGAACTTTGGTATATATATTGATTTATTGATCAAAGTGGTAGGTCGATCGATTGAAGTGGTAGATAGATTGAGCATCAATCGTATATGATCTATGTCATTTTAGGTTGATTTGCAAATTAAGTTAGATCGATCGAAGTTGGGTTTTATTGATCGAGAGGCTGGATCGATATAGGATAGATCATGTTTGATCTACCTAGTCTCAAGTTATTTTTAATCATTATTGGATTGATTGAAAAGAGTTTTGATCGATCGATCTTATTAGTTTGATCAATCAAGCACCGGATCAATCGAACAATTAGGGTTTCAACTTGAATCCTATTTGTGTAATTGAGCCAAAGTGTTCTTTTATCATATTGCCCCTATTAATTATTGCTCTATGGTTTGTTTAATGGAAAAAATGGTAATTACTCTTTAACCTAGAACTAGGGTTTCATCTCCTCTATATAAACAACCTAATGCTTCTTGTTTTAAAAAAACACATTTATTCTATTCATCTTGTGCTTTCTCTCTTAAATTTTTTTATAAAAATTGAATCATATTTTGTTAGGATCTTTCTATAATTAACCTATCAAACATTGTGTAGTTATATATGATTGATTAATAAGAATATTTGTTTTATGATATAGTGATTTCTTATTCATATAGCTTGTTCTTGATTAGATTCTTGCATGTTTGGATAAAATAATATTTTATGTGATCATAATTTTTTAATTTTAAAGAAGCTATTTTTATTGAACTCGTGTTTAATTTGTTTGTTCAAAGTTCTACTAGATGATTTATTTTAACTAATTTAATTCTTGAATCTTCTAGCTATGCTTTTGCATTATTAAATCTACTCTAGGATACACTTTGCACTTGTGCTATTTGTGCTAACTTTTTAGGTGCTTGTTGAGTGGGTTCAATTAATCGTGTGACTTGAGATATCAAAACCTTTGTTTAGATTTATACGTATATCTTGTAGAGAGTATGAAAGAAGCAATGACTTGTAAGTAGATTACCTTAGGAGTTTTATTTGTGAAAGGTAGTTTAAGACATGACCTTGTAGTTGAACATTGATTTTCATAGTGGATAGTTAAGTAGTTTGGTGGATTGGTGTTTTTCCTCTTAGGTCATTATTGTGGCCTAGTTGTTTACACACGATTGCATGTCTGGCCACTTGTGAATTTTTAATTAGACTCGACTAAAAAAATTACCTATTCACCCCTTCTATGTTAATTAGATCTGTAACTTTAAACTTTCATCCATCATAGAAGCATATTATCTTGGGCTCTAGACCTGCTTTCTAACAAGTATGCACCATTGTTGACCAACATAATGGACCATGGCTTCTTAAAGGGAACAAACTCTTAGATCACACATAATCTCGACACAAACGAGAACTGGAATGAGCCTCACCAAAAATTTACTACCAAAAAGTAAAAGAAGCATGAGGATGCAACACAAGTATAGAATCAGAAATGCTTGATTCAAAAGTACATAAATAGTGGAGCAACATAGCATATATATGTCCAAAAGGTCTATATAAAAACCTGAACTTTAACAATATGATCAAGCCTATGGAAAATTGTTGAGCCCTAGAAACTTTATTGAGCATGTTATAACTCACAAACTCTATAATAAAGTGTTAGAACTTACTATGTAGGTCCAGAGGGCTATCACCCTCTGATACAACTACTATAATGTCTAAACACCAGTAACCAACTTGCCCAGGAAGTACATCCAAAGTATAAGAAGTGTCAAGACATCTTTAGTCTCTATGACCAACTAAAAGTCGCAAATCATAAATATCTATCTAACAGGCCACAAATCCTTGTTCACCACATTCTCATGCCATGTCATATCATATGTCATGATATAGAACGAACACCTCCTATAATGCATATCTACATGTCCTCCTACATCAGATACATTCGTAACTGTACAACCACACGTCTACATTCTGGACAATGTTTGTGCATAATTCAAGAATAAATTTTATTAAGTAGATCAGGATATTAGTCCTACCATAACTTAAGGCAATCAAGATATGACCCCCCACTACTTAGACTCCTAAAAAAGGTCCAGATCTCTGTGCATCCATGACATTTTGCTATAAAAAGGGACAGAAGGACACAAGTTAGAAAATATACGACCTTCCACTTCTAGAAAGTGGAGTGCAACTAAATGAAGAGTACTTGAAAAACACTAATATTTCATAATTTTATTATACTTAAATGAAACAAGTAGGTTTGATTATGTTTATGTGAATATTTATGAAAATCTATATGTTCATAATTACGGGTATTTTCTGTTATATTTCATGTGTTTTTAGCTTCAAATATATAAATTTATCAACACATGAAGAACAACACTTAGAAGCCCTTAATTTGCACCCTAGTAGCTTAAAATAATATGGCATGTAAGAGTTACATGAAGACCCAACCAGTTTATAAGGTGTATAAGGCATAATTAAAGAATATATAGCGTGTTGTGATGAAGATTATAGTGTGCCACAACGCACACTGTTTAGAAGAAGTTCATTGGGCATGTAGAACAACCTGTACTACGGCATAGAAAAAGTGCACCACAGTGTGACCTTCTTTGTTTGCAATTTGACGTAGCTCAATGTATCTTATAATGCGATGGTGGAAAACTTATAATGCAACATGCCTTCAGTTATTAAGCCAGAAGCCCTTCTACATTATCCCTCCCTATAAATAAAACATTTAGGACACAGTAGTGGTATGTAGAAAATAGTTTTATTTTTCTTTCTCCAATAGGCGTTTAGTTTTTAGTGTAAATTTAGGTTAGGAATTCCATGATATATAGACATAGAAAGAGATTCGAAGATCCAAAGATTTAGAGAAAGCATTGACAACTTGTTCAGAGATCTAGAATCTTCTTCAACAAAAGAGATATTTTTAATTGTTGTATTATTTACTTCTTTCAGTAATCTTAGTTCAATTGACCTTTGTTAATTTAACTATAATTGGCTAAATCTATATATGACATTTAGTTTTTATTTCTAATGATTGGAAGAACAATTTTGTGATTTAAATAAATAAAAGTTTTAGGTTTATTTATTGTTCATAACCTTAGTTATTTAATCATAAATCCATAATGGATCAAGTCTTAATTTATGGTTAAAGAAAATATTTTAAAATCAAGCATTAGAGATATCTATGCTTAAATGTTTATAATGAATAAAAATCTATTTTAATTTTATTATTTGTATTAATTTATATGGTTGAAAAATAATTTTATTTATGAATTGAAGATATTTATAATTAAAAAATATATCTAACATAGGTTTATTAATTTTTAATTTCAAGCTAGCCAAAGAAGAATAAATTAATTGAAGATCTTTGGTTTATATAAATATAAATATATTTATTTAGTTTAACAATTAATTAATTTCAATCCCAGTCAAGAAAAAATTGATTAATTAAATATCATTGGGAACTCATTATGATTATAGGAGGTTTTATTTAAAAATAAATAAATCATAAATCTAGTTTATATTTAAACCACTTAATTTGTTTTGTCCATGAATGAGCATTAATCCCATATATATCCATCATCCTAGGTTCGGCATAGCTAAAGTTTTTGCTTTAATTTATCTGTTTTAATTTAATTGCTTCCTTTAGATATAAGTTAATTTAGAATTTATAATTTTGCTTCACCAAACAACAAATTATTAGAATGTTTAGGATTTATTTTTCTTAACTAAATTCGAAAAATAGTTTTAACTTTTTAAAACCACCGCAATTCCTTATGAGAAGATTTTGATAATATATTTATCACTTATTATAAGTGATTCATGCATTTGCGAGCTTTTATAAATACAAAATTTGACTATAAAGTTTTTAGGCATGATTAGAAAAGAAAGATCAGAGACTCGTAAGAAGTCCTATCACTCAAATATGTTCTACATAGACTCGAATAGTTTGGCACCTATCTATGACACTTTAAAGAGGCGTACTCTATATTACAAAAGGTATAAGACACAATGTACCTCCAGTGCTAACTTTCCAAATGTTTCTATCCAAAAGAGAGGGAAGGTTGACCTTTCAAATACTAACTTTGACTTCGATATAACACCCCCAATTAGGAATTTGATTGAGAACCCTTAAAATTTTCAATGATAGGATACCGTCATGCATATTTTAAATTATCGAAATCCTTCATATGGGTAGGTAATAATCACATGAAAGTGAGTTTGACGTTGTTAGTATGGCTAAGAGGATCATGAACCCAGATGATGACAGAATGGAAAAATAGACATCCTAGCCCATGTATCCAAGCTTAGAAGGTCTAGGAGGTCAGGATTAGGTGTAAACTAACTCATGCCAAGTGGCACAATATGAGAGGTCCCAATCAATGGATAACTCGTAAACCAACCCAATAAACACTGAGTAATAAATGAGTATCAATACTTGATAAAAATCCAACGGGATAAACAACCAACATATATACTCTTAATTATCCAACAAGGAAATAATTATGAAGAGATAACTGTAACATTGATGTGAAAATTTTAAATTCTCATAAGTGCACAAATCACTGATAGATTAAAAGTAAGTTTACCCAAGGTCAAACTCTAATGAAACAATCTTAAATACTCTAATAATGTCTGTTAAAAGATCAATTGTAAACTCTAAAATACTTAAACAAACAAAAATAAAGTAAATAAATTATTGTACTGAATTAAAATGATTGAATGAGTAAGTGAAATTAGTTAACTAACCACTTGTAGGTAAAACTATTTTAATAATTTTTCACAATTGACTTCAAAAGTTAGAATTACTAATTTTTTTTCCTTTTTAAATAGAATAACTCCTAATAATTATGGTGAGTCTCAAAAGTATAAACTAACCAATTAATTCTTTGATCAAGTTTTAATTAATTAATTAAAAAATTTAAGGGAAATAATTTAACTATCTAATTTAACATATATCAATGCTATTAAATTAAACTCTTGTTCATAATTGCATGACTAAGACATAAATAATGTATCTAATATCTAGTTCTAAAATAGTCAATTTATTCATAAATTAAAATGGTTAATAATAATTAAAAAAAGGTAAGAAAAACTACGAAAATAAATAATTCAACTTTATTTAAATAAAATCATTTAAATATTCATCCTTCTATGGAAGCAAAATTAAAATCCTAAACAAATATCTAGCCTAACATGATAAAATTAATTATAATCAATTTAATTACAAAATCAATAATCAAAATATATAGAGATTAAATTTAACAATCAAAATATCCTATTTTGATCTCCTATCTCCAAATCTTTGAAATTGGTTGATCCCATTCTTCAAATCCATGAAAAAGCTTCAAGAAAGAAAGTTTTCTCTCTAATTTTTGTAGAAAACAGGTGGAATTCAGTTCGTGATTGTTCAAAATTATTTGTAATGAATTTATAGGTTACATTTAAGAACAAAAATAAAAAAAGTTAACTTTAACTTTAGTCTAATTTTATTTATTTTTTTATTGAATTTAGATTTTATTATTATAATTTAAATTTTATTGTAGATTTGAAGATAATGAAGATCTAAAATTTTAGAAGCATATAATCTAAGGACTCTAAAATTTAAATTAAGATTTATTTAAATTAACTATATATATATATATATATATATAAGAGAATGAAAAGAGAACCAAAAAACGCAGAGCATTGAACGAAAGAGGGAACAGATAAGAGATAGCCACCAGAAAAAGAAGAAAAAAAATAGCCTTTAAGGTCTGCGCAAAGCGAAGAAAAAAGAAAGAAAAAAACATGAAGAACATAGAGAATCAGAACAATAGATTAATGCGAAAACATATTCTTTTTACAAGTCAATTTACTTTCAATTCCTCTCAAAAAATTATTGTGAATTCATTTATGTTAAATTTAATTTTTAGCATGAACTAATTTTTCTTTATTCTAGGAAAAAGATGTAATTTAATTCTGGACTATGCTTGATTTTCTATATCAATTTAAATTATTTCTCTTTATGTTTGTCTGATTTATTCTAAGTTTATTGCTTTTAATTAACTAGTCATTAATTAGATGATTTTAATATTGTGATTTACTATCGAAAAAGAGAATTATAGGATATATTTGGAATATTTTGACATAGGTAAATATAGAGATCTAAAGATGATTTGATGATCTCAATATTCATTTGGTGATGCTTTTAGAGATTTGTGACACTGTAAAGATGAATGGTGTTATTGAAGACACCATTAGACTAATATTTTTTCATTTTTCATTGAGGGATAAGACCAGATGTTGGCTACAATCTCTAAAACTGAGAGGCATCACTAGTTGGCAGGATATGGTAGAAAGGTTTCTTGCTAATTCTTTCCACTTACAAAAATAGCCCAACTCAGGAGTGAGATTGGTTAATTCAGACAAAATGATTTTGAGACACTCTATGAAGCATGGGAAAGGTATAAAGATATGATTCGGCATTGCCCTCAATATGGATTGTCAGATTGGTTGCAAGTTCAGATGTTCTATAATGGGTTAAATGGGCAAACCATAACTATAGTTGATGCTACTTGATAACTGTATTTTATATAGTTATTTTCACCTATTTTATTAATTATATTTGCTATGTTCTTTCTATTTTTAGTTAAGTTTAGTTTAATAAATTAGTATTTATTGTTTTTTATATATTTTAAGAAAATTAAATAATTTGTATCGAAAACGTACTTAATTGCAAATTTGTGTCCAAAAATATAATTTCAAATAAAAGAGTGCTTAATTGCAATTAATAAAAGTTGAAAATATAATTTAAATTAAAGCCGAGCTTAATTTTAATTATTAAAAGTTTAAAATTTAATTTAAATTAGAAAAGGGCTATATTGTAATTAAGAAAAATTTAAAATGTAATTTGAAATACATTTGTGGGTGAAAATGCAATTAATAAAAGTTAATTTCTGTGCAGGTGGGAAGAAGCCACGCGCCCTAGTCCAAGCGCGCAATGCGGACCGTCCCATCAAAGAAGTAACGGTTAGGATGCGCGCGTGTTATTCATACCCGACCAAAGAGAGTGGGTGCAGAGTTTTTTCTATTGTGCGGCTCGGCGTGCCAGTGGGGCCCACCTACCACGCAGACCGGCGTGTAGGGTGGGACCCACGTGTCTGTTACGAGTCTGCCAAAGGTTGTGTTCACGTGCGGCTGAACCACGTGCAATCGTTCCCTCCAGCCAATTAAAGTCTTCCACGTGGCCCACTTTCCCCTTGAATGAATCATCAGCGGACGCGTGGCACATTTCGGTGAACGCAAAAGCGCAGAATCTCGCACGCGTTCCAGCCGTTGTCCCACGTTTTGCGCGCCCCAATCCCGTGTGACAATTTCTACATGCGCCCATTCCCTGCAACAAATGAGGTTCTGCCATGTGTCCCACTATTTGTTTCAACGAATCAGATCGCGACACGTGGCAGCGTGGATTGAAAATAAAATCAGAAACGCGCAGCTCTCTCCACTCAGATTTTGAACGCGTTTTCGATACAATTTTGTCCCCCACGCGTATTTTTAAATTAATTTCTCCATCATTAGTTGTCCCCCGCGTGTATTAAAAAATATATTTTAAAATGTATTTTTTAAGAAATTTAATGTTATAAATAGGGGATAGTATGAAGAGTTAAAGGGTTTTTAGTTTTTGAAAGTTTTTTTTTTGAGTTTTCGAAAGTTTTAGTTTTTTTTTTAAGAGTTAGTTTTTGGGAGTTTAGAGTTTGTAATTTTTGTGGTGTTTGTGGGTTGGTTGTGGAACGCGCAGAAGCCATTTTTGGCTTCTGTTGTGTTCTGCGTGTCCCACTATTTGTGCTATTAGATGTTTTAATTTTCCTTTCTTCTACCATGTGTCCCACTTCTCTTTTGAAAGAAATGGCCTCAAAAACTATCAATGGCCAACTGAAAGATCTATGGCTAAGAAAGTTGTCAAGATTCATGAATTTGAGCTATTTAGTGCTTTTTCAGCTCAAGTAACTTCTCTATCTCATTAGATTTCAACCTTGACAACTCAAAGAATACCACATAGTGTAGACTATGTTGCAACTTCAAGTATGAAAATTTCGATGAATGAATCAAGTGAAAGAGCATGTTCAATACATCAACAATCAAAACTACAATTATCGTGATGATCCTATGCAAAATTAATACCATCTAGGGCTTCAAAATCATGAGAATTTTGCTTATAGAAACACAAAGAATGTGTTGCAACCTCCTCTAGGGTTTGATAGTGAACCAAGCGAGAAGAAGATGCCACTTAAGGATGCCATGGTTTTAGAGGATCAAAGATAGGTTTAAAAATAGTGATTCATGGTTGGATAACATTGAGACTCATTGTAGCAATATGGGAGTCACTATGAAAAATCTTGAAATGCAAATTGGGAAAGTAGCCACAACCATTAATTCTCAACAAAGATGAAATTTTTCTAGCAATACAAAAGTGAATCTAAAGGAACAATGCAAGGCCATTACACTTAAGATTGGAAGAGAAATTAAGAGGTCACCATCAAAGGAAACTGAGTCTACCCTTAGAGCTCCAAACAATGGCCAAAGCAATAATAAAGTAGAAGAAAAAGAGATTGTTGATGATACACTAAGAGATACTGACATGCCTCTATCAATTTCATTTCCTAACAATCCTCTTATTCTCTCTACTCCACTTCCTTATCCTCAACATTTTCAAAAACAAAAATTAGATAAGCAATTTTCTAAGTTTTTGGATATCTTTAAGAAAATTTATAGTAGATGCCTTGGAACAGATGCCAAATTATGCCAAATTTCTGAAGGACATCATGTCAAAGAAGAGAAGGTTGGAAGAGTTCGAAACATTGAAGCTTTCTGAGGAATGTAGTGCCATTCTTCAAAAGAAATTACCTCAAAAATTAAAAGATCCAGGGAGCTTCACTTTGTCTTACACTATTGGAAATTATTTTTTTGATAAAGTTTTATGTGATCTTGGTGCTAGCATTAATCTTATGCCATTTTCTGTTTATAGGAAATTGGGACTTGGAGAGATGAAACAAATAATAATTTCTTTGCAACTAGTAGATCGATCCATCAAGTATCCACCTAGAATCATAGAAGATGTATTGGTAAAGGTGGATAAATTCATTTTCCTATTAATTTTATGGTGTTAGATATGGATGAAGACCAAGATGTCCCACTAATTCTTGGCCGACTATTCTTGGCTACGGGAAAGGCTTTAATGGATGTTCAAAATGGTGAGTTAACATTGAGTGTGAATAAGGAAGAGGTTACGTTTAACATCTACAAAGCCATGATATTTCCAGAAGATCCAAACACTTGTTTTAGGGTAGATATCATTGAAAAATGTAAAGTAGAAGCCTTTCAAGAAAATATGCCAGTTAATCACCTAGAACGATGTATCACCACTTCATCTTATGCTTATAATTTCAATAACTCTACTGTTTGTGAATATGATTTACCTTTTGTTAGTGAAGAATTTCTCCACTATGTATTTTCCTTGGAAGCATTGCAACATGTTACATCATTTAGCACAAAAGTGGAGAGAATAGAGCCAATGGTAGCAATGACGGATTTTGTAATCTCTACAGAAAAGTGCAACAAACTACCACTCCAGAGTTGAATAAATTACCTAAGAATCTTCGCTATGCATTGTTAGGCGATAGTTACACTTGTCCAGTGATTGTTGCAGCATCACTTGCACCCGAAGAAGAGGAAAAGTTACTACGTGTGTTAAGGGAGCATAGAACAACCTTGGGATGGACTATCTCTGACATAAAAGGTATAAGTCTATCCATTTGCATACACAAGATTCTAATAGAGGAACTTTACAAACCATCAATTGAGCCCCAAAGAAGATTAAATCCAACACTGAAGGAAGTTATGAGAGTTGAAATTTTAAAGCTCTTTAATACTAGAATTATTCATGCTATTTTAGACAGCTCATGGGTAAGTCTAGTGCATATTATACCAAAAAAGGGTGGAATGATGGTGGTGAAAAATGACAACAATGATCTTATTCTTATAAGAATAGTCATGGGTTGGCGTGTATGTATCGATTATCGCAAGTTGAACAAAGCAACAAGTAAGGATCATTTTCCACCTCCATTCATTGATCAATTGTTAGATCGATTGACCAGATATCCCTATTATTGCATCTTAGATGGTTATTCATTGTATAACCAAATTTCCATAGCCCCCGAAGATCAGGATAAAACTACATTTACATGTCCCTACGGAACATTTTCTTTTAGAAGGATGTCATTTAGATTGTGCAATGCCTAAGCAACATTTCAAAGTTGCATGATGTCTATTTTTTCTGATATGGTGGAAGATATAATAGAAATTTTTATGGATGACTTTTCGATTGGAAAAGCATGTCATCTCCCTATTGGGTTGGAGCATAAAGCTTTTTGGGCTGTAAAGAAGTTTAAATTTGAAAGCAACAGGGGAAAAACAACTTCTTCAATTGAATAAGACGGGTGAATTTTGAAATAATGCATATGAAAATGAAAAGATCTACAAAGAACGCACAAAGAAGTGGTATGATAAAAATATTCTTAGGCGTGAGTTTTCTCCCAAACAATATGTTTTTCTCTTCAATTCACGACTAAAACTTTTCCCGGGTAAGTTAAGATCAAGATGGAAAAGTCCTTATACAATTGATAAAATTTCCACTTTTGGAGCAATATACTTGAAGGACAAGGCAGGGAATATATTCATATTTAACGGTCAGAGATTGAAGCACTATTATAGAGAACAAAGGGAGAAGAATTTTGCATTTATTCTTCTTCGAAATCCTAATTGATGAAGATTGAAAAGTATGGTTGTAGACTATAAAACAAGCGCTTATAGGAGACAGTCCATAAAACTTTCTTTTATTATTTATTTTATTATTATCTATTTGAAAAATTTGGATTTTGATGCTGATTTATTTTGCAAGAATAAAAAGCTGAAAATTACAAACTAATGCGGATCAACTATAAAACAAGCATGTATTTAAGTATGATTGAATTCGCTATGACTCTAAAATTTGTGATTGAGGATGGTTTTGAGAAAAGTTTTTCAAAATCTACTATTATGTTATTCAAAGTTTTGTGGGTACTTTGATTTAAATCTTTGTCCTTGAAAATAATTGAGCACATAGTAAATTAACTGGGTATGAAGAGGAGTTGAATTAACTGGGTCAAGAAAGTTCAATCTTGCTTTTCTCTAGAATCTATTGATGGATCGTAGAGGCGAAATCCTAATTGATACCAAATATTAGAGAAATGATCTAGTTAATTCTTTTGTCACAACCGAAAAGCTTTCACAGCCGTCCTAATTATCACACGATCATTGCATGGTGTATTCTCATAGTCAACCCCTTAGGCCTTATTTTACATAAGCCTTTATTTATTTTTTAACTACATAAAACATTCCTGTTCTAAGCCTAAAAAACCATGAACTTACCTTAAATTTTGAGAAACTACTTTGGTGAAAATTTGCATTTGAAAATAAATTACTTCAAATTTAATAATCCACATTATGTTTACTCTATTTAATCAAAGTGTGAAAAAAGAGAAAGTGAAAGGCAAGAATCAAAAAAGAGTTAAAGTGGTTGAAATTAGTAAAGACTATGAGTATTAAGGCAACCACACACAAAAACACTTCATTTATTGAGTATGACAACAATATTTTCATCAATATGAACATATTGTCGAGAAAGAGCTATGGTATGAATCTTGTGGATATTCCTTTTACTATTTTTTCTACCAAGTATTTTCTTAGTTTGCTTTGATTTTCCATATCAATATTTTTTCTTAGCCCCCACCCTATGGCCTGTCATTATAACCTTAATTAAAGACCTTATAATATTTGATTACATTAGTGGAAAGGATTTTTGAAAATTAGACTTATGGAGTTAATTTTTGAGATAATTCTTCTTATTTCAATTATTATACTTTTATCTGAATCTACTGGTGGTTTGGAGTTAAATTGACTATTTCATGCACACACTCAAGGACTTAGTTTTAGGTTAAAGTAAATGCTCAACTCTTGCTTAACAAATTGCTGAATTTTTGATTGATTTTTTTGCTATCTTTGATGAAAAAAAGAGTAAGTTATTAGTGATGAAATCTAAATTCAGATCATGGTTTAGTGAGTAATAGTAGTTCTCTATGGGATCTAGTTGACATTGTCTACAATTGTCTTTTTTTATTTTATTTTTGTTTGAGGACAAACAAAGTTTTAAGTTTGGAAATGTTTGATGACTTGCATAATTTGACATAATTTATCACTTCTCAAATTTAACTTTAGTCTAATTTTATTTATTTTTTATTCAATTTAGATTTCGTTATTATTATTTAAATTTTATTGCACATTTGAAGATAATAAAAATCTAAAATTTTAGAAGAGAACGAAAAAAACACAGAGCGTTGAACGAAAGAGGGAACAAATAAAAGATAGCCACTAGAAAAGAAGAAAACAAAACAATCGCTAGAGACTACGCAGAGCGAATAAAAAAGAAGAAGAAAACATGGAGAATAGAGAGAATCACAGAACATATTATCACGAAAGTATATTCTTTTTACTAGTCAATTTTCTTTCAATCCCTCTCAGAAAATTATAGTGAATTCATTTATGTTAAATTTAATTTTTAGTATGAACTAATTTTTCTTTATTCTTGAAAAAAAATGTAATTTATTTCTGAATTATGCTTGATTTTCTATGTTAATTAGAATTATTTATCTTTATGTTTGTCTCATTTATTCTGAGTTTATTGCTTCTAATTAACTTGCCATTAATTAGATGATTTTAATCTTATGATTTACTATCAAAAAAGAGAATTATAAGATGGATCTGGAATATTTTAGCATAGGTAAATATAGAGATCAAAATACTTATATGAACTTGTGTAGTAAGAAAATCTTTGGTCTTAATGTTTTATTATTTTATTAAATTGCATACTTTTGTGTAAATTGATTAACAAGAATGTTTCCAATTAACTATCGAAAGAGGCTTTTGGATATTTTTTGGAGATTGCTAACAAACAGAAAGAATTAAATTCAATTAGTTAGATGAGTAAAGCATGGTGAGGGATTAGGTAAAATCAATTTCCTAGAAGTTTTCTTCCCATTAATTTGATCTTTGAACAATATCTTTATTTTCTTTTACACATTTTCTTTAAATTAATTTTATTTTAAATTTCAATTACAACAACCTTAGTGATTTTTCTAGATAAAATTAAGATTAGTATAAATTTGGTATTTGTTAAAAGTAAGTTACTAATCTGTGACGACGATACTCTTCTTATTACTTTATTATAAAACTATAATATTGTGCACTTACAATTTTGCACCGACCAAGCAACTTGCCACGACATGAAATTTATGGTGCCATGACACGAGATGAAATTTATAGATGCTTGATTCTTGTCCTTCTCGACTTGTTCGAGTTGTCATTTCTTTGCCCTATATTCACTCTTTTTGCTCGTTTGAAACCTTTTTTTTTTCAATAACTCATGAACCTACACAACATAAAAATTCCTTCCAAAATAACAAAATTTTTAAAATAAAATATAAAATTAATTCTTAAAATCATAGCAAATTATAGGTTAAAAATATGTTTATCAAACACTATGATAAGTCTAATGCTACAGGAAAAATTCATCAATAAATAGTATTTTTTTCTATATATATTCACTTTATATCTTTTACTTATCAAAACTGGAAGTGAAATTTATTAGAGACAAATACAAGAATCTTTAATATCTTCCTAAATCTCTCTTCACTTCTCTAGATCATAGAGAAAGATAATAATCTATTTCTTCTTCGTACTATCTGCACTTACTTAAGTATCGAAGGTCTTAATAGTGTGCTCTCTATTCTTAAATCCATTAAAAAGATATGTGCATACAATTATATACACAAAAAGCAAATGAATAGTATTAAATGAACAGTATTATCATGTTGTGTTAAAATGCATAGATAAAATAAAAATAAAAATTATTTCCCAAATTTATATTTGACTGCGTGTAAATTCAATGAGGTAAAAAACGTCGAACATCAAATTAGTTTTTTTCCTTTCATGGTCAGACACTCAGACTGAAGTAAACAATTTCTTTTTAAAAAAGAGAGTCAGTAGGTGACATTTGAAGTCATACTGAAAAAAGCAAAAGAAAAAGGATGATTCTCCCTTTTATGCAGACTTTTGAAAATCAATGGATAAATGAGCATAGCAAAAGCTGTAAAGGTGAACTCCAAAATAATCAGTCTTTTGGTAATCTCCAACGCATCACTTACACACGTTAAGAATATGTTTGTAAATATTTTTATAATATTATAATTATAATTAATATAATAATTTTTTATTAAATATAAGTATATAAATTTAATTATATTTATTAATAATATTATATTTTATTATTTATAACTTCCTAAAAATTTGATGTAAATGGATTTTCTACGTTGAAAAGTTTAACGTGCTAGAAAGGATATATCACATGCAATGAGACAATTGGGGATAGGTTTGTCAATTTTTTTTAACCAAATAAAATCTTGTGAAATTACATAGTTGGAAGTAAAGATAGAGATAATAAAATAAGAAGTGAAAAACAAAAGAAAGAGATTCGTATTTTAAAATATGAAATATGAGATAAGGTAAGAACAAAGATCATATTTTCTAATCCATTTTTAAAATTATATATCATATTTTAATAAAATATAAAAATTTAATATTTTTATTTTTTATAAATTTGATTACATTTAAATTCAGACTAATCATATTTAATACATTATATATTTTATATTTCTTTATTTTTTATTCTATTAAAATATCAATAATTTTTTATAAAAATTATTCAAAATATTTACTTAAATTCTAAAAATATAAAATTATATAATTATTATTAGCTTATTGTTTTTATAAATTTTTATTTATAATAAAAATTTAAAATTTTAAAAATAAAAATAATATTTAAAATATTACTTGGATCTCATTTCCTACTTAGGGATCCACGTTTCTATTAAGAATCTTCGATATATCCCCGTATGGATATTAAGTGAAGATGGTAGTTAAATTCTAAATTGTAGATGGGGAATGGATAGAAGGTCTCCAACATTACCCCATCCCATTAACAACCCTAATCATGGATCAATTTATTAACTTATCTCATAATAATTTATATGTTATTTATTTATTGATTAAGATAATTAAATTTACATTTTCTTAATCAATAAATGAGTGTGACCTAGATTATTTTGAGACCATAAGTTAAAAATAAATAGAATTTATTACACTATAATTATATGTGTATGAAGATTCTCATACATAAGAACAATTACACAAAAGTTAATTGTTCTTCCAACGCAAAAAAGTAACTGGGACCCAAATGAGAGATAGAAATGCCAATCCAGTGAGACTTTTCGAGAGCTCTATCAATTCATATAAGCAAGCCTCACAAAATGAATTGTAACTAAGGGTGTTCACGGTCTGGTTCAATCCAGTTTTGAGTAAAAAAATTAACCACACCGCTTGGCTATTAAATATTTTGTAACCCAATGATTTGGTCCAGTTCGGTTAACGATTTGGTTTCCATTAATAATACATAAATATGATAAAATTTAATAGGATACATAAATTTAATAACACATAAAAAATATATGCCACTTAAATTAATTTCTTAATATAATTATCAAAATCTGTCTGTTTTGGTTCGATTGGTTTAAAAATTAGTATAACTATTTGAAAAATAGTTTTAGTTAATACAAACCAGTCCGGTTTTTCGATTTAATTAGATTCAATCCGGTTTTTAGACACCTCTAATTGTAACACAGTAAAAGTACAAAACAACATTCTCAATCTAACACACAACTAAAACATCCAGCAGTAAGAAAGAAAGAACTACAGTAAACATACCAATGATGGTGTGCCTCACAAACTCTTGTCTAGGCTAGAAACTTGCATAAACATAAAAAACATCACATAGCATGTGAAACAATCATGCATACTGAAAAGCTATAAGGAATTTCTAATCTCTTTAAGACCTCATATGTGAAAACATATTCGATAAATGATGATTGTATTTTCATAGTATACATTACCAAGGTAAGGACATACAAACTCCATTGAGACTCACACCAAAAATTCATGATCATAACAAAAGTAATAATTAGAAAGCTATAGGCATACTACAAGGAAAGGAAAGAAAACATGCAACTACACAAAACAAATAAGTTTTCTAATTAGAGTCTAAATCTAGTATGATGGAAAATACATGATAGAAACTAAGATTATATTATCACAATATCAAATCATGCATAACAACAGATATAACTAGATAAACCCACATAGAAATTCTATCTATGTGATAACATCCTTGGGTTGGTTAAGGCAACCACTTAGCAAAAAACAATCCATTAAAAATAATAAATAGATATAACTCAATAGAAAAATATAAACCCAAATATCTCTATTAGTCGGGACATCTACGCTAAATGCTTCCTTCGTAACAACTTGGTTCGGCACATAAACTTGGTTCTCCTCCAAAGGCCACACCATCTAAAGTGATATGATTCGTAATAATAGACCAAAAAAGTGTAAAGTAAATAAGAAAACATTGCACAAATAAAACCACTAACAAACACACAATTCACAACCACACAGACTTATCACATAAGAAAGTTTTAAATGAGGGAAACTACTAGCTAACATACGACTTACATGTAACCCATTCACAAACACCATATTGAGTACTCATCACTCATAAGCATGATTTTACTCACTCAGTCACAAATCACTAATACCAAACAACACACAAGGTATTAGTGATTCAAAAACAGAAAGGTGATATGTCAATTTGACAAAGCTCTTTTACATCTTTTCTGGATACAAAAAAAAAGAAAAGAAAAGGAAATGAGGCAGTATTTATAAAACTCAGATTTGTCACCTCGCCAACCACCTCACCAACCAACTCCCCAAGAAGGGTGGTGAGCTTGGTAGCGAGGTACTTAAAAGTCACATTTTTTTCATTCCAAAAATTAGTGAGTACTTTTCATAAATATCTACACCAGAAACAAACAAAAAACACAAGTGACAATGTCGATGAGTGAGCATGCATGCATACTACGAAAACCAATCCCGTGATTAGTGTATACATGCTTGCATACAAAGTGTTCCTAACTATATGCGCGTGTGTATTATTAATCTGCGATAACTAACTTTACATAGAAGATAACCGAACAATAAGTAAAATAAAACAAACACCATGTTTTGCACCGGGAAGCCAACGCACTGATATGCGTACAATAGGACTTATAGTGTATATATGGAAAACTTGACAAATCTTTGGCTAAATAGTTTTTACTGTATATAAATATATGTGCCTTTTTATACAAATGTACCTAACTCTTATTTCATTTAAAAATAAGTTCTTTTTTTAGATTAAATTCAACCAAGTTAGTTAACTAAACAAAACTTAATTTTTGTTAATTAACTGATGTGACATAACTTAATAAAAGTTTGGGTATCTTTGTGTAGAGAAAAAATTCATACACCTTTGCACAAAACATACCAAAATTTGAGTACTTTGAAGCTATTAGCCTAAATATTTGTTAAAAAGGTTGGGTATAAATTTTAAATAATGTGACTTAATATTATTGGTAAATATATATTTTTCTAATATTTCATATGGTGAAATTTTACTGGTAGATTTAGGCACTCTATTTAGTACATAGCAAACAATTAATAAAATTTCTCCTTACTAATGGAAAGCAGCACCAAAGTTTAATAAAATTGCAACAACTAATTTAGTAAAAGTTATATTTTTTCTTTCAGCTTTGTCATTCATTTCAAGAGAATAAGGTGTAGTTTTTTCATGAATGATTCCATGAGTTTTATAAAAATCATTGAAAATATTCGAATCATAATCAGTGTCTCTATCACTTCGAAACCTTTTTCGATTAAGTTGATTTTCAATTTCAGTCATAAATATTTCAAACATGTCAAACGCTTCACTTTTATTTTTCATTAGATATAAATAAGTGTAATCTAAACAATCATCTATAAAAATTGTAAAAATAACACTTTCCATTTCTTGTTAAATTGTCATTAAGTTCACATATGTTAGAGTGTATTAAATCAAAAGGTTCAAATTCTCTAATTACTGACTTATGTGAAGTTTTGGTTATTTTAGCTTGAATACAAAAGTCACATTTTTCAAAATCATTCAAAGATAATTTAGGAATTAGTTCTAAGGTACTAATGTTCTTGATTATGCGTTTATTAATGTGACAAAGTCTAGCATGCCAAATATTAAAAGAACTCAACATATAAGTAGAAGAAGAAGCTTTATTAATTTCAATGTTTAATTTAAACATGCCATTAGTGGCGTACCCTTTCCCAATAAAAATATTATTTTTAGTTATTGTATATAAATCAGCCCCTATAGTTTGAGTAAACAAAACTTTATTAAGAAGATATCCCGAAACTAAGTTCTTTCTCATTTATGGAGTATGCAGGGTATCCTTCAAGATGATAGTCTTTCCAAAGGTAAACTTCAATTCCACCTCACCAGTACCACCAAATTTAGTGGAGTGGGAGTCGCCCAGCAACACTTTCTTATCCTCAAACTCAGAATAGGACTTGAACATGTCTCGATCATAGCAAACATGGTGAGAAGCACCAATGTCCACCCACCATCCCTCAGATTCACCAACAAAATTGATTTCAGATATCATAGCAATAAGTTGATCTTTGGTAAGGTTCGCCTACGGGATAAGACGATTCATGTTCCGCTAGTTCTTGGCCAAGTGGCTAGGTTTGTTACAACTATAACATATTAATGTGTTATTTCTTAGGGGGTTAAGGTCCATTCTGGAGAGGATAGTTTCTGTTTCTATTTTGGTGGTTACGATTTTGGTTATTATTGCAATTTTGAGTTTTCATATTTCTTCCTTTAGGTTTCAGAATTGTAGAGGAGAATTTATAATTGGTACTTTTGTTTAAGACAATGAGTACTTCATCTCTTTGATCTTGTTTTCGGGCTTTTTCCAAGAAGGGGTAATTTATCTATAATAACAGCTACTTGAAATTGTTCATCTAAAGTCATACCTTCAGAAGTTATTTTGTGTGCTATCTTCTGTAGTTCGTTTGATTGAGCTTCCATAGATTTGTCATCAATCATTTGGTACTTCATATATCTACTGATAACATACTTCTTAGTTCCAGCTTCTTCAGTGTAGTACTTCTTTCAAAGTATATCCCAAATTTCCTTAACAGACTTATCAGAATTATAATAATCATACAAGTCATCAGCTAATCTATTAAGAATAATTTTTTTGCATAGAAAATTTTTCCATCCAAGTGTCTAAATCCTTATTTGTAGCTTCAGTAGAAGGATTAGATAGTTTTGGTTTTTCAGTAGTAAAAGCATAAGCGACCTTTTTCATAGTTAAGAAAAATAACATTTTTGTCTCCATATTTTAAAGTGTAGTCCCTTAAAAAGGAACCGTTTGTTGAGATTAGTAGTTAACATTTTAGTAGACATGACAAATATAAATTCATCTTAAAATTGTTGGGACAAGTATGTTAAAAGTAGTGTAAGAACGATGTTACCGATATACTAAAATGTACTGTTTGGGTTGAGTCGCAGACTAGGTCACTCTCTTTAAAACATTTTATAGCTCTATCCAAACTTGTGCAAGCAAACACAGCCTCGTCGTCCTTAGGATAAAACAACCCAAATCTTTGTTTTCTTTCTCAGAGCTTCACTGCACTGATAAAGACCGGAATGCTACACCTATAAAATTTGTTGCTTCAAAAACTCAAAATAATTTCGGATCTTCTTCTTTTTCTTTCTGAGAGCTTTTTCTTAGTAAGATTTTTTTCAATTGATGTGTTAAAATTGAAAGCTACGACCCTCAATTTATAGGT
This sequence comes from Hippophae gyantsensis, assembly GCA_030763125.1. Lineage (NCBI taxonomy): Eukaryota > Viridiplantae > Streptophyta > Magnoliopsida > Rosales > Elaeagnaceae > Hippophae > Hippophae gyantsensis. The sequence continues at coordinate 32,362,352 of CM061037.1, read as the reverse complement.
TTGAGAAAACGCGTGACCATTATGATAACAACGGTCATGTTTAGGTGGAAAGAGTAACGACCATTTAATGGATATTTTTGAATAAAGAAAAAATAACAGCCATTTTCTAAGTAAAGAAAAATAACGGTCATTTTTTGAGTAGAAAAGTATTTGAATAAAAAAAATTCCAAAAAATAAAATGCCACATCATCTCACACACACGCACACGCACACTCACTTGGACTCAACACGGAACGACCTATTGATCAGATGGACACTGGCGATGATATGTGTGCGCGTGTGGTATCACATTTTCTTAGGTCCTCTCCCCTTCCACAAAAATGGGTGCCGCTTGGGGCCTAAACACAATAACCAATCCTTTTATATTTATATATCTCTTAAGTCATGTAAAATAACAATGTGGGACAAGGCACAAATCATTTGTTTTATAAAAATTCATTTTTTTCAATATCCTCAGATTGGTTAAGGCAACTACTCAACACCAAACAATCCATTAAAAAGAATAAATAGATATAACTCGATAGAAAAGTATAAACCCAAATATGTCTATTAGTCAGGACACCTTCCCTAAATGCTTCCTTTGCAACAACTTGTTTCAGAACATAAACTTGGTTCTCATCCAAAGGCCATACCACCCAAAGTGATATGATCAATAACCATAGACTAGTAAAGAGTAAAGTGAATAAGAAAACTTTGAACAAATACAACGACCAACTAACACACAACTCACAACCACACAGGCTAATCACATAAGAAAAAGTTAAATAAGGAAAACTACCAGCTAACATACGACTCATATATAACCCATTCACAAACACTATATTGAGTACTCACCACTCATAAACACGATTTTTCTCACTCAGTCACAAATCACTAATATCATACAACACACAAGTTATTAGTGATTCGAAAAAAAAGGTGATATGTAAATTTGATAGAGCTCTGTTATATCTTTTTTGGATACAAAAAAAGAAAAAGAAATGAGAGGGTATTTAATTTATAAAACTCAGATTTGTCACCTCACCAACCAACTCCCCAAGAATGGTGGCGAGCTTGGTAGTGAGGTACTAAAAAGTCACATTTTTTCATTCTAAAAATTATTGAGTACTTTTCATAAATATTTACACCAAAAACACAAATGACAATATCGGCGAGTGAGCATGCATGCACACTATGAAAACTAATCCCATGATTGGTGTATACATACTTGTATACAAAGTATTCCTAACTATATACTTGTGTGTATTATTGATCTATGGTAACCAAGCTTACATAGAGGATAACATAACATTAAGTAAAATAAAAAAAACACCACGTTTTACACACGGGAAGCCAATGCACTAACATGAGTACAATAGGACTTATAGTGTATATATATGAAAAATTTGACAAATCTTTGGCTAAATAGTTTTTACTATAACTAAATTTTGATTTATTGTATATAAAATATATTGGGCTTTTTATACAAATGTACCTAACTCTTATTTCGTTTAAAAATGAGTTCTTTTTTAATATTAAATTCAATCAAGTTAGCTAACTAAACAAAACTTAATTTGTATTAATTAACTGATGTGATAGAACTTAATAAAAAAAGGACTTATGTGTAAACAATATAAAATTTTGGGTATCTTTGTGGAGAGAAAAAAATCATACACCTTTGCACAAAACGTACCAAAATTTGATTACTTTGAAGCTATTAGCCTAAATCTTTGTTAAAAAGATTTCGTATAAATTTTAAATAATATGACTTAATATTATTGGTAAAAATAATATTTTTATAATATTATCAATAAAGACACTTAAATTTATATAAATATATTTAATAAAAAATTATTATATTAATTATTATTATAATATATTTATTATATATAAAAGTACTCATGTTTTGGAAAAAAAGTTACGAAGGTACTGTAATTTTTACAAAATGAGCACATTATCTCATAATTATTAGGTTAGGCACTAAAGACCCTGTAAATTTTTAAAATAAGTAGTTTATTCTTGTAATTTATAGGTTTATCATTATCAATATTATTATTATAAAAAATAAATATTTTTAATCCTATAATTTATTAAAATTAACACTTTTAATCTATCAAAAATATTAAAAATAATTACTTATAATATTTAACTTACATAAATAACAAGATTATAATAGTCTAACTCAAAATTTATTAGACTAAAAACTCTCATTTATACATAATAAAAATATTATAAAAATATTTATAAAAATTATGAAATCTCTGATATCTATTATTTAATATAATAATTATATAATTGAATCTCATAAATTAAATAATTATGTTAGCTATGTTGCCTAGCTTCCTCATTTATATATCCTCCAATTTCATCAAATAGAGCATTCGAAGGATCATAACTTTCTCAGATAAAATAAAAAAAACTACGGCCCAACTAATTAGAGGTTTGACGTCATGAATGGGAAAGAAGGTTCAATCAGCTTTAATTTATTTGTTCTTTTAAGCTATATATGTCACTCAATGAAAAGTTTTTTCCTTACAAAATTTGGAAAACTTCAAAAAATCATATATTATTTCCCTATGTTCTTGATTCTTATAAAAATATACTCAATTTTTATAGTTAATATTATTAATGTTATCACGTTAAGTTTTTATCCATTGATGTATATTTTTTTATATAACTCTAGTACCAAATAATTTTAAGTTCTAATTAACTTTTTGATTTAAAAAATTTAAACAAATAAATATTATTTTGAATTAATGAAATCTAGAGTTATATCTGATCTTATTTTATTTTAATGAATACAGGTCTATCTGTGTCTTCTGTTATTTCGCGTCTGATTTAGAAGGCTCACTTTCTGGATTGCTAGCAACAACTTCCTACCTATAAATAATGGTACGATTTATACTTTTATTTAAAATATAAAAAGATATTAGGTTTTGATGAAAACGTAGCTTTTATTCATTATCTTTACAACCCTAGTTTCTTATACAATAGAACTTGTTGTTCCCTTCTTCCTTATAAAATAGCCCATTTATAGACATAAAAACAATTATTTTACATACCTAACAGAAAGACACATGGAAAAATAAGGAATATATCTTATAATTATCTTTTTTTTCCTTTTCTAAAGTAAAGACACGTAGAGTGATGAAGATTATATTTTATCTTATTTTCTCTTTCATTTACAAATTTTATGTTGATATTGATTTATTAAAAAACACTTGCTAACATGCTTCTTATTGATATTGGAGATATGGATCTGTCTCTATCTTTTATATAATATAGGCACTTGTGATACTTAGTTTTCACTTTTTTCAGTTGGAAAAATTCTTGTTTGGTTCCTTAAATCACATCCAATTCATTGTAGTTGAATAGTGCTTCATAATTAACAATTTTCTCAATATCTTCTTGAATTATATTTAAGTTACTATATGATATCATTATAACCTTATTTGTGAACTAATTTACCCTCATTTCAGAGGATGCTCTTATTTTTCAGGTTTTATTGTATATTTGACTTAGTATTATTGCTCTTTCATAGTTAAGAGCTTCTTCATCAAACTCTTCTTCTGGTAGAACCCTGTGTTGGTCAATTGTTCTTATTGAAGATTTCATTCTCATTTTAATAAAATGATAAGGACTAATAAGCTTTATTTTATGCCAATCCATTATAGAACTGAAAAATCTTAAAAATAATGGACGGTCATTTACTTTTACTCTTTTCCTAAAACAATTACTGGTTTTTTAAAAAAATTTAGGAAAATAAACTAATTTCATTAAATTGTTGTTAGGATAAATATTTTCAATCAATCCACAATAAAATAATTGGTAAACAAGTTTTGGATATGCTCTCTCTGTAATTTTGAATATGCTACATGTGATTGGTTTTTCTTCCTAATGTATGGACTTTTCGGTTATGAAATATTTCATGGATTTAAGTTGACTTTTCCTCAGGGATAAGAAATGTATCATCTATTTCCTAAAAGATTACTAGTCTTGGTATCTTTCTTAGTATTGTCATCTTTCCTTTTACAATTGTTCTATTTTTGAGTGTTTGTGCATAGTTGTCTTCTAAGTTGGCTACTACATCATTGGGTTTGAGAAGCTTAGGGGTTTTGAAATTTTCTTCTGCTTCAATCCTATTAATGAATGCTTTGTATATTATATTAGATAATCTAGTTATTTCTCTACTTGTTTTTGGCCATGTCTTATATATTCTTAGAGTTGGTCCATTGTAGACAACATAATACTTTTGTTTTTCTTTGAGCTCTTTTTCATCTACAATTTCAGACCATAAATCTTTTGAGGAGTTAACCCTTTTCTTTTTTGGTTAATTCTAAGTTTTATCCTCTTCTTTTGAGATTTTAATATCTTTTTTTGTTAGAGAAGTAAACTCTTCCTATTTTTCATAAATGATTGATTTTTTTATATATAAAATCTCTAATTGATCTTTTATTTCATTTTCTTTGATCTTGATTTCTATGTTATGATTGTCCATCTTTTCTACAATTTTAAAAATTGTTAGCGGTTAATTCTCTAGTTAAGCCATAAGCTAAAATATTTCTTTTTCTTATAGATGTTCAACATTAAATTTGTAATGGTTAAACTACTATTTACATCTAATTAATCTTCTTTATTTGTAATATCTTTCAATGTTAGTTCTAAAGAAATATCCAAAAATAAATTTTTTTGTTCTAACAATAAATCTTGAGGATATTATATATATATAGTAAACTTCTTTATTGCCTTTTTAATAACTAAATATTTTTTTCATTACTATGTTAGTTCAGTTCTGCTCTTTGAAAAGCTCTTTAAATAAACATATATAAATATTCATCATTATTATCTATTCTTACTTTTAATATGGCTCCCTAATATTTATGTGAAGTATTTGTTTCTATTATCATTTTGTCATCTGATCTTGAATGGTAAAGTGTTAGTAAATATTTTACTTATGCTTTTACCTTTTCTATGTACTCGGTATCTTAATAAGTCCATTTTAAGAAATATTTTTTCTTAAGTTTTGCTTGTAAATGTTTTCTCATTTATGCTAATTTTCACATAATATATGCTTCCACATATGTCAAACATTTTAAAAACTTTTGTAATTGTTTTTTGTCAATGATGACACTAAAAAATCTTAATAAATTATTTAGCATATATGATTTAATGTGGTGTTTCCCATCTTTTATTTCAACTCCTAAATACTTAATCTTTTATTGAATTAATACTGCCTTTTCATGTAATGTTATTCTTTCTTTTTTACATTTTGTTAAGATTTTTAATATGTCAAAATAATGATGGTTGATATTATTACTAAAAACTTATATATCATCAATATATACACAAAAAACTAGTGATATTCTTTAAAAATGTTGCCTATAGTGTTTAAAAATTATTGATACCTATTTTAATCCAAATGGTACAACAGTCTATTAGAATTGTCCTTATAGATAGATAAAGGTTGTTAATAGTTGAGATTATTTATCTAATTTGATTTGCTAGAACTACTCTTAAAATCAAAATTAAAAAATATTTATTTCCTTTGATTAAATCCATTAACTCTTCCCTTTTAAAGATAAAGTATTCATCATCTATTGTTTATGTATTTAGTGATTTAAAATTTAGCATCATTCTTTTCTTTCTTCATCCTTTGTTGGTTTCTTTTTCTACTAAAAATGAAGGGCTTGAGTGTAAACTTATACTTAATTCAATTACTCTTAAATCCAAAAATTATTAAATTTATTTTCTAAATTTTTCTCAGTCTTCTGGAGTGTAGACCATGGGTTTTACTCTTATTATCTTATGAGGGTCTTTTAGTTTTATACTTACTACATATTCAATCTTATTAATATTTAGATTTAAAGAATATTTTGATCTTATTGCTTTAAGTAATTTCCTTATTTACAGTAACCTCTTATCATCTTTTATTTCTTTTAAGAAGGGATTTTTCATATTATTAAACTCTATATTATCTTCATCTAGTGATTTTTCTTTCTGGGTTATATTTTTTAAATATGGTTCTATTTTTGGTACATATTATCACATTTTTGCTTTTTATGTTGTTCAATACACTTTTCTAATGACACACTCTTGATATTTCTAACCTTTGAAATATATATTATTTTTCATTTTAATATCGTTATACTTATCTTATTTATAACTTATTTATATATTATGTAAATATTTTATATAAGTTTAAGAAGTTATTCCCTATCAAGAAATCAACTTTTGTTTCTTATTGATTATAGTAGGGATATAAAACTTTTCTCCTCCTATAATAATACCAAGTCATTTGAGATTGTAGTCTAAAGTTCTTATATAAATACATATTTTCTTGCTACACACATACTAACTCAAGTATCTATATAAGCATGTAAATGGTATGTATTATATCCCTTGGATTTACATCATGTTTTTATATAAGTATTATTAGGATTAGTATGTTGTATAAATCATTCATCCTCGTATGTTTTCTATGAATCTATTTATTCTTCCTTAGTTTCACTCATTAAGTATATTGATTATGTTTCATCAATGTGTAATTCTTCTATGACTTCTAATATCTTATAGGCTTTCTAGTATCTTTAAGTTTTTCTTATATTCCCTTTTTCAAGTTAACCTATTAGGATATTCATTGGCATAATAATCTTCTTTATTACATATCCAATGCCTATAAGTTTCCTTGCTTGATAGACAATAATTTTCTTTTTTAAAATTTCGTTTCTTATAAGGTTCTTGGTTATATCTTCTCTTTTGTATAAAAAAGTCTCATCTTCTGAATTTATATTTCTTGAACCTTTTATATTTTTTATAGTTTTGTTTGTAAGGCTTTATATTACCTTCGTACTTTCTTGACATTTGATAATTCTTGTTGTCACTACATATTTTAGAATTTTTTTTAGCATAATTGTATTCACTTCCTCTTTGTTATTGTAGAATTATCCAAATATTTAGTTCTTTTGTTCTTCTTCCTAAAGTATCTTGTATTGATGTAGTATTTCTATTTCTCTAATTTTCTTCAAGAGTTTCATATAGAGTTCCTAATAACTTTTGATAAAATAATTCCTTAAATTATTATTGTTGTATTTTAGGTATCTTGTGATAATACATTTCATATTCACATATAAAACAATCTATGTAGCACATATCATATATTTTCATATTTTCTATCTACCATTTAATCTCATTTATTCCTAGTTCACTTGTTTCAATTATATAGCTTCTTTTATCTTTTCCTATTAACTCCTTATATATTTCATTTACTACTTTATCTAAATAGTATCTTCTTATTATAGAATCTCTTTGCAATAAAAAATGTATGTCATCTAGTAAATTACTAACCCATACTTTAACATTTTCATTCATTTTATAGTTTAATAATGCTCTATAGATTGATGGGTTTGTACTAGTAGTTTTAGATGTCTAGATTACTACACTCATTGTACTAGCACATTCATCTAATGTATTTTTTTTCTATCTCTAATATAATCTAGGTCTACATAGTTAGTTATATAATTATTTTTATGAAGTTTGAATTTTGGTGGTATTGATCTTCTAGTACTCCAGTATAATTCTTCTTTTATTTTTTTTGTTCCCTTCTCCTATCTAGAGGATTAGGTTCATTTAGTTTTTGTTTATTCTTTTTATTTCTACGAGGATAAAAAGTTTTTTCCTGAATTATAGAGGATATTATATGTTTCTTTCTATAGTTATTTTAAAAATTTCTAGTTCATAATTTATTTCACTGATTATTGTCATCTCATCTTCTTCTTTATTATAACATATTTTTTTCTTCATAATGTTTTCTTAATTCCTCATTTGTTAATGTTAATATACTTACTAATGTTCTTATATCCTTATTTTTAGAATCCATAAATTGTTTTTCTAATTATTTTATATATTTCATTAAGTTGGACCTATAGATTTTTCTTTATTATTTTTTCATTACGAGGAATCATTGCATCATATCTTTTTGGTGGTTCTTCTTTTAATTTTTCTAATGGATCTATTTTTTCTTGTGTTTAATTTATATTTTGTAATGATTCTATTTTTCTTCTAAAAGAATTAAGGTTTTTATTATAACTTTTTGGTTATTTGATATGCTATCAGGGTATCATTATTTTTTAATTCTTTCATTATAATGTCTTTTGATATTTTTAAGAATTTTTTTTTACTTTATAGTTGATCAATTTTCTTATTATTGACCTATTATTTCACATATAAGATTTTGAGTTCTTTTATTTCTTCTTCTTGTTCACATTCTTGTTTGTTTATTTTTATTTGATTATTTGTAAATTTAATTCATAATACATTAATTTTTGGTACTATATTACTTTTTCTTCGTTATTTATATTTAATTCATATCTTTATTTATCTTTAAATTATATATTTATTTATAAAATAATTATTTAAAAAATGAAGATTCTAGGTAAGTAAGTATCAAGGTAAAGGGTGTGGATTCGTGTTGTTTACTTAAATAGAATATGTAAATTTCGTGCTTTTTTAATAAATTATATAAATTTATTGTTTTTATAAAATTAATATTAAAATATTAATAATTTATTAAAAAATTAGTTAAGATTATGTTACGTGTTATTTATGTAATTAAATTTATAAAATTATTTATAATTATTTACTATCATCATAATATATCAATAAAATTATTATTTTAAAAATATCTTTATAAATTTGAGAATATAATTAACAAATGATAAAATTTAATTCAATTTTTTATTTTAAAATATTATTTTAATATTAATTTTATGAAAATAATAGGAATAAAAAATTACCTGAATTATACATTCAATTTCTCAGTGAGCTCTAACACCCTTTACAAAATCTGGCTGCATTAAAGAAAAACTTAATTTTCAAAATAATCTTTGTAAAAAATTAATGTTACATATTTTAATCAAATAATTATTTGTATTCCAAATTTTATTATGAGTTATTGATTCATATTTTTATTATTCCTTTTAAATTTTAATATGATTTAGTAAATATATCGTTTATCCTGATATACTTTTAATCTGAGTAATCTGTAATTCTATGTCGACTTGTTTTCTAAATTATATGTTATTATTTGATTAGATGTTAAATTAATGAGATAAAATATTAAAATAATTGTGTCGGCAGTACGGGTCTCCAAAAACCGATCCAAATCGGACCGAACCGAGCAGTTTTGTAAATGAAACGGTCCGGTTCGGTCCGTATTAAATAAAACCGATTTTAAAACGGTCCAGTTCGGTTATAAAATATTATAAACCGGTCGGACCAGACCGGACCGATTTTATTAAATAAATAATTTTTATTATTTAAAATATTATAAACCCTAGTATATATATATATATATTTTGTTTTCGAGTTTAGGGTTAAGTCGTAACTCGTTAACGCTTAATCCTAACCCTAGAGATCAGTCTCTCATTTCCTCTACGCTCGCCTTCACCACTTCGTCGTCTACGCTCTGGGTTTGGCCGTCGTCGCTTCCACCAGTAACTAGCCACCTTTCCTAGTGTTGATTCCACCAGCAGCTAACCACCATTCCTCGCGTTGCTTCCACCAACAGCTAGCCATTGTTCCACACGTTTATTCAACCAGAAACTAGCCACCTCTCCTCGCGTTGCTTCCACCAACAACTAACCACATTTCCTCGCGTCGCATCGTGTCATGACAACAATGGACAAAAATCACGAAATAGGTATGTGGTCTAATACTACTGGAGTACTGGTCTGGTAATCTGGTAGTAGTTTTTTCCTGAATAAACTGAATGGTAAGTCTGAAGTCTGAACTCTAAAATCTGAATGATATGTCGTTTTTTTTGTTAGTCTGAAGTTTGAACTCTGAAATCTGAATGGTATATCGTTTTTTTGTTAGTCTGAAATCTGAATGGTATGTCATTTTTTTGTTAGTCTGAACTCTCAAATCTGAATAGTATGTCATTTTTTTGTTAGTCTGAAGTCTGAACTTTGAAATCTGAATGGTATGTCGTTTTTTTGTTAGCCTGAAGACTCTGAACTATGAACTCTGAAGTTTGAACAATTTTTTCTCACAGAGTTCATTTTTTTTAAATGGGGGAAAGTGGAAACTAATTAATACTGTTAGAACTTATAACTTCAGTTAAATTGTTCGTATGTTGCCCCTCTTTTAAAGCTTAATTATTTTGATTAAGTTCTCTTTATAGATTAAATATATATAGTTTATTTTATTAATGTTTGATCATTATGAATTTCGAGAGGTACAGGTCGACCCTCGAGAATGAAAAATCTATGACATCAAGAATATGTACATCTACATAACTCATTTTTTAGTTTAAGCTAATTATAATCATCAGGATGCATTCCACCTTTCTTATACCCATCATGATCTTATGTTAGAAGGTAGAGTTATTTTTTGCTTGTTGGATCTGATTCCAATTCCAATCAAATTGTTATCAGTACTTGTTTGATCTAGAAAGTTAATTAAACTTGGAGCTCAAATTCATGTACTGGTAGTCTGGTAGTAGTTTTTTCCTGAATAAACTCAATGGTAAGTCTGAAGTCTGAACTCTGAAATCTGAATGATATGTCGTTTTTTTGTTAGTCTGAACTCTGAAATCTGAATGGTATGTCATTTGTTTGTTAGTTTGAAATCTGATCTTTAAAAATTGCCTTAGTATAATCACAGTTCACAGAATACATTGATCTTTACAATTAAATGTGTTTTTTTATTAACATGATTTGTTAATATAAATTTTTATATATGATTTATATATAATCTATATTTTTGTCATAAAATGTACATAAATTGTGGTGTTTTTGTTTTATAGGTTCTTATTAAATCATATTAGTTCTTAATTTTTAAAATGTACATAAATAATGTTTAAATTAATATTGTTATAGATTGCATAAAGTTTCTGAATAGCAAACTGTATTATTAATTCATTAACGTCTGATATCATATATGCAGGTAATGCAGCTATAAACTAAATATTTATGTAGATAATTATATTTTAAATGTAACTAATCCACAAAGTTAATAAATAATAAAAAATAGTTTTTATTAGCATTCAATTGTACAAAATTACCATCTTTGTAATGTAGTGGCACCAAACATATTGTGAAGCCCTAAAATTCAAGGTAATGTCCTAAATTGTTGTCCTATGCTAAAATGTTACACTTTGGTGATTGATATTATGTTAGTTTTGAAATGATTTTTGATTAAGTACAAAAAGTAATATTTTAATATATTAAGAATATGTACTAATCTATATTCTATATATAGGTGATGATGTACATGAGTTTATTGGACCAAGTCAATTTACAGACTTTACTATGTCTATGATTGAAGACATTGAACCTGAAATTCATCCGAATGAAATGGAAAATCCACCACAGAATTTAAATGACTCGTCTTCAAAAAGGGGAATAGAAGTAAGTAATGTTCACCCCGATAATGAATCTGATATAAAGAAACCAAAAAATTTTAGGTCAAAAATATGGAATCATTTTTCATATATTTTACCCTATGATGTGGAAAATCCTAGAGCTACATGTCATTATTGTAAAAAAGGTTATGCTGCTCATCCCACAAGGAATGAAACTACTTCAATGATACATCACTTCAAAAATTTATGTAATAAGATTCCTAAAGAAGTAGATAAAGGACAAAAGATGTTAAGTTTTCAAACACAAAAAAGAGAGGATGATAGGACAACTCATAAATTAGTTGTTGTATCATTTGATGCAAAACGTGCTAGAGTTGCTTTGGCAAAAATGATTATTATTGATGAATTGCCTTTTAGGTTTGTTGAGGGTGAGGAATTTAAAGATTTTATATCTGAAATTTGTCCTAAGTTTCATGTGCCATCTCGGCAAAAAATTTCTAGAGATGTGTTTCAACTTTATTTAGATGAGAAAAAAAGTTTAAAGAACTTTTTCATAAGTGAAAAGCAAAGAGTTTGTCTTACTAGTGATTGTTGGACTTCAATTCAAAATATTAATTATATTTGTCTAACCACTCATTATATTGACAAAGATTGGAAATTACAAAAGAGAATTATAAAATTTTGTCAAGTTGAGAATCATAAAGGTGATACAATTGGGAGCGTGATAGAATAGAGTTTTCGTGATTGGGGTATATGTAAGGTATTCACCATAACACTTGATAATGTTTCCTCAAATGATATTGTTGTGTCATACTTGAAAAGGAAGCTAAAAAATTGGAATGATGGACTTGTTATGAGTGGAGAGTTCTTTCATGTGCGATGTTGTGCTCACATTTTGAATTTTATTGTAAGAGAAGGACTTAAAGATCTTCATAATACTATTATGAGTATTCATTGCGCTGTGAAATATGTTAGATCCTCTCCTTTGAGATTACAAAAGTTTAAAATGTGTTCTATTAAAGAAAATATTGAGTCCAAAGGAAGTGTCGTGCTAGACGTGCCTACAAGATGGAACTCCACATATCTAATGTTAAAATCTTCTTTAGATTTTCAAAAAGAATTTGATCGTCTTGAAGAAGAGGAAGGAACAAACTTTATTTCTTATTTTCATGAGGAGCGATCGAATGTTGGGCCGCCAACATTAGATGATTGGAAGAATGTTGGTGTTTTTGTCAAGTTTTTGAAAACTTTTTATGACTCTACTTTAGCATTCAGTGCATCTTTATGCACCACTTCAAATTTATATTTTACAGAACTACATAACATTCAATCTCAAATACTTACATGGTGTGGTTCTGATGACTTGTTGTTGAAAAATATGGCTATTAGCATGAAACCAAAATTTGAGAAGTATTGGGGAAATGTAGACAAGACTAATAAGATGTTGTATGTTGCATTTGTACTTGATCCAAGGTACAAATTAGAGTATTTGGAATTCTTATTTGAAGAGATTTATGATTTAGAAATTGTTCAAAAATTGAGAGATAATGTCAAAAATACTTTTATGGATCTATTCAAAGCTTACTATATGTTAGTGCATGGAAAAGATTTTCAATCTAATGTGACTCAATCACAAGATGTAATAGGAAGGATTCCTTCATCTGAGGAAGCAAGAAAGTTGAAGTTTCTTAAACGCTTAGAGGAGAAAAATAGTTTGGAGTTGAAAACCGAGGTTGAGAAATATTTGAACACCCCATGTGAAAATATCATGTTGGATAAGTTTGATATATTAAAATGGTGGAGGGAAAATTCTTTTAGGTTTCCTATCATCTCTCTCATTGCACGTGATGTGTTAGCAATTCAAGTTTGAACTGTTGCATCAGAATCAGCTTTTAGCACAGGAGGGTGCATTCTTGATCCATTTAGGAGTTCTTTGAATCCTAAAATGGTAGAGACATTAGTATGTAGTCAAAATTGGTTTCGTTCTTTCATTAATAATGACAATGTCCTCTTACCATAATACAATAATGACCTAGACATTTATGAAGATGTTGATTTTGTTTGATTGTAAAGTTCATTAAAGACACTACAATGATCGTTGATGATTAATAATGGGTAAGTTTTAAATATTATTATCTAATGATGTATTGTTGTTGATTGTGAGTTTTGATGTTTGTATATGTTTAAGAATTTTTTGTAAATGAGATATTTGGAATTCATTTCTTTATGTCTAATTTTTTTTTATTTTAGATTTTGATAACATCTTATTTATGTATTTAACAATAATATCTATCTATGTATGATTATAAATTAGCATTATATTTGATTGCATATTATTAAATTATATCATATTAAATTGAATCATATTTATTTATTATTAATTGTTAAAAACCGTTCAAAAATGTTAACCAAACCGGACCAAACTGTTCGGTTATAACATTTTAGATAGCCGAATGGTCCGGTCCGGTCCGGTTTCAACTATATGAACAGTCTAGTTTGGTTAAATTTTTTTTAGGTAAAATCGGACCGGACCGGACCATGGACACCCCTAGTGGGCAGTCATTAACCGGAGAATTGATATATGTAAAAAAAAAGTTTTTTTTTTTTTTTTGAGAAAAATCAGTTTTCTATAATTTTGTGGCTACTCTTCTATATCTTTCAGCTTCAACAGCTTTTACCGTCCATAATTAACCAATATACCAAGTTTTATTTTTATTTCTTTCTTCAGTAGTAACGTATATAGAATTATATATGTTTATATACATAAAAAATAGTTTGTAAAAATATTTAAAATATTTATTTTATTATAATTATAGTTAAAATGTATAGATATTAATAAAATATATTTAATAACGTATATTTTTAAAATTGTAATTATACCTATAATATATGAAATACAATTATGTTTAAAATTATGTATATTTATATCATTATTTATACATTGTAAATATAATTAAAATAAAATAAAATAAAATTTTAAAATTGTTTTTTTGCTAATTACTTGTGCATAAAACTAATTAATACGATATCAACAAGTTTGATATTCTTTCTTCCGTGACCTTGCCAATATGCAAGTTTTTTAAATTTGTGGAGTTAAAATATATTATTGGTTTTTAAATTTTATTAAATAATTAATATTTTTTTATTATGATTTTAAATTTAATATTTTAGTCTTAATTTAAAGATAATTAACCGAATATTAAGAGTGGACATCGATCCAGCTAAAAAGTTTCGTAAAAGTTTCAATTCAATTTAATGTTATTGGTTTAAGAAATTTCTAAGTCAAAATTAATCAATATAATTCTCAGTCCAATCCAATCCAACCCAATCCACCGTACAATGATCGATTTAGATTAGATTCATCAGGTTAGATTAAAACTTATTTTTTAATTAAACTTATTTAATTTTTTAAAAATAAAAATTATTTATGCAATATTAATTTATATTTTATTTAAAAAATTCATTATTTTAATAACACCTTAAAATTAAAAAAATAAATAAACTGTAATAATTAAAAGTGATTAAAAAAATAAAAAATATATATGATATATATTAAATAAATATTAAAATTTTTTTAAAAAAATATATATCATTTAATGTTATTTATATATTTAATTTCAAACTAATGAGATCTTAACATGAATAAAATACCTATATAAAATTGTATTTATAAAAAATAAATTTTTAAATTATGTATTGAGTCCTGGTTGGATTTCACGAGTTGTATTTCTAACACCTGAACTTGCCTATGTAAGATTGAGTGTATCGAGTTATGACTCAACCTAACTTGTGATGTTATAAAACCTAACACAATCCAATTGAGTTGAGTTGGTTTCAATTAGTTTGGGTTTTGTCTACCTTTATTAACACTGGCTTACCATAATTAGAAATTAGACCAGGTTTAAGTCTCGATCAGTATTTTATTCAAAATTTATTAACTTTAAGTTTATATATAAATCATTTTTTCTTTATTTAATAAAATTTAAAGGTAATTAAAAAAATACTCTTTATGTTACTTTAGTTTTACAAATTTGATATATTAACAATTATACTTTAAATTTATACATTTTAATTATATTATTTTTACATCTGTAGATACTTTAATCATTTTAGTTAAATTTTGATGATTTTAATTTACTTTATTTTTCACTTTGTTAAAACCTTTTTAGATATTTCATCTTCGAACATCTAATACGAGGTCCTACTAGTAACATTCAGTTTAATTTAATTTAATTTTTTGTAAGAAAAATATCTTAAAACAATTAGCTAAAAATAACTAAAGTGTCCAAAATACAATAATAATATGACTAAATGTACTAATTTTAAAAACGGTGACAAATGTATCAAATTAGAGAAAGTAAAATCACTAATGTGTTATGCTACCCACTTAGAAAATAACATTAACTTATTTTTTTATAATATTTGAGGATTAAAAAGTGACTACTTTTCTTCTATAATTAAACTAATTTTTAGATGTATAATGATTTGATGTATTTTTATTTTATTGATTTAATTATTATTGTTTCTTTGAATGAATGAAATGTATTTTTTTTCTAAAAACACTTATACATCCTTAAATAAAATTTAAATTTTAAAACTTCAACATGTTTAAATAAATTCATATTATTAAATTATAACTCATTGTCTTTAATTTATGAATTTTATATTTTATATTTAATATATTAAAATTGCATGATTTAGTATCGTCTAAAATATTGTTTTCCTAACTACGCTATTATTTATTAAATATAATAAATTTTAAATTTAGGGATTAAATAATGTAAAAAACATTTTTAACATATTAATTCTAATTATTACATTATAATTTAATCTAATTATAAATTTTTAATTTAAGTTGTGTTAAATTTAAAAAGATATTAGACTTAATATTATAAAAAAATTAAAAGAATAAAATATCCAATCTAATAATTTGAAAATCACCTATAATCAAATCAAATTTATGTGATTATAATATACCACTTAAAATAATAAAAAAAAAGATATACCAAGTCAAAATAAAAGAGCATTGGCCCTTGTGACTTACGGCTAACAATGGTGCACTTCATTTCTCTAATTTTGAAAAGTGTATTATTAATCGATATCTTAATTTATAAAATAAATATAATTAAATTTATTTAAACTTAAATGATTTAAAAATAATAAAAATAATAAAAATAAATAAATACACATATGAGAAAGGTAAAGATTATTTTTAACCAAAAATTTGACCAAAAATCTTAATTTAATATTTCATAAGGTTAATTTGTCTAATTTTATGTGTTTATTTAGATCACTCAATGATATTACAAAATTTGTGATATCATTACTAAGACAACAGTATGAAAGTGGCCAATGACTTAACAAGCTAGATAGCCTACATGCATGAGTTTTATTTTGTCCAACAAAATCATACCAACTCATTTGTTATAATAAAACTTTATGATAGACAACATTTTTCATTTATCCCTTATGATTGAATTTTCAAAAAAGAAAAAACTTATTTTAATATTAAATTATCTGATATGCATTAATTATATCAAATAATATTTTGTTACTTAATAAATGTGACTGAAACTTTTAATTTTTTTTTCATAATTAATCTTACATTATATTTCATACCACATTATATATACCATAATGTGAAAGTTATCTTATAACTTATTTATATTTTACATATGTATTCATGACATTTTATTTTACTTAAAATATAAAGATAAATAATGATTTTAGTTGATTTCAGACCATCTTCAATGCAATTTTAGTGCAAAGTTACACTCTTTTCTTTTCAATCATCAATCAATTACATCAAATATCACACTAAAATTTATATTTTTTTATAAAAATAATATATTCATCATAAAAATATTGAATTAATTTATTTTAAAATGTAACGTGATTTTTTATCCTTGATTTATCTATGTCGAAATTAAAAAAATATTTTTATATTTTATCTTTTATTAATATTTAAAAAAGAAAAATAATAACATGAATAACAATAAGACATCAAATTTATCACGAAATTGTTCATCTTAATATATTAGTGCAAAAATGTAAAGCTTTTTTAGAACAAATTTTAGTGTGAAAGTTGCACTAAAATATTAGGAATGAACATCCATGGAGACGCTCTCAGGGTTTAATTTAAACATTTTGATTTTTAATGTTAACTTTCATATTTTTAATAGAAAATTTTTATTTATCAAAAATTTTCATATTATCAAAACTAATTCAATAATTAATTATAAGTTAAAAAATAAATATTTATATTCTATTCAATAATTACTTGTCAAATAAATTACGAGTATATCACAATTTATAATATAAAGAAAAATTGTTTTTAATATAGCAAAAATAATGGTACAATTTGTTCTAATGACTTTGCTTACCTATAGCATCTCTAACTCACCGTACCATTTTGATGCAACTTTTACATCATTTTTGTGCAAAAATGGTACTATATTTTTTATTCTCTCCGACACACAATATCAATAATTACACTATTTTTTTTTACAAAATAGAATTTTTATTTTATTTTTATTTTTTAATAATTATTATATTGAATCAATTAATTAATTATATATATATATATATATTAATAATTAGTTAATAATAATAAATTTAAAAATTATATTCTTTATAAAAATTAAAAATCCCCTAACTAAAATATTATATTTCTTATATGAACTAAATATTACATTTAATTAAAAAAATACAATTAAAAGTACATATCGATGAACGTTAGATCTCTGAATTAATATATTCATCGTATAAATATTCAATTAATGTATTTTGAAGTGTACTGAGAGTCTCTCTATCCTTTCTTTGTCTACGTTTGAACAATAAATCCTTAAAATCAAGTATTTGTGTTTACAACCGTCTCATTTTGTATTGTATATTTAATTTTAATTTATTATATGCAATAAATAAATTGATAATATTATTAAATAAAAAGAATATATAATTGTAACAAACTTCACTCAAAGATATAAAATTAGTGTGAAATATAAATTAAAATAATATTTTTAGTTTTTTATCTTTTATTAAAAATATATCAAATAAATAGTATTATGTTAAATGAATAATATCGTACCAAATTTAATATGATATGTGCTATATTTGTTGCCTATTTGGAGCAACTTTTAGTACAAAAATTGCACCATTTTGGTGCAATGATGTCTCCTTACAGATGATCTTAAGTACAAACACTATCACTATCACATATAGCAAAAGTCACAAAAATTTCAATAAAATCAATGTATCAAAATGTTCACCTAAAGATTTAAAATAAGTTATTTCATTTTATCACATGTCTTATTTAATATTCTTAATAAGTTTATGGTTTAAAATTATCTTATTTTATCTCATCTCATTTAAAATTGTCATTAATAAGCTCATGACTATTATGAATAATTATAATTATTATAGATTATCATATTTTATTTTTTCATTATTTATGTAATTTTATTTATCTCATATAGACCTATTTGAGATAAATAAGTATCTCATTATGTACCTTCCCAATTAATAAAAAAAAGTATGATAAGATGAAATAAGTTCATAAAATTAACGAGAAATCTCATCTTAATTGAGACATCACCAATATTAAATTTCTTATATTATCTCGATATAAATAGAAGTATCAATTGTAATGATATATCTCATTAGTTCATGATACAATCAATAAATTTTGTAAGTCAATTCTATGTTGTCCCAAGTATGTCCAGATCACTACACAAATTTCTATCTTACGTACCAATCCAACGATTAATGGGTTAACTGTGTTAAATAGCCACCACCAAGATTTGAACTGAATACCAATACTTATACTACAATAAATATCCCTTCATTTGGAACCTAATTGTATCTTTATTGCCTCAACCGATGTTAGTTTTTAAACTAGCTAGATTAATTGTTTAAGAACAATTAAGTTAATTTTAATCATTAATTTAAAAAGAAAACTAAATATTTTGTTTCAATAATAAACACAAAACATGAATAAATAATGTGATTGTAATTTACAAATTCTTGGTATCAGAATTTCCCTCCAAACTTGATCGTGCTCTAAATAATTGAATGACCCACTGAATTTGAAGATACGGGTATCTTATAAGTGATGCATGGGACATCCACGTCGGTAGAAGAAGTTCTTCGTGCAAAAAATTCAAATCGATTTTTCAGATTTTTCCTTTATTTTAAAACTATTATTTATCGTACAATAACCATTTTCTACCATAAACTCCGTGAACCACTTTCACCTTCTTTTTATCAATCATTTTTATTTTTTTATTTTCTCTCTCTTCGTAGTTAATGGCATTAAATAATTGATTTTGATTTTAATATTATGACACATTAATATTATTTAAAAAATAATTTAAATTTTTTAAATAAAATAAACTTATTAAAAATATATTTATAAAAATAAATATAAATTTAAATAATATTAATATTTTTAAAAGGATATGAACAAGAGAAGCATTGCACGAAATTGGACATTGCATTTTTGTCTTTCTCTCTCTCTTTTCTTTCTTTCAAACTCACAATGTTATTGTTTTGAATTACTTTAAATATAAGTATTTTAATTATATTAAGAAAAATAATTTAATCACAATTTTGATTTTTTTTTGCAAACGTGAAATCATAAGAATAAATAAATAATTTTTTTATTTTATTTTTTCTTATATTATTTTAACTATTATTAATATATCAATATTATAAATTATTTTTAATATTAGATAATAATGATCATAAAATTGATAAAAAAAATAAAAAAATTTAAAAATTAATTAATTCTTTCTGCCATCACTTTTTGATAAAAAAATAAATACTAAACTATTATAAAAATAATAAAAAGACTATATCGGATATAAGTATAATACAATGTGAATGTCTTTCTTATTTAATTATCATATTAAATAGTTATATCTCAAAATAATACAGGATCAAGCTAGGATTTATTATAAATAGGATTAATTATGATTTTTTGCGATATAAGATAGTGAAAAATTTGTAAAAATATTTAAAATTTATTACACTTATTTTCATAATATATGAATAATTATCAAAATATATATTTTCAAAATTATAATTATATCAATGATGTATGGATAATGATATAATTATACATATTGTTGATCATATTTTTATTGTTATTCATACATTGTGAACATAATTGCAACAAAGTAAACATTTTATATATTTTTGTAAACTATCCTATATGTTATACATAAAATTAACTCTTATAAATACTACAACCCTATTGAATATTGATATTTCACCATTTTTATTTACATGTCCAACAACCGTAAATTCAAGATTCCAAGGTACAAATTATTGGCTACAGTACTTAATTAAGCTCTTTCTTCCTCACTCCCAAAACGTTGGTAAAGGTCAAATAATTCAATCTTACCAAACACCCCTTGGTAAAAAAAAAAAAAGGTTATCTAGGTAGTATCGACATGAATATTGGTCAGAAGATCCTCACCTATTTTTAAAATCTTTGGATTGAGACCTTATACTGGATAGGGTGGCGTAGTAATGCCCGCTGAGGACATCTCAACAGCTTTCCTTTTTGTAGCAAGTCAAATGGAGGCCGAGTTAGGGGAGTTGAAGAAAATTCCGTCACATTAACGGAGGAGGGTATTGCCATGGAACTCGTGGTAACAATGTATAGGGTCTTTAAACATCATCAAGTCACCCTAACAAAAGCTGAAGCTTGGACCTACTCACTAGGTCGTGACTTGGTATCTATTATATTTACTAGTTTAACCCCTCGTGCAATATGTGTCACAGTAAATACTCTCTCTCTTTATTTATATATATAAGCATATACTTTAGGTATCTTTATTACATTGGTATTATTTATTAAATTTTTTTGTTTATCTTTCTAAAAGTAGATCATCTCAATATTTTGGTAATCACCTTGAGACTTAGGATTAAAAACTCATAACATTAAATTTTGACTCTTCTCACTAAAAAGATTTACCAGTTAAGAATGAATATGAATAACAATAATACTCAGGTAGAGTCGTTCCACATCGCACAATAACTACTCGAAGTAAGAAGAGAGATAAAGCAAATGAGAAGGGAGAAAGGGGAATAAAAAATGCAAAGAAACAGGCATAACAATGAAAGACTTGAGAAATTATAAACTTTTGAGAAGTATCAAGGAACAAGAGAGTTAAAATATGAGTTAATCACCTCGATCAAAACAAGGTAGAGTGTTTGCGCTAAAGTATGAGTTGACCACCTTGGTCACGTATCAGGTAGAGCACTCGTATTGAAATATGAGTTGATCCCCTTGGTAAAGAACAAGGTAAAACTTTCCCACTAAAACACGAGCTAATCACTGTGGTCATGTACCAAGTAGAGTGTTCGGGTTAAAACATGAATTGATCACATTGATATAGAACCAGGTAAAGCATCTGTACTAAAATATGATTTGATCAACTTTCAAAAGAACTAGGTAGCTCACGTGCTAAACTTGAGCTAATCACCTCAATTGTGAACTAGGAAGAGTGCTCTTGCTAAAATAAGAGCTAATCATTTCAGTGACGTACCAGGTAGAGTGCTTGTACTAAAATAAGAGTTGATCACCTTGCTAAAGTACCATGTAAAGCGCTCGTGCTAGAGTATGAGCTCATTACCTTAGTAAATGTAAGGTTTATGAGTGTGGCGATATTCGTCAACAAAATGTTTAAATATAATTTAGTTTCTAGGCACATTTTTCATATTATTATTCAAGTCGAAGAAATTACTGAGCTTTAAATGAACATGTTTAAGGTATACTTCTATTCTTATGCATGTTAGATTTCATATTAGACGCATAGAAACATTTTATATGTAGGTTACTCGATTGATCGAGTAATATTTGGATCAATCAAGGAGGTAGATCGATTGAGTATTGATCTAATACTACCTAAGTCCACTTGGGTTGATTTTAAAATTGGGATAGATCGATCAAAGTTTTGGATTAGATTAATCAAATTTTTGGGTTCAATCAATCGAGGGACTAAATTGATCGAGAATCGATTGTATTCGATCTACCTAGTTTTGGATTTTTATTAATTATTATCTTGATTGATTGAAAATGACTTTGATCGATCGACCATATTGGTTCGATAGATCGATGAGAGCTTAAACTTTAACCTAGTTGTTTATTCGAGCCAAACATTTTAATGACTATATTATCCTTATTATTTACTTCTCTGTGAATTATTTAATGGACATAATTGTATTAATTGAACTTTAATCTAGCATTAGAGCTTCAATCCTTCCTATATAAAGAACTCAATGCTCCATTTTTCTTAAACTATATTCATTATATTTTTCTAGTTATTTGTTTGCTCTCTTTCTCTCTCAAAACATTTTACAAAAACAAGATTATATTTGTTCAGACTTCTTTCTTTAATTAATCTATCAAACATTGGTGGTTATATTTGATTAATTAATAAGACTATTTAATTTATGATATTTATATTATATGTTAATAGAGCTTCTTTTTTATTATATTATTGAATGCTTAGATCAAATAATTGTGTTTATAATATCAAAATTATTTGATTTGAATATTTAACTTTAAAGAAGCTACCTTTATTGAACAAGTGCTTAATCTGCTTGTTCCAAGATTATTAGATGATTTAAAATTAACTGATATATTCTTCAATCATCTAGTTAGGGGTTATTCATTATTGAATCTACTTCACACTTATGCTATTGTGCTAACATTGCAGGTGTTGGTTGAACGGGTTTGATTGCTTGTAATATAACCTCATTTTTCATAGTGGATAGTTAGGTGGTATGATAGACTAGTGGTTTTCCTCTTAGGTCGTTAGTGTGGCCTAGGTTGTTTTCACTTTAAATATCATGTGTTAACTTTTTATTTATTTTTGCATTATTTTTTTATATATTTATATACCATTACATGTTTGACTGCTTGTGAAATTTTAATTTGGCATAATTTGATTAATTACCTATTCACTCTCTCTAGTTAATTAGATTTATAACTAAAACATCTTGATTGGCATCGAAGCCAACATATTTACACTTAGTGTTATTTCTAGGTATTTTTATTCTGGATCATTTTATTGAGGGTGGTAGGTCAGATGTTGATGAACTTAAATCTTCTTTTATCTCTAAATATAATGTTAAAACTTCTAAAGAATTATTTTATAAATTTCTTAGAGCCATAGAAGAGAATACTAGTTTAAATGTAAAAATAAAAAAAGTTAAATGAACAATTTGAGACACATGAAAGTTTTTCTAATAAATAAAAAGATGAAAAGAATATTTTGCAATAACAAATAATGTTTTGAATTTGAGTTTTGTAGGTTTCAAAGAAGAAAATAATAAGCGTGTTATAGATAATAAAAAATTGGTGCAAGAGCTTCAAGGAATCATGTTAAGCAGTGGAGAGACTTACCATTAGAGTTCAACGCTTAGATAAAATTTTGATAATTGGTAAGTCACGTGATGATACATATGGCCTTAGTTATAAGGATAATAGTTCCTCACATTTAACATTAAAGAACATATTTGTAAGGCCTTCTATCTCTACTTCTTCTATTACTTATGCACAAAGAACCATTACACCAATAATTGATAAAACTATTAAGTTTGCACCTATTTGTCATTTATGTAGTAGGAAAGGTCATAATAGACTAAAGTGTAGATTTTTGATGAATGCTCGTGAATTTAATAATTCTTTCCATGTTGTTATAATTAGTTATATGACTAACTCATCATCCATCTATGTATGTTGCATCATATTCTAGGATGCATGAAAATTATTATAACAAGTTCAAAAATTCTACTAGAAAGTAAGAAGTTGTTGGTTAAAAAAAGCAAGTAAATTTCAAAACTTTTAATTATAGGACTAATTATCACCATCGTACCATGCATGTTGCATCTTCATTTAGGATGAATGGAAAGTCTAAAGATAAGTTCAAGACCAATGACAACTAAGGTAGTTGATTTACAACCTAAAGATATAAAGAAACCAAAATTCAAGAGAAAGTTTGAGTTAGGAAAAATTCTATTTTTAGTTACTTGACAGTTTTTTAAATTCACCTAGGTAACTTTGTTTGAGCTCTTAATTAATTCTAGGTGAGCATATTTAGTTTATTTGTCTGTTTTTTTATAAATGTTTCTTTAGCTTTAATAAAAATAAAATTAAAAAAAAGGAGGTGTAAACTTGCTTTAACATTGACGTGAACTTTATATACTACTCTCATATTATTCTAAATCTTTTGATTGACTTTACATTATGTAAATGAATATTTTGACTTGTGTATTTACATATTTTTTACATCTGGTGATCGATGTTGACATGAACCTACTCACACATTCATTGAACCCATATATATACATCATGCTTGAAGTTTATAATTGATTTTGTAAGATTCTAGGGCATGAGTTAACCTTTAATGTAAAGTTGTGCTTGAGCTTTGTCTTTCACTTTCTAATATTTTACTGTAGAGATACACATAGTTTTGAGAAGGCTATCTATGTGATGTGTGAAGCTACCACAATGAATAGAGAGGACTACCCCACAATTAGTGTGAAAGTCATATATTAGGTTTCTAACTTGTGCATATTTCCTTAAAAATATTATAATAATGGAAAATGGAAAATGAAAAATACAAAAGTAATCACATACATAAACACAAAAGAAGCTGAAACTAACTTGTGCATATTTCCTTAAAAATATTATAATAATGGAAAATGGAAAATGAAAAATACAAAAGTAATCACATGCACAAACACAAAAGAAGCTGAAAGTGGTTATACAAAAAAAAAAGGAAAAATAAATAAGTGAATAACAATCACTCATGTGCAAAGAAAAGGGAGAGTAACAAACAAATAAATAAAAATTCAAGTTTTTTTCTTGATAGATAATTTTATATTATAAAAGTAAGGATTCAATTGTAGTTTTCTTGATAGGTGATACTTTTTCTTTTGAATCTTTCATGAATGATCATAAATGAATAATTTGACATACTATAACAATTTAAACATGTATCTTACTTTGGGTGATTGTCGATACGTTACCGTATGTGTTAGTATATCTATATGTCTTGTATATATACTTATGCTTTCAATGGTGAGTCAAAATTTGAACAAGATTATTATCATCAATTGAGTGTTCTGTTCTAGTCATGTTTAAATAAGCATACTACCTTCTTATATATATTAGATTTTATAAATTTTTATTTTCTCTTACTTTATTTTTAGAAGTCATAGAACTTAGAGGGAGTTCTTTCATTGCATACATCTTATTCTTGCTCATATTGAATCTAAGTTTCCATTTTACATTATGTAATCATATGACAAAAAGGAGGGAGAGATAATGCATATAGAAGTAGAGTATCCAATGGGAGAAATATTATTTAATAGGAGATATTTCACATACGAGGAGAATACTTAATGTGTTTTATTCATTCAATATGTCATATAGGGGATTAAACTTAATATTTAAATATTTTATCTATTATTTCTCACTTCTTATGTTTTTCGCTTTTATGTTATTATATACATTGAACTAATAAATAATTAGTCTTTCGAGACAAGTTAAGTGCCTATTTATTTTTTCCTTTTTTAGTGTACATACAAGTTTTCAATATACAAGCAAAGATGGTTTCACCAGATCATAGGATAGTTCTACTATATAAAATTCTTTTTCATTTAAGTATGATGTAGTGAGAGAGAATTTTTTCCCACATGAATATGCCAAAAAAGGATATTGTAAGATTTATAAGTGTTGGCAATATTCATGAACAAAATGTTTAACTATAATTTAGTTTCTAGACTTGTTTTTCAAGATCATTATTTAAGCCTAAGGCTTCAAACGAACATATTTCATGTATACTTCTACTCTTATGCATGCTAGATTTTATATTAGACATATAAGAACATTTAGTACATAGACTACTTGATCGATCGAGTAATGTCTTGATAAATCAAGGAGGTAGATTGATCAATAATTGATCTACTATGATATAAGTCTTCTTGGGTTGATTTTAAAATTGGGATAGATGGATTGAAATTTTAGGTTCGATAGATCAAAGGATTGGATCGATCGAGAATTGATCATATTCAATCTACTTGGTCTTGAGTTTTTTAATTGTTGCTTGGATTGATTGAAAAAGGTTTTGATCGATCAACCATATTGGTTCGATCGATCAAGCTTGGTCTGGATCAATTAAATGGCAAGAGCTTCAACTTTAACCTAATTATTTACTCAAGCTAAACATTACAATTAACATATTGTCCCTTTTATTTATTGCTTTATGAATTGTTTAACATACAGAATTATAATTGGACTTTAATGTTTTGCAAAAACAAGATCATATTTGTTCAGGCTTCTTTCTTTAATTAATTTATCAAATATTGGTGGTTATGTTTGATTGATTAATAAGTCTATTTAATTTATGATATTTTGATTATATGTTTATATAACTTATTTTTTATTATGTTCTTGAATGCTTGGATCAAATAATTGTGTGTGTAATATCATAATTATTTGATTTGATTATTTAAATTCAAAAAATATATATTTATTGAACATGTACTTTATCTGCTTGTTCTAGGATTTTTAGATGATTTAAAATTAACTGATATATTTTTGAATCCTCTAGTTAAGATAATTCATTATAAAATCCACTCTAAGATACACTTTGCACTTGTGTTATTATGCTAGCCTTTCAAGTACTAGTTGAATGGGTTCAATTTCGTGTGTGACTCAAGTTTATCAGAATGTTGTTCTATATCCAAACACCTTCCTTGTGGAGACTATGAAGGAAAGAAATGTCTTTTAAGTAGATTACTTAGAGGGTAGTTTAAGTCCTGGCCTTGTAATATATTCTCATTTTTCATAGTGGATAGTTTGGTGGTACGATAGGCCAATGGTTTTCCTTTTAGGTCATTAATGTAGCTTAGGTTGTTTCCACCTAAAATATTGTGCGTCAACTCTTTATTTATTTTTGAATTATTTTATTTACACATAATTGCATATCTGGATGCTTGTGAAATTTTAATTTGACATAGTTTGATTAATTACATATTCATACCCTCTAGTTAATTAGATTTGTAACTAAAAAACTCTTAGTAAAGAACCAAGTAGAGTGCTTGTGATAAAGTATGAGTTTATCATCTCAATCAAGTACCAAGTAGAATGCTTATGTTAAAACATGAGTTGAATACCCCAATCACATACCAGGTAGAGCACTTACGCCTAAACACGTGCTGATAAACTCCATCACCTCCCAAGAAGAAAGCTTGTGCAAAAACACAAGTTGATCACCTTAGTCATATGGAAGGTAGAGAGGTAGTCCAAAAATATAAGCTAGTCATCTTGGTAAAGAATAAGGTAGAGCACTCATACTAAAGTACGAATTGATTACTTTGGTAAAGAACCAGTTAGAGCACTCACGCTAAAACATGAAATGTTCACCTCGGTTATGAACCAGGTGGAGCACTGGTACTAAAAAAACATGAGTTGGTTACCTTAATAAAGAACCAGGTAGAGTGGTCATGCTAAAGAATATATTGATCACATTGGTAAAGAACCAGGTAGATGACTTGCACTAAAGTATGAGCTGATCATCTAGGTCAAGTACTGGGTAGAACACTCATACCAAACAAGAGTTGATCGATTCGGTCATATACTAGGTAAACTTCTTATACTAAAACATAAGTTGATCACCTTGTCCTGTACCAGATAGAGCATTTGTGATAAAACACAAGCTGATTACCTCAATTTCATACTAGTAGAGCGCTCATGCTAAAACACATTATGATCACTTTAGTAAAGAACTAGGTAGAACACTAGCACTAAAACACTAGCTGATCACCTTAATGAAGAACCAAATTGAGTGTTCATACTAAAGTACAAGCTGATCACATAGTGATCAACACAATGTAGTCCACAAGTATATAGGCTATGCAAATAATATAATGTACCTAAGTATAGATATAGATCCTACATGGAGTTGTGTAGCTTATAATCGAGTACCAATATAATTATTATGAATACTATTTGGATGATAGAAAATTATAAAAACTAAAAAAATAAATGACAACTAATTTCAAATTGCAAGACTTAACAACTACGAAGATATATGAGAAAAATATCTATAAATCTTCAATTCCCCAATTTTCTAACATGTGAATCACTAAAACTCTCGCAATATAATCATTAATCAATTATATGATCATTTGAATCGAACCTAGCATGTATTTCTCTCTAAAGTACACTACATACCATATAGTAATTAACCTAATTATATTCTCTTTTCAATTAGATTTCATACTATATATTGAGTTCATCAATTATAGATCATACACATAAGAATCACACATCTCTGTCTAGATATTACACATGTTACTTAATCAAGAGAAACAATTAAATAATTCTCTCAAATCTATTTAATTTCCTTTATAGATCAATTGTTGGCTTTATTAGCATAAAAATCAGATTAAATAATATAATTGAATTGC
This sequence comes from Hippophae gyantsensis, assembly GCA_030763125.1. Lineage (NCBI taxonomy): Eukaryota > Viridiplantae > Streptophyta > Magnoliopsida > Rosales > Elaeagnaceae > Hippophae > Hippophae gyantsensis. Next base: position 32,333,521 of record CM061037.1, on the reverse strand, counting down.
AATAACAATTGGGGTAAAATATAACATCATCACAAGTAGCAAATTGGGTTTATAAGACCCTTAGATTAATAAATTAACTAGACATAATTATGTTCTTAAAGCTCGTATGTTTCATAAAGAAAGACAATAAAATTGATAAAGAAATAAGAAGAATAAGAGATATATTCGATCTCTTGATTTATAGCACTAATATTCTTTTGAATCTTTCACAAAGTTATATCTCTATTAATCACCTATTGAAATTTTTCTCTATGTCTCCCTTCTTGGTAGCTATTAGGGTTTTATAATTCTTAATTGTGTATTGTTTATGATCTCTCCATGATACTTTAAATATGCTAAAATTGTTCCTTATTATATTAGAATTTGCATTCTTTGATCCATGGGCTGAGATTGAAAGTTAGAATTCAATTTAAGGCTTACGCATTAAAATCCTTACTGCTCGATCGATTGAGCCTATTCTTAATTGATATAGTGATCAACCCTCGATTGATCTACCCTTTTATCGATAAATCAAGTGATGAATCCTTGATTAATCTACAGATGTCTAGAATGATCTATTCCATTATAATTCTATATTTTTCCTAATTTTTGTCTGGTTTTGATTTGTTTGATATTTTTTCACCTACATTGCCAAATTAAACACAAATTAAGCTTATTCATGATATTTAAAAAAAAAAGACAAATAAGTGGTTTAGAAGTGGCCAAATAACTCTATTTTCGTAAGGTTATCACCTTGTTAAAAAAATTAAGTGTATTTTGAGCTTATATTTTGTCCTCAATTGATTCCCCACAATTGGGGCTAAAAAAAATACTATTTTCACGATTTTTTGGGGGTCTTGATAAATCAAGAACCTTGGGTAGATAGATCGAGCCTATTATACACATATACCTAAGAGCACTTGATCAATCAAGTGGTGCCTTGATTGATCAAGCTATTGAAATGATGGTTTCAATATTTTTGATTTGAGTGTCTTTGATCAATCTTAATCAAAATTCGATTGATCAAGCATCCCTGATTCCATTCCAAATAAACATATATTTTTTCTCCTTTTTTTCTCATTTCTTTCCCGAATACTTGTAAGACACAAAATAAACAAATAGAGTGCGACGAAAACATAAAATATATGTACATGTGATAGAATTTGATACATAAAATATGTAAAAATTAGCACTTATCAGCAAGCTTGTAAGCCAATAATGAGTTCTTTATTAGCCCATAATCCCACAATGAGTCTTTTATTAGCTTGTGTGCTCACAAGCCCATTATAAGTTCTTTATTAGCCTATGTACCTACTAGCCAATGAAGAGTGCAAGATAAGATTGATGTGACATCAACCTCAACAACATCTACTCTGACACTCGATAGCCTATGTTACCTTAAACAAGTGTCTCTTTTACAAGACAATTGTTTGAAAAATCAAGTTATGACAAATATAAAAATATATCTCTATAAATATTCTCATATGGTCATCAACAATGGAAAAAAGAAAAAAAATCACCAATTATTAAAAAAATTAAATAGAAAACAAACACAAATTTTACAATTCATGCAAATCAAGCCTACTTTTAGAAGACCCTTTTTAAGGAAATCCTAACAAACACCTTCGACTCCTTGAGTATGGAATGGATACCTACTAGAGCTTTGACCAATCACCACTTGCAAATTTTACTTTGGGGCCACTTTTCACTCTACCATTATTATAAGGTATGGGGTTCGAGACAAAGAAAGATCAAGGGAACATATAAATTTTTCCTAATACTTCACAAGGATTTGTTTTTAGGCTATTAGGTATTATGTTGATCCTTCTTCAAATAAGAACCACTGATTTACAAATTTTATTAACCATGTCATTTGCATTTTTTCACAACAAATAATAAATTAAACACCAATTGAAATTTACTTCTTTAACCTTTACGAACCCTTGTTCAAACTTGGATCTTTGAGATTGAGGGGTTAAAAGGAAAATAGAAATGGTAAATTAATGGAAATATATTTTGTACACACATTTTACACCAATTATTGAGTGCCATATGGTAGAAAAAAATTTATAAAATGATATTTATTTTTAAATTTATTTGTCATAAATCATACTATGCTTAGTATGAGTGAAAATATGTGTAAAACTTTATGTGCTAGGAACAAGTATAATAATCAATAAATTGACCTATTTGACCAAAATCAAATTGAACTAAATCGACTTTTATGTTTTATAGGTCCAAATAGATTAGTCTCGATTTTGGAATACAAAAATCAACTTATGTAAGAGCATAAGACTTTAGGTTTGAACCTCCTTTACTCAAAATATTTTTCAAATAATATAATATTAAATGGACCTCTTTCTTTTGCTTCTACCTTACTTAAAATCTATTTTCACTTGATGGATTCTTCAAAATGTTATTTACTATCTATTCAATCAATGAGATTCTATCTAACTCCACTTGATTGGCATTCAAAATTATCTGCTTAACCCATAAGTGAGCCAATTAAGGCAGGAGAAGTGTTAAAAAAAGTCCATCAAGTGAGGGAGGAATTCGAGACTGATATGGTCTTATTTGCAGCCAAGATCAAAATGAACAAGAAAACAATATGAGTTACAAAAATACCCTTTATTGGTAATTAAATCCAAAACCCTAAATCCTAAATTATGAACCCTAAATCGATTAGATTTAGGGTTATTTTAATCTTTTTAGTAAATATATATTTAAATTATGTCTTTTAAATATTAACCATGTTGTTTTTGTCCTTTTTTCAGTGAGGGGGAGTGTGAAGACCAAAATATAACATATAAGAGAATAACATGTTACAATAATCAGAATCCTAGCTACCATAGCAATGAATATACCTTATCCTAAAAAGAGATGTGGCACCAAAGGGGAACTCACCTATTGAAACAAATACAAACATCAGATTAAAAATATTCCTAGCAAATTAGATGTTGGTGATCTGGTACAGATACAATATGAGTACAACATTCCATCCCATGTAGAAATGATACTAGTACCTTACCACCTATGTGACACTGATGATCCTTATATGGAGTGGTGGATGATCCACTTGGCACCATTTTAGATAGGACTTAGGTGTTTATTTCCAAGAACATTTTCTCATGTTCTTAATATTTTTAACGTCAATCTTGCCCAAGTCAACCCTAATGGGTGGAAAACTTTGTTTTTTTTATTAGTCGTTGTTGGAGAGCATGGGGGTGGAATTGACAAGTGATGAAATTAGGTGTATGTATTGCCTGAAAAAAGGTAGGGTAGACATATCCTATGTTGTTAGACACAGACTACACCTGAAACTCCCTAATAGCTCATCGAGATGGAAAGATAAATACTTCTACATCATTGGAAACTTTTGGGGGAACCATAACTTCAACATAATCCATCCTCGTGTAAGTGAGTAATTAATAAGTTGGGTCCAAATGGCAAGAAAAAAATAGAGAGGACATAATCCAAAATACTAAGAAAGAGACCTAAAAGGATATCCTTATAATAGCTTGTCTTAGATGATATAGTGTGTGAAGGGACTACATGGATGAATATATAGGTTGTTCATCTGTAGCAAGGTAAAAAATTATTGAAAATTTGATTAATTTAACTAATTGGTATTTCATTTATTTTTACCAATATGTATTTCTCAAATATGAATATCGAGGACCTAATTGATACCTCTAGTGTCCATGACGTAGAGCCCATATATCCATGAGTTATCCTTACCTTGCCCACTCAAAATGAAGATCTTTTGCAATTGGATGATGAACTAATCGAGGTGCCTCTTCCCCACGAAACTATGCCAAGCATCCCTAGCTTGTCCTCTCTACCACCTCTTATTGAGATATCAAAAAAGAGGAAAGTGGGTGGGACTTCAACTCTCTAAATATAGGTGATAGACCTAGATAACTTCAAGATTGACAAAGTAATTTTGAAGGATGTTGTGGTAATAAATACTCTAATGACTTATTTTGATGAGGGAATCTTTAGATGATGACCTGATTTTACGAGGGATCTTTTCAATCACCTTAGGAGTGATACTGAATGACCTAGGGCTAAAGAAGCTTGTAAAAGTAAAGGATCTTCCAATATGAAGATGATGTGTGATCGTCTAATTGAGGTAAGCAATGCATTTTATGATTTGCACCCTATTTTGTAATGTTGTAACAGAGACAAAGGGCTGATCTTTGAATAGGAAAAAGAGGGGTAAGAAGCTTTTATACCTTGTGTTTTTTAGGTTTTATCATTGGCTAGGGAGGGCGAGTAATCATTTAGGCTATACAAACGTGAAGTATGAGATAGTCACTTGCAAATAGCAAAGTCTCAAAAGGATGTTTACGACAAAAATGCTCTCCTCATTGAAAATGAGGCCAAAATCCTAAAACTTAAAGGCAACCTGCTTGATAAGTCAAAGAAATTGAGAAAAATGGATAGTTACTACTTCGAGTAGAGATAAAGAGTAGGTTGTTTCGAAAAAGTGACCAAGGAGGTTGAAGCTACATCGAGCTCTTTAAGAAATTAAATAAATTTGATGAAGAAATATATGAACTTGCTATCTTCGTTGGTGGAGAAGATCAAAGTGGAGTGCACCATGGTTTATAGAAATGGGATGAGCTTTATGATAAGTAGTCTAAAGACCTAGGTTGAGAAGCTGGACTTAATTGTTCCCTAATTCACTTTAATGAGGGCTTTTAAAAGTAGTAGGAGCAAAGCACCTTCAAATAACACCCATCTACCATGACCCTGTATAGAATACGTGACCCTAGAGGTCTAAGCTGAAGGATAGGTCGAATAAGATACCCCTTAATTATTTCTTATTCTTGTAAGCTTCTTTTAGTGTAGCCTTTTGCTTTTGTTATATCACTATCAATATATGAGGGATTGATAATCTCCCATATTTAAGATTGTATTACGATTTTGAAGTAATAGATTATTCTTTTGTAAATGCATTTTGTACACCTATGACATGTTTTAGAGTGTACAACTAGCATTTATGCTTGTAACTAAAAAATTATAAATTTATCTTATTTGCTTATTTAGTTTGTCTTGTAGCGATTCAATGCTTTATAATTGAATTCAACATTTCCTTATTTATATGTTGTTTCTGTCATTTGATTTTCTATCTTGAAAATTGCTTCAAACATCCAAGTAGATTTTGAGTCAACAATATGAAATTTTAAGTCTAATTCTTGAATTTCAATCATATTTGTCTAAGAGATCAACCCATATTAGAGAAATATTAGGTCATAAATCATATGGACTACTCACAAGTTGATCTTGAAGACCTAATGGAAACAAGGTCATGTTTTTCATGCACCCTAAAATACCCTTACACCAGATCATAAAGAATCACCTCGTTTCATCATCTTTAAGTAATGAGGTGAATCAAACACCATATTTAACAACCTTGTTAGATGAAGAAACCATGAAGTCTCATGTTCTCCTAGCTTATTCGATGGATTTAGACAAAGGTACGATCTCAAATCAATTTTAGGTCCTTACCACAACAAAAAATGGTACAAATGAGAGCCTATCTACCCACCTCATTGTTGTGAAACATACCAGACCTACCATTGTGGCAAACAATGACCAAAAAATAGGGTTTGGATATCCAAGTGAATTTTTCTCGTTAGCAAAGAACATTAGTCTGCTCAAGGAAATTTTTCTTGTTACATCCGTAGGCGAAAATCATGGACTGAACAACCTATTTGAAAATGGTATGTTTTGTAACTCCAAAGTCCAGGATGACCTATATCACCACTTTAGAGTGACTGTTGAATGTTCTACCATTTACACAATCTATAAGAGAGAAAAGAGGACTCTATGGCACTTAATGACAAGACGTGTTCTTGATATAAGTTATCTTATATGTAACTACATGTATTTTCTAATTTTTTTTATAATACATTTTCTATTATAAAGGCCTTTTCCATTGCCATTAATTCAGAATGAGAAGCGTAGACCAATTGTGAAACTTTTGAATTTGTTGATCAAGAATTCTGCAGTCTAAAGGCTCACTTTGAACCATGGAACAAAAGTTGAATAACACTAGCACTAGCTTAACCAATGCACTCAGGCAAAAATATAAATACAAAGAAAAAAGAGATAAACTATGTATATTAGCCGAGTATTGGAAACAAAGGATAGTGGAGAAGAATTCTAGTAAGACTCTTATTTCTAAAGTACTGACTCACATCCCTGTTAAAATGTAATAGTTGGAATTTGTATTTGGCTTGTAATCTTTTTGTTTGTTGGATGTAATTCAAATATAAAAACTATCTACAAATGAATTATTTTGCCTTGGTTTGCATTTTCAAAGGAAAGGTCCACATTTATGAACTCAATACTCTTTATTAGAATGGGCTTCATGCCTTTTATCTTACATCCCAAATGGGGGGTCCATTTGGCTATCTCACTCCATAATTTGGGGGTTATTGTATCAATTTTTCACAAGACATGAGACATGTAAGAGTGAAATTGAATACAACCCCTATATACAATTCCCAAAGAAGGGATTCATATTTGTGAACTCAATACCCTTTCTTAGGATAAGCATTACTTCTTTTATCCCACATCCCAAGTGGTGGATCCATTTGGCTCCCTCCCTCACTCTATACTTAAGGGTTATCACATTATTTTTTGAAAGATAGAAGACATATAAGTGTGAAATTGAATCCAACCCTTGTATGCAATTCCCAAAGAGGGGATTCAATTTATGAACTCAAGACCCTTTTCTTATTACCGGTGTCACACTTATTATCCTATATCCAAAGTGAGGGGTTTATTTGGGCACCTCACTCTATACTTCGGGGTCATAGTATCAATATTTCTCATGATATGAGGCATGCAAGGGTGGTATTGAATCCAACCCCTGTATGTAATTCTCGTAGAGGGGGTTCACCTTCATAAACTTGACCCTTGTTTAGGCCTAGCATCATGCCTCTCATCCTGCATCCTAAGTGGGGGTCCATTTGGCCACCTCACTCTATACTTAGGTGTTATCGTGTTAATTTTTTAAGAGAATAATGTGCACACCTAAACGATTCAAAGTAGGCATATTCACAACTAAATTTGATCAACACTTTATATATAGTATTTTTTAGATATTCTCCATTCCAACTTAACTCCTCTCTTCTTACTTGACTTCCTATTCAATACGCACCCTCAAAAGTGATCTCATATATTTGATACTGGCCTCCCCATGCTGCGGAAAATTTTCTATAGGTAGTTTTTACATTATTTCTCAATGCTTTTTGTAGGACATAATCCCTTACACTAAAGTTTCTATGCTTAACAGATCGATTGTATGACTTTAGAACTATTGTTTTTTATAAATCAATTCTTATCAAAAAAATTCTCCCTTTTCTCTTTAGCTAATTAGATTTCATCTCTTCTCACATCATCATTATCCTCTTGCATTATTTCAAGTGGGTTATTGTATCTAAGAAGGGATTACTGCTTTTGTGCCATATACAAGAGAGAATGGGCTCTCCCCTATTTGTCGTCCTAGGGGTTGTTCTTGTCACATAAGGAAGGGTGGATAATTCATCAACCTACTTACCTTTAGCTCTCTTCAATCTCTTACGTAATATTTGGATAAGATTTTTGTTTGATTATTCTGCTTTTCCATTGCCTTGTGGCCTGTAAGGAGTCGAATGTGACAATTTTATCCCCATCTCTGCACAAAAGGAAACCACCCTCTCACCTATAAACTGACAACCATTATATGTGACTAGCTCATAAGGTGAACCAAGCCTTCATATTATGTTATGCCAAATGAACTTGTGTATATCAATTTTTTGAATTCTTGCCAATAGTTTAGTCTCTGTCCATTCTAAAAAGTAATATGTCGCTATCATTAAAAATTTATATTGTCCTGGAGCAAGAGGTAACAGACTCACTATATCCAACCCTCACTTTTGGAATGGCTATGGGTTTACTATAGATTTCAAGTCGCTAGTTGGCTAGTGAGGGATATTAGCATGTATCTGGCATCTTTTTCACTTTTTCATGGTCGACGCAATCCTTTTAAAGAGTAGGCCAATAATAACCTTCTAGGATGATTTTTTGAGAAAAGGTTATATCTCTTGAATAGGCATTACATTTCTCTCCATATAATTCACCCAAAATTGCATGTGTTTCTTGGCTAGGTAAGAAGTTTTTGAATTTTATGCTAGATTATGTAATATTACTAACACTTCTGCCAATCTTAGAAAGAAAATTGATGATTTTAGGATAATTTGAAAGATTCTCTGCTCATTACTAGACCACTTCCATGGAAAGGTCAATACCATTGATTAAAGTAAGGATGTTGACAATATCAAAATAGTAGAACTTGTTGGATCACTTCAAAGCTTTGGGATGAGCTTTCGTTCTCCCACAAAGAATTATTACCTTCAAAACTACTATAATTGAAGAAAGTGACAATGAATAAGCAGAATTATCACTCTTGACTAAAAGATTGAACAAAGTATTAAATAGAAAGAATCATCAAAACAAAGGACAATCAAGTTGTCAAAAATATCAGAATCTAAGAGAACTCAAATCTACAAGTTATAATGGTAAGAAATCTAAGCTCATTGGATCTCAATGTTCTGAATGTATGGGTTTTAGTTAGTTTGTAGCAAACTATGAAAATAAGAAGAACAATATTGGAAGAGCATTCAATGCTACACTGACAAACTTAGAAAGTGATAACGAAAATCGAGCTAATTTAGAGAATGGTGGCAACAATTTCCTATCATTTATGGGAAAAGTTGGTGGATATTCCAGTAAGTTTGATATAGATTCAAACAATGAGGAAAGTGACTCTAAATTTTTACTTAAATATTTTAATGTCACTAGTATTGATAAAGTGTTTAGAAAGTTTGTAATATTCAAAACAGATAAAGATAACTTTCTTGTAGAAGTAACTAAACCCAATGAAAAACTGAAATCTTATGAAATAAATTCATCAATACTAAAAAAAGAAAATCTTGATTTGTGTGAAAGTATTGATGTTCTCAATTCGAGTCTTGCAAATTTAGAACAAGAAAAATAAAATTTGATGCAGGAACTTGAACAATCCAAAGAAGCTATAAAGAGATCAATAAATGGAGCTAAAAGGTTGAACAAAGTTCTCGACTATGAAAAACCTTTTGGAGACAAGAGAGGGCTAGGCTATGTAGATGAGGATACTTCACCATCGTCTTCAAAAATAACTAAGTTTGTAAAACCTTCCAATCTTTCTTCCCCATAGGATACAAATACAACTTCAACATCAAAGACTATTGTGGTAAGGCCTCCTAAAAATATTCGTAATGCTATTCATTATGCATAAAGAATAGTTTCACGTGTGATTGAAAAATCTATAAAGTTTATACCTATTTATCATCGTTGTAGTAGGAAAGATCATAGTAGACCACATTTTAGATTTCTTGTGACATATCGGTATTTTAACAATGTTTTTCCAACACCATATTCTAGAATAAATTTTCATCAACTATACATAAATGCTAAATCTATATCAATGATGAAAAAGAAAAACAAAAGTCAAAATAAAGATAAATCCAAAAACTTATCTAAGTTGATTGAATCCAAAACCAAAAATATAAAGAAACCAAAATTGAAGAAAGTTTGTGTTAGGAAAGATTGTCTTTTTTGGTCAACTGACCATCCTTCTCTTTCACCTAGGAATTATTATTCTAAGCTTGATTGACCCTAGGCAAACATGTTAGTTTAATCACTAAAATATCATTTAGAATCACAAAGAAAAAACATTTTTTAGCTCAATTGATTATTCATTATGTAATTGAGTATCTTTTTTTGTGCATTTATATTTTCATATATCTAGTTATCGATGTTAATAAGAACTCTCACACACTCACTAAACACATTTGTATGCCATCTTTGAAATTTATGATTGAATATGTGAGTATTTAGGGACTTAGATAACGTTAATAGCTAGAATTATATTTGAGCTCTCTCTTTCACTTTATAACATGCTGCTATAGAGAGATACCTAGTTTTGAAAAGGCTACCTCACAACTAATGTAAAAGTCATTATACTAAGTGTTTTTGCTCATGCATATTTCCTTAAAATAATAGAAAATAAAAGTACAAAAGTGTTTATATGCACAAAAAGAAAGAGCAAAAAATGGTTATGTAAAAAGAAAAATAAATAACCAATTCATCACACAAAAAATAATAATAATCCAATATGGGAATACAAAAAATTTACTAAGATCTCTCTTAGTTAATAAAATTTTATGTCATGAAAGTATAAATTCAACTATAATTGTTTCCTGATTGGTAATGTTTTATCCTTTTAATCCTTCATAACTAATCATGAATGGATAAATTGGCATATCGTTGCAGTTCTAATAATTTTATTACTTTGAGCAATTGTTTATATGTCCCTATCTGTGTTGAAAAATGTTTGTGTGCTTTACTAGAATACTCAAGCATACAATGAATAATTTAATCTTATTTAACAATAAATTTTATTTCAAAATTGATTATTTGAGTGGGTTGCATTCTACTACCTTGATATATATAAAAAGTAAAAAAAATGGGGGTATTTTTATGTTTGTCTTCGTGATTATGGGTATTTATTTGAAATTTTTGAGTTAGTATAGTATTTAGGGAGAGTTTTTAAAATTTTCTGGGTTTATGATACTCAATCTATTGAGTATGAACTAGATCGTTCAAGCTATAAATTTCAATCGATCAACGTTAATCGTGATCGATTAAGCAGGTTTAGTTTAAATACACTCCTTTTTTCCTCAATCTCGTATGAACCCTAACCCCCTTCTCTATCCCATCTTTTATTTTCACTCAAAATATCACCAAATTCACTCATTTTTGTCCTTAAAACACTTAAAATTGATTGAAATTCCATTTGCATGCATCAATCTCTATGAAAAAAACACATTTTTGGGCATAAATTATCACAACTTTATTATCCCCATTTTTTAAATATTTTCTCACAAAACAAACACCCTTTTTGAGCTTTTTTTTGCAATCCCTTCCCGATAAAATTCCCTGATCTTGATTATGCATTTTTTAGGAACATTTTAGCAATTTGGGTAAATTTTCACTTTAGGGACATTTTTGTCTTTTTGGAATTTTTACTCGATCTCTATAACGGCTTCTAAATGTTGTGAACTTCCTCCCAGTGCTCTAGCCCCACATTCAACTCAATGGTGGGACAATGAATCTGAATGGAGGTATAACACTACTTTCTCAAAAAGTCCAAATTTATTTAAGCGTAGGATAACTCTAATAGAGTTTCATGAAATTGGAGTTATCCGAGCCATTAGGGCTCAAGGATGGTAATTACTATTTACGCCAACCAAATTAGGTTGTCCATATTTTTTCCATGAATTATATGAAAAAATTGGCCCCAAAATCTATCACTCAAGACCCATGAGTTACAAAGATTTTGTACAAAACAAAACTATTGACATCTCAACTCAGAGAATCAATAATTTTCTATCCATCACAAATATTAGGCATCCTAATTTTAAACTAGAATGGTAGAACATCTCTACTAAAGATATATTAATCAAACTTTTGGGTTCACCAAATGCTGGTTTTAGTACTAGACAGTTATTTATCCTCGATGAGTTCACTTCTTTTTATTAAGTGTTAAATAAAATGGTATGTCCTAACTTGCTACCTTCAAAGCATTCATTTGAGATTGGTCATATACATGCAAAGATATTATATTACATTGGAAAATAAATTTCATTTGATGTAGGTTCAGTAATTTAGGATGAGATCGTTTATGGGTCTTCTATATAGATATCTCATCACCCAAATAATACTAGCAACGAGTGTGCTACAAACAAGGGATTCTAATATTGCTTTCTTTATGGGTGACATTGGAAATTCAATCATATCAAGATCATCTAGTCAAACTTCAAAGAGACAAAGGCCCACTAATGTTGGTAAGAATAGGGCAACAATCATTTTATGTTATATTTTTTAGGACAAAGAAATGGAAAATGCATATGCTTCTGAACCTTCACGTTAGAACACATTTGAAAATGAGTTGCATTCGAGAATGGGTACATTGGAATAACAAATGACTACTATGAATGAACATCAAAAATCAATGTTTTCTATGATTGAGGACATCCATTCACACTATGGATTTCCTCCTCCGTGATAATGATTTATTTTTATGATATTTTGATATTTTGTCTTGTTTTATTAGTGTGTTTAGAAGTACATTTAGTTTTTTATTTTTTGAATTTTAATTGAAATGGTTTATAATGTGAAAAAATTATATAATTCAATACTCTTTATGTTTGATTCATTCTGTGCTTATCTCTAATATGTGTTTGTTTATTCATATGACAAAAAGGGGGAGAAAATTGTTATAAAAAATTTTGAACTTTAATTGAAACACCAAAAAAATGGAATAGTTAGTCTAGGGGGAGTTTTTTTTATTTTTGAACTATTTTGAATTTTGTTGAGATATTTCATATAGATGGAGCTATTTTTTAATTTCCATCATAAGTTCAATCCTCTTTTGAACATTATTCATTTTTCTATTATTAGATACATTAAAATATTATGAATAATGAGTCCTTTGGGATAAGTAGTTTGCTTGTCGGTGTCTTTGGTTTTTAGTGTAAACAAGAGCTATCCAGATACAAACAAAGATGGTTCACTGAATCATAGGATAGTTCCACCATGTAAATTTTTTTCCTATGAGTGTTAGTGAGAGAGAGGTTTTGTCACACGAATATGCCAAAAGGGAGATTGTAAGGTTTGGGATAGTTGGCAATATTCGTGAACAAAATATTTACATGTAATATTTTTTTCTAAGTGTGTCTTTCAAGAATATTTTCAAGCTGAAGAACTATCCAACCTCAAAAATCATATCTTAGGTATATCTTTGTTCCTGTGCACATTAGATTTCATATTAGACACATACGAACGATGTTCAAATAGGTCACTCGATCGAATGAGTGGTGACTAGATATCTCGAGCTTAATTAAAACTAGTTGAATTAATTTTTAACATGACTAGATCGATTAAAGCATTAATTCGATTGATCGAGCACTAGATTGATCGAGATTAATGACTAGATCAATCCACTTATTTCTAAATTAATTAATTTTCTCCCTAGATCGATTGAACTATTTATATTTAACCTAATTTTTACTTGAATCAATTAGTATTTTTACTATATTGTCCTTACATTTTTAAGCTCTTATAAATACTTTTAAGGACAATTTTGTAACTAACCTTTGATCTTGGGTTTCTCTTCGTACTATTTAATCATACCATTCCCTCACAATTTTGTTAACCACATTCAGGCATTATTTTCTACATCTTAATCTCTTTCTCATTATTTTGCAAAGATTTTCAAGTAAGCTTTTTTATTGAGTTAATTTATCAAATATTTGTGGTTGTGCTTGAAGAGTTAATAAGCCTATAATATTTTTGATACTATGCTTTTAACTAATTGTTCTAGGATTTCTAGTCAATTTTTACCGATTTGTTAAATCATCTAGTTATGATTATTCATAATTTAATTTTCTCTAGGACACATACTTGCACTTGTGTTAATCTATCAATTGTTGGCTATATGGGTTCGATTAACTCGTGTGACTCGAGTTCATATGTTGGTCTGAATCTGGACACCTTTCTTACAAAGACTATGATCAAAGTGGCAGCTTGTAAATAGATTACTTAGGGGCATTACCTTGGTAGGTAGTTTGAATCATAACCTTGTAATTGGACCTTCTTTTTCATAGTAGATAGTTAGATGGTCTGATAGACCAATGATTTTCCTCTTAGGTCATTAGTATGGCCTAGGTTGTTTCCACCTAAAAGTATCGTGTGTTGATATTTATTTTCCCCATTATTTAAATTACACGTGATTGAATGCTTGATGGTTTTGCTAAATTTTAATTTGACGTTATTCCACTGATTATCTATTCAACCCTCTCTAACTTACATGATCCATAACTAAACTAATCTTTTTCTCTCAAGTCGTATCTAGTAACTTCTTATTATGGCAAAGACTTATTCCATATCTGAGAGGTGGTCTTTAGTAACTTCTGTTTCAACCATCATGTCATCTACATACACTTTCATATTTTAGCTGATTTAGCCTTCAAACATTTTGTTTACCAACCTTTGATAAGTAGCTCCCACATTCTCAATGATTAATGTCATTTTTTCTTCATCTCTAGTATGCATTCAAATATGATTGTATCTTGAGTATGCATCTATAAAGCTCATTGTTTCAAAATCAGCAGTGGCGTCTACTAGCTGGTTAATGTTTGGCAAAGGAAAAAAAATCCTCCGACGTAGTTGTGTTGATGTCCATAAATTTATCATATATTTTGTGATATCCTTCTGCCTTGTTTTCCAAAACAATGTTTGAAAACTATATTGGGTAATTGACTTTGCAAACCTAGCTCATACTCTTTAAGGAGTTGACCCTCTTCTTTATGATGTCTCTTTTTTCTTGTGCAAATCTACTCTTTCTTTATTGCACTGGTTTTTTGGTATGGTTGACATTTAATTCTTAAGAGATGATGGAAGGATCAATGCTTGGCATGTCTTCTAGTTTCCAAGAAAAAAGGTTAATATTACTCTTCAAGAACTCAATCAAAGCATCTTTTACCTCAGTCATAAGTTTAGAATTGATTTCTAAAGACTTGTCCTCTACCAAACCTCCAACTAGTATTACTTCATAGTCTTTTGGAGCTACTATCATAACTAGACTTCTTATTAATTGTGTAGCCTCAAGGTTCGCATATCACCCATTCTTTGTTGATATTTCGATTCAAAGGGTAATGCACTTTTCATGGTAAAATTTTAAAACTCCTTGCCTTGTCTTGCTATCCCCTTATTTCTCTTATCCTGTCGACTATGGGGTATTTAATGTGTTCATGATAAGTGGACGGAACAACTCTCTATGGATCCAAGATCTTCCTAATATCACATTGTAAGAGTAGAGGGTATTCAATACTACAAAATTAGTAAGTATGATTCCTCTTTCCACAGAAACTAAGAGATGTATAGTCCCACAGATATGGTCACGTAATCACGCTCATTATTACCCTTAGCTAAGCAACTGTTGTAGTGTAGCTTTAGGTGTCGATTCCACAGGGAGGAAAAATTAACATAAAAGTTGTCATAGAATAATAAATAATAAATGATAATTGAGAAATAAAGAAAAATAATAATAATTAAAGATAAAATTGAAAGAAAAGAAAATCAATATGAAATAGCAAGAGATTCACCTAATTGTTTTGTTTTAATATTACCAAATTTGGTTCTTATTTATTACTCAATTATGTGCTTCACATCCAACACAAATAATTGGAATATATTAAGTCAAAGATTAATGATAAAAACTAATACATTTATTTTGAAAAAATATATTTTTATTAAAGACTAAGCAAGATTTATTGTTATAAGTTATCTAAGATCGACAATATATCAAAACGATAATATCACAGTAAAAGATCAACTTATAAAATAAATATAATAATTATAAACTAAGAGTTGCACATAAATAAAACATGACTAAATTTAAATGAAAATAAAATTATAATACATTGAATATAACAAAATATGAAAAAAATAATTTCTCAAAATAAAATTATAATCTAGAAGACACTTATAAGAGTTCAAGAATGAGATAAAAAAACTACACAATTAAGCTCATGTCTAGCTTGTTCTAGTCTTAGCCGAACTTGCAAATAATTTTCATAAATTATAGAGAGAGAAAATGAGAAAAGAAAGTAATAGCTCTTTGTAATTTTTTGATTCTTCAAAGTATTGAATACTCAATCTATTTATAGTGTTGGAGTATGAAGATTTTCTAAATCCATATAATATCAAGTTGTTTTATCCTTAAAGATAATTGATTTGAAAAAAATATTTTCCAAAGAAATTGTAAATAAATATCTTATATTTTCAGAGAACAAAGAATTATCTAATTTGGAGTTTTATTCAAAAAGATTTATCAGAAATACTAATAGACGTTCAAATATTGTATATTTTGGATTTAAGCTTATTTTTTAGCTTAAAGTATTTTGATTTAGATATTCTTTATGAAATATGAAATTGTAGATAAATCTCTTATATTTTCATATCTATTTGAATCATCTTATTTTGATATCTAAATCAAAAGTTATAATCCAAACTTATTAGCTTGTTTATAAAATCTTGCAAATATATATTGCAAAATTCAAATTTTAATTTCTTTGATATTATTTTGCTGATTTTATTTATCCTATAAGCATAAAAAAATATTCAACATTTATTGAATTTATATAGATAATATCATTTTAAATTCTTTGAATCATAAATATCAATTAATTTACATATTTTATATATGCATTTCTATGCTATTATCATCACACTGCCATTAAAACCCACCAATGGAATTTGTTGTTGTGTAAATTCCTTGGGGCCTATTTCTATGTCTAATAATGCAAACACATACATCAAATCAAAAGAACTACCATTTTCTACCAAAATTCTACACAATACACAATGTCCAATCTTCATAGTGATGACCAAAGGATCATCATGAGGTAGTAAAACTTCCCTTCCTTAGAAAATTATAGGAAAAATAGGTCCTTTACATTTCATACTGTAAATGAGTTTATGTGAATCTATCGCTTCGTCTGCATACCTCTTGCATGAATTGCTAGAGTGACCTGACATTGTTGGTGCACCATGAATGGTATAAATTACCCACACATCTCCTTGTAGGGCTAGTTAGGCTTGCTATTTTCTCGAGGAATAAGATTAAGAGTGACAAATTCTCTTCGATTAGAGGAATTATTCAGCTCCATATTCCCTTCCTATGGACCTTTATCTCTATCAACTAAATCTCCAATATGTCCTTCCAACAAGAGATGTTTTATTATCCACTTAAAATCTCTGCAATCTTTTGTCAATGCCTGTGTCTTTATGAAAAGTTAAATACTTATTGGCGTCTCTAAATAGAGCTCTTATAAGTTATGGCCATTTACCTGGTTGATATGTTCCATCTATTATACAACTTCATTCAATGATACATGCCATGGTGGATCTCTAAAAGCAGACAACATTATCCCCTCATCCCACGTCTCCCTCTATGTATTATTACTGGTTTGAAACGGGGAGGGTTAGGGTGCCTGTCCTCATAAGGTTTCCTCCCTTCTTCCTTTTTAACAAGAATGGGTTTATCTAAAGTCTGATTTAAGGAGATTTTTGTTGACTTCAATTCTCTTTCCATATTGATAAACTTCTAGGCTTTTTTATAGTCCAAATCCTGGATTATGGAGTAGTTTTGGTTATCTCGATGAATAGGCTTGTAACTCTCTTAATCTTCTTGTGAAAGGCCTTAATACCAATAGAGTATAAGTATGATGAGATTTCCATTTTTTCAATTTTAAACCTCATTATATAGGTTTCTATGGTCTCATTATTTTTCTAGACGATTAAAAAAATGGTGGGACTTTTTTCTTACTAGCTTGTTGCAAGCATAGTTGGTGATTTTTTTTTAGCAAAGCATCAAAGTTTTTTATACTCTTGGGCAGTAAATAAATGAACCATTGTTGTGTCATTTCTTGAAAGGTGGCAATGAATAATTTACAATACATAGCCTTTTCTTGTTTCTGGGAAGCTTACGATTTCCATGGCCATTTTGAAGTAAATTATATGTTCCATTAGATCTTTTGTCCCCCTATGGGGGGGAATTTTGGGCAAAGAATTTTGGGGTCAGTGTCACTAGCTCAATATCATCAAAGAAAAGTGAAGCCAACAACTAGTATACATAGTTTTGATATCACTCCAAGGACATTGTTTTCCTTAACTTTTAAGTCGATCGTTCATCTTTGTCTCTATTTTCTCCTTCATTTCTTTGAATTTTTTTATCTAAGTTACTACTTGATGGTTCAGGTTGGGTTTGGCATCCCCTTGGAATAAAGTTTTCCAAACTAGAAAGTTCTGGTAATTGCTGGGATGTATTTTATGCAGGATGTTGGAAGGTTGTGTATATAGGTTATAGAGGTGGAGTTGTGTATACAGGTTCTGGAGATGGAGTTATAGGTGTGGGTTGTTCATAATGGAATTAGGTCGATACTAATTAAGATATCTCAATGAATTCAGGGAGGTGTGTTTCGATTTTGTTAGTCAATTTGGTATTATTAAAGGGTAGTCTTTTTAAATGAGCTTTCAGCCTCCTCCAAGTAATCATCCTATATCAATCATGATCTTAGTTCTTTGTTATCATTTTGAGATCTTACGAAAACTTATTGTAATTCTTCCACTTATTGTTAAAGCCTCACCAATTTAGCATCTTTTTATGAAATGAGCTTTTGGAACTATAGCTAATAGAAATGTTTCTACATGGAATGGTTCTAGTCATTCTTGGCGCATTGTTTCGAACTACAGGTTGTGTGGAGTCATACCCAAGACCTTGATGAAATGTGATGGCTAGTGAAATATGGGATAAATGATCATTGAGGTCACAATTCAAAATTGGTGAACTAGACTCTTTCTTGATTAGGATCGTATACCTACTATCTTTAGGATACTTAATAGTATTTAAAATAAATATTAATATTGTATAATTTTGTTTATATTCTACCATATATTATAATTATTTTTAAAAATAAAAAAATGATTAAATTTTTAAATAATGTTAACCTATGTCAAAATTTTAAGTAATATATGCGTAAAATATATATATAAAATTATATGTCTTATTATTTAATGCAGAGTTGTACATCAGCATACTAGTTCGGTCACTGCAGGTGTAGCAGCAAAGGAGTTATCATGCAGATGCCCCGTAGTACAGGTAATTGCATGAAAGCAATTGCGCCTCTGACTCTCTACTCTACTTGTAACTGCCCATACTAGGGTCCATTATTAATTATAAATATAAACCGTAAATAAGCACCAACACATTTCTACTCTTCTATGCCCTACCCACTTGCGTCTCTTTCGATCTTCATCCGCCAAAACTCAAGTATTATATGTGAAACCAATTAATTTAAGAAATGATTAATTTTAGATGTGAAACTAATTTAAAAATGGTTTAATTATATGTTAACTCTATTACATGGAATTTTATTTTTATTTTTGATAAAAAATATAAAATTAATTTTCTTATAACGCAAATTAACATATATTTTTTATATTTTAAAAAAATAAAAATATATTTATTTTATTAATGGTGTTAAAAGTTGGAAGAAAGGTATAGATATCAAGTATATTTTATCAAAAATAATTATTAGGTTAGGTACCAATGATCCTATAATTTTTCAAAATAATTAATTTAATTTAATTATTATAAAAAGTAAGTATTTTTAGTTTAATAATTTATTATAATGAGTATTTTTAATCTATCAAAAATATTAAAAATGATAATTTATAGTGTCTAATTTTCATAAATGATAAAACTATAGATATTTAACTCAAAAATTAAAGGACTAAAATTCTTATTTGTACATAATAACATAACAATTGTGATATTTTTTTAAAAATTATTGGACTTATGGTGTTCAATACAATAATTACAATATTAAATTATTTATAAATTGTTTATAAAAATTTAGGTTGGTTTTAAGTTTTTTTTTACTTTAGAACCTACATTGTTTCCAATTGAGTTGTACTAAATCGATAGATTTATTTAAGTTTATAGTTGAAGTTTTGAAACTTATAATTTCCTTTTATATATATATAACATGGGTATAAACTTTTAAAGTAATGTAAAGTAAGAAACACATGTATTTTTAATTTAAATATCTATACCTATATACAAGTATATGAAAAACACAAAATTGTAGAGAAGTAAGATTAAATATATTTTAGTATTTTGTATTCTTAAAAAAAAAGATGAATAATAAAAATAAAAAAATTAAATATAATATAGATGTTTTAATTCGATTTTGACTGGTTTCTAAAAAGCTAAAACTAACGAAAAATTTCAGAACCTATTCTTTCTCTATTATGAAAAATCCTAAATGTTCTTTCCCTTTTTCTTTTTTTCTTTTTTTTATTGGAGATGAATTGGATATTCTTTCCATATATCATCTTACACTCTAATAGATTAATTGATATTTATATTTTATTTTGGTTAAATACCTTAAGAATTATTTTATGATTTTTTAATTCCACTTAGATTTAAATTTAGTTTTTCAATTTCTTCATTTAAATCTAATTTATAGTAACATTAGATATGTTTTGGTATATTTGATGTAAGTTTTTTCCTAAATCTAGATCTAGTATTATTTTTTGAAGTTTCATTAGGATTTAAAAGTTATAAAACTCAAGTTATCAAATATCAAATTTTATTAAAATTTTATCATATTTTGAACCAAACTTAGATGGATACCAGAAATAGATAAAAAATATATATATATAAATAATGCTGAAAAAAAATTATTCTTTCAATTATTTATACAATTTTTGTAATAATTTTAATTTTTTAATTTAAATACTATAAATTTATTTTTATTCTAAATCAATCGGGAAAAAAATTACAAAAATTAATAACTTTTTAGAACTGAAAATAAATTAACATATTCTAAACACAATACCTCTTTTGAAAGCATTATAGACTTATGAACTGGAATAGGTTTATCAAGGATTAATTTTTTTCTCGATAACATTAATATTTGTCGATATTTGAGACACCTCGGTATCCGTACATGACATTATCTTTTTTCTAACAATATCATTAAAAAATAAAAATAATATAATATTATCTATAAAATATTAAAAAATATAATTTTTATTAAAATATCATAAATATTATAAATACTTCGATATATGATCTATGAAATATGATAAAAGTTATTTCTTATTAAAAAATTATTTTATATTTTTTCTTCAAATTTAAAATAATATTTAAAAAAGATTTCATAAATTTTTTTTGAATAAATATATTTTATTATTATTAAATATTAATATCTTTAAAAAAATATTATTAAATTTTTATGTTTATACTATTAATTTTTTACAATATTATAAATATACTATCAAGAAATAATATTTCAAATGCCTCTTAAGTTTGACATATATTCAATTATATTCTCGAAGTTTATAAAATATCAAAAATATTTTTAGATTTTATTGGTGTTAATTTTTCATCCATTACTATTTAGACTATTATTCTTAAGTTTTGATACCAATTTTTGTAAGTCGAGAGTACGTGTCGGTTCACTGTGACCATCTATGTCAGTGCAACCTTATGATACCTATCAGATAGCACATGTTGCACACGTAAAGCAACATGGAGTAAGGCGTAGAGCCTCCCTTCCTACTTTATAGGAGTAAGAGTTCCTTACTTTTATTACATACTCTTATACTAATTTTTACAGATCGATACAATTTTTAATAGGAGTTAATATTGACATATTTGATAGTCTTTGTCTATTTACTGAAGATAATAATTCGTCTAAAAATCTTATTATTTTTTTATATAAATATAATTTTTTTCTATATTCATTATAATTGGATAGTATATTATTCTTCATTATATTGATTACTTAATTCTAATCGTGAATCTATTAATTGTCTTTTAAAATTAAAAATTATTCTTTCATATGTTAAATCTAATAGTTCTAATTTATATACTAATGATTCGATATTCATAAAGTATTATCTTGATAAATCATATGTGTTGAATGTATATTATTTTATCATATTCGTAGTATACAAACATGTTTTTATTATGCACATACAATATATTTATAATCTTCAAAGAAGTAGTATACAAACATTAAGTTGTTGAATTCATCTTCCTTTATTCTTACATATTTTTGACTAAAATAGTATTTTAATGTCTTTGAAACAAGATGATGTATAATGCTTGTGATAGCTTTAATATAATTTGTATAGATATCTAGTAAGGTGTTAAATCTTTTAAAAATTTTAAGACAGATTTCATAATCCTCATCTTTAAAATATTCATTTACATGATAAAGATAATTTTTATCAAATTTTTCTAATAGAATTAGATTTTTATCTTTGATTTTATTTGGAATTATTAGTTGTTTATTTCTAAAAAATAGTTTTAAATTTCTTATTTTAGCAGTATTATGTCTTGTTGTAAGCAAATATTTAAACAATCAAGATTTTTAACTGGTTTAAATTTTTAATTATTATACCTGAATTTGATGGATCTACCACGGTCTTCCCTTATGTTCGTCTTCTTCTGTTACACCTGTTATTTCTCAACTTTGCTCAAACCTCAACACTCTTCTGGCAATGGTGAGCCTTCTACATCCGTACATAAATGGTGTTCAATAGTTGACTTACTAGATAAGAGTAATTGAACTCCATTTTATTCATAGGATAATAATTATTACAACTTAAAGCCAACTAAAAACCTTGAAGGGGTGCTTAGTCACTCATAATTATTACAACTTAAGGCCATTTTCTATGCTAGAGTGTTTCAGAGTAGAGAGCTCTGGATTTCTATGTATTCGTGTGTCCTTTGAAATGAGAACAAGGGTTCCTTTTATAGCATAAGGAATCCCTGTTTACAAGACTAAAATTATTATTTTACCCTTACTTTAATAATTCTTATACTTTTTTACTTTAAAGGATAGGCACTGCTTTTTTTAGCACATGTTGTCGATTAAGATGTGGGGTTTACATCTTTATTTCTTTTGTCGTATTTTTTCGATAGTTTTTTTTCTTATTTTTCTTTATCATTTTCTACCGACGGTTCCTTTGATGACGTTGATGATGACGCATATTTATCTTCTCGGTTTTTGATGTAAAAAATACATTTGTAATCTTTGGTGACTTTTCTCGCATAGAAGTAGAATACCTTTCTTATTTCTTGACCAATTTCTAGGTTGTTGCAATTAAAATTGGTTTCATATTTGGTAATTTTTTCACCATCTTCTACTGACATAGCCATGCTATAGTGGGAAATGATGATAATCTTACTAGTTGAATAATTTACTTTGATCTCAGTAGAATTGTCAATCTTCTTAATTTCATAGTAAATTTGGCCTAGCATTTGACTTTTTAGTACACAGAGTTCTTCCATGTTGAATTCCTTTTCTAAAAGTGCACCTATTTAGAGCTGTTGGTTGTTGTTGTAATACTGTAGAATAATTTCTTACTATTTCTTCTAGAGTTATCAGTTTTGGTATTTTGTAATTAGCATAACTAGCTTCTGCTTTTATTCTATTGGTGAAGGCTCTATAAGTTACTCCACTAATTTTTAGAATAGATTTCCTAGCTTCTGCCTAGTTGTTATAAATTCTTGGTTTTAGGCCATTATTGACCACATAAACTTTTTTCTGTTCTTCTTTCTCTGCCTCATCTATCAAATTGAGCTTTATGGTTTCATAATTTTTTTGTGGACTGTTAGGTTCTTCCTTTTTTAATGAAAATTCTTCGTTTGAGCTTCTAGTCTCTAGAGGTTTGTTTGAATAATTAAGTTCTTCCTTTTTCTTTCCTGTCTCCATAAGAGATTTCTCGACATATAACAGCTCGAGTTGTTCTTGTAGGATTTTTATCTCCTTTTTTCCTTTATCTTGATTTTGATATCAAGATGTTCCATTCCTAAAAGCATAAAAATAGTTAGAAGTGCTAATTATCTGGTAAGAGCATCAACTAAGCTATTTTTATGGCCTAGAAGATGTTCAATATCAAAATTGTAATGGTTGAACCATTGTTTCCATCTAACTAATCTTCCATATTTGTAATCACTTGCAATATTAGTTCTTAAGAAATAACCAAAATTCTTGTTATCTATTCTAACAATGAATCTGGAGCTTATAACATATATTGTAAATTTCTTAATAGCTTTTTTAACAACTAGATATTCTTTTTCATTACTATGGTAATTTAATTCTAAACCTTGGAAAGATCCTGATGTATATCTACAAAGATATTCATCTTTGTCATCTACTCTTGCTTTAAGAAATGCTTCCTAATATTCTTATGAAGTATCTGTTTCAATTATCATCTTCTCATTTGGTCCTGGATGGTATAAAATTGGTAAATTTTTTACCTTTGCTTTTACTCTATCCATATATAGAGTATATTCTTCGATCCATTTCCAGATATGATCTTTTTTAAATTTTTCTTGTAATGGTTTTCTCATTTCTACAAGCTTCTTATTATATGCTTCTGCATATGTTAAACATTCTAAAAATCTCTGTAATTGGTTTTTATCTTTTAATTCACTAGGAAAATTTTGGATATTATTTAGTATATGGGATTGTAGATTATGTTTTTCATCTTCAATTTTCAACCCTAAGTATTTAATTTTTTATTGAGCAAGTACTACTTTTTTTTCAGAGAGTACAATGTCTTTTTTTCTACATTCTTGTAGAATATTGATAATATTCAAATAATGTTTATTTAATTAATTACTGAAAACCAAAATATCATCTATGTAAACACAACAAATATCTTGTAATTTCTTGAAAATGTTATCCATATATATTTGAAAAACTTCTGGAGTTTGCTTTAATCCAAATGGTATAACCGTCCATTGAAATTGTCCTTGGAGGCAACTAAATGTCATTAATTTTTAGAATTCTTCATCCAATCTTATTTGCCAAAATCTATTTTTGTAATCAAAACTCGAGAAGTATTTCTTTCCTTTTATTAATGATAGTAGTTCTTCCTTTTTTGGAATAAAGTATCTATCGTCAATGGTTTTTTTATTCAATGCTTTAAAGTTTATTATCATTCTCTTTTTTTCTCTTCTTTTCTTAGCTTTTTTTTCAACTAAGAGTGTTGGACTAGAGTAAGATGAATTACTTTGTATTATGACTGTTAATTCCAAAAGTTCTTGAATTTGTTTTTCAAATTCAATCTTGTCTTCTAGAGTATAAATCATTGGTTTTACTCTTATGCTCTTATTAGGATCTCTTAATTTTATGTTGACTATCGTTTTAGATTTATTTATTTTTGGATCCAAAGGATTTTTGAACTAACTGTTTTTAATAGTTTTTTTTTTTTGTCTGTTAAGGCTTTGTCTTCTTGTATTTCATTGAGAAAAAAGTTTTGTTTCTCTTCTATATTTAATGAAATATTTTCTAAATAAGGTTTTTGTTGGTCTTCTATCTCACCACGTTTTTGCCTTTTATGTTATTGTAATAAAGTTGGGTTTGAGACAATTAAAGCTTTTCTTATTTTGGAGACATAGATGATATCTCCTTCTAAGGTTGTGAGACTTATTTTGTCGAAATGTTGTGTGAAAGGTTGATATAAATTTAAGAAATTATTTTTTATTAATAAATCAACTCTTGTTTCCTATTGATATATGGTAGGAATGTGAAAATTTTCTCCACCTATCATTATATCAGTATCTTTTAATACCCTTTTAAGTTTTCTTGTAGTATTATTAGTAATTTTAACAATTAAATATTTTGGTATTTATTTCCAGTTGTTTTCTGAAAATACATATTTATTGGCTACACACATATTAGCTCATGTATCTATATATGCATGTAAATATTATTTAGATTTGTAATATTATATAAATCATTCATCTTCTGATGAAAAATATCCACAATTTGAGTGTTTATATTCTGAGTCAGTTATTTCTTCCTTAATTTTTTCCAATACATAGATACTATAAATATCATCTATATCATATTCCTCCAATGGTTTTAATTCCATTTTTAAAACTTTTTTTAAGATTTTTACTTTTTGTGAAAAAAAAAATTTATGTTAAAGTCTGCTTGAACATTTGTTAGCATAATGTCCTTCATTACATATCCAACATCGATGCAACTTCTTCTTCTATTGAAACGCAACTACGTTTCCTCATGTTATTTTTCTTTCAAGCTCCCAATACTTGTTCAAAAGCTCTGCCTTGTATTCTTAAAAAACCCCAAATCAGTTCCTATTTTGCATCTTTTGAAAAACCCATATTACCAACACTAATCCCATTGAACACTAATAATGCCTATTTTATGTACCAATTGCAGTCTGATGCCTTTGAATCTCGGCAAAAGTTCAAAGAAGCTTTTCTTTACCGTTGTCACAAGTCACGATCTCAGTTTGATTTTAAAAGAAGTGAAACCAAGCTGAAGGAGTAAAAAAATCTTACAGTAACGACGGAATTTCCACGTCTTTGAGTAAGAAACAAATTGTGTCAGCTGAGAAGATTCGTGAATAAAATCACGAAGAAAATCTCACTCGAATAGATTAGGGTAATTTGAATATGATTAGGGTTAGGATGGTTCAATCAAGATATAATTGGGACTCAAGATATATTTGAGCCACATGTGTTTAAGTGTGATTTTTCGTTAATTCCTGCTACTTATTTTTTATATTTGTAATTTTAAAAAAAATTAATAATATAAATGTAATAAAAGAATGTGCAATAGTATTTTTTTTTTTACCTCAAAGTTAAGTGAGAAAAATTTATTTACTCTATTTCTTTTATTTCTACCTATTTATAATAACATTATCATTATAATCTCAAAGATCATTTCTCATTTTAAATATCCTTTCTATTATTTTCTGATTAATTAATTGACTTAATAATAAAAATAAATACCATAAATATTTATAAATATACATATTAAATAAATAATAATAATTTAACATATAAATAATTAATTATTTTGATAACCTTATTAAGTTGTATTAAAAAAATCCACAATTTTAATAAAATTTCCATAAATTTTATAAATATTTCCCAAATTTTAATCATAACAATAAAACTTAATGAAGTCATAAATCATAATAGAGTTACGCAGAGTATGCCTGCACATTTTAAACCTCGGCAGATATATCATATATTAGTCTTCCATAGTCTTTTGACAAAAGTTGTGGTCTGAGCGTTGTGAGTCATTCAACACACTCGTTTGTAATTTACCTCAAGTAAGGTGGCAAATGGCGATCTCTTTCCTATTCTCCCCTGGGACAGACTAACCTTGATTTGTTCAAAAAAAAAACCAGAGATTAGAGGTTGAAGCAGAAGCCAATATTAGCTACTACAACTAAACCGTGATGACAATAGCTTATGAATAATGCCCCACCAATCATAATCTACACCAAAAAAACTTCCAAACATTATCACCTTAAAGTTAGAACAAACCCAAATCCCCCCCCACCCATAAGAAGAAAACATGTTGAAACAAAATGGGACTACATTAAAAGAAAGCTGTTACTAAAGCTAAAAACAGTGGAAATTCCAAGCAGTTTCAAATGCTGAGAAGATCAGGGGATGGTGATTGAGGTGGCTGTTGATTGTCATTATTATCTTGGATTGGCATTCCAGTTGGAGATTCAACAGCAGTGACTGAGGGAGAGGAAGACTCTGTCTCAGTACTTGTTGAGTCACATTCTTGCTTAGAGATGGATGGTTTTGGAAGTTCAGTTAAGATTTGAACTACCTCTCTCATTGTAGGGCGCTCTACTGCCTGTTCTTCCACACACAACATTGCAACATAGAATACATGCATTACTTCATGAAGAGGTACTGATGGTAGTCTTGGGTCTAGGATTTTTAGGACTCCTTCCTTGTTTGAGTCTGTAATTTTTCGGACCCATTGGACAATATCCACCCCATCACCAAACTCACCAACTGGTTTTCTGCCACTAACAAGTTCTAAGAGAACTACACCAAAACTATAAACATCACTCTTCTCGTCAACCTTCAATGTGTAGGCATACTCTGCATCCACGTGCATAAAATAAAATGCAAGATTTCAGTCAATAATACCTTTGAGAAAGGAATATAGTTGAAGTTCAACAGTCTCAAAAAATGAACATACAATTAAAAGCCATAATAGAGTCATGCCACAGGACATGGCTCTATAAGTCGAGTGCCTAAGCATTTTCCTTTAAGAATTCGTCCATTTTGAGATACACTTAACACAGTTACACCCAGTAGTCAAAAGAACATAATGATTCGTGTACTCTCTAAGTAGTAGCTTGCAACCACTTTACCATGCCCAAGCTTGAGAAAAGTAAAGACTTGTTGAAATTACTACTCACAGTTTTAAGAACTCCAAAGTCAAATTGCACCAAATGACAAAGAAAATTCAAAAGGAAATTAATGCGATAATACTTAAATCAAGGATAAGACAAAGTTCTATATGGGTACTCAAGTTCTTTCACATAAATAAGACTTGGAAACGTATCTAGTACATCTATATATAAAATCAAGCCAGAAAATAAGGAAAGAATCATACCTGGAGCAATATAGCCATAGGAACCAGCAATGGCAGACATGCACTCTGATGTTCCTGAATCTTGCAAGAACTTGGCAAGGCCAAAATCAGCAACATGAGCTTCAAAATTAGAGTCCAGTAGAATGTTATTTGATTTTACATCCCTGTGGACTATTAGAGGTGAACAATCATGATGAAGATAACAAAGACCCTTTGCAGCCTCCACAGCAATTTTGTACCTTGTATCCCAATGCAAGTGACCACCTTTCTTGCCATGAAGAACCTCACCTAAGCTTCCATTAGGCATGTACTCGTAAACCAAAAGATTCGTTTCATGATTTGAACAGAAACCCAATAATCTAACAATATGACGGTGTCTAATTCTGCCAAGAGTTTGAATCTCAGCATTGAATCCATGGTCATGGGAAGAACCTCTACTCATAACTGGGAGCCTTTTGACTGCTACTTGTTCACCATTTGGCATAACACCTTTATGAACAATCCCAGCACCACCTTTTCCAATAATGTTGTCCTCCTTCAGGCAATCCAAAACATCATCCACAGTGAAGTCCAAGCGTTGGAACGTAGTCAATTTCCATGCACGAGAATCACTTGCTTTCTTTAGAGACCGAGCTTTAATTATTGCTGCAACTGCAAATGCTATAGAACATAAAAGCAACCCTATGACTAGTAAGAGCTTCAAAGAAGCAGAGAGTGAGCCTTTTACACGTCCCTTGTGGGTACCATTGACAAGCCCCTCCTTACAAGGACCCAAGTACGGACCACAAAGATCAGAGTTACCCAGGAAAGAAGTGTAGTTGAAGTAGCTGAACTGACCAGTTCCTGGAACCAAACCAGAGAGATTGTTGTATGAAACATCAACTGAGGTTAAACTTTGCATAGTGGCTATGGATGGTGGAATAGAACCCACGAGATGATTCCTTGAAAGGTTGAGGTAATTCAGCATCCTCATTCCCGTAATCTCATTAGGAACTACCCCAGATAGCTCGTTTCGACTAAGATCTACGAAAGTCAACAACTTGCATTGGCTAATCTGTGGAGCTATAGGCCCTGAGAACTTGTTGTGACTGAAGTCCATTTTCGAAAGTTGCTGTAACTTTCCAATCTCTGGTGGGATTTGGCCCGAAAATTTATTCCCATCAAGGAGAAGTTTTTGAACACCAGAAAAGTTACCAATAGTCGGTGGCAAAGACCCAGAAAGCTGGTTGTTCGAGAGACTAATCTGACCAAGATTTAAAGCAATAGTATCGCTTACTGGAAAACTTCCACTGAGATAATTGTCCTGCAACTCCACCTGAGTAAGCTCAGGTAACCCAAATAGGCCCTTTGGAATTGAACCATTAAGAAAGTTCTCACCCATACGAATCCGGTTCAGTGACTGACACTTTCCAAGCGATTCAGGAATCGGACCAAACAAGAAATTTTCCAAAGTAATGAGAGTTTGAAGATTGTTACCATAACACATATCAAGAGGAAGAGTGCCCGTCAACTTGTTCGAAGAAAGATCTAGAAGCTGTAGCTTCCCATTCTTTCCCAGACCCTGAGGAATACTTCCAGTAAAGTTGTTCTCCCACAACTGCAAAACTTCTAATTTCGACATTTCTCCGATAAACTCAGGAATCGCTCCATGAAGTTTGTTTCTGAAAAGATTCAAGAGGGTCAGGTTCTTTAGGTTGGCAAACGACTCCGGAATCTCACCGGTGAACATATTGTTTGACAAATCCATGGATTTCAAGCTCTTCAAGTTCCCGAGCTCAGGCGTCAAAGACCCGGAAAGCGAATTCACTTGAAGAAACAGAGTATCTAGCTTTTGAAGCTTTCCAAGCTCCGGTGGGATCTCCCCAGATAATTGACAATTTGCACCATCGAATCTCACCATCTCAGACAAGTTTCCAATCTCAGGAGGTATACCTCCAGTGTAGTTATTGAAATAACCAATGTAAAGCTCCCTAAGTTTTGTAAGGTTTCCGATCGCCGGTGGTATAGCACCACCAAGCTCATTGCCTGAAACAGCCAAGTACTCAAGAAACTGCCATTGACCATACTCGAGAGGTATATTACCACTAAAAAAATTACCACCCAGATGCAAATGTCGAAGATTGTGCATCTGGGTCACAGCCAAAGGCAAGCTACCAGTCATATTGTTGTTATAAAGGTCAAGAACTTGAAGAGTCTTGAGCTGGGCGAGCGCAGAGGGGAAAGAACCATTGAAAGCATTGTTGGAAAGGTTGAGGTACAAAAGGTTAGGGATGGCGGAGATCTCCGGCGGGATGGGTCCGGAAAATTGGTTAAAGGAAACGGAGAGATTGGTAAGAAAGCGAAGATGGGCAAGGTCAGGTGAGAGAGTACCGGACAGATTGAGGCCAGAGATGTTCAAGGAGGTCACGTGACGAAGGTGGTCGCATGTGACACCGGACCAAGTGCAGATGCTGGTGGAGGCGTTCCATGCTGCCAAAGCTGATTGGGGGTCCTCGGTGATCGAAGATTTGATGGAGAGAAGAGCTTTGTATTCTGGTATGCGAACAGCTAGAGAGCCGTGAATGTGAAAGTGGACGTGAAGCTGAAGAAGGAGGAGGAGGAGAAGTCGCATTTTGTTTTGGCGACTTTAGTTTTCGGTTTGGGTTCTGAGGGAAGTGTAGAACTGAAGGAAAATATTGGGGGATAGTCTCAGCTAAAGAAGAAGAAGAAGAAGAAGAGTGAGAGTTCAGTAAGATGAGACAATGAAGCAGGTTGAAAAGGCATCTTTTTCTTATCCTATTTTGTCTCCGTAATTTGTAATTTTAAACAAATAATTCTAATAAAGTTAGAAGGCTTGTCGTATATTCAGCTTTTTGACCCTGTTTCTTTTTTTTTTTTCAAAACAAAATATATTTTTTTTCTCTCTTTTTTCTAAATAAAATGTTATATACCCATAATTTGACTAAGTGTATCATGATAATTCCTTAATTTTGTTACAAGTTTTGGTAATGTATGGTATTAATTATATATACATAGTAAAGTATTTAAAACTTAATTATTTTATTAGATTGGTTGTTATCTATTTTCTTAACAAAATTATAAATAATATTATATTTGATTAATTTTTTGATATGTTAATTGTATTATGTGATTTATTTAAAGAATCAAATATATGTGTATATAATATCTCATATTAATTATGTATAAATCATTTAAGATTTTTCTTAATTATGAGTTTGTTATATTGTTTAGTTTTAAAAAAAATTCTTAATATTTTAACATATTATTAATGTGTATTTTATTCTTTAATCGTCTTTACTTTTTTAGATTTTGTCTACTATTTTTCAATAAGAATTGACTCTTTATTAAGATAGATTTTTCTTAATTTTTATTGGAGTTAAATACATTCAAATACTATTTGTGCATTTTTCATCTAGATTTAGATTTATGGTATAATTTATTAGCATAGATTGTATTGTTAAATAAAACCAAACATGATTTGTAGTTTTTTTTTTATCTAGATCTAGATTTATGCTTATATTTTCTCCAATAGACTTTGTTTAGTGCAATTTGTTGGCATTTTTTTTATTTTGTTGGTATCTATCTTATATGTAGATATGATGTTTTATTTATTGAAGATGATGATACTTTGTAACCAAAACATATAAAATCAAGGAAATTAGTTGAATATATTGATATTAGACAAACAAAGAGTTATTAAATAATTTGAATATTATTAGAGGTAACACCTAAATAATTCTTAAAAATGTTTGTGTTATATTATATATGTTAATTGTTATTGATTATATAATTATATTTTTTTTAATCTTTAATTTTAACTAATAAAATTTTTATTTTTTTTAAAAATAATTTGAATATAAATGTGAGTACAATATTATATGAATTTAATATTCTTCCTAAGTAAAATAAGTATATTAGAATGTGTTAAAGTTAAAATGTTATAAGATTATATCATAATTAAAAATGTAAATTGAAATAATGAATTTTAACCTATGATTTAACTTTATATATTTTTTTAATTAAAAAGTTAAGAAATCAAGTGTTTTGAAAAAAAATTAATTAATTAAAGTATAAAGATAAAAGGTTCCAGATTATAAATATTATTTTTTTATTATTATTATTATCTACGAGAATCATACATGTAGATGATACGTAATAATGAAAATTAATTTAATAAATATTTTTAAATAAATATATATTATAATTAATTAAATTTTAAATTGATAAGATGTAAACACTAAACGAATACGATGGTTATAGCAATAATATAATACAATCATAAAGGAATCGACAATATAAGACATTTTTATTTAATGAGTTGTTATGAAACCATTTTTTTTTTCCTTACACATTATGAAAGCAGTTAAAGATATGACTTTTCATCCTTAATTTTGAGACATTTATTAATATATTTTTAGAATAAAAATTGAGATTTTTTCTAATTGAGAATGCTTTAATACTATTTTTTAGGTATTAAATCAAGTCTCTTTTGGGCGACAAACATATTTTGTGGTAATTTAGTCAAATGTTTTTCTGAGTTCCAGCTGTTAACTTTATATTATTATTTTTTTTTTATAAAATTCATAATTAAGTATTTTTTTTTCTCTATTTTTATTTTAAAAAAAATTATAACATTACTTCAATTATTTGATATGTGGTCTTTGAGAAGCCCAATATACTTAATACGGTTTCTAAATATTGAAATTGCCTTTGTATTATTAATAAGTGTACAACGATTTTGGCGAATGTTTCGTTTTTACCGTTATTGAATAACACAAAATACACTTGGATCTAAAAGAAGAACCGTATTAGTTTGTTTATTATGTAAAATGAAACTTTAATCATATTTTTTTAAAGTTATTTAATTTTTATACAAAAATCATGAAATATAATTACTTCTAATTCTATAATCAGTGACAGAGCCTGTTATGGAATGAATCAGGATTTAGTTCTGGTTTGTATTTTATGCTAAGCTTATTAAAAAAGATGTGACTTTAATTTATTTTATTTTATTTTATTTTTTATTTTTTTTTTAGACATTTACATCTTTAAACATTTATTTACAACCATAAACAGATTCATTTTTAACTTAAACTTTTGTAATAAAATAAATCGGAAAGAAATAACTAAAATGTGTAAAATGAAACAATAATGTGACTAAAATGTATTAATTTTAAAAAAACATGATTATTGTATTTAATTTATTAAATAAAAATCACCAAATTATCTTACTACTTATTCATTAGGCAGAAAATAAATATAAATTATTTTTTATAATAATTAAATATTAGAAAATAATTATTCTTTTTTTACGATAAAATTAATTTTTAATATAAAATAATTTGATATATTTTTATTTTAATAATTTAATAATTTTTATATTTTATTTAAATAAATAAAATATAAATTAAAAAACTCAATGTAGCCATAAATAAGACTTAATTTTAAAATTTTCAATAAATATAAATAAGTTTTATATTATTGAATTAAACTTGTATACGTTATTTGTAAATATATTAAAATATGATACTTTTATACCGGTATCTATTAAAAAGTTGAGTACTTAATATCATCTACCAATTTTATATTGTAGTGTTTAAGTTCTATAAATCACCATGCTAAAAATAAAACAACTAACTTAAAATAAAATACTAATATTTGGTTATAAAAATATACTAATTTTAGAAAAAATCAAAATAAAAAAAGTGCTACCATTAGTGTGGTGCACCCTCATTTCATCTACCAATATGTTTTGTATTTTCGTCAACAATGGAGGGCCAAGCAACTTTGGCACTTTATCATTGTGTTTTTTTATTAACTTTTCTTTGGCTTTTAAAGTTAGAAGGAAAAAAAAATGCCGAAATTCAAAAAGTGCCCAGAACCACAGCTTTTTGATCCTATCTATTTCCCATGAGAAGAATTTGTCAAAACTTAGCATAAAAAGACCCACATTTTGTAGTTGTTGAAGACAATATTGTAGTGTAGTGTAGTATATAGTAGTTTATTTTTTTATTTTTATTTTTAAATATTGAAAATATTATATAGTAATTAAAGTAGAAAGTTAATGAACAATTTAATTGGGTGGAAGGAATGACCACATAAGTAAAGTAAAGGAAGGGTAGATATCTTCTATTAGACATATTTCTTGTTTGTTTCTCTGAGTGCTGTAGAAGTTGATAGGGGTTGGAGGGATAAAGTAGAGAGATTTACTTGTTTTAGAGCTAATTAGGAGGGTTCAACTTTGAAACATAGTGCTTTAATCCCCATATCTTTGAATTAAGATCATATTTCATTTTTATGTTTATATTAAGGTCAAATACTAATTTACCCCTATAACTTAAAAAATGAAGAAAAAAAAATTATTACCTTATCTTTTAATTTTACCAATAAGTTGTTTTCATAAATATTCATTTAAAATAATAATTAATATAAAAAATACCATTTTCAATACATCTTTTTTTATTAGTTGTTGTTTAATTATAACAATTGAAATACATGTATTGCATGTTATATTTTTCATTAATTATCTAAAAACAATTTACGAAAATGATTTAATTTTTCATATGAAAAGATAAAGATTAAATTAATTATTAATTAAATATTATGTCTTCTAAACGAGAAAAACAATAAATGTAATACAGATAGTATATACAAATAAAAAGTTTAAAAATTCAAAATTTTGTTTTTGTTTTATTTTATTTTGTTATTTTAAAAAAAAGTGAAAGAGGAATGCGTTTTTTCTAATAATAGTAGAATGTATTCTATTTAAATTTAACTTAAATGTCAAATATAAATACTCGAAATTCTTTACTTTTCATTTGGAGGAATGCCAGGTGTTTGTAAATTATTTCAATCATTTGCATTCATATTAATTAAAATATTTAAAAATAACGAAGTTATTTATCTTTTGAAAATTTGTAGTGCATGACACAATAAATTATGCATGTTTGAAAATATACACATTTAATATTTCTCATTTCATATATATTACTTCAACCACGGATATAACTAGGAAGGAATTATAGTTATTGGTGACACCATAGATATATTGATATTGATTTTTCTTAAACTTTTTTGTACACTATTTTTCATATTTACCCCTAATCAACTTCCTTAAAAAAAAAAGTCATTTAAATGCTTGCTTAAAAATAGTATATATAGCCTAAATTTTATGTAACATTTCTCTTTTGGTAATTTATTGTTATTATTTAATATAAATTGGGTGTACAAATATATTTATGATATATGACATAAGAAAGTTTTTTTTAATATAAAAATAGTGAAAAAAATTTATTAATAATAGTAAAAGCATTCAATAAGAACAAACTCGATTTTTTGTCACGTACATGGAAGGATTAAATTGAAAAGTAAAACTATCCATTAGTAAGAAACCCAATAAATTTCTGAGAGAATATTTGTGAACATTTATTATTCAATTTATTTTACTTTTAATCTTAATGTTTAGTCATATTAACTCTTACATTGATATATTTTAAAAAAATATAAAACTATTATATCTATTTGGTGTCGTTACGTAGAAAACTTGAAATCATTGGTAAAAGTATTTCTTATAGCTCATAATTACTTGACTAAATATATAGATAAATTTTCACATCAAATTAAAAATCTATATATTCATAAAACTTTATATATCTGAGAATTAAGTATACAAAACTCTTAATAGTATCTCATCTTATTTTTATAGAATTAGATATAGTAAAATAAAATTTTAAAATCATAAGTTATATATTATTTATGAACAATGTTAAATATATACAATTTACTTGTGATATATGAAGTTTAATGGTATAAATATTTTACTCTTAGATTCCTTTGCAAAATGAGGAAGAAAAAAAAGATTTAGAGCTATAATTTGTGACAAACATTGTCTTAAAAACAATAAATTTAAACCAAGACCCATAAAGCATAACAATTTAAATTTTCTATGGGTTTATCATTATATTTAGGATGAGAAATTCTATCTAAATTTTTGATATGCATCTCAGTTTACAATAAAATCAAAACAAAAGAAAATAAAAGAGTGGATTAAGAAACTCGCATTAATTTGTATAAGAGAGAAAATAATCCACTATAATTTATATAAAAATTTATTAATATGAAATTTCATTACAAGAAAATAATATTATATAATAAGAAAATAAAATTTAAAATTAGTTAACATTACCTATCATAAAAATCCCAAATCAAAAATAACATAATAATGTCATCGAAAACTATATGACATTATTTTATATCAAAGTATTGCACGTATGCACTTCTAAATAGCATGTAGCTCTTTCCATGCTATCAACCACATATTACTTTAAAAGGGACGTTGGAAAACATTTTTTTTTTAGAAAATTTGAATAAAAATTTTAATTTTTAGTTTCAATTCTTTCGATTATCAATTTCAATTATCTTTCTCTTCTTTTAAATTTTCATTTATCTGAAAAATTTATTTCTTTCGTTTCTCTCCATCAATTTTTTAGCTTCTATTTCTATATACTTCTTCTATAAATAAAGAAGAAAACATAACTAAAAAATAAGAAGAAAACCAAAGATGAGAAAACATAGAAGAAGAAGAGGCTAAAAGAGAAAAGAAAAGAAAATAGGAATAGGAAATAGAAAAGGGAAAGAGGAAAGAAAAGAAAATAAAAAGAGAGACGGAAAAGTAAGGAACAAAGACATTTTTTTATTTTATAATTTTTATCAAGAGTTAGATTATTTTAATAGAGTTCATATATTTTAAATTTGATGTAATAATAAATTGTGATGTAAATTTATTATTGTTTAATCATTATATTATGAGAGATAAGTTTCATTTGCTCTCAAACATCCGCAGTGAACGAAAAAATTATCTTAAGAACACTGTGTGATACATAGTTCTCGATTATTATTTATTTAAATTATATATATTATTTAAATTTTTTATTTATATATATTTATATTTATATATATTTCTAATTTTAATAAAATAATTTTATTCTTAAATTATTTATCTGTATATTATTTCTTACAATTTTAAGATAATTTTTTCCCTTATTTTTTGGACAAATAAGTTCAAAAAATATTTTAACAAATATTTTGAGATAAACAGATTATTTATAATATGTTATATTTATATGTTTTGTTATATATCTATTTTTCTATATATTTTTATTTTAATTACCATTCAATTTTCTCATATTTATTAATTCCTTTCATCGTATATTTAATATTAATTTTTCTCTTATATTAAATTACTTGCATTTTATTTTTTTTTTCATTAACAAGAGGTTGATTATGAGCTTAAGATTGAACTGAGACGTATTAAGAAGGTTAGGATAGAAATGTCTTATGGTTCAGATTTTTTGACCGACTTGCTAGAAAGTGAACTTTAAATCCATGAAGAGACTATGACTTCTTTTGAAAGACTTCAATGTCAAGAAGCCATTAATAGTAAAATTGAGTCCATTTTATAAAATCACACTTGAGAACTAGTTAATTTACCTCCAAGTAGTAAAACACTAAGGTCTAAGTGGATTTTCACAAGAAAATGTAAATCAGATGGATTAATTGATAAATACAAGGCTAGGCTTGTAATTAAGGGATACAAACAACAACATGACTTTGGTTATTTTGATACTTATTCTCCTATGATGAGAATAACATCTATAGGGATGATAATTGTTATCGTAGCTCTACGAAATCTTGAAATGCATCAAATGGATGTAAAGACAACCTTTCTAAATGGAGAGTTAGATGAGGAAATCTACATGGATCAACCCAAGGGTTTTTCATGCTTAGGGAAAGAAGGAAAGGTCTGTAAATCGATGAAGTCTTTATATGGCTTGAAATAAGCACCAAAACAATGACATGAAAAGTTTGATAATTTAATGAGGACAAATTACTTTAAAATCAATGAATGTGATAAATGTGTATATGTCAAGGACAAAGAAGATTGTTATGTTATCTTATGTTTTTACGTTGATAACATGCTAATTGTAGGTAGTAATGATCAAATCTATTAAGTCTATGTTGAATTCAAGATTTGATATGAAAGATAATGAGGCCTATTGATGTAATTTTAGGAATTAAGATATCAAGGATATCAAGCGGTCTCATTCTAAGTCAATATCATTATGTTGACAAAATACTTGAGAAATTCAAAGTCTACCAGTGGATATGTATTCGTATTGGGTGGTGCAATTGTTTCATGAAAGTCCTCTAAATAGACGTGTATTTCTAGATCTACAATGGAATCTGAGTTCATCGCTTTGGATAAATGTGACGAAAAAGTAGAATGACTACATAATTTTGTAGAGGATATTCCGAAATGGGTGAAGCATATACCTACAATATACATTCATTGTTATAGTCAATCTGCTATTACTAGGGAATAGAATAATATGTATAATGATAAGTCTCAACATATACGTCGTAGACATAATACCATTAGACAACTACTCTTAATTAGGGTTATCTTTATTGACTATGGAAAGTTAAAGGATAACATAGTTGATCCCTTAACTAAAGGGTTAAATCGAGAGTTAGTTGATAAGTCATTAAGAAGAATGAGACTGAAGCCCATGAATGAATAAGTATTTGTAAAAGAAACTCAACCTATTTGACTAAAAATCCCAAGATTTAAGTTCAAAGGGACAACCTAATTGTAAAGACTTAGTTAGTGAGATCACTATGAGGGTTTACCCTCAAGTTTATTTCTATGATGAAAACAGTGATACCCGTAAGATACAAGATAAGTTAAGGTTTTTAATGATTCTTATGAAGAGAATACCGAATGGATTATGCGATTTTCTCTTTGCAGATTACTTTTAAAGATAAGAGATCACCTATGTGAGGGAGAAGTGAAGCTGTTTCGAAAGAGAATTGTCTAAGGCTTAATTCTTTAGAAATTCTCATAGAACCAGACATATGTTCATGGCCAAAATGAACATAATAGTGAGAAATGAATTGTGTAAGAAAAGATTCTTATGTTAAGTATGCTATCGCTTACATAATAGACTGAACAATTCAAGGACATCGCATCTACTGGTCATTCAGTAAGTTAAATTTACTTTCACAAAGGAATGTTCAAAGAGTAACACCTACCTATCCTATGCAAGTTTCGATCCATTGAACTATATTTTCATGTCAAAATTTGATTTAAAATCCATGTAAGTTTTTATTTATGTGGAAGATTGTTAGAAAAATTAAATAAAAATTTTAATTTTTAATTTTTCATTTCTTGAAAAATAAATTTCTTTCGTTTCTCTCCATCATTTTCTCAGCTTTCATTTTTGTATAATTATTCTATAAATAGAGAAGAAAGTTGAGAAGAAAATAGAACAAAAAAATAAGAATAAAATTAGAGATGAGAAAACGGAGAAGAAGAAGAGGATGAGAAAGAAATAAAATAATTTTTTTAATTTTTTTTCGTGTATTATTTACTACATTTTCTAAATAAACAAATAATTTATTTTTTATTATAAATAAAAGTTTTTGTTTTATTTTTTGAAAATTTAAATAAATAACTTAACTGGTCCAAGAAGACAAAAACATTGGGCTATGTATGTCAAAAAGCCCAGAGTCCAAAGTTCATTGCATCCCTGAAAACACGTTGTCTCAGTTTATAATTACTGTATTCTAATGCTTTGAATTGTGTTCCTTTTGTCCCCTCGCCGTTGGAGTTCTCGTTCTCTTTTTCCAACTCTCGCTACTCTCGTCTCATAAACACCTATATTATTATTTCATAACCATTAAAAAAATAAGTTAAATTTTTTATTAATTATTATAACAATCAATAAATAAATGTACAAGTTATTTTAATTTATAAAAAAATATAATTTAATCTTTTAAGTTAAAAAAGATATTATTTAATTCTTTTTGTTTTAAAAATATTACTAAAAAAAATATTTAATAATTTTAAAATTATTTTATAAAAAAATTATCATATTTCAATATTTAAAATTAACTAATAACCATTAAAAATGACATTCAATTTAGGCCCACAAATTATAAGATAGTTTGTAAAGTATAAAACGTTTATTTTATTATAATTAAATACATAATGTATAGATAATGATAAAACATATTTAATTTAAACATAATTATATATTTTTTATATATTTTAAGTTTAAATATAAATTTAAAAATATCTGTTATTTATCATATTTTTATGTTATTAATTATAACAAAATAATTGTTTTAGATATTTTTATAAATTATTTTATAGATCGATTACATAAAATATAATCAATTCTAAATAAAATAAAAATTACATTTTGGTTTTTTCTTTGAAAAGATAGAAACGAGACAAAGACAAGAGGGTTATTTGTTTTCAAATTTTTTCCCGCTTGATAGAGTGCAGATAAATGACGTTAATACTTTTATTATTATTTTCTTTAAAAGCTTTATATGACTATTTATTTAAGTAAAATAAAAAATAAGCATATTTTTATAAATAAAAAATTAACTAATACTTTTCGTTAGTAAACAAATTTTTTACTCCATTTATCCCTAACTATACACATACAACTTTACTATATATATAATTACTGCGTTAATTACCTTCAGTGTAGAGAAATTATTTAATATTCACATTATATTTTAAATTAATGATATATAAGATTTGTATAATTTTTTTTAAAATAAAATAATTTGATAACCTTTTGCATTTTTAGCTAATAAATATTACTAATTAAATCAACTTCTCTAAGATAATAAGAAGAGGATTGTGGTAAGAGATTCTATTTATATATAATTAAAACTCTTTAAATGTGTCATTTTTAATTTAAGAATATAAAAATATTTTTTAATTTAGGATTTATTTCAAATTCTTAACTATCAGTTCTTTTTAACTATATATATATATATATATATATAGTATAATGGCTTAAAAAAATTAACAATGATTAATAATTTATTAAGAATTTTAAATTAAGAAAATATTTTTAAATCTTAAAACGAAACTATCACCCATTCAAAGATTCTATATATGTAAAATTCCATGTGGTAATTGAAGGATCAAAAGAAGTAAACTATCAAAAAGGTAATGGAAAATAATGTGACAGAAAGTGACTGTTCATTGTTTCCTATTTTTATATTTTTTCTTCACCTATATTAATAGTACGTATAGTTTGCAATTTTACATATAAATTTATATTTAATTTTATACCAAAATCATTTATATGACTCTAAGTGTTAAAATTATTTTTAAAAAATAGAATAATAATTTATTTTTTAAATAATTTTAATATACATTACATATAAATAATTTATGTATAAATTAACGTGTGGTTAGCATTACTCATAGTAAAAATAGAATAATGATATCATGATCATTTTTTATGAAATATTTATTATATTTTTAAAATTAATTACATTATAATATTATTGTTAATAAATAAAATAATTATTAATACAATTTAAACGTGACAAAATTAATTTTATTAAGATAACATCGTTATCTTAAAAATAACACCCTTTTTAAATTAAGAGTGAGATGTGCTAATAATAGAGAAGTTATTTTTGTTTAGTTGATTTTGAATGTAACTTATTGTTTATTTACTTTTTATTTTTTCTTCTCAACCAATTAATTGTAGTCGTTAGTTTAATAAATTGATTTGAAACTAATTTCACCGAAACAAATATATTAAAAAAAACAAAATTCTCGGATTAAATTTACTTTTTTTTTGGGGGGTTAAATCTTATGACATAATATAGTAGCTGTGTATAACTGTTGGTAAGCTAGAATCTGCTTGGGTGTGTATGAAATTTACGCACAGAATACTGTCTCCCCAACCATTTATCGTGTTTAATGGGTTACTCATTTCTCAAAAAAAAAAAAAAAATGGTTATTCTTATTTTTTAAAAAACTAAAATCTCTTTAAAATTGTATATTTTGATTAACACTTCATATTTTCAATATATTTTATATATTGATATTGTTGCAATTATCTTTTTATTGTTATATAAAAGTATAAAATAATCTAATTTATTCTATTATTAATTATATTTTAATACTTTTATTATTAAATAAATTATTATTTTAACAGTAACATTTTAAGTTATGATAATATTATCACCTGATATTTTATTATATTATAATTTTATTAGGTTAATTATATTAAAAAATCTCATAATATAATTATTTTAGGGTTTGTTTAATAACTATTTTATTTTTGAATTTTTAATTTTTTTAAGTGATTTTTTAATCAAATATATGTGATAACGATTTTTAATTTTGATTTTGATTTTTTAAGGTATCACTGTAAAATATGGAGTAAATCATAAATCTTTAAAAATATTATTTTTGATTTTTTTTTCATTTTCATCAAACATTTCTTTAAAGAATAAATTAAGTCCCACATCTTTTGTATTTATAAGTATTTAAAGAAAGTGATTAAAACATAAAAATTGTAAAAAATAACAAAAAAATTTCTTTATATTTTTACGTT
The DNA here is from genome assembly GCA_030763125.1 of Hippophae gyantsensis. NCBI lineage: Eukaryota > Viridiplantae > Streptophyta > Magnoliopsida > Rosales > Elaeagnaceae > Hippophae > Hippophae gyantsensis. The sequence goes on along the minus strand of CM061037.1, from coordinate 32,290,974 downwards.
TTCAAAAATATATATTAAAAAAAATTATCAAATAATTTGTAAGTGATTAATTTTTTTGTTTGAAGTCATTAAGTAAAAATTATTATTAAATAAATCGGTGATTATTTTTAAAAAAAATCAAAAATAATAAATTCGTTATTTAATCATAAATAATAAAGTATGAGTTTGAAAATATCTCATTAGAATTTATCGGTATCGCAATTCCTACCACAAAATACAGTTATAATGTATACATTCTTTAATCATTTTTAATATTTAATATGTTCTCAATCAGAGAATTAACTAATGTGTCGGAGTGAATTTGAGACCTTAACGAACAAATTAACAGAACTCGATATAAGATATAATTACTTAAATTATTTCTTTTAATAAAGTTAATCTCTGGATTGGAATCCATAGGTTTGCTTGGCTCTCATAATTATTATAAGTTTTAGAAACTTTGTTTTGTAGTTATTATATCATTTTTTTTAACCAAATTTTGTTGAAAATATAATATTTAGTTTATTTTCTTTTTGTGTGGTCAAAACTCATTAATGATCGGTATATACATTGAGAAAATAGAACCCTAGCCGATTGCATATTACATATCATTTGGGAATGACCCCATGCACCCAGTTAATTATATCAGCTTTCAACTAGTTGTCTTCATAATAAATGTATATATACTTGCAAGTGCCAAAGAGGTATTCTCAAAACCCAATTAAACAATATATACTTTCTATGGTGTTTCCGAGCAGATGCTTCTAAAATATATATCAATATTTTATATGTTATTTTGTAGTGCTTGTAATTGGTCTTTTCTTAATTTATCTTTTTTTAGATAGTTCTTGATACATTTTTAGCATGTTTGATAGCGGTTTTACTACGTAATTTATGATTTTTAATTAAGTAATAGATTTATTGATTTTTAATTATTTTTATAAAAATAATCCCCTGTATTTTTAATAATAATTTTTATTTGATGATTTTAAATAAAAAAAAAGTCAATTTTTTTTCAAAAAATAAAGAAATTATTTGATTATTATTTAAAAAATGAATTTTTAATAATTTTCTTTCAATATATATATATATATACAAAAGTAATAAGTTTTTTAGAAAAATGTATAGTAAAATAAAAAAAAATCAAAAATCTAATTATACATCACTCTATATTTTGATAATGTTTGTTTAAAAATATAAAAATCAAAATCAAAATCAAAATCGTTATCAAATATACTTAATTAAAAAATTAATTTATAAAAATAAAAGAATAAAGTATTAAAATGTTATCAAACACAATCTTAGTTTCTTGAAAACTTGGCTTTGAATCCATCCTACCTCTAATACTTAGTAATAGTTTTATTAATTATTGAAAGTAACATTTAATCTAAAAAAATATACATCCATTTGGGTGTTAAAAAAATCAGTTAATCCAATTAATCAAATAAATTCAATCAGAGTTATGGACATTTTAGATGGATGTTGAATTGAATTGGATAAAAGATCTTCCATAATTTGCTATGAACACATTGAATTGTCCATTCATATTTATAAATTAACTTATCTGATTCAATCCACTTATTTTACTCACCTATGTCATGTTTATATAAGTTTTTTATTAATTATCAAATATTTTTCCCCACATCAAATTACAAACTATTTAAAACAAGTGTTAATTTTCATTATTCTTGTACATACCAAGCATAGTTTTTAAACAAGCCAAAACATATAATTAATTGTGGTCCAAGTGCAAATATTGGAGCTTATCGTTATTTGCGAGCTATGAGGGGACCAAACTTATCCTTTTACCAAAACTTGGATTGAGCTGCCTAATTAAAGGTTCAAACATGGACTTGTCATTCTTCTAATCACTTTAGAAGTTGCCAAGTAAAAACCCAAATTGGATTTGGACTCATTAGCCTGCAATTCATCATTTCAGCTTTACTGAAAGCAGTTTGTTCTTATGCCTGCATTTTTCATATTTACCACTTCATGCTTCAAATCTTACTAAACTTTTTTTTTGTTTTTTCCCCAATGACAAAGAAGAGGACAATGTTCATCAGATTTGTTGTTCATCTTACTTCTTATGTCCTTTTCAACTTTGTCTTTCACTCTCCATTGTTGTGTTTAGCATTAACTCAATAGTCCTCAACTAGTCAGTGGATTTGATAATTAGTAAGATGTAAATTAGGATCGACTGGATTAATCAAAGTCTGAAACTTTGGCTTCGGGCTAGACATTGTAGCTAGATGTACATTTTTGGGTTGGGCCGAAGTAGGTGTTTTGAACTTTTTAATTAACTGAAGGCGATGTTTAAGTTTTAATTTATGCTAAAATCCATAAAAGATTTTCATGAAATTATCAAAATTACTTATATTTTACAAAATGTAAAGCTTAAATAGCAATTCAAACCAAGTTCGAATAAGATTCACAGTATATATATATAATCCTAAATCAGATACTAATACCTAACAAGCATAATAATGTGAGTGATCAAAACCTCACGAGACATAATTTATTTGTCTTAATTTCTTTAAAATAATGTCATTTAAGTGGTGAATTTAGATATCTAGTTCCTTATTTTTAGTAGAAGTAATTATGATCGAAAAAGAAAGTAGATAACACATTAATTGAAATAACTAGCAAATTTATCTCAACATGAATGACTTATAATTAGAAATATAAAATGGGTTCTCACATTTCATGTTTCATTTAATACCCTAATAGGTTTATGGGTTAAGATTGTTCCATTTCATTTAAATTACATCTCATACGATATTATTTAAAGTTGGTTTATGATTATTATATATAATTCTTAGACTTACGATGGGCACATGCCCCCTCTCATTTTAAAAAAAATATTAAGTGTAATATTTATAAAATTATAAATAAATTTATGTATGAAATAAAATTGTGATGTGTAATGTATAATGCAAATCCATGAGGGATGCTTGATTATCATTGTGAGTGATCAAGCATCAAAAGTTGGACTAGAAGTATTGCATACAAAGATTTGAATGGATTTTGGGTAACTCGAATAATCGAGAATCGATCCTACATCGATAGAGAAGTTTATGCCCAAATTTTGGATTCTATATTTATGTATCGATTGATCGATCGATTGATCAATAAGAGATCGATCGATCGATAGAGCCTATAGGTTTTGATGGAAATGATGAATAGAGACATAGGAATCTGCAAATGAGGTTATAGAACTAGATGGACATTTTGGAAAATGTCCTAGAGAATGTGTATAAGCACCCCTTTGTATCTTAGAATTCATTAGAAAGAGTATTGGATGCTTAGAGAGTTTGAGATAAAGAGAGACAAGTGAGGAATAGGGGTTTTCTCCATTGAAAGTAGGGAAGGAAGCCTAGTGTTTCTTAGAAAAATCTTTGAGTGTAAGCTTCTCTAATGTGTTGTTCTCTTCTATTCAATCCATTGTAAGTCTAAGAATCAAAATGTATCTTCATTGAGGGAGTGTGAGGCTTCGAGTGTGTTATTGGGACTAGAAAGGGGATTAGGTGATGCTTGTATGATGATGAGAGTAGATGATTGTAATGCTATTGAGTACCATAGGTTGTAATTCTCTTTGATTTATAGTAGAATATTGTTTGAATGATTGGGTTGTGGATGTAGGCTTCATTATTTTGGAGAAGAATCACGTTAAATCTTGTATGTTGATTTATTATTGTCTTTGCTCGTTTGATTCCTAATCGTTATATTGGGGTTTTCTTTTTGGTTATTTTTGTGCTCATTATTTGATTGGATAACAATCGGTTCACATGATAACTTTGTTTTTCATGGGCCTCAATAAGACTCGATAAAATCACAACATGATCCTTCAATTTTAAATTTTAAACTTTTATCACTAAAACACTCATTATAATAATTTGAACTTATTTATACCCAGATAATATATATTTAGCATCTTTATATAAAAAGAAGTAATGTGAAGCATTTTTTGTCCTACTTTTTAGTGCTTTTCGTGATCTTAAATCCTAGATCCGTTGCTTATTTTACTTGTTTTATTTAAATTTATTTGAGATAAATAAAAAATTACATTATGTATCATTCTATTATTATCGCAACCTTAAAAAAAGAAGTGAGAAAAGATAAGATAGATTCACAAATTTAATAGATAGTAACTAATAGAACATCTAATCCTTACCGTGGCACCTCTACTTATATTCTAGAAACCAATTGATTGCACATTATTTTGTGATGCTGTGAGAAAAAAAGGCTTCAGTTCCTGAGCCACCGTGAGAATGTTCAGCGGTCACATTGTCTGAGACTTGATCTCCAAACATTTCCCAAACACTACCGTGTAGGTAATTGCTGAAGATTCATAAGTGTTTACGTAGCCCACCTTCTATAGCAACCACAGTACTTTTCTTCTTTTTGGAGTCTCCCAAGCTTCTTAATTATCCCAACAATGCAAGCTCCTACGAGTCTGACTCCACGTTCTGCAACAATGTCACACATCTCAATATATAATAACTTCTTCAATGATGAGAGAGCAATGTAGAAGAAGAGAAAAGTGTAGAAGAATCATAAAGATAAGTGTTAAAGCATATGTATTATTCTGTTATTAATAAATAACTGACACGCGTGATATAACATACTTATCTAAATGATTTTTTCTATATATTTTTTTGAATAAACAAAATTCAAGGAGTACTCTTCAAACACAACGTGACAGAAATTGATTGTTTATTGTTTCCAACTTTTTATATTTTTTCTTCACCTTTACTAGTATTTCCGTAATATGTATACCATACGATTTTATATCCGATAACACTTCAAAATTAATAATAATAATAATAATAATAATAATATTATTATAAATATATTAATTTATATTTATTTTTGTACTAACATCACTTATATCATTATAAGTTATAATATTATTTAAAAAATAGAGTAATCATTTATTTTTTTAAATAACTTTGATATGTATTATGATATAAGTAATTTGTGTGTAAAAATATAAGTAAGTTAAGGTGTGCTTAGCATTACTTTTAGTAAAAATAGAATAATGATATTATTATCATATTGTTACAATAAAAATGTTTATTATATTTTTAAAATTAATTATATTGTAATATTATTATTAATAAATAAAATTATGATAATAATAATTTTAATGTGATAATATTGTTATACTAAAAATAACAATCTCTTTTTAAATTAAAAGTGAGATGGTAAGTATTAGAAAAGTTATTTCTGTTGTGATTGATTTTAACGTGATTTATTGTTTACTTTTTACTTTGTTATTTTGGTTCTCAATCAATTAATTGTAGTAGTTAGCTTGATACTTTGATCTTGGTTCTCAATCAATTAATTGTAGTAGTTAGCTTGATACTTTGATCTGAAGTTAATTTCTCCGATAAAATTTATTTATTTATTTATTTTGGTTAAATCTCATGACAGAATATAGTAGCTGCTTGCGTGTATATATATTAAATGGGAACATTTTTTAAATTACCCTTGAGGTTTGTTATATCTTCAATTATGTCTCAAATGCTTTTGTGTGTTAATGGTGTTAATCCTCCATCTATTAGTGTTTAAATCACTATTCTTTGGCTCTGATACTAATTTCTAAGAATCGATACAATTTTAATTTGGAGTTAAAATTGACATAGTTGAAGGTCTTTGTGTATTTATTAACGGTAATAAATTATTTAAAAAACTTATTATTTTACTGTATAAATCTAATTTTCTTCTGTATTCATTACAATTGCATAGTATGTTATGTTCTTCATTATGTAGGTTACTTAACTCTAATCCTAACACTATTAATTGTCTTTTAAAATTAAAAATTACTCTTTCATTTGTTAAATCTAATAATTCTAATTTATGTACTAATGATTCGATATTCATAAAGTATTATTTTAGTTGTTTATTTCTAAAAATAAATTCTATTTTCCTGTTTTAAAGATATTATACCTTGTAAGTGAATATTTCAACATTCAAGATCCTTAATTAGCTTAAATCTATAATCATCATACCTGAATTTAATGGGTCCACCACGGTCTTCCCTTATGTTCGTCTTCTATTGTTACACCTGTTATGCCTTAGCTTCGCTCACACCTCAACATCTTCCTGGTAATGGTGAGCTTTCTGCATCCGTACATGAATGATGTCCAATAGCTGACTTACTGGAGAAGAGTAATAGAACTCCATTTTATTCAAAACATAATAATTATTATAACTTAAGGCCAACTAAGAACCTTGAAAGGGGTGCTTAGCCGCTCATAGTTACTGAGTATTTCATTATTGGTTTCTAAATTTCTAGATAGAAAGGTTTTTCTATACTTGAGTGTTTCAGAGTAGAGAGTTATGGATTTCTATCCGTTTGTGTTTTTTCGAAATGATAATAAGGGTTCCTTTTATAGAATAAGGAATCCCTATTTACAAGACTAAATTTATTATTTTACCCTTGCTTTAATAATTCATCTGTTTTTCCTTTTTGAAAGGATAACCATTACTTTTTTCCTTGGCATATACTGTCGACTAAGATGTGGGGTCTAAATCTTTATTTCTTTTGTAGTCTTCTGTCGATAGCTACTTTTCTTATTTTTCTTTGTCATTTTCTGCCGACTGTTCCTTTGATGACGTTGATGATGACACATCTTCATCTTCTCGATCTTTGATGTAGAGAATGCATCTATGGTCTTTGGTGGCTTTTCTGGCATAGAAGCAAAATACCTTTCTGGTTTCTTGACTAATCTCTAAGTTGTTGTAATTAAAATTGGTTTCATTTTTGGTGATTTTTTCACCATCTTCTTCTGATAGAGCCATGCTATTGTGAGAAACGATAATAACTTTATTAGTTGAATAATTTACTTTAATCTCAGTAGAATTGTCGATCTTTCTGAGTTCATAGTAAATTTGGCTTAACATTTGTCCTCTTAATACACAGAGTTCTTTTGTGTTGAATTCCTTCTCTGGAAGTGCCCTTGGTTTGAGAACCTCTCTGTTTGTGTTAGAAATCTCTATCTTGATGAAGTGGTAGGGACTAATACTTCTTTCCTCATTCCAGTCCATTAATGAACTAAAAAATCTAAGATAAATAGGTTTATCACCTGCTTTAATTTTTCTTCTGAAATTCTTAATTGCTCTTTTAAAATTTTCTGGGAAATAATTTAATTCACTTAAATTAATTCCTGGATATATATTTTCTATTAATCCTGCATGAAATTCTTTATACACAAAAATTGGATCAACTCCTTCCAATATATTGAATTTACTACCTGCAGGAAATTTCTTGTCTGTAGTATAGAATTTCATATCTTCAATATGTTCTTGGGTAGATTTTCTGGCTAAATTATAGAGACTTAACCATTGTAGTTTGCTGAGGTTTATGTATTGGTCTTTTTCATCTTCAATGACTGGAGTAGTTCTAGGAGATGTCTCCCTAAATAGTATTGAATGTTTTGTTATTTTTGATGTCTCTAGTGGAGATGTTTCTCTAAATAGCATTGGAGGCCTTGCTATTTTTCCAAGATTTGTCAATCTGCTTGGAGCTGTTGGTTGTTGTTGTAGTACTACATAATAATTTCTTACTATCTCCTCTAGAGTTATTAGTTTTGGTGTTTTGTAGTTGGCATAACTACCTTCAGCTTCTATTCTGTTGGTGAAAGCTCTATGAGTTACTCCACTAATTCCTAGAATAGATTTGCTAGCTTCTGCCCAGTTGTTATAAATTCTTGGTTTTGGGCCATTATAGACCACATAAACTTTTTCTGCTTCATCTGCCCAATTGGGTTTAGAAGTTTTTTGTGAACTGTTAGGTTCTTCCTTTTTTAACAGAGTTCCCCATTTGAGGTTCTGCTTTCTAGAGGTTGTTTTGAACATTTAAGTTCTTCATGTTTTATTCCTGTCTCCGTAAGAGATTTCTCGAGATATAGCAACTCGAGTTGTTCCTGTAGGATTTTTATCTCCTTTTCTTTTATCTTGATCTTAATATCAAGATGTTCCATTCCTGCAATCATAAAAATAGTTAGAGGTGCTAATTCTCTGGTAAGAGCATCAGCTAAGCTATTTTTATGTCCTGGAAGATGTTCAACATCAAAATTGTAATGGTTGAACCATTGTTGCCATCTAATTAGTCTTCCTTGTTTATAATCTCCTGCAATATTAGTTCTTAAAAAATAGCCAAAATTCTTGTTATCTGTTCTAATAATGAATCTAGAACTTATGACATATATTGCAAATTTTTTAATAGCTTTTTTAACAGCTAAGTATTCTTTTTCATTACTATGATAATTTAATTCTGGCCCTTGGAAAGACCCTGATGTATATCTACAAAGATATTCATCTTTGTCATCTACTCTTGCTTTAAGGAATGCTCCCCAATATTCTTGTGAAGCATCTGTTTCAATTATCATTTTATCATCTGGTCCTGGATGGTATAAAGTTGGTAAATTTTTTACTTTTGCTTTTACTCTATCCATATATAGAGTATCTTCTTCTGTCCATTTCCAGACATGATCTTTTTTCAATTTTGCTTGTAATGGTTTTCTCATTTCTGCAAGTTTCTTGATATAGGCTTCTGCATATGTTAAACATCCTAAAAATCTTTGTAATTGGTTTTTATCTTTTAATTCACTAGGAAAACCTTGAATATTATTTAGTATATGGGGTTGTAGATTATGTTTTCCATCTTCAATTTCCAACCCTAAGTATTTGATTTTTTGTTGAGCAAGTAATGCTTTCTTTTCAGAGAGTACAATGCCTTCTTTTCTACATTCTTGTAATATATTGATAATATCCAAATAATGTTTATTTAATTCATTACCGAAAACCAAAATATCATCTATGTAAACATAACAAATATCTTGTAATTTCTTAAAAATATTATCCATATATCTTTGAAAAATACCTAGAGCTTGTTTTAATCCAAATGGTATAACCGTCCATTGGAATTGTCCTTGAGGGCAACTGAATGCTGTAAATTTTTGGGATTCTTCATCCAATATAATTTGTCAAAATCCACTTTTGCAATCGAAACTTGAGAAGTATTTCTTTCCTTTTATTAATGATAGTGGTTCTTCCTTTTTTGGAATGAAGTATCCATCATCAATGGTATCTTTATTTAATGTTTTGAAGTTTATTACCATTCTCTTTTTTCCTCTTCTTTTCTCAGCTTCTTTTTCAACTAAAAATGCTGGACTAGAGTGAGGTGAATTACTTGGTATTATGACTTTTAATTCCAAAAGTTCTTCAATTTGTTTTCCAAATTCAATCCTGTCTTCTGGAGTATAAATCATTGGTTTTACTCTTACGACTTTGTTAGGATCTCTTAAATTTTATATTGACTATTGTTTTAGATTTATTTATTTTTGGATCTAAAGGATTTTCTGAACTGACTGTTTTTAATAGTTTTCTAATGCCTGTTAGGGCTTTGTCTTCCTGTATCTCATTGAGAAAAGAGTTTTGTTTTTCTTCTATATCTAATGAAATATTTTTTAGACAAGGTTTTTGTTTTTGTTGGTCTTCTATCTCACCACATTTTCGCTTTTTATGTTGTTGCATAAAAGTTGGGTTTGAGACAGTTAGAGCTTTTCTTACTTTAGAGACATATATTGTATCTCCTTCTAAAGTTGTAAGACTTATTTTGTCAGAATGTTGTGTGAAAGGTTGATATAAATTTAAGAAATTATTTTCTATTAACAAGTCTACACCTGTTTCTTGTTGATATATAGTAGGAATATGAAAGTTTTCTCCTCCTATTATTATATTAGTATCTTTTAATACTTGATTGAGTTTTATTGTAGTATTTTTAGCAATTCTTACAATCAAATCTTTAGATGCTTGTTTCCAGTTGTCTTCTGGAAATACATATCTAATGGCTACACACATACTAGCTCCTATATCTATATATGCATGTAAATGATAAGTGTGATAACCTTTAAATTTTAGTCCTATTTTAATGTAAGTACTATTTGGATTTGTAATACTATACAAATCATTCATTTTCTGATGAAGAATATTCATGATCTGAATGTTTATATTCTGAGTCAGTTATTTCTTCTTCAGTTTCTTCTAATAGATAAATATTGTAACCCCATGTTTAGTTGGAGGGAATAGAATGGAATCAAAATTGATTCCTTCCATTTTGTTTGTTTGGTTGGACGGAATGAAATCAGATTATTAAAAGAGAAGGAATCACAATTCCTTCTCCCCTCCTTGGTAATCATAATTTCATTCTCATCTAAACTTTTTTTTTCCAATTTTACCCTCACCTAAAATATAACCTTAAACTCAAATCCCAAATTCTCAAACCCAAAATTCCAAAACCCTAATCCCTAAACCCTAAATCAAAATCCTAAAACCCTAAACCCTAAATCCCTAAACCCCAAATCCCTAAACCCTAAACCCTAAAACCCTAAACCTTAAAACATAAATCCCAAAACCCAAAACCCTAAAACATAAATCCCAAAACCCTAAACCCTAAACCCTAAATTCCAAATCCTAAAACCCTAAACCCCAAATCCCTAAACCCTAAACCCTAAAAGCCTAAACCTTAAAACATAAATCCCAAAATCCTAAATCCTAAACCCAAATTCCAAATCCTAAAACCCTAAACCCCAAATCACTAAACCCTGAAGCTAAAACGCTAAAACCCTAAACCCCAAATCCCCAAATCCCTAAACCCAAAATTCCTAAACCCTAAACCTTAAAACATAAATCCCAAAACCCAAAACCTTAAAACATAAATCCCAAAACCCTAAACCCTAAACCCCAAATTCTAAATCCTAAAACCCTAAACCCTAAACCCCAAATCTCTAAACCCTAAACCCTAAACCTTAAAACATAAATCCCAAAACCCAAAACCCCAAATTCCAAATCCTAAAACCCTAAACCCCAAATCCAAAATTCTAAAACCCTAAACCATTTTTAGAAAAATAATAATTTTAATCCTAAACCTTAATCTACAAATATAACCCCAAATCCTAAATCCCACATCCCAAACCTCAAAACCCTAAACCCTATTTAGAAAAATAATAATTTTAATAATATATTTCTTTTTAATTAAGTAATAATTATTTAAAAAAATAATGATTTTAATAATGTATTTTGTCTGACGAAAAAATAGTAATTAAATGACATTATTTGAACTTTACAACATGTAAGGGTATTAAGGTCATTTACAACTTTTTTTATTCCATTCCAGTGGCAAACCAAACACTGTAATCCTGATTCTGAGCTTAATTCCAATGGTCAAACCAAACACAATTGTTTCCTTTTCATTCCATTCCATTCCGATTCCGATTCCGATTCTGATTCCATTCCGATTCTGATTCCATTCCATGAACCAAACGCCACCTAAGTATCATCTATATCAGATTGCTCAATTGGTTCTAATTCCATTTTGAAGGCTTCTTCTAAGATTTTTGCTTTCTGTGGAAATTCCTTTTTAAATTCTTGTTATGATGAAGTCTGCTTGGACATTCATTTACATAATGTCCTTTCTCATTAGAGATCCAACATCTGTATTTTTTCTTTCCTGAAGGGCAATAATTCCTTTTTTCAGAAGGTTTATAAACATTTCTTCTAAAATATCTTTTCTTGTAGTTTTCTTTATTGAAACTCTTTTATATTTTTGGAAATTTTGTTTTCTGAATTTATATTTTTTAAATCTTTTATACTTTTTATATTTTTATTTATAAGATTTTATACTGCATTCATATTTTCCTAGTATTCTAAAATCTTTTGTATCACAACAAATTTTAGCATTTCCTCTTATTTGTTTATATTCTTTTCTTTCTTGGTATTTTATAATGATCCAATCTCTAAGACTTCTTATTCTTCCTCCTAGAGTATCTGGTATAGTTTCTCTATTTCTTTGTTCCCAATTTTCTGTTAAAGTTTTATATAATGTTCTAGGTAATTTTTGAAAAAAACATTTCTTTATAGATTGTTTGTATAGAGGGTGGTAATTTATGGTAATACATTTCATATTCACAAATAAAAGAATCTATATAACACATGTTACAAATTTCCATATTTGTTAGATGCCATTTAGCTTCATTGATTTCATTTTCATTGGATTCAGTGATAGTCCTTCCTTTATCTTCCCCAATAAATTCTTTATATATTTCATTTATTACTGTATCTAAGTATTCTCTTCCCGTGGAAGCATTTCCTTGCATTAATAAATGTTGTTGATCTGTTAAGTTTGAAAACCAAACTTTTACATTTCCTGTCATTTTATGTGCTATAAGCACTCTACAAGTTGAAGGATTTGTTTGGGTAGTTGGAGAAGTTTGTATGAGAATGCTCATCATCTAAAGCTTTTTTTCCTATCTCTTATACAATCTAAATTTAGAAGTTCAGATTTATAATTATCATGGAGTTTGAACTCTAGTGGAATACTACCTCTAGTTCCTAATGCAACCCTTCCTCCATTTTAGGTGGTTGTCTTCTTCTATATGTAGTATCAGGTTGTTCTAATCTTTGTCTATTTATTTCCTCCCTATGTGGGTCAGATGTTTCTTCTTGGTAAGGGGTTGGTAATGAAATTGGTTTCATATGACCTTTTGGGGTCATGTTTTCTGGTTCTGAATCAGTTTCACTGATTATTGTCATATTATCTTCTTCTTTGTTAGTACAAATTTTTCCAATATAATGTTCTTCTATTTCTTCATTGGTTAATGTCAATAATTTGACCAATGTTTCTATATCCCTATTCTCAGGGTTCATAAATTCTTTTTCTAATTTCTTTCTATATTCCATTAATTTGGAATTATTTTTTTATTCTTAGATTGTCCTCATTTTTTCTTTTCTCATTTTTAGGAATCAAAGAATCTGATTTCCTTGGTGGTTCTTCTTTTAATCCTTCTAAGGGATCATATTTATGATTTATTTTTAGATTGTATACATCTTTCCTTAATTCTGAAAATTCTTTATGTATATTTTGTTGTAGTTTATTATAACCATACTCCTTTATTTCCTTTAATAGTTCTCTTTGTATATCTATTATTTCTTGTAAATATTTTGTGTTTGATTCCTGGACTAGATCCATTTCCTTTGTTAATAATTGAATAGTTTCAAATAGTATTGCTTGATTTTTTGCCACACCTACTAGGCTTCCATTTATTTCTAAATGCATATTTTTTATTTTATCCTTAAACATGATTTTTTCCTAATATGCAATCATGAACTAATGCTTTCATTATTTTAACTTTATTTTCTAGTTTTTTTAACTTCTTGTTGATTTGAAGTTTCTTCTTCATGATCTATAAAAGTAAATCTTGGTATGTTATTACTATTTCTTCCTGTTATTAAAGGTTTTTCTTTAATATCTAATTTCCATTCTTCTGGCATTTCAAAGTGTGTTAGTATTTTCGGTTTTATTATTTGTCCAAATTCTTTAAAAGTTTTATCTATTTCTATAAATTCATTTTGTTCATATATTGAACTATTATGACTATTTGTTAAAGAATATGCCACTAGATAATATATTGAAAATGGATGATTTCCTTCTTTCATTAAATCTCCTCTTTCAAATTCATAAGCTAGACTTAATACTTTGTTTAAATTTTTATCTTGTATATTTATAGCAAATCTAGGATATGTTGTAAACTTTAGTTTTTGGTATCCTAAATTTCCATGGATCATTCCTAATAAAACATCTTGTCTATTTACTATTCTGTTGTCTAATAAAGCTATTTTTATTGGTGTATCTATTCCTTCTCTAAAATGAGCTTTTATTAATATTTGGATTTCTCCTAAATGGATGTATCTAATTTTTTCTTTATCCTTTCGAGAAATTTTTGATAATTTGTTTAATATAGTTTCTTTATCAATTAATGGTATATTATATCTTCCTTTTGCATTTGTAATTTTAATACTCATTTCCTTATTACTTATGCCATAATAGATTATATTTATTCTAGGAAATATTTTTCTTAATAAAAATGATGGGTCTTTAAATCCATCTCATTCTTTAAGATTTCATTTTTCTTTTTGAATTTCTTCAAATTTCTTTTTACTTATTATCATTTCCTGTGAAAAACATCCTGAAATGTCTTCTGTTTCTATATCTAATATTTCTTGGTTTATTTTTTCTTCTTCCATTTTTTTAAACCTTAGGGATATTTTTGATGAGTGTTAATTTTAACTTCCGTTATGTTTTCAAGAGTATTTTTGAAATTTTTAAGACCTAAAGGGTATTTTTGAAGATTCCTTATACCTTGGGGGTACTTTTGATTTTTTTCCTATTAAATGTACACTCAGAGTACGTAAATGCGTTTCTAACATTTTTTTTTCAGAGTAAAATTTTCACATATATATTTTTAAATCTTGTATTCAAATTTACTATATAATGATAACATACGTCTTTAGCTTACAAGAACATTGACTTTTACAATTTATCATTAACCATTATGGGTTACTCATTTCTTTAAAAAAATAAAAATAAATAAATTATGGGTTACTCATATTTTTTTAAAAAATAATCTCTTTAAAAATGTGTATTTTTATCCAATATTTAATTTTTCAATGTATTTTATATCATAATATTATCATAATTATTTTTTTATTGTTATAATAAAAGTACAAAAAGTATATTTTATCCTATTATTAATTACATCTTATTACTGATCGCCACACATATTATGTGTGCAATGAATACGCAAGTATATGTATCATACAAAGTAATATAATGATAAGAAAACATCGTTCCCACGAAGATTATTATTTTATTAGAAACTAATTTTTAAAACTAAAAATAATTAAAATCAATTTTTTTGGTGTTTTTATATTTTAATAAAGCAAAATTAAAATAACTAAAATTAAATAACAATAATTAATTGAATCAAATTTGGTAACTAAAAAGATATATGAGAAAATATCTAGGAATACTTAATCCTCCCAATTATCTAAACATGCGAATCACTAAAATCTCTCGAATATAATATCAATTAATTACATGATTAATTGAATATAACCTAGCATGTATTCCTCTCTCAAGTAAATTACACACCATATAATAATTAATTTAATCACACTCTCATGCCAATTAAATTGCATACTACTTATTAAGTTCATCAATTATGGATCACATATATAAGAACTATACATCTCTGCCTAGAAACTATGCATCTTATTTAATCAAAACAAATTCTCTCAAATATATTTAATTGCCTCTATAGATAACTTGTTGGCCAAATAATTAATAACATAAAAATCAGATTAAATAATATAATTAAATTAATATTATAATTGAGAAAAAATATTAGTTCATCACATAGTGAAAATTGGGTTCATAAGATCCCTAGATTAATAAATTAATTACACATAATTGTGTTCATAAAACATATATTTTTCATAAAGAAAGACATAAAATTAATAAAAAAAAGAGTAGAAAAAGAAATATAACCAATCTCTTGAATTGTAGTATTAATTCCCTCTTGAATCTCCACCAAAAATGTGTCGTTTCTTGAATTTTTCTATATTTTTCTCTCTTTTTAGCTCTAAAAACTAATCAAAATTATGCTAATGGAGGCTAATTAGGGTTTATGGAGTGATTAGGGGCTTAAATAAAGCTCAGGTACGATCTGGACCGTCCGATCAGCTTCAAATCAAGGGTTACGATCAAAACAAGCAAAACTGATAGTTTTAACCAATCACAGCGTGACATATGACATCAAAAATTCATTGGGAAAATCAGGGAGCGACGCGTGGTAGGGGAAATCGATCAAAGTCAACGCTCGCCGAGTCATCAACACGTGCGCGACGTGATTCGCAAGAACAGATGGCTTGGTGCATGGGTGAAACACGTTGGGCAATGGCATGGTGACACGTGTCATGATGCGTTGACCGATTTCTGAACTTGGATTGAATGCCGTGCTGACACATGGCACTTGTTTCGTCCTCCTCACATATGGCGCGACGTGATTCAATCTCCATGCTTACGTGGCATCCGCGTGGCTTGTCCAGTTAGCTCCTCTGCTTGCATGACATGCCATGTGGTAGCTTTTGATTGGTCATGCGTTAAAAATCCATAAAAATTCTAGAAAAATCCCAAAAAAATTCAAAAAATTATATTTTCACCCCTTTTCACTAAAAAGTTTATATTTAAATTTTTTTAGCCATAAAAATACTATTTATTAAATAAAACAAGTAAATATTAAGTAAAAAAGTACGCTAATGACTCTATTTTCATAGAGTCATCGATTACTTTTATTATTAAATAAAATTTTCCTCAATGAATTATTATTATAACAATAACAATTTAAATTGTGATAGTATCTTCATCCAATATTTTATTATATTATAATTCTATTTGGTTAATTGTAAATGATTTTTTTAAAACTCATTAGTTTTTTTCTCTCTCTATTAAACGACCAAAACTTTTATATCATGAATTTGACATACCTTGTATGGTGTTATTCATTCTCCTTATTCATTAAGGATTGAGTTAGGATTGAGTCAGTAGAAACATAATGAACATGCAAACTATTGGAAAAGATGAATGTTTATAAAAAAATAAAACTAGTGAAGCCTTGTCGCACATTGCCTTTTTACATTACTTAAAAGATGTATAAATAATAAAGAGTTAGCTATTGGGATTGAGCCCCAAAGGGTACCCATTTTTGTGGAAGGGGAGAGGACTTAGGCAAATGTGATACCACACAAGCGCACGTGTCGTCGGTATACGAAGCAGAGCCTAGTCCAAGTGCGTGTGCGTGTGTGTGAGGTGAGGTGGCATTTTATTTTTTGGAATTAAAAAAAAATACTTTTCCATTGAGAAAATGGTTGTTACATTTTTTTCTCAGAAAAACAACCATTATTTTCTTTTACTTAGAATATGACCGTTGAATGGCCGTTACTCTTCTATATTCAGAAAATGATCGTTACTTGTCTTTACTCAGAAAATGGTCCTTACTCTTCTTTACTTAGAAAATGGCCATTACTCTTCTTTACTCAGAAAATGGCCATTACTCTTTATTACTCAGAATGGTTGTTACACTCTCCATCCCCAAACATTACCATTATTATCATAACGACCACACGGTTTCTGAAACCTATAAATAGAGGGTCTCAGCTCTCAGTTTCTACACAACAATCTGCAAACTCATCTCATTAAGAAAAAAAATTTCTCTTAATAATCCTAAGTTACTTTTCAGTTTTTCGAGCAACAAATTTTTCAGGTACAGCATTCTGGTCTTCATCAGTATAGTGAAGTTTCGAGACAAAAAAAAAGATTATGGCCTATTTTATCCTAGGGACGACGGGGCTGCGTTTGCTTGCACAAATTTGGACGGAGCCATGAAACGTCTTAAAGAGAATGATCTAGTCCGCGACTCAACCTAAGCAGTTCATTTCAGGTTATTGGTAATATTGTTCCAACACTATTTTAACTTACTTATCTCAACAATTTTAAGACATTTTTTATCTACCATGTCAACTAAAATGCTAACTACTGATCTCAACAAATCATTCCATTTTGAGGGACTACACTTTAAAAGATGGTGACAAAAATTTTTATTTTTCTTAACCATGAAAAAATTCGTTTTTGCTCTTACTACTGAAAAACCAATATTGTCTAATCCTCCTACTGAAGTTGTAACTAAGGATTTAGACACCTGGATGGAAAATGATTTTCTATGCATAAATTATATTCTTAATGGTTTAGTTGATGACTTATATGATTATTATAACTCTGATAAGTCTGCTAAGGAAATTTAGAAAGCACTTGAAAAGAAGTACGACACTGAGGAAGCTAGAACTAAGAAGTATGCAATCAGTAGATACATGAAGTTTCAAATGATTGATGGAAAATCAGTGGAAGCTCAATCACACGAACTACAGAAGATAGCAAACAAAATAACTTCTGAAGGTATGACTTTAGATGAAAAATTTCAAGTAGCTGTTATTATAGATAAATTACCCTCTACTTGGAAAGATTTTAAGAATATACTTAGGCATACAACTAAGGAATTTTCTTTAGAAAGTCTTATAACCCATTTAAGAATAGAAGAAGAAGCCTAAAAACAAGACCAAAGAGATGAAGTACTCGTAGTCTCAAACAACAGTACCAATAAGAAACCCTCCTCTGTAATTATATGAAAACTTAGAATCGTAATAATAACCAAAACCGCAACCACCAAAATAGAAATATAAACTATCCTCCCTAGAATGGACCTCAACCCCTTAAGGAATAACACATTCATGTGTTATAGTTGTAACAGACTTGGCCACTTGGCTAGGAACTACTGGAACAGGAATCATCCTACCCCACAAGCAAACCTTACTGAATATCAACTTATTGCTATGATATCTAAAGTCAATTTTGTTGGTGGATCCGAGGGATGGTGGGTGGACACTAATGCTTCTCGCCATGTTTGCTATGATCGAGACATGTTCAAGTCCTATTATGATTATGAGGATAAGAAAGTGCTGCTGGGTGACTCCCACTCCACTAAAGTTGCTAGTATTGGTGAGTTGGTATTAAAGTTTACCTCTTGAAAGACTGTCATCTTGAAGGATGTCTTGCATACTCCAATGATGAGAAATAACTTAGTTTCAGGCTATATTCTTAACAAAGCTAGGTTTACTCAAACCATAAGGGCTGATTTATATACTATAACTAAAAATAATGTATTTGTTGGGAAAGGGTACGCCATTGATGGCATGTTTAAATTAAATATTGAAATCAATAAAACCTTTTCTTCTGCTTATATGTTGAGTTCTTTTAATATTTGACATGCTAGACTTTGTCATGTTAATAAATGCATAATCAAGAACATGAGTACCTTAGAACTAATTCCTATACTATCTTTAAATGATTTTGAAAAATGTGATTTTTGTAGTCAAGCTAAAATAACCAAAACTTCACATAAATTAGTAGTTAGAGAATCTGAACCTTTAGAATTAATACATTCTAACATGTGTGAACCTGATGGAAGTTTAACAAGAAATAGAAAACGCTATTTTATAACTTTTATATATAACTGTTCAGATTACACTTATGTATATCTAATGAAAAATAAAAGTGAAGCGTTTGAAATGTTTAAAATATTTATGATTGAGATTAAGAATCAACTTAATAGAAAAATAAAAAGGTTTCGAAGTGATAGAGGCACTAAATATGATTCCAATATCTTCAATGATTTTTATAAAACTCATGGAATCATTCATGAAAAAACTGCACCTTATTCTCCTGAAATGAATGACAAAGCTGAAAGAAAAAATAGAACTTTTACTGAATCAGTTGTTGCAATTTTATTAAACTTTGGTGTTGCTTCCCATTGGTTAGGAGAAATTTTATTAACTGTTTGCTATGTGCTAAATAGAGTGCTTAAATCTACAAGTAAAATTTCATAATATGAAATTTTGAAAAATAAGAAACCTAATTTAACTTATTTTAAAACTTGGGGTTGTTTAGCCTATGTTAGGATCCTTAATCCTAAAATAAATAAACTTGCTAGTAGAGCATATGAATGTGTATTCATAGGATACGTTGTGAATAGTAAAGCTTATAAATTCTATGACTTAAATGATCATATAGTTATAGAATCAAATGATGATGACTTTATGAACATAGGTTTCCCTTTAAATTGAAAAATAGTGGGGGCTCATCTTCTAGTCGTTTACCTATAACTAGAACTAGTGAAAAAAATGAGGAATTAAACACTGAAATTAGGAGAAGTAAACGAGCTCGAACCCTTAAGGATTTTGGGTCTGATTTTTATGTTTATACCTTAGAGGAAGATCCCCAAACTCTTAAAGAAGCATTATCTTCTTTAGATGCCAACTTATGGGAAGAAGCCATAAATGATGAAATGGACTCTCTTGAGTATAATAAGATTTGTCATTTAGTTGACTTACCTCCTGGTTACAAAACCATTGGATGTAAATGGATACTAAAGAAGAAATTAAAACCCAATGGTACTATTGAAAAGTACAAAGCTTGTCTTGTAGTTAAAGGGTATAGGAAAAGGGAAAATGTATATTTCTTTGATACCTTTTCACTAGTCACACGAATAAATTCCATACATGTACTTTTTTCTCTTGCTTCTATCCATGATTTAGTAGTACATCAAATGGATGTTAAAACTACTTTCTTAAATGGTGACTTAGAAGAAGAAATTTATATGGATCAACCTAAAGGTTTTGTTATCCTAGGTCAAGAAAATAAAGTTTGTAAACTAGATAAATCCCTTTATGGTCTAAAACAAGCACCTAAGCAATGACATGAAAAATTCGATAATCTAGTTATCTCACATGGATTCAAAATAAATGAAAGTGACAAATGCATTTATTATAAATTAGAAGATAACATTTGCACTATTATATGTTTATATGTGGATGACATGCTTATTTTTAGATCAAATATTCATGTTGTGAATAATGTGAAAACTTTGTTAAGTGTTAACTTTGATATGAAATATCTTGAAGAAGCGAGTGTAATCCTTAGTATAAAGATTACTAGGTGTGAAAAAGGGAATTTCTCTAGATCAATCTCATTACATTGAGAAGATCTTAAAGAAATATAATTATTTTAACTATAAACCTACATGTACTCCTTATGATCCTAGTGTAAAGTTGTTCAAGAACACCGGAGATGGTGTTAGACAAACTGAGTATGAGAGCATCATTGGTAGCTTACATTATGCTACTGATTGCACTAGACCAGACATAGCTTATGTTTTGGGACTACTATGTAGGTTTACCAGTAGACCTAGTGTAAAACATTGGAATGCTATTGAAAGGTTATGAGATACTTAAGAGAACTATGTACCTTGGATTACATTATAAAAAGTTTCCCGCTGTTCTAGAAGGGTACAGTGATGCAGATTGGAACACTTTATCAGAAGACTCCAAAGCAACTAATGGCTATATATTTAAAATAGCTGGTGGAGCTGTTTCTTGGAAGTCTAAAAAACAGAAAATATTGACTCAATCTACAATGGAGTCTGAAATGATAGCACTAGCCACTACTAGTGAAGAAACATGTTGGTTACGAAGTATGTTAGCTGAGATCCCTTTATGGGAAAGACCAATACTAGCTATCTTGATCCACAACGATAGTACCACGGTTATTGCAAAGGTTCAAAACCGTTACTACAACGGCAAGAGACGACATATACATCGTAAGCATAGTATTGTTAGATAATTTCTCTCTACGGGAGCTATAAGAGTGGATCATGTACGTTCTGATGAAAATTTGGCAGATCCTTTAATGAAAGAATTATCGAGAGAGAAAGTTTTCAAAACCTCAAAAGGAATAGGACTAATGCCTTTAAAATGAAGAGTCACTCGTGATGGTAACCCAACTTATAGATTGGAGATCCCAAGAAATAAGTTCAAAGGGTAATAACAAGTCATGAAGTGATATGAGATGAATCATGCTATTTTGAAATCCCATTCTATATTGTTAGAAGCATGAAGTTCTGAAGCGATAGAAAATGATGAGTTAATTGTTAAACTCTTATTGAGTTCTATACTCTATGTGGAATGGAGTACATAGATACATGAGTTCTCTTGATAGATTCACCTATGTGAATGTGGAAGTGTGGCCACTTCCTATGGAAATTTTTTTCGCAAAATTTACTAAAGCATTCACTATACTGGGATACACGTGCATGGCCATAAAGAACGGGCTTTTCGAACTACACCTTGGAAAGGTTGTGTGTGTAATGATTGTTAGAGATAGAGTTCAAAACTATAAGTTACTCTAGTATATTCTAAAGAATCAATACTATGCAAAGGTTCAAGTCGATAGACACCTTTTGCTTATGTACAATATTATATTTTTAATTGATCGGTTGCTCGATGAAAATTATTTTTATATAAAATTCAAGTGGGGGATTGTTGGAAAAGATGAATATTTATAAAAAAAAATAGTGAAGCCTTGTCCCACATTGCCTTTTTACATTACTTAAAAGATGTATAAATAGTAAAGAATTGGCTACTGGGATTGGGCCCCAAGGGATACTCACTTTTGTGGAAGGGGAGAGGACCTAGGCAAATGTGATACCATACATACGTGCGTGTCTCTGCCATCGTCCGTCCGACCGACTGGCCGTGCTGAGCCGAGCCGAGTCCAAGTCCGTGTGCGTCTATTTGAGGTGAGGTGGCATTTTATTTTTTGGAATTTTTTTAAAAATAATTTTCCACTCAGATAATGGTTGTTACATTTTTTTTCATAGAAAAACAACCGTTATTTTCTTAGAAAAACAACCGTTATTTTCTTAGAAAAACAACCGTTATTTTCTTTTACTCAGAATATGATTGTTAAATGGCCGTTATTCTTTTTTATTCAGAACATGACAGTTACTCGTCTTTACTCAAAAAATGGTCATTACTCTTCTTTACTCAGAAAATGACCGTTATTCTTCATTACTCAGAATGACCCTTACATTCTCCATCCCCAAACATTACCGATATTATCATAATGGCCACATAGTTTTTGAAACCTATAAATAGAGGGCCTCAGCTCTCAGTTTCTACATAGCAATATGCAAACTCATCTTACTAAGAAAAAAAATTTCTCTCAGCAATCCTAAGTTACTTTTGAGTTTTCCGAGTAATAAATTTTTCAGGTGCAACATTCTAGTCTTCATCAGTGCAGTGAAGTTACGAGACAGAAAAAGATTATGGGCTGTTTTATCTTGGGGATGATGGGGCTGTGTTTGCTTGCACAAATTTGGGTAGAACCGTGAAACGTCTTAAAGAGAGCAACCTAGTCCGTTACTCAACTCAAGCAGTTCATTTCAAATTATCGGTAATATTGTTCCAACACTATTTTAACGTACTAATATCAACACAAACCAACCTCAAAATAAGTACTAAAGTTATGTCTTCTAGTCAAGTTAATCTTTAGATTGGAAGCCCCCCTGTTTGGCTTTCATAATTGTCACAAAATTTTAAAAGGCTTTTTTTGTAGTTTTTCCATCATATTTTAAACTAAGTTTTTCAAAATATAATGTTTACTTGATTTTCTTTTTTGTGTGGTCAAAACTCATGAATGATCTATATACACATTGATAAAATAGAACCCTAGGCGATTGTTTATTACCTATCATTTAGGAATGATCCCCCAGTTAATGACATTAGCTTTCAACTTGTCCTCCTAGAGTATGTACTTGCAAGTGCCAAGAGGTATTCTCAAAATCAAATTATAACAATATGGTCCATTGTGTTTCCGAGCTGATGCTTTAAATATATATCAATATTTTATATGTTATTTTGAAGAGCTTATATTTGGTCTATATTAATTTGTTTATTTACCAATTACGAAAGGGAACGTAAATAAAGAGAATAACTCACTTTCTGACATTTATATGACAAAAATGTATACAAAAGAGAAAAGTAATTGTAAGATTTATATGAATATTAGTGATATTTGTGAATATAATATACAAATATAATTTTAGTTTTTAGATATGTCCTTCAAGAATATTTTCAAGTCCAAGAAACTATCGAGCTCTCACGATCGCAATTCACGTATATCTTTGTTTTATGCATGTTAAATTTCATATTTGACACTTAGGAATATTTTGAGATTAGGCTACTTAGGAATATTTTGAGATTAGGCTACTTGATTGATCTATTCAATTTAAAAAATTCTAAATTAATTTTTTTATTGACTGGATCGTTTAATCAAGTACTTGATTGATATGTTAGATCAATCGAGCTGCTAGGGCTTTGATTTTAAAATCTATTTTTAATTCGGATTGAATTAACTTTTTACTATATTGTCCTTTATTTATTAAAACTTTTTTAACTGATTTTATAAACAACATAGTAATTTTACTTTAACTTAGTGCTTCAAAATATACTATATATACAAACCTAAGCACATAACTTTATTCAACTTCACAAGAGCATTATTCTCTTCATTTGAATCTC
Source organism: Hippophae gyantsensis (assembly GCA_030763125.1). Lineage (NCBI taxonomy): Eukaryota > Viridiplantae > Streptophyta > Magnoliopsida > Rosales > Elaeagnaceae > Hippophae > Hippophae gyantsensis. The sequence goes on along the minus strand of CM061037.1, from coordinate 32,267,124 downwards.
TCTTATTTTGGAAAAAAACTATTCAGGTAGGTTTTTTCATTGAGTTAATTTGTCAAACATTTGTGGTTGTATTTAATGAATTAACAAGCCTACAATATTTGTGATATTATGCTTTAAACTGATTTTTCTATGATTTCCAGTTGATTTCAATTTATTTGATATATTTATTAAATCATCTAGTTAGGGTTATTCATTATTGAATATGCTATAGGATACAAATTTGCACTTCTGTTATTGTGCTAACGTTTCATGTATTGGTTAAACATGTTTGATTACTTGTGTGACTCAAGTTGTTGGAATATTGGTTTGGATCTGAACACCTTTCTTGTAAAGACTATAATGAAAGTAGTGGCTTGTAAGTAGCTTACTTGGAGGTTTTATCTTGGTAGGTAGTATAAGACCTGGTTTTGTGATTGGACTTTATTTTTCATAGTGAATAGTTAGGCCATCCGGTAGACTGGTGGTTTTCCTTTTAGGTCATTGGTGTGGCCTAGGTCATTTTCACCTAAAAACATCATGTGTTAATCTTTATTTATTTTCATTTTATTTCATTTACATATAATTGCATGTCTGGTCGTTTGCAAAAAAAAAAAAATCTGTTTTGTCATAATTCTACTGATTATTTATTCACCCCTCTAGCTAATTAGGTCCATAACTAAAAATGAAACTTTTATTTGGTATCAGAGTCGGCCTTTAGATACACTTAGTGTGCCTGGGACTTTGTTATGAATTATCTTATTGAGAGTGATAGCTCAGATGTTTAGGAAATTAAACTTCCTAATCCTTCTGAAAATAATATTTTGTAAGAACAAAATAATATACTTTGAATTTGAGTCTTGCAAGTTTGAAAGAAGAAAACAACAAGTTTGCTGTTGAAAAGGAAAAATTGGTACAAGAGCTAAAAAAATCCATGGAAGATGTAAAAAGGCTAACAATTGAAGTTGAAAGGTTGAATAAGATTTGAGATTATGGAAAGCCTTTTGGAGACAAGAGAAAGCTAGGATATGTTGATGAGCACACTATACCAATCTCTTCAAAATCAATTGTGTTTGTAAAACCTTCTTATCTCTACCCTTTACCCACATCTCTTAAATCTAGGACATATTAGACCTAAATGTAGATTCTTGATGACCTATAATTATGTTGATAATCTACATACATCCTATTCAAGAAATAATAGTTATGTTTTTAGAAACAAGCACATGATTCAAAAAACTAGAAAAGTTTGGATTAAAAAATCTGATTTAAATTGTTGTGTAGCCCATATTGCATTTAAAACTAAATCTTCTATTACATGGTATTTTGATAGTGGGTTTTCTAGACACATAACTAGTGGTCGTTCTCTTTTCAAAACTTTTGAAAAATTTAATGAAGGAACAATTATTTTTAGTGATGGAAATAAATCAAGAATTCTTGGTAAAGGTACGATTCAAATATGCCTAGGTCAGATGATGTATTCCATATTGACGGACTTAAAACCAACCTAATAAGCATTAATAAAATTTGTGACAAAATTTGTACTGTATAATTTATCAATAATTATTGTATTATAACATATCCAAAAGGTGAATGTGTGGCTAGAGAAATTAGGTCTTAGGATAATTGCTACTGCATTGATATATGCACTATTGCTACTACTTGTAACTTAGCTAATGACCATTCTATTTCATTATGGTATCAAAAGATGGGACATATCAATTATAAAGATCTTATTAACTTAAGGAAAAAGGAAACTGTGCATGGTATGCCTATGCTTTCTAAAACTAAAACAACTTTTTGTGGACCATGCCAACTTGGCAAACACTCTTGCTCTTCTTATGAGAAAATTAAAGGAGTTAAACAAGCAGAACACTTGAGTTAATTCACATTGACCTTATGGGTCTTTTGAGAACTGAGAGTTTGGGTGGTAAAAAATATATTAATGTTATTATTGATGATTTTTCTTGTTTTACATGGATTGGATTCCTAAAATAAATTTTTGATGCTTTCGACTTCTTTAGTTCCTTTTGTCTTAAAATGCAGATTGAAACAGGGAAAAAATAACCAATGTAATGAGACTACGAGTATATCATAGGAAGGAATTTAAAAACTCAAGATATGTTGAATTTTGCAAATAGTATGATATAACTCATGAGTTCTTAGCACCAATTACCCCACAACAAAATTGGATAGTTGAAAGGAAGAATCGGATGTTGAAAGAGATGGCAAGAGTCCTAGTACATGCAAAGGACATTCACAAGAATTTTTGGGCTAAGGCAATAAGTACTTCATGCTACAAAGCGAATCATGTCTACCTACATCCAGGTACAAACCAAACTCCTTATAAGTTTTGGAAAGGTAAGAAACCTAATATTAAACATCCACATATGTTTAGAAGTAAATGTTATATCCTTAGAGATCGTGATAATCTAGGAAAATTCAACTTTATAAGTGATGAAGGTATCTTTCTAGGTTACTCATTAACAAGTGTGCCTTTAGAGTATTCAACTGAGAACTAATATCATGAAGGAGTCCATCAATGTTGTTATAGATGATATAGGTACTAGTATTTTAGTGACTGATGATAATTAATTATGAAACTTTAAGCACAAGCTTGCCAATTAAGGAACAAATTGATGAAACTCCTGACAATGAAAAGGTAGATAATGAACTAGATGAAGAGTCATCCTTAGATGACGAGATCACTATACCCAACACTCAAACTCAGAGGCCAACATGTATTGCCAAAAACCACTCAACTGAAAACATCATTGGTGATCCAAATGTAAGTATGGAAATTAAAAGGAGACAAGTAAATGAGATAACTCATCTATGTTATGTTTCTCAAATAGAACCAAAATTTTTTAATGACGCTTTAAAAAATGAATTTTGGATAAATGCCATGCGTGATGAGCTAGCTCAGTTCACTAGGAATGATATTTTGACTTTATTACCTAGACCTAAAGATTAAAACATTATAGGAACTAAATGGGTGTTTAAAAAATAAATTTGATGAACATGATATTGTGATTAAAAACAAGGTTAGTCTACTTGCATAAGGATATAAACAAGTTGAAAGAATTGATTTTGATGAAATTTTTTCTCCTGTAGCTAGTTTAGAATCAATTGGGATTTTACTTGCCATTGCGTGCTTTATGAAATTCAAATTCTTTCAAATGGACATAAAATCTTCCTTCTTAAATGAATTACTTAGTGAAGAATTTTATGTTAAACAACCAAAAGGATTTATTAGCCTATGATTTTTTGAACATATTTATAAACTCAATAAGGTCCTTTATGGTTTGAAACAAGCCCCTAGAGCTTGGTATGAGAGGCTTACAACTTATCTTTAGAACAAGAGACTTGTTCGAGGGGGAGTTGATAAGACTTTTTATTATTAAAAGGTCCAAAAAAGATATATTTATAACTCAAATATATGTCGATGACATAGTCTTTCGGTCAACATCTAGTTCTCTTGTTGATGATTTTGTGAACATTATGACCAGTGAATTTAAGAGCTCACATATTTTCTTGGTTGCAAATTAAACAATAAGTAATAGAATCTTTATCTCTCAAACCAAGTATACATGTTATTTAATTAAGGAATTTGAACTTGAAAAGAGTAAGCATTTGAGAATCCTTATAAGTACTAGTGCCAAGATTTTAATGGATGAGTTAGGTAAAGGCGTTGATCAAATTCTATATAGAAGAAAGATAGGAAGCTTGTTGTACCTTACAACAAGTATACTTGATATTTGTTTAGTGTTTATGTTCATGCCCGTTATTAGTAAGATCCTAAGGAATCACACATTGACCATGTCAAAAGGATTATCAAGCATGTCTCTGGAACAAAAAACTTTAGTATTTGGTTTACTAATGATACTAATGATACTTGATACCCAAAGATTTGAATCTCTTAAAAGTGCCTTAGGAATTTACACTATTGATTAAATTTTCCTATTATTTTTTTATAATATATGAAAAAGGGGAAGTAGACTTGCTTTAATTTGACATGAACCTTACATACTACTTTCAAATTTTTTTTTTACTATGCATTATGAAATGGATATTATTACTTATGCATTTACATATTTCTCACATCTGGTGATTGATGTTGACATGAACCTACTTAGACACTCATTGGATATATAAGTTATGTTATGGTAGAAGTTTATAATTAAGTATGTGAAGTTTTAGGAATAGAGATAACTTTAATTGTGAAAATTATAGTTGAACTATCTTTCACTGTATAAAATGCTGGTATAGAGAGACAACTAATTTTGAAAGAGCTACCTACTATGATGTGTTAAAACTACTATAGTGAGTAGAGAAGACTACTTCATAACTAGTGTGAAAGTCATCATGCTAGGTATATTGGCTCGTGCATGTTTTCTTTGAAAAAGAAAAATAATATGATAAAGGAAATAATTGTAAAGAATAAAAAATAATTGAATGCCCAAAAAGAAAGAGTCATAAATGGTTATACAAAAATAAAAATAAATAACCATTACTTCGTACAAAATAAAAATTTGAAAATAATATGATAAATATTGAGAAGGAATATAATTTTTTTAAAAGTTCTCTCTTGGTAAGAAATTTTTTATTATGTTCAAGTATGAATTCAACTGAAATATTTGCATGATTGGTGATGCTCTTTTCTTTAAATCTTTCATAACTAATGATAAATGGACTAATTGATATTGTTCTAATTCAATATTTATCTCACTTTAGGTGACCATCGTTAAGTCACTATATGTGTTAGTATGTTTATGTGTCTTGTTTACATATGTTTATACTGTTAATGAATAGTCACACAAATCAATTTTTGTGCTGTTAATGAATAGTCACAATTTATTGCCCCTATTAAAAAAAGAAAAAAAGTTTATATGTATTAGATTTTATAAATTTTTATCCTTTTCACCTTATTTTGGGGTATCATAACATTTTGGTTGAGTTCATTCATAGTATACGTCTTCTTCTTCCTCATATTGGGTTTAAGCTTCAATGTTACATTATTTATTCATATGATAAAAAAAGGGAGAGAAATTGAAATATTAAATTTAGGTGGAGAATCAAAATTGATAAATTTGCAAATTTTTTAAAATATTACACATAGGGAGAGTTATACTTTTTATATTGTTATATATACTAAACTAATATACAATGAGTCTTTCATCAGAAGTTGTTTGGGTATTTGTTTTTTTGACTTTCAATGTAAACATGAGCTTTTAAGTTTGAAGTGAAGATGATTTTATCAAATCATAGGATAATACCACTATGTAAAAAATTATTTTTTCTTTGAGCATTATGTAGTGTGAAAGAGATTTTGTCACACAGATATTCCAAAGGGGGAGATTATAAGGGTTATGTGAGTGTTGACGATATTTATGAACAAAATATAAAAATGTAATTTTAGTTTTTAGGTGTTCCCTTCAATAATATTTTCAAGTTGAAGAAATTATCAAGCTCCAACAATCACAATTCAGGTTATTTTTATTCACATTAGATTTCATATTAGAAAAGTAAGAACATTTTGAGATTAGATTACTCAATCGATCGAGACATGTCTAGATCGATTGAGCGATGTAAAACGATTGATGATCGAGTTACTCAATTTAAAAGTCCTGAATTAGGTTTTTCATTGATTGGATCAATCGAGAATTGACTGGATCGATTGAACTAAGTACTCGATCGATTGAGCATATGTTAGATCAATCCAGTGGTCATGGCTTTGATTTGACCTAGTGCTTTATAACTCAAATATAATTGGCTTTTTACTATTTTTTCCTTTTTTTATTAAAACTCTTTTCACTGATTTTATGAACAACATAGTAATTTTACTTTGACCTAGTGCTTTAAAAGATACTATATATATAAACATAAGCACACAACTTTATTCAACCAAACAAGAGAATTCTTATATGCATTTTAATATATCTCTTGTTTTGTAAAAACTATTCCAGTAAGTTTTTTCAATGAATTAATTTATCAAATATTTATGGTTGTGTTTGATGAATTAACAATCCTACAATATTTGTGATATTGTGCTTTAAACTAATTGTTCTAGGGTTGCTATTTGATTTCAATTTATTTGATATATTTATTAAATCATGTAATTAGGGTTATTCATTATTAAATCTGTTATAGGACACATATATACACTTGTGTTATTGTGCTAACTTTTCAAGTACTTATTGAATGTGTTTGATTGCTTATGTTATTCAGTTGTTAGAATGTTGGTCTGGATTCAAAAAACTTTCTTATAAAAGATTATGATGAAAGCATCGGCTTGTAAGTAGATTATTTGAGAGGCTTTATCTTGGTGGGTAGTATAAGACTTGATATTATAATTGGACCTTATTATTCATAGTGGATAGTTAGATAGTCTAATAGATTGATGGTTTTTTCTCTTAGGTTATTGGTATGGTATAGGTTGTTTCCACTTGAAAATCTCGTGTCTCAATCTTTATATTTCCGTATTATTTTATTTACACGTAATTGCATGTCTAACCGTTTGCGAAAATTTTAAATTACTGTAATTCCATCGATTATCTGTTCACCCTCGTGTAACTAACTAGATTAGTAGCTAAAAAAGAAACTTTCAGGAATGATTCCTAAATCCCTCTCTCATTCCTAATCTCCCTTAGGATTCATTCCCAACCCATTTAGGATTCATTCTCATTCCGACTTTTTTTAATACAAATTTTGGGACAACTTTTCCATCTAAAAAATTATAACATTCTTAAAATACCATTAGGAAAAGATTTAAAATTATAATATACTTTTAGTTTATATTTAAATTTATTTAACTAAATTTTTGTTATTTTTTTTATAGAGAACGATAAGGACTTAAATAAAATTTAATTTTTAATTAAAATTAAAGGTATTATTATATAAATTATTTTTTAAAAAATAAAAATAAAATATTAATTATAAATTATACATAAATAATAATTTATTTATAAGGATAGTTTTATAAAGTGTAACTTTTATTGCCTTTGATTCCTATTGTGGATGTTTACTTCATGTTTCAAAAGTAATCTACTTCTTGATTATTTCAATTTTTACAAATTATTAGTAAACACTAGGGAATCAACACATTTATTCCGTTTCCTTGTCATTCTAATTTCAATTTATTTCTATTAAATATTAGTAATTAAACACACTGTTATTACATATTTGATAACGATTTCTTAGATAGTTTTTGATGTAATTTTTACCATATTTGATAACGATTTTGATTTATAATTTATGATTAAATAATTAATTTTTTTTTAAAATAATCACCAATATAGTTAATAATAATTTTTACTTGGTGGTTTTAAAGAAAAAATTCAAAAATCATCTACAAGTTATTTGGAAATGCCTTTTGTTTTCTATTTTTTTTTTCAAAAAGTTAACTAATTATTTGGTTAATATTAAAAAAATTAATTTTTAATAATTTTCTTCCGATATGTATACATACAAAAATTATAAGTTTTTATTTATTCTCTAAAAAAATATTTAGTGAAAATGAAAAAAATAAAAAAAATAAAAAAAATTAAAAATTAAATTTAAATATCTAATTTATGGATCATCGTAATGATTCCTTAGAAATATAAAAATCAAAATTAAAAATTGTTATATGCTTAATTAAAAAATCACTTGAAACAAATAAAAAATAAATAACCATAATATTATCAAACACATTCTTAGTTTCTCGAAGGATTTGCTTTGAATCAGTCCCAGTTCTAATACTTCGTAATAGTTTCCACAATTATTGAAAGTAATTTCTTATCGAAAAAATATATATATCCATTTGGGTGTTAAAAAAAATCAATTAATCCATTTAATTGTCTAAATTTATCGAGAGTTGTGGACACATTCGAAGTTGAATTGAGATGGATAAAAGATTTTCCATAATTTGCTATAAACACATTGAATTGTTCCTTCATACTTTTAAATCAACATGAATCTGACTCATTCCACCTATTTTACTCACATATGTCATATTTCTATAAGTTTTTATTGATTTTAAAATATTTTTCACCACATTAAATTACAAACTCTTTTTTTTAAAGTGAAAGATATTCCATTAAAATTCAGATATGAAAAATACAACAAGGAACATTATATAATCAAATAAAACTCACTAATCCATATTTAAACACTTAGAAGCATAGGACATACATGGAGAATGATACTTCTACTAAGAGAAGTATTAAACCATGAGCTTCTTCATCATGCTCATTTTTAGGTATCTCTACCTCCAAACATGAGTGCTTGAAGTTTTGTATCAATAAAACTTCAAGTTAAATAAAATATCTTTAGTTTGTTAAATCTTTAAAGATCTGAGAGTCATAGAAACATACAAACACTTGATTTATAAAAAAATTTATATCCAACAAACGTAGATACGAAGATACACTAGACCTAATCTTCATAGAGTCAGATTTGATAGAAAATTACTATAACAGTGATAGTAGATTATTTATAAAACAAAAATCCTACAAAGAAGAGAAAATGCTGTAAAACACAAAAAAAATACCCACCGAAGATAGCACTCCCCCTCTGGGGAGGTCTCTCCCAGTTAGAATGAAATTCTGTTTAGAGGTTTTTAAAATCAGTTTTCTGTTATGAAGTTTGTTAGAAACTTCCCTCCTTTTTCTGTTTTGTTTGTTGTTCTTCTGTGTATATAAGAGGACAATCCTCTTTGTAAACTTCCTAGTCCGAACTGTCAACCCTCCTTCCAATCTCTCATATCAGAAACCATTCCTTACAAAGAAAAATTTTCATTTCTTGATCTTTGGCATAGAAGGCTTGGTCACCCTTCTTCTCAAATTGTTAACAAAATTCTAAATCATTGTAATATCAATTTTTCAGTGAATAAAATGCAACATTATTTCTGTACAGCTTGTTAAATGGGCAAAAGCCATAAACTCCCTTTTCCTACTTCTCAAACTACATATTCTGCACCTTTGCAGCTTGTGGAAGCTGATATATAGGGGCCCTCTCCCATTCTTTCTACCACTAGCCACAAATTCTACATTACCTTTGTAGATGTATTTTCAAGATTCACATGGATTTATTTCCTCAAACGCAAATCTGAAGCTCTAGATTGCTTTATTCATTTCAAAACACAAGCAAAAAATCAATTGAACACAAAACTCAAGATTTTTCAAAGTGATTGGGGTGGTAAGTTTTGATCCTTTTCAAACTTTCTTGATAAATATGGCATCATTCACAGAGTTTCCTCCCCTCACACCTCTCAACAAAATGGTATTGTTGAGAGAAAGCATAGACATGTTATTGAACTTGGGCTTACCCTACTTGCTCAATCCTTTGTCCCTAAAACTTACTGGCCAGAAGCCCTCTCCACTGCTGTTTTTCTTATCAACAGATTGCCGTCTACAGTTCTGCAGCAAAAGTCTCCTCTCTAAGTTCTCTTTCAGGTAAAACCTGACTATAAATCCCTTCGTGTCTTTGGCTGTCAATGCTTTCCTCATCTAAGACCCTAAAATTCTCATAAGTTTGATTTTAGGTCCATTCCCTGCACCTTTCTAGGCTATAGCAGTAAACATAAAGGTTACAAATGTTTAGATAACAATGGAAAAATATATGTTTCAAGACATGTCATCTTCAATGAACATATCTTTCCTTTCCAAAACAGTACTTCTCAAACTTCCGAGTCACCTTCTCCTATCATATTTCCTCCACCTATAGTTGCAAGTCATCCACTTCCAACTCCACAGAATTCTCACTTTTCTGGTCATATGTCAGATAATACACTTGAAACAGGTCTTACACCTGTTAATCAAGCCTTGTCCCATCTTTCTATCTCACAAAATAATCTTTCAAACAACTCAAATCAGCCAATTTCTCATTCTAATCCAGACTTAGCCAATGAAGTCTCTGAAACTATCCTTCACAATGTTGCTCCTGAGGTTACTACCACTAATCACTCTATGGTTACATGGTCCAAAAATGGCATCTCTAAGAAGAAATTTTTTTCTGCTAATCTTTCAGATCCTACTTGTATTTCAGTACAGGATGCCCTTCTTCATGACAGATGGAAAGAAGCCATGCTTGAAGAGTACAATGAACTTCAAAGGAATCAGACATGGTCTTCAGTTGAACTGCCTCCTGACAAGAAAACCATTGGCTGCAGATGGGTGTTTAAGGTCAAAGAAAACCCAGATGGCTCCATTTCCAAGTACAAGGCAAGACTTGTTGCCAAAGGTTTCAATCAAAGACCTGGTTTTGACTTTGATGAGACTTTTTCACCTGATGTTAAGCCAACCACTATTAGAGTTGTCCTCACTGTGGCCCTTTCTCGTGGCTGGTGTTTGAGACAATTAGATGTTAACAATGCTTTTCTTAATGGAGATTTGAAGGAAGAGGTCTATATGGAACAACCCCATGGTTTTGAAACCAAAGAAGCTTCTCACATGGTTTGCAAACTCAGTAAATCCCTTTATGGTCTAAAGCAGGCTCCTAGGGCCTGGTTTGAAAAACTCAAGGGCACCCTTTTTCACATGGGGTTCTCCTCCTCTAAAGCAGACAATTCTTTATTTCTTAAGTTCTCTACCACCTCAACCATTTTTCTTCTTGTCTATGTTGATGACATAATAGTGGTTGGAAGTCAGAAACTCGAACTAGATAACTTCATATCAGTTCTCAATAAACTCTTCTCACTTAAAGATCTTGGAAAATTGAATTACTTCCTTGGCATTAAAGTCCAGTCCATAGATAAAGGTCTCCATTTGTATCAAAAGAAATACATTTGTGATCTCCTCAAAAGGTCAAAAATGGATCATGCTAATCCTCTACCTACTCCTATGGTAAGTAGTCTGAAACTCACTGCTACAGGTGGTGATCCAATTCCTAATGTTACTGAATATAGGAGCATTATTGGAGCTCTTCAGTACATCACCATCACCCGACCTGAGATTGCCTATTGTGTAAACCGTGTGTGTCAGTTCATGCAGAAACCTCTTGATCATCACTGGAAAGCAGTAAAGAGAATCCTCAAGTACCTGAAAGGGACTACTGATGAAGGAATCACCTTAAGGAAAACAAACAATCTGTCTCTAATAGGGTACTGTGATGCTGATTGGGGAAATGATTTGGATAATAGAAGATCCACTACTGGCTACTGTATCTTCCTTGGAGATATTTTAATTTCCTGGTCTTCAAAGAAATAGAATGTAGTTTCTAGGTCCACTACTGAAGCTGAGTACCGTAGCCTAGCCAATGATACTTCAGAAGTTGTTTGGCTTCAATCTCTTCTTAGCGAACTCAGAATTGATGTGAAGATTGCTCCTGTTCTTTGGTGTGACAACACCAGCACCATCTTCTTATCAGCTAATCCTATACTGCATTCGAGAACCAAACATGTGGAGCTAGATCTTTATTTTGTCAGGGAGAAAGTTATCTCAAAGCAACTTCGTGTTCAACATGTTCCTTCTGCTGATCAAATTGCAGACATTCTAACCAAACCCTTGTCATCACATTTCTTCAATAGACTCAAGCTGAAAATGAGTATTTGTTCACCTCTTCAACAGGCAAGCGGAGGAAAAGAAGAGTGCTTGGTTTGAGGAAGAAAGTTAGAATGAAATTCTGTTTAGAGGTTTTTAAAATCAGTTTTCTGTTATGAAGTTTGTTAGAAACTTCCCTCCTTTTTCTGTTTTGTTTGTTGTTCTTCTGTGTATATAAGAGGACTCTCCTCTTTGTAAACTTCACTCACTGAATACACAAATCATTCTCTTGTTCTCTTTGATTTCTTGTTTTCTCAACATCTCAGAAATCTATCTCTCCCCAACATGAAACTAAAATAGAGAACTGAGAAGGAAATGAAAAGAAAAAGAAGAAAGGAAAGAGAAGAGAGATGGCAGAGAATTGTAAAAGATATAGTGTTTTCATTATTCTTGTACATATACCAAGTACAATTTTCACTTTCAAATATAAAAAAGTTTTTTTTATAAATAATATATGGTACTAAAAATGCTATAAAAGAAACCTCATAAATGATATGATATTTTTATTGAAATAAATACAATAATAATAACTCTCTTCCTTTTAGAATACCAAAAAAAAAATATTTAATATTATTATATTGTCTTCTTTTTCTATTTTTTTCTTACATACAAACTTCAATGTAAAGGTATTTATATATATTGCAAAACTAATTAACATCAAAAGAAATTGTTTAACCTAAATAAGATGAGCTAATATTAGTCACCCTATCATTCTATCAATGTTATAAAATAGTAAAAGCTTTTATATGTTTTATTTAAATGATCATAGAACTTAATTCATAGTTGATTTTCTTTTATTATATTAAGCTTATATTTCAATATCCTATTTTAAACTTGATCATTTGTGACACTAAGTAGCTTTCTCAACCTTGTAAAGTCTTCTTGTTTAAATGGTTGAGATAGAGTTCATAGTCGTGGTCGAGGAAGAGGTGGACATCGAGGTCGTGGTAGAAATTGGAATACAAGTATGAATAATTCCAACAATTATGCTAAAGGATAATACTAAATAAGAGGGCGTGGTAGGAGACACTTATAGTCAAGATATTACAAATCTCAAGTTTAATGTTATAATTGTCAAAAGTTTGGTCACTATTGCAAATCTCAAGTTCAACGTTCAATCTTCAAACAATAATTTTGAAGAAAAGGCCAATTACATAGAAAGTAACACTGAAGAATATAATACTTTACTATTAGCATGCGGAGCCCAAAATGAAGATCAAGATAATACTTGGTATCTTAATAATGGTGCTAGCAATCACACGTGTGGACAAAAAACATGTTTGTGAAACTTGATGAATCAATAAGTGGAGATGTTTCCTTTGGATATAAATCGAAAGTTAATGTGAATGGAAAAGGTAAAATTCATTTTCGTTTGAAAGATGAAAGACATCAATTTACTTCAATTTCTATTATATACTCACTATGAAAACCAATATCATAAGCTTGGGATAACTTTTAGAAAAAGGTTATGACATTCACTTGAAATATTATAGTCTTTCTATAAGAGATTATTCAAATAATATGATTGCAAAAATTCAAATGTAAAGAAATAGAATGTTCATGTTAAACATTCAAAATGATATTGCAAAGTGTTTGAAAGCTTGTTACAAGGATTCATCTTGACTTTGGCATCTTTGACATAGGCACCTAAGTTTTGGAGGATTAGAGCTACTTTCAAAGAAACAAATGGTGAGAGGTTTGCCTACCATTAATCTTTGCGATCAACTATATGAAGGATGTTTACTTTGGAATAAATTTTGAAAACGCTTTCCAAAGGGGTCATACTTAAGAGCTGAAAAGTCACTTGAGCTCATTCATACTAATGTGTGAGATCCCATCAAGCCAAGTTCTCTTAAAAAAAGTAAGTATTTCTCTCTCTTTATTGGTGACTTTTCAAGAAAGATTTGGGTATATTTCCTAAACAAAAGTCCAAAGTATTCGAAGTTTTTAAGAAATTCAAAGCTGTTGTTGAAAAAGAAAGAGGTCTTGAAATTAAGACCATAAGATTTGATTGAGAAGGAGAATTTACATCTAAAGAGTTTTAAGAGTATTGTTTAGCTAATGGAATTCGTTGATCGTTAACTATTCCAAGATACCCATAATAAAATGGAGTGGTGGAGAGAAAGAATAGAACAATTCTCATCCTTGCCCAAAGTATGCTAAAAAATAAGAAAAAACCAAAGGAGTTTTGGTTAGAAGCGGTAGCATGTGTAGTTTACTTATCTAATTTCTCACTAATAAGAAGCGTCTTGGAAAAGACACCATAAGAAGCATGGAGTGGAAGAAAATTGGACATTGATCATTTAAGAGTTTTTGGAAGTATTGCTTATGTACATGTACCAAACGAAGAAAGAACTAAACTTGATGTCAAAAGTGAAAGTTCATTTTCATCGGCTACGACACCAACTCTAAAGGCTATAATTTGTATAATCCAAGTAATGGGAAGATTATTATTAGCATGATGTAGAGTTCGATGAAGAAAGATTTAGGAATGGGAAATTCTCGATGAAGAATATGAATTTTTTTCATATACAAATGATGGAACAATCAAGAGAATAAAAACTAGAGCCCAATACACCACTTGTTTCTTAATTTTTTTTAATTTTCCATAACCCTGATACCAATTTATTTTTAGTGGAAAAACAAGTGGTATAATAGGCTCTTCTTGTTATTCTATTAATTGTTCCAATCATTTATTGTTCATCTTTGATACTTCTAATTTTTTAAAGTTACAGACCTAATTAATTATAGCGGATGAATAAATAATTATTTTTTTCATTTTATTAATTATAATTGTTATGTTCTTGATATTTTTAATTAATTAAATTAATATTTTTTATTTATATTTTAAGGAATATAATTTTAAGAAAATTAAAGAATATGAATCGAAAAAGAACTTAATTGCAAATAATGATGTCTGAAAATATAATTTAAATTAAAGGAATGCTTAATTGTAATTAACAAAAATCTAAAATATAATTTGAATTAAAATAGAGTTTAATTGCAATTAACGAAAGTTTAAAAGTTAATTTAAATTAAATTGGAGGGCTAAAATGCAATTAAATAATATTTGTTTTTTTTGCACAGAATGAGGACCACGCGCGCCATTGTCCATGCGTGCCACACACCGTTAGATCTTCCAATCAACGGTTAGGATCAGGAGCATGGAGCCAGACGCGACAAAAATCGAGTGGACGCAGTTTTTCAGGATCACATGCTGCTCGGTGCACCGTATGGGGCCAACTAATCAAACATTGCCATGTGTCTCTAATATTCTTTCAACAAATTAGGAGCTGACACGTGGCATGTGTTGGTTAAAATAAAAACACCAAAATGGCACACATTTCCAGCAGCTTTTGCGTCGCCACGTGTCTTCAAAAAGCAATGATCCCATGCGGCGCAACCACGTGCAAGCTTTCCTTTCCACCAAATAAAGGCTGCCACATGTCCCATTATTTCTTGCAGCCAATCAAATGCTGACACGTGTCATGCATGAATTGAAACGAAAACACAGAACCGGTGCCCCTTTCTAGTTGTTTTGTATTTCTTACACGCGTGTCTTAAATTATTATTTTTGATGTTCTCCACTATTTCACTCGTGATTGTAAGAAAAATATTTTTTGATGTATTTTTTTAGAGAGTTGGAGCTATAAATAAGGCATTTAATGCTAGAAAAGAGAGGTTGGGTTGGAGAGTTTTAGAGTGTTGGACGGTGGTACACGCAGAAGCCATTTTTGGCTTCTATTGTGTTCTACGTGTGCCATAAAATTTAGAGAGCGTAGATGAAATTTTAATTTTCTTTGTGTTGTTCTTCAGCGAATATTCCTTAATTCTGTAATTTTATTTTTTGTTATGAAATAATTTAATTTTTCTAGGGTTGCGTTTTATCTAAATTTATGAAGCTTGAATAAATTATTTTTGAAAGATTTATGAGATTTTAATTTGTTTATTCTATTTATGCTTAATGCTTTTGATTATTGGAAAATTTATCAATTGATCTGTGACACTTAAATAAACTTGGAAGAGGCATTTTTGTGTATATTGCTCATGGATAGAATAACATGTATATATAAGGGATAATAATATACCTTTATTTTACGCGTTGCTATTTGAGAACTTTGAACGTAATGAATCATAGTGAATTATTTTAGCGAGATGTGTCTGAATAGAGCTCGGAAGAGATGTATGGATAAAATTAGAAGTTCTTGGTTGGCAAATTAAATTTACAAAAAAAATCAAGAGAAAATAATATGATTCGAGTAGATTAATTTGGTAAAACTATAATCCTAGAATGTTTTTTTATATTTGTTATAAAACTCTTAATTAGTTGTTAAATTTTCATAAACTTTTGCTTGTTTTGGATAAAATCAGATTGAAATAATTTTAGTACTCCACAAACTGTAGTGACAAATCTCAGTGGGAACGATAATTTACTTATCAAATTTTATTACTTGTGACCGTATATACTTGCACGTTTTCATGTTCTCCTAAAGGACACAACAATAATCAATAGAATTACAACAAATTAAAATTTTTGCAAACGGCCAGATATGCAATCGCTAGTTACTCTATGAAAGTAGAGTCATTAGCGCAATTTTTACTTAATATTTACTTGTTATATTTAATAAATAGTATTTTTGGGGACAAAAATATTAAAATATAAATTTTTTAGTAAAAAGGGGTGAAAATATAATTTTTGAAATTTTTTGGGATTTTTCTGAAATTTTTAACGTTGGGCTAATAAAGAGCTACCACGTGACATGCCATGCAAGCAGAGGAGATGAGTGGGCAAGTCATGCGGACACCACGTGTCAACATGGTATTCAATCCGAGTTCGGAGTGTAGTTAAACCTTTTCTAACACGTGTCGCCACCTGATTGCTCCCCGCATTCTACTCGTGCGCCTTGCCATCCATTTTCACGAATCATGTTAAGCTGAATGGTGTTGACTCAACAAGGGTTAACTCAGACCTGTCTCTCCTACCACGCATCGTGCTCTAATTCGCCCAATGAATTCTATGATTGGTTGACAATGTCAATTTTGCTTGTTTTGATCTCAACCCTTGATTTGAAGTTGATCTGACGGTAGAGATCATACTTGAGCTATATTTAAGCCCTAATCACCCCATTAACCCTAAGGGACCATCATTAGCATAATTTTAGTCATTTTTTTAGCTAAAAAGAGAGAAAAATACAGAAAAATTCAAGAGGGGATACAATTTTGGTGAAGATTGAAGAGGAGAATAGCACTACAATTAAAGAGATTGATTGTATTTCTTATTCTTCTATTTTCTTTATCAATTTTTATGTCTTCTTTTATGAAAAATATGAGTTTTATAAACACAATTATGTGTAGTTAATTTAATAATCTAGGGATCTTACGAACCGAATTTTCACCATGTGATGATCTAATATTTTATCCAAATTATAATTTTAATTTGATTATATTATTAAATCTGATTTTTATGCTATTAATTGTTTGGTCAAAAATTTATCTATAGAGACAATTAAATAGATTTGAGAGAATTATTTAATTGTTTGTCTTGATTAAATAACATGCATAGTTTTTAAGTAGAGATGTATGATTCTTATGTATGTGATCCATGATTGATGAACTTAATGAGTAGTATGAAATTTATTTGGCATGAGAGTGTGATTAAATTAATTACTATATGATGTGTAGTTTACTTGAGAGAGGAATTCATGCTAGATTAGATTCAATTGATCATATAATTAATTGATAATTATATTGTGAGGATTTTAGCGATTCACATGTTTAGAAAATTAGGAGATTAAGTATTCCTAGATATATTCTCATTTATTTTCTTAGTTATCAAATCTGATTTAATTAAGTATTGTTATTTACTTTTAGTTATTTTAATTTTTTTTCCTTAAAATATAAAAACACAAAAAATTAATTTTTATTTTTTTTAGTTTTAAAAATTAGTTTATAATAAAATAATCTCCTTGAAAACAATCTTTTCTTATTATTGTATTACTTTTTGCTATACGTATACTTGCATATTCATTGCACATATAATTTGTGTGACAATCAATCACATGTAAATAAAATAAAACAAAAATTAAGATTGACACATGATATTTTTAGGTAAAAACAACCTAAATTATATAAATAACATAAGTAAAAAACCATCTATCTACCTTATTATCTATTATAAAAGATGAGGTCTACTTACATGGTCATGTCTTATACTACCCACTAACCTACCAAGATAAAGCTTACAATGAAAAAGAACATATAATTTTTACAAAAAAAAAATGTTATTTTACATTATATAAGAAGTCACGTGAATAAGTGGATCATAATTTATTTATAGGATATTTTATGAAAATTATTTATGTCAAATAAATATAAATAAAATAAAATATTGATTTTGATATATCCGTTTAATTCGTGGAATTAATTATATATTATTTAGTTGGACGAGATAACTATATGAATTAATTAAAATATTAAAATATTAAATTTAAATGTTTGTTAGGTATTTAAAACTTGTTCATAAATAAAGACATTTTAATAATTATTAGATTTGAATTGATATTAGATTTAAAAAAATTTAATCAAATTAAATTTAGCACATAAATTGGAATTAATAATCCCATGTGCTATGATATAAGGCTAAAGGAGTTGATTTTCTAATCGATTTGTGCCAAAATTGAAGACTATATAAACACCCTAATATCACCCCCTGGCTAGCCAAATATAGAGAAATTGAAGAATATGATTGATACTCAATTGGGAGAATTTTGTGAGACACACAATTGCCAAACAATATTTCATATTGAGAGGGTTCTTTATCTATTTGTTGAGACTTTTATATTTTGAAGTAGTTTTTGATGAACTGAATTCATTTTTTGCCTTTCACTGTCTTCCCTAACATCTTATTTGTTGTTTTTTTCAACCATTTGGGTATCTTTTCCTATTACCATTACTGCTTTTTTCTAGTGCCTGTTTCTATTCACTCTTCTATTGGTTTTTTCTCGAGCACCCGAATGATCTACTACCCTTCCATCTAGTTTCTATCATTATTCGTTTCTAGTAGATTTTCTCTTTGCTTTTTCTCGAGTATTTGAAACGTTCTTTCATTTCATACACTTTACAAAATCTCACACGTATTTTATCAATTAATGCTTATGTTTTCCCAAACCAATCATTACTCGCACCTTCAAACTTTTACCCAATCATCTCATTTTGATTCCATCTTTTTCCCTATTATTTATTCTATTCATTTTTGTTATTTTTGTGGATTATTTCAATCACTCCTTTTTCTGTAAGGCATGCGCCATTTTTAGGGTTTATTTAATGTTTCATTTCCCTTAACATCATAATTTGTTTCTGGCTTCTCATTGAGCTAATTTTTTTTCCTTCCCAGTATAGTTTTTTCTCAATATTTTTTTTTGTTTCTTCTGGTATCCTTATGTTGTTTTCTTGGCTTTCTTATCACAACCCTCATCATTAATCTTTTAGATTTACTTTTTACCCTAATGCCATCTTCCTTTTTGGTGGCTACTTTTGTTCTCATCATTTCATTCAGCATGTGCATATATCAGGGTCTCGAAAACTGGCTAACCATTACCCCAACAATAACCATGATGTCCCCACTTCCCTATACACATATGATAACAATTGTTTTGTTGAGTTTAGGGTCACTATAAATAACATCAATATCATCTTTAATTTTCTCATCCAACTAATGTGGAAAAGAAAACCTTCATCTCCCATAAACATCTCTCTTATCAATTCTCAACTTTCTTTGATGGAAACCACTCCCATTTTTATTATTAATGAAGAAATTGGGGGACTTATTGAGTAAACCAAAAACTTAACATGCACTCTACCAGAGATTGAAATTGTTGAGGATCCTAAGGAAGCCATAACTACTGCTTCAATTAAATTGGTTGGCAATTCTTTCTAAGAACATTGTAAATAAAGCACTAAGTTGTAAATGCTTTAAAACGTGCATGGGACTTAGAAGATGACCATTTTTTTTCTGTGATGGATTACCATAAAAACATATATTCATTCTCTTTTACTTGCCCAAGGGATAGAGATAACATTTGGGAAAAAAGGATTTGGCACATCAACCATGCCTTCCTAGTTCTATGAGAATGGAATCATAATCTCACCATTCAAGAACTTGATTTTAGTTCTGCTTACTTCTAGAATGAAGCACACGGTATACATTTCACACGGATGAAGCCTTCCAATATTGAAAAACTTTCCCAAGTTACTTGTAAATTAATCCAAAAAGAGGAATTTGATGAAGAGATATATATGATAAAAAATATCTGTGTTTTCATGCTAAAATAAATGTACATGTACCCACTGCACTTGATTGCAAAATCCAAAGGAAAAATGCTTTGGAGAAAAGAAATTTTAACTCCAACATATGTGTGGAATTTCGTTAGGAACGCCTCCTTGATTTATGTTTCAAATGTGGTAGGCTCAACTGTCAAAATATATTTTTTTGTTCTATGTTTCATGTACAAGAGTATCAGTATTTGTATACTAAGAAACGAAAAGAAAACAAATTAAAACATTGTTATCTGTCACTATCATTCTTGTCTGTCACATTGCTACTTGTTATCTGCCACATATTTCTGCATTGTTGTTTTCCTGTTGTCTGCCACACTACTAACACATGCCAACACTCCCCCTCAAGGTGGTGCATATATGTCTCTTATGCCCAACTGGTCAAGTGAGTTGTAGAAGTTCTTTGCAGACACAGCTTTTGTGAGTATATCACCCAATTGATCTTTTGATTTAACAAATGGAAGTTGAATAATTTTTTTCTTCAAGATTCTATTTGATGAAGTTCCGATCCACTTCAACATGCTTTGTGCGATCATGTTGGACTGGATTGTGGGAGATGACAATGGCTGCTTTGTTATCACAAAATAAGTTCATTTCAGAGTTAGGAGCAACACCAATCTCACTTAGAAGTTTTTTCAACCAAAGGAGCTCACATATTCTCTTGACCATTTCTCGAAATTTAGCTTCAGCATTAGACAAGGCAACTACCTTTTGTTTCTTGCTCCTTCATGTGATAAGATTGCCCCCCACAAAAGTAAAGTACCTAGCAGTAGATTTCCTATCCTTGATATTCTCTGCCCAGTCCGAATTTGTATATCCAACGACTTCTAATTGATCATTCTTTGAAAACATAAGTCCTTTCCCAGGGGAAGATTTTAAATAATGAAGTATTCGCATGACGAAATCCATATGGTCTTCACTAGGGCAGTGTATGAATTGACTTACAACATTCACAACATAAACAATATCAGGTCGAGTATGAAATAAATATATGAGTTTACCTACTAAACGTTGATATCTCTGTTTATCTACTGGTACTTGGTACACATATTCTCCAAGTTTATGATTTTGGACCATTGGAATATCGACAAGTTTACAATCGAGTAATCCTGCCTTTGCCAGTAGGTCTAGAGTATATTTCCTTTGGGAAAGAAATATGCCATGTTTTGATCTTGTTACCTCAATGCCTAAGAAGTATTTGAGCCTTCCTAAGTTCTTCATTTCAAACTCATTTTACAATCGTTCTTGAAGCCTAGAGATTTCTTCTTTATCATCCCCTGTAATGATCATGTCGTCTACATAGACTATAAGGGCTATTATTTTTCCCCATCGATGTTTTAGGAACAGAGTATGGTCAGAGTTGCTTTGTTGAAACCCATATTTCCTCATTGCTGAACTCAACCTACCAAACCATGCTCGAGGTGATTGTTTTAGTCCATACAATGTTGGTTGTAATCTATATGCAGTTTCTATTCCTGATGTAATAGTATATCCTGGGGGGATATCCATGTAAATCTCTTCTTCAAGATCACCATGAAGGAAGGCATTTTTTATGTCAAGTTGGTGCAATGGCCAATCTAAATTTGCTGCAAGAGATAACAAAACTCTAATAGTTTTTAGTTTAGCCACAAGTGAGAAGGTTTCCTGATAATCTATCCCATGTTTCTATGTATACCCTTTTGCTACTAGCCTCACCTTGTATCGATCAACTAACCCATCTACTTTATACTTAATGGATAAAATCCACTTGCATCCTACCATTTTCCTCCATTGAGGAAACTTGCTTAACACCCATGTGTTATTCTTCTACAATGCCTCAAATTCTTCTTTTATAGCTTGAGCCCATTTTGGATCAGATAAGGCTTCTTCAACGCTACTTGGAATTTGACATGAGGAGAGTGTTTGTGCAAACACCATGATTGGTTCTGATAATCCTTGAGTAGATACATAATTGGCTATTGGATACTTGGATTGTTCTTCTTCTCTTTCTGGGGAGTATCGATTTGGAGGTTTCCTCGATTGTGTCTAAAAGGTAAAACATAACCAATAGATGTATCTATAGTATTAGTTTGTAAAGGTGTGATAGGATAGCTTACCTCAGGAGTATTCTCAGTAGGAGGATCATTGGGTATTAGAGAGTGGAGGGTTGCATCAACCACTTCATCTTCTGGAGATTCAGTTACTACTTTAGCTTCAGTTCTTGGAAGTTTAATTTCGGGTCTAGGTACTGGCTCCTCCATATTGTTGGCATGATCCGAGTATGTTGGATTGTTACTAATGTCTAATATTTCAACATTAAGCCAATTTCGTTCTTCACCATAACTCTCCCCCTAAAGAGGATAATTGGATACTGGTGATGGGAAAAAAACATTTAGATTCTAGGAAAGTGACATCCATGGTAATATAGGTTCTTTTAGTAATCGGATTGTAGGATCGATAACCCTTTTTTTGTACGCCATACCCCAAGAATACACATCGGACAGCACATGGATCCAACTTAGTTCATTGATTTTTGTAGAGGTGGACAAAAACAACACATCCAAAAATTTCGGGCGAAAGCATCAAAATAGTAGGCAAGGGAACATGATCAGATAATACCTTTAATGGAGTCTGAAATTGTAAGGTCTTTGTGGGCATGCAATTCAATAGATACACAGCTGTAGTAATAGCATCACTCCAGTATCTACTAGGCATATGTGCACTAATTAGTAAAGCCTGGACAGTTTCTAAAATATCCCTATTCTTCCTCTCTATAGTCCCATTTTGTTGTGGGGTTTGTGAACATGAGGTTTCATGGAGAATACAATGGTTTTCCATGTATGTTCGAAATTGTTGATTAACATATTCCCTTCCATTATCAGACCTATGGATATTAAATTTTTTTAGAAAATTGTATCTGAATCATGGTATGAAACAAGTGAAATATAGAAAATAATTCATCTTTATGTTTGAGAAGGTAAAGCCATGTCATTCGTGTACAATCATCAACAAAAATTACAAACCAATGATGACCCGACGATGTAGTAACCGGGGAAGGTCCCCAAACATCAGAATGTACTAAAGCAAAAGGAATCATACTTTTATGCATACTCATAGGATAAGATGCCCTATGAATTTTTGCTAAGATATATGTATCACATTTGAAATTTGAGTGTGTAGCATTTGAAAATAAACTAGGTAGTAAATGCCTTAAATACCCAAATGATGGATGCCCAAATCGACGATGACATAACCAAATTTGTCGTTCCTTGTTACTAACCGTGTGTTGCATATGATTGACTCTTCCTGAACTGAGGTCATCCACATAATATAAACCTCCTCTCTTAGTACCACACCCAATGATCTCCTTGGTGAGAATATCCTGTAGAAGACAAAAGGTAGAATACATTAATACTATACAGTTAAGATCTAAAGTGACTTGACTTACAAACATTAGTCTGTTTGAAAGAGAGGGTATAAGTAATGTATTAGATAATGATAATGAAGGAGATAAATTCACTGTTCCAGCCCCTATAACTAGATAAATGACCCCATTGGCATTGGTAACACAGCTCCATCTCGGCTGTGTTGTATTGGAGAGATCTTTTGGGTCAAATTTCATATAATCTGTAGCTCTAGAGTCTAGAATCCAATCCTTATTATCACTACGAGTAGAGATGTGAAATGCTTTACTTGAAATACCTGGATCTTGGGAAGATTCAGCCTGAGGAATAAGGGATAGTGATGCATTATTGGTAGCCACAGTGGCTCTCCTAGTGGTTTCCCGTTTCTTCTATGCTTGAAGATCATTCCACCATTCTGGATACCCATGTAGTTTGAAGCAGTTTTCATGGGTGTGTTTGGAGTTTCTGCAATGACCACATTTCATGTCAATAGACGGTGGATTTCCCATTGATTTCTTACTACCCAAAAAAAAAGTTCATGGTTTTGGTGGCATCGGATTATGGTGTCCCTTAATCCCTTTGAAAGCCATAACTATTGCGGGTGTCGTATCTGCACCCGTGATCATCACGGTCTGCCTGACCTCTTCCCTATAGATGAATCCATAGGCTTGTTCCACCGTAGGGAATGGTTTAATTTGAAGCACATAACTTTGAGTTTTATCTAGTCTGTCATCAAGTACATGTAGGAAGGTATACGCTTGATCTACCTGTACGATGGAGTTGTATTTTTGTATGCCATTCGCACACTCCATTGGGTTAGGATGACGAAAATCAATTTCTCACCATAACCCTTGAAGGTCATTGTAGTATTTTTCAATAGATCCACTCGCCTGCTTCATACGAGTAACTCGACAGTGGAGATCATACACTTGAGACGTGTCTGTCCCATCATAGTAGGTTATAGCAACAGAATCCCAAACCTGTTTCGTAGTTAGGAATCAGATAAAATTTGCAATCAAGGAGGGGTCCATCAAATTGATCAACCATTCTTTGACAATGACATTTTCAATGCGCCATCTCCTGAATAAGGGGTCGGTTTCAGCAAGTTGAGGAAAATCCCCATTAATATATCCCAGTTTGTCTTTTCCAGAGATAAACATCTCCACCACCTGGGACCATAAGGCATAGTTGGCTCCTCCCAACTTGATACTAATGGGAGTAGTCGATGCTTCAGTTAGCAAAGGTTGTGAGGTGATCTGAGCTCTAGTTAGAACTTCAGTCATTTTTGTAGTCAACTCATTCAATATGAAGTTGGTGGTTAAATCTCTAGATTCTGCCATGAATCTATCACTTCTATTTTTTTCCTTTTTTTCCTTTTGTTTTTTCTTACACCAGCCACTATATATATATATATATATATATATATATAACTCAGAACTGTAACCCTAATTTTTTCTTATTCGTGCAGAGCGATGCCCTTCTTTTTTTGATGGTAGGACAACGAGCAAGCAAGCATCTAGATCAGGATGGTCGAACCCTAGCTGACTACAACATCCAGACAGAGTCAACCCTCCACCTGGTCCTTCGTCTCGGTGGTGGTGGTATGAAAATCTTCGTCAAATAACTCTCATTGGAAAGACAATCGCTCTCGAGGTTGAGAGCTCAGACACAATCGACAACGTTAAGACCAAGATCCAAGACACAGAGGGTATCCCACTTGACCAATAGAGGCTGATCTTTGCTGGGAAACAGCTTGAAGATGGCCACACCCTTACTGATTATAATATTCAAAAAAAGGATCAACTCTTCATTTTGGTTCAACCAGGTGACACCACTTCACACACAGAGACACACTCCACAAAAAATGTTGCTGAGAAGATGAACAGAGTAAATAGAGTAAGCCAGATCAGCCACCCCTGATCCTAGTAAAACAACTGATCAGCCAAACCCAATTATTTTCACAGAAACAAAGATCTAAGATTTGAAAAGTTAAGACTCTAAAGCTTCAAGAAAATAGTTATTGACAACTACTAGTAAGGTATTTCATATGCCTCATACTAATTGTCTGTATACAACAGCTGCATTTCCTCACTGAATAATTTTGAATTGATTATTGATCTAATCTATGGGTTCAATAGAACGGTCTTTGTTTTAGATTCAGACCATAAGAATCCAAATTGGAAACTCGAAGTCTAGGGTCTCCATTCACAATAGAATGTGAGTGATTTGTATCTCAACAGCCACACCAATACACCAGATCAAACCAATGTCGAAGAGAGAATAGAAAATAGTGTAACAGGTAGTAATGTAGGGTTTTTATTTCTTTAGGCCAGCCATAATATGCTCTGATACCTTGCCAAAATATATTTTTCTGTTCTATGTTTCCTGTACAAGAGTATCAGTATTTGTATATTAAGAAATGAAAAAAAAAACAAATTAAAACATTGTTATCTACCACTATCATTCTTGTCTGTCACATTGCTACTTGTTATCTACCACTATCATTCTTGTCTGCCACATTGCTGCTTGTTATCTACCATATATTGCTACATTGTTGTCTGCCACACTACTAACACACACCAACATCAACCATATGACAAATTAATGTACATTGGCTGCTGTTGTTACTTACCAAATCAATAAAGACATTTTTTGAACCAATTTATGAGGAGTGGCTTAAAGCTAATTTTAATCAACCAGCTCCCATTAACCACTATTAACTCACCTCCATTGTTGAGAGTCAACTCTATTGATGTTCGACTACCAAATAAACCTATTTTTAAATATGTTGGTCCCTTTAGGAGAGTCATTCCTCCTACTCTCTCTAACAACAAGAAAATTTTATGCAAAAGCCAACATAATCCATCATGAAGTATATGAATTACTTCAAATGGTTCATGTTCTCGATAGTTCCCATTTTGTTGAGGTTTTGGATGAATGGTACAAAATAGTTAGCATCAGGGTAATAGATGAAGTCCTATGTTAGAAAATATTGGCACAAGTTGTTGGGCTCATTATTAACATTGAGACAAGCCACAAAACTCACTGGCTCTCTACTAACATCATTTTCCAAATTACAGAAGCTGTACATCATGTCACTTATACTTCTCAAATAGTGTATACCACTTCCAGTTTCATAAATATGATTTGAAGCTCCTAATACCTAATCACCATAACCATAATCCATCTGGTAATAACTAGTAAAGCTCTCACCATCACTCAAGTCCAATTATGACCTTGGATGACTCTAAGAAAGCACCACACTTATCTGCAAAAACGAAAGCAAATTATGCTTCTAAGTGCAAGGCTCTTTGTACTTCTCCACGTGCAAAAAAGAAACTAAACATAGAGCTACTTGTTGCATAAAAGCCAAACTTTGACTCCATCTTATGCTTAAATGATTTTATCACCACTCCTATTGAAATTATGTAGGATCTTCATAGAGTTGGTATCTTAGGGAAGGATCTTACCATTTGTGTCAAGGTTTTGTGCAACCTCGAATCAAAAAAGTATTGCATTATTTTGTGAGGAAACATAAACCATATGTTATTTGGTTTATGGAAACTAAAGCTTAAACAATGCTTATATAATAATTTCAATCTTTACTCCAAGTGTTTGATAATAGCATTATCATACCAGTAGTTAGTATTAGAGGTGCCTTGTGTTGCTTTTGGTCTAGTCATTTATCTTTTTCTATCATTCAAGTTGGTAGTACCTATGTAATAGTTAAATTTTTGTGTGCTTCTATCCTAATGAAAATATTATCATTTATTTTATTTACATTCCTTCTCATCAAACAAACAAAACAATCACATGGAAAGAATTAACCTATTTCCTTCCCAATACTACAACTCCTTGGTGTTTTCTTAGTGATTTAAACGATATAATTCATGATTCTAAGAAAATGGGTGGCATTCCCATTGATCTCAAACCTGAGAATGAATTTAGTTTATGAATGAAATGAGGTCTTTTGACCTTAGTTCCACTGATACTAAGTTTACATGGTGTAATAGACATGAGTAAAAAGATAGAATTTATAAAAGATTGGATAGGTCATCTCGAATACAAGTTGGTATGAAATTTTGCCTAAAGCTCTAGTTTCCAATATACCAAATTTTACTTCAGATCACAATCTAATTTTTTTACATCTTTATGGTATAAAATAACCTTTTGGCTGCAGGCCTTTTAGATTCTTTGAAGCTTGGTTCGAGACTCAACCTGTGAGTATTTTATTGTAACAAATTGGAACACTTTTAGATCACAACAACATTCCTTCATGCAAATTTTGGGTTTCTAGGCTATAGAATTGAGCATTTGGAAGAAAAACCATTTTGGCTTTGTTCTGGGTAAAATACAACAATTAGAAAATACACTTCCTTTCTTACATGCACATCTAAATGCATCCATTAGAGTGGAATAGAAAAACACATTTGTTCCTTGTTAGAAGAACAACTCTAAAGATATGATTCAATTCTAAAGCAAAAATCAAGGGAATTATGGATAGAAGATGGTAATAGAAATTCTAAATTCTTCCATGCTTCAATCATTGTACATAGAAGAAATAATTCTATTCCTTCCATTACTCTAGACAATGGTTTAAATATTTGGGATAGAGATCAAATTGGAATTGAGTTTATAGATCAATTTAAATTTATTTTCTCAATTGATAACCCATTAATTGTTGATAATTTAAAGGATTTTTTCCCTTCAACTATCAATAAGGAAAATAAAGATTTACTCACTTCTATCCCTTCTCCATCTAAAATGAAAGCTACTTTATGGGAAATGCATGATCTTAAAGCACCAAGGCCTAATCCTTTTTAGTTGTGTTATTTAAAAAATGATGGCACATTGTGGGCAACCAGACAGTTAATGAAGTACAATATTTTTTTCTTTTTAGGGACTATAAAAGAAGGTTGGAATCATACTTTTTTTACGCTCATTTCAAAGGTAAAAAATCATATTTTTTACAATTATTATCAACTAATAGGTCTTTGTAATGTGGTTTATAAAACTATCTTAAGACTTTTGGCTAAACGGCTGAAACCTTTTCTTCAAAATACTATCTCACCTTTTTAAATAGCATTTCTACATGGTAGTTGGATTGTAAAAAATAAAATCTTAACTCATTAAATAGCTTATACAATTTCAGAAAAGAAATGAGAGAAAATGTGGTCTAATATGTGTCAAATTGGATCTAAAAAAAGCTTATGATCGAGTAGAGTGAAATTTCTTACTCACTATAATGCATCACTTGGTGTTCTCACCTAAATTTTTTCATCTTATCCAACAATGTATTTCAACTATCACTTACTCAATTTTACTAAATGGTTCACCTTATGGATCAATTAAACCTCAACGAGGACTCAAATAAGGTGATGCTCTCTTCCTTTACATATTTTTACTAATCTCTGAATGCTTCTCTAGGACTTTGGTTAATTTTTCAGCACCAATGGTCAAATTCCTCACCGTTTCTTTAGCAATACTAAGTTCTTGCCTAAGATTTTTGTTTTCCTTAGTGGATTCTACAAATCTTATATTCAAGGCATTAATGTGATCAGACAATTCCTTTTTATCTTTCTCTAGGCTAGAGGAATTTGTTTTGTGGACATTGATGATATCATTAAGTTTAGTTACTTCCACAAGCAATTTATCTCTCTCTTCCCTGGCACTTAGACAATCTATGAATAGTTCCTCATAATTCGATACATTAAACTTAGACAGTAAGAGAGAAGAGTTTACTTCTTCATCTGAGCTAAGGTCGGAGTCATTGTGGTGTGCTTTGGTAGTTACAGTGAAGGCACAATAATTAGTGTCATCATCCTTTGAGTTACTAGCATTGTCCTGTTCACTTTCTGTGTCATTGAGTGTAGCATTAAAGGCTTTTCCAAATTTCTTTTTATTGTTAGCACAGTCTGCAAAAATATGACCAAATCCCCCACAAGTAAAGCATTGAGGACTAGTAGGCTTACTTTTCTTACCATCAAGGTTAAGAGGCTTGATTTCCCTTGACTTTCGGTCATTCGAACGACTGGATTGTCCCTTGTTGGAATGATTATTTTGTTGACCCTTCTTCTTCATGAACTTCTTAAATTTTTGTGCTAACAAGACTAGTGACTCATCATTCATATCATCATCACTATCATAGATGTCCTTTTTGGAGCTTTTGAATACCACATCCTTATTTTTCTTAGGTGGATCAAGAGAAAGCTCATAGGTTTGGATTGACCCGACAAGTTCATCAATTTTTAGTGTGTCTACATTCTTGATTTCTTCTATCGCTGTAACTTTCATCTTGTAGTCTACTGTTAAAGAGCTTAGGAGTTTGCGTACTTGTATAGGTTGTGGAATTTTCTCACCAAGGTTAGAACAAGCATTAGTGATATCACAGAAGTGAGCATAGAACTGACCAAAAGTTTCCATGTTGCTCATTTTAATGGAATCAAACTGAGATGTTAGCAATCTCAATTTTGTTTGTTTCACTTGGGATGTTCCCTCATGAGCAAGAGCAAGTACATTCCATGCATATTTAGTAGTCTCACAGTCAAAGATACGACAAAACTCATCCATTGACACTGTAGCAAATATTGAGCTTAGACCTTTTTGTTTTTCCCCTCTAAGGGTGTGTTCTTCAGTGGTCCAGTCTCTTCTTGGCTTTATGATTATTACACCATATTTCGTTACCGAAGGTGGTTCCCAACCATCAAGAATAGCATCCCAGACCATTTCATCTTGTCTGAGAAAGGCTTGCATGCGAGCCTTCCAGTAAGGGTAATTAAACCCATCAAAGAGTGGAGGTCTAACAGATGACCCACTTTCTTTCATTTGGTCCATAAGTAAGTGTGTGTATCCCTAAGGATCAATCTCACTAAGTGTATCTAGTGTCGGTTCTAATACCAATTGAAAGTTTATAAATTATGGACCTAATTAACCTAGAGGGGGGTGAATAGGTTATTTATAATTTTTATCAATTTATAATTTGATAGCCTAAACAAAGTAGAAAGGTATGCAATCGTGTGTAAAAAATAAAGTGCGGAAATAGGAAAATAACACACGATATTTTTAGGTGGAAACAACCTAGGCCACAACCATGACCTAAGAGGAAAACCACCGGTCCACCGGACCACCTAACTTTCCATTATGGAAACCAAATGTTCAAGTACAAACTCAGTCTTATACTACCCTACCTAGGATACCGCCCCAATGTACTTTACTTACAAGTCACTACTCTATTTTCACAGTTTCTAAAATTAGCGTGAGCGGTTTACAGACCAACGTTCCAATAAGCTCCCCACCAATCAGATCGTTCACAAATCAACTGCAAAAAAATTATCACAAAAAAAAACATAAGTGCCCGTGTGTGTTCTAGAACAGATTTACTAATGAATAATCCTAACTAAATGATTTAAAACAAATCTCATTTAAACCAAATCAACTAGAATATTCTAGAGTAAAAAGATTACGCATAATTTCAGTAAAAATAACTTCTTTGAAATTTAATAATTAAATCAAATAATCATGATCGTTCATAAAATTATTTAATCTAAATACCTAAAAATCAAATCAAGAAGAATTAAATTAATTAATATAAATCAAAAGTATATATATATTAATTACCTTATCTCCTTTCAATATATATATAACTATATCTAAAGTTATCTTTGCTGCACAATATATAGGTTTATATGATTTCCTGAACTGAAGTAATTCTCTTAAAGAATATTAATTAATCTCAACATCTCATTCTATTACCCCATCACACTTCAGGATCACTTTAAAAGAAGATTAATTAATCTATGGTTGCTGCTCTACTCCTCAGTTTTTCTTTTCAATACGCATATAGTTTTTTTTTGTTCGGCAGCCTTTTGTTTTTCTCATACAGATTTTGGCTCTTCTCCTTCGGCAGCCTTTTGTTTTTCTCATACAGATTTTGGCTCTTCTCCTTCGGCAGCCTTTTGTTTTTCTCATACAGATTTTGGCTCTTCTCCTTCGGCAACCTTTCTTCAATTTTTGTTTCGCACTACTTTAACCCTAATGTATCTATATATATAGATAATAATAATATCTAGTGGTATTAGGGTTAAATGTATTTGGGCTTAATTTTTCAAAGCCCATTAAAACACATCTTAAAAAAATTTAATTAATAATTTCATAAATTAATTAAAGTTTGAATAAATATTTTAACATAAAATATAATTTCATATTTATGAAAATGTGTTATTAAATGCATGAATGCAATCCTATGTGTCGTACTTATAAAAGATACACTTGAAATACAATTATTTGAAACTCGAGTATTTGTTGGGCTTTTCTTGATAGACTTGATAACAGGCCTACAAACTAGTTTACAAGTAAATATTTTATCCACGAAAATAGCCAACACTCATAGTCCTTACAGCTTCTAGTCCTGTCAAATATTTAGGCAACCCTCTACCTCTGAGTATATGCTAAAAATGGTATTTTCAATTTGTCATTCAAAAATTGAAATCCAAATTGGCTACCTCACAAGTAGGCAAAAACACTGTTATCAAATCAATACTATAGAATCTCATATTTATTTGATCAACACTTTAAATTACTAGTGATTATATGTGAGGAAGTTGATGCTTTATTATGAAGGTTCTGGTGGAAGGATATTATTCATGCCAAACATTTACTTTTACACACCTCTAGCTTGGTCTCTTTCTATCAAACAAAAGAAGTAAGAGGTTTGACGTTTTGAAAACTTTAAGATTTCAAACAAACTATGTTAGAAAAAGTAACCTGAGATTTTATTATCAACCCTAAAAAACATTTTGTCATAGTTTTGAGAAGCAAGTACTTAAAAAACTAACAATTTTTAAGGGTGTAAACAAAAACTTCTGATTTGTACATTTAGAAAAGTCTACAATGAGAAAAGGAGATAATCATGAAAGATAATTTTTTGGGAAATTGGTAATGGACAAAACATAAACATCTAGTAAGATCCTTGGATTTCAGGGTTACTTCACCAAAAACTACCTATTTTCATACGAAATACTCATAATACTAGATTAGTTCATTTTTATGATCTATGTCATTGGAATCCTAACATCCAATGGAATTCAAATCAAATTAGTTTGATTGTTTTGGACTTTATGGAGGCTTTCTTCCAAGCCTTGCATCCTTCACTTTTAGACAAAAAAATGATTCTTTGAAATGGTTTGTCACAATAGATAAGAAAGATTCCTATATCACTCTCATCAAATAAGGGGTATTTATGATCATGTTGATTTAAAAAAAAGATTTGGAAATCAAGCTCTTGGAAAGACAAATTTGGAAACTACTAAAAGGAGCACTTTTCACCAAAGGTACACTAATAAAAGTTATGGTTTATGGTTTTAAATGGCCATAGCTATTGACTTTGTCATAAGGAGTTGGAGGATACTGTACAATTATTCATCAGATGTAAAATTTTATAATCCTGGTGGTTGCACTAGAAATGGAACATATTTGATAATTCACATCAAAACTAGACATTTTTACATATATTAACATGACTCTTAGCCCACCTAGAGCACTTTTGCCTATATACTTACCCTCTTAACACTTCATAGTTTTGGCTATTCTCATGCTTGAACAATCTAATACTTAAGAAACTAGATCATTTTCAACAAATTCAAGTTAAATTCCAATTTTCAATTAGTTATCATCAATTCAAGGTTTGAAGAATTCAATAAGCTTCTAATTGTTAATAAGAAATCTTATGATTCTATGAAAGAAGATATTATGGTATATATTTCAACCTAGAGGAAACCTCTACCCAAATTCACAGTGAAATATAACGCTGATGCTAGTTGGAAAAATGATCATGCAATTATTAGCTTTACTATTTCAAATCATACAAGTTAAATAATACATACTTGGCACCATTTTTTATTTACTTCTTCTACAGATATTGCTAAAGCAATGTCTTTTAACATAGCAATATATCATGCACTCACTAGAAAGCACAAAGCCATTTATATAGAATTTGACGCAAAATTCATTGTTGAATCATTGATGGAAGATAAATGGCAACATATTTCTAACAAAGCCAAAGAAGCAATCTTAAAAGGACAGGAAAAGTTGCACCACTTTAATATGATCTTCATTCACTAGATTCCTAAGGAGTTAAACTAAAGAGCTCGCAGTCTTGTTACCAATGGAAATTTACTTTTGGTAAATAAAGAAACTCTTAATATTTGTATCTCAAACTCTTTCACTCCCCAAATTTTGTAGGCAACTATTGCCTACTTTTCATTAGGGAAATTTGTTTTGCCAAACATTAATTTGTGAGAGAAATTGTTTGAAGGTTTGATTAATTGTTGTTCTTTGAGAATAGCACCATACACGCATAGGGACTCTAGTTGGTGAACTATAAGAGGTTTTTGATCTACTTGAAGATTGCAACAATACTCACTTGTTTAGTTCATCAAAGTTGGGAGATAAGACTTGAAAGCTCGAATATTCCAATCTTAATTCACACATTACAATGGTTTGATAATATAAACTACTTGTTATAATTAAATTACTAATATAATAAGGATCTTGAATATATAACTTTTTGTTGCCTATACCAATAGCTTCCACGTTATTCATATATAAAAAAATAAGATTTTTATATTGAAAGAGTTTTCAAAATCAACAAAAAGATTCACACATTGAGAGGATGTTAGAGGTAAAGTCATACATTGATTAAAAAATAATATTATAATGAGCATCACCACTCATGGTGTTAAGATTTTAGGATTGGTTTGTCCATGGTTGTTGACAATTCACCTATAAAATTTTGTGTACAACAAAAGCACACAAATACTAAACACAACAAAGGCAAAAAACTAAAATAAAAATAAAATAAATGCGTGCAAAAAGCCAACAAAATACAATAATACAAGAAATTTTAAATGATTCAAAAGTTAGTATAATCCACACCTAAAGTCCAAAAACAATCCACTAATATTGTATATTGAACACAAGAGTCTTATAACTATTACATGCCATTTTGAGAGTTACTATAAGAGTTAGGACTTTTTTCTCTCTCTTTTCTCCTTCGTTCTTCTTCACCTTCCAACCTTTTTTTCTCCCTCTTTCCATCTTCTCTTCTCTAGCCAATCTTCTAGTATTTTTAGTCTCATCTATTTTTCTACTTTTCATTTTTCATAAAACTCAACTTGATATAGAAAGTTTTTCAGTAACATCCCTTTGTCATCTCTTTCCATTTTCTTTCTTCTTCATATATGGATATTTTTTTGTCCAAGGATTGACAAGTTTATGTACTCTGTTGGCTATGGATTTTGTTAGTTGATCTATTTTTTTATTATGGGTTTGATTCATTAGAGTGGATTTGGGATTTGTGAGTTGTTGCTAGTTATTGATTGTTGTGGGTTTGGATTTATGGTTTCACATGGAAAAAATTGCAAGCAGACATAATTTTAAATTTCTTTTGAAGATTTTTCTATGTATCTAGTGCAATGTCAACATTCAAGTTGAGAGAACCACATAGAAAATTAAGAAAGCTCAATATTCTCATGCATGTTGCATTAGGCCACAACTATTGTGCTCATTTTGGTTGTTTGAGAACTATGAACACTAATCACCTATGATCAAGAACAATAAACTTCAAGAGTCTAGAGAGAAAAAAATATGAAGAAGAGACAGAGAATTAATTGCTAAAAATCATTATATCATCATTGTATGACTATTTATAATAGAAAGTAAGCTGTGATTCTAACTGATCACACGTGGAGCTTTAACAAACTTTTAGAGAATCAATTATCTACATAAGCTATACACTAGTTATCCTACACAATCATTGCATATCACATTGTTTATACACTAGTAACTAGTCTAGGTATACCATATTGTACATAGGATCATCCATATCATCACATATCTCAACATCTTCCCTCAAGCTTATGTCACTATTGAGAATAATAAGCTTGGTTCTCAAATATGAAAAATGAGCTGATCTTAAAGCTTTTGTCATAGTATCTGCTGGTTGCTCTTGTGTTGGTACATATTCAATACAAATTTCTCTACTAAGTACACGTTTTCTAATGAAATAAAAATCTATGTCTACATGCTTAATTCTTGAATACAAAATTGGATGTTTATTTAATGTTCCAACCCCTTGATTGTCATAAAACAAAACTGGAGCAGTTGCAATCTTGATAACCAATTCACCAAACAAATTCTTCAGCCACAAAAATTCTGTAACAACCAAAGCTAATGATCTAAATTCTACCTCAATTGAAGACCTTGAAACCACCCTATGCTTCCCAGAACTCCATGACACCAATGAGTTGCCTATGAAAATACACCAGCCTTCTATGCCTTCAAAGAATCCTTGCAGTTCATACACAACTGCAGCATGTTTGACTTGCCTTTTCTAGATTAAGTAGTTTTCATCATCTAATTTGATAGAAAAAATTAGGATTGAAAGGAATACTAGCCAAAGGTAAAGTAAGATTAGAAGATGAATTGCTAAGAGTTGGTAGAGATTCTTCGTGAAAACCCATGGAAGTAAGAAATTGACTCATAACAACTTAGATACCATGAAAACTAAGAACACTAATCAGCCATGATCAAGTGATCGAGAACAAGAAACTTCAATAAACTTCATGAGTCAAGAGAGAAAAAGAGATGAGGAAGAGATGTAGAGGAGTTGTTGAAAAACATTATTCATGTGTGTGGAATACATTATTGTATAGCTATTTATAATAGAAAGTGAGCTGTAATCCTAATAGATCACATATGCAACTTTAACAAATTTTTAGAGAATCAATTATCTACACAAGCTACACACTACTTATACTTCACAATCACTATATATCACATTGTTTATGCACTAGTAACTAATCTAAGTACACCATTTTGCGCATAGGATCATCTATGTCATCACATATCTCAACATATTTGTATGTTTTCACTATGAATGCAATCCATCTTTTTTATAAATAATATAATAATAATAACAACAATACAAGAGTATTAACATAATATCCAATACATCATATATGCTAATAAAAATACTAAAAACCTAAAATAATACTAAAACTTAAAACTCCAATACACCTAATATATCCAACTCACTAAAAGACTAAAAACAAAGAAACTCAAAAATTACCAATAATATTCTTTGATTTACCGTACCATAATTAGAGAGATAATGATATACCTCACAAAACCACATATAAACATCAAGTTCTCTCATTAACAACTTGTCTATCACTTGGCTTTGGTCATGGAGCAAATTGTTCATCTAACTTGTATGTTTGCTACATCTTATGGTTATCTAGTATCACATAAATATAAAAATGTGTCATTAACTCAAACAAAAACAAACTATATGAACCCTTAGTCCTTTACATAATTTTATGGATAATTAATAGATTATAACATTTCAATATCTTTCATTTCTTTTTCCTTGGAAAGATACTAAAGTTCATTATTAATTGATGACTTTTACTCAACTTTCAAAACCCTTTTTAATGTAGATTTTGACTTACTTTCCCAACATAAAAAACCCATAAATACCAAATGATCGCCTCTTTCAAAATCTTCTATACAGATTTTCCCTCCATTGTCAACGATATTTCAACAAAATTAAGCCCCACTATTGCAAGTGTGCAACCACCCCTCACATCTCTCTCGCTCTCATTCTTAGATTTTACTTCCTCTCACTTTCACTCTCAATCGCTACCACTATTTTTCTTTCTCCAACTTTCTTAGGGATTTCTCTTATATCTGTTTTATTTTTAGATTTTCATAAGGTCAATATTTCTTTTTTCCTTTAGTGGTATACTATTAAGGAAGAACACATTAGTCCCTTTATTTTTACAAAAGGTGTCATTTATTCTCATAATTTTGAGAATGTGACATTTAGTCACATTACTTATAAAAATGGTGTCAAAAAAAGACATTTAGTAATTTTGAATTTATTTAAAAATAAATAAAAATTATCAAGGATATTCCAGTCATAGAAGGGGTAAAAGACGGTAATATCTCACCAGTTATGTTTGTAATTTTTTTGATTTGATAGGGTAGGGACAAATAATGAAAATACCTTCATCAATATCTAGTTAAAAAAATTTATAAACAAAAGTCTTTTTATGGCTCCTTTTTTATAAATAATATGACTAATGAGTACATTTTTTTATAAGTAAAACAACTAATGAGCATCTTTTTAAAGTTAGAGGACTAAATAGAAAAGGGATACTTATAACATTTTTCTCATTCTAAAATAATAAGGTGGGAAATACTTATGTCCTTTGCTATTTAAAAAAAATATATTTTAATTCTATTATTTCTTGGATGGTACTTTTAAAGATAAAGGTTTTAGGGGTCTTTTTATTATGTTAAATGAGTCAATTTAGTCCATACTTTATGAAGTAAGAAATTTTAATGTAAAAAGTGCACTTTAATCCTAAGACTAAAGTGAATAATTTTAAGTAATTATGGGACTAAAATGCTCATTTTTCATAATTATGGGATTAAATGTATTTAATTTTAATAATAACAAGACTTATAATACCTGATCTAAGAATAAAGGAGCTAAACTGACATATTTGACAAAAAATGGACCGATGTTACCCCTCATCCATACTTTTAGATATCTTATTTTATAAAAATGGATACAAAAATTTAATTTTTTGTGCATACTTATCACGTGTGCGTTTAATAAAGGGAAAATATTGTCATTATTTTGTTTTAAAGGACACCAAAGTCTCATTTTTCATTAAATAGATAAAACAATATAGGGATGAGATTCTCAACTTGAATGCAAGGTGGTGGGGAAGAGAGTCATATCACCTAGATCACAAGATAATCCCATAAAATAAGAAATGAGAAATAATGAACACATAAATTTGTACATATTTTTGTAATCACAACTTATATCATAACACATGATAGAATTATTGTGAAAAATGATGAACTAGATTATTTTTTTAGATAATTATGCCACATGAAATAATAAAAGTGATGTAGGTAAAAAAATGAGTATAAATTTAAATTAGGTGTAGGAAAGTTTTTTTTTAAGTAAGAAAAAACTAATTTATCCTTCTTAGTTTACTGCAATGCGCGTAATTTTTTTTTTATTATGAAGTAAATTGAAGTTATACGTAGATTTTAAAGAAATAGAGAATTAGTATACTGCTACAATGTGATACAAGTTCTGTGAGCTTTAGAAGGGCAGAGAATAAAGGGTTGTTTTAGTATGTGATTTGGATTCTTATTTTATTCTTGATTTAAATAATACTCCTACTGAAATTTGCTTATTTATATGATTTAATATCGATGCAATAAATAGAAATTTCCTTCTAAATTAATGGAAATGTATTGTTGCTTTTAAATATTATGGATACATTTCACAATTAAATTAATTGGTAGGTTCTGTTAATTTAAAATAAAAATAAAATTACATTAAAATTCAGTATCAGATATTACACTCAAACAACTTAACTATATAAGGCTCAATAAGGATGTTGATAAGGCATATTAAACATTCTAAAAAAATTTGATGTTAAAGGTTGAATCTACTAATCCTTCTAAGAATGTTCGATAAGGCCTATTAAACATTCTAAAAAAATTGGTAAGGCTACTGATCATTTTAAGTAGGTTTGGTAAGGCTACTGATCAATAAGGATGTTGGTAAGGCTACTGATCATTTTTTGGTGTTTTTATATGTTAAGAAAGTAAAATTTAAAAGAAATAAAAATAATTAATTAAATCAGAATTGATAACTAAGAAAATATATGAAAAAACATTTAAGAATACTTAATCTCTTAATTGTTAAACATGTGAATCACTAAAATCTTCAAATATAATTATTAATTAATTACATGATCAATTGAATCTAATCTAGTACGTATTCTTCTTTCAACTAAACTACACATCATATAGTAATTAACCTAATCACACTCTAATATCAATTAATTTGCATACAACTTATTAAGTTCATCAATTATGGATCACATACATAAAAATCATACATCTTTGCCTATAAACTATGCATGTTATTTAATTAAGACAAACAATTAAATAATTCTTTTAAATCTATTTAATTGTCTGTGTAAATTAATTGTTGGTCAAACAATTAATAACATAAAAAATAAATTAAATAATATAATTAAATTAAAATCATAATTTGGATAAAATATTAGATAATCACATATTGAAAATTGGGTTCATAACACCCCTAGATTAATAAATTAAATAAACATAATTTTGTTTATAAAACTCATATTTTTCATAAAAAAACATAAAAATTGACAAAGAAAGGAGAAGAAGAAGAAATAAAATTAATCTCCTGATCTATAATACCAATCTTTTTTTGAATCTTTACCAAAATTGTATCTTTTTTTGAATTTTTTGTATTTTTCTCTCTCCTTAGATCCAAAAACTTATAAAATTTATGTTATTTTTGACTCATAAGGGTTTATGGGACAATTAGGGGTTAATTATAGCTCAAGTGGAATCTAGACTGTTAGATCAACTTTAGATCAAGAGTTGAGATGAAAAAGAGGAAAATTAACAGTGTTAGCCAATAGGGGCTCGACACGTAACACAAGGTATTCATTGGACGAATTAGCGTGCGGCATGTGGCATGGAAGGACTAGTCTGACACTACTACCAAAAGTACATATGGTCTCGGTTTTTAATCGTGGTCGTAGGTCTATGACCACGGTTATAAGAACCGAGGCCTAAAGGAGAGAGACCATAGGTACACCCTATGGCCTCAATTTTCTAATAACCGAGGCCATAGGGTATACATAAATTAAAAAAAATACAATTAGTAATTACAATATTAAAAATCATATTATATTGAAATTGAAAGTATAATTACATTTGAGAGTTCATTATACACTAAATTATAAAAAAAACTTAGTATTACAAACTGACTTTTTACTATTAATTACAAGCATTTATAAGTGTACTTCAAATCAACCAGCAACAACGTAGCATAACATCAGTGCAACAGCAACACAACACAGTAGCACCAGTAGCGGCGCAGTAGCACTAGCAACGACGCAACAACACCAGATTTTCCACATTCAGAGAGCATATTAGCCTTATTATACATGAAAACAATGTTTGGAAATAACCCTACAAATAGAAGAACAATATTTAGTCTTAAAACCTAATAAAAAATTACTGTGAGACTATATCCCAACATTCCAGTTATAGAAACATGATTTCTGAATATTAATATTGATACAACAACAACTACAACTCCTTTTGCATTTCCTAGTACCTAAAAACATCATCAAATCTCTTCTATAAACTTTTGATAAAGATCTAAACAAAATTTTGAATTTAGGATGATTTGATGTAGTGACTTAAAAATAAAAATGAGGCTTGAACAATACAGATTCATTAAAAGTTATTTGAGAAGAGATACGTACCTGAAGAGTCAGAGCACTGGTGTGTTTTGTGACCAAAAAGTTGGTAAGATTTACAAAATATGCTAACGTTGAATTGAACAGCAGATACCATATGATCTTGACATCATCTCTTGCAAGAGCTAATGTTATACCAACTACATTTTATTCCATGATAAGTGTAGCAGGAAGTAGAAAGACGACAACTATAGGAGCCATATATAGAAGTAGGTTCATGGAATTCAGCTTCTCCCTTGAAAAAAATAAAATTATTTCAGCATACACACACAATTTCAAAACATTGTGATTAGACAAAATAACAGAAACAACTTAAGTATACAATGAATTTGTCAATTGATATAATTCCTTACCCTTCCGACCAAAGCAATATACCCTACAACACTGATTTCAATGCCCTTGCAGCTGTAGTTGCAATACAAACTATAAAGGCTAATAGGTGGGAACTTGGTTCACCCTGTGGCAACAAAAAAACAACATATTATGACATTATTCATAGTGTAAACTAATATAGTAAGTTTTTAACACGTCCTGAAAAGAACACCAACTTTTGCATTAAAGGAGATGAAAAGCAAGGACATTGATATTTTGATCAATACTGTTTCAATAAAAAGTCAAGCTTGCCAGAAAAGATAGACATATGCATAAATACACATGTAAACAGAGACAAAGAAGAGTACCCGTGTGATGCAAATAAAAAATTATTCACCAGTTAATACTTGTATCAGCATCAACACTAGGCACCAGGCACCATGGACTAGCGCACCACCACTAGCACCAGTACTAGCGTAACACACCAGTATTAGCACCAGGATCAGTGTAGCTCACCAGTACTAGCACCAGTGACCAACGTCCAGTAACCAACGACCAACGACCAGCGACTAGCTTCCAGCGTCTAACGATTAGTATCCAACGTCCAACGTCCAGCTACCAGCGTTCAGCGTCCAACGACCAGCGAACCAGTAAACAACTACCCATCGAACAGTGATCACCGAGCTAGTGAGTTGGGAAGAAGAAGAAGTGATAGGAAGAGGAAGAATCACGAGAGGGGAAGAGAAATTTCATATATGGAAAAATGAAAGCAGCTGTTGGGAGAAAAAGGAAGAAAGAAAAAAAATAAAAAAGAGGGTGTGGGAGAAGGAAAAAAAGAAAAAAAAGAAAAAGAGAGAAAAGGAAAAAAAAAAGAAAAAAAGAGGAAACATGAAATTTTTTTTTATATAACTTATGGCCATGGTTATTGATAAAAACCAAGGCCATAAATATATCCTATAGCCTCGGTTTTTATTAAACCGTGACCAAAACCCTATGGCCTCGATTTTTATAAAAACTGAGGCCATAGGCTTGAGACCATATGTATGTTTTTTAGTAGTGTGATCAACAAAAGCTGAGCCAATGTTAGTACAACTTGATTTGGGTTTATGGATTGTGTGGCACCCGAGTGGAATAAATGGACAAATCAGGAGACAACGAGTGGCGAGAGTGTTAACAAGCTCCCAACTCAGAATGAATGATGTGCTGACATGTGACATGGTACTATATCACATGGTACATGCAACGTTATGTGATTTATTCTCTCTACTACATAGTGTCCACATGGCTTGCTGAGTTA
The DNA here is from genome assembly GCA_030763125.1 of Hippophae gyantsensis. NCBI lineage: Eukaryota > Viridiplantae > Streptophyta > Magnoliopsida > Rosales > Elaeagnaceae > Hippophae > Hippophae gyantsensis. The sequence goes on along the minus strand of CM061037.1, from coordinate 32,224,904 downwards.
GCTCATCTCTATATGTGGCATCTACATGGCAACTCATAATTGATCTTACATTAAAAATTCATAAAATTTTAAACAAATCCCAAAAAATTTCAAAAATTATATTTTCATCCCCTTTTCACTAAAAACCTCATATTTTAATATTTCTAACCAAAAAAATACTACTTTTTGAATAAAATGAGTAAATATTAAGTAAAAAAATACATTGATAACTATACTTTCATAGAGTCATCACACCTCTAAACTTAACTCTTTACTTGTCCTCAAGTAAAGCCAAGTGTAACTAAATAAACTGACATAGGCAGTATATTCATAAATATATAACTATTAATAGATACATATTATCAAAAAATATAACTCTAAAAAGTTGTACAATTTCATGACAAGGAGGTTCACATATTCATCAATCAACGTTCAATCAATACAAGGATATGCAAGATTTTTGATGAATTGATTCGTGTATGTGTGTGTGTACACATAATATCATTCAATGCGCTCATGAAATCAACCTATATGAGCATGCTAATCAATTTAATCTTAGAACATGTCACATTCCTCTTCACTAATATAAATATGTAGTTAGCTAATAAGAACTTTATATGCTTGTAATGCAAGACTTAGGTGTGGGTCCATAAATAAAGACATTTAGGCTCTTTCTACACCTTATCCTTTTGTTTTATTCATCATGTACTTTTTAATTGAGCTTTAACTTGATATTTTAATACACCTCTCCTATCATTCTTTTCATATTCTTCTATTTCACATCTTTTGTTCTTTTTTTTTTGTAACTTTATAACACCTTCAAACTTATTTTCAATTTTCTTTTTCTTTAGAGGGATAATTGTGTTGTGAGTTTTTATCCTTTTTTTTATAGGATGCATTACATTTCACCTCACTTTATTGTATAACACATTATTGTATTTTTTGTTTTTCATACAAGCTAAAGGTACAAGGATTAATGTAATGCTTATTGGTTAGGCATAAAATGCGCATTAAAGATATGCAAGGTTCATTGTTAGGCTCAAATGAGTAACTAAAGATATTAATAATGGTTAGCTTGAAAAGCTCAATCGATCCAAATAAGACCTAAATCATCTTTTTTGCTAAATACTATTAAGAATTGTGCCTCGGGATGATTAAATAAATTCTAAAACCTGGTAGATCACATCAACTTGCATAGCTCACTACAAATTTTCTCTCAACAAGAACACCAAAATCAATCATGAATATGTGCATAAAAATTTGAATCAATCTAGTCAAAACTAGCAAGCATATTACATGATTAATGTACGTATCTTAGCAAGCATGTTACATTCCTTATCCTAGTCATGAAAACCAATTTTTATCATTGAGTTCATATGTTTCATATCAAGCATGCATGCATTTAGTTTCCATATATTTATCAATTTCTACCCAAATCATGATTAAAAACATCCTAAAAATAAAAAAATTCCTAAAAATTGAAAATGCATACTAAATACTAAAGTAGAGAATGAAGTTTCCTATCCTAGTCTTGGCATACCACATCTGTCATTGGAACTATTCAATCTTGTTGTTCCATTACTCTCCACATTTATTGGCCTACAAAACAAAAACAATAAAAATAGAAACAAAATAACGTTGGGTTGCCTCCTGATCAACATCAAGTTTAACGTTCTTGACTAGACGGTCATATCAAGTCCCAAGGTACATCCCTCTATGTCCATTTACTTTTGAGTTTGCCTTGAAATAATTTGAGTCTTGATTTGTTCAATAATACTTTATGTTCCAGTTTAAAAATACAATACTTAATTCTCTTATCATGTCATATTTTTGTTTTATTTTTGTACTTTTTATCATTCTTATAAGAATTCCACCGTAGCTTATCCAATTTATTTATTTCCAACATATTTTTCACCTCTCAATTGGAATCTTTTGCTTGCCCACTTGATTAGGGATGGTAGGATAAAGGTGTGAGGTCAAAACTTGGTAGCCCTTTAATAGATGGTTTTTGCATAGATCCTATCTCAAAACTCTCCACAACAACATTAGGTATACACACGAGGGGTACAACCTCCAAATAGTTCACACAATCAACAATATCAATCACAGATTCCATACTTTCAAAGTTAACACAGATTGAGTTGTTTCTTGGTGAATTTACTTCATTATTCATAGCATCATATGTAATAGTCTTAAGTATGGGAGACTCAATAGATTCTTTTAAGTTGTCATCACAATCAGTAACATTTATCCTTAAGCATTCATCAACATTATCAATATCAGGGGGTTCAGATGCTTTAAAAACTTTAAATGTTACTTGTTCATCTTGCACTCTCATTATAAGCTCAAATTTTTGTACATCAATAAGTGTTTTTTTGGTTGCTAAGAATAGATGACCAAGTATGATAGGAATGTTAGGGTCCTCTTTCATGTCTAGTACAATGAAATCTATTGGAAAGATGAACTTGCCTACTTTTACTAACACATCTTCTACTACACCCCGAGGTTGCTTATGATCTATTTGTCATTTGTAATATTACTGAAGTGGGTTTCACTTTACCAATCCCCAATCTCTTGAAAATCGATAATGGCATAAGGTTAATGTTGGAACCCAAGTCACACAATTCCTTGTCATAATGGATGTTCCCAATAATGCGATTGATGTCAAAGCTACCTAAATCTTTCAATATTTAGGATAGTTTTCTAGCTAGGATGGCACTACAACTTTGGGTCAAGGTTATTGTTTCATGATCTCTAAGCCTCTTTTTCTTTGATAGGATGTCTTTCAGAAATTCGGCATAAGAAAGTATATGTTCAAGTGCATCTACAAATGATATGTTTATGTACAGTTTCTTAAATACTTCCAAGAATTTTAAAAATTGCATATCTGAATTTTGCTTTAATAATCTTTGAGGGAAAGGAATTGTGGGTTTATAGAGGTTTTTTTTCTTTGGCTAAATTATTTCCTTTCCATTACTTTCTTTATCTACTAATCCTTGGCTCTTTGTATCCACTAATTCCTCCTCATATTTGTTAGTTTCATATTCTTTCTCATCCTTGTTATTTTTTTATTCCTCCTTATCCTTTTTAGTCTCATGGTCCTTCTCTAGAGTTGTACCACTGCTTAAGGGTATGACATTGTAATGCTCTTTATCTTCTCTTCTTGGGTTTATAATTGTGTCACTTGGGAGGTTACCTTGAGGCCTTTGACTTATGGCCTAGGAAAGCTACCCTATTTGGTTCTTTAAATTCCGAATTGAAGCCTCTTGGCCAAATAATTAATATCATAAAAATTAGATTAAATAATATAATTAAATTAAAATCATTATTGGGATAAAATGTTATATCATCATGTGATCAAAATTGAGTTCATAAGACCCCTGATTAATAAATTAACTATACATAATTTTGTTCATAAAGCTTATATTTTTCATAAATAAAGACATAAAACTTGAAAGGAGAAGAAGAAGAAATACAATTAATCTCTTGAATTATAGTACCAATCTTATCTTGAATCTCTACCAAAATTGTATCTCTTTTTGAATTTTTCTGTATTTTCTCTCTTCTTGACTCCATAAATTGATAAAATTTATGTTAATTTTGGCTCATTACAGTTTATGGAGCAATTAGGGAGTTAAATATAGCTTAGGTAAAATCTAGACCTTCATATCAGTTTTAAATCAAGGGCTGAGATGAAAAGGAGGAAAATTAACAATGCCTGCCAATAGGGACTCAACACTTGGCACACTGTATTTATTGAGTTAATCAGTGCGCGATGCGTGGCATAGGAGGACTAGTTCGGTCAAATAAAGTTGAGTTAGTACCAGGTGGTGCAACTTGGTTTGTAGTTACAGATTGTATGACATCTAGGTAAAATAAATGGACGAATCAGGTGACGATGAGTGGCAAGAGCGTTGACCAAGTGTCGAACTCGTAATGAATATTGTGCTAACACGTGGCATAGTGCTTCTTCACATGGTACATATGGCCTTGTGCGATTGGTCATCTTTGCTACATAGCATCCACGTGGTTTGTTGTGTCAGCTTTTCTACATATATGGCATCCATGTGACAACTCCTGATTGATCATGTGTTACAAATTCATAAAACATTCATAAAAATTTCAAAATATCCCAAAAAATTTTGAAAATTATAGTTTCACCCCTTTTCACTAAAAATTTCATATTTTAATATTTTTAATGCCCAAAATAATACTTATTGAATAAAATAAATAAATATTAAGTAGAAAAATGTACAGATAACTCTACTTTTTCTAGAGTCATCATATTGTATGTTTGAGGAGCAATTAAGTCGTTTTATTTGTTTTTAAATTTATTTTAAAATGTTTCAAAAGTAATTATATGATTGAATAAGTAACAAATTTCTCCACAATTTCTCTATCAGTTTATTTTACAAGATTTTCTTTTTTTTTGCATAAGTAAGAGAAGGTAGAGTCAGAGATGAGACATTAGACCAACTCATACAATTTTAGATAGGAGCAAGAAAAATCCAAGTCTTAAACCCAACTTCTCCCTTCCGAAAGGCACTAGTGTAAATATTGTACAACCAAATTGTTTGCAACTCAATCACTAGATTTAGAAATTATAGATTAAATATGGAACTACTTGAAATCATTTAAATCTCTTAATTGTAATTTAATTTTTGGGTATTTGTTTAGTTGTTGAAGATAGTTTCAATTTGTTCAAAATTCTTCTACACTCTAGCCAATTGTTAGAGAGAAAGGAAGAAGATTTCTGCTTAGCGATTTTGGTTTGAAGTTTAATTAACATAATAATTTTTTTAAAATGAAATTATAAAATAAATTCAAGTTATTTAAGGGAACTCTTTGGTATTATTTATGTAACAAATACGTGACCCTAACGAACTGAGAAACCTTGCTCATGTTAAGGATAATTCCTATAAATAACGACCTAATGAACCTAAAAATCAAGACTTGGTGGTCAAGAGCTGAGGATCAAGACCTAATGTCTAAGACTTGATGGTTAAGACCTAATGTAAAAGACCTTAAACGACCCGGTACCCCGTCCTAACGACATGTGTCACATCTTATTGTAAAACCTCAAGCTGTATGTATATAACAGCCTATTTATATAATGCCTATGATGACCAGATTTGTTAGGAGTTGAATTGTATATATTTTGGCTATTTGAGAGCTCCAACCTATGTAACCTCGACACCTATTTCATAGGTACTATTTATACCTCTTTAATGGGGAGAATACATAATCTGTTCATTTGTCTATATTTTTTACTTATCTCTAAAAATCACAAGAATCCCTAACACTTAAAATTCTCTCCAAACAATTAATACCTACTGCACTAGATCCAACTAACCCAGTTATACACCTTTTCATGAATCCAAGAAACAATATCCAAGAGACGAATTAATGACCTGAAGAAATGAAGAAATGAGCTGAAGAAAGATGGGTTGGGCTAGATATGTCATAAATTAGGGCTAGACTAGTTGACCTTGGTACAAATCCTTGAAAAACAAATTAGGCTGATACGGTTGAACCGCTATGTTCTGGGGAAGAATGGACTAGGTCCTAAGTTGGTTGTGACAATATTGACATGGTGCTCCTCACCGGGGTCAAACTGCTATTAACTTCATTCCCAGTTCATTTCGTGCCATTTGTGGATATTTAAGGGTGTTTCCTTTTGAATAGACTTCACAACCCATCACGCTATGAACGATTTAGAGAAATGGGCCGAGAAGATGTGGGTTGTGTGAACTCTTGAACGCATTAGGCCTAGCTTGTCCTGAATGAAAAGCTTAGCTCAATTCATGGAAAACAACATAATTATTTTTTCCTCTGGTACCAGTCTTCAAACTCTCTTTCTTAGTTATAACAACGACATCAAGTTTCCAAACCCAAGTGAGCATAGAATGAAGGAATGAGCAAGATAAAGCTACAATGCTCTGTGTAAACGACTTGGAGAGATACGAGTTGGGCTGGTTTAACTATATCTGACACAAATTAGGTTCGCCCGGACTGTACCTAGGAGAATTAGGTGAGCTCAGGTAGTTATTATAAGACCAAAATGAGTTATGGCTGATGTAGGTCACTATGGTAAGACAGTCGCATTGACTGATGTAGATTGAGTAAACCATGAGCTAGACCTCACGCGAGCTGATGAAAAGAGCACAAATTCCCTCTTCTTTGTATGCAAGAGGGCTTCCATGCTCTTTAGGCCTTACCATGAACTACCACTCCAACAAAAACCTCAAGATGTAAATAGGTATTTAAAAAGATGGGTTCCGATAAGGTCAGTGTCGGTGCTCAAATAATCTTAGATAGAGCTCAAACTTTTTATTACTTGATTCAAAATTGATTTAGTAACTTACCAGAGAGTATTTATGTGATGGAATGTGCTCACTCGACATCAAATTAATACCCAGTCCATTGGAATTGAATGTTCAAGAATGAGACTGGAACGTAGTGATACATGGGTTGGATTCCTCATTGTTCAGTCGCTTAGAGAGGTGCTAAAAATTGAGGCCATCAATTGTTCTTGATAAGGTTGCAATTGTGATGATTGATGTATAGAAGCGGACTGGGCCTGTCTTGACCTAAGTGAACTATCATGGACTGGGCTTAGATTGTTGATAACTGTATTTTATATAGTTATTTTCACCTATTTTAGTAATCATAATTGCTATATTCTCTCTATTTTTAGTTAATTTTAGTTTAATAAATTAGTATTTACTGTTTTTTATATATTATAAGAAAAATAAATAAATTGTATCGAAAACGTTCTTAATTTCAAATTTTTGTCCACAAATGTAATTTCAAATATTAGAGTTCTTAATTACAATTTATAAAAGTTGAGAATATAAATTAAATTTAAATTTGGGCTTAATTGTAATTATTAAAAGTTGAAAAATTTAATTTAATATTAGAAAAGGGGTCAACTGTAATTAAAGAAAGTTTAAAATGTAATTTGAATTAAATTTGTGGGTCAAAATATAATTAAATAAAGTTTAATATTCGTGCAGGAGAGAATATTGCATGCGTCATCATCCACGCGTACAACGTGGACCGTCCGATCAAATCATAAACGGTTAGGATTGGCGCGTGTAGATCAAACCCGACCAAAGCGAATGGATGCAGGGAAGATTCCTTCACGCGGCTCGGCGCCCGAGTGAGGCCCACCTTCCGCGCAGGCCGGCGTGCAGAGTGGGACCCACCCGTCTGACGCCGCGCAGACGCTGTCCCCCACGTTCGCGCGCCTCTGATCCCGTGCGCTGATCTCTACGTGTAACCCGATTTTCCTCAAATAAAGATATGACACGTGTCCCACTCAATTTTGCCGCTAATCATGTTGTGACACGTGGCATGTTACAATGAGCGCGACCGCGCTGGATCAAGCCCGTGTTGTAGCCGTTGGCTCCTGTGCGACCATTTATCGTGCGCCCGTTTCCTCTCAACGAATCCGTACGCCCACGTGTCCCACTAATTGTGTCCGCGAATCAGAACGCGACACGTGGCAGCGTGGAAGAAAATTAAAACAGAAACGCGCAGCGTCCCTCGATCCCATTTTCGATACAATTTTTGTCCCCCATGCATTTAATTTATTATTTTCGCCATACATTTTTGTCCCCCCGCGTAGATTTAAATTTAATATTTTATTGATGTATTTTTTGCTATAAATAGGAGATAATTTTTAGTTGTAAAAAAGTTTGGTTGGAGTAGAGTTTTAGTTTTAATTTCGAAAGTTTTTAGAGTGTTTTAGTTTTTTCAGTTTGTAATTTTTATTGTGTTTTGTGTTGACTAAAAACACGCGTAAGCCATTTTTGGCTTTTGTTGTGTTTTATGCGTGGTGCCAAATATTTTCATATGAGATGTTTTAATTTTATTTCTCGCTTCTTCTTAATTTTCTCGTAGTTGTTATAATTTTTATCTTAATTTTATGAAGTAATTTAATTTTTCTAGGTTGCATTTAATCTAAATTCTACGTAAGCTTTAATTTTAATTATTTTTGTTAGATTTATAAGACGTTCGATTTGTTCGTTCTATTTTGTTCTTAATGCTTTTTGATTATTTACTTAATCTTATCAAAACGATCCGTGGCACATGAATAAACTTGAGAAAGGCATTTTGTGTATATTGCTCGTAAATAGAATGACATGTATGATGAAGGATAGAGATATACCCTAATTGTATGTGTGGCCATTTGAAAACTTAGAACGTAATGAATCTCGGTAAATTTAATTTTCATAGAGATATAGTAAATTAATTTAACGAGGTGTGTTTATACGGAGCTCGAAAGAGATGTATGAATAATAAAAAAAGAAGTTTTCGGTTGACAAATTAAATGTACTAAAAAAATATAAATCAAAAGAAAATAACATGATTTGAGTGGATTAATTTGGTGAAAAATTGCAATCCTAGATTTCTTTTATTTTCTTATTTTACTTTTTTCTTAACCAACGATTATTTTGGATAAAATCAGAGAGATACAATTTTAGTACTCGACAAACTATAGTAACAAATCCTCGTGGGATCGATCTTTACTTACAAATCTTTATTACTTGTGACCGTGTATGCTTGCACGAGTTCGTGTGTTGAAAAACGCGCAACAATTGACCCAAGTGAAAAGGCGAGATGCATTAGCCACTATTTTCCATCGTCTCACTATACTCACTCATACTTCTCTAATGAAGAATGAACTACGTTGATGAAGAACAAACTGATATTGGTCAATTTTTATACATGAAGAACGAAATGCGTTTAAATGGAATGAACTGTATCCTTTGGTGACTCAACTTATGAAATGAACTGTATCCCCTGGTGACTCAACTTGCGCTCCTTGAATTAAACTCAATATTTACAGATTTTTCAAAGCTAGTATATGTAGGAACATTCTTAAGAAGGTGAACACTAACTAGTTTAAAAACCCAGGCAATGCACCTAGGATAGATATAATTGGCTTCTACTCTACCCTTTTGAATCAAAACTTCCCATTTATACCTATTCTTTCAACCGTAAAACTGATCATCAGAACCAAAGTGCATTTTCAAGGAGATGAAGATTCCCCTGAAACCAATAATGCCCAAGTGCCAAACGAATCCATTTTTAGCTGTAAAAGAAATACTTACAACTTACAAGGTCTGAAATAGTATAATTAGCGATTGAGTGCATGCTCAAATCGAATTCGTCCATCGTTTTCTCATTATATTTGTTCAGAAGAGTGCTGATGGGCTAAGATCATATGATATTGGGAACACCATAAAGAGTTTGACTATGGACTCATGGTTTGAGTTTATTGCTCCAAATGTAGGCCCGTAGACTTTGACAAAGTAGAGAGACAATTATCATTGGGAAGGAGACCATTATGTTTATTACCATATAAAATTTTTTTTACATCAATTTATGACAAATGAATCCATTTTCAGGTAAGGGAGGTGGTAGCCAAGTTGATCCAACGTCCTCAAACAACTCTCTCACTACTCTATATACATCATTCATTGTCTCTGGCATATTGGGTGGTGGAATCTATAGCATTTTGGGTCCTATTTGACTCTTCTCTCAGCTTATTTAACTTATGTTCTGTATACGGGGTCTTTTCTCTACTACAATCACTACTGACAATAAGGATAAAGGAGGTGCTAAATCCAATCATTGGCACCTTAGCTACTAGTCTGTAGTGGTTGTAGCAAAATTTTCAAAAACTAAATTGGGTGATGGCCTAATTGGAGTCGACGTGAATGACAATTTATCAAATAGTCTAGAGACCCTTAATGGTGGCTACATTGCTATAATTATAAGGATGGGGTTTCAATCAAATTAAGGAAAGCTTATGTGCAACACACGAGATGAGTTTATACAATGTATGAGCTAATCATTACATGCCCTTCTTTTTATGGTAGGGGATGATCTTGGTGACTGAGGTAGAGCTTGGTGCACTTCAAGATCTGTGTGATCCATGCGTCTCTAAAAGGAATTATAAGAGGTTCAACACTTGCTAAAATATGACAATACTTTGGTCTTTAAAGACTATTTAATGAGGTCTATTAACAAGGTATGACCTATAAACTTTACTTATATTGTCCTAATTGTATTTTTTCAAGTATGGACAGTTGATGTCCATACTTGGGTTTCTCATAGCAATTTGGTATTCATCAAAATATTGCCACCAATGATGCTTCTGTAAGGCATGATCACTCTGGATCCATTCGCGTAAGAGCATACAATCATATACCACTTTATTTCTTACAAAGATGAGCCGTCACTACTCTAAGTAACTACGAGTTGAAAAAACTCTTACGTAGTTTGAACTACTCTCCTAACATTACATGACAAATATATCGGTAATTCATTGTCTATATTAATGGCCTTATCTAGTCGTGTTATTTATCCTAGCAGGACAAGAAAGATTGTTGATGAAATTATTATATAGTGGGACTATTCATTCCATATATTATGTAAACAATCAATTTATTATCCAAATACTGAGGAAGTTCATATGAACTCTTATGTTTATAGTATTTAACTATGAGTTTGCCAAAATATTGACTATTTCTTTGTGCAAGAAAAATATGAGCACATGTGAGGGGTTGGGTTTTTACCCTTGCATGTTGCATATCTCAAAAAATTTTAAAGCGATTAATTCCTCAAAGTTTAGAATGCATGTGGTGTAGGATTTTCACCTTCGCATGTTGCCTATCTCACAAAATTTATTTAAATACCCCCCAAGTTGGAAGGAGGAGTCGACTGACCCTCCTACTTGGGATGCAAGATTTTTCCCATGGCTCATGATTAGATGTGGATTCCCCTAACCCCCCTACTTGAGACGTATTATTTAATGAAACTTCATGTTAGAAGTAGTCATTAGACCTTCTCGCTTGGGATGCAGGATACGCCATATGGCTTATGATTGGAGGTGGAGTCCTCTGACCCCTCCACTTGAGATGCAAGATATGTTCTATGCCTCATGATTGGAGATGGATTCCCTCGACCCCCCATTTTAGATGCGAAATATACCCGAAAGAGAACATGCATGGGACATACATTCATCCTTCCACGTCACATGTCTCAGGCATCTTATTTTATGCCCCCAAGTTGGAAGTAGTTATTAGACCTTCCAGCTTAGGATGCGAGATTCATCCCATGACTCATAATTAGAGGTGGAGTCCCTTGACCCCCCACTTGAGATGCAAGATACGTCCTATGTCTCATGATTGGAGGTGGAGTCCCATGACCTCCTACTTGAGATGCCATATATGTTTCGACATAGTAAAAATGCAGGCATTATTAAGTGGTCAACTCACAATCCAAAATACATCCTAAGAAAGAGACTTGAGTTCCACGACAAACCACTCCTTTTACGGAAGCACATATGAGAGATTGGATATTTCACCCTTACATGTTACGCCCGAATACAGGCTACTAATCACTTTTGACAAGTTCCACCACTTCGTTTGAAAGGGACCTTAATTCACTCCACTACTTCAGTATTAGAAGCAATATAGATGTAGCAATTCACATATTTTTCATTGAGGTAAAGCATATAGGTCCCTGGTTCACTTTGATACTTATGAAAGGTGACTCATTGTCGACTCTTTTACTCTTTTAAAAGGTAGTTAGGGTGTATGAGCCATCTTTCTACTAAATGGCGATGCTTTACTCCTACTAGTTTGAAAAGACCATATCATGGTGTAGTGTGGTGCAATAAAAGGCCCACTTCTCAGGCTATACAACTGGAGTTTGAGTAGATAAGATATTTTAACTAGTTCTTGGCATTGTGGGCTATAAGTCATAGGTACCACACATCGATCAAATCTTCAAGATCAATTTTTGTATAATCCATGCCTACAAAATAAATGAACTCGTCCTAAACCAGTGAGGAGCTCATTGACAAGAGATGCACTATTGGAGAGTTTTAATTATAACGTGTGACCAATAAGGGCTTAGATATATGGCTTCCAATATCAAGGCTATCTACCTTCTTTATTCGTAAGGATTACTCAATTGTTCCTCCATGACAATAGAGTTGCATAATAGCATCCGCCTAGCAACTTGAGAGCCAAGACCTTCAGGTCAAAGTAAATGACATAGGTCACCTATGCATACAAGACCTAATCAAGCAACACTTATATGATTGCCTAATTAGGCAACATTTGTATGGCGATGAGGCAGCACTTAAATGGTGACCTAATTTTAGAGTTAATAATAAGACCTGAGGAGAGCCAGGAGAGTTTACCCCTTCAAACTCAGATTAATAATAGGAATATACTCTTAACAACCTGGTAACCTAGCAAATAGGGGACCTAATGTCCTAGATCACATCGCCATAGGATGAACCACCTCTTTCTACTTTTGAGACATGTTAAATAAAATTAAGAGGAAGAAATTACTTAATGTGAATGTTAGTCGCTTGAATCTTGACCTAAAAATAGAGAGTGGGATGGTTCTCTCTTTGACGTCGTTAAAAAAACAAACTAAAAAATAGATTAAGTATTTTTCTAGTAGGCTGACAGAGTAGAATAATAGGAAAATACTTAAACGAGCCGAAATTCTCTGAAAATAAATTTAAGTCAAAGTGTATGGTAAAAGTAAATTTCTCCACTATTTATAAAGTGAGAACGAGAAGCTGAAAGGTTTAACCAAAAAATGAAATTAATTAAAGGAATATTATTTGTAGTTAAATAACTCACAACTGAAAATTATATCGTCTGAGTGGCTGTTATGCACTTAGATACATTGAATGGTTTAATACGATGTATTTAAATTAAAATTGACGATCATGTATTATTCCCATGATTTCTCAAAATCAAGAGAATAGGGGAGTTAATATTTTGTATTATTTATGTAACAAGTATGCGACCCCAGCGATATGAGATACCTCGCTTATGTTAAGGATAATCCCTATAAATAACGACTTGATGAACTTGAAAATCAATACCTAGTGGTCAAGAGTTGAGGATCAAGACTTGAGAGCCAAGACTTGATGGCTAAGACCTGATAGATAAGACCTTAAACGGCCTGGTACCTCATCCTAACGACATGTGTCACATCTTATTGTAAAACCTCAAGTTGTATGTATATAACGACCTGTTTATATAACGCCTATGACGACCAGATTTATTAGGAGTTGAATTGTATATATTTTGGTCGTTTAAGAGCTCCAACTTATGTAACCTCGACACCTACTTCATAGGTGCTATTTATACCTCTTTAATGGGAAGAATACAAGATCTGTTCATTTGTCCATATTTCCTACTTCTCTTTAAAAATTACTAGAATCCGTAACACTTGAAATTCTTTCCAAACAGGTACAAAGAATATTGAAACTTATTTTAATTTTTTAATTATTTTTTATTCTTTATTTTTTATTTTTAAAAACTATTTGTTTTATAAAAAATTATACATAGTTAATAATCATAATAATCAAAGTTGACCGGTTTTACATATCAATAATAATCTAAAAATATAAATTCAAGTATATAAAAGATAAAAAAGGGACAATTTTTAAATCTTTTTATTCTCTATGATTATGGTACGGTATTAACGTGTATCATTGATTCAAAAATAATAAATAATTTCTCTTGTTTTATTTGTTTCAATTTCATAAAATGTTGTACTCTTTGAAGATGACGCTAACTTAAGATATATAATTGATGACAAATGTTAAGGTCGGATTGAAAACAAATAAACCCGAGAAGATCATTGATATATAACCTTTTATAATTATACCTTAATAATAGTAGTTATGCCTTTATAATATATCATATGTTGTTTATTTGATCTAGAAAAACAACGCACGCTGAGGGCTTCAGAAGGACGTGTTTGAATTTTGAAATATATTCAAGTAGAATTATAAATGGTTTGGGTTGGGTTGGACTGCAACCCATTAAAATAAAAAAGTGCAAATACACAAAGTGGGTCTAATTTATAATGTAACGTGCATGGTGCAAATGGGCACCATTTGACTCACTTTATAAACACTAATATTAGGCAATGACATATTGCAGAGTTAGAAGACATTTATATACACCCAAAGCAAATGGATTAAAGCAATGAATTCCAGGTCTAGGAAGGAAACACGCAAACTATGCCAAAACAGAACGGATGAAGAAAACAAGAAATGTCCTTTTCATTTGTTTGCAAAGAAGAAAGAAAGAAAAAAGTAAAGCCTTTCCTTTTCGATTGAAACAACATCAAATTTTGTACTATTCAATATAGACAGCTTCATTAAGGCTTTGGAACTGCCTCCTTAGTCCTTAGAATGTTTCACCAGCTCTATTGTACCTTTCGTTCTCATTGTTCCTCTTATTAACTTTGTAAAGTTTCACATGACTAGCTCAAACTTGGGAGACTTCACAAACATAACTATAAGCTTCTCATCAAAATAATTTCTTACTCTCACTCAAACATGGCTCGTACAAACGAGCATCGTGGACGTGACACGGTGATCGACATAGGCAAGCCGGGCAATTTTACAGGTGGGCTTGAGTTTTCCAACCTGACCTACACAGTAACAAAGAAGAAGAAACATGAAGGGGAATGGTTGGAGCAAGAAGTTGATTTATTACATAAGATCACAGGGTATGCACAAAAGGGTTGTATAACTGCTGTTATGGGTCCAAGTGGTGCTGGAAAGTCTACTTTATTGGATGGATTGGCTGGTAGAATTGATAGTGGGAGTCTTGAAGGAAAGGTTTACTTAGATGGTATGGAAATGAACCCAAGCTTGACCAAAAGGACTTGTGCTTATATAATGCAAGATGATAGGCTCTTTCCAATGCTTACTGTTTATGAAACTCTCATGTTTGCTGCTGATTTTCGCCTTGTCCCTATTTCAATGTCAGACAAAATTCAAAGAGTAGAGAAGTTGATAGAACAGCTTGGATTATCAGTAAGTTATTTCACTTTAAATTTGATCATTCTATCACTTTTTTTTTTTTTTTTTGGTATCTCCCAAGTATTATCAGTAAGTGATTTTCACTTAAATCCTCATTATGATTTTTAGATTTTACTTATTTTGATTCTAGTCTGCAAGAAACACTTACATAGGTGAGGAAGGGACACGAGGAGTATCCGGTGGTGAGAGACGAAGAGTCTCAATTGGCGTAGACATAATTCATGGTCCATCACTGCTCTTCCTAGATGAGCCAACCTCAGGCCTAGACTCGACCAGTGCTCTTAGTGTCATTGAAAAGGTTCACCATATTGCACGTTCTGGAAGCACAGTGATTCTCACAATTCATCAACCTTCATCTAGAATCCTATTATTGATCGACCATCTCATTATTCTGGCTCGTGGACAGCTCATGTATCAAGGTTCTCCTAAAGATGTTAGCCTTTATCTTCGTCGCTTGGGGCGCAAAGTGCCCCAAGGAGAAAACCCTATTGAATATATGATTGATGTGATTCAAGGGTATGATCATTCTGAGCATGGAGTCCAAGTACTACGGGATTTTGCTACAACAGGTATGAAACCTCCTTTATTAACCGAGGAAGAGTTGTCTGTTTCATTTATGTCGACGCCAACTCCAACTCGTCATCAAGTTGGAGGCAAGGAGGGAAAGATTGGAAAACGCTTTCACCTACAAACAATTTCAAATGGAGTCGATGATTTTGATCATAGTTTGAGAAGTCCTTATAATACTTCAAGGTCATGGAGTCCTAGTGGTGTTATTCAAACACTCAAGTTTACACCTTCAAGGAAAAGGACTGAGCAGAAAATGCTAAACTCCATGAGGTACATGTAGAGTATTATCATTCTGATAAGTGATAGATTTCAAAACTAATAAGTGATAGATTTCAAAACTAATAAGTGATAGATTTCAAAACCAAGTATTAAAAATAGCAACAAAGTTTCAAAAATATGTTTTGTTTTCTGAAAATTAAAAGACAAAAGACAAAAGCAGAGAGCAATTCGAGTAATTAACTTCACATGTGATTCTTAAGGTTTCTTTCCATGCAGTTTGTCTCCTGACTATGCATTATCAAGCGAGATAGTCCCAAGAACACCAACACCTCGGAGCAGTGACTACACTGTAAACGAAAACGATTACTTGACTCCAGAATTTGTGCCAAATTCAACGACACACCAAAATCTTGGTCCCAAATTCTCCAATTCCTTCTTCTCTGAAACTTGGATTCTCATGAAACGAAATTTCAAGATCATTAGTCGAACCCCAGAGCTTTTCCTGTCAAGATTATTTGTCCTAATTGTAATGGGTGTCATGATGGCCACCATGTTTGCTAATCCTCCTCTAAACCTCCAAGGAATCACAGACCGTACAAGTTTCTTCATCTTCACTGTCTGTCTCTTCTTCTTCTCTTCAAACGACGCTGTCCCAGCATTCATTCAAGAACGTTTCATATTTATAAGAGAGACTTCACACAACGCATATAGAGCTTCATCTTACACTATTGCCGGTTTGATAACTTACCTTCCTTTTCTTGCCCTGCAGGCTATGTTCTATGCTCTAATTGTTTGGTTTGCTTTAAAACTAAGAGGCTCTTTCATTTACTTTTACATTGTTCTCTATGTTTCTCTTCTTTCAACAAACTCATTTGTTGTGTTTGTGAGCTCAGTGGTGCCAAATTACATCTTGGGTTATGCAGCAGTTATTGCTTTTACTGCTCTTTTCTTTCTATTTTGTGGCTACTTCATGAACAGTCATGACATTCCACATTATTGGAAGTGGATGAACAAGATTTCTACAATGTCATATCCATATGAAGGCCTTATGATGAATGAGTATCAGACTTCTGATGTTTTTGGGCAAACACTTGATGGAAATGTCACTGGATTTAGTATATTGGATGGTCTTCATATTGACAGTCAAAATGTAGACAATAAGTGGCAAAAGGTCTTGATTATGGTGGCTTGGGCTGTTTTCTATAGGATTTTGTTTTACTTGGTTCTTCGATTTGCGTCCAAGAACAAGAGGACGTAGATAGAAGATTATACAGAAGAAGATTTGGTGTTAGAGGAGACGAGGGGAGTACTCTTGATTAAATTTGCTAAATTTGTAAACATACAATTGTTTGCTGAAGTTCTAGTTAATTGGGTTGTGTTTATGTTGTTTTTTCCCCTTCCATTCTAGTCGAAAAATTATTGTCTATGAAGATTACTTACCAGCAATTGTTAAATGTATTATATATATAATATATTCATCAATCATGATTATTTGTTATAATAGATTTAAAGGGTGATGTTTGATTTAGTATCTTTTATAGACTCGTAAAACAATATTGTCTCATTTCATCTAAAGTATAATCTTATCTCATTTAATCTAATTTAAAATGTAGCTTTAATGAGTTTAACTTTAAATATATGTTATATCATTTTTCTTATTAAACTTACTTTATAAATTATTATTTATTATTTTTATATTCCTACTTGTCTCATTTAGGTCTATTAAAGACAAATAATATATCTCAATTAATCTTTTTCATTACTATCTCATCTCATTAAAAATTAAGTAAAACAATATAAGATGAGTTTTAAAAATTAATAAATTATATCAGAAATTTCATTAACATCTCATCTCAATTTAGGCCTTTATTTCTTATTTTGATCGATGTTATCTTATAATCAAAAACTTGTAACGCACAAGTACATGCAGTTTCCATGATAGTATCTAAAGGGTAAAATGGTTGTAGACTTGTGTAGCAGTCTTGAATTCAAGTGGTTGTAGACTTATGTAGCAGACATGAATTCAAGTTTCCTCTATGAAGAATGTTATAAATTAGCACTAATGAAAGTGAAATTCGGGTATAATTTGATTGCATAAATATATAATTATGGGTAACAGTAAAATAATGAGCAATGAAAAAAATAAATAGCAAACAATGATTTAAGTGATTCAACTTTTTAATGTGAAAAGTCTACTCCACTGACAACGGCACACAAAGAAAAATCCATTCAAAGAGCTTTACAAAATATATAAAAACCCAAATACACCTAGAAAATATCTCTCTCTAATTTACTAGTAATATATAACAAAATAAATTAACAAACTTATTATTTAATCAAATATTATGATACAAATGAGATGGAAGATAAATTAGCGACAACGGTGGCACAAAACTGACAGAAAAAACAGTGAGACAGCAAGCGGCAGAACTCTTCTTCTTCTCTGTTTCATGTAGCGAAACAATATCTCCAAAACAACAAGTGGCTAAACGGATAAACCAACCAAAGACAACCCAATCTCGACCAAATAAAGGCGGCGAAGGCAAAAGTAGATTGTTAGTAGTGATAGGGGAAAGTGAAGACTTGGGCTGCTTAGTGGTGGGGTTTTGTTGAAAGGTTGGATTGAACGAGAAAGGCTAGGAATGGCTAGGAGGCAATTTCTAATCGCTCTTCTCTGTTGCACGCAACTCTCAACTAGAATACCCCAAAACAATTGAGAAAGGTAAGGAAACATTATAAAAGGCAAATGGGATAGGGTTTTAATAGGTTAATATTTTAAGCCTGAAATTTAGGGTCAACATTTAACAAATCTCCACCTTGGTTCAAAACGGAAACAATTTCTTCAAATACGAAATTCCTTAGATTACCAAACAACCGTCGTCCAAAGCCCCGAAGGGTGATCATTTACTGCAAACACCAATCAAGTCCAACCTATGCTTAAACTTTTTATATGGAACTGGTTTGGTTAACATATCAGTTGGATTCTCTGTAGTAATTATCTTATTGACAACAATAATACCCTGAGAGATAATGTCACAAATGAAGTGATATCTGACATCAATATGTTTAGTTCTTTCATGATACATAGTATTCTTGGTCAAGTGTATCACACTCTAACTATCACAAAATACAACAGAAGTATCATTCTGTAAACCCAAATCACAAACCAAACCTCTAAGCGAAGCAAATTCTTTCACTACTTCTGCTACTATCATATATTCTTCCTCTGTGGTAGAAAAGCACCTGTAAATTATAAAGTAGCCTTCTAGCTAATGGCACAATGAGAAAGAGTGAAGACATAACTTATCTGAGATCTTTTTCTATCCAAATCACCAACATAATCGGAGTACACATAATTGATAACACTACAACTAGTATTAAAACTTCCATCATATACCAAACCAAAATTAGATGTGCCTCTCAAATACCGAAGTATCCATTTCACTGCTTTCCAATGACCCTTGCCAAGATTACCCATATATTTGATGACAACACTAACTGTATATGAAATGTCTGGACGAGTACAAACCATAGCGTACATCAAACTATCAATGACACTAGCATATGGAACCTAAGACATATACTGCTCTTCTTCTTCTGACTATGGTGAAAAATCCAAAGAAAGCCTAAAATGCGTAATTGATGGCATACTTATAGGTTTAGATTCTTTTATATCAAAGCATTTAAGAATTTTTTCAATATAACTTTTCTGAGTCAAATAAAGCTTGCCCGCTTGTCAATCTCTGTAAATTTCTCTACCCAAAATTTTCTTCGATGCACCCAAATCTTTCATCTCAAACTCACCACTAAATTGAGACTTTAATTTATGAATATCAGACTTATTCTTAGAAGCAATATGCATGTCATCAACATAAGGAAACAAACAGAGAGATAAACCATCATGGAATTTTGTTGCGAATGAACTACCACTGCCTATGCGATTTCTTCAACCCATATAAAGATTTTTTTAATAATAAAACACGATCTTTCTTACTTGGAACAACAAACCCCTCTAGTTGATGCATATATATTTGTTCATCAAGGTCACCATATAAGAAGGCTATCTTGACATCAAGTTGTTCTAATTCCATGTTAAATAATGCAATCATATCAAGCAACACATGAATAGAGCTATGTTTCAAGGGATTGGATTGACCGAGAATCGATTATATTTTATCTACTTGCTCTTGGATTTTTATTAATGGTTGTTGTAAGGCCTTCTAACTACAGTTACTATTTATGCATAAAGAACCACTGCACCAATAATTGAAAAAACTATTAAGTTTGTGCCAACCTATCATTATTGCGATTGGAAAGGTCATATAATAAGTATAATGATTCTGTCTATGGTTCTAGATATAGGACTCATTATTATCATCCATCTATGCATGTTGTATTATATTATAGGATGAATGAAAATTATAATAACATGTTTAGAAATTCTACTAAAAAGCATAAATTTGTTGGTTCAAAGAGACAAGTAAATTTCAAAACTTATAATTCTAAGACTAATTATCACTATGCTACCATGTTGTATCTTCACTTAAGATGAATGAGAAATCTAAAGGTAAGTCCAAGAACATACCAATGGCAACTAGGGTAGTCGATTTATAACCTAAAGATATTAAGAAACCAAAATTCAAAAAACTTTCAGTTAAGAAAGATTGTCTCTTTTTGATCACTTGACTATCGTTTAATGTTCACTTAGGTACCTTTATTTGAGTAATTAACCCTAAGTGGGCATCTTTAGTTTGTTTGTCTGTTTCTTTTTATTTTTATTAATGTTTCTTTTATTTTTAATAAAACAAAGGGAGGGATAGACTTGTTTTAATAGTCATATGAACTTTACATACCTTTTTAAATGTGATGATTGATATTGACAAGAACCTACTCACACACTCCCTTAACAAATATGTATATCATGCTTGAAGTTTATAATTACTTTTGGTAAGATTCTAGGACTTTAGCTAACCTTAAATGTGTTTGAGTTTTGTCTTTCATTTTCTAATTTTTTTATAGAGAGACACCTAGTTTTGAGATGGCTATATATAATGTGTGAAGTTACTCTAGTAAGCGAAGAGTGCTACCTAACAACTAGTATGAAATTCATTATACTAAGTTTCTAGCTCATGCATATTTCCTTAAAAAAGTAATAAAGGAAAAGGTAAAATACAAAACCAATTGCATGCACAAAACGAAATAGTCAAAAGTGATTATACAAAAAAATGGAAAAATAAATAAGTGAATAACCAATCCCTTATATGCAAAAAAAAAAGGAATAACCAAAAAAATAATAATAAAAATTTTAAGTTCTCTCTTGATAAATAATTTTATTTTATGAAAGTAAGGATTCAATTGTAGTTTTCTATAATAGTGACACTTTTTCTTTTGAATCTTTTATGACTTATCATAAATGAATAAATGGACATACTATTGTATTTCAAACATGTATCTTATTTTTGGGTGATTATCGATATGTCAGCGTATGTGTTAGTATATTTTTATGTCTTGTCTATATACTTATACTTTCAATGGAGAGTCAAAAATTAAACATGATTATTATCATCAATTGAGTGTTTTGTTCTAGCCATATTTAAATAAGTCTACTATCCTCAATAACAAAGAAAAATTTATATATTATATCAGATTTTATAAATTTTTGTTTTCTTCTACTTTATTTTAAGGAGTCATAGAACTCAGGAAAAGTTCTTTCATTGCATACATTTTATTCTTACTCATATAGAATGTAAGCTTCAATATTATATTACATATTCGTATGACAAAAATAAGAAGAGATAATACACACAGGGGATAGTACAAGTATCCAATGTGTATTATTTAATGGAAGATATTGCACATAATTGGAGAACACTTGAAGTGTTTTATGCATTCAAGATGTCAAATAAGGGGAGCATACTAGAACAACTAAAGTTTTCTATTTATTCAATATGTCACATAGGGAGAGTAAGCTTAATCTTTAAATGTTCTATCTTTTATTACCCAATGCTTATGTTTGTTTTTTTTTGTTTTTTGTTATTATATATACTGAACTAATAAATAATGAGTCTTTCGAAGTTGTATGCCTATTTTTTTTTAGTGTATATATGAGCTATCAAGATTCAAACGAAAATGGTTTCACCATATCATAAGATAATTTTACTATGTAAAATTATTTTTTTTATGAGTGCAATGTAGTGAGATAGAGATTTTGTCACACAAATATGCTAAAAGAGGTGAATAAAACATTTAAATATAATTTGGTTTGTAGCCACATTTTTAAAGATCACTATTCAAGCATAAGAAATTACAGAGCTTCAAATAAATATATTTCAAGTATACTTCTATTCTTATGCACATTTGATTTTTTATTAAACATATAGGAACATTTAGTATATAAGTTACTCAATCGATCAAGTAATGTCTAGATCGATCGAGGATGTAGATCAATTGAGTATCAATATACTATGATCGAACTCCTCTTGGGTTGATTTTAAGTAAGAAATCTTTATTAAATTCAATCAAATTAAGTCTATTATTTATGTAAGGTTAACTTCTTAGATAATAAAATATTAACCGAATAAATTCATATGTTGTTTTGATATATTTAACTTATTTTATTAAATAAATTTATGCAATTGCTATCAATATCATGGCAAATCATTGATGTTTATATTGTATTTGGATTTTATTACTCATAAAAGAGTTATTATTATATATTTATTCATTACTAAAGCAATAAATTAATTAACTATTTATTTTGAGGGTATTTCTGCAAATCACTTTATGAAACATTTTAACATCAATTTTTCAATTATAATAAAAGTAACTTAGTTTATATTAAAAGACTTATTTTTCTTTTATTTTATAAAATAAAGAATTTGAAACAATAATAATTATTATTAGTTAATTAACACTATTATATATTTATTAAATTTGAATTATTAATCTATGCATCTGTTTGGGTCAAAATCTAGTATTGAATAAAATAAAAATAAGATTAGATCCCACAAAATCTCTGACAGTCATCACAGTTACCCACTGAAGTTTCGACGATCCACCAAAGTTTCAAAGATCCATAGGATTTTCGACAACCTTTGTCAGCAACTCACTGGATGTAACTTATTACATCCATATATATCTTTGTATGTTATCTATTACATCTACCTTAATCTTTGTAACATGTTACAACAACCTTTACAAGTTGGTCACTTCAGCTTCACTCTATGATTTATAAATCTAATTACATATTTATAAATAACATATTACATTTATCTTTATCTTTGGATGTAATATTTTACATCTACTAACAAGGTCAACGGAGCTCCAGTGAAGATGTAACATATTGCATCCACCTTCGACGATATCACTGAAGCTTCGATGAGGTCACCGACAAGACTATCGAAGCTTCAATGAGGTCATTGGTGGGGTGATTGGATTTTCAATGAGGTCGTCAATGGGGTGATCAGATTTTCAATGAAGTCGTTGGAGATGTGATAGAATCTTATAATGATCCCATTTTATTAAAATTATAAAATATGAGTATTTTAGTCTATTTTTCAAATAATTTATTATAAAATTATGAGTTTTAGAATGATTCGTTGTAAATAAGAAAAAATTATCAATTTATCAAAAATAATGTTATTTAGGCCAAAAACTACAATAACTAAGCCAATTGAAAGAATGTGACTCTTATACGTGAAATTGAGAGCCTTATAGAAAGTATTTTTACTCACAGTGTAAAGGTTTACAGAATAAAAAGAGATTACATGCTTTGTGCCAGTTAAAGAAAGAAGTGCAAAGTAAGCAATATACATCATATTATTTCCTAAAAGTTAGTTAAGATATTAGCCTATATATATGAGTAGGTGTAAGCTGAATACTTATTTGAGTTTTAACATTTTTTCTTAGAATCTTTGTATGAGTGGCAATTATATGCGGTGTATGTGAGAGGTGTGAATCTGTGGCTTATTCATTGAGTTGTGCTGAGGGTGTAACATTGTTTAAAAACTAGTGGAGTTCTTAGTGGTGGGCTGACTCATCCGTGGATTAGACTATCAAATTGAGAGTTGAACCACAATAAAATTCTTGTGTGCAATTTACTTTTGATTCTCTTATCTTGACATGTTTAGTGCATTGCTTGCTTGATTGGTGGTTAAGACTCAACAAATTGATATCAGAGCCTTATTTTAAATAAATGAATAGTTCAGAGACAATTCTTGGTGATTTGGGCCAAATCAACTTGAGTCCCGGGAGGAATTATGAAGAATCTTGTTTGTTTTGATATACTAAATCAAGAAAGCAAATCAAATAGGTTTCAGCAAATACAAAATTGACAAGTTGGATGGGTTTGGTGATTTTGGATTATGGAAACAAAATATGTATTCTCTTTTAATGCAAAAAGATGTTGTGGGTATTTCAGATTGTCTAGAGTATCTAAATGAATTTACAACCATTGGTAAAAAGGGTTATACCTGAATTATCTTGAATTTGGCTGATAATGTAATCAAACAGGTAAATAAAGAAAGGACTCCTCTAGGTGTAGGGAAGAAATTGAATAAATTATATCTTATGAAATCACTTTCCACAAGAATTAGCTTGAAGGTCAAATTGTTTGGATTTAAGATTGACTCCTTTGAAACTTTAGAAGTAAGTCTTGATGGAAAAGAATGACAATTGAACTATCCAACTAAGGTAAGGTAAGAAACTCTCAGATGAGAACTGGAATACAAATAATACATAATAATAAGCATAATGTTCTGAAATCTATGAATCAGATACAAACTTTTTCTAATCAAAATATATATTTATGTTATAAAATTAAATAAAAGCTTTTGAATTTCCGTGAGAATCAATTCTCTACTTGCTGATCATATAAAGTTCTAAGCTTGTGTAAAACTTAAATGAATAAGGTTAAACATTATAAATGTGTACTAAACGTATAAAATATTAATTAATTAATTAACTTATTTTTTATTTCAAAATTGTTAAATTTGTGAAAACTTAATTGAATAATATAAAATGTTATAAAAATCAATAATAAATAAATACTTACAAAATTTAAATAAAATGTATCTACTCATAATACTATATTACCATTGTTGCTCTAAGTACCCTATAGAGTGCTGAATCATCTCTTCATCGAAACAAAACCCTAACTTAGACTCTTCAATATAATAGAGATCTCTCAATAAGAATTATTAAGATATCATCTGTTGGAAAATTACGCAAATTTCTGATAAATTAGATTTATGAGAAAGTAAGGAAAAAAAAATTTAACACACAAATTTGATAATGGAGTTCGGTCAATCTTGCTTATGTCTCCAGATCTGCTGCAAATCTTTTTACTAAAAGAGGAGAAATTACACAAGGTGTTTACAACACTCACAACCCACAACCCAATTACACCCAAAAAAATTACTCTCAATTTTCTCTCACAAAAGCTTTTCTCTCAATTAGAATGAACACTTTGGATGATTGATTCATTACAATTACACATCTATTTATAGAAAAATTCACTCCTTGAATTACTTCTTAAATTAATGATTCCTTGAATTGCTCCTTGAATTAAGTTCTTTGTTTTGCTCCATGTTTTGCTCCTTAATTTGCTCCTTAAATTAAGGAGCTTTATAACAATCTCCAACAATCTCCCACTTGAAGACTGATTTTAATCTGTCTTCACACCTCGATCAATGCAGCAACTTTTCTAGTCTTTGTTATTATAGCAGACCAACTGAAGTTGAACACAACTTCAGTTTGTCAATAGTCACCACCTTTGTTAACATATCCGCTGGATTTTTGCTTCCTTGAATCTTCTCCAGTATTAACACATCATCTTCCAATAGGGATCTGATGAAGTGGTAACGAAGTTCAATATGCTTAGTTCTAGAATGAAATGCTGAATTCTTCGCCAAGTGTATTGCACTTTGACTATCACTGTGCAGAACATTCTTCTCCTGTTTGAATCCCAACTCAATTAACAAACCTTGAAGCCATATCATCTCTTTACTGGCTTCAGTCACTGCTACATACTCATCCTCTGTAGTGGATAGAGTGACAATTTTTTGTATTTGTGACATCCAACTAATAGTTGTAGTTCCAATAGTAAATATATATCCGACGGTGCTTCTTCGGTGATCAACTTCAATTCCAAAGTATGCATCTATGTAGCCTTGTACTTTTAATTCTCCTTTACTAAAGTACAAGTACTTTTCTGTGGTGCCTCATAGATACCTCAAAATCCACTTGACTGCTTCCGAGTGAGTTTTCTCTAGGTTTGACATAAATCTGCTAACAACTCCCACTGCATGGCCAATGTTTAGTCTCGTCCAGACCATTGCGTGCATCAAACTTCCAATGGCTGAGGCATAAGGAACCCTAGCCATGAATTATTTTTCTTCCTCTGTCTGGGGGAACTGATCCTTGGATAGACGAAAGTGATTAGCCAAGGGTGTGCTAACTGGCTTGGCGTCGCCCATGTTGAATCTCTGCAAAACACGATTGATGTACTTTGCTTGAGATAACTGCAAGGATCCTTTTTTCTTATTTCTTGTAATTTGTATTCTAAGAATCTTATTTAATGGACCCAAGTCTTTCATGTCAAACTCCTTTGACAATTGATGCTTCAACCTTCTGATATCATCCATATCTGAACCTGCTACTAACATATCATCAACATAAAGTAGTCAAATGATATAACTGGACCTATATCTCTTGAAGTAGCAACAGTGGTCGGTATTGCACTTCTGGAAACCTTCCTTGTGCATGAAGTTGTCAAACTTTATGTACCATTGTCTCGGGGCTTGTTTCAGGCCATACAAACTCTTCTTAAGTTTGCACACCATCTTCTTCTTCCCTCTTTCTAAGAAACCTTCTGGTTGGTACATGTATATCTCTTCATCTAAATCTCCGTGAAAGAATGCAGTCTTCACATCCAACTTTTCAAGATGAAGATCTTCAATGGCTACAATACTCAACACTGATCTGATAGTATTGAGCTTCACAACGGGAGCGAAAATGTCAGTGTAGTCAACTCCTTCCTTCTATTGAAACCCTTTAACAACTAGGCGGGCTTTGTATCTCTTGGAACCATCATGCTCCTTTTTCACCCGGTACACCCATTTGTTGTGAAATGCCTTCTTTCCTATAGGTAACTCAGCTAGTTCCCATGTGTGGTTGGAGATGAGAGATTTCATTTCTTCTTTCATAACAAGCTCCCACTTGCTGGAATCTCGAGTCTGATAAGCTTCATCATAGCATTCAGGATCCCCTCCATCAGTTAGCAACATATAGTTCATGTATCTCCCATTAGGCACATGGGGTCGAGAAGACCTTCTCAATACAGGAGTTGGAGTAAGAAGCTATGGTGTGTCGGAATGCTATGTACTGCTCTATCCAACAAGTTCCTCTGACTGAGGACTTGTTACAATTGGTTCTGTTACGAAACTATATGAGACATCATCTGCATCTACAAATACTGACTATTTCTGCTCTGAGTCATTGGCGTCTATTTTATGAGTGTCCTTACACATCACTCTTTCATTGAAAATCACATCTCTACTACGGATCACTTTCTTATTTTCGTCATCCCAAATGCGGTAGCCAAACTCATCCTCACCATAACCGATGAATGTGCATTTCTTGGATTTGGGATCAAGCTTATTCCTACCTTGATCACTGATATGCACAAATGCTACACAACCGAAAACTTTTAGATGTGATAGTTTCACCTCTTTTCTGCTCCATACCTCCTCTGGTATTCTATGCTCCAATGGAACAGATGTGCCTCGGTTGATCAAGTAAGCTACCATGTTGACTACTTCTGCCCAGAACTGCTTTGGTAGACCTGACTATACACGAATGCTTCTGGCTCTTTCTGTCAACATTCGATTCATACCCTCAGCTACACCATTGTGTTGAGGCGTGCTTGGCATAGTTCTTTCCATTATGATCCCGTGCTTATAGCAAAAAATTTTGAATCTGTTGTCTTCATATTCACCACTATTATTGGTTTTGAGCTTTTTGATCTTTAAACCCGACTCTTTTTCCACCATATCTTTCCATCTTCTGAAAGCCTCAAATACTTTAGACTTATGCTTTAGAAAGTAAACCTATACCTTCCGAGAGTGATCATCGATGAAAGTCACGAAGTAGTGTTTCCCACCAATAGATGAGACGGTCGTTGGTCCCCAAACATCAGAGTGAATAAGCTCTAGCCTTTCCTTCTTTGGGGTTCTGCAACTTGTCTGAAAGTCGACTCTCTTTTGCTTTCCAAGTATGCAATATTCGCACATGTCTATCTCCGCAGACTGTAGACTTGAAATTTTTCCCTTTGAGTGCATAATCTTCATCCCCTTCTCACTCATGTGGCCTAGTCTCTGGTGCCACAAATTTGATGTTTCATTGCTTGCTGCAACTGCGATTGAACAACATGCTCCTACTGTCATGTAAAGAGTGTCACTCTTCTTGTCTCAAGCAACTGTCATTGCGCTATTTGAAATCTTCCAATCATCACCATGGAAGATCGTAGTGTAGCCTTCACTGGCCAATTGCCCTACTAAAATTAAGTTCCTTCTTAGGTCGGAAATATACTTGACATCCTTCAACTCCCAAACAGACCCGTTCAACTTAATCTTCACTACATCTTTGCCAATAATAGCACATGGTTGGTCATCACCAAGACATACCTTTCCAAGGTTTATGAGGACATATTTCTCGAAAAATTCTTTCTATGAAGTAGCATGGAACGATGCTCCAGAGTCTAACACCCAAGATTCTTCCTTGCTCTCCAAAGAGCATATCAATGCATCATCTCCTCCTAAGGTGGAAGTAACATTTGCCTCTGCCTTCACTTGTTTTTCCTTCAGTGCACTCTTGCACTGATTTTTGTAGTGCCCGATTCTTCCATAATTCCAACACTCGATAGTCTTCGAGCTATGGGAATTATTAGGATTATTAGATTTAGACCTCCTATCCTTTGATCTACCTCGGTAGTCTGTTTTGCCACGTTCATTCCCTCTAGTTGAATTTCTTCCTCTTGACTCTGTATGCAAAACTAAAGAAGTTGACGATTCACCTGACTCTCTACGTCGGATCTCTTCACTGAGAAGGAGATCACGAACATCGTCAAATTTCAACTTATTGCTTCCTGACGAGCTACTCACAGCCGTGACAGTAACATTCCAACTTTCTGGTAAAGAAGACAAAAGTATCAATGCTCGTACTTCTTCATCGAATTCAATTTCTACTTAACTCAACTGGGTTGTGATTGTGTTGAGTTCATTGATATGTTGAGCTCCCGATGCGCCTTCCGTCATCCGCAAATTGAACAAATGCCTCATCAAGTGCACTTTGTTTGAGGCTGATGGCTTCTCGTACATATTGGAGAGAGTTGCCATAAGACCCGCCGTGGTCTTTTTCTTTGCTATGTCTTGTCTGTCTAGAAGATTCCAATCTTCTTTCTTCATAGCCTCTAGCTTCTTCCCTGAGAAAGGTTGATATAAATTTCTTTGATACAAATAATCCTCTATCTGCATTTTCCAAAACCCGAAATCTGTGCCATCAAATTTCTCGAGTTTCACCCTTCTTTCATCTGGGGTCATTGCTCCCACTCAAATCCGACTTCCTCTTAATCGTTTCTGACTATTTCTACAAACCACCGTATATTAGAACACCTCCGTCAATGAACAAATATCGTTGACAAAATTTCACTATTCACGTAAATAGTAACCTTATAGAAAATTGACAAAAATCACCCCAATAGCTCTGATATCAATTGTTGGGAAATTATGCAAATTCCTGATAAACTAGATTTATGAGAAAACAAGAATAGAAAAAATAATACATAAATTTGATAACGGAGTTTGGCCAATCTTACTTACGTCTCCGGACCCGCTGTAGATATTTTTACTAAAAGGGGAGAAATTACACAAGGTGTTTACAACACTTACAACTCACAACCTACAACCTAATTACACCCAAAAAAATTACTCTCAATTTTCTCTCACAAAAGTTTTTCTCTCAATTAGAATGAATACTTTGGATGATTAATTCATTACAATTATACATCTATTTATAGTAAAATTTACTCCTTGAATTACTCCTTAAATTAATGGTTCATTGAATTGTTCATTGGATTAAGCTCCTTATTTTTCTCCATGTTTTGCTCCTTAAATTAAGGGGATTTATAACAATTTCCAACATCTAGAATTATCTTCTATCAAGCTCTTTCTCTCTCTCTATTAAGCTCCTATGTAGCTTAAGACATGAATATGGAAAAATATATAAAGGAATATGGGTTATCAAATTATTAAAATGTCCTCCTTTAAAAACTTTATAAACTATTCAATTAAGAATATTTTAGTAATTTTTCAATCAATTAGGACGTTCTGAGAACTCATTAGAAGGATGCAGAGATTATAAGGAAATATAGATTGTCAAAATACTAAAATGCACTTTCCTTAAAAACTTTCTAAACTATTCAATTATGAGCATTTCTGTAATTTTTTACTCAATTTCTAAAATATGTAAGAAAACTTTACAAAATATTTTAGACCATTTTATATTATCTACAAAGCAAATTTATAAATTCAGAATATTTATTTTACTAATTTAAGAAAAAGACTATTTTAAACCTTTACAAAATTTAAAACAAAACAAAATAAAAAAATAATTAAATTATTCTTTTAAAAATATTAAATCAGATCTGGGTCTCACATCTTAGAAATACTTGTTATTGATTTGAGCTAGAGTTCTCAAGTAGCAGGTATATACATTAATTTCATGAAGATCAAAATGAAAGATCTTTCCATACTTGTACATCGCACAATTGCACTAAATATACAACTGAACTGGCCCTTGTCTTTTGTGATCAGCTGGGAAAACTCATCTGATATCTGCTTGCTGCTTTCAATTCCTGCATTCACACAATAGCGAATGGAATAAGGATGAATCTTCAAAAATCATATTTTTTCCTCTCTTTTCTTCTTACAAATGAGAACAAAGTTTTGATTTTTATAAACCAACCATTATGGCTTCTTAAGCTCAAAGAATATGATACTCCAGTGGTACTGTTTAGGTAAGTAGAGTATAAACCTACCTACGAAAAATATCACCTCTCTCTCTCTCTCTCTCTCTCAATTCTTGTACTTCATGGTTTCTTTTTCAAACCCAATTGTTGGAAACTGCTTTGCATAGTCCTCAACGTCACGGCGCAACTTTGCAATCGCAGATTGGAGATGAGAGCCAGAGTGCATTGTGACCAGGAAGTCCTTCAACTTTGTCCCTGCATTGTTAACAAAAAATATATTAGAATACAGTCTCAACTAGCATATTTTGCCACTCAGGTCCAGTTGATTCCTGTAGAGGCCAGACAAATCGAACAAGGGGGTTTAGAACCTTTAGTTTCTGTCTTTATCTTGACAGCCAATTTCACAGCTGCATCAAAAAATTCCGCTACCTTGGCGAAATCTTCCTCAACAAATCCCCTAGAAGTAAGAGCTGGGGTTCCTGATAAATGAAAATTAATGAATGCAATGAATAAGTTTGTATAATTTACGAAGTGGGTAAAGCATCATAAGAACAGTCCAATACTAAACCAAAAGGCCCTAAATTACCCATCCTGATGCCACCAGGAACCATGGCTGACACATCACCAGGAACTGTGTTCTTGTTGGCAGCTATATGAACAGCTTCCAACACCTTTTCAACTCTAGATCCATCAATACCCTGATAAAAAAGAATTTTCAAAACGCTAGTACGTGTCCGGTGTAAGTCGACACCAGTCTCACTTGATTATCATCTCAAGTTGCATGTAAATAAGTAAATAAAGCATCAAGTTTGTCTAAATTACCTTGTTTTTCAAATTCACCAAAACCAAATGGTTCTCAGTTCCACCAGAAACAAGTTCATAGCCCATTTCAATCAGGGACTGCAAATTATTTAATATTTCAGAAATGAGAATTCCAGTATAATTTTGATCAAATATTTACTTCCATTGTAAGTTGGAACAAAGAGAAAGTTAACAACATAATGTAAGCAGCTTTCTGTTTTCTTTTTTGACAAGTACACTATATTTTCATAATAAATTTATGTTTATTTGCAGTTTGTAATGTAATACCTGTGCAAATTTTGAGCAATTGTTCAACACTTGTTCTTGATAGGCTCTGTACTCTGAAGTTGTAGCCTGCAACCATATGACACTAGCATAGAATGAACAACAGGTTTGGAATAAAAATACAAAGTCCAAATGAGACCACAAGA
Organism: Hippophae gyantsensis; assembly: GCA_030763125.1. Taxonomy (NCBI): domain Eukaryota; kingdom Viridiplantae; phylum Streptophyta; class Magnoliopsida; order Rosales; family Elaeagnaceae; genus Hippophae; species Hippophae gyantsensis. Next base: position 32,192,995 of record CM061037.1, on the reverse strand, counting down.
AGAAACTAGGGAATTGAGACGAAGAAAAGCAAGATTCAGGAGTGATCCTATGAACCATGTGCTTTATTTACATGACCATCCAATTCTTTCCAGCATTTGCTTTTCTGTGGATCTCAAGAACACCCAACAATCTCAAGGTCAAGCATAAGATCTGTACTAATGCATGAACTGTGAACACTCATGTGTTAGTAACCTAAAGATATATCACCTTGCTCATGATAAATGTCGCATAAAGAAACAGAAAAAGAAAAGAAAAAATTTACTGCCTTGAAAGATATTTGATTTTGAAGACACTTCCAAGCAAAAGTAGTTTGTAATCACCAAGCAAGTGATGGAAGTTGCATGGTAAACCCTAATCTATACATGAACAAGTCCGTTCTGGAACTTATTTATGGCAGACAAGGTAATAAAAGAAATAAAAATGAATTATTTTACAAAATATAAATTGATCTTAGTTATATTATCTGATCTGAAGCTAACCTGTTTCAATGCAACTGCCAATCCAGTAATAGTGTGGTTATGTGGACCTCCTTGAAGTCCAGGAAAGACAGCCTGGTTGATTTTATCTTCATAATCATACAAAACCTACAGGAAGATTTAAGAATTATAAATAATAAAGCCTTCAGTATCAAACTGTTATTTTAGTAACAAAGAAGGATAAATCACTTATAAGAGACAGAGGACTAATAGTCTAATACCAACAAACATTAAAGCTCAGCATAAACCAAGTTTGTAAAGCATCTCGTAATGTACTCACCTCTTTCCCTTGTTTGTTAATCTCTTTCACTCCCTTTCTAAAGAAAATCATTGCTCCACGAGGTCCTCGAAGTGATTTGTGAGTTGTGGTGGTCACAACATCTGCATAATCAAAAGGTGATGGGATGACACCAGCTGCTACCAATCCACTAATGTGTGCCATGTCTGCCAACATGATAGCTTTTTGTTTGTCGCAGACCTGTCAAGTGCTCAAATATTATGACTTTCAATTTTTTAAACATAAAATGAGGTCATCACACTATAGTACATGACAATGTTAGATGAATCTGGATTAATTGTTTTAATGCAAGAAGTTACCTTGCGAATACGTGCATAATCATACAGACGTGCATATGCACTAGCCCCGGCAACTATTAATTTTGGCCTGAACAATGTGGCACTTTGCTCCAACTGCAAATCATAGACATACATATGTAACCGTGCTTGCTTTGACACAGGTAGAAACATATGATATATGACTTTTATTTTATTTGGAGGATCTAGAAAAAAATTTGGTTAACACAACAGAATTTTGAGTCTACCTGATCATAGTCAATATATCCCGTACTTTCATCCAATCTATATGGCATTGTCTCGAAGAAGATAGACACTGCAGATATCTTTTTGGTATCTGTCTGCAATACAGCAAGTTAAGGAGGAGAAGATGGCAAATATATCAGTATCGATCTACTATCTCCAAACAACAACAAATAAATTATGAAGGGGGATTTTCTGAAAATGGAGACTATAACATGTAAATTCTATAACTAAACAACCTACAGATGCAATAACTTCCAACTTATCTTTTTCGTTTTGAGTCAGAAGTACCAAAAGTGAGCATACTAAAGAAACTTGGTAAGATAATCAACTATATGAGTGAGAAATTGCTGGATATAATTTTAGTAACCTGATATCCATGAGAAAGATGTCCACCATGAGGAAGGTCAAGTGCCATGATTCTTTCATGAGGTTTGAGCAATGCAGTGTACACATGAAAATTAGCCGGAGACCCTGATAGTGGTTGTACATTCACTGCAATATAAAAGGTGATATTGAATAAATGGAAGCTTGTAGGCAATATCATCGTTAGAAAAATGAAATCACATAATTATGCATGCTTGTATAGTAAATGCTGTTAAACTTATGTCACAAAACATTGAGGCACAAAAACCAAAAACCCATATATTCATTAAATGAAACCCTCACCCCTTTGATTATATATATATATATTGTTAAATTGTTGACCCAAAACATTCAAACCCATTTTTAAACAAATTAAACCCTCACCCTTTTAACTAATGTACCCCTTTATCTTATTATATATTATCAGTAAATTAAAGAGATATTTTCTAGATATATTTGAGTTTTTTGGTATATTTTGTGAAGTTTTCTGAATATTGGTATTTGTATCTCCATTTGATTATTAGTAGATTTTTCTCGGTATACTGTCATCAGTGGAGTAAACTTTTCACATTAAAAAGTTGAACCGCTTAAATCATTGTGTGTCATTTAATTTTCTCATTACTCATTATTTTTACTGTTACCTATAATTATATATCTGTGCAACTAAAATTGGACCCGATCTTCACTTCCGTAAGTGCTAATTTATTACAAATGTAGAAGCTGTTTTTGGATAAACAGAAAATAACAATAGCACGAAACAAAAGGCTTTTGGTTACTCATTTCATACATATGTTCAAGTCTAAACTTACCTCCCCATTTTCCTGGATCCAATCGGAACGCCTCCAAAGCACGCTTTTGACACAAGGTTTCTGCCATATCAATGTACCTGAAGTATGAATGCAAATTCGCTAAGTCAGGTTTAAGTTGGAAGGCTAAAAATGAAACAATAGCAAGACTTGACATTAAATTTACTGATTGCATTCACATATATAGTCAAATGTTATAGCAAACATCATGATAAGAAAATCCAAGCAGTTGATGACATGTTCCACATACTCATTTCCTCCATAGTATCTAGCACCAGGATATCCTTCACTGTATTTGTTAGTCATGACTGACCCAACTGCTTGCATAACTGACACTGAAGTGAAATTCTCTGATGGTATGAGTTCCAACCCCTTTACAAACACAAGGACTAAGTTCAATAACAGATCAATTTGCAAAATAGAAATTTGTCATTTTTCATTTGATGAATGTGAGATCATAGAAGAAGATTATAAACAAGGAAAAGATAAGAAAAAAAATAGCAAGAAATTGGTAAAATCAATGTAGTTTAATATTAAAAAAATATTTAAAGCACCAGGTTTTGTTACCCTTTTTGGGTAATTACGTGGATATGAAGAAAAAAATAACAACTATACCTTCCATTGTCTAGCTTTCTCAAGCTCAATGATATCAGCAACTTCAGGATCAATGACCTCAAGTGGAGCATTCAATTGCTTAGGCCACTGAAAAAAATCATTAATTTGGAATCGTGTATGAGCATAAAATTGTCTAAAAACCAATACAAACAGTTGAAAACTTTACTCACAGTAACACCGTTTTTCTCCTTTTCATAGACAGCTTCATTTGGCAAAGACGACTTCAAAAATCACAATCAACAGTGAAAATGGGTAAACAACAACATTTCTTCTAAAATTTCCAACAACCATTTAGAACAAATGAGCTTAACGCTAAAGGAAAAGAAAAGAAAAGAAAAGGAAAAAAAAAACCACCTTGTAATATAAGGAGCCTCCATTGAAAAGAGGACTAATCGGCTTGTTAACGGAAGAGGAAGAAAGCCTTCGAAGGGCTAATGCCATTGCCATCTTTTTCAGGTTCTCTCTTCTCTTTGACTCTCTCTATATTATTCGTGTTATGGGTGAGATTTTGGTGGTAGCAGAAGAGCCTTAGTGATTGGAGAATATGCTGATGGATTTTTGTACATATCCAATGATGATGGATTTGTACATATCCAATGATGATTGGGTCCTGATCCATCTATTTGTTATCTCTTTGGTCTCTCTCTCTTAATTCAAGCTTCAGATTGAGAAGAGGCTTTGTCCTGCTATCTATAACTGCCCTCTAAAAATCGTTCCTCATGTGTGGCAGAGATTACTACGTTTTTTCCAAAAATGCAACGCTAGAAGGAAATGCAACGCTAGAAGGAGGGCTTGAACCTCCGACCTTGTGGTTAACAGCCACACGCTCTAACCAACTGAGCTATTCCAGCTATCTGTTAAATTTAAAAAAAGAAAAGATATTAAAAATAAAAAACACTATTTAAAATGAAATGTCACCACTCTGTTGTGAACTTGTAATATGTCCTCTAATTGTGGAACCATTAGAGGAGGAACCAATAAGATTTGCACATTTTGATTAAGATATATGTCATATAAGGTGAAGGGTATTTTCCAGATCCAATAACTAAAGCCTCTGGCATTATAAAGCTCAGAGTTAACTAATGTCGGGTTTCACAACTTTTACTTTCAGTTCTACTTTTGCATACTTTCTACAGCCATGCAGTAACATCTAATAATTAAATAACTAATTATTTGATAGCATCCGAGGAAAAAAAAAACTATCATCACTTATACGAAATAGAAGTAAATTTATGCATAATAAGCTGATCAAAAGCAGAGAAATTTGACATTTTAATTATTGTCAGAGACCTGAAATAGTTATTATATATGTAAGTATTATGAGCTAAATTTGAGAAACTGAATATGTTATAGCTAGGACACACCAATTGCTCTTAATTCAAAGAGTTCAAGTACTTGAGTCTTGATCGAGTACATGTAAGTGTAGGTTATAAGCTACACTTGGGGCCCTTGTATATCGAGAGCTAGCTATTCCTCATTTGGGTAACTAAATAATCTCAATTGTAAAAGAAGTCTTTAACGTGTAACTAGTGTGGTGTGTGAATTACTCAAATACAAAGAAAAAGAATAAAAAAGAAGAGAGAATGGATAGGTTCTATGGTAAAAGAAGAGATACAAAAACATAATATGAAAAATAAAAAAGTAAGGGAAATATAAGTAAAAAGAATAAAAGATTAAAATACCCTTATAATAATTATTCTAATACCCCTCAAACTCATAATGCAACTATAATTCAAACTCACAATGTAATTGCAAGAAGCATAGAGAGTTTGTTAACTAGAAAACGTAAAACGTGAAATAGAATGCGACTTAGTAAAAAAATCGGCAAACTGTAAGGATGAAGAAACAAAAGACAACGTAATGGTGCCATTCTTGAGGTGATGACGGGTAAAATGACAATCAATTTCGATGTGCTTAGTCCGTTCATAAAAACTGAGTTGTGAGCAATCTGAATAGCATTTTTATTATCATAATACATAGGAGTGTGAAAAGAAAGGAAAATCCCCATATCGACAAATAACCAACGTAACCAAACAATCTCTTTGGTAGTAGATGTCATAGCACGATACTCTACTTCAGTAGAAGATTGAGACGCAACTGTTTGTTTCTTACTTTTCCACAAAATAAGATAATCCCCTAAAAAAGATACAGAAACTAGTAACAGACTTGCGACTTGTGGAATCACGACAATGATTAGCATTTGAATATGTACGCAATTCCAATGAAGAAGTGGATGGAAGTAAAAGACTATGAAAAATGGTACCCTGAAGATACCGCAAAATACGAAGAACAACTACCCAATGAGCGGTAGTAGGAGAAGCAATAAACTGACTAACAATATGAACAACATATGCAATATCTGGATGAGTGATAGTGAGATAGATGATGAGTGCCCAAAAAGCACTAAAATAACCATGATTTTATGTACATTAATTGATTAAAAATACATATATTTATATGTTTTATCATATATTTATATAAATTTGTCTTTTTCGGAATCACGGGTATTTTTATTGTTTTTCAGGTATTTTGGCTTAAAAACGCAATTTAAAGACTCAAAGAGGAATACTTGAAGCAATACATCACAAATATATTAATAAATAAGTGGGAAAAGGTCAACAAACATGGAAAAATTGGACAAAATGGGTCGAAAAGGTCAAAAATGTCAAAGACGAATCGCTACTGCCTTACCGCTACATACGTTTCACCGCATATATCCGCATACATCGCTGGCATCGTTTCACGCTGCCAGAGCGCCCAAGAAATTTCTCCGCGCCCTAACGCTTTTCGCCCCATTTTTCACGTGGCCTCAGATGACGTCATGCCGACGTCATTAATGACATCAAGAATTCCAATACGCGTTTTTACATTTTTTAATATTTTTTAACATTTTTTACTCATTTTTTCTCTCCATCCTCACCTATAAATACCCCCTTCCCTTCACTTCAAACACACCTTCAAAACACACTTCTCTCTTCTTTCTTTCTCTTTTTCTTAGATTTTTAGGTTTTTTAGTTTTTCTTAGTTTTTAGTTAATTTCTCTTAGTTTTAGAGTTCTTCCCTTTTTGGGAAGAACTAGTTATGTTTTTGTAATATATTAGCTTTTGATTCAATAAATGGGAGTGCAAATCATTGAGGTTTTCCAAGAACGAGAATTGCATCAAGTTCGTAAGGATTTTATTTTCTTTACGCTTATTTTTTATGCTTTATTCTTACATGTTATATTTAATTTGTCTGTGATTAAATTTAATCGTGTTGGCTATTTGTAAACATGATATAATAATAACGTTGTTATGCTTGCGAAATATTAAATAGGTAAAAATCTCTAAAATGAATTGATTTTATTTTTATTCAAGATTTTATATTAAGAATGTTAGAGAGAAATATATTATTTTTCATTACAAACTTAAATCGAAAATTAGATTTTAAGGTTTAGTTATCGATCTGATTTAGAGTAGTGCTCTTTTATTTGTTGGTACAATCGCCTCTAGGTAGTTAGAGTGAAGCTCTATTTCAAAAGTTTTTATAAGAATTATTATCCAAAATGTATTGACAACATGTTTTTGTAGTGGTTTTAAAACTTGAAAGTTAGTACTTGGATAACTAAATTCTTAGGTTTAATTTGGACACCTTGAATAAAGTTTAAATCGCTCTAACCCTACCAAAGGTGGCATTTAAATGGTTCATTTTCAATCTCTTAGAAAAAGGAATTAATTTAATTAACCAAATTAGTTATCAACCCCACCCATAGGTGTTAATTGATTTGTTTAGTTAACAAAGAATATCTAACCCCACCAAAGGTGGTATTCATACAAAAAAGAGAGAATCAATAAATATCAATTCATATCTTTAATAACCTAAATAATATGAGCAAGCATAATTAACTTAGTTATTATATCCATAAATACTCCACCATTATAAATGATAAAATTTGCATAAATATTTATTGAATCTATGTTTATTTTTATGTAAGTAGATTAAAAACACAAAACCCCAAAATATCGTGACAGGATGTTTAGGATTTAATTTCGTTTTTAAAAGTTTGAATAATAAATTAAAAACCACATACATTCCTTCCTTAGATCGACCTTGGGAGTATACCTATCATTTTCTACGAAATGATTCGTGCACTTGCGAGAGTTTTATAAATAGATAAAACCAAAGTAACGGGCAGGATCGGCGATGTCGGTTCTACCCGCATCAAGTTTTTGAAGCACGCTCAAGAATATCAACAGTGTACTTAGATTGAGAGAAAAGATAGCTTTTTGGAGAGAAGGCAACTTCAATACCCAGGAAGTACCATAAAGAGCTCAAATCTTTCATTTCAAACTACGAGTTAATTCTGACTTTAATATTGCAATTCCAACAACATCATAACCAATAATAATCATATCATCAACACATAGAGAAGGAAAAATACGACCAATGGTGGTGCACTTGACAAAAAGAGCCAAGTCATGATTATTGGAAGAAAAACCAAGAGAAGTGATAACATTAAAAAACTTCTCAAATCAAGCTTGAGGTGCTTGTTTGAGACCATATAGAACTTTATTAAGCTTGCAAACTTCACCATGCTTATGAGAAACACTAGGCAAGGGAATCATGTAAACTTCTTCATGTAAATCACCATTCAAGAAAGCATTCTTAACATCCATCTGAGATATATGCCACTGACGAACAGATGCAATTGCAATAAGAGCACGAACAATAGTCATTTTTACAACATGAGCAAAAGACTCCTCATAATCCATACCATACTGCTGAGAGAACCCTTTTGCTATCAATCTAGCTTTGTAGCACTCAATAGACCTATCAGACTTGGTCTTGATTTTATATACCCAACGAGAACCAATTGCACTTTTACTAGAAAGTAAAGGTACCAAATCCCAAGTACCAAGTTTTTGCAAAGTAGAAAGTTCCTCAGTCATAGCATGCTACTAAAAGGGGTCAAGAATTGCCTCTTTATAGGATATGAGCTTAGAGAGACAATGAATAGATGCTAAAAAGGAAGAAAATGAACTAGAATAACAAGAATAAACAAAATATGGAAGGTGAGTAGACTTACGAGTGAGTTGAGGATAACGAAAAGTAGAATCCACAATCTCAAAAGGAGCTTGGGCAACTGCAGGAGGAGTGGGATTATTAAGAGCCCTAGACTACAAGGTACCAGTATCTCCAGAACTAACAATGTGAACCCTACGAGATCATTGAAGAAAAAAAAGGACTATAAAAGTAATAGATGAGTCAGAGTTTGTAGTGGAAGGGACATGTAGAGATAAACTATTTGTATGGTTAGAGAAAAGATCAATATGAATGAGATAAGACTTGGTCAAGTTGTGAGTAGTAGTCAAAATAGAAAATAAAAGTATGTGCTCAAGAGACACAACATGACGGGAACAATATAGTTTTCGTGACACTGGGTCAAAAACAATGATATCCTTTTTTCCCTTCACCATAACCAGGAAACACACAAATGGTAGAGCGGGATGACAATTTAGTACGCTCTACATAAGGAAGAAGGAGAAAGCAAGTAGAACCAAAGACTCTTAAGGAAGAATAATCAGGAGCATACCCATATAATTTTTTAAAAGGTGACAAACCTAAAGTATGAGACGAAGGGATCTTATTGATGAGGTTGACTGTAGTAAGAACTGCTTTTCCCCAAAACTCACTAGAGCTAAAGATGACAACAAAAGATAGCGAGCAGTTTCAACAATATGCCTATGTTTTCTTTCAACCACGCCATTTTGCTCAGGAGTATGCACAAGAAGTTTGGCGAATAGTTTCATCTAAAGCAAGTAGATCACAAAATTTATTAGAAGTATATTCACCACCCAAATCACATCTAAAACACTTAATAACTGCAAAATGTTTAGTTTTTACAAGAGCTCAAAAGTTACTATAAATGCCAAAGAAGTCAGAACATCATTTCATAAGATAAATCCAATAAAAACGAGTGTTATCATCAATAAATGAAACATAATATCAAGACCCCCCTATTGTAGCAATAGGATAAGGTCCCCACACATCAGAGTGGACTGAATCAAATGGTGCAATAAAACAAGAAGTACTTCGATGAAAAGGTAAAGCAAAAATTTTTGCAAGAGTACAACCACTATAATAAAAAATATCATGAGTTTGCAAATTTCCTAAGGCACTCGTAGAAGCTAAGAATCTTAAATAGGAAGATGATACATGACAAATATGAGAATGTCATAAATAAAAACTAGAGGATGAAGGAGACAAACGAAATGAAGACAAGTCAACACCATGAGTTGCAAATACTGGTAATCTCAGCTCATCTAAAACATATAATCTCGTCTACAACCTGTCCCATTCAACTTCTGAGACTGCGGATCCTGCATTTAACAAGAGGTAGAAGAAAATGACACTAAATAACCAGAATCACACAACTGACTAATAGAAACAAGATTCAATGTAAGCTTAGGAATGTGGTAAACATTAGAAAGTGACATATGAGGTATGTCAACAGAACCAACTCCTTTTAATGGTAGTGGAGTACCATCAGTAGTCATAATAGACACAGAGGATGTAGGACATAAAGAAATAAAGGATTTCAAATCCAGAGACATGTGATGTGAAGCTCCAAAATATAAAACCCATGTAGATGATGACATACCTGAAGAGCTAGAGGGGAATTGACTTTTCGAAGAAAAAGTGGACATAGCATATGAATGTGTAGCAAGGAACTTTTGAAATTGTTTAGAAAGGGCTATAAATGCGGGATTTGAGGATGAGGTTTTGGATCCAAAAGAATCAGATGGTGGTACAACTGATGCAGTGTTAACCTATGGAGGATGATATGATCGTGGTTGAAAATGACTTCTAAATCGTGGAGGCCTGAAATAATGCCTTTGTTGGTGTAGTTGTGGTACTTTATTCAATAGCTTAGGGCATTGACTTCCAATGTCCTTTTTGCTTGCAAAAACTGCATTCATCAATCTCAACCCTTGAGTGAGACTTGTTTTCATAATGAGCAGGAAGTCTAGAAGGAACTACAAAAGTTGATGAATTAGGCATTAGGAGAATTCTTTTTCCTGTTAAGATGTATCTCATCAGCCAAGAGTTCACTAACTACCAAATTGACATATGAAAATGGGCTATGATGCAGAATGGAGCCATAAAGACCCTCAAAATCATCTCGAAGTGCCATAAAAAAATGAACCATATGTTGCTATTCTCTATGAGCAATATAAGCTACACGAGCATGTAGTTCTTTCAATTCTATAAGAACCAACTGATCCCAAAAATCTATCATTGCAGAATAGAACTCTTGAATATTCATACCTTTTTGTTCAAGAACTCGAATATCATGTTCTAACTGATATTGTTTTGCAAAGTTAGACTGTGTATACAATCTTACCAAATGTTGTCAAACCTCCTTTATTGTTTCATACTTTGCCAATTGAGTACATGTTGAGTGTTCAACATAATTGTTTATCCAAGTGATAATTTTTGAATTATCAACTTCTCAATTATCTAACATTTTTTCATACTCTATTTTATCACTTTTAGATTTAGGTTTACTCATAGTTCTAGAAACATAACCCCACATCTTTTTACTTTTTAAAAAGTTCTTTATCACATAACTCCAATACAAATAATTTTTTCCATCTAATCTCACACTAATGAAATGTAGCAAGTCATCTCCATTACTAACCATTGCAAAAACAAACAGTATCCAAAATTTCAAAAATTATAAATATGCCTCCGAGTTTTCCAAAAATTACAAATACATTCTTAAACTTTTTTGAAATTGCAAATACACCCATGAACTTTTTTGAAATTGTAAATACACCCTTTAACTTTCTTGAAATTACAAATACATCCTTTAACTTTCATGAAATTTCAAATACATTCCTAAACTTTTTTGAAATTTTACATGAACCCTTATTGTTTCAAAAATTACAAATATATCCCAAAATTTTCCAAAATTACAAAAAAAACCTAAGATTTTTATGTAATTATAGAAAATATCACAATCTTTATACAAAATATAGATATACTTAAAATGCTAAAATTTTGACAGGATAATAAAAATTAGGATAAATCTATATGCAAATATGCTTGATCTTTGTGAAACTTAAAGGAATTGATTATCTAATATTAGAATAATAAATTCTTACTTGATTGAAGCCACAAAACAAAATGAAGAAGTTGAATCAAATAAGAATTTTGAACCTTCAAATTTTACCCTTGTTCTTGAAGAGATAAAAACTACCTTCCATAATCAAAACTTTCATTTCATGTGAATTACTCAAATATAAAGAGAAATAGAAAAGAAATGCAAGGAAGAAGAACAAAGAAAAAGAGAGAATGAATAGATTTTATTGCAAAAGGAGAGATATAAAAACACAATATGAAAAATAGAGAAAAATATAAGCAAAAAGAATAAAAGGTTAAAATACCCTTATAATAATTATTCTAATAGGATGAATGTAAGACTACCAAAAGCTGTTCAAGAGGTGACTGATCACTGGTGTAAAAGCAATCTCTTAAAGTAATATAACACCACTTGATAAAACACTATTGCGTGAAATTAAAAACAATATGAAAATAGATTGAGAAGAAGATAAACAATGAGTTTTAACGTGTTTTTTGGTCACAACGTATGACCCTTACATCCACAAGGAACCAAATCAGTTCCCAATCCATTATCTTGTTAGGAGCCGGTATAATTACATCAACTTTCCATGCAAAGCATCACAAGAATTAAGTCCTTTCTGAGAGGAATTCTCAATAAATTGGCATCAGAGTCATCTCCTTAACTCAAAGTAAAGACTACTTAGTTTCTTGGAATCAAGATCCTGGATATTTATGCTATTAAGATCAGTTCTTGGCAAGGGTTTTTGTAGCATTATTCAATGGCCTCCATGAAGTACGAAATAGAAAAATACAATGGATCAGGTGACTTCTGTTTAAGGAAAAGAATATGAAAAATATTCTAATCCAATAAGAGGTTGACATGGTACTAGAAGAGGATTTTCTAGCAGACATGAAGGAAGAAGTGAAGATGACTAAGATGAAAAAGGACAGTAGTTGTATTGAACTTTACCTAGCTGATAACATTTTGTGGCAAATTCAAGATGTGGTGACTGCAAAGGAAATCTGGGGATGTTGAGCACACTTTATGATGACAAAACTTTGTCAAACAAAATCTTATTAAAGGAAAGATTATTTGTTTTTTGAATGGATCAAGAAAGTCTTTAGATTACAATGTTGATCAATTTAAAATTAATGATCAATGAATAATTGATTAATCTAGACAAGAAAGTTGGTGAGGAAGATCAAGCCATCATCTTGCTTAATGCATTACCAGAGGCACACAGTGAACTCAAGACTGACATAAAGTATGGTAAAGAAAACCTCAAACTTGATTTTATCATTTCTTCACTAAAATCTTGGGGAATTAGAACACAAGAAATGGAAAAAGTGAAGGGATACAAGTGATATACTATTTGTTAGGGGAAGAATTGAGCAAAGAAACAACAATCACTCCGAGGGAAGAAAACAGTCAAGATCCAAATCCAAGAATAGAAAACCTCTGAAATGTTTTATTTTCGACAAAGAGGGACACTTCAAAAGAGATTGCCTTCAGAAGAAAGGAAGAAACTCTGAAAATGAAGGCAATTCTACAAACACTGGTGGGGCATCTGGTGAATATTACAGTTTTGAAGTTCTTGCTATAAGCACTTCAAAATCATAGGGAGTGTGGGTGATGGATTCTAGATGCTCATTTCATATGTGTCCTACTAAGGAATGGTTTGTTAGATTGGCTGAAGTGGAAATTGGGAAATTATTATTGGGAAACAATTATGAATGTCGGGTTAAAGGTATGGGTGAAATCAAATTAAGACTTCATGATGGTGTTATAAATTAGCACTTATGGAAGCGAAGTTCAGGTGTAATTTAGTTGCACAAATAAATAATTATGGGTAACATCAAAATAATAAACAATGAGAAAAATAAATGACACACAATGATTTAATTGATTCAACTTTTCAATGAGAAAAATTCTACTCCACTCACAACGGCACACTGAAAAAAATCCACTAATAATCAAATAGAGATATAAACACCAATATTCAAAGAGCTTCACAAAATATATCAAGAAAACCCAAATATATCCACAAAATAACTCCCTTTAATTTACTGGTAATATATAGCAAGATAAATTAACAAATTTTCTATTAAATTAAATATTACCATACAAATATTACCATTCGATAGCTTCCTCTTCTACTATATTACAAATAAAAGTGGAGGAAGATCACCTTATGAACCAAATAAGGAATGATTGGGGTGAATGGAATCTTGCTGCTGAAAATGACTCGTACGATCTGTGGTTTGGTGATTTTTTAGCTTCTAAGGTTTTTCTCTACTCTACTCTAGTGACTGCTCTTCTCAACCGAGAAGGACAAATGATATATATATATATATCCTAGTGTAGTAAAGAAGAGAAAGGGAAACATATAACTCTCATGCGGTAGCTTACCCAAACTCTCGTAGGAAATGATATATATATAAGGAGAAGAAGAAGGGTTTTTATATTATTATTGGGCTTTGGGCTAGACTTAAGTTTTGGGTCAATTTAACAAATCTTCACCTTGGCTCAAAACAGAAAAAAAGTTCTTCAAATGAAATTACTCGGATTACCAAATAATCATTGTCTAAAGCGCCAAAGGGTGATCATCTATTGCAAACATCAATCAAGTCCAAACAATGCTTGAACTTGTTAAATGGAATTGGTTTGATTAACATATCGGTTGGATTCTCTATAATGACTATCTTATTGAAAAAATAGCACCCTAAGAGACAATGTCATAAACGAAGTGATATCTGACATCAATATGTTTGGTTCTTTCATAATACATAGTATTCTTGGTCAAGTGTATCGCACTTTGACTATCACAAAATACAATAGAAGTATCCTACTATAAACCAAAATCACAAACCAAACCTCTAAGTCGAATATCTTCTTTCACTGCTTTTGTTGTTGCCATATATTTTGCCTCTATCGTAGATAAAGCAACTGTAGACTGTAAAGTAGCCTTCCAACTAATGGCACAATGAGAAAGAGTGAAGACATAACTTATCAGAGATATTCTTCTATCCAAATCACCAGCATAATCAGAGTCCACATAACCAATGACACTGTAACTGTTATTATAACCTCTATCTTATACCAAACCAAGATTAAATGTACCTCTCAAATACCTAAGTATCCATTTCACTACTTACCAATGACCCTTACCAGGATTACCCATATATTTGCTGACAACACTAATTGCTTGTGAAATGTTTGGACGAGTACAAACCATAGCGTACATCAAACTACCAATAACACTAGCATATGGAACCTGAGACATGTACTGTTCTTCTTCTTTTGACTGTGATGACAAATCCAAAGAAAGCCTGAGATACACAACTAACGTACTCACAGGTTTAGACTCTTTCATAAAAAAGTGTTCAAGAACTTTTTTAATATAATTGTTTTGAGTCAAATAAAGCTTGGCCGCTTGTCTATCCCTATAAATTTACATGCCCAAAATTTTCTTCGTTGCACCCAAATCTGTCATCTCAAACTCACTACTAAGTTGAGACTTTAATTTCTGGGTCTCAAACTTATTCTTAGAAGCAATAAGCATGTCATCAACATAAAATAAAAAATAGACAGATGAACCATCATGAAATCTTTTATGATAAACAAAATTATCATAATTACTCTTAGAGTAACCATGATCAATCATAAAAGAATCAAACCACTTATAGCATTGCCTAGGGGATTGCTTAAACCCATATAAAGACTTTTTCAATAAACAAACATGATCTTCCTTACCTGGAATAACAAACCCCTCTGGTTGATGCATATATATATATATTTTCCTCAAGCGTACCATATAAGAATGCTATCTTGACATCAAGTTGTTTTAATTTCATGTCAAACAATGCAACCATAGCAAGCAACACACAAATAGAGCTATATTTCGCAACATGTGAAAATACTTCATTGAAGTTAATACCCTTCTTCTGATAATAGCCCTTTGCAACAACACATGCCTTGGACTTAGTTACTTCAACCTCAGGTATACATTCCTTTTTCTTGAAGACCTTTTTGTTTCCAACAATCTTTTGGCCCTTAGGCAGTTTCACTAATTTCCAAGTATGATTCTTATGAAGTGATTCAATCTCTTCATTCATAGTAAGCAGCCACTGAACAGACTCATCACAAGTGATAGCTTCCTGATAACTAGAAGGTTCATACACCTCAATAGACTCTACCATAGACAATGCAAAAGAAACTAAGTATACATTTGTCTACTTTTTAGGGCATCAAATCTCTCTTATTCCTTTACCCTTAGTGATACTATATGGTTACTCATGTTGCTCTTTTGCTACATCATGAGTAGAATCATATATCTCTTCCATAGATGGTTGATCTAAAGTGCCCTCTTGCACTTGACTAGGAGCTCCACTCTCAAGATTCACCTCTTCACTAACACCATGGTTTTTATTTACAATAATAGACTCATTTTTATTTTCTAACATGGAAAACTCATCAAACTAAACATCTTTACTAATAAAAAATTTAGGTGACTTGGGTTCAACACACCATAATCTATAACCCTTCACCCCAGATGGATACCCTAAAAATATGCATTTTAATGCCCTAGGCTCAAGTTTACCATTATTAACATAAGCATAAGTAGGACAACCAAAAACTTTCAAATCAGAATAATTAGTAGGAGTACCAAAGAATACCTTAAACAGAGTCTTCAACTCAATTGCAATTGATGGAGACCGATTCACCAAATAGTAGGCATGGTTACAAGCTTCAACCCAAAAGGATTTATCCAAGTCAGTTGGAAAAAACATACAACAAGCTTTTTCTAAGAGAGTCATATTTATATGTTCTACTACTCCATTTTGCTATGGTGTATGACGCACAGTGCAGTGTCTCACTATGTCATTTCTTTCATAGAACTCATTAAACTGACTTGCATAAAAATCCAAACCATTGTTAGTCCTCAAATGCTTAATTTTCTTGCCTGTTTGATTTTATATACAAGCCTTGAATTTTACAAATTTTGAGAATGCATCAATCTTGTTCTTCAAAAAATACACCAAAAATCTCAAGAGAAGTCATCAATAAAAGTCAACATATACTAGACACCACCCTTAGACACAACATGAGAAGAACCCCAAAGATCTGAAAGAATACAATCAATAGTACCTTTCGTTTTATGGATGGTTGTACTAAACTTGACCTTGCGATGCTTTCCATAGACATAGTGCTCATAGAAATCATACTTCCCAGTTTTCTAACCACCAAGAAAATCCCATTTTCTCAAAATAGACATCCCTACCTCACTCATATGCCCTAGCCGTATATGTTATAATCGAGTAGTATCTAAATCTTGATTTTACGATGATGAAACTAAAACACTGCCAATAAAAGTACTACCCTAAAGCATATAGAGACCATGCGACAATTGTCCTTTAATAACAATGAGAACACCCTTACTAACTCATAAAACTCCACCTTCAGCTACATACTTGTAGCCTTGTGAATCAAAAGTACCCAAATATATCAAGTTCTTTTTCAAATCTAGAACATGACAAACATCTTTCAAAGTCCTAACAATATCATCGTGCATCTTAATTTGAATAGTACCAATACCAACAACCTTGTAGGACATATTGTTTTTCATCAAGACAACACCCCCATCAATAGACTGATAAGAAGAAAAATAGTCTCTACTGGGGCACATATGGTAAGTGCAACCCGAATCATGAATCTAAACATCTTCAAGAGAATCAATAGATACTATAGAACATTTTCACCATCAAAACTAAAATTATCTACAACACCAGCAACATCATTAGTACCAGAAGACGTTGTGGCAGATTTTCCTTTACCTTTAAGTTTCAAACAATTTACTTTCCAGTGCCCTTCTTGACAACAATAGTTGCATTTATTTTTCTTTTTCTAGATTTGGATCTAGACTTCCCTCTATTATTTCTTATGCCTTTTTCTTAATTTCTACTTATAACAAATAAACTACTACTATTATCATTGTTGCTTGTAGACACATTTTTCTTCAATTTTTTGCAATTCAAAACTACTTTGACATATTCCGAAGAAATAGTGTCTCACCCATATAGCATAGTATCAACAAAATGTTCAAATGAATGAGGTAAAGAGCATAATAGAACTAAGGCATGATCCTCATTATCAATCTTAATACCACCATTTTTTAGATCACGAATAATTTTAGTAAATTTATCAAGGTGATCGTGTAAAGATGTACCTTCTGACATTTTGATTGTATACAAACACTACTTCAAATATAACCGAATTGTCAAAGACTTGGTCATATACAAATTCTTCAATTTAAGCCATAACCCAGTGGGATATTCCTCATCACCAACCTCGCGTAGTACCTCATCAGACAAGGATAACTGAATTGAAGTGAGAGAAATTTCCACCAATGCATCTTTTTCTTCATCAGTTAATTTTTTTTGGGAATTTATCCTTACCTTCAAGTATCATAACGAGCCCTTCTTTAACTAATATGGCCCGCATCTTCATATGCCATAGATTAAAATCATTCCTACCATTAAATTTCTCAATTTTGTATTTTGTCACCATGATAGAAAACTCAATATTAAATAAACAGAAGCATAACCCATAAAATATGAAACCAATCAGATAACCAGAAGCTCAAAATAAATCTAAAAGAGCAAACTTGATCAGTTTTAATAAATAGCAGAATAACCCAATGGTCTGATACTAATTTGTTATAAATTAGCACTTATAGAAGTGAAGTTCGGGTCCAATTTGATTGCACAAATAAATAATTATGGGTAATAGCAAAATAATAAGCAATGAGAAAAATAAATGGCACACAATGATTTAAGTGGTTCAACTTTTCAATATAAAAAAGTCTATTCCACTCACGACGGCACACCGAGGAAAATCCATTAATAATCAAATAAAGATACAAACACCAATATTCAGAGAGCTTCACAAAATATATCAAGAAAACCCAATTATACCCACAAAATAACTCCCTCTAATTTACTGGTAATATATATCAAGATAAATTAAGAAACTTGCTATTAAATTAAATATTGTCATACAAATATTAACATTCGACAACTTCCTCCTCTACTGTATTACAAATAAAAGTGGAGGAAGATCACCTTATGAACCAAATAAGGAATGATTGGGGTGGATGGAATCTTGTTGCTGAAAATGACTCCTACAATCTATGGTTTGCTAATTTTTCAGCTTCTAAGGTTTTTCTCTACACTACTCTAACGATTGCTTTGTTTCAGTTTATAACTTCTCAACTGATAAGGAAAAATGATATATAGATATATCCCAGTGTAACAGAGAAGAGAGAGGGAAACATATAACTCTCTAGAGATAACTTACCCAAACTTCTACGATCGAGGCGTAATCAGGCATCGTAGATCTACTGCTTCATTTGGTTTTATCTATTTATAAAACTCTCGCATGAGTGCATCTAATCATTTCGTAGTAAAAATGATAAGTATACTCCCAAGGTCGATCTAAGGAAGGAATGTATGTGGTTTTTAATTTATTATTCAAACTTTTAAAACGAAATTAAATCCTAAACATCTGTCACGATATTTTGGGTTTTGTGTTTTTAATCTATTAACATAAAAATAAACAAAAGATTCAATAAATATTTATGCAAATTTTATCATTTAAAATAAATGGGTATTTATGGATATAATAACTAAGTTAATTATGCTTGCTCATATTATTTAGGTTATTAAAGATATGAATTGATATATTTATTGATTCTCTCTTTTTATATGAATACCACCTTTGGTAGGGTTAGATATTCTTTGTTAACTAAACAAATCAATTAACACCTAAGCGGGTGGGGTTGATAACTAATTTGGTTAATTAAATTAATTTCTTTTTCTAAGAGATTGAAAATGAACCATTTAAATGCCACCTTTGGTGGAGTTAAGACGATTAAACTTTATTCAAGGTGTCCAAATTAAACCTAAGAATTTAGTTATCAAGTACTAACTTTCAAGTTTTAAAACCACTAACAAAACATGTTGTCAATACATTTTCGATAATAATTCTTATAAAAACTTTTGAAATAGAGCTTCAAACTACTAGGGCGATTGTACCATCAAATAAAAGAGCACTACTCTAAATCGACTAGGATAACTAAACCTTAAAATCTAATTTTCAGATTTAAGTTTGTAATGAAAAATAATATATTTCTCTCTAACATTCTTAATATAAAATCTTGAATAAAAATAAAATCAATTCATTTTAGAGATTTTTACCTATTTAATATTTTATAGTTATAACAACGTTATTATTACATCATGTTTATAACAACAAATAGAGTTAAATTTAATCATGTTAAAATTAAATATAACATGTAAGAATAAAGCATAAAAAATAACGCCAGAAGAAAATAAAATCCTTACGTAACTTGATGCTTATTCGTTCTTGAAAACCTCCAATGAATTTGCACTCCCATTTATTGAATCAAAAGCTAATATATTACAAAAACATAACTAGTTCTTCCCAAAAGGAAGAACTCTAAAACTAAGAGAAATTAAGTAAAAACTAAAAAAACTAAAAAAAGCTAAAAATGTAAGAAAAGAGAAAGAAAGGAGAGAGAAGTGGGTTTTTAAGGTGTGTTTTGAAGTGAAGGGAAGGGGTATTTATAGGTGAGGATGGAGAGAAAAAATGAGTGAAAAATGTTAAAAAAATGTGAAACGTGATGCAAATCTTGAGGTCATTGATAGCGTCAGCGTAGCCGCACCGCGTGAAAAATGGGGGCGAATAAGCATGGCATGAGCAAATGATAGCGGGCAGTGGAAGGCCTGCTGGGCTAACACCTGTATGCTGCATGCGCTTACATGTATGAAGCGCGGCGCCATGGAGATCATACATGTATGGACGTGAAGCGCTGGTATTGTGGCTGTAGTCTGGCGCTGGCGGCTTGTAGCGTCATACAGGTTGCCAAGACGGCATTCATACATGGCATGGCAATTTTCTCCTTTTTGACATTTTTTGACCTTTTGACCCATTTTATCCAATTTTTCCATATTTATTGACCTTTCCCCATTTATTTATTAATATATTTGTGATGTATTGCTTCAAGATATTCTCTTTGAGTCTTTAAGTTACGTTTTTAAGCCAAAAATACCTGAAAAACAATAAAAATACCCGTGATGCCGAAAAAGACAAGCATATATAAATATATGAGAAAAAATATATATATATATATAAATTAATCACTTAATGTTCATAAAATCATGGTTATTTTAGTGCTTTTAGCAGTATCACAACACCTCAATCCACTGCTAGTCCCTTAGCAGAAGCGATAAAAACTAAAAATTAAACTATCCTAAATCACTTTCGTGGATTGAAAGCGGTTGCATTTAGCCTATGCAACAAGCGTTAAACCCACTAGGTTGCCCTAAGTGACGAAGTTGAGTCTCGTGAGGGTTTTCAAGAATGCATGAACATTGAACTAAATGTAAAAATTAAAAAGAAATAATAACAATCAACTTAAAAACTAAAATTACAACAAAATCAAAAATTAACGTTTAAGAATAAAAGAAAAAAACATATCACAAAAATGTCTCATACTTTTTAATCTCCTTAAAGATCATAATTAAAATCTCAAGCATAAGTTATTTTAATCTTTTAAACAATCATGATTTATTATAATAATTAGTAGGAAATCATTTTCATATTTCATATAAAAAATGTATCAATTTAATTTCACCCAATTTAGGTGTCATAATCACTAGATTAATTTACTCTATTCCTCACAAGTCAATACTTTCTCAAAACCACTTTGAATCCTATGGGTTCAAACACTCATACTAATTTATATGCGAAAGAGTTGATGTATAGAAATGAACTAATATGTTCGATATGTATAAAGAAGAAAGGCTCAAAGTATTATTTTGACATTGATCTCATGGAAGGAATCAAATGTATAAATTATAAAGATATCATATATAAAAAATATTTTGATGCATAAATCAAACTCATCAAGCAAAAATTTCAAGATATATGCCTTTTACAAATGAAGACAAGTAAAAATGACTTTTAGGGAATTACTTTCTATATCTTCTTTTGTAATTAGCTTTTACTCACAACTTTGTAGGCAATGTGGTCGTAGTATGTAGATTATACTATATATTCTTTCTCTCTATATTTTTCTCAAGATATTTTTCTCAAGATATTTTTCAATATATATCAATTGTTTGTAGAGTCAACCCTTGTCTGATTGACAGTTTTTTTTTTTTTTTTAGGATTTTGGTGAGTGGTTAATTTTACGGCTTTTTGTTTGATCTTGGTTTAGGTAACCCGGATATGTCTCTCTTTTTTTTTTTGTATGCATGCACCAATGAGATAAAAGCATATACTATCAATTTCTACTCAAATCATTTAATCTAAGCCAAAAATAATAATAAAAAATATACGATACTTATTAAGATGAGAAAAAAATTCATACATTCAATATTAATGCCTATAGAGATCATCTAAGAATTTGAAGAAATAAGAAATGTGTTTGGAGTAGAAAAAATATATATTTCACTCTTGAATAAAAGGAAATTAGGCTCAAATTATATCTCACAAAGGTAGTCTCCACTAAAAAACAAATTCATAAACACCGATTTTGGGTTTAATATAATTTCTACATCTTATCAAGAAATACTAGTTATGACAAAAAATTAACTAATTATCAAAAACAATTACAAAATATTTCATGATATGTTTTCAAAAATTAATCTAATTCAATGACAAAAAGACTTAACTCTTTACTTAAATTTGATTTAAAGAAATGATAAATTTTGTGAGAAAATATTTTTTTTTAATTTTTTTTAAATTTCAAAAATTACTAAATCACAAAAACAAACACAAAAATGAAGATGAACATAAAAAAAGAAAAAAAATAATTTTTTTTTTTTTTTTTGAAATTTTTTTAAATTGTTAAATCTTTTTTTTTCTTTTCTAATTAAGCATGGTAACTTTTCACCACCCCTAACCAAGAACTTACATTGTCCTCAATGTAACAATCATAAATTAAAGATAAAGAGAAAAGAGAAGAAAAATTACCTATTTCTTGAGAATGTGTAAGTAGTAATGGAGAAATGCAAGTGCATTCATCATATTCATCATTAAAGTGTATCTGACGTTATTCTTTGTGAACTTCTAACAACTCAAAAATATTTTTAGTTTTAAAAATTTAAAATTATTCATATAATTAAACCAAAATAAACAATAAAATTAAAACAAATAACAAAAAATTACCTAAAATGATGGGTTGCCTCCCATCCAAGCAGTTTAACGCGTCTTAGCAAAGGCGTAACTCGGGGATTGCCTTTTAACTAACCTCAATGTCCCCTCCTCATTCCGTCAATCAAACCTACAAGTAAGACAATGTTGCCTACCTATATTGCTTCAAACATGCTATTGATTTTCAAATTTTTCTCGTACTCAAAACTAGGGGCATGCTTGGGGTTTTAGATAACCCACATCTAGGTGCAAATCAAATAATTAAGGCATCAAAACACAATTGTACCTAGAACAAACAAAGAAACTAACTCTTGAGATTGTAATTAAAACTTTAAGATTTTGGAGATAGTTTCAGAAATTTTTTTTTTTTTTTTTTTAATTTTTTTAAGTTAAAATAACATAATCAGTATTAACGAGTCTTTCTCTGAGGAAAGAATGGTGGAAATGAAGGCTCCTTAAAACCATCCTCCAGACAGAGTAACGCTCGGGAAAGACTAGTGGCACAAAGGCTTCCAAGAACTAGTCTCTGCATTAACTCCTTTTAGATCTTTACTTTTTAAATGCTTATTAAAATTAAGTTAATTAAGTTAAGTTAAGTTAAAATTTAAGTTAATTAAGTTAATAAAAAGGTAGGTTAATTAAGTTAATGAAAATCTAAGTTAATTAAGTTAGTAAATTAAATTAATTAAGTTAGTAAATTAAGTTACTAAAAACCTAAGTTAATTAACTTAAACAAAAATTAAAAAAAAGTAGTTAAAAAAAAAATTTGAAAAAAAAAAAAAAAAAAAAATTTAAACCAAAAATAAAATAAATTGAAAAAGTAAAAGAAAAAAAAATTAAAAAGAGAAAAAATAAAAATTAAGCCAAAAATAAAAAATAAAAAAAATAAAATAAATTGAAAAAAAATAATTGAAAAAGGTAAAAGAAAAAAAAAAGAAAAAGAACACAAAAAAAAAAAAAAACAAAAGAAAAAAAATAAAAAAAAAAAAAAATAAAGTTTTTGATTTTTTTGATTTTGATTTTTTTGATTTTTTTTATTTTATTATTTTTTATTTTTTTATTATTTTTTTATTTTTTTATTTTTTTTATTTTTTTATTTTTTTTATTTTTTTATTTTTTTTATTCTTATTTATTTATTAATTTAATTTAAAATTTATTTACTTTTTTTTTTACTTCAAATTTCAAAATGCAAAATTTTTTTATTATTCATGCTATATTTTTTTTTATTTATTACTTTTCACAAACAACAAAATTTTTTTATTTTTTTTAATTTTTTAATAAAAAAAAATCACAATTATTTACAACACAAAAAGTTTTTAAAATTTTGATAAATAATTTAAAAACGCTATTCCTTCCTAAGACGCCATTTCAAAAACTTGATACCATCATCACCGGCGTGAAAACTTGATCATAATGACATCGCCGATCCTGCCTGCTCATTTGGTTTTATCTATTTATAAAACTCTCGAAGTGCAATAACGAATCATTTCGTAGAAAATGATAAGTATACTTCCCAAGGTCGATCTAAGGAAGGAATGTATGTGGTTTTTAATTTATTATTCAAACTTTTAAAAACGAATTAAATCCTAAACATCCTGTCCGATATTTTGGGTTTGTGTTTTAATCTATTAACATAAAAATAAACAAAGATTCAATAAATATTTATGCAAATTTTATCATTTAAAATAGTTGAGTATTTATGGATATAGTAAATAAGTTAATTATTCTTGCTCTTATTATTTAGGTTATTAAAGATATGAATTGATATTTATTGATTCGCTCTTTTTTATATGAATACCACCTTTGGTGGGGTTAGATATTCTTTGTTAACTAAACAAATCAATTAACACCTATGGGTGGGGTTGATAACTTAATTTGGTTAATTAAATTAATTTCTTTTTCTAAGAGATTGAAAATGAACCATTTAAATGCCACCTTTGGTGGGGTTAGACGATTTAAACTTTATTCAAGGTGTCCAAATTAAACCTAAGAATTTAGTTATCAGAGTACTAACTTTCAAGTTTTAAAACTACCATCAAAACATGTTGTCAATACATTTTGGATAATAATTCTTATAAAAACTTTTGAAATAGAGTTTCGAGAAACTCTAAGGCGATTGTACCACATCAAATAAAAAGAGCACTACTCTAAATCGACCGGATAACTAAACCTTAAAATCTAATTTTCACATTTAAGTCTGTAATGAAAAATAATATATTTCTCTCTAACATTCTTAATATAAAATCTTGAATAAAAATAAAACCAATTCATCTTAGAGATTTTTACCTATTTAATATTTCGAAACCATAACAACGTTATTATTACATCATGTTTATAAACAACCAGTAGAGTTAAATTTAATCACGGACAAATTAAATATAACATGTAAGAATAAAGCATAAAAATATGTAAAGAAAATAAAATCATACGAGAACTTGATGCTATTCCCGCGTTCTTCGAAAACCTCCAAGCGGAATTTGCACTCCCGTTTATTGAATCAAAAGCTAATATATTACAAAATATAACTAGTTCTTCCCAAAAGGAAGAACTCTAAAACTAAGAGAAATTAACTAAAAACTAAGAAAAACTAAAAAAACCTAAAAATCTAAGAAAAGAGAGAAAGAAAGAAGAGAGAAGTGTGTTTTGAAGGTGTGTTTTGAAGTTGAAGGAAGGGGTATTTATAGGTGAGGATGGAGAGAAAAAATGAGTGAAAAAATGTTAAAAAATGTGAAAACGCGTGGTGTCGAGAATATCGATGAGGTCGATTGATGACGCACATGGCGTCGGAAGCATTTGCCATTGAAAAAAGTGAAATGGCGCGTCGTGAAGGCATGATGGCCATGTGATGTACAACGGGCTAGTATGGCGGCTGGGGTAGTATATATGGAACAATGGTATGCAAATCTGACATGGAGCGATAGCGTCTGATTGCGCGCTAGCTGGAATAAGGCTGTGTAGACGTTACAAACTGTTGACATAGTATTGTGTGTGTAATTTTCTCCTTTTTGACATTTTGACCTTTTTCACCCATTTTATCCAATTTTTTCCATATTTATTGACCTTTCCTATTTATTTATTAATATATTTGTGATGTATTGCTTCGGTATTCCTCTTTGAGTCTTTAAGTTACGTTTTTAAGCCAAAATACCTGAAAAACAATAAAAATACCCGTGATTCCGAAAAAGACAAATATATATAAATATATGATAAAACATATAAATATATATATATATTAATCAATTAATGTTCATAAAATCATGGTTATTTTAGTGCTTTTTGAGCACTCATCACTCTCGTAGCAAACAATATATATATATAAGGAGAAGAAGAAGAGTTTTAATATTATTATTGGGCTTTGGGCTAGACTTATGTTTTGGGAAAATTTAACATATGGCATAATCGAGACTCTAATTGAGGTTAGGTATGTTCCTGAATTTAGAAGAAATTTAATTTCTCTAGGAGCTCTTGATTCTTCAAGGTATTCCATTAAATAGGGTTATGGGATATTGAAAGTGGTAAAAGGATCAATAGTGGTTCTTAAAGGTAAAAGGGAAAATGGCATGTATGTCTTATAAGGAAAAACATTGACCAAGAAGGATGAAGCCATGAACATATCAACTAGAGGGAAGATTGATATGTGGCATAAGAGGTTGGGGCACATAAGTATAAAGGGGTTGATAGAACTTGGAAAACATGGTGTGCTAAATGTAGACAACTCAGTAAAATTGGGGATCTGTGAACATTGTTTATATGGCAAGAAAACTGAGGAGGCAAGATCGGCAACCAATCTTGCAAATAGTTTTATTTTATATTTGTAAAACCTTCGCAAATACACAAATCATTTTATAGAAAATAACAAGTATACTCCCAAGGTCGATCTAATGAAGAAATATATGTGGTTTTTAATTTAGTATTTAAAATCTTAAAAATAAAATTAAATCCTAAAAATCCTATCACGATATTTTAGTTTTTGTGTTTCCAAATCTAATAAAAATAAACATAGATATGATTCAATAAACAATTATGAAATTTTTTATCATTCATAACAGTGAAGTATTTATGGATATAATAATTAAATTAATTACTTGCTCATATTATTTAGGTCATTAAAGATATTTATTGATTATCTCTTTTTTATAAGAATACTACCTTGGGTGGGGTTAGATATTTTTTGTTAATTAAACAAATTAATTAACACCTATGGGTGAGGTCGATAATTAATTTGGTTAATTAAATTAATTCTTTTTCTCTAAGAGATTGAAAATGAACCATTTAAATGCCACATTTAGTGGGATTAGACATTTTAAACTTTATTCAAGGTATCCAAATTAAATCTAAGAATTTAATTATCCTAGTACTAACTTTCAAGTTTTAAAACCATTACTGAAAATAACTTGTCAATACATTTTGAAATAATAGTTCTTATACAAACTTTTGAAATAGAGCTTCACTCTAACTACCGGGCGATTGTACCAACAAATAAAAAATCACTACTCTAAATTAGACAGGATAATTAAACCTTAAAATACAATTTTTAGATTTAAGTTTGTAATAAAAAATAATATATTTCTCTCTAACATCCTTAATATAAAATCTTGAATAAAAACAAAATCAATTTATTTTATAGAGATGCTTTACCCATTTAATATTTCGCAAGCATAACAACTTTATTATTATATCATATTTAAAAATAGCTAGTTATGTTAAATTCAATCACAGATAAATTAAGCATAACATATAAGAATAAAACATAAAAAATTAACTGTAAAGAATTCATTTCAAAATTATACCTCAAAAGAATCCTTACAAAACTTTGATGCTAATTCTGTCACTGGAAAACCTCCAAATAGATTTTCATTTCTGTTTATTGAATCAAAAGCTAAAATTACAAAAAGGTGAGAAACGGCCAAAAAGGTGAAAAAATATTTCAAAAATTGATATTGGATAGGTTTGGACATGCTAGCACGCGTGTGTGGTGCAAAAATTACAATAAACAGGAATTTGGTGCTCGCGGGCACGCACGAGACATGGCGTGGGCGTGTGTTAATGGGTGCAAAAATTAGCTTGGCGTGTGCCGGTTGCGTTCAAGCGTGGGTTGGGAATGTGCGCTTGCGGGACTATGTGTGAATGGGTGGTTGTGCGCGGGATTTTGACATTTTTCACATTTTTGACCGTTTTGACCCATTGTTTTTCAATTTTCCATCTTTTTGACTTTTCCTCATTTTGTTTCTCAACATATTTGTGATGTATTGTTTCCAGTATTTTTCTTTGAGTCTTTAAGTTATTCTTGAATGAAAATACCTGAAAAATAATAAAAATATCTATGATTTCGAAAATAATAAAAATATCTATGATTCCGAAAAGCCAAATTTATATAAAAATATGATAAAATCATACAAATATAAATCTATTTAATCAATTAAAGTACATTAAATCATGGTGATTTTAGTGCTTTTTAAGCAATCATCTAAAACCAAGGTAAAATTTGGGTTGGAAAGCATACAACCAAGGAAATTTTAGAATGCATACATGTTGGTCTCTAGGGTTCAGAACCAGTAGCATTATTTAGAGCAAACAAGTACTACCTATGCTTCGTGGATGATTTTTACAAAAAGGTATGGACTTGTATTATAAAAGGCAAGAGTGATACTTGATGAGTTTAAATCTTGGAAGGCTCTAGTAGAAAACTAACCCGGGAAGAAGATAAAAGTGTTAAGGATAGACAATGGACTAGAGTTTTGTAACACTAAATTTAATGCTCTATATGGAGACTGTGGTATTAGAAGACACAAAAATGTGACATGAAACCCACATTAGAATGGACTATTAAGAAGGATGAATAGAACCACTATGGAGAAAGTGAGATGTATGCTGTCAAATTCAAAATTACTCTAGAAGTTTTGGGCAAAGGTTGTGCAAATTGCAACCTACTTGATTAATAGGTCACCATTATTTTCTATTGACTTAAAAACTCATGAGAAAGTATGGTGGGGTAAGCCTACAGATTACTCCATCTTGAGAGTATTTAGGTGTACTGCTTAGTCACATGTGAAAGAAGGAACGCTACAAGCTAAAGCAAAGAGGTGTGTCTTCTTCAATTATCGTAAAGGCATAAAAGACTACATGTTTTGGGACCCTATGGCAAATAGGTGTTTCATAAGTAGCAGTGTAACCTTCGATGAAGATGCTACACTCAATAGCATCAAAGTATCATACCAAAACTTTGAAGATATAAGGAGCAATAAGGCACTCAAAGAAGTGGAGTTTTCTTTATCCATTAATCAAGACACTTAGGTGGAACATATAGATGATGATAGAGTGACCTTAGACCATAGAGATGAGATAGTTAATGTAGGTTGTGGCACTAAAATGAATTCACATGTAGATTTAATTTCTTTTGCATTGAATGTAAGTGAAGAAATTGATAGTGTTGAGCCAAGAACTGACAAGGAATGGAAAATAAAGATACTAAAAATTAGAAAATTGCAATGAGATATGAAGTTAATGCACCCATGAAGAATAACACTTGGGTACTAGTTCAAAAACCAAAGAATGCAAGGGTTATTGGGAATAAATAGGTGTTTAAACAAAAGGAAGGCATTGAGAGTATGGAAGCTACAAGGTTCAAAGTCAGATTTACTACCCAAGGCTATTTGCAGAGAGAAGGCATAAATTATACTAAGGTGTTTTCACCAATTGCCAAATCTACCTAAATAAGGTTGCTACTTGCCATTATGACACAATATGATCTCTATGTATAACAAATGGATGTAAAAACAACAGTCTCACATGGAAAACTAAAATAAACCATCTATATGAGACAATAAGAAGGATTTGAGGTGAAAGGAAAAGAAAATGATGTTTACCTCCTCAAGAAATCTCTTTATGGACTAAAACAGTCCCCATGACAATGGTATAGAGATTTGATACATACATGCACAAACTAAAATTTGAGATATATGAGTTTGATATTTGCGTGTACTTAAGGAAAGAAAAGAATGGAAACATGATGTATTTACTACTATATGTTAATGATATGTTACTAATAGCAAAAACATTAGTGACATTCAGCATTCCAAAGAGCTTCTTTAGCCTGAACTTGATATGAATGATTTAGGAAGTGATAAGAAGATTTTGGGAATGGAATTGAGAAGAGATAGAAGAAAAGGAAAGATGTTTATATCTTAGACAAAGTACATAGAGAAAATCTTGAAGAAGTTTGGAATGGATGAATGTAAAACAATGTCAACTCCATTGGTTGCATATTTTAAACTCTCACTACAACAATGTCCAAAGACAGAAGAAGAGAAACTTCAAATGAGTTCAATACTATACTCAAACGTTGTGGGAAGTTTAATGTATGCTATGATTGGAACTAGACCAGACATAGCTCACTTTGTGAGTGTTGTTAGCAGATTCATAGCTTTTCCTGGTAAGTAGCATTGGGATTGGGTTAAATGGATCTTCAAATATTTGAGAGGATTATCAAAATTGGGCTTGGTGTATAAATAAAATCAAGACCATTAGTTTATGTTATGGAGTATTACTAATCTGATTTTGCTAGAGATGTTGACAAAAGAAGGTCACATACAGTCTATGCTTTCACCTTGTAAAAAAACCTTCTAAGTTGGAAAAACAATATGTAAGGTGTCGTTTCCCTTTCAATAAATGGATTAGAATATATAGCTTGTACAGAAGCTATAAAAGAAGGGTTATGGATCAAAGGATTGGTTGACAAGTTAGAAGTGTGTCAGGGAACTATGACATTGATGTGTGATAATCAAAGTGCCATTTACTTGTCAAAGAACCATGTGTTCCATAAAAAAACAAAACTCATTGATGTAAGGTACCACTTTATTAGAGACAAGATAAGTGATGGACTAATAAAGCTGAAAAAGAAGCCCATTAAAGATAACCCCTCATACATGTTAATAAAAGCAGTTATACTAGTATAAACACTATCTTGACTTGCTTAGGGTATTATAGATCTGGGGAGAAAGCAATGGTAGAGCCAACAGTTCAAAAGAAATTTACTATCTTTTTAATTGGGCTCAAGGTTGAGATTTATAAGCATTGTGAACCAAATTAGAGAAACTGAATATATTATAACAAGGACACACCAATTTCTCTTAATTCAAAGAGTTCAAGAACTTGAATCTTGATTGAGTACACACAAGTGCAATTTATAAGCTATACTCAGGGCCTCTATATATAGAGAGCTAGCTATTTGATGAGTGCTTGAAAATCATTAAAATTACCATGATTTAATCTGCTTTAATTGATTAAATAGATTTATATTTTTATGATTTTATCATATTTTTATATAAATTTGTCTTTTCATAATCATGGGTATTTTTATTATTTTTCAAGTATTTTCGTTCAAAAATAATTAAAAAAATAAAAAAAAATACTAGAGGCAATACATCACAAATATGTTGAGAATAAATTGAGAAAAAGTAAAAAAAATGAAAAAATGGACAAAACTACCAAACCAACACACTCCTACGCGCAACCAGCACACGTCTGTGCCTATCTCGTATGCATGTCACATCGAGTCCTATGCACACCAGTGCTCGTTTACCATAAATCCCGCACGCATCAGTGCTTGTTCCGCCACAAATCTCATCCCATACGTGAGTCATCTTCTCCAAACACGTCCAAAACCAATTTTCGAGATATTTTTCATTTTTTTAGCCTATTCTCAACTCTTTTCTCTCTCTAGCTTTCTTTGTTTTTTATTTTTAAAGTTCTTCTCTTTTTGAGAAAAGTAGTTATGTTTTTGTAAATTTTTAGTTTTTGATTCAATAAACGGAAATGAAAATCCGTTTGAAGGTTTTCTATAAACAAAATTAGCATCAAAGTTTTGTGAGGATTCTTTTGAGATATAATTTTAAAATAAATTCTTTACAATTATTTTTATGTTTTATTCTTATATGTTATATTTAATTTATTTGTGATTAAATTTAACATAAGCGATTGTTTGTAAATATGATATAATAATAACATTTTTATGCTTACGAAGTATTAAATAAGTAAAACATTTCTATGAAATAAATTGATTTTGTTTTTATTCAAGATTTTATATTAAGGATGTTAAAGAGAAATATATTATTTTTCATTACAAACTGAAATCTAAAAATTATATTTTAAGGTTTAATTATTCAGTTTGATTTATAGTATTGTCATTTTATTTATTGGTACAATCACCCAATAGTTAGATTAAAGCTCTATTTCAAAAGTTTTTATAAGAAATTTTATTCAAAAATGTATTTACAACATATTTTCAATAATGGTTTTAAAACTTGAAAGTTAGTACTCAGATAATTAAATTCTTATGTTTAATTTGGATACCTTGAATAAAGTTTAAAATGTATAATCCCACCAAATGTGGCATTTAAATGGTTCATTTTCAATCTCTTAGAAGAAAAAATTAATTTAATTAATGAAATTAATTATCGACCATACCTATAGTATTTAATTGATTTTTTTTAATTAACAAAGAATATGTAACCCTATCAAAGATGATATTTATATAAAAAAGAGAGAATTAATAAATATCAATTTATATCTTTAATAACCTAATTAATAAGAGCAAGCATAATTAATCTAATTATTATATCCATAAATACTCAATTGTTATGAATGATAAAAAGTTGCATAATTGTTTATTGAATCCATATCTATGTTTATTTTTTTTATATTATTAGATTAGGAAACACAAAAAATCACAATATCGTGCTAAGATGTTTAGGATTTAATTTCTTTTTTAGAAGATTGAATAATAAATTAAGAACAATATATATATATTCCTTCCTTAGATCCATCTTGGGAGTATGTTTGTCATTTTTATAAAATGATTCGTGCACTTGTGAAAGTTTTACAAATATAAAACCAAAGTATCTGCAAAATCGGTATTGCTAACCCGATGCTGGTTTGTCTCATCAAGTTTTTGGCACCATTACTTAGTAAGAAATAACGTTTTTAAATTATTTATCAAAATTTTAAAAATTTATTGTGTCGTAAATAATTATGATTTTTTTATTAAGTAAAAAAAACTTTAATTTATTTAATTATTTTCTTTCTAAAAAAAACTAACTATGTAATAGCATAAGTAAAGATCTAAGGTAGTTATGTCTAGGAGACTTGCTCTTGGAAGCTTTTGTGCCACTAATCTTTTCTGGGAACATTGCTCTATCTAGAATGATCATTTTTATGGAGGCTTTTCTGCACCATTCTTTCTTGGAAGTACTTTTGGTTAATACTAATTATGTTATTTAACTTAGAGATTAATTTAACTTGTTTGTTTAGTATTATTTTATTAAATACTATATATATTTCTCTAAATTTGTGTATAGTTATTATTCTTTTCCTTTTTAATTGACAAGTGTTTTAAATTTATGCATTAACTAGTCTATGCATGGTAGGAGATCCTCAAGAAACCATCTTAGATCGTACATAGATAATATTCATAAATTTAAACAATTGTTTATAAGGCTAGATTCTAACCATTAGCCTATTTTTGAGCCAGACATAAAACCAAGCCTTAATCCTCTACCAGAACCAATAGAAATGGGAGAAAACCCACATGTTAGCGAAACCACCATGAAAGAGTTTGCATAAGTAGTAATTGGCATGCAATTTCCTCTATCCAGCTGGGTGAGGTTACTCGGAATTATGACTTGAAAAACATTCATTTTTCCATATTTTCTTTGATCTATGGGCTACCTAATAAAGATTCTCTTTCCTTCATAAGGGACTTCTATGCCACAGTCCAAACCTTCCTCCTCGGTATTCTAAACAAGGATCAGCTTAGAATGAGGTGTTTCTTCTACATCTTGAAAGACAAGG
The DNA here is from genome assembly GCA_030763125.1 of Hippophae gyantsensis. Classification (NCBI taxonomy): domain Eukaryota; kingdom Viridiplantae; phylum Streptophyta; class Magnoliopsida; order Rosales; family Elaeagnaceae; genus Hippophae; species Hippophae gyantsensis. Next base: position 32,159,722 of record CM061037.1, on the reverse strand, counting down.
CCAAAGCTTGGTTGATGTTACTCTCTCCAAGTTCTCTGATGACTTGGGAGGACGATTATAATAAATTTATGGGAAAATTCTATTTCCACCAAAAATCATCAAAGTTGAGAGAAAATATTTCCACTTTCTCTCAAATGGAAGGTGAACCATTCCTTGGGATAGGTTTAAACTATTCATCATTCAATGTCTACATCATAGCTTCCCCTATAGTTGTAGAATCAATTCTTTTACGATGGGCTTATGCAACAATGCCAGTTCATTGTCGACAACGTTGCCGAATGAGCTATGGGAGAGAAGATAGCCTTAGAGACATACAACCTCTTTGAGATGTTGGGTGCAAATTCCCAATTCATGAAATCAATTCAAACAATGAAGTTCAATGACAACTTGTCCAATTGACCAAGAAAGTTTCCCTTTTCACTACGCAAACTAGCTTGAAAGATTTTATTCTAGTTAGTCATGACAACCAATAGATGAATAATCAAAGGTTGAGCACCATGAAGGATTCGATTAAAAGGATTGAAGCTAAAGTTGGGCAGCTAGCTAAACAAATGCAAAGGCAAGAACCAGGAAAGTTGCTTAGTCAACCCAAATAAGCAAAGGATGTAAGAACCCTTCGAAGTGGTAAGTTAGTCAATACTAGTTTACCTAAAATATCTAAAGATCTACATTGTAGTTCAAGTAGCAAAGAAGGCGAAATTCTAGTCTAGCAAAAGGAGAGACAAGTGCTAAACTTGACAAACCTTCGGAAAGACTCATTGGAGAGTCATTTGACATCCCCAAAATTCAAAAGACAATAGAACCACAGCAATTGTAAGTACCTTTTCCACAATGTCTTAAAGAATCCAAACATTATAAACAATTCTATAATCTTTTTAATATGCTTTCTAAAGTAAATATCAATTTACCATTATTAGAAGTGATCATGAATGTGCCCTCCTATGCTAAGGTTTTCAAAGAGTTGAACACTAAGAAAAGAAGGTATGAACTTAATGAGCGAGTAGTAGTATCAGAAATTTCTAGTGCTGTACTTTAACACCAACTTCCTTCTAAGTTGAAAGACTCTTGAAGTTTTATCATAAACATAACTATGGAGTATATGAAGGTCGTTAAAAAAATGCTTGATTTAGGTGCTAGTATAAACTTGATACCCTACCCTATATTCTTACAGCTCGATTTAGGAGATTTAAAACCCACAACTTTGTCCCTTTAACTTGTAGATAAATTTCTTAAGTATCCAAATGGAAAAGTTGAGGATGTGCTAGTATAGGTAGACAAACTGATAATACCTATTGACTTTGTAGTTCTAGAAATGCAAGAAAATATAGCCTTGGACATAGAGCATACAATACTTCTTGGTAGACCATTTATGGAAACCAACAAGGCTATTATTGATGTCCAAGATGGAAATTTGACAATGACATTCTTAGAAGAGAATGTTCATTTTAAAGTTTTTGATTATTTACATTTTCCTTCTATTTCTACCGTCAATGATATATTCGATGTTGACCCTTTAGATAATATTTTCTAAAACACCTTTTCTCGAACCAGAATAGAAGACAAGCTTGAAACGATTCTTACACTTGAAGAGGTCAAAGAAGATTTAGTTGAGGAAACTAAGGGGTACCTTGAATAAGTAGATAGTGATGAACTAATGACAAAATCTAGTACACTTAAAAAATCTACCCAGTTTCCCATCTAGTAAAGAGGCCAATCCACCTAAACTTGAACTCAAAGACTTACCTAAGCACTTAAAATATGTGTTTCTAGGAGAAGGAGAAACTTATTCGGTGATAATTTTTTCATCCTTAACCAAAACCCTAGAAAAGGAACTTATAAAAGTGCTTAAGAAGTTTAAGAAAGGCATAGGTTGGAGTATCGAGGATATAAGAGGTATTAGTCCTACCATGTGTATGTATAAGATAAACTTGGAGGATGGAACTAAACTCATACGAGAGGCCCAAAGAAGACTAAACCCAAGCATGTAAGAGGTAGTTAAGAAATAAATTATTAAATTGTTAGAAGAAGAAATGATCTACCATATTGTCGATAGTAAGTGGGTTAGTCTAGTGCATGTGGTACCTAAGAAATCTGGGATAACAGTTGTTAAAAATGACAAAAGTGAATTAGTGCCCACTAGAATAATCATTGAATGGAAGATGTGTATAGATTTCAGCAAACTTAATTTATGTACTAAAAAGGACCACTATCCTCTTCCATTCATTGATCAAATGTTGGAAATATTAGCTGGGCATGAATTTTACTATTTTCTAGATGGATTGTCCAGATATTATTAAGTACCCATATCACCAGAAGATCAGGAATAGACCACATTTAAATGTCTTTCTGGGATATTTTCTTTTCAAAGAATTCCATTTGGGTTATGCAATGCCCCCATTACATTCCAAAGATGTATAATGTCTATCTTCTCGAACATGGTGGAAAAATTCATTGAGATTTTCATGGAAGATTTCTTTGTCTTTGGAAACTCATTTGATGATTGCATACATAAATTGACTTTGGTTTTAGAAAGATGCATTGAATGTAATCTAACCCTTAGTTCAAAGAAAATTCCTTTTATGGTTCAACAAGGGATAATGTTAGGACATATCATTTCAATCAAAGGTATTGAAGTTGATAAGGAAAAAGTTGAATTGATTTCCAAACTACCTCCCTCTACATCTATTAAAGAGATAAGAAGCTTATTAGGACATGCATGATTTTATAGATAATTTATTAAAGATTTCTCTAAAATATGTCATCCCTTATGTAACATGTTATCAAAAGGGGTTTATTCTGATTTCAACGAAGACTTCCATATTGCCTTTAATATCTTGACAGAGAAACTAACATCTGTCCCTATTATTATGGCACCGAACTGGTCTTTATCCTTTGAAATAATGTGTGATGCTTCCGATTATGCTATCGGAGCAGTCTTGGGACAAAGAATGGATAAGCATTTGCATGTTATATACTATGCTAGTAAAATACTCAATGATGTCCAAATGAATTCTACCACCACTGAAAAGGAATTCTTGCCTATAGTGTTTTCTTTAGACAAATTCAGGTCTTATTTAGTAGGATCTAAAGTGATTATGCATTTAGATCATGCTGCTTTAAGATACCTATTAAGTAAACTAAATGTCAAGCTAAGATTAATCACCTGAGTCTTAATCTTACAAGAATTTGACCTAGAAATAAAGGATAAGAAAGGCAGTGAAAACTTAGTAGTTGACTATTTATCTAGGTTGATTTATGACTTCAATTCTCTTAAAGGTGAGAGTAAAGAAGATATAGTTGAAATATTTCCTTATGAACATTGTATTTTCAATCGGTCCAAACCCATGGTATACTGATATTGTAAACTATCTTTCCACTGGTGTTTTGAGACCTAGCACTTCATATTAGGACAAGAAAATGTTCTTTAAAACTATGAAGGACTATTTCTTGGATGACCCTTATTTATACAATATTGGTCAATATCAAGTCATCCAGAGATGTGTACCTGAAGAAGAACATAAGAGAATTTTGACCTTTTGTCATGAACTTCATTGTGAGGCCATTTTGGTGGCAAAAAGATAGCCTATAAGGTATTACAGTCTAGATTCTTTTGGCCCACTCTTTTTAAAGATACTCATATGTTTTGTACACAATGTGATAGATGTCAAAGAACATGCAACATAAGAAAAAGAGATGAAATGCCTTTGACATCTAATTTAGTTGTTGAACTCTTCGATGTATGGGGATTGACTTTATGGGTCCTTTTCCAATGGTCTACTACATATTTTGGTTGTTGTGGATTATGTATCCAAGTGGGTGGAAGCTATCCCCACTAAAACCAATGATGCTAATGTTGTTGTAAAATTCTTGAAGGATTCAATATCTAGATGGTTCGGAATGCCTAAAACTATAATAAGTGATAGAGGTAGCCATTTTTGTAACAAAATCTTTGATGTAGTATGGAAAAAGTAAAACATCACATATAGAGTAGCTACTCCATATGATGAAGTAAGTAATAGGTAAATCAATGGAATACTGGAATGTACTGTGCATTCTTCAAAAAAGGACTAGGCATTTAAGTTGAATGATTCCTTATGGGTATATCGCACAACTTACAAACCACCCATTGAGATGAGGCCTTATCAGTTAATCTTTAGGAAAGCGTGTCACCTTCTTGTTGAACTCTAACATAAGACTTACTGGGCAATTAATGAGTTAAACATAAACTTAGATGATGCAGGAGAAAAACAGTTACTCTATCTTAATGAGTTGGAAGAAATTAGGAATGAAGCCTATGAGAATGCTAAATTATATAAGAGCATAATAAGCACTATCATGACAATATGCTAGTTTCTAAGACTCTTCACCCTATAATGAAAGTTCTTTTATTTAACTCTCGTCTGAGATTGTTTCCAGGAAAATTGAGATCAAGATGGGATGGACCATTCAAAATAGTCCAAGTATTTGCACATAGAGTAGTAGAACTATTTAATTCTAAGACACAAACAACATTTAAAGTCAATGGGCATCGTGTGAAGCCTTATTTAGAAGGACCACACAACAATACCGAAATTGATTGCTTTTGGCTGAGTAATCCTTAGGACCATAATGATGTGTCTTGCTAAGGCGTTAAACTAAGCGTTGAATGAGAGGCAATCCATCATTGAAGGGTAATTTTATTTTATTTTAAGTAATTTAGTTTGTTTTATTAATTTTTTTTCTTTTATGAGAACTTTTTTTTATTTTATTGTATAAAATAATTGCTTGTTTAAGATGTGTTAGAGTACTTGTTTGTATGATTCAAATATGATGTTGGATGCAACTTGCATTCTATATCAAAATCCTTAACACATAAAGTAATTTGGTAACTTTTCTATCTCTTCTCTTTTTACAATTTTCATTTGTTACATTTAGGACAATGTAAATTTTAGGTTGGGGGTGGTAGGATTTAAAAGTTACACAAATTAGGCAAAATTTAATTTTTTTATAAACAATATGTCCATATTTTTCTTATTTAGTTGTGAATTTTCATATTAATTATTTCCTTTAACTTATTTGTTTTCTTTTATATATGTGTGCTATTTTTTTTATTTGTGTGTTTAGGTAAATTAGAGTAGTATTCAAATTTTTGTCCCAAAAATAATCGTGTTTTAAAAATTAAGTTTAACCAATGATTAGGTCTTTTTGCATTATTATATTAATTTCCAAAAACATGTAATATGATAATTACTAAGTTTGTGTCATAACTTATATTTTATGATAAAATGTTGAAATGAAGTGAACCCAAAATTGATATTTAGGAATCAAATAGTGGAAACTATCCTTGTGAGATATTATTTGAGCCTTAATTTCCTTTATTTTGAGTGAAATATTTTCTTTCTACTCAAAACATTTATTCTATTTCTTCAAAATTTTAGATGATCTCTATAGGTATTAGCGTTGAATGTATGAATTTTCTCATCTTAATAGAGTGTCGTATATTTATTTTTTGTTTTCTTAGATTTAATAATTTAAGTAAAAATTGATAGTATATGCCTTTATCTCATTCATGCTTGACTTATACCAAAAAGAGAAATATTTGGGGTTACTTAAACCAAAATCAAATAAAAAAGCCACAAATTAAATTAACCACTCACCAAATTCCTACAAAAATGTACAATTTGTACATTGGTCCACTCTTTAAAAAAATATGTTGAAAATCTCTTATAAAAATTAAAAAAAAATAGAGAGATAAAGAATATACAATATAATCTACATACTATGACCTTTTTAGCCTTAAACCGTTGTAAGAATTGGTTAGTATAAAATAAATATAGAAAATAATTCCCCTAGAAGTCATTGCATTTATTTTTCCTACACTTCTAAAATGCATATATCTTGAAATTTTTGCTTAACGAGTTGGATTGATGCATGAAAAATAATATATGATATTGTTATAATTTATGTATTCAATTTCTTTCATGAAATCAAAGTTATGCAATATTTTAAGCCTTTCTTCTTTTATAAGTATGCGGAATTATTAGTTCATTTCTAAACATAAATTTTACTCACACACGCCTTAGTATGAGTGCTTGAACCCATAGGATTCAGTGAATTGAGAGTATTGATTTGTGAGGAGTAGAGTCGAAGCGAATTGAAATTCCTAACATTGAAATTGGGTAAAGTGAAAACAAAACATTTTTGATTAAAATATGAAAGTGATTTTCGATTAATTATTATAGTAAATCATGAATGTTTAAGAAATTAGAATAATTTATGTTTAAAGATTTTAATTATAAAACTTAAATGAAATTTTAAGCATGAAATTTTTTTCATTTTATTTTACTTTGTTATTTTTGTTTTATTAAGTTTAATTTTTATGGGTATCATTACTGAAAATCCTCACGAGACTTAAACTCGTCTACTAGGGCAACCTAGGGGTTTAAAGGCTTGTTACATATGCTAAATGCAACCATGTCAATCAAGGAAGTGATTTAGGATAGTTTAAGTTTAAGCTTTTATTTTAGTTTTTATTGTTTCTCTTGCTAAGAGACTAGCAAGAAGCTGGTTTGGGGTTGTGATGAATGCTTAAAGAGCTCTAAAATTACCATGATTTAATGTACCTTAGTTGATTAAATAGATTTATATTTATATGGTTTTATCATATTTTAATATAAATTTATCTTTTTGAAATCACTGGTATTTTTATTGTTTTTCAGGTATTTTCGTTAAAAAATAATTTAAAGACTCGAAGAAGAATACTGGAGGCAATACATCATAAAGATATTGAGAAAAAAAATGAGGAAAAGTAAAAAAAATGAAAAAATGAAAAAATGGACAAAACTACCTAGCTAGTACACGCCCGTGCGAAGCCAACACACACTCGTGCAAGCATGTGCATAGCTAGCACACGCCAGCGCCTGTCCTCCGAGTGTATGTCACGCCGAGTCTCACATGCGCCAGCACCAATTTACCGCAAATCTCACCCACATGCATGCCTTTCTTTCCAAACACATCCATAACCAATTTTTGAGATATTTTCCCACTTTTTTAGCCTTTTTCTCACCTATAAAAGATCCTCTCCCTCAATCTCAAAACACACAATTTCTCATCTCTTCTTTCTCTTTATAGCTTTCTCTTTCTAGAAAGTTTTCTTTATTTTTTATAGTTTTAAAGTTTTTCTCTTTTTAGTTATGTTTTTGTAAATTTCTTGTTTTTGATTCAATAAATGGAAATGAAAATCTATTTGGAGGTTTTCTAGAAACAGAATTAGGATAAAAGTTTTGTGAGAATTCTTTTGAGATATAATTTTAAAATGAATTCTTTATAATTATTTTTATGTTTTATTCTTATATGTTTTATTTAATTTATCTATGATTAAATTTAACATAGACGACTGTTTGTAAATATGATATAATAATAACGTTGTTATGCTTACGAATTATTACATAAGTAAAACATTTCTATGAAATAAATTGATTTTATTTTTGTTCAAGATTTTATATTGAGGATGTTAGAGAGAAATATATTATTTTTCATTACAAACTGAAATCTAAAAATAATATTTTAAGGTTTAATTATCCAGTTTGATTTAGAGTAGTGTCATTTTATTTGTTGGTACAATCGCACAATAGTTAGATTGAAGCTCCATTTCAAAGTTTTTATAAGAACTTTTATTCAAAAATGTATTGACAACATATTTTCAGTAATGATTTTAAAACTTGAAAGTTAGTACTCGGATAATTAAATTCTTATGTTTAATTTGGACAACTTAAATAAAGTTTAAAATGTATAACCCTACCAAATGTGACATTTAAATGGTTCATTTTCAATCTCTTAAAAAATGAATTAATTTAATTAATCAAATTAATTATCGACCACACCTATAAGATTTAATTGATTTGTTTAATTAATAAAAAATATCTAACCCACCAAAGGTGATATTTATATAAAAAAAGAGAATTAATAAATATCAATTTATATCTTTAATAACCTAAATAATATGAACAAGCATAATTAACTTAATTATTATATACATCAATACTCACTATCTTATCTTCTTCTTCCTTATCTCTTTTTATATTGTTTTTAACTTCACGTAATAGTATTTTATCAAGTGGTGTTATATTACTTTACGAGCTATTCTGAGAGGAATTCTCGACAATATAAGTATGATAAATCATCTAGTTGAGAATCTCTTAACAAGCCTATAACATATTGTTAAAATATCTCACATCGATTGGGTATGAAGTATCAAACACATATATAAATTAGAGCAATCCTCCATCTCATAACCTGGATTTTGAGATGGAGTTAGGCCCAAATTTAACATGGTATCAGAGCAAGCAAGCTCACCCCATGGCACGCAGCTGTAAGTCTACCACCGTCCATCCATGAACTGCCGATGTGAAGGAGAGTGTTAAAATGTTTCACATCGATTGGGCATGAAGTATCAAACACATATATAAATGAGGGTAATTCTCCATCTCATAACCTGGGTTTTGAGATGGAGTTAGGCTCAAATTTAACACATATGATTAGGCTACATTTTCTTTCTTAAATTGCTTTTCAATCTCATAATGTTCAGTTTAATTATTCTTATTATTGATAAATGAATCTCTATCATTATAATTTATGTGTTCAAATCTTAATAAATTAATTGTTGAACTTAGGTGTTAGGTTTGCATGATGTATAGAATATATACTCGAGTAATATTATAAATAGATATATTATTAGAGTAACTCAACATAAATAGTTAAGTAGTGAAGAGAGATACATTAAGAGGTGCAAGCCTATAACATCAATTTTAGTCTTTTACAAAACATATATAGCCACTACTAAAAAAGTATACTTCAAAAGTGAAAGCCAGAGTATCCGTCTTCATTATCTCTGAATATGTTTACTCTCAGTGAATATTCCCTGCCATTAATGAACTCAAAGATGCAGATATCACCAACTTTTACTGAGTTGTCCCTTGCAAACCTTCTCCAACCCACAGATAATTTTGGTTTGGGGCTACAAACATACTGTACCGCCCAAGATCTCCCGTCTTCGGTTCGTAGGATAATCTCCATCAAGTTCACACCAAGATATTTACTGCCAAACTCATTAGGCACATTCTACAAACAAAAATTATTTCAAGTTTATTAATTACGTAGCAAAATTTATTGGTCCATCAAACCTTAATTATCATGTTAAAGTAAATTAGGAGCATAATACCTATGTTACTTGCAATTTTCAGAGCATCAAGAATCGTAAATTTTGTAATACATATCTAAGAATCGGATACATCAATTTTTATAATATTTTTATAAATTTACATTAAATTAGAGTATCTAAGTACCCACGTCCATGTTCATGTTCAATTACTTCAACACATGTATTTTATGAAATATAAAGAGTTCAAATAACATAACATATTATCCATATCCTTACTTATTCCTTGTATCTTTAATAAGTAAAGGATCAAAACACTTATCATAAGACTTTTGTTACAAACCACACTAAGTATTGTTTGATTTAAAAAGAAAATAAACACTAGGGTAAAGATTACCAAATATTTTCCAGTAGCATAAGATGGCTGTAAGAGAACCACAAAGAAAGGGTTTTCAGATCTGAAATCTTTAGCACGTTGCATAGCTCTATACCTATCTGTTGCTGTTATTGTTGGCACTCTCGGGACCATATTTCCTTGCTGGGTTCTATCAAAATTAGCTGTGATAATTATACGAGAAAATTAACCTTTATTTAGTTAAACTGTATTAATTATAATAATTAATCACTATTAACTCAAAAAAAGCAAAAATGAAACCTCCAATGTGAACCCTAGGGTAGGAAAATTTCGTGTTTCTATTGCCACAAGTAGTTGGAAGATAGCCAAAATTAGAATTAGATTTCTTAGGCCTTGGAGTTTGATCCATTGGCAATTTTTCTTTTCCCTTGTGATTTGTGGGAAAGATATAGTCATACTCATAATCATCATCACTTGAAGAAGAAGTATCAATGTCTGTGCCTTCGGTATCAGGCATATGAAATTCCGAGTCATAGTCACTCTTATGATGATCATTTAAAAATGGATAGTCAATTTCTAAACAATTAGGACCAAATATGAAGGCATCAAAGTATGAATCGCCTTCATATTTGAACAATAGAAAAGACATGTGACGAATGGAGTAAAAACTTGCGAATTCGGTCCAACCGTTATGTAACCAAACATGTCCATCTATTTTCTTCAACTTCATTGACCAAACCTGACCAGTTGGTACTTCAATTCTGACATGTTCTTGCATATTCTTTCCATATTTCATCACAAATGAGTCTGGGATTTGCTGCAAATTTTCATCACAAATGAGTATGGAACATGATTTTAGTGAAAGCAGTAAAACCCAATATTCAAATTTTCTGCATAAACAAACAAACAAAGCATAATGATCTGCCTGGAATGATCTTCTAAGTCTATTCTATTAAAATCAGTCTCATTCAGTAATAATAACATGCCTCATCATCAAGTAATTAAAATGGAAAACCTATAAAATAAAATATATAGAAACCCAAAACAGAACATATATAGAGACAAAAAATGAAAACAAATAATTTCTTATTTAGGTCTTGTAAGATGAATTTGTTCATACTATGACCACTAAGTCATATAAATAAATTAGGAACAAGGGACAAGTTAGAGATATATACCAGCATTTGATTTCGAAGGCTGTTATCAAGAACCACCTTGAAAAACTGAGGTGGACGTTTCGCTACATTAAACTTGGTCTGGTGGTCACCCATAAAGCAGCTTGTTGGAAAGAGTTAAAAGAAATAGCTTATGATTAAGTTGCTTTACAAGTAGAGGCAGATATGTTTTGGTGATCCAGATATATAGAGGAAAGCCTGGAGGATGTTAATCAGATTTATAACCTATTTCATAGTGTTTATGAGATATTACTCTTCTTTCTTCTTAAATAGTTAATAATATAATAAAAGAATAAAAATATTATATATGATTATTTATAATATAAAAATTTAAAAAGAAAAATGATAGATTATTATGTTTAAAGATAAAAATATTAGAATTTATAATATAAATAAAATGAGATGATATTTAAATGGAATAATATATTTTATATTTTAAATATCATATTATTTTATTAGATATAAAATAAAAAGAGTTATACACCAACTACTTATACTTAGATTGTTTTCTTGTGATTATATAAAATAAAATAAAACTTGTTTTCTTGTGATAAAAAGCATATTCAACACTATATGTACGACTGAAATACAATTGGCATGGTATTGAGCAGTCCAAATCCAAATGGTATATTTCCATTGACCATTAAACTTTACTATTTTATCCTTCATATTTATTGTGCATGAGATAGACTTCCGGGTCAAATGAGTAAATGTGGTGATAACTAACTGACCAGTAACTACTACTGTACCATCATAATAATATCTTCCCAAATATCCTACTTTGACCCCAAAAATATCCTAAATCATACATCTTTATTAATTTTTTTATTATTAACTTTTTTTTTTGTAGCCACTAATAGAAGGGCAGTATTCATCTCTTCAGAGTATATTTAACCACATTTCTGAGGTGGTGTCCTCATTTTATTGGTTCTACGTTACTTTTATATGGTTGCGGTTTTATTTTAATTTTCCCTCTTTCTTTTCATACCTTTTGCATGGGATAACTGGTAAACAGCAACACATGATCTTCTCTGTTCGAAAGCATCGATAATGCACTGAAGGGTTCTAAATTATTAAAACCAACGATTTGGTTTTTAAATTTTATAAACTTCAATAAAATTTTAAAAATTTCGAGATTAAATTATATAATTAAAAAGTTTATTAACTTGTGTTAAATTTAAAAAAATTAAAAAATAAATCGTACATTTTAAAAATTTAATAATTAAATATATCGAAAATAAAATGGTAAAAAGTACAAATAAATAATAAAATATGTAATATTTTAAAAGATATATTTTTTATATTATATAAAAAATATAAATGTAACATAATTTTAGACATGTAAAAAATATATGTTTATTATTATGTGGGACCTACTTGAATACCAATATTAAAGAAAACAACCAAAAAAGGTCGGAGAGACACATCATTACTACTTAAATTCCGATCTTTTAAAAAAAATTTCTAAATAATAAATACTTAATTGAGTAACAAATTAATTCCAGTAACTAACATAATAAAGAAAAATAATAATAAAATATATGCACAATTTAATGTGGTTCAGCGTAAAGTCTAATCCATAAACAAGAACAGAAGAATAATTCACTATTTAAAATAGTGTTTCAAAGTGTATATAAACTCTCAAATATTTCAATATCCAAATGCATTAAATTTAGAGATTTTTCTCTACAAATAAGAGAGACTACCAAATGTTTTATCATTAACACTTTGAAGTCACCAAAATAAGCTTTCTAATTTTGCTTTCTTTCTCTCTCAATTGCAACCCTTGAAATGAAGTTGCTTGGGATAATTTGCAATGGCAAAACATTGCTCTATTTATAGATAAGAAAGAGCTACTATTGAAGAACTAGTTATTTTATGAATACTTCTTACGATTTCTTCTTTTGTGGGTTGCATTTAATTTTCAATAGAGTTTTCTTTTGGTAATTGTCTCCCTTTGAAATATTTGTTATGTAAAAAAACTTGTTCAAAATAAACCAAGAAATTCAAGTGATACTTATCCTAATCTTTGCCACACAATCGTCGGTGCTTTAACTTGTAAGATGTCTATCAAGTTCAAACAATGTTTGAACTTGACTCATGTCACTACTTTGGTCAACATATCTGCGTGGTTATGATCGCCACACACGAAGTGTGTATAATAAATACGTAAATATACGTATCATAATAAATAATATAACGATAAGAAAATATCATTCCCACAGAGATTATTTTATTAGAAACTATTTTTTAAAATTTAAAAAATAAAAAAATCAATTTTTTTTGTGTTTTTATATTTTAAGGAAACAAAATTTAAATAACTAAATGTAAGTAGAAACAATTAATTAAATCATATTTGGTAACTAAAAAGATATATGAGAAAATATCTAGGAATACTTAATCTCTTAATTTTTTAAACATGCGAATCGCTAAAATCCCTCCAATATAATATCAATTAATTACATGATCAATTGAATCTAACCTAACATGTATTCTTCTCTCAAGTAAACTACACATCATATAGTAATTAATTTAATCACACTTTCATGCCAATTAAATTGTATACTACTCATTTCATGCCAATTAAATTGTATACTACTCATTTCATGCCAATTAAATTGTATACTACTCATTTTATGTCAATTAAATTGTATACTACTCATTAAGTTCATCAATTATGGATCACATACATAAAAATCATACATCTCTACCTAGAAACTATATATGTTATTTAATCAAGACAAACAATTAAATAATTCTCTCAAATATATTTAATTGTCTCTATAGATAAATTATTGATCCAACAATTAAAAGCATAAAAATTAGATTAAATAATATAATTAAATTAATATTATAATTGAGAAAAAAATATTAGATTATCACATGGTGAAAATTGGGTTCATAAGATCCCTAGATTAATAAATTAATAACACATAATTGTGTTCATAAAGCTCATATTTTTCATAAAGCTTATATTTTGCATAAAGAAAGACATAAAATTGATAAAAAAAGAGTAGAAAAAGAAAAATATTAGATTATCACATGGTGAAAATTAGGTTCATAAGATCCCTAGATTAATAAATTAATTACACATAATTGTGTTCATAAAGCTCATATTTTTCATAAAGCTTATATTTTTCATAAAGAAAGATATAAAATTGATAAAAAAAGAGTAGAAAAAGAAAAATATTAGATTATCACATGGTGAAAATTGGGTTCATAAGATCCCTAGATTAATAAATTAATTACACATAATTGTGTTCATAAAGCTCATATTTTTCATAAAGAAAGACATAAAATTGATAAAAAAAGAGTAGAAAAAGAAATACAAGTAATCTCTGAAATTGTAGTATTAATCTTCTCTTAAATCTCTACCAAAATTATGTAATTTTTTAATATTTTTCTCTCTTTTTAGCTCCAAAATATGACCAAAATTATGGTAATGGAGGCCAATTAGGGTTTATGGAGTGATTTGGGGCTTAAATAAAACTCAAGTGCAATCTGGACCACTCAATCAGCTTTAGATCAAGGGCAATGATCAAAACAAGCAAAATTGACACTTTTAACCAATCATAGCATGACACATGACATTAGAAATTTATTGGACGAATTAGGGAGCGACACGTGGTAGGGAGACCGGTCATAGTCAGCGTTCACTAAGTCATCAACATGTGGCATGATGTGATTCACAGGAATGGATGACATGGTGCACTAGTGGAAAGCGTGGAACAATGGTGTGGTGACATGTGACATTGTGTGTTGACCGATTTCCTAACTCAAATTAAATGTCGTGCTAACACGTGGCGTGTGTTTCGTCCTCTTGACACGCGACACGATGTGATTAACTCTTTGTACTTACGTGGCATCTACGTGGCTTGCCCAGTCAACCCTCTGTCTGCGTGGCATGCCACAGGGTAGCTCTTGATTGATCATGCATTAAAAATTCCAAAAAAATCCCAAAATATTTCAAAAATTATATTTTCACCCATTTTTATTAAAAAATTATTTTTTAATATTTTTGACCCAAAAATACTATTTATTGAATAAAACAAATAAATATTAAGTAAAAAAGTGCGCTAATGACTCTATTTTCATAGAGTCATTAGGTTGTCAATTGTCTCTATCATTGGAAGTTGTATCTTTCTACCATTAGTAACTTCCCACACAATATAGAAGCAAATGTCTATATGTTGTTTCTTGTATGAAGATCTGATTCTTTGTTAAATAAATGACACTTTGACTATCATAGTAAACATTTGGATGTTTTTGTGTAACTCCAAGTTTTTCAATCAACATTTGTAGCCATATAGCTTATTGGACAGGCTCAGCAACTGTTATATGCTTTGCCTCTATAGTTGAAAGAGCCATCGTGGGTCAAAATGTAGACTTACAACTCACATACCTAAATCACGTACCTCTTCTTCTGTCTCTATGAATATCCATACCTAAAATCTTGCTAGCTTTACGAAGATCTTTTATTTGAAATTCTTGATTCAACTATAGCTTCAACAATCTAATCTCATCTTTATTTGTAAAAGCTATTAGCATGTCATCAGCATATAAAAGTAAGTAAATGAAAGATGCATTATCCATCTTACAAAAATATGCATAATGATCAAATTAACTTCTTGAGTATTTATGCCATACCATAAAATGATCAAATCACGTGTACTAGTGTCTGGGAGATTGCTTCAAATCATATAGTGATTTGTTCGACATGCAAATACAATTTTCTTTTCTAGCAACTTTGAACCCATTAGGTTGACTTATATAGATCTCATCTTCCAAGTTACCATGTAAAAATGTCATTTTAACATCAAGTTGAACTAGTTCCAAATCGTATTGCACAACTAAGGGCAATAAAACTTGAATACTAGCATGTTTCACAATTAGAAAAAATACCTCATTTTAATCAATTCCCTCTTGAAACGTACTTCGTTCTTGCTAGGAAATCCTTCTTTATTTGCAAATACCCATTTGCATCCAATTGCATTCTTGCCTTTAGGAAGTCAAACTAATTTCCAAGTTTCAATCTTCTAAAGAGATTGCATCTCTTCCTTCATTGTTAGTCTTCAATATTGTCAATGACTTCTTTGTAAATGGCTAGAATACCATCATTTACTATTAAAAGTGCATATGCTCTCAATTCATAATTTATGAGTTGAGCAGGAAAACGAGTTTGTCTCTTCACTTTTCTAGTTGCAATTGGATCTTGTTGCTGTGTAAGTTCTTAGGTAGGAACCTCTTTATCATTTTCTATCATTGAAGAATCATTATCTTCCTCTGTAACTTCAACTAGATTAACTGAAACTTTCTTTTAACTCCACTTGTAGTGAAGTACCATTGGTCTAATTCTCATTTTGAGACTCTTTCCTTTGTTCTTGTAACAAAATAAAAGATTTATCAAAAGTTACATCCCTACTGAAAACTATCTTCCTTTATTCTAGACACCAAAGACTATATCTTTTCACTCCTAATGTTATACCCATTAACAATGCTTTTTTTAGTTCTTGGGTCTAACTTAGACTTTCTTACATGATAATAAGTAGCAGAACCAAAGACATGTATGGAAGCATAATCTGTAGTAGGCTTTCTAGAGCATATCTCTCTGGGAGTTTTTCTATCAAGTGTATTTGTTTGAAAATGATTAATGATATGTCATGCATAGGTCACTACCTTAGCCCAAAAGATCTTCCCAACCTAGCTTTGGATAACATACACTGAATTTTCTCTAGTATTATTTAGACCATAAATTCTACCACCTTATTTTGTTATGGAGTATTGCTGATTATAAAGTGTCGTACAATTCCCTTATCTTGAAAAAACTTTCAAGAACAGATCACTTTTGTATTCACCACCAATCTTAGTTTCAATCTTCTTCCATTTTAAGAAAACATCTAAGATTTCACTTTTCTCCTTCATTACATATGCCCAGACTCTTTTAAAGAAATCATCATTGAAAGGGACAAAGTAGTGCATTCCTCCACATGAATCTATTTAGATAGGGTCCTAGATATCAGTGTGAATATAATCCAAAATCTCTTTAGTACAATGGATTATTTAATCAAATTTCACCCTTCTTTGTTTTCATAATATACAATGTTTTCAAATTCCAAATTTTCTCCCTTTAACAAGCCTTGTTATATCAAATTATGTAAAGATTTCTGAACTACTTATCTTTTTGATCAATTGTGCAAGCATTAGAAATTACTTTGCCTTTATTTTTCTTTTGCAACTTAGGACAATTATTTTCTTAATGACCATTCTCTAGACAAAAGGCATATTCATCTTTGGTAAGTCCTACTTTTGACTATAACTTTCCCTTTTCTAGGTTTATGACTCAAAGAGCGACCTTTTGCTATCAATATTTCTTCTTTTGCATCTCTATGAACAACTTTGTCATTTTTCATGATTTATAGCTATGCAAAGTCGTACAAATTTCATCAAAAGAAACTTTATCCTTCCCATATAGCAATGTGATGCTGAGTTGCTCATATAGCAATGTGAATTTAATAGCATGAAGGCTTTATCTTCATCTCTAAATTTCTCATCTAAAGCCAATAACTTATTGAACGAATGAACATGATTGTTAAATGATGTACTAGGTGTGTATGTGAACTTATAGTGTTTCTTCTTCAAGGAAAGACTACTAATATGTCTTTTTGATGTATCATGCTCTCCAACATCTTCCACAACTTCTTTGATTATGTCTTATTTATGAAAAAATATTTTTGATCTTTGGCAAGACATAGCCAAATAGTACTCTATGCTTGACGATTGACTTTTGCTCAATCTTTCTCATCTATGTCTTCAAGTTTGTCCTCAAAAGCATGGTCTAAATTGTGTTGGCATAATACATCGAGTACCTTACATTTCCATGTACCAAAATTATTGGTACTATCAAATTTCTCCACCTTGAATTTTTCATGTGTTATCATAGTTCTAATTGGTGCCGACAAAGTTGATACCAATGTTGGTGCTATAATATATGAAGATTCTGACATACTTCTTTTCACCCACAAAAGAATTCCACAACAAGACAATTTTCCAAATATGGATCAAATAAACTCTAATATCACTTATTGTGCGAGACCCACTTAAATACCACTATTAAAGAAAGCTCTCAAGAAAGGTTAAAGGAACACACAAGTACCACTTAAATTTCATCTCTTTAAACACAAATTTCCTAGATAGTAAGTACCTAATCGAATAACAAATTAATTATGGTAACTAAATAGTAGAGAAAAATAACAATAAAGTGGACACACAGTTTAACATGGTTTAGCATAAGGCCTAATCCATGAACAAAGATAGAAAAATAATTCACTATTTTAAATGGTGTTTACAAAGTAGGTACAAACTCTCAAATACCCTAATGTCCCAATACACCTAATTTAGAGATTTACCTCTAACAAATAAGAGAGCCACTAAATGTATTATATTTAACACTTTGAAGCTAAAAAAATAAGCTAAAAAAAAACTTCCTAATTTTGCTTTCTTTCTCTCTCATTTACAACTCTTGAAATGCAGTTGTTAGGGATAATTTGCAATAACAAAGCATTTTTATATTTATTGAGAGGAAAGGGCCACTATTGAAGAACTAGTTCTTGTATAAACACTTATTACAATTTCTTATCTTGTGGGTTACATTTAATTTTTTTATAGAGTTTTCTTTCGGTAGGTGCCTACCTCTAATATATTTGCCATATAGAAAAACTTGGCGAGCCGTATATTTTTTCATCCTTTAGTGTACGGAGAAAAGTTAAAGATAAAATTATATTTGTAAAATGAATTGCTATGTAATTAAACATATGAAATTTTATAGTTAACTATTATGTCAATCATATTATTAAATAATGATTTTTTTAGTTATCACTTACTAATAGTTTTTCAAAGGGAAACTATCACAAACACCTACCTTAATAAGTAATCTTAAATTATTCCCCTTCTATCAATTACCTAAAATTAAATTATTTTTTTACCATCAAATTTTGAGAGTTATTACAATAATATCATCAAATTTTAATTTATTATTTATATACTATTAAACTTCATAAATATT
The DNA here is from genome assembly GCA_030763125.1 of Hippophae gyantsensis. Classification (NCBI taxonomy): domain Eukaryota; kingdom Viridiplantae; phylum Streptophyta; class Magnoliopsida; order Rosales; family Elaeagnaceae; genus Hippophae; species Hippophae gyantsensis. The sequence goes on along the minus strand of CM061037.1, from coordinate 32,140,994 downwards.
ACAAAAATATTATCACATTTTTTTGTGTTATTTCTTTATCATTAAACTTTACAAATGTAAAATATTATTGACATATGGATAAATTGTCATTAATTCTCATTAACTGATTGATATGGATGATATTTTTTTAACATTTTACAAAGTTTGATGGTATGAAATTAATAAAAAAAGTTTGATAATTTTTTTATAACAATTATAAAATTTAGTGGTATAGAAGTAATATGTCAATGTTTCGATGATAGTTTTATAATAGTTCCAAAGTTTGATGGTAGAAAAATCTATTTATTCATTACCTAATTTAAGTTAATTATAAAGAAATATTTAGGAATTGTTAGGATATCAACTCTCACAAAAACTTAAACTATTAGAAGAAAAGTTAACATTGCTTTTATATATTTAACACCTCTTCATAGAGTTCTAGATTGATATATGTGTTAGTTACGACTAAGAAAAAAAAAGCAAAAATAAGATATCAGTAATTAAAATGTATATTTCAAATAAAAAGAAAAATATTGATTTATTAATAGTATGAATTTATTGGTTATTGGAGGTTTGATGATGATTAGGGTGAAGATTAGATTTGAGGCTATTTAGTTTTTTAATATATATATGTGTGTATTTTTTATATTGTTTATAATGTACATTTTAATTACTAAACATTTTTTTTTGCTATTAGATATAAATACCTATTATATTAAATCTTTTTTTTACAATGAGATGAGTGAAGATTAGATTTAGTATTATTTTAATATTTTTTAATATACATGCATGCATACATACATATATATATATATATATATATATGATTTTTTTTAATTACTAAATATGTTATTTTTATCTTTTTCGCTCTTAAATATAAATACTTAATAATTGGGTCTTTTATTTCTTTATATAAGTATTGGGTCTATATATTGTTTAGTTCAAAAATAATACTTGTAATTTAATAATTGGATTATTGGAACACTGAATCTTAAACTGTCATGTTAAAATTATTTTTTTCAAAAATTTAAGTTAATATTAATAAAAATATTAATATTATTTTTATATATTTATTAATATCTAATAAATAAATTAATTATCTCAAATAATATTTGAAAAAGAAAAAAATTACCAGCAACTTGTAATAAATTTTAAAAAAGGTGGGTTCGAGAAAACTCAAATTATCCATTTTTTTAATAATATTTATAAATTAGAAGTTAGATGTTGGGTGCTACAACGATTTTAATTTAATTAGTACGTTATAGTGTATTTATTAATATTTGTAACATGTTTTTTTTTAAATTAAAAGATAATTTTATATAATTCAAACATGAAATTTAAAATAAAAAAATAAAATAACAAGAATGAACGAATTTTTTTATTGAAAAAGTCAATTAGTAAAAGTGTGGTTTGATTATATTATTTTACAATTTGGAACTACATTGATATTAAGAAAAATTTGTGATATTTTCCCCATTTCTCCACGTACGTACGTACGTAATCACAAAATATAAAAATAAATCAAATCATGCAATGCAAACAGTGAGAAAATGTGTTTGTCTTACTTTGAAAATTATACATAACATCTCACGAAATAAAAATGTATGAATTTTGGTCATGTTTATGAACCCGGCCCAAATATTCACACCCTAATTAATAATAGTATGAAGTGAATTGGGGAAGAAATAGACCAACATAGGAGAATTTAGACGTTTCAAAGATTACGAAGAAACTGATAATTCAATTCAAAATTTAAGTTTATATCATTAGATTAATCTTTAAAAATCTCAACCATTTGTTTTATTTGTGAGAGAAATAAGTTTCTGTTTTACATGTTGACTAGTTAAAAAGAAACATAATTCAGATATCAACATTTAGTTATCCTCTTAACTTATAATTTTTCCACTTAGTTTCATTTAAAATAAAATTAACCCACTTGTATATTTTTTAAACGCTCCTCAATAAATATCTCATTTATTTAACTTGTTTCAATTTTAACCTAATCAACAAAAAAAAATGTTAATTTTCTTAACATAACACCCTAAAAATATCTTCTTTTACGTGGTAAGAAAAATAAATATATGATTTTTTTATTACAAAGTTAAAAATAAAATTATATATATATATAAGAATATGTTATACAATTAAACCTATTTTTTATATAAATAAGAAAAAAATATTAAAAAAAATTATTTTATTACAAGACAACCAATACTTTTCCACTTTTTACTCATGCACTTGTAAAAAGAAAAAAAAAATCAAACCCATTTGGTGAGTCATTCCCTCTTGTTTATGATTTAATCCCATATGACTTTTAGTTGGATGCCTATCACTATCCTATGGGCCTCAACTCAAGCTTACAATTGTGGCCGAAGATCTGGACGTGTTAATATCGGCCCAACAATATTATTTTTTGTCAGCTCCCAATAAAGTTATTCAAAGCCCCTTTTAAAAGAATGATTTGAGCCCTCGAGAGCAAAGTTCCTTTTCATTTTTTTTTAAATACCTCCGTTGGTAGAATACTGCTTTTAATAAATAAAACCACAAAATATGGAACTGTGCAATAAAGTAACACAGATAAAACAAGAAAAATCCTAGATAAAGTAATCCCACTACTAATATAACATGCTATCACATAATTAAGAATTGTTAACGATAGTTATGACATATTTCTCACAATTAAGATTACTAAGATGAGAAACAGTTCTATAATAAAAAATAACGTGTTGAAAGATCATATCATTACAAGCTTTCCAAATCATCCAGAGTCCATTAATCACAACAATAATACCATTATTATCAATTTGGTTTTCCGCCCAAGCAAGCAAAGCGTGGAAACTAATAGCAAAGGAACCTACAACAAAATCAGAGATGTTAACAATAGCTAGGAGATAGACTAGTCCACAGGGGCCTGACATTCTTACATCCTAACAGAAGATGGCTAGTAGTCTTATGCTTAAGATCTTATAGTCGACAAAGGTTAGGTATCAAGCAATGTCACTGGCATAGGGTATCCCAAATTGGCAAAATGTTATGCACACCACACCAAAGAAAATATTTAACCTTTGGCTAGACTTTAAATTTTCATAGTTGTTTCCAAACACGTGGACGTCGACCAGTTAAGTTGAACGAACAATTTGGCCTAACTCAATGGCCACTGTATAACCAGATTGAATATTATAATTTTTGTGGAAAGTATGATGCCAACTCAGAGAATCCACGTTACCTTAACTAATAAGCATATTTATAAAAATATCAGCTTCTTTAGGAGTGAATATAGAATTTACAAATTATCGGTGCAAATGTGTAAGTGTATAATATTATAATTTTATAATAAATTGATAAGAAGAATATCGTTCTTAAGGATTAATAACTTATTTTTGATAATTATTAAAATTATACTCATTTTAATTTTATTTAGAGAAGTCATTAAAATTGTTGTAATTAAAATTTAAAATAAAATCAATTTAAAGAAAATATATAAAAAAAAATAAAGATGTTCAAAGATCAAATTAATGGAAAGAAAACTTCTAGAAAATCGATTTCACCTAATTATTCGTTATGTTTTACTCATCTAACTAATTGAATTTAATTCTCTATGTTTATTGGTAATTTTCAAAATACATCCAAAAGCATCTTTTGATAGTCAATTAAAAAACATTTTTGTTCATCCATTAACACAAGAATATGTAATTTAATAGAGCAAGAAAACATTAAGGCCACTGATTTTAATATTACATAGATTCATACGAGTTTTTTGATCTCTATATTTACCTATTTTAAAATATTCCAAATCTATCGTATAATTTCCTCTTTCAATAATAAATTACAAGATTAAAATTATCTAATTAATGACAAGTTAATTAGAAGTAATAAACTCATAATAAATTAGAAAAATATGGAAAAAAAATTAATTCAAATTAAATCAAACATAATTTGAAATTAAATTACATTTTTTTTCTAAAATAAAGAAATTTTAATTAATGCTAAAAATTAAATTTAACAAAAATGAATTTAAAAAAATTGAAAAAAAATTGAATCACAAAAAAAATATGCTTTCGCATTAATCTGTTACATATTTTTTTCTCTTCTAGGTTCCCCTTTTTTGTTTCTCTTTTGCACTAGCGTCGTTATTCTTTTTTTTTATTCTCCTTCGTCCTCCAACTGTCTCTCTCTTTGGTTTATATATATATATATAAACCCTTCTGTTCCTGTGCAGTCTCTTGTTTCGTTTCTTCACTTTTTGTTATGCTTGTCTCTTTTCTCAATTATATATATATATATATTGAAAAATCTTATTTAAATTTGATTTAAATAAATCTTCAAAATTCCTTAGATAATATATTTTTAAAATTTTAGATCTTTATTTTCTTCAAATTTAGAATAAAATTTAAATAATAATAATGAAATCTAAATTAAATAAATAAAAATTAAATAAAATTAGTCTAAAGTTTAAGGTTGAGAAGTGATAAATTATACTAAATTATGCAAGTCATAAAACATCCCCAAGTTTAGAAATTTATTTGTCCTCAAACAAAAAGAAAATAAAATAAAAGATAATTATAGACAATATCAACTCAATCTCACAGAGAACTACCATTACTCACCAAGCCATGATCTGAATTTAGATTTCATCACTAATAACTTATCTTTTTTACAACGAAGATTATAGGAAAATCAACCAAAAAATCAACACTTTCTCAAGCAAAAGTTAAGCATTTACTTCAACCTAAAGCTAAATCCTTGGCTATGTGTGTGAAATAGTCAATTTAATTCCAAACCACTAGCAAATTCAAATAAAAGTAGAACAGCTAAAATTAGAAGAATTTTCTCAAAACTTAACTCCATAAGTCCAATTTTCAAAAATCCTCTCCACTAATGTAATAAAATACCATAATTAGAGATCAAAAAGTCATTATTCAAGGTTGTAATGACAGGTCACAGGGTTAGGGCTAAGAAAGAAATTGATATGGAAAATCAAAACAAATTGGGAAAAATTTGGTAGAAAAAAACAATAAAAAGAATATCCATAGGATTCACACCATAGCTCTTTCTCACTAATGACAATATTGTTTCTATACTTAATAAGTGGAGTGCTCTTTTTTTTTGCCACCTTGATACTCATAACCTTTTTCGATTCTTGCCTTTCATTTTCTTTTCACACTTTGATAGAATAGAGCAAAGATAATATGGATTATTTAATTTGAACTAACTTTCTTTTTAAATGCAAATTTTCACCAAAGTATTTTTTTCAAAATTTAAGGTAAATTCATTTTTTTTCAAGCTTAGAATGGAAATGGTTTATGTAGTTAAAAAAAACAAATAAGACTTATGTAAAATAAGGCTTAATGGGATCGACTATAGGAATACACCATGCAATGGTGGCATGATAATTAGAATGGTTGGGAAAGCTTTTTGGTTGTGATAAAAAAATTACCTAAATTATTTCTCTAATATTTGGTATCAATTGGAATTTCACCTCAAGGATCCATCAACAGAATCTAAAGCAAAGCAAGATTGAACTTTCTTAACCTAGTTAATTCCATTCCTCTTTAAAGGAAAAATGGAGTAGAGAAAAATTTACTATGTGCTCAATTATTTTCAAGGACAAAGATTTAAATCAAAGTACCAACAAAACTCTCACTAACATAATAGCAAATTTTAAATTTTTTTTTCTCAAAACCATCATCAAACACAAATTTCAAAGTCATAGTGAATTCAATCATACTCAAATACATGCTTGATAAGAGTATCCAACAACTCAAGATTATAGAAGTTGACACCCCTCAACTTAAACCAAACAATTCTTCATTGTAATTCAAAAGTGAGACAGATTGAAGAAATGAAAAGAACTTTCTTGGTTTTATAGTGGATCTACATTAATTTGTAATTTTCAACTCTTTATTCCTACAAAATAAACTAGTATCATAATCCAAATTATTCAAATAAATAATAAAAAATAAAATAAATGAACAAAAGAAAGTTTTATGGGCTGCTTCCCATCTGTGCTTGTTTTATAGTTTATAACCAAACTTTTCAATCTTTATCAATAATAATGCTTCAATCTCTGACTGTTAACTCTAAATATATGCCCTGCCTTATCCTTCAAGTTTATTGCTCCAAAAAGAGAAAATTTGTCAATTGTATAAGGACCTGTCCATCTTGATCTTAACTTACCTAAAAAGAGTTTTAGTCATGAATTAAAGAGAAAAACCTGCTATTAGGGTGAAAATTCACACCTAAGAATATGTTTTTCGTGCCACTTCTTTGTCTGTTCTTTGTAGATCTTTAAATTTTCATAAGCATCGCTTCGGAAGTCATCCATTTAATTCAATTGAAAAAGTCACTTTTTCTCTGTTGCCTTCAAATAAAAATTAAACCTTTTTACAACCCAATAAGCTTTATGCTCTAACTCAATAGGGAGATGAAATAATTTTGAAAACACTAATCGATAAGGAGACATCCCGATAAGCGTTTTAAAACCTATACGGTATGCTCATAAAGCATCATCAAGCTTCTTTGCCCAATCCTTTCTATTGGTATTAACCGTCTTCTCAATGATATTCTTTATTTCTCATTTTAAAATTTTAGCTTTCCCATTAGTTTAAGAATGGTAGGCAAGTGCTATCTTGTGTTTCACACCATATTTAGAGAGAAGGTTGTCGAACAATTAGTTGCGAAAATGGGACCCTTCATCACTAATAATAGCTCGTAGAGTGCCAAATCTTATAAATATTAAGATAAAATCAGAAAGAGAAAGTTATACAGTGAATTGGGCTTGATTTTATGGATGCTAGTATCAAGAAATTTATCCAATTTCTCTGCGAAGTTCTACATACATTCTTCATAACCTTTTCAAAATTATTTCTTGACTCCTTATTCACATAATTGCAAATTGTATTTTCATTCTTTAGCATGAGACATAGTAATCAAAATTAGGATTATCCTTAGCATTCTAAATGTGCATAACAAGTGATATATTGGGGCATTTTTCTATGAAGTGGACAAGGCATTATGTTGTTCTTAATAATTTATGGTCATAATCTTTACTCTATCCCTTAGAGAATGATAAAAAAAATTGTGGTGGTCAAGTCCCAAAGAATGTAAGTATAGTTAATAGTGCAAGATAATTGAACAAATGCTACTCTTTTTAGGTGGGTTGTATTTAGCTAGTCTTTCAAGTCATGAAAATGTGGATCTTGAATAGTCTTAATGGTGCTTTAAGAAAATAGCTTCAAGGAGTTAGATATTGTGATGCTTTTAGTTCTATTTGGAATCTTGATATCCATAATGGTTCACGTTGTTTTTACCATTTGTATTAACATCCATACATGAGAACTTTGTACTTGTATTACTTGAGCTATGCTTTGTTTAACAATGATACTTTGTTTAAAAATGCTAAATATGGATTAATTGCAAACAAATATGGAGTTTCAACTTGCAGTGGCTGGAGTAGGTTGCCCTAATTCAATTTAATGAAGTGGATTAATGTTTAAAATTCTCATGTTTGCATTACAGATTTTATTCTTTTATTTGTTTCATTAGATGAGTTCCACCTCCACCTATTTCTTGGAACAAAAACAAAGATGATAATGTTGTGTTAATGAAAGATTGGAAGGTATGTGACTCATGTTTGCATCTGTATTTGCTACCTTGCTTCTTTATGGGCCTAGTATGTTGTGTCTTATATAAGAAAATTACATGATTATCATTTGTCTATGATTACTTATTTTCTTGTCAATAGATTTGCCTACATTAAAAGTTAGCTTCCTAAATCCCTCTACCTTTACTAAAAAATCTCATGCAATATTTGGTATGTTCAAATTATAGTTTTGGTTGTGATTGGTTTGATTCTAATTGAAGGTATTTTGTAGTCCTAGAATATAGGAATGAGGGAGTGATATAACTTGTTATCTTCTAGTTTTAGTAGACCCTAAGCATGTAGTGTATTTGTGTTATGTATGTTGTTTTGGCTCCTTTACGTAGCAAATATGTCAAACTCACTAATATATATACTGATGAATCTATGAAAGTAGAGTCATTAGAGCACTTTTTTACTTAATATTTATTTGTTTTATTTAATAAATAATATTTTTATGGCCAAAAATATTAAAATATAAACTTTTTAGTAAAAAGGGGTGAAGATATAATTTTTTATGAATTTTTCACGTAGGATCAATCAAAGCTACCACGTGGCATGCCACGTACGCAGAGGAATTGACTGGGTAAGCCATGTATATTCCACGCAAGTAGTGACAACGAATTATGTTACGTCACGTGTGAGGAGGAAGAACCATACACCATGTGTCAACACAGCGTTCAATCCGAGTTTGGGGCTCGATCAACCCACCTTACCATATGTTGCCACTCTATTTCTCATTGCGTTTAACCCGTGCACCACACCATCCATTTTCGTAAATCATGTTGCATCATATGGTGTTGACTCAGCGAGCGTTGACTCTGACTAGTCTCCCCTACCACGAGTTACTCTTTGATTTTCTCAATGAATTTCCCTTGCCACGTGTCATGTTGTTATTGGTTTGCATTGTCCATTTTACTTGTTTTGATTGTAGCCCTTGATATGAAGCTGATTTGACAGTCCAGATCATACCTGAGTAATATTTAAGCCTCTAATTACTCCATAAACTTGAAATGGTCTCTATTAGCATAATTTTGGTTAATTTTTGGAGCCAAAAAGAGAAAAAATAAAGAAATATTTAAGAGAGGACATAATTTTAGTAGAGATTCAAGAAGAGATGAATTCTACAATTTAAGAGATTGATTGTATTTATTTTTCTACTATTTTCTTTATCAATTTTTATGTATTCCTTTATGAAAAATACAAGTTTTATGAACATAATTATGTGTAGTTAATTTATTAATCTAGAAATCTTATGAACTAAATTTTCACCATATGATAATTTAATATTATACCCAAATTATAATTATAATTTGATTATATTATTTAATTTGATTTGTATATTATTAATTGTTTGGCCAATAATTTATATATAGAGGCAATTAAATAAATTTGAGAGAATTATTAATTGTTTCTCTTGATTAAATAACATGCATAATTTCTAAGCAAAAATGTATGATTCTCATGTATGTGATCCATAATTAATGAACTTAATGAGTAGTATGTAATTTAATTGACATGAGAGTGTGATTAAATTAATTACTATAGGATGTGTAGTTTACTTGAGAGGAATACATGTTAGGTTAAATTCAATTGATTATTTAATTAATTGATAATTATATTGAGAGATTTTAACGATTCACATGTTTAAAAAATTTGAAGATTAAATATTTCTAGATATTTTTTCATATATGTTTTTAATCACCAAACTTGATTTAATTAATTATTGCTATTATTTTTAGTTATTTTAATTTTACTTCCTTAAAATATAAAAACACAAAAATATTAATTTTTATTTTTTTAGTTTTAAATATTAGTTTTTAATAAAATAATTTTCGCGTGAACGATATTTTCTTGTCATTATATTACTTATTGCGATATGTATACCTGCATATTCATTACACACACTTTGTGTGTGGAGATTAAGTTTTTAGCGTCGTTGTTGAAGATTATAAATATTAAAAATTAATAATGTTTTTTATTATTTTGTTATTTTATTTATTTTTCCTTACTTTAATTTTAATTCACTTATTTTTTTATTAACTTATTTATTTATTTATTTTAGTTAGTTTCTTTTATTTATTTTCTTTACTTATTTATTTATTTAGTTGTTTATTATTATTATTTTTAATTTAGACACATCTTTTAGTACTATTAGAAGCATAGAGTAGAAAATGGTTAGTAATAATTATCAATGGTCAATAGACGGAATGGTAGCCACAAGAAGAGTAGGTGGAATCCATGAGGCAAATGATATCATGATACTTACAACTCAAGTGTCATCTTTGGTAAATCTTTTGATGGTTCAAAACTCACCATCAAAGTATAAAGCAGGTCCAAGATTCAAGGGTGTCATGTGTGTTTTGTAATAGAACCCATTTGTTTGATAATTGTCCAAATAATCCTAAATCGGTCTTATATATGGGTAATGTGAACCAAAACAATGATCCATACTTAAACACATATAACTCAGGATGGAGACAACATCCAAATTTCTCTTGGAATAACAATAATCATGGTGATAATTAATTCAACTATTAATCATTTTCACCTCCTAGTTTCCAACAACCACAACAAATTACAAGCCTATGAAACGAAGCCATCTACTGAGGACAATACAAATGCTTTAATATGGATGATGAAAGACTTCATCCAATCAGTAAATACAAAAGTTTCCACTCAAGAGGCTTCAATTCAAAATTTGGAAAACCAAATGAGGCAACTTACTCAGACTATAAGTCAATGGCCTCAAGGTAACCCTCTAAGTGACACAATTGTAAACCCAAGAAGAGAATGTAAGGACCATTGTAAAGCCATAGACTTGAGGACTGGTAAAACTTTAGAGGAGGAACATGAGACCCAAAAGGATAAGGAGGAACTAGAAACTAAAAAGATGAGAAGGAATTAGAGGATAAATAGAGTATTGGAAAGGGAATAATTTAGTCAAAAAAGAGCAACCTCTATGAACCCACTATTTATTTCCCTCATAGACTACACAAGCAAAAGTTAGATAGATAGTTTTCATAATTTCTATTAGTTTTCAAGAAGTTGCACATAAACATATCATTTGTGGATGTACTTAAATAGATGCCTTCTTATGCCAAATGTCTGAAGGACATATTGTCTAAGAAAATAAGGCTTGGATAGAATGAAATAATAACCTTAACTGAAGGTTGTAGTGCCATCCTTGCTAGAAAACCACCCCAAAAGTTGAAAGATTCAGATAGTTTTGACATTCCTTGTACAATTGGGAACATCTACTTTGAGAAAGCATTATATGACTTAGGTTCTAGCATTAACCTTATGCCATTATCAGTCTTCAAGAGATTAGGGTTGGTAAATCCAAACCCACTTCAGTAATATTACAAATAGAAGATAAATCAATTAAGAGACCTTGAAGTGTGGTACAAGATGTGCTAGTAAAAGTAAAAACATTCATCTTTCTGGAAAACTTCATTTTTCTAGACATGAAAGAGGATTGTGACATTCCTATCATACTTGGTCGTCCATTTTTAGCAACCGGAAGAACACTCATTGATGTATAAAAAGGTAAACTTACAATAAGAGTGCAAGATGAACAAGTAATGTTTAAAGTTTTTAAAGCATCTGAACCCTCTGACCTTGATAGTGTGAATAAATTCTTAAGGATAAATATTACTAAATGTGAGGACAACTTAAAAGAATCTGTTGAGTCGCCCACACTTAAGACTATTACACTTGATGCTATGAACAAGGACATAAAATCACTAGAAAAAAACTAAACCTGTTTTAACTTTGAAAGTATAGCATCAAAGGATGACATTGTAGTCTGTGAACTTTTTAAAGGATACGCCAGGCCACGTAATAGCTCTACCAATCATGGAGAATTTTGAGATAGGATCAAAGCTCAAAACATCAATTGAAGAGCCACTAAGTTTGGACCCCACACTTTTACCCTCCTATCCCAGTCAAGTAAAAAGTGAAAGAGTCCAATGGAAAGGTGACAAAGCTATTAGAAATACATAAATTGGATGAGTTATGGTGGATTACTTATAAGAATGCCAAAAAGTTCAAAAAGAAAACAAAAATAGGGTATGAGAGAAGAATGGAGCACCGTGTTTACAAGCATGGACACAATATTATTGAGAGATCAATGAGGGATTAAGTATTCTTAGATATTTTCTCATATATTTTTTTAGTCATCAAATCTGATTTAATTAATTATTACTATTTACTTTTAGTTATTTTAATTTTGCTTCTTTAAAATATAAAAACAAAAAAATATTGATTTTTATTTTTTAGTTTTAAAAATTAGTTTCTAATAAAATAATATCCGTGAAAATGATATTTTCTTATCATTATATTACTTATTGTGATACATATATTTACGTATTCATTGCACACACTTTATACGTGGTGATCATATACCAATTACAAGAGCTAATCATATATGTCAAAATCTTGCATATATATTAGTACGTTATCTTAATAGTTTCTGAATCTTTTCAAATTGGAAGTCAAAATGTTGTATTTCTCTTACTCATGAATAATTCATTTTCTTCAATTTTTTTTATTATATTACTTATGATACGAATTAGTCATAGTTTAATATATTTTTGTAGCTTAGAATCACATATGGAGCTTCTCAACATGCATTTTGCATGTCATGGTTAAGGAAAAGTCTTTTTGAAGAATCTCATATATGCATCACACATAGAATACATCTTGTTGTATTTAAAGTTTAATACTTTTTTTACAAAGGTAATCATCTAATCCCTTGGACTTTAGCACATCAAATAATAGTTGTAAACTGCAATATATGTTTCTTCATTAAGATTTTTTAGCTGTCAAGTTATCTTTTCTAAGAATTTCATAAAAGTTTGAAGAATGTAGTTAGGATGTATATGACGCATATATTCCAAGAACTTTATCTTTTGCTTTATCTATTTGGGATGATGGGCTTTACTGATAAAAACTTCATTTTTTATGTTATATTATTAATAATTGTTTAAGCTTGTGGATGCACAGATTGTTAGGATTACAGTTTAAATTTTCTAATTTTCTTGTTATATTCTTATCATAATATTTAACAAGTGAAACTATGTATGCATATGTATACTTGTATACTTTTTACAAATTAGATCAATTTTGAATTCATTATGTATTTTAATTTGGTAGCAATTATATCATTATTTTAAATGACATTTGAAAATTTATAATTTGTAATTATATCATCAAAATATGTTATGTAGGTGTTGCTCGTGTTTGTTAATACTAGTACTTATTTTTTTATTTTACTAATTATTTTTTTACATGATGTATGACATAGATGTTTACGAAATCATTTGAAAAGGGTTATCATAGTATCAATAATGTTGTTAGACATTAATATTTTAGAAGTTTTAGATTACTATTTGTTTATTAGTTATATAAATAAATATAATACACATTCTTTCAATTTTAGCTTGATACTCAATATACTCTGTTTTTACCTTATATATTGTTCGGTTGAAATGAAAAAAATATTTTATTTAGGTAATATATTCTCTAATAATTTTGCTAATATTTGTATTTTTTTTCCAACAATATAATTTTTTGAAATAAATAGTTTGATATATTTTAAGGTGAAATTTTGTCACAAATTGATTTCAATCTAAATAAGTTTGGATAAAATATTGTCACAATTTTGTTTCAAAATTGTTAGCTTAAGACAGCAAAAAATTGTCACAAAAATATTATTTAGAGAATCAATATGTTTTAAGGACAAATTTATTTTAATTTAGAACAAATATTTTTGTCATAGAAAATAACTTTTATGGACAACTTTGAGATGAAACTTTTAATTTTTAAAGAAAAATAATTTGTTCCTAAATTATGTTTTATCAAGCTATTGCATTCAATGACAAATTTATGTTATATAGGAACCAAATTTCATCCTTACATTTATTATAGTTGACAAATTTGTTGTCCCTAATTCACATTTGAAACAAAATCTTGATTTTCAAAGACAAAAGTTTTTATTCCAAAAAACTAATTTTATTGTAGTTCGTTAGTAAATTAATTACAAAATGGTTAACACAAAAATACAAATGTTCGTGTGTATTTTAAAATGAATTTAATAATGAATAATTTTAACTATATGATTCAAAACGTACATTACTTAAATCAAATGATTATAATCAAACATAAAATTATTTAATTTGAACATGTGAAAATCTAATAAAGAAGAAATATAAAGATAAAATATATCAAATAAATTTATTAATAAATATCTCTAATATAATATCAATTTAATATTAAATAATTTATTTAATCATTACTAAAAATTCATTAATAAAAAAATATATAAATTACCAAATTATTAAAATCATCCAATAAAAAGTTTTCAGCAATACCTTACAAATCAATATATATATACCATACGTTAATTACCGGACTGCCACCGTGTATATATATTTATATATATTTATTAAGCATAATTCTAATCTAATATCCCTATGGCTTGTTTTCTACCGGTGTTGTTTTTAATTTTTATCTTTTAAAAACTATTTAATTAATAATTTCATAAATTAATTTAAATTTAAATAAATATTTTAGCACAAAAATAATTCCTGATTTATGAACATATATTATTAAATGATGTGTGTAATCTTATGTGTAATAGTTATAAAAGATATACTTGAAGTACGACTATCTGAACTTCTGATATTTCTTTGATTTTGCTTGATAGACTTGATATCAAGCTTAAAAATAAGTTTACATGAAAATATTTTATCTACAAAAATAGCCAACACTCATAGTTCTTACGAACTCCCCTTTGACATTTTCGTGTGTCAAAATCTCTCACTCATTATGTAATACTTATAAGAATAATATAAAAATACAATGATGTCCCATACTCTATAATGGAACTATCCTATGGTCTGGTGAATCCATCTTTGCTGCAACTTGAAAAGCTCATAAGTAACTAAAAGCCTAATTGTATATTAGTTCAGTTTACATAGAAATAAACAAAGTATAAGGAATAATCATGTAGTGCATTCGTTCATACCAATCAAGCTTAACATAAACCTAACTAAATCTATTCTCCCCCTATATGTATAACAAAATAAAACATGAAAGTGAAAAACACTCTCCCTTTTTTTTTACACACGAGAAGAACAAAACAGTAGACAAAACAATGAAGCTAAACTCTCCCTAAAGATAAAAGAGCAATATAAAAATAAATTAATGCAGAAGTTCAATGTGGTTTGAACTCCCCTTAAGTTCTATAACTCTCTAAAAAATCAATTAAAAAGGTGATAAATAAAAAAAGATGTAAATTAATAAAAATATGATTTTTTTTAATTTTCATAAATAGTCTTATAAGGTATTAAACTCATTTGATCACAAATGAGCACACAATCAATTGAAAACTCATCATTTTTTAACTCAAATTTTAATTATCTATTGTATAAACAAGCGAATAGAGTAAAAGAGTTACACAAGCAAATTTTGCACTTATAATGACATATTGATAATTACTTAAAAGTAATATATACATTTAAACTCCATATATATGTTAATTAATTCATTTATGAACAATAAAAAAAGACTAAAAAAAAAATATCACCTATCATATAAAATTATAATTGAGTCTTCAATCTCACAAAATAAAATATATCTATCAAATGAAGACTTAAATTTTTTATCTTTATTTTATATATAAGACAAATAAATTTTTTTAACCTCTATTGACCCTTTTTTTGTGCATTCCAAGTATTAGTTTATAAGCAGTCGCCTTTTGTACAATCTTTTTTTTTGCATGATTCATAGACCTAGTATAATGACTTTCACACTAGTTGTAAGGTAACCATCTCCGCTCACTATGGTAACTTCACACATCACAGTAGGTAGCCCTTTCAATACTAGGTGCCTCCATATGGTAAAATTTTAGAAAACAAGAAATAGAACTCAACATAATTTTACAGTCAAGATTAGTTGAAGTCTTAGAGTCTTTCAAAAAAATTCATAAACTTCAAGCATAACATATATGTGTGTTCGTGAGTGTGTGAATAAGTTTATGTCAACATCGATCATCACATGTACAAGAATATGTATATGTAAAAGTCAAAATTAAAGAATAATTTATACAATAAATATCAAAATAAGTTTGGTCACTAAAAATAAGGTTATATATATAAGTATTAGATAAATCTAATACCGTGTTGGCCAGATAAGGATTCTACTTTTCTATCTCTCTTTTTTTGTAAGTTAACTAATAAATAAAATAAAGACAATAAAGATTGCTCATCTAGGGTCATTTAAGGACTCTAACAAAAATACCTAGATGAAAGAATAAAAGATGATTAAGTGACCAATAAAAAATAATCTTTACTTACCCAAATTTTCTTGCATTTTGGTTCTTTTACATCATTGGGTTGGGACTCAATTAACCTAGGTTTCATAGGAGCGTTCTTGGACTTATTTGTATTTTTCTCATTCATTCTAAATGATGATATAGTATGCATAGTAGGATAATGATAATGAGTCCTAGCATTAAAAGTACAGAATTTTACTTACCTCTTTAAACTTAAGACTTCATGCTTCTTAGTAGAATTTATGAATAAGTTATTATAATTTCCATTCATCCTTGAATATAATATAGCATTCATAAATGAATAATGCTTATGGGTCCTACTATGTGAAACATGGAAAAAATGATTAAGTTTCGAAGCATGCATCAAAAATCTACATTTTGGTCTTATATGACGTTTCCTACTACAATTATGACAGATAGACACAAACTTAACAAATATTTCTACCATAGGTACATTATTATTTTGTGCATAAGTAGTAACACTAGAAGTAGAGTTTAAGGGCCTTACAAATATAGTCTTTGATGTTGAAGATATTGACTGTTCATCTATGTATCCAAGACATCTCTTATCTTTATGTTGCACTCCATAGTCTAGGACTTTGGTCAATTTTTAACCTATGATCAATTTCCTCACCATCCCTTTAGTAATACTAAGTTCTTGCCTAAGCTTTTTGTTTTCCTTGGTGGTTTATGAAAATCTTAGATTCAGGGCATTAATATGTTCAAAAAATTTCTTTTTATCTTTCTCTAGGCTAGAATAATTTGTTTTATGAACATTATCATTAAGTTTAGTTATTTCAAAAAGTAGTTTATCTCTCTCTTTTCTAGCACCTAGACAATTCATAAATAGTTCATCGTAATTCGATACATTAAATATAGATAGTAAGAGAGAAGAGTCTACTTCTTCATTTTTTTTTTCATCTGAGTTAGAGTAAGGGTCATTGTGGTGTGCTTTGGTAGTTGCAGTCAAGGCACAATAGTTAGTGTCATCATCCTCTAAGTTAATTGCATTATCATGTTCACTTTCTGTGTCACTGAGTGTATCATTAAAGGCTTTTCCAACTTTATTTTTATTATTTTCACATTCTATAGAAATATGACCAAAGCCCCCACAAGTAAAGCATTGAGGACTAGTAGGTTTAGTTTTCTTATCATCAAGCTAGAAGGCTTTACTTCCCTTGAATTTCGGTCTCTCGAACAATTGGATTTTCCTTTGTTAGATTGATTATTCTGTTGACCCTTCTTTTTCACGAAATTATTTAATTTTCATGCTAACAAGACTAGTGAATCATCATTCATATCCTTATCATTATCAAAGATGTCCTTTTTGGTGCTTTTGAATGTCATATCCTTATTTTTCATAGGTGGATCAAGAGTAAGCTCATATGTTTGAATTGACCCAAAAAGTTCATCAATGGTTAGTATGTCCACATTACTTCTTTCCTCTATCAATGTAACTTTCATCTTTTAGTCTACTCTTAAAGAGCTTAGGATTTTGCATACGCGTATAGGTTGTGGAACTTTTTCACCAAGGTTTGAATAAGAATTAGTGATATCACAAAAGCGATCATAGAATTAACCAAAAGTTTCAGTGTTGCTTATTTTAATGGAATCAAACTTTGATGTTATCAATCTCAATTTTGTTTATTTAACTTGAGAAGTTCCCTTAAGAGCCAAAGCAAGCGAATTTCATGCATATTTAGCAGTTTCACAGTCGAAGATGTGATGAAACTCATCCATCAAAATTGTAGTAAATATTGAACTTAGACCTTTTTGGTTTGCCTTACTAAGGGTGTGTTCTTCAGTGGTCTAGCCTCTTCTTTGCTTTATGATTGTTATACTATCTTTCATTACTGAAGGTGATTCCCAACCACCAAGAATAACATCCCAGACTTTTTCATATTGTCTAAGAAAGGCTTACATACGAGCCTTCGAGTAAGGGTAATTAAACATATAAAAGAGTGGGGGTCTAATAGATGATCCACCTTCTTTTCATTTGATCCATAAGTAGGAGAAAAAAAGAAAGGAAAAAGAAAGAAAGAAAAAAAGAAAAAAAAAAGCATTGGGAAAGAAGGAAACAAGAAGAAAGAGAAGAAGAAAAACAAAGAGGAAAAAGAAAGAAATAAAAGAAACAGAGCATCAGAGAAGAAGGAAACATGAAGAAAAATAAAAAAAGAAAAGAGGGAAGAGAATAAAGAGGAAAAATAAATTACGATGTAAGTAAATTATTGTATAATTGTTGTATCTTGGGAAATAAGTTTTCGTCGTTCTCAAACACTCATAATGAGAGAAACAATTATCTTAAGGATACTATGTGATACATAGGTCTCAATTATTATTTATTTAAATTATATATTATATCAAAAATTTATTTATAATTTATACATATATTTATATATATATATATATTTTTAATTTTAATAAAATAATTATATTCTTAAATTATTTGTCTGTGTATTATTTCCTATAATCTTAAGATAATTTTTCCTCCTCATTTGTTTTTGGACAAACAAATATAAATTTTTTTTAATAAATATTTTAAGACAAAAAAATTATTTATAATATGTTATATTTATCTTTTCTATTATATAACTATTCTACTGTATATATTTTATTATAATTACCGTTCAGTTTTTATATCTTTATTATTTTTCTTTATCATTTATTAATATTTATTTTATTACTTCATAATTTATTATTTGTTTTTCTTTATTACTGCATCTCTGTCTCTCTTTTTATTACTACATAATTTTATTCTCAATCTTTTCATTATTACTTATCTATCATTGTTTTCAGTGTTTACCTGTATCATTTACTATTTCATAGTTTTCTTTATTTTATATTTGTATTCCACTTTTACTATATATATATATTGCTTTATATATATATATATATATATATATATATATTTATAAATAAATAAATTTTTATTTTTAAAATTATTTAATCACTTTAATTAATGAAATTACAAATATGAATGTAAATTAACATATTTCTATCATTTATTTATTGAATATATTATTTCATAATCTAAAACTTTATTTGATAATTTTTAAAACTTGAATTGCTATTTGTGTATTTAACAGAAAAAATAAAGAAAAGCTATGAAATCTAAAATGGCCATTCTTGTGTCCTGAACTGAAAACCAAACTTTGAACGTTATTAACCATACTGTGGGTGGTTCTATTGTGAACCAAATGATGAGGCCTTCTGTGGCTCATAGGATAACCCCAATGTTATCGGTTTTTATTCCTATGAATCATGTTGTGGTAGAAAAATCAAATAAGTTTAATGGTTTAAACTTCAAGAGATGGAGGAGTAAGATGATGTTCTATCTCACCACCTTGATTTGGCAAGGTTCTTGATTGAAGAAGCTCCCGATCAACTTGAGGGTGAACAAGATTTTCAATATTCTAGTGCTATTGATGCATGTAAGCATTCTGATTATCTATGTGAGAACTATGTTATGAATTGTCCAACCTATTCCTTGTATAATGAGTATAATAAGGAAAAGAAGACTAAAGACATGTGGGAATCATTGGACTTGAAGTATGAAATTGAAAATGCAGTGCCAATAAATTTTTAGTTTGTCTATTTCTTGATTATAAGATGGTGGATTCTAAACTTGTATGTAGTCAAGTAGGTGAAACCCAAGATATCATAACAGGGATGTATGATGAAGGGATGATACTTAGTGAAACCTTTTAGGTTGTAGTTATTATTGAAAAGTTTCCCTCTTCATGGATAAGGTTCAAGGCCTACCTTAAGCACAAGCAAAGGGAAGTGTCTTTGAAAGACTTGTTGATAAAATTCAAAGTGGAAGAAGATAACAAGGCTTCTTCTAAAAGAGGGTATATCCCATCAACCCCTAAGGCTAGTGTGATGGAACACGGTCAATGTTCCAAACATGATAAGAATAAGGGCAAGGATAAGTTGGTTGAAGAGTCTAAATTGAGACCTAGAAAAACAACTTTTAAGAAGTTAAGCTTCAGAGGGATTTGCTTTAACTGTCAAATTACATCACTTATTATATCTTCGATATTGACTTAAGTGTAGTCATTTTAGAGGTAAACTAGGTGGGATCAAACCTAAAGGAGTGGTGGATTGATACTACTACAACAAGGCATGTATACTCAGATAAGGAGTTATTCCCTACTTTTAAAGTAGTGAAAGATGGAGGGAAGCTCTTCATGAAAAATTCTACCATATCAGCCATTCAAGGGCAAGGCCAAGTCAAACTGAAGATGATCTCTAGGAAGGAGCTTACATTAAAAATGTACTCTATATGTTTGACATCCATAAGAATCCTGATTCTGGCTCATTGCTAAACAAGCATGGCTTTTAGATAGTGTTTGAATATGATAAAGTCATTGTATTTGATGGGTTATTTAAGCTTAATGTAATTACTATAAAAGCTAAGAATATTAATAAGATTAATTCTTCTGCTTATTTTCTTGAGTCTTCCAACTTGTGGCATGGTAGACTAAGTCATGTTAATTACAATACACTACGTTGACTAATTAACATGGAACCCATACCCGTATTCCAAATAGATTCAAAGCATAAGTGTGAGACTTGTGTTATGGAAAAAATGACTAGGTGATCATTTCATTCGATTGAAGGGAACACCAGACCCCTTGACTTAATTCATAGTGATCTATGTGATTTGAAATTTCCTCAAACAAGGGGTGGCAATAAGTATTTTATTACTTTTCTTGATGATAGCTTGAAATATTGCTATGTGTATTTGCTTAAAAGCAAAGATGAAGCTATAGAGAAATTTATTCTTTATAAAATAGAAGTTAAGAATCAACTCAATAAAAATATCAAGGTACTATGTAATGATCGTGGTGGTGAATATGAAACACCGTTTGGTGAATTCTGTGCACAACATGAAATTATTCATGAAACCACAATGCCTTATTCACCTAAGCAAAATGGAGTTGCTTAACGCAAGAATTGTACTTGAAAAGAAATAATGAATGCAATGCTATTATGTTTTAGGTTTCTATAGAACTTGTAGGGGGGAGCTATTTTATCAGCTAACCCTTTTAAATAAGGTACCACATAAAAAGACACATACGACACAATATGAATTATTTAAAGGATAGGTACCTTCTTATAAATATTTTTGAGTGTAAGAGTTGCTTTAACTGTCAAAAATAATAGATTGCATCTTTGTTGGATAAACTCATAATTGTAGTGTTTATCAATTTCTTGTGCATGAGTCAAAGATCCCAAACATACATGAGAATACGAAAATGGAATCAAGGAATGCATCATTCTTTGAACATGTATTTCTTGGTAAATCTCAAGGAGAATAAAGTTCGTATAAATGAATGTATCAGATTATGAATGAAGATAGTCAAAACCAAGGACCCGATGAAGAGGTCGAGGATGAGGTTGAGGTTGAACTTAGATGTAGTAAGATGGCTAGGACAAAAACGTCCTATGGTCCAAATATTTTGACCTACTTGCTAGAATGTGAACCACAAACCTATAAAAAGACTGTGAATTCTTCAGAAGGTTTTCAATTGCAAAAGGACATTAATAGTGAAATTAAGTTCATTCAACAAAATCACACTTGGAAACTAGTTGATTTACTTGCAAGTTATAAAACACTAGGGTCCAAATGGATTTCCACAAGAAAACGTAGATCAGATGGGTTAATTGATAAGTTTAAGGCCAGGCTTGTAATTAAGGGATACAAACAATGACATGACCTTGAATACTTTGATACTTATTCTTTTGTGATGATAATAGCATCTATAAGGATGATAATTCCTATTGCCCTATGCAAAATCTTGAAATACATCAAATGGATGTAAAGACAGCCTTTCTAAATGGAGAGTTAGATGAAGAAATCTATATGGACCAACACAAGGGTTTTTTATGCCTAGGGTAAGAAGAAAAGGTTTGTAAATTGGGGAAGTCTTTATAAGGCTTGAAACAAGCACCAAGACAATGACATGAAAAGTTTGATGATTTCATAAGGACAAATGGCTTTAAAATCAATGAATATGATAGATGTGTATATGTCAAGGACAAAGAAGATGGTTATGTTATCTTGTGTCTTTACATTGATATCATGCTAATTATGGATAGTAATGATCAAATGATTAAATCTACTAAGTCTATGTTGAATTCAAGGTTTGATATGAAAGATATGGGGCTTGTTGATGTAATTCTTGGAATTAAGATATCAATGATATCAAGCAATCTCATTATAAATCAATGTCATTATGTTGACAAAATACTTGAGAAATTCAACAAGGGTCATTTTGTAATTGTGAGAACACTAGTAGATGTAAATCTACACATATCTATAAATAAAAGTAAGAGTGTGTCTTAACTAGAATATTCTAGATTGATAGGAAGTCTTATGTACTTGATGAGTTATACGAGACTAAACATAGCTTATGTTGTAAGCAAAATAAGTAGGTATACTAGTAATCTAGGATCTAATTATTGGAAAGGTATTACAAGACTACTTAGATACTTAAGATACACACGTAGCTATGGATTGCACTACACAAGATATCCAACTGTATTAGAAGGATATAACGATGAAAATTGTATATCTTATATGAAAGACTCAAAGCCTACCATTTGATATGTATTCATACTGGGTGGTGCAACTATTTCATGGAAGTCCTCTAAACAAAAGTGCATTACTAGATCCATGATGGAATCATAGTTCATCACTTTGGATAAATGTGGTGAAGAAACCGAATGACTACGTAATGTTTTAGAGGATATTCCTAAGTGGGTGAAACATGTACCTGCAATATGCATTCATTATGATATCAATCTACTATTGATAGGGCACAAAGCAATATGTATAATGGTAAGTCTCAATATTTATATCATAGATATAATACCATTAGAAAACTACTCTCAACTAGGGTTATCTCTATTGACCATATGAATTCAAAGAATAACATAGCAGATCCCTTAACTAAAGGGTTAAATTAAGAGTTAGTTGATAAGTCATCAAGAGGAATGAGACTGAAGCCTATGAATTAATAAGGATTTGCAAAGGAACCCTAACCTATTTGAGTGGATATCTTAAGTTCTAGGTTCAAAAGGACAACCTAATTGTAAATACTTAGCGAGATCACTATGATGATTTACCCTCAAGTCCATTCCTATGATGAAAACATTAATACCCATAAGATACAGGATAAGTTCAGGCTTTTAATGATTCTTATAAAGAGAATACCGAGTGGAGTATGTGAGTTACCCTTTGTGGATTAATTTTAAAGATGAAAGATCATCTATATGAAGGAGGAGTGGGGTTACTTCGAAAGATAATTTTATAGGGCTCAATTCTTTAGAGACTATTACAGAACCAGACGTATGTTTATAGCCAAAATAAACATAGCAATGAGAACTTAATTATGTTAAGAGATATTCTTATGTGAAGTATTTCATTGCTTATATAAATGGTAGAAAAGTTCAAGGACATCGCTTCTACTAGTCAGTCGGTAAGGTAAATGTACTTTCATAAAGGAAGGTTCAAAAGGTAACACCTACCTATCCTATACAGGTCTCGATCCGTTGAACTCTATTTTCGTGTCAAAATTTGATTTAAAATCTATATCAATTTTTATTCATGTGGACAATTGTTAGATATTATGAATTAAAATTGTAAACGGTTTTGTATTCAATTTTTGTTTCATTTTCTTTGGTTTCAAATTTTTAAATTTTTCATTATGCTCCTATTTTTTCTTGAATTTTCTGTTTATGACTTAAAACTCTTTTCCATTTCTGAATTGAAGAAAGAAAAAAAGAAGTAATAGAGAAATGAAGAAAATGGAAATGGGAAGAAAGAGAAGAGAAAAAAAAGAGAAGAGGGAAGAGAAGAGAGAAAAAAGAAAAAAAGCTATAGTATGGTACAGAAAAAAATTATTATTTTTTCTATCTAGAGTTAGATTTCTCTAATAGAGTTCAAATACTTTAAAGTTCCGAGAATAATAAACTTTAGTGTAAGTTTATTATTGTTTAATCATTGTATCTTCATATATAAGTTTCCGTTGTTCTTAAATACCCATGGTGAGTAGAAAGATTATCTTAAGGATACTGTGTGATCGATACACAAGCCTCGATTATTATTTATTTAAATCTTATATTTATAATTTATACATATATTTATATTTATATATTTATAATTTTAATAAAATAATTTTATTATTAAATTGTTTGCCCGTGTATTATTTACAATCTATATTGCATTTTAAATTCAAATAAACATTTCATAATAATCAATGTTTGTCCCTTTTAATGTTGAATAATGACAAAAAAACATCCTATTTTTTCAAGAGTTGAGTTTACTAGCGTTCTATATGTAGTATATTTGTAGTAGGACATTAGTTTTCTAGCTGATGTAGGTATGTATCTATCACTAGAGATCTAGAAGACATGATCCTTATTCTCCATTTACGATTTTTCTTCTTTCCATTCTGTTTGAATATGGGTTCGCACATTTTGGGATATTCACATGGGGCCCATGGTTCAGGTGTTGATGCTCTATACCGATCTATGTTCAAAGTGGAGCATCCATAGCTGGACACATGTTTCTTTCACCTTTCCCAATTTTTGAACCCCAATCTTGACCCTTAAGACCTTATTAGAGAGTAATCTGGTACCATCTAGGCTAGTTTAAGGTCTTAAGGGTTAGGGTTGGGGTTCAAAACCTGGGAAGAGTGAAAGAAACACGTGTTAGGCTATGTTCGCCCCATTGTGAACATAGATCGGTGTGAAGCATCAATGCCAGAACCTTAGGCCCCACGTGGATATCTCAAAATGTTCAAACTGAGGTCCAAATATTAAAAGGTTCCCTTTAACCTACCAATGGTAGGGTTTGGATATCTCCGTGAGCCCTCTAGCACTTGGGAAATCTATGTCCATGGCTAAGTTGTATGCATTTCTTTTTCTTTCTATAACTCTCAAACCCAGTACCTAGCCCTTAGGTACCTTAATAGGAAGTGAGCTACTACTATCTGGGCTACTAGTCCAGATGGTACCAGGTTACTCCCTAATAAGGTCTTAAGGGTCAGGATCAGAGTTCGAAACCTAAGGAAAGCGAAAGAAACATGTGGCAAGCTATGACCATCTCACTGTGAACATAGATCAATATTGAGCATCAATGCCAAAACCCTGGGCTCCACTTGGATATCCCAAAATGTATGAACCCTAGTTCAAACACGTTCCTTTTTTTATAAATCAGACATCTAATTTACTAGTTACATAGTTGCATTATGTCATTATTAACTACATATATAGATTTCATTATTTTTCTTATTTAGTTGAAATTTTCTACCAAATTATCATTTGGCAAACTAAAAGTTTTAATATCACGAAGCTATAATATAACTCAAATAATGTGTCAAAATATAATTTAATAGTACTAATAAAATCATATAGTTATATCTAATAATATTCTTTCATATTAGAAATATTTTTCATAAATTCGTGTTGTATAATATGGGTCTTTATTAAAAGTAAAATTGATTTGTAACATTTGATGCATGAAAAACATCCCATAGGTCCCTTATTTACATAAAATAAGTACACTTCAATCCTTTTTCCATTCAATAATACATTATTGGTCCCTTTATTTTAAATTAGATATAAAGTTCAATGTTGCAAAATAATTTATCGTAAATGTGCATTGCACATGAGAGATAACATAAGAATAAAATGGACATTTTTGCATGCAAAAGACAATAAATTTCAAAATTAAAAAATAAAAATCACTCATTCAAATTAAAGCTACATCAATAGTATGGTTCTCTCCCTCTTAGTGTTTTTGGTTCAACAATGATGCGCCAATATCAAGACAAATAAATGTTGAGCTACAACTTGTTGAAAATATTTTCAAAATGTATAAGCCACTAGTATTTGATATATGTATGACTTTCAAATTGTAGCCATCCATTTGCATGACCATTGAATCTATGAAGGGTTATGATGGTTGATTCATGACCTTTGGATTTGATGAATCATTATGATGGTTGATCATGACCATTGGATCCATGAAAAGTCATGATGTTTGATTCATGACCTTTGGATTTAATGAATTATTATGATAGTTGATCATTACCATTAATTAATGATTGGTTTATATTGATTGAGGGTTGACCCATATTGACTATGGATTGACCACATTGACCAGTCAAAGGAGGTGTAATCTAAGCCATACAATCATAATGATACGATTTGGACCTTTGATTGATGACTCTTGATGAAATAGAGTTGTATTACTTGAGATCTAACCATTGGATAAAGAGAAAAAGGGATAGAAATGAAGCAATGCAATCCAAATGAATGGGTGCCAAATTATTCTATAAATACCAAAGGTCTTAAGCCATAAAATCCATTCAAATCAATTCTCTTATTAATTCCCTCTCTAAAATAGTATTTTGTGATAAAATATTCATAAGTTTTAAATACGCAAGTTAATGTTCTAATAACTGCAATATTAGAATATTATATATATATATATATATTGAGTGTTCTTTAACTTTAATTATTTTAGGTTGTCTTCATTAGTGAATACCGCAGACATCAAAAGCTTCATTGTATCCTAGAAGCATATATTCTAAATTCTAGTGCATCACTCAATTTGTGGGGGGAAACAACGTCTTAAAGAGAGAAATATCATATCATGCCTTGAAGCCTTTATTAAATTTACAAAGTTCAATAACAAGTTCTCACTATATTATTTTATTTTTTCAACAATCTTTCAATAGTCATGCAAATAAATGTGTGCAATTTGAAAGTCATACAAACACCATATGCTAGTGGTTTATACATTTTGAAAATCTCTTCAAAAAATTTCAACAATATTAAGACGCTATTTGCTATGGTGGCATCATCATCATCTTCTTCACTTCATGAATTTGCTGTTGATTTTGTCAAATTAGATAAGTTCGATGGAGGAAACTTTCAATATTGGTAAAATAAAGTGCATTTTCTATTAATAAGTTTAAATGTGGTATATGTTTTCACCACACAAAAACTTGATGAAAATGAAAATGAACCTATAGGAGATACTTGGAGAATATAGAAGGAGATACTTGTAGAAGAGAGAAGTAGGAGTAAGATGACTATGTGTGCAAGGGACATATTTGTAATGCAATGTCTGATGCTCTCTTTGATCACTATTATAATAAGTCTACTGCAAAAGAAATATGGAATGCTTTAGAAGCCTAATATATGTCTCATGATGCTACAAGCAAGAAATTTATAGCTTCTAAATTTTTTCAATATTGCATTGTTGATACTAGGTAGGTAATAGAGAAATTTCATGAAATATGTCATATTCATAATCAATTTCAACAATATGACATGAAAATAGATGAATCTATTATTGTAACTTCTATCATTGATAAACTTTCTCTTCACGGAAAGACTACAATAGGGGCTTAAGTATAAGAAAGAAGATATATCACTACTATAAAAATAGAAATTAAAGTCGGTTAAAAATCGACTTTAAATTGAGTGACTTAAAATATAAAGTCGATTCATCGCATGAACCGACTTTACACGTAGATTTTATGAATTTTTTTTATTTTTATTCTCATTTTTCGTATTCAATATTCAATATATATAGCATAAAAAAACTAAAATATAAATAATAATACAAATAATTAAAAATTTAAATATAATTAATTACTTGATAATTAAATTTATTACAAAAACAAATAATGTATATACAATACATATAGTTAACTTAATTACAAATAAAATAATGTCGTCAAAGTGTAATTGGATTGTGCGAGCAAGCTTGGTTGGCTTAGAATCACCAGCATTATGACAAGGAAACTAGACAAAAAATAGTTGATTCATATAACAATTCATATTCCCCTACATACATGAGCACATAAACATTCATCAAACAAGTAGTCTAAACTTCAGAGACATACGAATGGAGAAATTAAATCATTATAAATATTACCATAAAAAAGAGATTACCACAGTGACATCTGAGTGATATAACCCTTCAACGAACTCATATTAACACTTTATTAATCATTTGTCTATAAATATAAAGTTATCTAGAATCTCTGCTAGTATTTTTAATGCTATAATGAGCTCTAAATATGAAATCAAGTGCAACTCCGATTTCTTACTTGGCTTGTGTGAGTTTTGGTGCCCTTAAACGTATGGAACACATTAATGGGCACCAAAACTCATACAAACCAAGAAACAAATCAGAGTTACACCTAATTTCATATTTAGAGCTCATTATAGCATTAAAAATACGAGCAAAGATTCCAGATAACTTCATATTTATAGACAAATGATTAATAAAGTGCTAATTTTTGTCATAAGGAAAGTAGGCAAGAGAGATGAGATGTAGTTTGGGCCAAAAATAGGTCCATAAAACAATACATTCCCCTAAATACATGAGCATATAATCATCCATCAAACAAGGGACTTCAAACACAGGAATAGAGAAATTAAATCATTAAAAAAATTACCGTTATGTTGTCATATACTATTTAAGATCATGAGAATCTTCTCCTGATTCTTCTTGTGATGATATAATTTGAATCATGTGTTCTGCCCATTCCTCTCGTAAATCATCAAAAATTTGCTAGTCGTAGCCCGTCTTGTTCCAACCAAAGAACTACATGTATTTAAAATCAAAATAAGAATGTAATTTCATTTATTTACAAAAAATAACTCAAATATGTTAAAAGTTTTTATGTATATGGGTAAAAGATATTACCACATCATCAATTGGAATTTTGATATTTGTGATGATTTCGCTCATAAACTTCATGACATAATAACCACACATGACTCCATTATTTTGTTGTGGAACCTACAAAAAACAAGTGTACATGATTTTTTATATTCGAACATCTTTATTATTCAATTGTAAAATTAATAAAATTATTAATATTCGCTTGTACATACCATAACTTTTGTCCATATAAGCTTATGAGATTTTTTAAGGGAAATGCCCCTAAACTTATTCCATAACTTCCATGCCTTATCAAGGTTTAAAACGGTTAGTTTTTATTAAATATTACCAAAAATAATAGAAGAAACTAATATGTAGCTATAACTCTTACATTTTAACAACTACTTTTGTATCTTTACTCAATTCTATGGAAGCTGAGTCACAGTACCAAGCATGATTATTGAACAGATCAATGATTACTAACATCCAATGATCTTAGCCTTGTTCAAACCTTAATGGCCAAGGGATTATCAACTTTTGATTTCTGTTAAGCGTTAATGCCCTATCATATAATTGTTTAGCTCTGATGTTAACATCCTTCTCTTGATATTGATTGACATATGAAGAATCATAGAACATTGCTAAATGTGATGAGTGATTATGTTGAAATCAATAATGGCACGCCCTATATAAAAGATATATATATATATATATAAATAATTAGATAATATAAATATAATTATATATGTTCTACATAAATGAAAGAAAAATAAATAAATTGAGGACTCACCTTGTCCACATTTGAATTATACTTAAATCAATCATTTGATATTCAAATAGTTTCAATATGCACTCGATCGATATATAAGTTTGGCCGAGGTCTACACTAGAAATTTCTATAGGAAGTGGCGTAGTCCATCCATCATTTATGCTAGATACCCTTCCAACAATAGTCATCAAAGTGCCAAGATTTTTGCTGAAGTTTAAAGCATAATCATAACTATACATTTTCCAAGGCTTCTTCTTGAATGACTTGGTGCACAATGATTGGCCACTAGACATAGATTTAGCACGAGATACTTGCTTCTTATCTCTTAAATGTGTCGTATTTAAGAGTTATGGTATAATAGACTAAAAAAAAGTATTATATACTTATTTTAGTAACAATATAAGATATAATAAAATAATAGTAGTAAACAAGTGTTATCTTTTAAGTTAAAAAATAGTACCACATCAAAATTTAGAACAACTTGAATCGATGGCCAAGCCACATACTATCCAACCGCCTATTGGACTATGGTAGCATCAGAAGGCACAGGTAGTGGACAATCATGAAACAATAATTGATCAATTACTATTCGCCAATGATTAGGCAAATATTGATTATGAATCATCCCATCATCGCTCAATTGTTGTACCGTTTCAATAGCAACAAAGTCCGTTGACGAAGGATGTTTCAACAAACATTATATTCTATAAAAAAATTAAGTGTTATATATAAAAAATAAAACATATAATAAGAATTTAAAAATAATAGATTATATACAATAGAAATTAAAATCTTATCACATATGATTCATCAAATAGAATAGGACTCCTATATGGGGTAGCTATTGGATGTACATTCTCACCAAAACGTTCATCGTGGTTTGATTGATGGTAAGAATGTGTAGATTGCATTGGAGAAAATGAACCACTACTTGATTGCATATGCATTCCTTGAATATAGTGAGGATCAATAGGATGACTATATCTCATACTGGATGTAGCTTGAGCACAATGAGATTGCGTGGGTGGCATGCCTGGCATGGATGGTGGCCTGCCTGTCATGGATAGTAGCATACCTGGTATGGATGGTTGCATGCTTGGCCAATATGGATTTCCCTGGTTGTAGAATGATGCCATGGCTGACATTTATTGTGATTAATATTCTTTTAAAGTGGTAATCTCACTTAACACTGATGCCTTAAAGGAGTTGAATTCTTCTTAAATTTTAGTGTACTTCTCCTTACTTACCGTCTGAGGCTTTTGTTTTGGAATGTTAAAATACTCCATATAACCACCATATTGGCTACCTCCTTTAACATGGCCAGGATGCTCGCGTCCAAATGCATGATATAAAGAATCTCTCCCATGCTCTTCGATTATTTCACCCCTGTATATTTTTTCTTGAACAACTCTCTACAAATAATAAAGCACACAAACATATCATTCATTATTACATCAATTATTAAAAATCATTAAGACTTTTTATCAATCGAAATTACTAACCAACTTATTTAGTTGTTCTTCTCCTCGCTTAGTCATCAGTCTTGAATTCTTCGTTTTGAGAGTCTTTGTTTCTATGTATAATTCAGTTCGGGTAACAGGTCTACCCAATTCAGCTTCTTACATAAATTATGAAAAATTTATTAATAATGACATGAAATTAAATTGAGGAAAATAAATATAAAAATATTTATAAATTAAGACAAATTAATAATACCATTCTATATCTAACTTCATGATTTGAAGACCTCCTAGTACGGTTAGGAAGAATGTTATGCATTTGTACATTCTGATGTTCTTCCCTAATAATTTGAAATTTATCTGAACGTCTATAATCCACAAAGTTTTTCCAAACTTGAGGTGTAATCCAGGGGTGTCCTTCAGGGATTTTGTAGAGCTCTACCTCATCAAGTGGTTCCAAATATGGAAACACATAATTTCTTGCCAATCTGGAAGTCCTGTATTCCTTCCATGCCTTATTTGCAATCTTATAACACTTAAGTTTCCAACTGTCATCGACTTTGTAATGATTCTATAAAAACACAGTACAAAAGATTAGATATAATACAAAAAAGATATAATATATATATATATATATATATTGATTATAAAATATAAGAGACTTACACAAATGGTTATCCATATTTTGAACTTTTTTGCATCGTCAACCTGAGACCAATCATTTATATTGATTGGTATACTGGACTTCGCAAGTCGACTAATAGAGGATTTCAATTGTTGGCCATTTTTCCCTATTGGATTACCAGTATCATCAAATAGAACATGTATTCTATCATCTGGGTTAAGTGGAGCATCAAGTATATTTGCCCAACCCCTTCTTTTCAAATATCTCAATGAATCATTTGGATCTATAAGCTCTGTTATTCGAAGATCCATGAAATATCTGCAAATAATGAAGAAATATAAATTAATTAAAAATTTTAGGAACATACATATATATAAGAGTTATTACAACAATATAGAACATATGTTATGTTTAATTAGGTTATTGATCGTATACATATATTTCTTCACAATCATTTCGAGCCCATGACGAAGAATCATCATCATCAATTAGATCATCAAATACATTAGGCAATTTATTTGAGAAATTACTAATATTGGTTAATGTATCAAGCATAGAGTCATCATCTTCTACAACATAACAATGGTAAAACTCTTTTTGTGGAGGCGTTAACACAATAGACCATCTTGGATCAATTTGATCGCTCACGTAAAATACTTGTTTTGCATGAAGTACTAACGTGAAAGGATCATCAGTGTGACTTATCTTTTATAAATTTACAAGGTTAAATCCAAAATCATCTATTTTATATCCAACATTGATAACATCTTCGACCCAATCACACAAGAAAACTGTTTCATGGAAGACCTCATAATCCAATTCCCAAATCTCTTATATTATACCATAATATGTTCTATCAGAAAGTACAGGATTAACATCTTTTGAACTGGAAAATTGTATAGTTTGCGCAACCATCTTCACACTACTATTTTGATTTACTCGGACTTTGTCCCTAGCTTGAGTCATAAACCTCGATCCATTTATTGTGAAGCTATAAAATGATTTGACATCGAATTTTGGCCCATGTGCAAGCCATTGTAAACTTTATGATATTTTATGATTAGGTTTCTTGAGTTCATCTTGAATCTATGTATACAAAAACACAAAAATGTGTTTAGAGCAAAGTTTTAAAACATTGAATAGATCTAGGAAGATACATGCATGAATTTTTGTTTGTGACACTTACATGGTTGCAAAACCAATTAATAAGCTCTCGCTTATGTTCATCATACAACCATTTTTCTCCTTCTTCTTTTTTATAACGAGGATCGATCTTCAATAAGTTTAAATGCATCCTGTAATGTTATTAAATATATATGAAGTTATATATCATCATTAATAGTTAAATAAAAAATGATTTTTGCAATCATGAAATAATGAACATCACTTACTTTATGTACGGTTGTACCTCATTATTATTTACCAAAATGATTCGGTGTGCGTTTTTCCCATCAAGTGCGATCAATAAATAATTTATTACTTCCACCAAGCATAGGATTACCTACTTGGATCATGTGACGTTCTAAGAACAACTTATGCGTAGGATTACCAATTCCAGTGCAACCACTAAAGTATTCAGAACAAAACTCAATGGCCTCTTCAGCAATGTAGCGTTCCACCATGCATCCTTCAAGTCGATTTCTATTATTTACATATCCTTTAAGGACTTGCATATATCTCTCTCGAACTAAATGAACACACAAGTGAATCATTATATCGAAGAAAGAAGGAGGAAAATATTTTTCAATTAGACACAAAGTCTCTACAACATCTTTCTGTAAAGAATTTAACATGCCAATTGATATAGATTTCTTGCATATTGTATTGAAGAATGAACAAATCCGAATTATTGATAATCGAACATGTTTTGAAAGAATTGATCTAATAGCAACTGGTAATAATTGTTGCATTAAGATATGACAGTCATGTGATTTCAATCCATATAGTTTCTTATCAGTGATAGACACAAAATTTCGTAAGTTGGATGAGTAACCATCAAGAACTTTCACACCCTCCAAACATTTACAAAACACATCCTTCTCTTTTGTTGACATTGTATATGATTTTGGTGGTAAGTATGTTCGATTCTTATCATTTTCCACCCTTGGTTCCAATTCAGGTCGTATGCCTAGTTTCTTTAAATCCAATCTTGCTTTAATTCCATCCTTTGTTTTTCCAAGTATATTAAGTAAAGTACCAATCAAGTTCTCACATACATTTTTCTTAATGTGCTTGACATCTAAGATGTGACGAATGTGTAGGTCTTTCCAATAAGGTAATTACTAAAATATTGATTTTTTTTCCAATAACCATGGTAAGTCGGTTCAAACTCTTTTTCATTTTCACCCATTTCATTAGTTAACCTCTTTCGTTTCCCTACCTTAGTGAGTTTTTTTTTCATCTTTCCATATCGTTTGAATGTCATACCATTCAATTGCCTTAATATCTCAACACCTCACAAAGGTCGAGTTGCATGATCATGATCTTCTTCACCATCGAACGATTTCTTTTGGTATCTAAACTTGTGTCCAGATGGCAAAAATCTTCTGTCTTCTATAAGACATCTTTCATCCGTGAACAAGATAAGTTGCAGAAGTTCCATCATTACATATAGGGCATCCCTTGTAACCTTTTATTGCATGTCCTGATAAGTTTCCATAGCCAGGAAAATCATTAATTGTCCATAAAAGGACCCCCTTTAAGTTAAAGTGTTCTTCTTTATGTGCATCGTAAAAATTTACACCATCATTCCACAACATCTTTAAATCATCTATCAGAGGTTGCAAATATACATCAATATCAACACCGGGTTGTTTCGGTCCTGAGATCAATAATGTTAACATCATGAATTTTCTTTTCGTACACAACTAGGGAGGAATTTGTATGTTACCATAATTACTGACCAACAACTATATCTACTACTTAGGAAACTATGTGGATTAATTCCATTAGTAGCAATGGCAAGACGAAGATTGCATGGATCAGATGAAAATTGAGTAGATAAATTATCTACTATTTTTCAATTTGGAGAATCACAAGGATGACGTAGCACCCCATCATCAGATCGATTATCTGAATGCCAAGTCAACATCTTTGATGTATCTTTACTATTGAAAAACCTTTCAAAGCGAGGAATTGGAGGAAAGTATCAAAGAACCTTTGTAGACACGCCTTTCTTATGTGTTGTCTCATTTGTACCATGCTTTCATCTCAATTATTTACACATTGGACAATCATCTAATGTCTCATATTCTTTTCTATAAAGAATGCAATCGTTTGGACAAACGTGAATCTTATGATATTCCATGCCAATCGACTAAGGGATTTCTTCACTTCATACATTGAAGATGGAAATTCAATACCCTCAGGAAACATATCGACTAGTATATTTAGTAATTCTATGAATCTCTTGTCAGAAAAATCATGTTTTGCCTTCACATTATACAAATGAACCAATCATGACATTTTAGTGTATTTTTTGCATTTTGGATACAACGGTTTTTCGACATCTTCTATAATTTTTTTAAAGGTTTCGGGATCATCCTCGCGTAATTCATCTTCAACACCATGAAACATATTTTCTGTCTATACATTATGATAAGATGTATGTAATCCACTCACATTCTTATTATCTTTTCCCTTGAGTATTATTAATATTTTCTCCATGATAATACGAACATTTATAGCTCAAAAGAATACCATTATGGATAAGGTGATACTTAACCTCGTCAAATTCATGAAATCGCTCATTTTTACATTTAACACATGGGCATCGAATCATACTAGTTCCAGTATTACTATTTCTACAAGCAAATTCCATGAAACTTTCAACTCCAGAAATATAGTCTTGCTCAATTCTACACATTAACATCCAAAATTTGTCCATTTTCTATTAATGACATTAATTAAACATATTAATTAATTATGTATCCAATGAATATATTTCAAGTATTATTATATATAAATTTTCTAATTATTAGAATATATATCAAAACATACATAATACAAAACAATTATCATTTTAATCATTTTACAAATGTATTACTTTTACTTAATAAAATATAATTATTTATATATAAATAAATTTATCCAAGCACGATAAATATATATAATCCCTCAAACCCATGACATTTCAAATATTAATTATTTTCATAGAAAATTAACCAAACATATAATAACAAGCAAAATAAAAAACATACATAAATCAAAAATTTATACAAAAAATAAAACAAACTGAATAATAAGC
Source organism: Hippophae gyantsensis (assembly GCA_030763125.1). Lineage (NCBI taxonomy): Eukaryota > Viridiplantae > Streptophyta > Magnoliopsida > Rosales > Elaeagnaceae > Hippophae > Hippophae gyantsensis. Next base: position 32,105,241 of record CM061037.1, on the reverse strand, counting down.
TGCAAAATTAATATAAATACTTACAAAAATGTTATGAACTAACTATATGAAGGAAATGAAGAAGAAAATGGTGTTTTGTAAGTGAAGATAATTGAAAAAATGGGTATAAAATATTTGAGTATTTTGCTCAAAAAAATAGGAGATCTGAAAGATAATAAGAAGAGGAATATAACCTACAAAACGGCGTTGCAAATGGTGGTTGGAGGTGGCCAAAAATTGAGAAAAATGGTGGGTGTGAGCTCAGTTTTTGGAGAAATGGAGAAGAGAAATAAGGATTTTTGGGTTTCTACAGAGAAGAACTGAGCCAAATGGTAATATTACGTGGCTAGCGTTGGTTCATCACGTCAACCGACGCTATCCACACAATTTAATTTTTTTTTTCAATTATTATTTTATTTAAACTATGCATACATACTATAAAAAAAGAAAAAAATAATAATTTTACAATAATATTTAAAACAAATACACAAAATTAAATAAAGATAAATTATATGTACGTATATAAATTTAAATATCCAAACAAATAAATAAAATTATATAATGGTAAAAACTAATTGTGTAAAAAAAAAGAAAAAATTATACTATTTAAAGAGTAAAATAAAATAATAACAACCTAAAAAAATTTCAATTGTAAATTGCGTATATTTTTTAATTTAAAAAATAGGACGTAGCGTCGGTTGATGTGGCGAACCGATGCTATCCACGTTGGACATAGCATCGGTTCGCCACATCAACAGACGCTACACGCATGGATAACGTTAGTTCGTCACATCAACCAACGTTACACGCATGGATAACGTCAGTTCGCCACATCAACCGACGCTACGTCCAATGTGGATAGCGTCGGTTCTACACCGAACTGACTTTAAATTCATTATAAGTCATTTTTTTCAAAAATCGACTTTACACGACGATTTAAATACCCCTTTTTTGTAGTAGTGTATCCTTATAAGAATTGGGTCGTCATATCCATATTGATGAGGAAATGCAATTAAGTAATCTAGATGACCAATTCTCTAAGGTATTTATGCTAGATGAGGGAAATAAAAATAGTCACAAAAGAGAAAGAGATGAAACTCCATTGGACAACAATCACAAGAAAATAAAGTTTGATTCAAAATACAAAGGAAACAAGAAAAGAAAGGGCCTATACTTTAATTATGATAAACCTCGTAATTTTAAGAGAAATTGTTGTCTCTTGAAGAAAGGAAAGAATAATGAAAATCAAAGTGCCAAATTTGTGTCCATGTTTTCCACCTATGAAGCCCTTGATGATGGTTATGTTCTCTACACGAGTAACTCTTCCACTGCTAGTGTTAAAGGCAAAGGAAATGTTCAAATAGAGTTCACTTCTAGGAAGCCTTTGATTTTGACTAATGAGTATCATGTACTAGAACTTAGAAAGAATCTTGTTTATGGAAGCCTACTTAATAAGCATGGCTTCAAACTTGCATTTGAGTCTTCTTAGGGAATGGTTATTTGAATAAAGGCATGTTTAAACTTAATATTAATAATAAAATGAAGGTTTATTCTATTTATATTGTTGATTCATTATCCTTATGACATTATCCTTTAGGACATGTAAATAACAGACGTCTAAATGATATGGCTAATTTAACTTTCATTTCTAATTATAAGCATGATATGCATGAAAAATGTAAAATTTGTGCCCAAACAAAAATTACAGAAAAACCTTTTCCAAAAGTAGAAAAGACATCTTCTTTATTGAAATTAGTGCATAGTTATGTTTGTGACATGCATAGTACTCCTTCTATAGGTGGTAAATAATATTTTGTTACGTTCATTGATGATCACTCTAAGTATTGTCATGTCTACTTAATGCATACAAAAGATGAGGTGTTGGATAAGTTTAAGGCCTATAAGTGATCGCCACACAAATTGTGTATGCAATGAATATGTAAGTATACGTATCGTAACAAGTAATACAATGATAAGAAAATATTGTTTTCATAAAGATTATTTTATTAGAAACTAATTTTTAAAACTAAAAAAATAAAAATCTTTTTTTTTTGTGTTTTTATATTTTAAGGAAGAAACATTAAAATAACTAAAAGTAAATAACAACACTTAATTAAATTATATTTGGTAACTAAGAATATATATGAGAATATATCTAGGAATACTTAATCCCCCATTTTTTAAACATGTGAATTGCTAAAATCCCTACAATATAATTATTAATTAATTATATGATCAATTGAACCTAACCTAGCATGTTTTCCTTTCTCAAGTAAACTACACACCATATAGTAATTAATTTAATCACACTCATATGCCAATTAAATTGCATACTACTCATTGAGTTCATCAACTATGGATCACATACATAAGAATCATACATCTCTGCCTAGAACCTATGCATGTTATTTAATCAAGACAAACAATTAAATAATTCTTTCAAATCTATCTAATTATCTCTATAGATAAATTGTTGGCCAAACAATTAATAGCATAAATATCAGATTAAATAATATAATTAAATTAAAATTATAATTGAGGTAAAATATTAAATCATCAAATGTTGAAAATTAAGTTCATAAGTTCAATAGATTAATAATTAACTACACATAATTATGATCATAAAGCTCATATTTTTCATAAATAAAGACAAAAATTGATAATGAAAAGAGTAGAATAAAAAATACAATTAATCTTTTCTTTAATCTTCACCAAAATTGTATCCCCTTTTGATTTTTTCTGTATTTTTCTCTCATTTTATCTCAAAAAATTGAACAAAATCATGCTAATGATAGCCCCTAAGAGTTTATGGAGTGATTAGGAGCTTGAATATAGCTCAAGTGGGATCTGGACCATCAAATCAAGGGCTCAGATCAAAACAAGCAAAGTTGACAGTGCTAGACAATCACAACGTGACACATGGCACACGAAATTCATTAGGAAAATCAGAGCGTGATGCATGTCAAGGGAGACCAATCATAGTCAACGATCGCTGAGTCAGCACCACGCGGGGCAACGTGATTTGTAGAAATAGATGGCATGGCGCATGATCGGGGCAGAACCGACATCGTCGATCCTACCTGTTACTTTGGTTTTATGTATTTATAAAACTCTCGCAAGTGCACGAATCATTTCGTAGAAAATGATAAGTATACTCCCAAGGTCGATCTAAGGAAGGAATGGATGTGGTTTTTAATTTATTATTCAAACTTTTAAAAACGAAATTAAATCCTAAACATCCTGTCACAATATTTTGGGTTTTGTGTTTTTAATCTATTAACATAAAAATAAACAAAGATTCAATAAATATTTATGCAAATTTTATCTGTTAAAACAGTGGAGTATTTATGGATATAATAATTAAGTTAATTATGCTTGCTCATATTACTTAGGTTATTAAATATATGAATTGATATTTATTGATTCTCTCTTTTTTATATGAATACCACCTTTGGTGGGGTTAGATATTCTTTGTTAACTAAACAAATCAATTAACACCTATGGGTGGGGTTGATAACTAATTTGGTTAATTAAATTAATTTCTTTTTCTAAGAGATTGAAAATGAACCATGTAAATGCCACCTTTGGTGGGGTTAGATAGTTTAAACTTTATTCAAGGTGTCCAAATTAAACCTAAGAATTTAGTTATCCGAGTACTAACTTTCAAGTTTTAAAACCACTACCGAAAACATGTTGTCAATACATTTTCAGGATAATAATTCTTATAAAAACTTTTGAAATAGAGCTTCACTCTAACTACGCGATTGTACCAACAAATAAAAGAGCACTACTCTAAATCGAAGGATAACTAAACCTTAAAATCTAATTTTCAGGTTTAAGTTTGTAATGAAAAATAATATATTTCTCTCTAACATTCTTAATATAAAATCTTGAATAAAAATAAAATCAATTCATTTTAGAGATTTTTACCTATTTAATATTTCGCAAGCATAACAACGTTATTATTACATCATGTTTACTAAACAACAAAGACCTGATTAAATTTAATCACGACAAATTAAATATAACATGTAAGAATAAAGCATAAAAAATAATCAGAAAGAAAATAAAATCCTTACAGAACTTCGACGCTATTCCCGTTCTTTGGAAAACCTCCAAGCGGAATTTGCACTTCCATTTATTGAATCAAAAAGCTAAAAAAATTACAAAAAAACATAACTAGTTCTTCCCCAAAAAGGAAGAACTCTAAAACTAAGAGAAATTAACTAAAAACTAAGAAAAACTAAAAAAACCTAAAAATCTAAGAAAAGAGACAAAGAAACAAGAGAGAACTGTGTTTTGAAGGAGTTGGAACGGGGGTATTTATAGGTGAGGATGGAGAGAAAAATGTTAAAAAATGTGAAAACGCCAGAAGTGCAAATGCCTTTGAGGTCATTGATGACGTCAAGATGACATCACAAGGCCGCACGCGTGAAAAATGGGGCGAAATGGGCGCTGGCGTACGATGGCAGTAGCGACGCACGCGGGAAGAGCGAGTGAGACGCGACGGCGTGGGCGTCACATGGCCATGGCGGCGCGATTTTCTCCTTTTTGATATTTTTGACCTTTTTGACCCATTTTATCCAATTTTTCCATATTTATTGACCTTTCCCCATTTATTTATTAATATATTTGTGATGTATTGCTTCCAGTATTCCTCTTTGAGTCTTTAAGTTACGTTTTTAAGCCAAAATACCTGAAAAACAATAAAAATACCCGTGATTTCAAAAAAGACAAATATATATAAATATATGATAAAACATATAAATATATATATATATTAATCAATTAATGTGCATAAAATCATGGTTATTTTAGTGCTTTTTGAGCACTCATCAGCGCACGGGTGGAATGTGCAGAACAATGGCATAGTGACACTTGTAAAGGTGGTTTGACCGATCTTTAAACTTTTAATTGAACACCGTGTTGACACGTGATGCACTGCTCTTCCTCCTCACATACGACGTAATATGATTTGTTGTTCTTGCTACTGTGGCTTCCATTTGGCTTAGCTAGTCAACTCCTCTACTTATGTGGCCTACCACATGGCATTTTATGATTGGTCCTGAGTTAAAAATTGATAAAAAAATTCAAAAATTATATTTTCACCCCTTTTTACTAAAAAGTTTATATTTTAATATTTTTGGTCTAAAAAATACTATTTATTGATTAAAACAAGTAAATATTAAGTAAAAAATGCACTAATGACTCTACTTTCATAGAGTCATCAGTAAGGTTGAAATGGTGACTAGTTTTAGCATCATACATGAATTATATATACTTTATAATTCCCAACAAAATGGGGTAGCAAAAAGGAAAAATAGAACTCTTATTGAAATGGTGCATGCTATGATGTACAATTCAAGCCTTGGTAAGAATTTTTAGGAAGAAACTATGTTAACAGTATGTTTGTTAACATTATGTCACATTTTGAATACAGTGACTAGTAAAAGCTTGAAAACAACCTCATATGAGTTATGGATGAAAAGAACACCTCATTTATACTATATTAAGGTTTGAGGATGTTGTGCTACAGTGAGACTAAATGAGTAGAGAAATTTGACAAAGTGATAGTCTCTAATGGATTTAGAATTCATGAATTTGACAAATGTGTTTATAGTAAATTTCATAGAAGTAAATGTGTGATTATATGTCTTCATGTAGATGATATGTTGATTTTTGGAACTGACTTAAAAAGTATTAAAGCTACTAAGTCATTTTTGTCATCTAATTTTGATATGAAAGACATAAGGTTTATGGGTGTAATTTTGGGAATTGAGATCATTATAAATACAAATGGTCTTACATTAACTCAATCTCACTACATTGAGAAAATATTGAAGAAATTCAATCTTTTTGACATCGAGTCAGTTAGTACATCTTTTGATTCCAACATTAGGATATTTCCTAATACTGGGAAAGCATTGTAACTGACTAAGATTACTAGTATTTCAACTCAATCTTCCAACAACAAAAGGTACTATGGATTATGATATACACTATACTGATAACCCTTCAGTTTTAGAAGGGTTTATTGGTGCTAGTTGAATAACTCACCATGAAGATCATGAATCCACAAGTGGATGGATATTTACATTCAGTAGAGAAGTTATATCATGTAGATCCAAAAAGCAAACTTGTATCTCGACCATGGCTACTGAATTTATAGCATTAGCTTCTTATAGTAAAGAAATGAAAGGACCTAAACATATACCACCTGTTTCTATCCATTATGATAGTGATACAACTAAAGAGCTTATAGCTAGATATATAATGACATTGGCTTAAGACAGTTTTGTGAGACAATTTCTCATAAATAGAGTGGTTACCATTAATTATATCAAGTCATGTGAAAACTTGGCAGACCCTCTAACAAAAGGCCTTGTAAGGGATTTAGTTATGAAAACATCTAAGGGGACTAGACTAAAGCCAATGTCAAAATAAATTATCAATGATGGAAACTCAACCCAACACTTGAAACATCAAGATCTTGTATTCAATGAGCAAAGTACATTATATGTTTGTGATTGCAAGCACAATAATAAACCAAGAGGTATCTGATGAGTGCTCAAAAAGCACTAAAATTACCATGATTTTATGCACATTAATTGATTAAAATATATATATTTATATGATTTTATCATATATTTATATAAATTTGTCTTTTTTAGAATCACGGGTATTTTTATTGTTTTTCAGGTATTTTTTGCTTAAAAACGCAACTTAAAGACACAAAGAGGAATACTGGAAGCAATACATCACAAATATATTAATAAATAAATAAGAAAAGGTCAACAAATATGGAAAACTTGGACAAAATGGGTCAAAAATGTCAAAAAGGAGGAAAACGCGCACAGAGCCTCCCAACCCGCGCGCGCAGCATGCCCAGTCCGCACACGCCAGCTCTCCAATTCGCGCGCGCCGCGCGCGCCCTTGCCTCTTTCCGCGCGAGCCTCTGCGCACCACTGCTGCCTTCCACGCGCACCGGTGCGCGCCCCAGCTGCCCTCTGCGCGCGCCACTGCCATTTCGCCCCATTTTTGCGCCCAGCCGCCCCCCACGTCATACTGACGTCATCAAATGACATCATCATCCATCACTCCGCATTTTCACAATTTTTTAACATTTTTCCCCCACTTTTTCTCTCCATCCTCACCTATAAATACACCCCTTCTCTTCACTTCTAACCACACCTCAAAACACATTCTCTTCTCTCTTTCTTTCTCTCTTTTCTTAGATTTTTTAGTTTTTCTTAGTTTTTAGCTTTTCTTAGTTAATTTCTCTTAGTTTTAGAGTTCTTCCTTTTTTGGGAAGAACTAGTTATGTTTTTGTAATTTATTAGCTTTTCGATTCAATAAATAGGAGTGCAAATTCCGCTTGGAGGTTTTCCAGTAACGGGAATAGCGTTGAAGTACTGTAAGGATTTTATTTTCTTTACAATTATTTTTTTATGCTTTATTCTTACATGTTATATTTAATTTGTCTGTGATTAAATTTAACTTTGCTGGCTGTTTGTAAACATGATATAATAATAACGTTGTTATGCTTGTGAAATATTAAATAGGTAAAAATCTCTAAAATGAATTGATTTTTATTTTTATTCAAGATTTTATATTAAGAATGTTAGAGAGAAATATATTATTTTTCATTACAAACTTAAATATGAAAATTACATTTTAAGGTTTAGTTATCCGGTCTGATTTAGAGTAGTGCTCTTTTATTTGTTGGTACAATCGCCCGGTAGTTAGAGTGAAGCTCTATTTCAAAAGTTTTTATAAGAATTATTATCTGAAAATGTATTGACAACATGTTTTCAATAGTGGTTTTAAAACTTGAAAGTTAGTACTCGGATAATTAAATTCTTAGGTTTAATTTGGACACCTTGAATAAAGTTTAAATGTCTAACTCACCAAAGGTGGCATTTAAATGGTTCATTTTCAATCTCTTAGAAAAAGGAATTAATTTAATTAACCAAATTAGTTATCAACCCCACCCATAGGTGTTAATTGATTTGTTTAGTTAACAAAGAATATCTAACCCCACCAAAGGTGGTATTCATACAAAAAAGAGAGAATCAATAAATATCAATTCATATCTTTAATAACCTAAATAATATGAGCAAGCATAATTAACTTAGTTATTATATCCATAAATACTCCACTGTTTTAACAGATAAAATTTGCATAAATGTTTATTGAATCTATGTTTATTTTTATGTTATTAGATTAAAAACACAAAACCCCAAAATATCGTGACAGGATGTTTAGGATTTAATTTTGTTTTTAAAAGTTTGAATAATAAATTAAAAACCACATACATTCCTTCCTTAGATCGACCTTGGGAGTATACTTATCATTTTCTACGAAATGATTCGTGCACTTGCGAGAGTTTTATAAATAAATAAAACCAAAGTAACGGGCAGGATCGGCGATGTCGGTTCTGCCCCTATCAGTATCTCAAAGAAAGATGTGCTTGGTATATGTAATGAAATAAGAAGGATAAGCTATTTAGCTTTTAATGAACTTATAACAAAATATTTATGGAATACTTAAGTTACGCGGGTAGTCTTAATAAATTAATCTATATAAGCGTCGGGGATGGTGCCGTCACCTACGTAGTTTGGATGGATACTAGAGCACTCATAACAAAATAGGGTATAAGACACAAGGTCGATCCATGTGTCAACGAATAAAAGAAGACTAGAGATGAAGATGACTTGTATGTGAGATATGTCCAATTAACTAAATAAGGACGTTGGTTCAAAGGCTTGTCTAATAGCCTACCTTGGTTAACATTGATATACTTTCACTAAATAATGGCTCAATTCCAAAAGGCACATTACTTTATGCATAAGCTTTTGGACCATACTCAAGATAAAAGTTTTCAAAATTGCATTTCATTTTGAAAATGGTGGGAGATTGTTGAAGAGATTTTCAAAATGTACAAACCACTAGTATATGGTATGTGTATGACTTTCAAATTGCAGCCATTCATTTGCATGACCATTGAATCCATGAAGGGTTATGATGGTTGATTCATGGCCTTTAGATTTGACGAACCAATATAATGGGTGATCATGATCGTTGGATACTTAAAAGGTCATGATGGTTTATTCATTACCTTTGCATTTTATGAATTGTTATAATAGTTGATAATGATTGATTTATGTTGATTGAGAGTTTCCCATGTTGACCAAGAGTTGACCACATTGACCAAAAGTTGACCAGTCAAAAAAGGTGCAATCTAAGCCATGTAATCATTGGGGTACGATCTACACCTTTGATTGATGACTCTTGATGAAATAGAGTTGTATTACTTGAGATCTAACCTTTAGATCAAGAGCTAAGGGCTAGAAATGAAGCAATCAATCCAAATGAATGGGTGCCAAATTATTCTATAAATACTTAAGGTCTTAAGCCATAAAATCCATCTAAATATTCATAAGTATATATATCTTGAGTACTATTAAAGTTTAAGGTATTTTAGGTTGCCTTCATTAGTGCATACTACAGACAACAAAAAATTCATTGTATCTTGGAGGCATATTTGCTAAACCCTAGTGCATCATTGAATTAAGGAAGGGGGCCCAAATAGCATCTTAAGGAGAGCGATATTATATCGTGGCTTGAAGCCTTTATTAAATTAACAAAGTTCAATAGCAAGTTCTCACAATATTATTTTATTTTTTCAACACGATTGATGTAGAACATATGTCATTCATCTATCTTTCTTGTTATATATCCTAAGTTGATATTAAAATGTTTTTAAACTCCATATATGTCTCCTTTGGATTATCATGGCTTGAAACAGTTTGCTTTCAAGACTACAATATGTGATACTATGAACTATAGAGAGAAAAATGATACAGAGAGATAGAAAACAAACGAGAGATATAGCTTGGTTGAAGAAGAAATATAGATGAGACCAATATTTGAAATATCGATATTGATCAAGGTATCGAAATATAGTTTTTACGAAAATGTCAAAGATATTATCGTTATCAATGAAATCTTTGAAAAAAATCATAGAAACTATAAAACTCTATCAAAATTAGAGAAATTTTTTATAAAACTTATCTATATAATCGATTACTTATATTTTAAAATATTTTTTATTTAATACTTATAATATTTATATTGATCAATAAGTTGATTAATTAATTAAAATATTATATAATAACTATATATATTTTTGTAAAATATTGTAGAATAAGTTGTTAAAAAATTTGAAATAATATTATGTAGACTATCTAATTATATTAACTATTATAAATAAATAAATCTTAATAGTATGAAAAGAAATTTCATCGATGTTTTTTTATATTTTGTTGGTTTCTGTTGATATTTTAACAACATTTTAGATACAATATTCACAATATTTAGGATATTTTAGCCAAAAAAAGTTATTTAAATACAAATTTAACGATAAAGACATTTAAACGATAATTTGTTGACATTCTCAATAATTTTGTTATAATTTAGCAAAAAAAATATGAATATCACGTTTCAATGTTAAGATGTGCAAAATAATAACATTGTCACGACAATGTCGACAATATCATTATTGGATAAGACCATGATAAAAGCAAAAAATAATGGTATAAAAAACAAAAAATAATATTTTTAAAATTTATAATTATAAAAATAGTATCCAATTCATACATTTTCATTATTAAAAAAAAGACACATCATCTTACTTTGAAAGCTATATAATATGATATTGTTCAAATAGAACTATTTATATTTAAATCCATTCAATATTGAATGTCTTTAAATTAAAACTTATTTAATATTATTTATGTGTTATTTTTGTTATTATAAGTTTTAAAGGTATTATTTTTTATAATTTTTAAATTGCGACAAAAATGTCGTGAAATACGATAACATGAAAGAATTTTTTTTAAATGACACAACCTACCCCTCATTTGATGTGTCAGTCGATCTGCGTATCTTTCACAAATATTAAAACGGAAACAAAAAAATTGAACTTATGTATTTTGTTTTTTTAAAGGACCCTAAGTGTAAAAATTAAAATAAAAGTTACTTATGTGTACATTTCTAATGGAGGGACTCAGGCGTATGCAACCCCATTTTGATAAGTTGTAAAACTACTAATGTGGATTACTATAATCTAGGCAGGTGTGGTATCATCAAGAAACTTGCGTATTCTGAACGTCTGTTTGGTCAACAAATTTTTTCAAAAAATTGAGACCAAACAACAGCTTTAAGAATGTAACAACTATGAGTTGTGTATGGTGCATATCTAAACAACACATCTCATGATTTTTTAAATCTCACAAAGCTGTCGCATCCATGGTTATATTCAAAGAAAAAAATTATTTGCATTTTTTTAAATTAATTACACACTAATCACAAACTCGTAATGAAGACTCGAATACCATAAATTACACATATTTAAATGAATTTTACATTGTCTAATAAAAAATGGGATAAAAATATCTTCAAAAATATTTCATAACTCCTATGAAAAATCCTTTCAAAACATTTTAAGAACCATATATCATTTGTGTTTTATGAAAAATTAAGTATCGAACTCTTCTTTTCAAATAATAATTAAATTCACGAGTATACTTAATTCGGTAATTTTATGCCTAACTAACACTTAAATACTTCATTTTAATTTTTTTTTCTTTTTTCATTTTACCAAACTAGTACTTTATCTTAACTAATAAGTACATCTTTTTCATTTCATTTTTTTTGTCTCTATGTAACGACTAAGACATTAATCTCTATAAAAACAAAACAAAAAACATTAATATTGTAATATTTAATTCAACATTTTTTCTCAAATTGGTGCATAGATGTCCCATATGTAACTTGTCTAAAAACTTTGAGAATACTCTATTTGAGATTGCTTTAGCGAGGATGTCAGTCAACTTATTCTTTGAACAAATTTTAGGTAACTCTGTAATCTTTCCATCCAACATTTTCTTAATGAAAAATTTATCTACCTCGACGTGTTTTATAAGACCATGTTGAATTGGATTATGTGTGATATCATATGCTATTTTATTGTCATAGAACATTAGGATAGGTTAATAAGATAGAAAACCCAAATCTTATAAGAGAAGTCTTAGCTATAATGCCTCACAAAGTACATTTATCAAACCTCTGAATTCAACTTTTGTACTTGAACGAGCTACAATATTTTGTTTCTTGATTTTCCATGTCATAAGATTACCCCATACAAAGGCAAAATAGCCAGAAGTAAATCTTTTATTACCCTTGTCACTAGCTCAATTGGAATCACTATATATTTCTATACTTTGATAGTATGTGTTTTAGTTAATAATACTCCTTTTCCAATAGTTGATTTCAGATTCCTCAAAATAGGTAGAATTGCATTCACATGTTAAATTGGCTGACAATACTTAAAGCATAAGCTAAATCTGATTCAGTATGAGATAAGTACATCAATATCCATACAAATCTTTGATACCTTCCTTTTTTAGTTGGTACCTAGTTACATTCAACAAACGATTTTACACCTTCTTCTATTAGTGTGTCAATTGGTTGATATGCTGACATACTAGTCCCTTTTAATAGTTCTAAGACATTGTTTTTAGATAAAACTACTCCTTTATTGGATTGAGATACTTCAATTCTAAGAAAATATTTCAAAGGGCCTAGGTCCTTCATTTCAAACTCTTTGAATAAGTAATTTTATAAGGCTTTATGGTCATTTCCTATAGCTACCATGTAGTCCACATATACAATGAGTGTAGTGATCTTATCTTGCTATTTTTTAGAAAAGATTATGATTTATGTTGCTCTAATGGTACTTAAAAGCAGTCATAGGTTTTGTGAACCTTTCAAACCATGTCCTTGGAGACTATTTTAGTCCATACAATGATTGCTTTAGTATGCATACCTTCTAGTTATACCCTAGTGGAAGATCTATGTAGATTTATTTAGATCATTCACCATGTAAAAAAACATTGTTTACATCCAATTATTGTAATGGCCAATCCAAGTTTGCAGTTAAAATAACAGGATACAAACAGTGTTCATTTTGACTATAGGTGCAAATATTTTTGTGTAATCAATCCTATAGGTTTGAGTGTATCCCTTCCTTACCAACCTTGTCTTAAAGCATTCAATTGTGTCATCAAAATTCTACTTCACAGTATAAATTCATTGACATCTAACTCGTGTCTTTTCTTTTAGAGGGTCAACTAGTTCCCATTTGGATTTCGTCTCCTTATCCATAGCTGCTTTCCACCTAGGATCAGATAGTGCTTCCTACATTCTATTAAGAATAGATATAATATAAAAATGATTGATAAATAACATGTTTGTTTTTGACAAATGATGGTTAGATACATAATGGCTCATGGGATACTTTACTAGTTATTTTAGGTTCATATATGGGTTTAGGAATACCTCTTGTATAACACTATGGTAACTATCTATTGTGTGACTCAAGAACACCTTTAGTAAGCGATGGGTGTGATATGTTGAAATTATATGGAGCTATATTATCTAGAGATTTGGCTCCAGGTTGGGAAATACTTACCTCTTCAATTAAGTGTTCATCAGTTACTTCTTCAATTATTGGATTCTCATTGAGATTTTAATATAATGTTATAACACTTGAATCTAATTCAATTTGTGGGTCATCAATAGTATTATACCACTTATATCCAAGTTACTCACATTTTGGTTATCACTTTCATCATAATCTAGAGTTTGAATTTTCTTCTGATACTCCCCATAAAATTTAGGTACAAAGAAATACATTGTACATCCATAGAAGGCAACATCCATTGTGAAAATTATTGATGAGTTGGAGGATGATAACACTTATATCCTTTTTTATAGTTGTCATACCCAATAAAAACACATCATAATGTTTAAGGAGTTAACTTGGTGCATTAATGCTTATATAGATGTACAAAAACCATACAAATACAAACAAAGATATGAAGGATTAAATTTGAGACAGATGGTGCAACAATCACTTTAGTGAGGTTTTGGAATGGTGTTTTGAAATTGATGGTGTTAGAAGGAACCCTATTTATTAAATAAGCTGCAAAATTGAGTGATTCTTCTTAATAGGAGAATGACATATATGTTTCGATTAGCAATGCTCGAACAACTGCTAACAAGTGTATATTCTTATGCTCTTTCACCCCATTTTGTTAGGGTGTGTTGGAGTAGGATATGTGATGAATTATTCATTGTGCATGTAAATACTATTGAAGTTTAATACTCTTGTATTCTTCACCTTTATCACTGTAAAAAGCTTAAATCTTTATATTATACTAAGCTTCAATCCTTTTATGAAACTTTTGAAATAAAAAATTCACTTTACTTTTAGATTTCATCAAATATTGACATGTCATTCTAGTGCAATCTCAATAAATGTTACAAACCATGTGACCCATTCAAAATAGTGACTTTAGATGGACCCCAAAGATTAGAATGAATAATAAAAAAAGAAAGTGATTTTTTGTTCAATTGAAATGAAAATAAAGCACGATGAAGTTTTACAAGTTCACACACATCACACTAAAAACAAGAAACATCAACTTGTGCAAATAAACTACGATATAATTTTTTGAGATATCCAAAGGAAACATATCTAAAACGGTAATGCCATAACTATATTTCTTTATTTTTGTTTCTACAAAATAGCCTACTATTAGAGCTTGTTATAGGCTTTTAGTACTCTTTAATTCCAAATTTAAGTAATATAGTTTTCTCGTCTAATAGCACAATCAATTGTCTTCCTGGTTTTAATTTCCTTAAACATACAACACTTAGGCCAAAATTACAACACAAAATAAGATAGTGATTATTTAAGAAACAGATAAAAAATTATAATCTAAAGATGGAACTTTTAAAATAGATTCAAAATTTAATGTATCTGTTAGAATTAAAGATCCTTCTCTAATGATTGGGGTTGAAACGTCATTTATAATAGAGAATTTTTTTATAGAGGGTTGAAATAGAAGGCATATCTAGAATCCTATATCATCTGATCTATTGTACTAAAATCAATTATCTATATATTATTCAAAATAAATGCAGAAATATTTAAAGCCTTACCACCATTGTCTACAGATATGACCAATATTGAAGCTTTATCAATAATTCCATCTTCAACCATTCTTTGAACAAATGTTTTAATGGAAGGCCTTTTTTCTTTGCATGACTTGGACCACACCACTCTGGACATCCTAACAACTCAAAACAATGACTTTAGGAATGACCAGTCTAATTGTAATGAATACATTTGTAGAAAGACTTTTTAATACCATTAGTAGCTCCACCATTATTGGATTGTACTCGATCTTGTTGACCTAGATTAGACCTATTTTGAGTAACCATGACACTAGATTTAGATACTCCAAAATAAATTTCAAGGTGGTTTTATGTAGATCTTCCCATCAAACCAAAGAATAACACTAATATAGGTTTGGCAATGTGTCTTTGTGCAAGATGTCTTGTAGAATTGAATTAAAATCCACATGCAATCCCATGAGAAATATATAAACTTTTAAATCATTCAATAGCTTGGTGGTCGTCATTGACATCATCTGTATCCTTCATAACCATCACATCATCATGGTTTAACTCTTAAAAAATTTCAATCAACTCTGTGTAATAGACAGAAAGGATTCTACCATTTTGTCTTGGAGAAAAGGCCTTCTAATTTATTATAAATACTTGCAATTCATCACTTCCTTTGCATAATTTTTTTAACAATGTAGTCCAAATGTCGTAAGTAGTGGGTAAACATAAATAATGCCTCATAATTTATGGACATGGACATTAATATCCACTGTTTAATTTTTTTATTTTTAGCATACTATTTCTCATAATCTTATTTAAATTATACAAATGGCTTGGTCTAGTAACGAATGTATGAGATCTTGTCTCTTTCAAAAATTTACATTTCCATCAATTGGGACCATATATCATAATTTGAATTCATTTTTTTCTTTTCTTCTCCAAAAATAAGACTTGTGTTGTCTCTTTTAGAGAACATAAAATGTGCAAGCATACACGGTCACAAGTAATAAGATTTGTAAGTAAAGTATCATTCCCACGGAGATTTGTCACTATAGTTTGTTGAGTACTAAAATTATTTCTCTCTGATTTTATTCAAAACGATCGTTGATTTGGAAAAAGTGTAAAGAAAAGAGTTTAATAACAAAATAAAAGAAATCTAGGATTGCAATTTTTCACCAAATTAATCCACTCTTATCATATTATTTTCTCTTGATTTATATTTTTTAGTACATTTAATTTGTCAACCGAAAACTTCTAATTTTATCCATACATCTCTTCCGAGCTCCGTATAGACACACCTCGTTAAATTAATTCACTATATTCTTATGAGAATTAAATTTACCAAGATTCATTTAGTTCTAAGTTCTCAAATGGCCACACATACAATTAGGGTATATTCCTATCCTTCATCATACATGTCATTTTATCCATGAGAAATATACACAAAAATGCATCTTCCAAGTTTATTTAAGTGCCACGGATCAATTTGATAAAATTTGTAAACAATCAAAAAGCATTAAGCACAGATAGAATAAACAAATCGAACGTCTTATAAATCTTTCAAAAATAATTAAAATCAAAGCTTCATAAATTTAGATCAAATGCAACCCTAGACAAATTAAATTACTTCATAAGTTTAAAATAAAATTACAACAGATACAGAAAAATTGGATGAAGAAGAAAGGAAATTAAAACATCTCATAGCGCAAATATTTGGCACACATAGAACACAACAGAAGCCAAAAATGGCCTCTGCGTGTTCCATAGTCCAGCCCCTAACACCACAAAAATTCTAAACTCCCAAAAAACTTTTTTACTCTATCATACTATCCTCTATTTATAGGTAAAAAAATACATCTAAAATATTACAATATATTTTTTTTAAGAAACGCGTAACAATTTGTATCAAAAACAAAACCCTAACATTCTCCTTAAAATTTGCAGCCACGTGAAAATCAAATTTGTTATTTTAATACACGCGTGGAAGATGAAACAGAGGGTGCCGTTTCTGATATTTTTAAATTCAATCTACGTGCCACATGTCAGCGTCTGATTCACTGCAAGGATTAATACGGACACATGGCAGATTATCATTGGGGGATGGAACGGACTCACACAGAATTGCCACACCGGATTGAGGCACGCGAAATGTGGAGGGATAGCGACTGGAAATGTCAAACATGTGGGTCCCACTTGCACGCCAGCCTGCGCAGCAGGTGGGCCCCACTCAGGAACCGAATAGCGTGAAAGACAGAGAAACTTGCACCCACACGAGTTGGTCGGGTGTGATATAGATGCGCGAATCATAGCCGTTTATTTGATATAGGGCGCGTGGCTTCTTCTCACCTGTGCAGAAATTTAAACTTTAATTAATTGCATTTAGACCCACAACTTTAATTCAAATTACATTTTAAACTTTCTTTAATTACAATTAAGCACTTTTCTAATTTATATTAAATTTTAAACTTTTAATAATTAAAATTAAGCTCGATTTTAATTTAAATTATATTTTCAACTTTTATTAATTGCAATCAAGCACTTTTTTATTTGAAATTATATTTTTGGGCATAAATTTGCAATTAAGTAAGTTTTCGATACAAATTATTTAATTTTCTTAAAATATATAAAAAACAGTAAATACTAATTTATTAAACTAAAATTAACTAAAAATATGAAGAACATAGCAATAATAATTAATAAAATAGATGAAAATAACTATATAAAATATAGTTATCAACTTGCAACGAAAATAAATCTGATAGGCTAAATATCTCGGTAACAATGGTGGGCTGAAATTTGGGCAGAAGTGGTGAGAAGAAAGTAGCGGTAGTGGAAATAAGTCTTCATCATGTTCTTCTTTTTCTCCATGAGTTAAACTACAAATGAAAAAAAAAATTATTCCCAATATTTTGTTTTTGGTTTCAAAAGAAAAATTGAAAAAAGTCTCTCTTTCCTTTGAATGATTTTCTATTTTTTTTTTAAGATTTGACGAAAGATTTATATGTTGAGGTTGAGAGATCGAATGATGATATCCAAATAAATGGGTCAAATAAGAAGAAACTTAAATTGACTAAAAACAATATGCATTTCTTGAAGAAGGATTCAAAGAGCATAGTATGTAAGCATAAATTAATCAACCCAAATGTGGAATAAACAAACTAAAGGGATCGAAAACAAGTAAAGCAAATATCTTACCTCTTGCCTTTGAATTGTTCTTCAAGCTCCAAAAATGATAAAAACTAAAGTGCTCTATGTGTTTGGAACTTCTAAGCTCTCAACAGCACTCAAATTGGATGATGTATTGTGTTGGAATTGTGTGTTAAGCTTAGGGACCATAACACCCATTTTATAGTTGTGATTCCTATCAAAGCATTGACATCCATTAGCAGCTTCAACCATAACCAATGAGCTCTTCAATAATAGAAACAATTGGACCACTAAATGATCCGTTAAAGAAAAACGGAAATGAAAATTGAAAATGGAGAAAGAACGAATTGGTTACATTCTCCCACTTGGTCTAAATGTTCAACTTAATCCTATCTATTATATTTCTTAAGAAATAAACACATGAAACATGGAAATAGGTCCTTAAAGAGTGACTATTATCTTCCATGTGTTATAATATATTTAGTTTCTCAAGTATTACAATTTATTTGGTAGCAAAATTTAATGAATAAATCTTATATTATTCTTGCTCCTATACAAAATATATCTTCTCAAATAAATTAAGATGCACATGAATATGAGAAAATATCATAATATATAAGAGTTTCAATAATAAACTATATATATACCTTTACAAAATGGAACCAATTTCCATTTTCTCTACATGATCCTTAAATTTCAGTGATGACATACCCTTAGTTAAAGGATCAAAAATTATCAACTTAGTACTAACATACTCAATAACTACTTTCTATTCCTTAACATGTTTTCTTATGACCAAGTATTTGATGTTGATGTGCTTACCTTGACTACTACTCTTGTTGTTGTTAGCCATAAAAATAGTAGGTGAGTTGTCACAATACAATCTCAATGGCCTAGAAATAGAGTCAACTATTCTAAGCCTAGAAATGAAACTCTTCAATCATACACCATGTGATGTGGCCTCAAAACATGACACAAACTCGGCGTCCAGAGTGGAAGTAGCATTCAAGGACTACTTTGCACTCCTTTAAGATACGGCTCCACAATCAAGCATGAAAACGTAACCATATGTTGATTTGCGTGAATCAACATAGCCAATGAAGTCAGCATCAGAGTAGCAAATTACTTCTATATTATCGGTTTGTCTATACATTACATATATTCCTTCGTTCTTTGAAGTTACCTCATCACTTTATTAGCAGCTTTCCAGTGGTCCAAACATGGATTACTCTGATATCATCCTAATATTCCAATAGCAAATGCAAACCTGAGCATACATTAGGCTTCTGATAGCATAAGCATATGGAATATTCTTTATTTTTTCTCTTTCAGAATCATTCCTTAGGCATTGGTCTAAATTGAACTTATCATCCTTCACAATGGAAGCAACACTTGGTAAACAATATTTCATTAGAAATCTCTCTAAAACATTATTGATATAGGTTTCCTGAGATAAACCCAAGACATCTCGAAGTTTGTCTATATGGATCTTAATACCAATGACTTAAGATGCCTCACTCATTTCTTTCATATCAAAATTTTTAGAGAGGAATTGTTTTACCTCATGTAGTAAACCCTTATCATTGGTTGCAAGCAAAATATCATCCACATATAAAATCAGAAGACATATCTTACTCTATATTGATCCATGGGGTTTTCAATAAATCCAAATGAAGAAATTACTCCATGGAATTTATACCATTGGTAGGATGCTAGTTTTATTCCGTATATGGATTTATTAAGCTTACAAACCAAATGCTCACCATTACTAGAAAGAAATCCTTCAGGTTGTTTCATATAAACCTCTTCTTCTAGATTTCCACTGGAAAAAGCTATTTTCACATCCATTTGTTGCACCACAAGGTCATAATAGGTTACTAATGCCAATATAATATGCAAGGAATATTTCTTAGATACAGGTAAGAAAGTCTCTATATAATAAGTTCTTTCTTTCTGAGTGAATCCCTTAGCCAACTAATCTGGCCTTGTATCTCTCAATGTTGTGCAACGATTATTTCTTTGTCTTAAATACCCATTTACATCCAATCACTTTTTCCCCATTAGACAACTCAATAAGATTCTAGGCTTCATTACTCTTCATAGAACTCATCTCATCCTTCATAACATTGTACCATAATTTAGATTCTTTGCAACTCATGGCTTGTGAAAAGGATTCAGAATCATTCTCAACTCTAATATTACAGTCTGATTCTTGTAGATATACAACATAATCACTAGAAATTGTTGACCTTTTAGTTCCAATAGATCTTCTTAATGTTGCACCATTATCTTCTTAGGAAGTATAAGGTTCAACTTGTTGTTCAAAAGTTTCAAAAGTCTCTTGAACAGTTTGATCTATTGGAATATTGTCAAAAACTTGGGAATTTCAATGATTGGTTGTTCAACACCAACATGTACTTGAAGGGTGTTATGAACAACAATTAATCTATCTCCTAAAGTGTAAGGTTGAGACTCTAAATGAGCAGTATCATAAACTATATTCCTGATTTGACCACTCCTACCAATCAGGTCATACTCAAGAAACTTTACATTTCTTGATTCCATAAACTTAATGCTATGAAATAGACAATAAAATCTATAACCTTGAGATCGTTCGACATATCCAATGAAATACCCATTAATGGTTCTTGGGTCTAGCTTCTTCTCTTGTGGATTATAAATCCTCACTTCAGATGGGCATCCCCAAACAAGCATATGTCATAAACTAGATTTCCAACATTTTTCATAATTCAAATGGTGTCTTTGAGATATCCTTGGTTGGAACTCGATTTAATATATACACAGTCATCTTTAAAGCTTTAGTCCATAAGTATTTAGGAAGATTAGAGTGACTAAGCAGACTCCTTACCATGTCCAATAATGTTCGGTTTCTCCTTTCTGTTACATCATTCTGGTCTAGTGAAGTAGGCATAGTGTATTAGGCAATCATACCATGCTCTTGAAGAAACTTAGTAAATGGACCTGGTACTCGTCCATTCTTAGTATATGTACCATAATATTCATAAACTCTATCTAATCGTATGAGCTTTCTTTTCTTTTCGCATTGCTTCTCTACTTTAGCCTTAAAGATCTTGAAGGCATATAATGTTTTGCTCTTATTATAAAGCATGTAGAGATACATATATCCATAAAAATAATCAATAAAGGTGATAAAATATTTCTGACCTTGCATGTCCATGTTTGGACAACATATATCATTATGTATGATTTATAATATGCCTGAACTTCTATTGGCACATTTCTTTGACCTATTAGTCTGCTTTCCCTTAATGTAGTCCACACATGTCTCAAAATCAGTAAAATCTAGAGTACTAAGTACCCCATCTTTCACTAATTTTTTAATTCTTTCTATAGAGATATGTCCTAATCTCCTATGCCATAATGTAGAAGAGTCCTTATCAATAATACACCTTTTAGTGCCAATGTGAACATGCATAGTGTTATTAGTGACATTATTTCATAAATTAATACAATAAATATCATCAGATAAAACACCATTCCCAACACAATTAAATTTATTAAATAAACTGAAAGATATTTTCTAAAAAGTGAAAGGAATAACCACAAGGTACAAGTCCTAAAATCGAAATCAAGTTTCTAGAGAAACTTGGAACATAAAAGGTCTTTCCTACAGCTTCCACATGTGAGCCCATCTTGTTTCCAGATAAGATGTATTTCTCATTTCCCAATAGCTTCCTTAGGTTTTGCATACCTTGTAAGGAGTTTGCAACATAGATTGTAGATCCAGAATCAATCCACCAAGTGTTAATATTAACATTAACCATATTAGATTCATAACAAACAAATGAGGTTGGCTTACCTTTTTCCCTCAAGCCTTAATAGAAATTTGATACATTCCTTCTTCATGTGTCCCTTCTTTTTACAGAAGAAACACTTGGTTTATTTCTTAATATTAGCTTGAAATGGAACTATCCTCTTTTTTTTTTAGATTTACCTTTCCCACTGGTGAGTCATAAGAAAGAGAACTTCATAATAAGGGTGCTTTACAAAGTCTTATCTGAAGTGAAAAAATGATCATTAATGGCTTTTAGCAGGTCCCAAACATGGTTATGCTGATAAAAAAACCATGAATACCAGTAGAGATCTTAGTCTTAATGAACATCACATTAAGGTGATTAGTTTTAGGTGGTTAATTATTGTTAATAGTATAGTCAATATCCATCCACCCTAGATGAAGAAGAATTTTTTTCTTCCATACTTTATAATTATCTCCTTTTAATTCGAGAATGTTACAACAAATATTAAAGAAATTCACAGATTGTGCAGCTACAATTAAAGATTATATGCTTATTAAAATTTGAGACCTAAATTAAGATCATTCTTTACTAATGTAAATCATGAAAAATATGAATCTAGTGACATAAAACTTTCCCGTGGGTTAAAGTTCTAATTCAATTAGATTTATCTTAACTTTACGATAAAATTATCAAATTGTGTTATTTTTCCTAATCTTTATGGATAAATTATAAAATATAATTTGATATTCTATCTTAATTAATCACACTAAATATAATAAAATATCATGTGGGATAAGATTTATCATATCATATATGATTACTCATAATTAATATTTATTTTTCTAAATATGATATTAAATAAACTTTATTATAGTTTTACTTAATTAAAAATGTTGTGGTTATTCTCTAATTAATTAAACTATATGAATCAATTAAACATTAACTAAATCCTTAGATTACATAAAATTATAAGTAATATTAATTTAATTTCAAATGTATAAATATTATCTATCTTAAGATTGTATTTATAAATAAATGATAATAAATTATACAAGCAAAATAAATAATATAAACACAAACTAAATTCATAAAAAGCCATTAACAATTAATTTCATTATGTATAAATTATTTAACCAAATTTAATATGTATAGTTTATATAAACAAATACAAAAACAAATAATTTAAGTATAATGTATTTAATCATAAATAAATTTTAATGTATTCAAATTATTTAAATAAATGTCACATATATAATAAATATTCTACACATACAAAACTAAGTTAAATAAATTAATCACATTATTATATTTTTAATTCGGTATTAATAATAGCCAAAATTAAAAATCAAATTCTAAATATATATAGTAGTAAAAAGCCTTGTATACAAAATAACACAAATTTGTTGTAGCCTATTGGTTTGGACACTTGGCTCTTACATAGGAGACTAGGGTTCAAGTCACGCAAATGGCAATTTTTTTTTACTTCATCTTCAACCTCAAGCGAGGTCAGAACGACCTGATTTCAACCCGATCAGAGCCCCAAACGTATCTCGCAATTTTGGCAATGAAAACCGGCATTCTTTGTATCAAAATTTTTAGAAAAGTGATTCATGGTCTCAGTTTGAATCAAAAATATCATTTTAAATAAAAAGTTAATTAATACTTTACAATGAATATGAACGACAAATTAGAATAATGCTCTTCATGGTTTTTCACATTACAATTTATAAAATCATTGGAATATTAATAATGAAATCATTTATAATTTTCATATGCATCAAAAATGAGCCTTTTAAAAAACCCAATTTCAAGGTGCTCGGTGAACAAAGCAAAACATAGATCATTTTAAACTGATCAAGACATAGGTAATATGGGCTTTGATACCGAATGTAAGTATAAATTAATCGATCCAAATACAGAATAGACAAACTAAAGGGATCGAAAACAAGTAAATCAAGGATCTTATTTCTAGCCATTGAATTGTTCTTTAGTGCTCTTTGTGTTTGAAACTTCTAGGCTCTTAACATCACTCAAATTGAATGTTGTATTGTGTTGGAATTGTGCGTTAAACTTAGGGAGCATAACACCTCTTTTATAGCCATGCTTTCCATCAAAGCATTGACATATGTTACCAGTTTCAGTTATAACCGACGAGCTTTTCAATGAAATAAACGTTTAGACCACTAAATGATCCATTAAAGAAAAAAGAAAATAAAAATTAAAATTAGAGAACGAACAGATCGGTTACATAGTATTCTTAATCTTAAACAAAAAAATGATCTAGCCAAAGATTTGAATATTTGTCCACGCCAAGTTGAAGTGTGGTTTGAGAACAGAAGAAGACCAAAAAAGGGATGAAGGAAGATGCATAGAAGAAAATATTTGGAATTTTTGTTTAATTTGGATGAACATTGTGTTTAAAAAAAAACAGATCAATGAAATAACCTATGATAACATCTTTAAACTAACGAATACATCATTTCCATTTTTTTTTCTACATGATATATATATATATATATATATATATATATATATATATATATATGGTATTCAAGCCATAACAATTAATGACATCTCCAGACATTAATTTTATAATAATTAAGAGATTAATCTCCGTAACAGTTAATTAAAACATTAATTTCCAAAACAGCTACAGCTAATTCAACAATAGATCCTTAGACACGGACTCTCTGCTAGAGTATGAGTTGTGTTATGATCAAGATCGAGTAATAATCTGGAAGTGAAAAATAACTAAATATATGTCATGAAGAATATATTAAATATATACTTGATCATATTTACACTTATAACTTTCATGGTTAGATCAATCTAAGTTAAATAATTAATAACAGAAGTATATCAAACTTGTATAACGTGAGCATATACAACAAAGTGGATCTTTAATATAAAAATAGATAGGTATAGGTGTAGACAACACACGTTCTTAAGCTTATTAAACTATTGGTGAGCCATGGGGTATCGTGATGGAGAAACTTTGCAAAGATGTTTTCATTGGGGAAATTTTTTCCATTTGTACCAGGGATTTATATGGTTAATTGAGAAATTATTAATTTTTGAAGTTTATACTAATTAAATATCTACTTAGTAAAACATATATATATATTTCTTCGAATAAACAACTTCATATAAAAAAGAAAAATTAGCTTAAAATATGATTAGATTTTTTTATAAGAATAAAAGTATGATTTTGATGATATAGTTAATACGTACAAATTATCTTTTACAAAAAAAATTAAAAATAAAAATCAATAACATTTTGTGGCCATTTCATTCAAAAATATGTTATCATCTAATTTCCCCCCCTTAATCCATATTGTTGTTTGCAAATTACAAAGAAATATCACTTTATCAAAGCAATCGATGGGAATTAATTATCACGATTCCACAACCCCACTTGCTTTATTTTCTTCCATGTTAGATGATACTTAATTTCTTTAAACTTTGTTTTAATTCTAAGTCTTCTTTACGCAATGGTTACTTTTTAGAATCTCTCCAACAATATTGTTATAGATGTCGAGCACTACATTTCAAAAGGGCAATCACCACAACCTAGCTGTCCAATTAAACAATCACAATAATTAATAGGGATCCTTTAATATCTCAAAGCAGAATTCACACAAGTAGGTACTAATGATTTTGTTTTTTCACCTTTCAAATTCTTTTATTAACTTTAGGATAACAATAAGTTCATGTCATTTTTTTGCATTATCTTTATTAGTTTTCTAAAAATAACAATAGTATCGTAAATGTGTTACTTTTAATAATGAGATATTTAAATTAATTCAAGTAATTATAATAACGGAAGAAATGATATCATTTTGTGATTAAGTAGAGAGGTAAAAAAAGAAAGATATTGTATTTTTAGTTGTATATCTACATATTTATAAATTTATTGTTTAAATTGTATAATATGAATATATGTAGGAAAAGAAAATACATCTGATGTCCATTAAAGATGAACTAATTAAAATTATCTTTTTGTAATTATCTCTTTTGAATAATTAAAAAATATTTATATTTATAAACTTTTATCTAGTAATTATACTCACTCATCCGTGAGTTATATTATAAAATAGATTTATTTATTTATTTTATCTCAATATAATATATTTCATCAATAATTATTATATTTTATCAATTTTTTTTAAAATATAATTTCTTTGTTATAAAAAAATCCAGCAAATAATGAAATCCATAGAAGTTGGTGTCATAATAGATACTTTGCATATGATTTCTGTCAGGTGCATATTGTCTACTCTTAAGGAAAACAAATTCCTTTTTCCTAAAACATTAGTTTTGAGGAAAGGATTTATTATTTTATTTTTTTCCCCTAGCTAGTTGAGTTTTGTTTTACAGATATTTATTTGTTTTTTATATGTTATAATTATATTATTAGTCTTATATTATGTATGCCAAATTACATAATAATGTTGGAAATTTAATCGTTTGTATCATATATACTATGAAGATCATGTAACACATTTTAGGGATAATTCATCAATTAATTTGAAAATCTAAATTTCCAACGTAATATTAAACTTTTAAATATGATTAATAAATAAAATTAATATATTTGATATATTTATAACCTATAATATAACATAATATTCACAAATAATATAAATATAATATATACTTTAAAAGAAGAAGGAATGTTTGTAAATGATTACTTAATTTTATAAATTCTATTTTAATATTATGTTAAATAACGTGTGAATTTTTATTTTACGTTACATCACCGGACATGTTTGTAACAATCTTGTTACATTAAGGGTAATTGAGGAAATTGTACATTTTTTAACAGCTAAGAGAAGGCCCACAAAACCGCTTGAAATTATAAATTTGACAGAAGTTTAACTTGATTCTTGGTAATTAAAACCTATCAACCCTTTTAAAACCTATAAAGAGGAATCATTTATATATATTGGATATATATTTTATTCTTAACCCACTTCCTTCTTCATAAGTGTACTACTATACAAGAATTTCAATTCATTTATGAAAAATGGAGAAAGATGTTGTTAGACAAAAGAGAAGATCCTCGTACTTCTTTGGATGTTTGATGTCACAATCATGCTTTGTTGTTCATGATGAAGTAGAATACACTAGAATCCATCCCAACAAAACAAGTAGGAGATGGAGATATCTTCTTAGGAGGTTTGTGAGAAAGAGGAAGATCAGCTTTTATGGATCCAAACCCAATTCTTCATTTCAATATGATGCTGTTAGCTACTCTCTGAATTTTGATGATGGGTTTCAACTTGGTCAACAACCCAGATTCCAAAATTAAATTGTTATACTTAACTAGTTATATATATAAGTTCTATATAAAGCTACAAACCAGTTTTGCATATATTTTAAATTCTCTGTTCCCTAAGCAATCTGTGACATAATTAACATTGTCTTCATTGTGATTGATAAGTTGATGTGTATATAAATGTTATGGTAGTAAGATTATAATGGATTTATAAAGAATTGTTTAAAACAAATGGGTATATTTGTTTTGTATTTTAGGTGTTGGTATGATTTTTTAATCCAACATGAAAATTTGAATTTTATTAATATAATGTTTTTTTATTTAGTTAAAAAAAGGATTTATTTGCTTATACTCATTCAACCAAGGAAAACCTAATATGGGCTAAAATATTACCAAATCTATAATTTTGTAAAAGGCAAATGAAGAATATCTCTAGCTGCTTTGATCCTCAGCCTTCTCTTTTCAGGCTTTGTAATTGTTGAACTAAAAGTAGTAAGAAGATCCAAGTGCCTTTGTCAACCCAAAAGAAAAATATCTATTCCCCTGCTTTCATCTCTGTTTTGCCATCAATGAAGTCCATCAGAAAAAATTTCCAGAAATAAAATTAATATTCTGTAAAAATTATTTTTCTTTTATAAAAAAAGTAAAAAAATACTTAAAAAAGTTCTTTTTTATTCAAATATAAAAATTAATGGTTTAAAATAATAAATAAATAAATAATTAAAAATTTACAAGATATCATTGAAACTATTTTACATTATAATTATGAATAAAAAATAATTGTTCATATATTTACTAACGTTAATTTTGATAAAAAATAAATATTTTTTAGATGAACTTTATTGATTCTTTAAAAACCAACATACTATAGTATATTTTTATTAAACTTAACAAAATTTTGCTACCATTACTCTTTATGACACATATCACTGTATCCTATTGTTAATCAAGTATATTCCAATTCAATGTCCTTGACTTCACAACTTTTAGTAGAATACTATTGATATAACTCTTTATAATTTTTTTAACTCGATTGGTCTAGCATTTCTACAAAATGGGCATATAATATATGATTTCAATGCTAAATTTTAAGCATAAATTTAAGGATTGATCTAAGATGAACGAAGATAATTACATTATGAATCAATTTTGGATAATGAGATGTTGTTTGTAGTTTTCCATAGTTCTAATGTAGTCGATAACTATATGTATTCTATGATGTGTACAAGGCTTGGCATTTCACCGATAATTGGAGTTGTGAGTAGGTTTATGCAGTATATTTTAACATTGTAAATGATGGATTGAAATATGAACATGATAATACACTTTTTACGATTTATGTAAATGTTGGAAATATTAATCAACAAAATATACAAATATAATTTTAGTTTTTATGTGTGTCTTTTAAGAATATTTCAAGTCAAAGAGACTATCGAGTTTTAACGAACATATATCAAGTGTATCTATATTCTTATGTATGTTAGATTTCATATTATATGCACTAAAATATTTTGAATTTAGGCTACTCGATTGATCAAGACATGTCTAGATCGATCGAGTGTGTAGATCGATTTAGTAATTAGTGGTCAATCAATCGATTAATTACCTAGATCGATCTACCTTTGTAAGAATTAATCATTTATTATATTAGATCGATCGATAATTAATTGGATTGATTAAGCATGTTTTGATGGTTGTAATGAATCAATCGATAAGGGTTTTGATCAATTGATCGGTCGATATATATGTTCAATCGATCAAGCGACTAGAGCTTCAATTTTAAAACATATTTATAACTCGAATTAAATTGATTTATTACTATATTGTCCTTATTTTTTTAAAAAAATTGATTTTATGGACAAAATAGTAATTATTACTTAGACTAAGTGCTTCAACATATTCTATTTAAATAAACATAAGGACACAGAGTTATTAAATCATCTAGTTAGAGTTATTCATTATTAAATTTTCTTTAGGATGCACATTTGCACTAGTGTTATTGTGCTAACGTTTCAAGTATTGGTTGAACGAGTTTGATTGTTTATGCGACTCAAGTTATTAGAACATTGGTTTAGATCCGAATACCTTACTTGTAAAGACTATACAATAAAACATCTATTTGTAAGTAGATTACTCGGGGGCTTTACCTTGGTGGGTAGTATAAGAAGATGGTCTTGTAATTTGACCTTATTTTTCATAGTGTATAGTTAGGTAGTATAGTGGACTGGTGGTTTTTTACTTAGATCATTGGTGTGGCTTAGGTTGTTTTCACTTAAAAATCTTATATTTTGATTTATATTTTCACATTACTTTATTTACACATAATTGCATGCCAAGCTTCCGCGAAAATTTTAATTTATCATAATTTCCCTGATATTCTTTTCTCCTTCTAGTTAATTAGATTCATAACTAAATAGAACTTTTCAATTGGTATCCAAGCGGATTGCTAGATACACTTAGTGTTGCCTAGGACCTTGTTATGAATAATTTTATCAAGGGTGACATTTTAGATGATGAGAAAAGTGATACTAAATTTCTACTCAATAAATTGAATGCAAATAGTCTTTATGAATTGCTTCTTAATTTAGTTAACAGTAAGAGACAAAAGGATAAGTTACTAGTAGAAGTAACCAAATTAAATGATAAACTTAAGTCCTATGAAATAAATTCCTCGGTACTATGAAAAAGAAAAGCTTGATTTGTTTAAGTGTATTAATTATCTAAATTCAAGATTTGTAGATCTTAAAGAGGAAATTAAGAAACTAATACAAGAACTTAAACAATCTAAAGAAGCTGTAAAAAGGATAACCATTGAAGCTGAAAGGCTAAATAAAATTCTAGATTATGGAAAATCTGTTAGGGAAAAGAGATGACTAGGCTATGTAGATGAGCATTCTATGCTATCATCTTAAAAAATAACTAAGTTTGTAAGACCTTCTAACCCTACTCCTAATTTAACTCATTATACACGAAGAATAGTTGTACTTGTGATTGAAAAATCTATTAAGTTTGTGCCTATCTATCATCATTATGGTAGCAAAGGTTACATTAGGACCAAGTGTAGATTTTTTAGGAATGCGTCAAAATTTAATAATACTTTGCATACTTCACATAGTAAGACGCATAACTATCATCCATATATGCTTGTTACATCATATTCTAAGATAAATGAAAATTATAATAACATATTCAAAAAGTTTACTAAGGTAGTTGATATATAAAGAAACTAAAATTAAAGAAAGTTTGAGTTAGGAAAGATTGTCTCTTTTTGATCACCTAACTATTATTTATTGTTCACCTATATAATATTTTTTGAGTACTTAATTGGCCCTGGGTGAATATATTTAGTTTGTTTATTTGTTTTTGTTTTTATTTTTATTGTTATTTCTTCTGTTTAAAAAAAGATAAAAATAAGAAAAGGAAATAGATATACTTTAACATTAACATGATCATTACATACTCTATTCATATTATTTTGATTGGTAATACATTATAAAAATGGATATTTTAACTTGTGAATTTACATAGTTTTTACATCTGGTGATTGATATTGACATGAACATACTCACACATTCACTGGACATATGTATGTCATGCTTGAAGTTTATGATTGATTTAGTGAGATTATGGGAAATGAGCTAACCTTGACTGCAAATTTGTTTGTGAGATCTATCTTTCACTTTCCAAAATACTACTAAAAAGAGACACCTAATTTCGAGAGAGCTACCTACTATGATGTGTGAAGCTACCGCAATAAACAAGAGAGCTACATCATGACTAGTGTGAAAGTTATCATACTAAGTTTTTGGCTTGTGCATATTTTCTTAAAAAATAATAATATTATTATTATTAAAAGAAAAATAAAAGTACAAAAGCTTTTGCATGCATGAAAATAAAGAGTCACAAATGGTTATATAAAAAGAAATAAATAATTACTTCTTGACATAAAAAAATCAATACAAGAGGGGAATACAAAAAAAAAAGATTAAAGTTCTTTGTTGGTAAGTAAATTTAATTTTGTGTAAGTATGAATTTAACTATAATTTTTATTATAGATGGAACTCTTCCCTTTAAATCCTTCCTAACTAACCACAAATAGACTAATTGACATGCTAATACAGTTTCGATATTTATCTCACTTTTGGTGACTGAGGATATGTCACTATATGTGTTAGTATATTTATGTGACTTATCTTCATTTATTTATGTTGTCAATGGATAATCATATTTTGAACAAAATTAATTTCATTATTTGCGCATACTGTTGTAGTTATATTAAGATAAGTCTACTACTCTCGATTAAAAAAATTATATATATTAATTTTTATAAATTTTTGTTTTATTCTAATTTATTTGCAAGAGTCGTAGAACTTAGGGGAATTCATTTGTGGAAAACATATTATTTTTAGCTCTCTGTTTTGATTGTTCTAAGCTTTTCAAAATGTATACTCCTCTTTTTAGTAGTTAAATCTATTGCTTGTTTGCTCAACCTATTGTCGTTGCTTCATGATTATATCGTTTGTATGTATGTCAAAAAAGGAGAGAAAATTGGAACATAATTAAAAAATCTATAAAAAGGGGAGAGCTAATTTAGGGAGATAATTACTTTAAAAATATTTTTCGTAGATATTACACATAAGGAGAGTTGTATTTTTAATTACCATCTGATGATTACTAACATTTTTGAACATTCTTCGCTTTTTATTTTGTTATATACACTAAGCTAATGAACAATGAGTTATTCGGGACAAGTCGTTTAGTTGTTTAAGTTTTTATTTTTTACAGTATACATGAGCTTGCAAGATTTAAGTAAAAATAGTTTCATCAGATCATAGGATAGTTTCACCATGTAAAAATTTATTTTTTCTAAGAGAGTTATGTAGTGATAGAGAGGCTAAAGGAAGAGATTGTAAGATTTATGTGAATATTAACGATATTCATAAACAAAACATATAAATATAATTTTAGTTTAAAAGTGTGTCTTTCAAGAATATTTCAAGCCAAAGAAATTATTGAGCTCTAACGAACACATATCAAGTATATATCTATTTTTAAGCACCTTAGATTTCATATTAGACACATAAGAAAATTTTGAATTTAGGGTCAAGATATGTCTAAATCGGTTATAGTATGTAGATTTATCGAGAATCAATGTACACAGTTTAAAAAATCTTGAATTAATTTTTTTAATTGACAAGATCGATTGAGTAATTATTGGTTGATCGATCTATCCTAGTTAGAATTAATTATTATTTACACTATACCGATTCAGAATTGACTGAAAAGATCGATAAGGGTGTCGATCAATCGAGCTATGTGTTCAATCGATCGAGCATATGTTAGATAGATCAAGTGACCAAGACTTAAATTGTAAAACCTATTTATAACTCGAATCGAATTGATTTATTATTATATTTTCCTCATTATTTAAAACTCTTTTAACTGATTTTATAGACAGAATAATTATATTGCTTATATCTAATACTTCAAAATATTCTATTTAAACAAATATAAGCACACAAAGTCATTAACCATACAAAAACATTATTCTTTTCATCATAATTTTTCTCTCTTATTTTGCAAGAACTATTCAAGTATTCATTTAGTTAATTTATCAAACATTTATGGTTTTGTTTTATTGATTAACAAGCCTAGCTACAATATTTGTGATATTGTGCTTATACATTTTTTTAAGGTTGCTATTTGATTTTGACTTATCTGATATAAATCATCTAGTTAAGGTTATTCATTGCGATTTTGAGTTTTCATATTTCATCCTTTAGGTTTCAGAATTGTAGAGGATGATTTCTTATTGGTACTGTTGTTTGAGACAATAAGTACTTCATCTCTTTGATCTTGTTTTCGTGCTTCTTCTTCTATTTTTAGATGGGTTATTCTTTCTAAAGAAAATTCCTTAGTTTTATGTCTAAGTGCATTCTTAAAATCTTTCCAAACAGGGGGTAATTTATCTATAATAACAACTACTTGAAATTATTCATCTAAAGCTATACCTTCAGAAGTTATTTCGTGTGCTATCTTCATCAATTTGTGTGATTGAGCTTCCATATATTTGACATCAATCATTTGGTACTTGATGTATCAACTCACATCATACTTCTTAATTCCAACTTCCTCAGTGTTATACTTTTTTTTGAAGTACATCCCAAATATCTTTAGTAAACTTATCAAAATTATAATTATCATACAAGTCATTAGCTAATTGATGAGTACTAAAAAGCACTAAAATTATCATGATTTAATGTACTTTAATTGATTAAATAGATTCATTAACTTAATTAACTTAAATTTTCATTTAACTTAATTAACTTAGTTTTTTAATAAATAAATAAAAACTTAGTTCATTTACTTAATTAACTTAGATTTTCAATAAAAAATAATTAAAATAATAATAAATAAATAAATAAAAATAAAAAATGGGTTCCCTACATCTTTCGTCTTCTTTAAGCCTATACATTTTGTTAAGTGAGAAATGTTTCTTAGATAAACCTACTATTTTTCAATTTAGGAGCTAGATACGTAAGAAGAGGATGACCAATTTTCACTAAAAGTAGTCATGGGAGATGCTGGAGATAGGCAGAAAATGATGAAGGACTATGCAATGCCAATCATTGAAAATGCAACTTCTAGCATACAACTACAAGAGGCTACAAGGAACTATAAGTTGAAAAATATTCATTATTCTTTGTTGCCTTCCTTTTATGGTATCCCTAATGAAGACCCTTTGCATTTCATTAGAGAATTCTATGCAAGGAAGACCAACGTAGGATGAGGTGTTTTCCTTACACCCTAAAGGATAAATCTTGGTCATGGTTCATTACTCTACAACAGGATTCTTTAACAACTTGGGAGGCAATCTATGAAAATTTATAGGTAGGTTCTATTCCCATCAAAAGACAACTGATCTAATAACAAAGATAGCAATGTTTTCTCAAATAGACGAAGAGCCCTTTCATGAAGCTTAGGAAAGAATCAAACTTCTTTTCATTCAATGTCCTCATCATAGCTTTCCATTACAGCTACAAAACCAATTCTTTTATGATGGATTAACACTACAGAGTCAATATATGATTGATAATGTTGCTGGAGGAGCTATAGGAGAAAAGACCACAAAGGAAACCTATAGTCTTTATGAGCTGTTGGGTTTTAATTCCCAACAAAGAAGCACTAGGAGAAGAAGAGCAGGAGTCAATGAAGTTGGGTTCAGTATTGAAATGACCTTGCAACTTTCGAAATTGACTAAGCAAGTGCAAATTTTCACTACCCACCAAATGCCAAATCAAGAGGTGCACAAAATGTGTTTTTCAATTAGGCATGATGCTTGTAATTGTTCATGTACTTGTGATTCTAGTGTGGATGCAATAGAGGAAGTCAATACCTATCAAAGGTATTATCCAAACATCAATAATCACCCTAACCATCATTGGACACCAAAACATTACCAAGCCTACACCCAATGTCAATGGATAGCTTGAATGCTTTTATTCAAGTTATTCATGACAACCAATTGATGAATAATCAAAGGTTGAGCACCATGGAGGCTTTGGTTAAAATGATTGAAACTAAAGTTGGGAAGCTATGATGAGTGCTCAAAAAGCACTAAAATAACCATGATTTTATGCACATTAACTCGGGGCAGAACCGACATCGCCGATCCTGCCCGTTACTTTGGTTTTATCTATTTATAAAACTCTCGCAAGTGCACGAATCATTTCGTAGAAAATGATAAGTATAC
Source organism: Hippophae gyantsensis (assembly GCA_030763125.1). Taxonomy (NCBI): domain Eukaryota; kingdom Viridiplantae; phylum Streptophyta; class Magnoliopsida; order Rosales; family Elaeagnaceae; genus Hippophae; species Hippophae gyantsensis. The sequence continues at coordinate 32,070,269 of CM061037.1, read as the reverse complement.
TCCCAAGGTCGATCTAAGGAAGGAATGTATGTGGTTTTTAATTTATTATTCAAACTTTTAAAAACGAAATTAAATCCTAAACATCCTGTCACGATATTTTGGGTTTTGTGTTTTTAATCTATTAACATAAAAATAAACAAAGATTCAATAAATATTTATGCAAATTTTATCATTTAAAAAAGTGGAGTATTTATGGATATAATAACTAAGTTAATTATGCTTGCTCATATTATTTAGGTTATTAAAGATATGAATTGATATTTATTGATTCTCTTTTTTATATGAATACCACCTTTGGGCGTGGGTTAGATATTCTTTGTTAACTAAACAAATCAATTAACACCTACGTGGTGGGGTTGATAACTAATTTGGTTAATTAAATTAATTTCTTTTTCTAAGAGATTGAAAATGAACTATTTAAATGCCACCTTTGGTGGGGTTAGACAGCTTTAAACTTTATTCAAGGTGTCCAAATTAAACCTAAGAATTTAGTTATCCGAGTACTAACTTTCAAGTTTTAAACCACTACCGAAAACATGTTGTCAATACATTTTCAGATAATAATTTTATAAAAACTTTTGAAATAGAGCTTCACTCTAACTACCTAGCATTGTACCATCAAATAAAAGAGCACTACTCTAAATCAGATCGATAACTAAACCTTAAAATCTAATTTTCGCATTTAAGTTTGTAATGAAAAATAATATATTTCTCTCTAACATTCTTAATATAAAATCTTGAATAAAAATAAAATCAATTCATTTTAGAGATTTTTACCTATTTAATATTTCAAGTAAGCATAACAACGTTATTATTATATCATGTTTACAAATAGCAACACAATACGCTAAATTTAATCACAAGACAAATTAAATATAACATGTAAGAATAAAGCATAAAAATAATCAGAAAGAAAATAAAATCCTTACAGTAACTCGATGCTATTCCCGTTAAGCCGGAAAACCTCCAAGCGGAATTTGCACTCCCATTTATTAAATCAAAAGCTAATAAATTACAAAACATAACTAGTTCTTCCCAAAAAAAGGAAGAACTCTAAAACTAAGAGAAATTAACTAAAAACTAAGAAAAACTAAAAAAACCTAAAAATCTAAGAAAAGAGAGAAAGAAAGAAGAGAGAAGTGTGTTTTGAAGGTGTGTTTAGAAGTGAAGGGAAGGGGTATTTATAGTGAGGATGGAGAGAAAAATGAGTGAAAAAATGTTAAAAAATGTGAAAACGCCAGTGAGTGCAAATGCCGAGGTCAATTGATGACGCCAAGATGACGTCTACGGGGCGGCCGCACGTGAAAAATGGGGCGAATGGGCGTCGGCGCGGAGGCAGCCTGGCGCGCAGGGCGCGCGCCGATGGCAGCGCCGCGCGCACGGCGCGCGGAGCTGGTGTGAGATGCGCGCGGACGCGGGCGTGCCGCGTGGCACCGGAGGCCGGGCGCCGCGCGGTCCGGGCGTTACGCGCGCGCCTCGGCACGGCCGGGTCAAGGGCATGCTGCGGGCGCAATTTTCCCTTTTTGGACATTTTTGACCTTTTTGACCCATTTTATCCAATTTTTCCATATTTATTGACCTTTCCCATTTATTTATTAATATATTTGTGATGTATTGCTTCCAAAAGATTCCTCTTGAGTCTTTAAGTTACGTTTTAAGCCAAAATACCCGAAAAACAATAAAAATACCCGTGATTCCGAAAGACAAATATATATAAATATATGATAAAACATATAAATATATATATATATTAATCAATTAATGTGCATAAAATCATGGTTATTTTAGTGCAGCACTCATCACAACCTCAACTAGCTCTTCATAGTCCCTTAGCAAGAGAAGCGATAAAAACTAAAAATTAAACTATCCTAAATCACTTCCGTAGATTGACACGTTGCATTTAGCCTATGCAATAAGCTCTTTAAACCCCTAGGTTGCCCTAAGTGGACGAGTTTGAGTCTCGTGAGGGTTTTCAGTAATGATACCCACAAACATTGAACTAAATGTAAAAATTAAAACAAATAATAACAACAATCAACTTAAAAACTAAAATTACAACAAAATCAAAAATTAACGTTTAAGAATAAAAGAAAACAACATATCACAAAAATGTCTCATACTTTTTAATCTCCTTTAAGATCATAATTAAAATCTCAAGCATAAGTTATTTTAATCTTTTAAACAATCATGATTTATTATAATAATTAGCCTGAAATCATTTTCATATTTCATATCAAAAATGTATCAATTTAATTTCACCCAATTTCAAAGGTTATAAATCCGAATTCGCCGACTCTATTCCTCACAAGTCAATACTCTCAAAACACCGAATCCTATGGTTCAAACACTCATACTAATTTATATGCGAAAAAGAGTTGATGTATAGAAATGAACTAATATGTTCGCATATGTATAAAGAAGAAAGGCTCAAAGTGTTATTTTGACGTTGATCGCATGGAAGGAAGCAAATGTATAAATTATAAAGATATGATATATAAAAATTATTTTCATGCATAAATCAAACTCATTAAGAAAAATTTCAAGATATATGCTCTTTACAAATGAAGAAAGTGCAATGAATTTTTAGGGAATTACTTCGTATATCTTTTTTTTGTAATTAGACTTTACTCACAACTTTCTAAGCAATGTGGGTCATAGTATGTAGATTATACTATATATTCTTTCTCTCTATATTTTTTTGAAGATATTTTTCAATATATATCATTTTTTAGAGAGTCAACCCATGTACAGATTGTACATTTTTTTTTTTGGGTAACATAGATGAGATTATACTATATATTCTTTATCTCTATTTTTTTTTCTCAAGATACTTTTCAATATATATCATTTTTTTAGAGAGTCAACCCATGTACAGATTGTACATTTTTTTTTTTTTAGGATTTTGGTGAAGTAGTGGTTAATTTTGTGGCTTTTTTGTTTGATCTTGGTTTAGGTAGTCTCAGATATGTCTCTTTTTTTGTAACAGTCATGCACGAATGAGATAAAAGCATATACTATCAATTTCTACTCAAATCATTTAATCTAAGCAAAAATAATAATAAAAAATATACGATACTCTATTAAGATGAGAAAAATCCATACATTCAATATTAATGCCTATGTAGAGATCATCTAAGAATTTGAAGAAATAAGAAATGTGTTCGAGTAGAAAATATATATTTCACTCAATAAAGGAAATTAGGCTCAAATTATATCTCACAAAGGTAGTCTCCACTAAAACAAATTCATAAACACCGATTTTGGGTTTAATATAATTTCTACATCTTATCAAGAAATACTAGTTATGACAAAAATTAACTAATTATCAAAAACAATTACAAAATATTTCATGATATGTTTTCAAAAATTAATCTAACAGTACAAAAGACTTAACTCTTTACTTAAATTTGATTTAAAGAAATGATAAATTTTTGTGAGAAAATATTTTTTTTTTTAATTTTTTTTTAAATTTCAAAAATTACTAAATCACACAAAACAAACACAAAAAATGAAGATGTGAACATAAAAAAAGAAAAAAAAATAATTTTTTTTTTTTTTTTGAAATTTTTTTTTTTAAATTGTTAAATCTTTTTTTTTTCTTTTCTAATTAAGCATGGTAACTTTTCACCACCCCCAACCAAGAACTTACATTGTCCTCAATGTAACAACTGTAAATTAAAGATAAAGAGAAAAGAGAAGAAAAATTACCTATTTCTTGAGAATGTGTAAGTAGTAATGGAGAAATGCAAGTGCATTCATCATATTCATCATTAAAGTGTATACGCATTGTCATTGAACTTCTAACAACTCAAAAATATTTTTATTTTTAGAAATTTAAAAATTATTCACATATAACTAAAACAAAATAAACAATAAAATTAAAACAAATAACAAAAATTACCTAAAATGATGGGTTGCTTCCCATCCAAATAGTAGTTTAACGCTCTTAGCAAGACGTGAATTGGGATTTCGTTTTTAAGTAAACTCAATGTCCCTCATCATTGAGTCAATCAAACCTACAAGTAAGACAATGTTGTCTACCTATATCGCTTCAAACATGCCCTATTGATTTTCAAATTTTTCCGTACTAAAAACTAGGGGCATGCTTGAGGGTTTTAGATAACCCACATCTAGGTGCAAATCAAATAATTAAGGCATCAAAACACAATTGTACCTAGAACAAACAAAGAAACTAACTTCGAGATTGTAATTAAAACTTTAAGATTTTGGAGATAGTTTCGTAAATTTTTTTTTTTTTTTTAATTTTTTAAGTTAAAATAACATAATCAAGATAACCAAGAGTTGCTCTCAGGAAAATGGTGGGGCAAAGGCTCCTTAAAAACCATCCTCCTGTATTGCATAACGCTCCCAGGAAAGACTATGGCACAAAGCTTTCCAAGAACTAGTCTCCTAGTATTTAACTCCCTTAGATCTTTACTTTTCATGCTATTAAAATTAAGTTAATTAAGCTAAGTTAAGTTAAAATTTAACTTAATTAAGTTAATAAAAAGGTAGGTTAATTAAGTTAATGAAAATCTAAGTTAATTAAGTTAGTAAATTAAATTAATTAAGTTAGTAAATTAAGTTACTAAACCTAAGTTAATTAACTTAAACAAAAAATTAAAAAAAAGTAGTTAAAAAAAATTTGAAAAAAAAAAAAAATTAAACCAAAAATAAAAAATTGAAAAGTAAAAGAAAATAAAAAAAAAGAAAAAGAGAAAAGAGAAAAATAAAATATAAAAATAAAATAAAATAATTGAAAAAAAATAATAGAAAAAGGTAAAAGAAAAAGAAAAAGAAAAAAAACAACAAAAATAAAAATAAAATAAAAATAAAAAAAAATTGAAAATAAAGTTTTTGATTTTTTTTTTGATTTTTTGATTTTTTTGATTTTTTTGATTTTTTTATTTTTTATTATTATTTTTTATTATTTATTATTTTTTTTTATTTTTTTTTTATTTTTTTTTATTTTTTTTATTTATTATTAATTTTTTTTTATTATTTTTTATTTTTTTTATTTTTTTTATTCTTATTTATTTATTAATTTAATTTAAAATTTACTTACTTTTTTTTTACTTCAAATTTCAAAATGCAAAATTATTTTATTATTCATGCTATATTTTTTTTATTTATTACTAAATTTAAATTTGAATTATTTTTTACTTTTCACAAACAACAAAATTTTTTATTTTTATTTTTTTTAATTTTTTTTAATAAAAAAATCACAATTATTTACAACAAAAAAGTTTTTAAAATTTTGATAAATAATTTAAAAACGCTTATTCCTTCCCAAGAACTACTAAAAACTCGATCGCCATCCCAAGAACGGCGTCAAAAATCTGATCTAAGGTAACCGACATCGCGATCCTCGCCTGCTCATTTGGTTTTATGTATTTATAAACTCTCGCAGTGTACGAATCATTTCGTAGAAAATGATAAGTATACTCCCAAGGTCGATCTAAGGAAGGAATGTATGGTTTTTTAATTTATTATTCAAACTTTTAAAAACGAAATTAAATCCTAAACATCCCGTCACGATATTTTCGGTTTTGTGTTTTTAATCTATTAACATAAAAATAAACAAAGATTCAATAAATATTTATGCAAATTTTATCATTTAAAAAAGTGGAGTATTTATGGATATAATAACTAAGTTAATTATGCTTGCTCATATTATTTAGGTTATTAAAGATATGAATTGATATTTATTGATTCTCTTTTATATGAATACCACCTTTGGGGTTAGATATTCTTTGTTAACTAAACAAATCAATTAACACCTACGCGGGTTGATAACTAATTTGGTTAATTAAATTAATTTCTTTTTCTAAGAGATTGAAAATGAACCATTTAAATGCCACCTTTGGGCGGGTTAGATAGCTTTAAACTTTATTCAAGGTGTCCAAATTAAACCTAAGAATTTAGTTATCCGAGTACTAACTTTCAAGTTTTAAACCACTACCGAAACATGTTGTCAATACATTTTCGTATAATAATTTTATAAAACTTTTGAAATGTAGCTTCACTCTAACTATCGGGCGATTGTACCATCAAATAAAAGAGCACTACTCTAAATCGATCGATAACTAAACCTTAAAATCTAATTTTCGCATTTAAGTTTGTAATGAAAATAATATATTTCTCTCTAACATTCTTAATATAAAATCTTGAATAAAAATAAAATCAATTCATTTTAGAGATTTTTACCTATTTAATATTTCTGTAAGCATAACAACGTTATTATTATATCATGTTTACAAATAGTTAACACGCTAAATTTAATCACAGACAAATTAAATATAACATGTAAGAATAAAGCATAAAAAATAATCAGAAGAAAATAAAATCCTTACAGTAACTTCGATGCTATTCCCGGCCGAAAACCTCCAAGCGGAATTTGCACTCCCATTTATTAAATCAAAAGCTAATAAATTACAAAACATAACTAGTTCTTCCCAAAAAGGAAGAACTCTAAAACTAAGAGAAATTAACTAAAAACTAAGAAAAACTAAAAAACCTAAAAATCTAAGAAAAGAGAGAAAGAAAGAAGAGAGAAGTGTGTTTTGAAGGTGTGTTTAGAAGTGAAGGGAAGCGGGGTATTTATAGTGAGATGGAGAGAAAAATGAGTGAAAAATGTTAAAAAATGTGAAAACGCCAGAAGGCAAATGTTTGAGGTCATTGATGACGTCAAGATGACGTCATGGGCGGGCTACCGCACGTGAAAAATGGGGCGAAATGGGCGTCGGCCGCGCTGAGGGAAGCGTTGGCGCGGGCAGGGCTACAAGGCCGATGGCAAAGGGCGCCGCCAGCACGGCGCGCGCGAGCCAGTGAGATGCGCGCGGACGCTGGCGTGTCGCGCACGGCCGGAGCCGGCGCGCGCGGGTCCGGGCCGCGTTACGCGTTGCTGCCAAGCACTACTGGCTTGGCCGGAAGGCTGACAAGCAAGAATTTTCTCCTTTTTGACATTTTTGACCTTTTGACCCATTTTATCCAATTTTTCCATATTTATTGACCTTTCCCCATTTATTTATTAATATATTTGTGATGTATTGCTTTCCAAAAGATTCCTCTTGAGTCTTTGCCACGTTTGCTTAAGCCAAAATACCTGAAAAACAATAAAAATACCCGTGATTCCGAAAAAGACAAATATATATAAATATATGATAAAACATATAAATATATATATATATTAATCAATTAATGTGCATAAAATCATGGTTATTTTAGTGCTTTTTGAGCACTCATCAAGCTAGCAGAAAAAATGCAAAGGCAAGAACCAGGAAAGTTGCCTAATCAACCCGAAAAAGTGAAGGATGTAAGAACCCTTCGAAGTGGTAAAGTAGTCAATACTAGTTTACCTGAAATCTCTAAAGATCTATCTCGTAGTTCAGGTAACAAAGAAGGTGAAATTCTAGTCTTACAAAAAGGAGAGACATGTGCTAAACTTGACAAACCTTCGGTAAACCTCATTGGGGAGTCATCTGACATCCCCAAAATTCAAAAGACAACAGAACCACACCAATTGCAAGTACCTTTTCCACATAAACTGAAAGAATCCAAACAAGATAAACAATTCTATGATCTTTTTAATATGCTTTTTAAAGTAAATATTAATTTACCATTATTAGAAGTGATCATGAATGTGCCCTCCTATGCTAAGTTTTTCAAAGAGTTGAACACTAAGAAAAGGAGATATGAACTTAATGGATAGGTAGTAGTATCAGAAATTTCTAGTGCTGTACTTCAGCACCGACTTCCTTCTATGTTGAAAGACCTTGGAAGTTTTATCATAAACATAACAATTGGGGATAGGAAGGTCGCTAAAGAAATGCTTGATTTAGGTGCTAGTATAAACTTGATTCCCTACTCTATATTCTTACATATTGATTTAGGAGATTTCAAACCCACAACTATGTCCCTTCAACTTGCAGATAGATCTCTTAAGTATCCAAAGGGAATAGTTGAGGATGTGTTGGTACAAGTAGACAAACTGATAATACCTATTGACATTGTGGTTCTTGATATGCAAGAAAATCCAGCCTTGGATAGAGAGCACACAATACTGCTTGGTAGACCATTTATGGCAACTACCAAGACAATTATTGTTGTCGAAGATGGAAACTTGACAATGACAGTCTTAAGAAAGACTATACATTTTAATGTTTTTGATTCTTCACCTTTTCCTTCTATTTTTTCCATCGATGAAATATTCAATGTTGACCCTTTGGATAATCTTGTCCAAAGCAACTTTTTCTGAACCAGAATAGAAGATAAGCTTGAAACTATTCTTACACTTGAAGAGGTCGAAAAAGATTTAGATGAAGAAACTAAAGGGTACCTTGAACAACTAGATAGTGATGAACTAATGACAAAATCTAGTACACTCTTAAATCTACCCAGTTCCTCATCTAGTAAAGAGGTCAATCCACCTGAACTTGAACTTAAAGACTTACCTAAGAACTTAAAATACGTGTTTTTGAGAGAAGGAGAAACTTATCCGATGATAATTTCCTCAACATTGACCAAAACCCAAGAAAAGGAACTTATAAACGTGCTTAAGAAGTTAAAGGAAACCATAGGTTGGAGTATCGGGGATATAAGAGGCATTAGTCCTACCATGTGTATGCATAATATCAACTTAGAGGATGGTGCTAAACCCATACGAGAGGCCCAAAGAAGACTAAACCCAAACATGCAAGAGGTAGTTAAGAAATAAATTCTTAAATAGTTAAAAGAAGGAATTATCTACCCTATTTCCGATAGTAAATGGTTTAGTCCAGTGCATGTGGTACCTAAGAAATCTGTGATAATAGTTGTTAAAAATGACAAAGGTGAATTAGTTCCCACTAGAATAATCATTGGATGAAGGATGTGTATAGATTTCAGGAAACTGAATTTATATACTAAAAAGGATCACTTTCCTCTTCCATTCATTGATTTGGAAAGATTAGTTGGGCACGAATTTTATTGTTTTCTAGATGGATTTTCCAGATATTATTAAGTACCCATAGCACCACAAGATCAAGAAAAGATCACATTTACATGTCCTTTTGGGACATTTGCTTTTCGAAGAATTCCATTTGGGTTATGCAATGCCCCTGCCGCTTTCCAGAGATGTATGATGTCTATCTTCTCTGATATGGTGGAAAAGTTTATTGAGATTTTCATGGATGATTTCTCTGTCTTTGGAAACTCATTTGAGGATTGCTTACATAAATTGACTTTGGTTTTAGAAAGATGCATTGAATGCAATCTAACCCTTAGTTGGAAGAAAATTCATTTTATGGTTCAAAAAGGGATAGTGTTAGGACATATCATTTCAAACAAAGGCATTGAAGTTGATAAGGAAAAAGTTGAGCTAATTTCCAAATTACCTCCCCTACATCCGTTAAAGGGATAAGAATCTTTTTATGACATGCAAGATTTTACAAACGATTTATTAAAGATTTCTCTAAAATAAGTCATCCCTTATGTAACCTGTTATCAAAAGATGTTTACTTTGATTTCAACGATGACTTCCTTATTGCCTTTAATACCTTGAAAGTAAAACTAACATCTGCTCCTATTATTATGGCACCAAACTAGTCTTTACCCTTTGAAATAATGTGTGATGTATCCGATTATGGTATCGTATCAGTCTTGGGATAGAGGGTGGATAAGTGTTTGCATGAAATCTACTATGCTAGTAAAACGCTCAATAATGCCCAGATGAATTATACCACCACTGAAAAGGAATTCTTAGCTATAGTGTTTTCTTTAGACAAATTCAAGTCTTATTTTGTAGGATCTAAAGTGATTGTGCATTCTGATCATGCTGTTTTAAGATACCTATTAAGTAATCCTAATGCCAAGCCAAGATTAATCATATGAGTCTTACTTTTACAAGAATTTGACCTAGAAATCAAGGATAAGAAAGGCAGCGAAAACTTAGTAGCTGACCACTTGTCTAGGTTAATTTCTGACTTCAATTCTCTTAAGGGTGAGAGTAATGAAGATATAGTTGAAACCTTTCCTAATGAACAGTTATTTTCAATAGGTCCAAACCTATGGTATGCTGATATTGTAAACTATCTTGTCACTGGTATTTTAAGACCTAACACTTCATATTAGGACAAGAAAAGGCTCTTTAAAACTATCAAGGATTATTTCTGGGATAACTCTTATTTATACAAGATTGGTCAAGATCAAGTCATTCGGAGATATGTACCTGAAGAAGAATATAAGAGCATTCTGACTTTTTGTCATGAACTTCATTATAGGGGCCACTTTGGTGGTGAAAAGATAGCTCGTACGATATTACAATTTGGATTCTATTGGCCCACTCTTTTTAAAGATGCTCATATGTTTTATGCACAATGTGATAGATGTCAAAGAACAAGCAAGATAAGCAAAAGAGATTAAATGCCTTTGACATCTAATTTAGTTTTTGAACTCTCTGATATGTGGGGGATTGACTTTATAGGTCCTCTTCCCCCATCTAATGGTTTTCAATATATTTTGGTTGTTGTGGACTATGTATCCATTTGAGTAGAAGTTGTCCCCACTAAAACCAATGATGCTAATATTGTTATAAAATTCTTGAAGGATTCAATATTTAGTAGGTTTGGAATGTCTAGAGCTATAATAAGTGATGGAGGTCACCATTTTTGTAACAAAATCTTTGATGGAGTACTGAAAAAGTACCACATCACATATAAAGTAACTATTCCCTATCATCCTCAAATATTTGGTTTAGTGGAAGTAAGTAATAGGCAAATCAAAGGAATTTCAGAATGCATCATGCATCTTTCAAGAAAGGATTGGGCAATCAAGTTCAATGATGCCTTATGAGAATACCGCATAGCTTACAAAACACCCATTGGGATGAGCCCTTACCGGTTAATCTTTGGGCAAACGTCCCACCTTCCCGTTGAACTCGAACACAAGGCTTATTGGGCAATTAAAGAGCAAAACATGGATTTAGATAAAGTAGGAGAAAAATAGATTCATATTTTTATGATTTTATAATATTTTTATATAAATTTATCTTTATGGAATCACAGGTATTTTTATTTTTTTTTCAAGTAGTTTAGTTCAAAAGTAACTTAATGACTCGAAGAAAAAATATTGGAGGCAATAGATCAAAAATATATTGAGATTTAATATTGAGATTCAAAAGTAACTTATCTTTACGGAATCACGCCGAGAAACGCATGCAGCACGCCACACAATGCTGACCATCTGTGAGTGCCAACACACTCCTTGTCGTGTCCCACGCACGCTCACGCGTGTCTACTGCCCGTTTGCCGAGATTTTCGCACCCCATACGCGCACCAACCTGCCCAAATGCGTCCAAATTCAAATTTTGGAATATTTGCCCCCTTTTTTTTGACCTTTTCCTCATCTATAAAAGGACTCTCTTCGCACATTCCAAAACACAATTTTTCTGAGCTCTTTCTCTCTCTAGAAAGTTTTTTTAGTTTTTATTTTTAAATTTCTTTTTTTAAGAGGAACAAGTTATGTTTTTATAAATTTTTAGTTTTTGATTTAATAAGCATATATGAAAATCCGTTTTGAGGTTTTCTAGTAATAGAATTAACATCAAACTATTATAAAGATTCTTTTAATTTATTATTTTAATGAATTCTTTACAGTTATCATTTTATGTTTTATTCTTATATGTTATATTTAATTTTTATGTGATTAAATTTAACATAGCTGGCTGTTTGTAAATATGATATAATTATAACGTTGTTATGCTGACGAAATATTAAATGGGTAAAACATTTTCATAAAATAAATTAATTTTGTTTTATTCAAGACTTTATATTAAAGATGTTAGAGAGAAATGTATTATTTTTTATTACAAACTTAAATTTGAAAATTAGATTTTAAGGTTTAATTATCTGGTCTAATTTAGAATAGTACTCTTTTATTTGTTGGTACAATCTCCTTATAGTTAGAATGAAACTCTATTTCAAAATTTTTTTATAAGAATTATTATTCGAAAATGTATTGACGACATATTTTCAATATTTGTTTTAAAAATTGAAAGTTAGTACTTGGAAAATTAAATTTTTAGGTTAATTTAGACACCTTGAATAAAGTCTAATTATTTAACTCAGCCTAAAACTGTGATTAGATGGTTTGCTATTTTCTTAGAAATAAAGTTGAAATTTAATATTTAATTAATTAATAGTCTCCGTCTAAGGATATTAGTCAGTTAATATTAAACAAAAGAATTTAGGCCCTACCTAAGGACACTTTCATACCAAAAAGATAAAATCAATAAATATTAATTTATATTTTAATAACTTAAATAATACGACCAAGCATAATTAACTTAATTATTATATCCTTAAATACTCCACTGTTATGAATGATAAAATTTGTATTATTGTTTATTGAATCTATATTTATGTTTATGTTTATTTTTTATGTTATTAGATTAGGAAACAAACAAACCAAAATATTTTGACAAGATATTTAGTATTTAATTTTGTTTTTAAGATTTTGAATAATAAATTAAAAACCACATATATTTCTTCCTTATATCGACCTTGTATACTTATCATTTTCTATAAAAATGATTTGTACACTTACGAGAGTTTTACAAATAATAAAACCACAAAGGGAATTTTGCAAGATCGGTATTTGTAAATGTCAGTCTTGTGACTCATTCAACCATCATTAATCCATTAAGAATAAAATTTTTGCATAGAAAATCATTTTCCATCAAGATGTCTAAATCCTTTGTTGTAGCTTTAATAGGAGGAATAGACAATGTCGATTTTTCAGTAGTAAGAGCAAAAGCAACCTCTTTCATGGTTAAGAAAAATAACATTTTTTATCTCCATCTTTTAAACTATAGTTCCTCAAAATAGAACGCTTTGTTAAGATCATAGTTAACATTTCAATACACATGGCAGATAGAAAATCATCTTAAAATTGTTGATACAAGTATGTTAAAAGCAATGTAAGAGCGATGTTACCGATATACTGAAATGTACTACTTGGGATGAGTCGCATACTAGGTCACTCTCTTTAAGACATTTTGCAGCTCTACTCAAATTTGTGCAAGCAAACACACGCTTGTCATCCCCAGGATAAAATTTCCCAGAAAATTTGTTTTCTATCTCAGAACTTCACTACACTAATGAAGATCGGAATGCTACACCTATAAAACTTATGTTGCTCAGAAAACTCAAAATAATTTAATATCTTCTTCTTTTTCTTTCTGAGAGCTTTTTCTAGTAAGAGATGTTTTCAATTGATGTGATGAAACTGAGAGCAGAGGCCCTCTATTTATAGGTTTCAGAAAAGGTGTGATCATTATGATAATAATGGTCATGTCTGGGGGGAAAGAGTAACGTCCATTTTATGAAATGAAAAATAACGGCCATTTTCTGTGTAAAGAAGAATAATGGCCATTTAATGGATATTTTTTAGTAAATAAAAATAATAGCCATTTAATGGATATTTCTGAGTAAAGAAAAATAACGGTCAGTTTTTGAGTAAAAGATAACGATCATTTTCTGAGTGGAAAAATAATTTTAATAAAAAATAATTCCCAAAAAATAAAATGCCACCTCACCTCACACATACACGCACACAGACTTTAATTGGGCTCAACACGGCATGGAACGGTTGGTCGGTCGGATGGATAGTTGCGGCGGCGACGTGCATGCGTATGGTATCAAATTTTCTAAAGGTCTTCTCCCCTTCCGCAAAAGTGGGTGCCCTTTGGGCCTAAACCTAATAGCCAATACTTTTCTATTTATACATCTTTTAAGTGATGTAAAATAGTAATGTGGGACAAGGCACAAAATGGCATCTAATTTCCAACAATCCTCCACTTGAATTTTATATAAAAATAGTTTTCATCAAGAAATCAATCAATCAAAAGTATAAGATTGTGCATAAGAAAAATGTGTGTATAGACTTGAACCTTTGCATAGTGTTGATGCTTTAGAATATACTAGAGTAACTCATAGTTTTGAACTCTATCTCTAACAACATTACACACACAAAATGCATCCCAATATACTGAATGCTCTAGTAAATTTTGCCCAAAATGTTTCATAGGAAGCGGCCACACTTCCTTATTCACATAGGTAATTCTATCAAGAGTACTCTCGTAATTATGTACTCCACTCCATGTAGAGTATAGAACTCAAGAAGAGTTTAATAATTAACCCATCCTTCTCTATCCGTTCAAGACTTCATGCTTCTAACAATATAGAGTGGGAAAAATAGCATGATTCATCTCATATCACTTCATGACTTGTTATTACCCATTGAACTTATTTCTTGAGATCTCCAATCTATAAGTTAGGTTACCATCACTAGTGACTCTTCATTCTAAGGGCATCAGTCTCATTCCTTTCGAGGTTTTGAAAACCTTCTCTCTTAGTAATCCTTTCGACAAAGAATTAGCCAAATTTTCATCAGAATGTATATGATTCACTATTACAGCTCCTGCAGAGAGAAATTCTCTAATATTATTGTGCTTACGATATATCTGTCATATCTTGCCATTATAATAACAGTTTTGAATCTTAGAAATAGCTGTGGTACTATCGTTGTGGATCAGGAAAGTTGGTATTAGGCTTTCCCATAAAGGGATCTCAGCTAATAGACTTCTTAAGTACCCTGCTTCTTCAATAGTAGTAGCTAGTGCTATCATTTCAGACTCCATCGTCAATTGAGCCAATATTTTCTATTTCTTAGACTTCCAAGAAACAGGTGCACCAATTATGCTAAATATATAACCGCTAGTTGCTTTGGAGTCTTCTGATAAAGTGTTCCAATTAGCATTGTTGTATCCTTCTAGAATAGCGGAAAACTTTTTATAATATAATCCAAGGTTCATAGTTCTCTTAAGGTATCTATGACCCTTTCAATAGCATTCCAATGCTTTATACTAAGTCTACTGGTAAACCTACATAGTAGTCCCACAATATAAACTATGTTTGGTCTAGTGCAGTCAGTAGCATAACATAAGCTACCAATGATGCTCACATACTTAGTTTGTCTAACACCGTCTCCGGTGTTCTTAAACAACTTTTCACTAGGATCATAAGGAGTAGATGCATGTTTTCAGTTAAAGTAATTATATTTCTTTAAGATCTTCTCAATGTAGAGAAAGTCCCTTTTTAGATCTAGTAATATTTATACCAAGGATTACATTCGCTTATCTGAGATCTTTCATATCAAAGTTAACACATAAAAAAGTTTTCACATTATTCATAACATGAATATTTGACCCAAAAATAAGCATGACATCCATATATAAACATATAATAGTGCAAATGTCATTTTCTAATTTATAATAAATGCATTTGTCACTTTCATTTATTTTGAATCCATGTGAGATAACTTGATCATCAAATTTTTCATGACATTTCTTAGGTTCTTTTTTTAGACCATAAAGGGATTTATCTAGTTTACAAACTTTATTTTCTTGACCTCGGACAACAAAACCTTTAGGTTGGTCCATATAAATTTCTTCTTCTAAGTCACCATTTAAGAAAGCAGTTTTGACATCCATTTGGTGCACTACTAAATCATGGATAGTAGAAAGACAGAAAAGTACACGTATGGAAGTTATTCGTGTGACTGGTGAAAAGGGTATCAAATAAATCTACATTTTCCTTTTGTCTATACCCTTTAACTACAAGAATAGCTTTGTACTTTTCAATAGTACCATCGGGTTTTAATTTCTTCTTTAGTATCCATTTAAATCCTATGGTTTTTCAACCAAGAGGTAAGTCAACTAAATGCCAAGTTCTATTATACTCAAGAGAGTCTATTTCATCA
The DNA here is from genome assembly GCA_030763125.1 of Hippophae gyantsensis. NCBI lineage: Eukaryota > Viridiplantae > Streptophyta > Magnoliopsida > Rosales > Elaeagnaceae > Hippophae > Hippophae gyantsensis. Next base: position 32,054,471 of record CM061037.1, on the reverse strand, counting down.
TTTATGGCTTCTTCCCATAAGTTGGCATCTAAAGAAGATAATATTTTTTTAAGAGTTTTGGGATCTTCCTCTAAGGTTTATGCATAAAAATCAAACCCAAAATCCTAAAGGGTTCGAACTTGTTTACTTCTCCTATTTTCAGTGTTTAATTCCTCATTTTGTCCACTAGTTCTAGTTATGGGTAAACTACTAGAAGATGAGCCCCCACTATTTTTCAATTTAAAGGGAAACCTATATTCATAGAAGCCAGTATCATTTGATTCTATAACTACATGATCATTTAAGTCATATAATTTATAAGATTTACTATTCACAACATATCCTATGAATACACATTAATATGTTCTACTAGCAAGTTTATTTCTTTTAGGATCAGGGATCCTAATGTAGGCTAAATAACCCCAAGTTTTAAAATAAGTTAAGTTAGGTTTCTTATTTTTCAAAATTTCATATGGTGAAATTTTACTAGTAGATTTAGGCATTCTATTTAGCACATAGCAAACAGTTAATAAAATTTCTCCCCACCAATGGGAAGCAGCTTCAGAGTTTAATAGAATTACAACAACTGATTCAATAAAATTTCTATTTTTTCTTTCAGCTTTTCCATTCATATTCAGTGCCTCTATCACTTCGAAACCTTTTTATTTTTCTATTAAGTTGATTTTCAATTTCAGTCATAAATATTTTAAACATGTCAAATGCTTCACTTTTATTTTTTATTAGATATACATAAGTGTAATCTGAACATTCATCAATAAAAGTTATAAAATAGCATTTTCCATTTCTTGTTAAATTTCCATCAAGTTCACATATGTCAAAATGTATTAAATCTAAAGGTTCAGATTCTGTAACTACTGACTTATGTGAAGTTTGGTTATTTTAGCTTGACTAAAAAAGTCACATTTTTCAAAATCATTCAAAGATAGTTTAGGAATTAGTTCTAATGTACTCATGTTCTTGATTATATGTTCATTAAGATGATAAAGTCTAGCATGCCAAATATTAAAATAAATCAACATATAAGCAAAAGAAGCTTTATTAATTTCAACGTTAAATTTAAACAAGCCATTAGTGGCGTACCCTTTCCCAACAAAAATATTATTTTTAGTTATTGTATATAAATTAGCCTCTATAGTTTGAGTAAATCCAAATATGTTAAGAAGATATCCAGAAACTAAGTTCTTTTTCATCTCTCGATTATGTAGGATATCCTTCAAGATGACAGTCTTTCGAGAGGTAAACTTCAATTCCACCTCACCAGTACCAACAACTTTAGTGGAGTGAGAGTCGCCCAGCAACACTTTCTTATCCTCTAACTCACAATAGAACTTGAACATGTCTCGATCAAAGTAAACATGGGGAGAAGCACCAGTGTCCACCCACCACCTCTTAGATCCACCAACAAAATTGATTTCAGATATCATAGCAATAAGTGAATCTTCGGTAAGGTTTTCCTGTAAGGTAGGATGATTCCTATTTCAAAAGTTCCTAGCCAAGTGGCTAGGTCTGTTACAATTATAACACATGAATGTGTTATTTCTTTAGGGGGTTGAGGTCCATTCTAAAAAGAATAGTTTTTGTTCTATTATGGTGGTTGTGGTTTTGGTTATTATTGCGATTATGAGTTTTCATATTTCATCCTTTAGGTTTTAGAATTGCAGAGGAGGATTTCTTATTGGTATTTTTGTTTGAGACAATGAGTACTTCAACTCTTTGATCTTATTTTCGGGCTTTTTCTTCTATTCTTAGATGGGTTATAAGACTTTCTAAAGAAAATTCCTTAGTTTTTTGTCTAGGTGCATTTTTAAAATCTTTCCAAGAAGGGTTTATCTATAATAATAGCTACTTGAAAATTTTCACCTAAAGCTATACCTTCAGAAGTTATTTCGTGTGTTATCTTCTACAATTTGTGTGAATAAGCTTCCACAGATTTGTCATCAATCATTTGGTACTTGATGTATCAATTGATAACATATTTCTTATTTCCAACTTCTTCAGTGTCGTACTTCTTTTTAAGCGAATCCCAAATTTTCTTAGTAGACTTATCATAATTATAATAATCATACAAGTCATTAGCTATTCCATTAAGAATAAAATTTTTGCATAGAAAATCATTTTCCATCCAGGTGTCTTAAATCCTTTATTGTAGCTTCAATAGGAGGAATAAACAATGTTGGTTTTTAAGTAGTAAGAGCAGAAGTGACCTTTTTGTGGTTAAGAAAAATAACATTTTTTGTCTCCATCGTTTAAAGTGTAGTCCCTCAAAACAGAACGGTTTGTTGAGATGAGTAGTTAACATTTCAGTAGACTTAGCATATAGAATATCATCTTAAAATTGTTGGTACAAGTATGTCAAAAGTAGTGTAAGAACGATGTTACCGATATACTAAAATGTACTGCTTTGGTTGAGTCATAGACTAGGTCATTCTCTTTAAGTTGTTTCGTGGCTCTACCCAAATTTATGCAAACAAACACACCCTCTTCGTTCCCAGGATAAAACAACTCATAATCTTTGTTTTCTGTCTCGGAATTTCACTACACTGATTAAGATCGGAATGCTACACCTATAAAATTTATGTTACTCGGAAAACTCAATAATTTAGTATCTTCTTCTTTTTCTTTCTGAGATATTTTTCTAATAATAGATGTTTCCAATTGATGTGATGAAACTGAAATCTGAGGCCTTTTTTTTATAGGTTTGAGAAAAGGTGTGACCATTATGATAATAACGGTCATGTCTGGGTGAAAAGAGTAATGACCATTTTATGAAAAGAAAAGTAACAGCCATTTAACGGATACTTCTGAGTAAAGAAAAATAATAGTCATTTAGCGGATATTTCTGAGTAAAAAAATAATGACCATTTCTGAGTGAAAAAGTAATTTTAATAAAGAAATTCTCAAAAAATAAAATGTCACCTCACCTCACTCAGACTCGGACTCGGCACGATAAGACCGATTAGTCGGACAGATGGACGGTGGTCGCCGTGGTCCACGCAGTCGTGGTATCACGTTTGCCTAGGTCCTCTCCCCTTTCACAAAACTAGGTACCCCTTGGGGCCCAAACCCAATAACCAATTATTTTCTATTTATGCATCTCCTAAGTAATGTAAAATAACAATGTGAGACAAGGCAAAAAATGACATCAATTGTTTTTATAAAAATTCACAATTTCCAACATTTACGATTATAAATTCATTCAAAAATAGTAGTAGACTAATATTTATGTTATTATCAATATGAAAATGATGAATTCATTGCAAATACAATTCCCTTGTAAATAATTGATCGATTTGATTCTTTTACTAAATGTATAAGTATAAAATACATGAATTATCACACTATTATAATTGTAACAATTTTTATTTTATTAAAACAATTATTTCTATAGGAAATAATATAAAAATATATATACAATTAAATTAAAACTACTAAATATAACCTATTTATAAATATGATCTATGATAAAAAGCATTATAATATTTAATGGTATATAAAAAAACAAACTAAATAAAATAAATGTTAAACAAAATTATCCGTACAAGAATAATCACCGTATCATCCACACTTTAATATATATAGATAACTAGTAAACCATAAGGAATTCTTTTTAAAGTTTTACAAAATAAAAGGGGAGAGTTTATAAACTAGAGCAGGTGATCGGTGATAAACATATTTTTGACCAATAATTACTTTGTTTTTGAGTATCAATTTTATATTTTATTCTAAGAATTTATTATTTTAGAAAGGATTGTTTATGTCGTATAAATTTATGAACTTTTGGAGGAATTAGGGACAGAAAGGCAAAAAACTAAAGATGGGAAGAAAAATTTTAATTAGGAACTTTGGCCTTTAAAATATATAAATAAAAGGCTTAATATCGAAGACAAGAAGCCAAAGTGAAAAGATTTGAAAATTCAGTATATTGTCAATAAAAAAAGAATGGAAATGCCTAAACATTAAAAATACCATACTTAGGCATTGAGGTCATGGGTGTCACTGTAGAATTTTTGAAAAACCAACACGCATCAATGCATTCAAAATACAATGCCTCAGATTTTGCCCTGTTTTTTTTTTTTTTTGCTAGAAACCCCTTTCATAAAAAATTATATATTTTTTTTGCATATTTCCTTCTAAAACCTAATCTATAAATACCATCAAAATTCATTCTTCAACACATGAATTTCACCTTCTTCAAAGAGAAAAATAGGTCGATAATCCCTATTTTGAAACTCTTCCAAAGTTTTGAAGAAGAAGATCAACCAATTTCAAAGATTTAAGTGATAGGCGATCAAAAAGGGTAACATAATTGATCTATTCATCTTTCTCTAGATTTTGACTATTGCTTATATAATTGAATTGATTATGATAGGCTAATTTCTGTGTGAGATATTAGCTTTGTTTTTATAAGTAAATAAACGTTTGAATGATTTTATTTTAATAAAGTTAAATTATTTCTTCTTTATACTATTTTTTAACTTTTTCTATGAATTATTATTGTTAATCTTAATTTGTGAACAAAGTGACTATTTCAAAACTAGATATTAGATACATCATCTATGCACTACTAAAATAAATACAAATGTTCTTGGAAATTTAGCCACAATTTTTTTAAACACTGAGGTCATAAGGTCTTGGCCTCAGTTATTTATAAATCAATGTCATAGATATATCTATCAATTTTCCCTTTTTTACACCAAATAGCAAAATTTTCTAACAATTCTTTTTCTTTTTCCCTATCTTTTTTTCATTTGTTCCCTCTATTTTTTTACTTCCATTTTCTCCCCCTCGCACGATCACACTGTATCAATATTTTAAGGTTTTCATCTATCACACACCACTCTATGTGTGTCACCATCCTCGTCACGTCGTCCACTACTCTTTACTTTGCTTGGTTAGTTCTCATCTCACCTTTGTATCGTGCTTCTCATTTCATCTCGTCATCCATTAACTAGCTGTCCATTAACTAGGCATTCTTTACTAAGGTTTTTCTTGAATCATTTTTGTAGATAACATATACACTCTTTGTATAATTAATCTACTAATTTCACCATGGTACTTGTTATTGCTATCAAATCTGTTTTGAAGTATAATTAATCTTTGTATCGTGGGCGCATATTCTAAATGTGGTTGTTTTCTTTTCAAAAGTTGTTGATGATGAAAAGTATGATGTACTAAATGTTACAATTCACGGTATTTTAGTTACAGCACATCAGTACACCAAATGTGAAAAGTTTGATGTATGGATTGTTATAGTTCAAGGTATTTTAGTTATTGTATATTTCTTTATGCTATGGTTCTATGATAATTTTATATTTTTGGGTTTCTTTTAAGGGGATATACTATACATAAAAAAAGTTGACCTTGCTTTACAGACGAGTATGAAAGGTCTTATTGTGGCTATTTCAGTCATCGATGCAATAGCAATAACAACATGTTTTGGAACGATATCATATTGGTTTGTTCAAAGGCCAATGTTAATAATTTCATCACTTCTCTACTTTATAAGCGGTTTGCTAATGCTTTGTTAACCCAATGTGTATGTCCTATGTATAGCACGACTTGTAGATGGATTTGGAATTGGTCTAGCAGTTTCTCTTGTTCCTTTTTATATATCTGAGACTGTCCTATCAGATATAAGGGTCTTGTTAAATACTCTCCCATTATTTAGTGGCTTAGGTGCTTGGTTCTGGTTTTAGTGCTTGGTCCATGGTGCCTAGTGCCTATGCTGGTGTCTGGTGCATGGTGCTAGTACTAGTGCCTGGTGATAGTATTGGTGCTTAGTGTCTGGTGCCTAGTGCCTAGTCATGGTGCCTGGTACCTAGTATTGGTGCTATGCTGGTATTAATGCCTGGTGCCTGGTACGAGTGCCTAGTGCTGGTGCCGGTGCTGGTACTGGTGCCGGTACTGGTGCTAGTGTCTGGTGGTTGTGTTGGTGTTGGTGCCTGATGCATGATGTTGTGCCTAGGTTAAACATTACTTTCAACCCCACTCCGAGTTTTTCTTTTATTCCATCAACCAATATTAAGTCTAATAAAAATAAAAAACAAATAAAAACAAAATTTCATTATCTGTTTCATGTATGCCTATTTCTTCTTCTGTTTTTGATGTCTTTTATCACTCATTCTATGGTGTGCATATTTCATCTGTGTCTGCTGTGCCTATTTTTTCTAATTCTACCATGCCTGATATTTCTAGTTTTGTAAATTCTACAGTTTCTACTGAGTCCTTTTTTAAAATTTCTAGTATGTCCATGTTTTATTTTCAATGTGTCAACTATTATTATTGTATCAGTTTTTGGTAGTGGCTTCTATTAAAGGTTGATTGCTATCTATGCACACATTCTATTCTAGTTCTATTTTTGTTGTTTTCTTTTTCTTGGTGGATCAGTTTCCTTAGAGAGATCAATGTAATCTTGTTGTTAACCTTTAGATGCGAGAATATTTTGGGATCTCAATATCAAACCTTCATGCCACAAGTTACTTCAAGAGATTTTTTATTAGCATGAATGCATTTTAAAGTTGTGGGTACATTTACAGCTAGAAAATCCCTACTTTTGTTTATGTGTTTCTTTTCCTATAAATGCTATTATCTGGTAGTCATGACTTTATCTTATTACTATGGTTTTGGTATAAGATGTTATTTTCCAAAATGGGTTAACAAGTATAGTAGGGCAGTGCTTGTCCAATTTCTAAGTACTAGTCTATGCATGCCTCTTGATTGTGTCCACTAGTTTTATTGAAGAGGATTTCATTAAACTTCTCGTTGAAGTTGAATACAATTTTTGTGTTTCTTCTTAAGATGATTACACTATAATATTCATTGATATTACTCTGGTGGTTACAGGTTTTGATTATAGATGAAGCTGATAAACTTTTGGATATAGGATTCCATAAGCAAATATCTTCCATAATTACTTAGTTACCAAAGCAACGTAGAACTGGTCTCTTTTCAGCAACTCAAACTGAAGTAGTTGAAAAGATATCCAAAGCTGGATTGAGGAATCTAGTAAGGATTCATGTTCAAGAAGAAACTAAATAAGTGAATGTTTCTAAGGCATCGCAACAATTACCATATTTGAAAACACCTTCTAGCCTTTACCTTGAGGTATGATGAATCCTTTATCCAATTGATTCAACTTGTGTTTAGCTAAAGTGTTCTAAAAATGCTGCAATCTTCCTCTCCGTAAAATTTCATTCATCCTTTCTACATTATTTGGAGTGTGGAGTAGACAAGATGACATGATTTATATGACCTTTGAAAGATATATGGTTATTGCATTTCTACTATTTCCTATTTAGCTTGTTAGCTTATGTTTATATGCACTTGTGCGAGAACTAAATTGTTGGAAGAACAACTCAGATGGGTAGGCAAGGAATTGCAATTGTCTTTATGTTGAAAAAGGTATACTACTTGCCTCTTTATCCATGACATCTATAGTTTGTTTGTGAATTGGATAACAATGGCTTATATTTACAATTATTCGTATCATATAGATCTGTTATTGCTTTGTATAGATGATAAAAAACTTAATTTATCACAATATTTTGGGAGAAAGCTTATGTTGAATTATTGCACCTAAGAACGGTTCCTCTTCAAGAGAGGGATACTAGCAGTGATTTTTCTGATATTCTTTCTTTGCTACGCATAATTTTCTCTTGATTATGCTCTTGTTACTCAATTTATTTCCTTATGTTTATTTTTGTCTCAATATTTTGGTTGTCAATTGTTTCTGCAATGGAACCATCATGCCAATACCAGCATTAGGCACTAGGCACCATCACCTGCACGCCACCAGCACCAGTACTAGCACCAGCACTTGTACTAGTACCAACACCATCAAGTTATGTAACTTGTCTTTCTACTGGACAGTCTTAGTGTATTCAAATTTTTTGCATATATTTCATATTTTAGAACATTTTAATTATTTAATTATAATAAGGATTTATTATGTTTTAGTGCATATAAAAACTTTCAAATATAATTTTATTCTTAATTTTAATATAACGACTTTTAATTTTCTCAATTTATCAATTTATTTTAATTTATATTTAAAAATAGGTTAAATGATATATCTATGGCCTCGGGTATTTAAAAACTAAGGCTATAGACATACCCTATGGTCTCTTTCACTTAGGCCTCGGTTCTTATAACCGTGGCCATAGACCTACGATCACAGTTATAAACCGATGTCATATGTATTTATTTTAGTAGTGATGTTTAAGTTGTACAATTATGAACAATAGTCTAATTTAATATCATTGACTTGTGTTAAATTAAATGATTAAATTATCTCCTTACAATGGTTAATTGACTAATTAAAATCTGATCAAAGAATTAATTGATTAATTTTTATTTTGAAAACTCAATTGATCATTAGAGGTTCTTCTAATCAAAAGAAAAAAATTTAATAATTTCAACTTTTGAAATCTATTGCAAAAATCATTTAGTTGGTTCTACCCAGATTGGTTAGTAAGCTAATCTTCAGTAACTTTTCAACCATTTTAATTCTCTACAAAAATTTGTTTATCTCATTTTAGTTTTCTTAAGCATTTAAAAATTCATAATCCTTCTTTCAACAAAATGTGTTAAAGTGTTTAGAATTGTTTATTTAATTAATTAAGAGAACAAGTAAAGAGTTTATAACCATTGTAATTCCTCTAGAGTTTGACCTCGAAGTTTACCTATCACTAGCTAAAAATTATTCAAGCACTTGTGAATAATTAAAATTTGTGCATCAAGGTTTTGGCACCGTTGTATGAGAATTTAATATTTTAAATTGTCTATTTGTTTTCTTGATTTCTTTGCTTTTGTGATTTTGTTGAGTTATTTTGATTTATTCCTTATCTATTATTTTTTATATCTTTTTTCATTTGTTCATCATAGTTGCTTCTTTGGTGCTTTAATCTTCCTTTTATGTTAGTTTATGTAAGGTAAGAGATCCTTTGGGAATGAACTAGCACCCTTCATAGACAACATTAACAAAGAAAATAAGCATTCAAGGATACTAAAATCTATGAGGAAGAAAAGCAACATCAAGAGCCATTAGAAATTAGAGATGTTGATCCAAGGCAAATGGTTATGAAAGAGTATACAAAACCAATCATTGGCACTACTATCTTCTATATATAGTTAGTAGAGACTACTACGAATTATGAATTGAAAAATATCCATTATTTTATGTTATATTTTTTTATGGTATTCTTAATAAAGATATACTAATATTCATTAGATATTTTTATGCAACTATGTAGACATTTCCATTGCAAGGGATCACTAAGGACCAATATAGGATAAGGTGTTTCCTATACACACAATCAAGGATAGGAAAAAGGCTTGGCTCATAACTCTTCCACCAGGCTCTCTAACAACTTGGGAGGTAATCTACCAAAAATTTATGTAGAAGTTCTATTATCACCAAAAGACTACACATTTAAGGACGAAGATAGCCAAATTTTCATAGATGGAGGGAAGGGCATTCCATGAAGCTTGAGATAGGTTTAAGATACTTCATCTAGTTCATACACAACCATTTCCTATTGTAGCTACAAAACTAGTTCTTCTATGATAGTTTGACATGAAACTATCAATACACAATTGACAATGCTACAACTGAAGCTATAGGAGAAAAAACAACCATAGAAACTTATGAGCCTTATGAGATGATGGGAGATAATTTTCAAAAGAAGAATGTTATAGGGAGAAGAGCTGGAGTAAATGAGATGGGCTCTGTTAATGAGGTACATGCAATTTTAGTACTTATGGGCATGGTGATATACTTGTTCTTTTACCAGTGACTCTTATGTAGGGCCAAGAGCAAGTGAACTTAATAGAGGGTTACCAACCTAGACCCAAGTATGACCTTTATGTAAAATACATACAATTCAAGGTAGAGAAATCATCTTAATTTCTCTTGGAAGGCAAAAGAACAACTATGTCTATACCCAAAACAACATGCAAGGCCAACACTTAAATCAAACCATGCCACCCAATGCACCTAATAAGCCAACCATTGAGAACAACTGAAATTCCTTCATTCAAGTTAGTAGAGGCAACCAAGTGAGAAATAATCAAAGGTTAGATTTTCTAGAGGCATCTATGGAAAGGGTGAAAATTGTAGTATGGAAACTAGATGAGCATATGCAAAAGAAAGAGAAAGAAAAGTTTCCAGTCAATCAAAGTAGGTGGAGGCTAATACAGTTCTTCAAAATGGTAAGGTACTAAATAAATATTTTCCTAAATTTTTTGACAATTTACCTACTAATGCAGGAAACAAAGGGGGAATACAATTAGCTTCCAAGGAAGGTGTGGACATAAATGCAAAAAATAAAGATCCTTATTAGAGGAGTCTAAGAGATTCAAATGACCTTCTTATACTATACAAGTCACTTGATTCGTACTGACCACATATCCCATTTTCACACTATCTAAATGACAATAAATAGGATAAGTAGTTTTCTAACTTCTTTAACTTACGTATCTTAGATGTCATCTGGAAAGTGTAATCTTTTGCCAAGTTTTTCAAGGAGTTGAACTCCATGAAGAAGAGGAAGGAACATAATGAAAAATTAGTTGTGCTCGAAATTACTAGCACAATACTTCAACAAAACTTACCCACCTTCCCCAAATTGAAGGATACTAGGAATTTTAATATCAAACATTACCATATGGCATAAGAAGGTAACTAAGGCTAGGCTGGATTTAGGTACAAGTATTTACCTCATGCTATACTTAGTACACTTGCAACTAGGTTTAAGAGAGCTAAAACACACAATGATGTCACATTAATTAGCTAATAGGTCTATGAAATATCCAAAGATCATGGTTGAGAATTTGCTTATACTGGTAGATAAGCTAATTACAGTTGCTAATTTTGTACTTTTGAATATGCAAGAGACCCCATCTATGGAAAAAGAGCACACTATTCTTCTTGGTAGACCGATTATGGCCACAACCAAGACAATTATTGATGTTCATTATAGGAGGTTCACCATGATATTCTTGGGAAAGACTGTCCACTTTAAAATTTTTGATTCCTCACCTATTCCTTTTATCTCTATTATTGATGAGTGTTCCCATTTTGATTATGTAAACTCACTTGCTCATCCCACCTTTTCACAGGAAAATATAGAAGGCAAACTTGAATATGCTTTGACTATTGATAGGGTAGAGGCAACTTTAGATAAGGATACTAAGGGGTACCCTAAAATACTAACTAGGTGTGTATTTGAGTCTTTTTCTTGTTTATGGACTTATGTGAACCTATGTGCCTTTTTCTTTACATAACTTATGTTGGTATATACCTTGTTAAATTTTTTGACTCCTAGAATATGAATGATATTAAGAGCTTATCTTGAGAAGTCTAGAGTCAAAGTGAATTTGAATTTTAGCATTAGGTTTGGGGGAATTAATATTGATACATTTTGAGTAATGGGGTATGGATTTTTGATACGAAGTTGGTTCACTTGACAAGCCTTGATGTATAGAGAATGTGGATGAACTTGTGCATAAACTTTAACTATGAACTAAAAATAAACTAAGGCATAAGAAATTTTATTGATTTAAGTTTGCATGTTCGCTTTTATGATTGTTACTTGTTTTTTTAGTTTTTGGTTTTGCTTGGGTACTAGCAAAGTGTAGATTTGGGGGAATTTAATAAATATATTTTTGACTTATATTTTGCTATATTTTTAAGCATCCGTTTTGTATTTTATTCTAGGAATTTATTACTTTGGAAGGAATTTTTTGTGTTGTGTAGATTCACGAGCTTTTGGAGGAATATAGGACCAAAACTGGTAAAAAGAGTGAAAAAGGGGAAAAATGACAATTCGGTACTTTGGGCTTTAAAAGATATAAATGAAAGAACTAATATTGAAGGACAAGAGGCCAAAGTGAAAAATTTGAGGATTCTTCACATGGTGCATTAAAATGTTAAAAAAGGATAGGAAAGCCTCAGTATTCAAAATATCATTTTTGCCTTGTTTCCTTCTAAAACCTAACTTATAAATACCCTCAAAATGTATTGTTCAACACATATATGAATTACACCTTCTTTGGAGAGAAACGTATAGAAACAACCTCGATTTTGGATGCTCTTTCAAGGTGAGATCAACCAACTTTAAAGGATTGGTTTTGGTAAGCAAAAAATGAAATTTGTGGTAAAATATTGACCTGATGTTGGAAGGTATTTACCCAATGTGGCTAGTTTGGTGAATCACTCATCAAAAGGTGTACTGTAATTTCTCTATTTCATCTTTCTCTAGATTTTTACTATAGCTTGTATAATTAAATTGATTATAGTTAATTTGATTACGAGAGACTATATAAGTTTTTGTGTGGGATATTAGCTTTGCTTTCATGAATAGATAAGCTATTAAATGATTTTATTTTAATAAAGTTGAATTATTTCTTCTTTGTAACTTTTCTTACCTTTACATATGAATTATTACTGGTTATCTTAATTTGTGAACAAAGTGACTACTTCAGAATTAGACACTAGATATATTATCTATGTTTAAATTGTGCAACTATGAATAAGGGTCTAATTTATTATCATTAAATTGTGTTAAATTAGATAGTTAAATTATCTCCATTAGGATGAGTAATTGATTAATTAAAAAATGATCAACAAATTGATTGGTTAATTTATATTTTGAGATTCATCGTAATCATGAGAAGTTCTTTTAATTACAAAGAAAAAATCAAAAATTTCAACTTTTGAATTCCATTGTGAAAACCATTTAAATGAATGTTTAGCTAGCTAATCTCTTATACTTATTCAACCATTTTAATTTGCTACAATAATTTAGGTGCCTTATTTTAATTTGCTTAAGCATTTAAAAATTGACAATATTCCTTTCAACAACAATTGCTAGAACGTTTAAGACAATTTATTTAATTTATTAAGAGAGCAACTAAAGGATTTAATATCTTTAGAATCTGAACTCGAGGTTTACCTATCACAAGTTAAAATTGAGTCGTGCCATACGAGTAATTAAAATTGGTGTATCAATCGGATGTGTCTAATTGTTTTTCGAAATAGATCCCTTAGGTCTAATAGTTTTTAATAAAAGTTAATTAGTTCAATAGTTTTGAAAAAGTGGTAACATTAGTCTAAATAGTTCATTTTTATTTTGTTTTTTCATTGTTTACTTTAATTTTTTTTAAAAGTGATTTAGTAAATATTAATGTTAAAACTTTCTTTTTAAAATATAGTTGAAAAAATAAATAAAAAAACCTAAAATGTGAAAATTTAGACTAAAATGTTAATTTTTTTTAAAAAAAAGTGATGTAGTAAATATTAATGTTCAAACTTTCTTTTTAAAATATAGTTGAAAAAATAAATAAAAAAACCTAAAATGTGAAAATTTAGACTAAAATGTTAATTTTTTTAAAAAAAGTGATTTAGTAAATATTAATGTTCAAACTTTCTTTTTAAATATAGTTTAAAAAATAAAAATAAAACCTAAAATGTGAAAATTTAGGCTAAAATGTTAATTTTTAAAACTGATAGCATAAATTCTTTAAAAAAAACAAGACTTAAATGCTCCAAGTGACAAGTGTACCTGCCGTACTTCTGTCTCTACAAGCTAATAATAAGTTTCATGTGAATAGGTTAGTTCAACAACTTCTGTCTAATGTCCTATATGAATGCACTTTTTCTGTAGTTTATATGTCCTAACTCATAACTAACTTCCTCTGTTATGTGGTTATGGTACAGACACTCTTGATCAGTGACAGTTAGAATGTATTAATCAATTGTTGATCTTTATAACTACTAACAGTTTAAATTTTTTGAAAGATTAGTAAACAAGACACTCTAATAGTTATTAAACCGAAGGTTGTGTTCAAACTTTTGCAATTTTCAATTCTTAAATTTCAAGCGTTGGAATGTAGGAATTAATTGTTAATTCATCTTTCAATAACTTTTGGTACCTAACTAAAGTGGCTATCAGGACTTTTTAACTGTTTAGTGGGCTATCCATTAAATAGACCAAATGAATACGAGCTTGGGATTCTCAAATTTTCTCTTTTGTTTAAGCAAGAGATATATTAGATAAATGATGATTACGCAACTAAAGTGGTTATCGTTGACTCTGATCGGTCTTTTGCACCACGGGTCACACTCTTATTCATTCAGTGAGTTCTCCTGACATATGTTATCCTATGATTGGCTAACACCGTCAGTTTTTCTTGTTTTGATCTAAGCCCTTGATTTGAAGGTGATCTGACGGTCCAGATCTCACCTGAGTAATATTTAAGCCTATAATCACCCCATAAATCCTAAGGGGCCTTCATTAGCATAATTTTGGTTAGTTTTTAGAGCTTAAAGAAGAGAAAAATACAAAAAAATTCAAGAGGGGATACCATTTTGGTAGAGATTCAATAGGAGATTAACACTACAATTCAAGAGATTTATTGTATTTCTTCTTCTACTCTTTTCTTTATCAATTTTTATGTATTTTTTTATGAAAAAAATATGAGCTTTATGAACACAATTATGTGTAGTTAATTTATTAATCTAGAGATCTTATGAACTCAATTTTCACCATGTGATGATTTAATAACCTCAATGATAAATTTAATTTAATTATATTATTTAATCTGATCTTTATGCTCTTAATTGTTTGGCCAACAATTTCTCTATAGAAGCAATTAAATAGATTTGAGAGAATTATTTAATTATTTGTCTTCATTAAATAACATACATAGTTTCTAGGCAGAGATGTATGATTCTTATGTATGTGATCAATAATTGATGAAACTTAATGAGTAGTATGCAATTTAATTGGCATAAGACTGTGATTAAATTAATTACTAAATTATGTGTCATTTACTTGAGAGAGGAATACATGCTAGGTTAGATTCAATTGATCATGTAATTAATTGATATTATATTGGAGAGATTTTAACGATTCACATGTTTAGAAAATTGAAAATAAGTATTCTTAGATATTTTTTCATATATTTTTTTAGTTACCAATTTTGATTTAATTACTTATAGCTATTTACTTTTAGTTATTTTAATTTGCCTCTTTAAAATATAAAAACACAAAAAAATTGATTTTTATTTTTTTTAGTTTTAGAAATTAGTTTCTAATAAAGTAATCTCTATGAGAATGATCTTTTCTTATCATTATATTACTTGTTGTGATACTTATACTTACGTATTAATTACACACATTTTGTGTGTGGCAATCAAGTTTTTGGTGACGTTGCCGAGGATTATAAATATTATAAATTAATTTTTTTACTTTTATTTTTTATTTTAGTTATTTTTCTTAACTTTAATTTTAATTTTAATTTTAATTTATTTATTTTATTTTACTAACTTATTTATTAATTTATTTTTTGTTCTTTAACTTTAATTTATTTATTTAGTTGTTTATTTTTTTAATTTTAATTTATTATTTATTTTTAATTTAGACACATTCTTTAGTACTATTAGAAGCATAGAGTCGAAAATGGATACCAATAATTATCAATGGTCAATGAACAGAATGATAACCACAAGAAGAGTAGGTAGAATGCATGAAGTAAATGATATTATGATACTTACAACTCAAGTGTCATCTTTGGTAAATCTTTTGATGGTTCAAAACTCACCAACGAATATGAACCAGGTTTAAGATTCAAGGGTGTCATGTATGTTTTATGATAGAGCCCATTTGTTTGATAATTGTCCAAAAATATAATCCTGAATCGGTCTTCTATATGGGTAATGTGAACTAAAACAATGATCTATACTCAAACACATATAACCATGGATGGAGACAACATCCAAATTTCTCTTAGAGTAATAACAACAGTCAAGGTGGTAATCAATTCAACCATCAATCATTTCCACCACCTAATTTTCAACAACCACAACAATCACAAGCCTAAGAGAAGAAGCCACCTACTGAGGAAAATACAAATGCTTTAATGGGGATGATGAAAGAATTCATCCAATCAATAAATACAAAAGTGTCCACTCAAGATACTTCAATTCAAAATTTGGAGAACCAAATAGGGAAACTCGCTCAGGTTATAAGTCAAAGGCCTTAAGGTAACCTTCCAAGTGACACAATTGTAAACCCAAGAAGAGAAGGTAACGACTAGTGCAATGCCATAGGCTTGAGAAGTGTTAAAAATTTAGAACATGAATATAAGACAAAAAAGGATGAGAAGAAATAGGAAATTAACAAGGATGAGGAAGAACTAGTGGATAAAGAGAGCACTAAAAAAATAATTCAACCTAGAAAAGAGCAACCTCTACAAAACCACTATTCCTTTCCCTCAAAGACTACAAAAGCAAAAGTCAAATACAT
This sequence comes from Hippophae gyantsensis, assembly GCA_030763125.1. Lineage (NCBI taxonomy): Eukaryota > Viridiplantae > Streptophyta > Magnoliopsida > Rosales > Elaeagnaceae > Hippophae > Hippophae gyantsensis. Next base: position 32,038,164 of record CM061037.1, on the reverse strand, counting down.
AGTTTTCAAAATTTCTAGAGGTCTTCAAGAATCTGTACATAAACATACCATTTGTAGAGGCACTTGAACAAATGTCGTCTAAAATTCATGAAGTATATACTATTAGAGAAAAGGAAGCTTGGAGATCATGAAACAATAACCTTAATTGAAGGTTGTAGCACCATCCTTGATAGAAAATACCAAAAAACTAAAAGATCCAAGTAATTTTGACATCCGTTGCACTATTGGGAACATCTATTTTGATAAGGCATTATATGACTTAGGTTCTAGCATTAACCTCATGCCATTATCGGTCTTCAAAAGATTAGAGGTTGGTAACGCCAAATCCACTTCAATAATATTACAAATGACATATAGATAAATTAAGAGGCCTCAAGGTGTGATAGAAGATTTGCTAGTAAAAGTATATAAATTCATCTTTCTGGTAGACTTCATTGTGCTAGACATGGAAGAGGACCGTGACATTCCTATCATACATGGTCATCCATTCTTAGCAACCAGAAGGGCACTTATTGATGTACAAAAAGGTGAACTAACAATGAGAGTGCAAGATGAACAAGTAAAGTTTATAGTTTTTAAAGTATCTGAACCCCATAACATTAATAATTCTAATGAATGCTTAAGGATAAATGTTACCGATTGTGGGAATAACTTGAAATAATTTGTTGAGTCGCCCATACTTAAGACTGTTATACGTGATGCTATGAACAAGGACATAAACTCATAAAAAAAACTCAAATTTTTTTAACCTTGAATGTATGGCATCGAAGGTTGATATTGTGGACTATGTGAACTTTTTGGAAGACGTGCCTCTCATGTGCGTATCAAAGGAAATTTTGGAAAATTTTGAGATAGGATCAAAACTCAAAACATAAATAGAAGAGCCACCAAGTTTAGACCCCATACTTTTACCCTCTTATCCTCAATCAAGTATGAAAGTGAAAAATTCCAATGGAGAGGTGCAAAAGATGTTAAAAATACATAAATTGGATGAGTTACGATAGAGTGCTTATAAGAATGCCAAAAAGTTCAAAATGAAAACAAAAATATGGCATGAGAAGAGAATTGAGTATTGTGTCTAGGACCCAAAACATAAAATATTATTGAACAAATCAAGACTCAAATTGTTTCTAGGCAAACTCAAAAGTACATGGATACAAAGGGATGTGCCTTAGGACTTCATAGCATCGTCTAGTCAAGGACATTAAATGTGACGCTGGTTGGGAGGCAACCCAAAGTTATTTTACTTATATTTTTATTATTTTTGTTTTATAGGTGAATAAATGTGGAAAGAAATGGCGCAACAAGAATGAACATTTCAACGACAGATGTCATGTGCCATGATTAAGGGAGTTTTCTTTTCTTTAACCTTCTCATATTTATATGTGCACATTGGGGACAATGTGTAATTTAAGTTTGGGGAGGGAACTTATTTCTCTACTTTAGTATTTACCGAGAATTTTAAATTTTTAGGGAATTTTTTTAATTTTTAAGTTGTTTTTAATCATTATTTGGGTAGCAATTGATAAATATAGGGAAACTAAATACATGCATTCTTGATATGAAACATATGAAGTGAATGATAAAAATTGGTTTTCATGACTAGAATAAGGAATGTAACATAATTGTTAAGATATTTATATTAATCATGTGATATGCTTGCTAGTTTTCATTGGATTGATTCAAATATTATTCACATGTTCATGATTGATTTTGGTGTGCTTATTGAGAGTAAATTTGTAGTGATTTATGCGAGTCGATGAGATCTACTAGGTTTTAGAATCTATTTGATCATCCCTTGAGGCGAAATCCTAAATAGTATTTAGCAAGATAAATGATTTAGGTCTTATTTAGATTGATTAAGTCTTTCAAGCTAATTATTGTTAATATCTTGAATCACTGATTTGAGCCTAACAAAGAACATTTCATATATTTAAGCCACATTTAATACCTAACTAATAAGTATTACCTTTACCCTTGCATCTTTAGCTTGTATGAAAAGGAAAAACGCAATCATGTGTTATGTTATAGAGTAAGGTAAAATGTAATGCACCAAAAAAAAGAAGCAAAACTCAACATAATTATCCTTCTAAAGAAAGAGAAAGTAGAATTGAAAATAAGTTTGGGGATATTCTGAAGTTACAAAAAACAAAAGATGTGCAATAAAAGAATATGAAAAGAATGACAAAGAGGGGTACTGAAATATCAAGTAAAAGCTTAATTGTAGTTAAAAAGTGCATGATGAACAAAAAGAAAGTTAAGGTGTAGAAAAAATGTCTTCATTTATCAACCCCTCACCTAAGCCATACATTACAACTATGTAAAGTCCTTATTGATCTTAAGCTAAGTGCATATTTATATTAGTGGAAAGTGATGTGAACAATAGACTTATGAGACTTGTTCCAAGATTGAATTGATTATCATACTCATACACTACTACAAAAATGGACATTAAAGTCTATTAAAAATTGACTTTAAACAAATTTAAAGTCGGTTCACTGAACTCACTTTAAATTGAGTGACTTAAAATGTAAAGTCGGTTCACGCGGTGAACCGACTTTACAAGTAGAGTCGGTTCATCGCGTGAACCGACTTTACACGTAGATTTTATGAATTTTTTTATTTTTATTCTTATTTTTCATATTCAATATTTAATATATACAACATAAATAAACTAAAATATAAATAATAATACAAATAATTAAAAATTTAAATATAATTAATTACTTGGTAATTAAATTTATTACAAAAACAAATAATGTATATACAATACATATAGTTAACTTAAATTACAAATAAAATAATGTCGTCAAAGTGTAATTGGATTGTGCGAGCAAGTTTGGTTGGCTTAGAATCGCCAACATTATGACAAGGAAAGTAGACAAAAAACAGCAGATCCATATAACAATTCATATTCCCCTACATACATGAGCACATAAACATCCATCAAATAACCAGTCTAAACTTCAGAGACATACGAATGGAGAAATTAAATCATTATAAATATTACCATAAAAAAGAGATTACCGTAGTAACATCCGAGTGATATAACCCTTCGACGAACTCATATCAACACTTTATTAATCATTTGTCTATAAATATGAAGTTATCATGAATCTCTGCTAGTATTTTTAATGCTATAATGAGCTCTAAATATGAAATCAAGTGTAACTCTGATTTCTTACTTGGCTTGTGTGAGTTTTGGTGCCCTTAAATGTATGGAACACGTTAATGGGCACCAAAACTCATACAAACCAAGAAATAAATCGGAGTTACACCTGATTTCATATTTAGAGCTCATTATAACATTAAAAATACGAGAAAAGATTCTAGATAACTTCATATTTATAGACAAATGGTTAATAAAGTGCTAATTGTTGTCATAAGGAAAGTAGGCAAGAGAGATGAGATGTAGTTGGGCCAAAAATATGTCCATAAAACAATGCATTCCCCTAAATACATGAGCATATAACCATCCATCAAACAAGGGACTTCAGACACAAGAATAGAGAAATTAAATCATTAAAAAAATTACCGTTATATTTTCATATACTATTCAAGATCATCAGAATCTTCTCTTGATTCTTCTTGTGATGATATAATTTGAACCATGTGTTCTACTCATTCCTCTCGTAAATCATCAAAAATTTGCTTGTCGTAGCCCATCTTGTTCCAACCAAAGAACTACATGTATTTAAAATCAAATTAAGAATGTAATTTCATTTATTTATAAAAAATAACTCAAATATGTTAAAAACTTTTATGTATATGGGTAAAAGATATTACCACAACATTAATTGGAATTTTGGTATTTGTGATGATTTCGCTTATAAACTTCATGACATAATAACCACATATGACTCCATTATTTTGTTGTGGAACCTACAAAAACAAGTGTACATGATTTTTCATATTCAAACATCTTTATTATTCAATTGTAAAATTAATAAAATTATTAATATTGGCTTGTACATACCATAACTTTTGTCCATATAAGCTTATGAGATTTTTTAAGGGCAATGCCCCTAAACTTGTTCCACAACTTCCATGCCCTATCAAGGTTTAAAACAGTTAGTTTTTATTAAATATTATAAAAAATAATAGAAGAAACTAATATATAGCTATAACTCTTGGACTGTCCAACAATAATAAAATAATAGAATAAACTTTTAGTAACAATATAAGATATAATAAAATAATAGTAGTAAAAAAGTGTTATCTTTTAAGTTAAAAAATAGTACCACGTCAAAATTTAGAACAACTTGAATCGACGGCCAAGCCACATACTGTCCAACCGCCTCTTGGACTGTGGTAGCATTAGAAGGCACATGTAGTGGACAATCATGAAACAATGATTGATCAATTACTATTCGCCAATGATTAGGCAAATATTGATTATGAATCATCCGATCATCACTTAATTATTGTACCGTTCCAATAGCAACAAAGTCTATTGACGAAGGATGTTACAACAAATATTTCATATTCTGTGAAAAATTTAAGTATTATATATAAAAAATAAAACATATAATAAGAATTTAAAAATAATAGATTATATACACCAAAAATTAAAATCTTACCACATATGATTCATCAAATAGAAAAGGACTCCCATGTGGGGTAGCTATTGGATGTACATTCTCACCAAAACTTTCATAGTGGTTTGATTGATGGTAAAAATGTGCAGATTGTATTGGAGAAAATGAACCACTACTTGATTGCATATGCATTCCTGGCATATAATAAGGACCAATAGGATGACTATATCCTATATTGGATGTAGTTTGAGTACAATGAGATTGCGTGGGTGGCATGCTTGGCATGGATGGTGGCCTGCCTGTCATAGATGGTGGCATGCCTGGCATGGATTGTGGCATACCTAGCATGGATGGTGGCATGCCTGGCTTGGATGGTTGCATGCTTGGTCAATATGGCATGCCCTGGTTGTAGAATGATGCCATGGCTGACATTTGTTGTGATTGATATTCTTTTAGACTGGCAATCTCATTTAACACTGAGGCCTTAAAAGAGTTGAATTCTTCTTCAATTTTAGTGCACTTCTCCTTACTTACCGTCTGAGGCTTTTGTTTTGGAATGTTAAAATACTCTATATAACCATCATATTGGCTACCTCCCCAAACACAACCAGGATGCTTGCGTCCAAATGCATGATATAAAGCATCTCTCCCAAGCTCTTTGATTATTTCACCCCAGGATATTTTTTCTTAAATAGCTCTCTACAAATAATAAAGCACACAAACATATCAACCGAAATTACTAACCAACTTATTTAGTTGTTCTTCTCCTCTCTTAGTCATCGATCTTGAATTCTTCATTTTGGGAGTCTTTGTTTCTATGTACAATTCAGTTCGGGTAACAAGTCTACCCAATTCAGCTTCCAACATAAATTATGAAAAATTTATTAACAATGACATGATATTAAATTGAGGAAAATAAATATAAAAATATTTATAAATTAAGACAAATTAATAATACCATTCTATATCTAAATTCAGGATTTGAAGACCTCCCAGTACGGTTAGGAAGAATGTTATGCATTTGTATATTCTGATGTTCTTCCCTAATAATTTGAAATTCATCTGAATGTCTATAATCCACAAATTCTTTCCAAACTTGAGGTGTAATCCAGGGGTGTCCTTCAGGGATTTTGTAGAGCTCTATCGCATCAAGTGGTTCCAAATATGGAAACACATAATTTCTTTCCAATCTAGAATTCTTGTATTCCTTCCACGCCTTATTTGTAATCTTATAACACTTAAGTTTCCATTTGTCAACAACTTTGTAACGATTCTGTAAAAACACAGTACAAAAGATTAGATATAATATATATATATATATTGATTATAAAATATAAGAGACTTACACAAATAGTTATCCATATTTTGAACTTTTCTGCATCGTCAACCTGAGACCAATCATTTATATTGATTGGTATACTAAACTTCGCAAGTCGACCAATAGAGGATTTCAATTGTTGACTATTTTCCCTTATTGGATTACCAGTAGCATCAAATAGAACATGTATTCTATCATCTGAGTTAAGTAGAGCATCAGGTATATTTGCCCAACCCCTTATTTTCAAATACCCCAATGGATCATTTGGATCTACAAGCTCTGTTATCCGAAGATCCATGAAATATGCGCAAACAATGAAGAAATATAAATTAATTGACAATTTTAGGAATATACATATATATAAGAGTTATTACAACAATTAATATAGACCATAAGTTATGTTTAATTAGGTTGTTGATCATATACATATATTCCTTCACAATCACTTCGAGCCCAATACGAATAATCATCATCATCAATTAGATCATCACATACATTAGGCAATTTATTTGAGAAATTACTAATGTTGGTTAATGTATCAAGCATAGAGTCATCATCTTCTACAACATCATAATGGTAAAACTCTTTTTGTGGAGGCATTAACAAAATAAACCATCTTGGATCAATTTGATCGCTCACGTAAAATATTTGTTTTGCATGAAGTGCAAACGTGAAAGGATCGTCAGTGTGACTTATCTTGGATAAATTTACAAGGGTAAATCCAAAATCATCTATTTTATATCCAACATTGATAACATCTTCGACCCAATCACACAAGAAAACTGTTTCATGGAAGACCTCATAATCCAATTCCTAAATCTCTTGTATTATACCATAATATGTTCTATCAGAAAGTACAGGATTAGCATCTTTTGAATTGGAAAATTACATAGTTTGTGCAACCATCTTCACACCACTATTTTGATTTACTCGAACTTTGTCCCTAGCTTGAAAGCGAGGAATCAGAGAAAAGTTTCATTATTAGAATGTACATGAATATCTTGAAATGAGACTTGCCCTATAAGCGAATAGGAGGTGAGAAATTGTTGTAAGATGAGCACTAGAGAAACTTATCAATTGGTTGTGTGAATAAATAAGTATTTAAGAACATATAAATCAATTTGATTTGAATTTAAGAACATAAATATTGTTTGAACATTGTACATTTTGCAATGGATAGATTATTGATAAAATTAAAGATCTTAATTATTTGATATCTGAATCTTTGAAATGGCTCATACATGTCCAAATTATGTAGCAAAGAAGGTATTCTCATCAATGCGTGAAAGTTTTCCACTAAATGAAGGGATGAATTACGTGTATATTAAAATAGTATATTGAAGTTGGTAGCAAAAACTTTGCAATTTGTGAGTGTAAAAGTTGGTAAGCCTATGCTATCTAAGAGAACTTATTATGGGATAGTTCTAGAAATTTGGGAGGTTGATTATGAATTATTTAAGGAAATTGTATTCTTCTGTGATTGGGTGGAAGAAAGTCAATGTTGGCCCTATATAAAGTAGACAAAGTGGGTCTAACCCTTGTCGGTCTATCAAGAATAGGTTCCAAAGATGATCATTTTATCTTGACTCATTATTCAAAGCAAGTTTTTTATGTGCACGATCCAATTGACACAAGATGGTAGATTGTATTGACACCCCCTCCAAAAAGAGTTTTACCATTAAAATAGTTCTATGAAAGATGATGTATTTGACTCATTGTCCAACCTTGAACTAAATTATTTATTTCTCTTTAGAAAACAAATCAAGAGAAAATAACAAAGGTGATCTTCCAAATAAACTTAGAAAGTATGCTTTGTATTACACATTTGATTCCGATTACCCGAGACAAGTAAGGGGCTTCACAATATATGAGTTCAATACAATATCATCGTATTCCTAGGCAAAATCCCGAAAGAGTGCCAAAGAATGTACATATGAACTTGATTAATAAATGGAAATTGTTGGAATAAAAAGTCACATCGCTAAGCCAAAAAGTTGATGAGGGATTGGGAGATTAATCTGCATGTAATTATGCCAATCGAATTGCCAACTTCTAACCTATAAATGTTAGTCTTTCTTATGCCAGCACGGTACCAATTGCTACTCCTCAATTCACCAAATTTCCATTTGACATTTCCAAAATTTTGATAAGTTAATTTATAATATTCAAACTATATGTTATATTTGACTTATAATTAATAACTAATTAAAGTTTGTCATAATTTTAGGATAAGAGGTAGTTGATGAAATATATAACAAATGAAAATATATTGCTATTAGATCCATAGCACCAAATCAAAGCCCTCTCATATATCAAGTGCCAATTGATAATAATTATAAGATCTTAGTGGAAAAGACTTATAAATATGAGTGTATATTGCCAATTTCAAATAACTATTACAAAACATTAAGAGAACTAGAAGGTCCATTTGTAGCTTTGTCTTCTTATCTAGTTCATCTAGATCCTGATCCAGTAAGATTTGTATTTAATTTATTGAAATATTCATAAAAGTTATTTAATAATTTTTTTTAAATTTGTATCATTTTATATGTAGGCCCTTATTATAATCACTCGTGGTAAACAATCGTCGATCTACCAAGATAGTATAGGGATGACAAGGTCAAGAAAGAAGAAACCCTGAAAAAAGTAAAATGTTAAATAGTTAAAACTTGACAACTTTAATCATCCTTGTAAATTGTTCTCATAAATTTACCAACAATTGGAATGTGCCATTCGAGTAATATATTTTGTGATTTGACATTCAATTCATAAATATGATGGTTGAATGCTTGATACCTTTCTTTATCCATATCAATTTATACTCTGATTTAATTATAATACAACTATAATTTTAATGCATATAACTTTGCTTGTTTAACTATTGCAGTCATTATTGAGTTTTGGTTATCTATGAGCCATACATTCATACATGCTATTATTTGTATTCTTTGAAAGACTCTGGTACATAAGATGCTCACAATGTACTAAACATATGAGTTTAATTGATTAAGTATTATAACCCAACATATTAAATAATCATACATATTTATTAATATTACATGTGAATTATATAGGGCTTATAGACTTTGGGGTGCCAATGTTCAAAATATCAAAAAACAACCATTAGTATGGTTATACCCAAATGAAAGTTTATAGATTTCACATTGAATTAGTTTTATTAATAATTTGTATTAAATGTTAAATATTTCGCTAACATAAATTAATTTTAATAATGTGCCAAAAAAGTTAGTGTCAAATTGTGTGGGTTTTATGTCATGAAGTTCATGAATAGAATCATACAGAATTATCAATACCCATTACAGAATTACATGTAATCTTTCTAACTTTAATTTACTTATCTTCATTTTAAAAATATTTTAACAAATTACATAAGCTATATATTTAATATTGATTCTTTTTTGTTTATAACAGAATAAAGTAAAGGCTTCATACAAGTGCATATCTTTGCATAAACTACGAGAGATGGTCAAAATATATGTCATCATTCCTGAAAGATTGACTTAACAATTTAGGATATTTTCACTACTACAAAAAGGAGCAATTAAGTCAGGATTTAAAGTCATTTTTGAAAAAAAATGACTTATAATGAATTTTAAGTCAATACATTGAAAGATCGACTTAAAAAATTAAAAAAATAGTGTCGATCCTACGTGTCAACTGATGTTACACGTAGGATTTTAAGCCGGTTCTACATGTCAACCGACTTAAGCCATGTGTAGCGTTGGTTGACACGTAGAACTGACTTAAAATCCTTTATGTAGCATCAGTTTTATGTGTCAATCGACGCTACTATTTTATTTTTTAAGTCAGTTGACACATAGAACCGATGCTACATGTAGAATTTTAAGTCGATTCTACATGTCAACTGACGCAACACACATTTTTCTTTTCCTTTTCTCTTCTTTATCCCCTATTTTCCAGCAGAACGTATTTTCTAGATGTTGTAACCTTAAAATGATGACTCCCTCCTCCACTCTTTCTCATTTTTTGGCCACCTTTGATCACCAATTTTGCCACTGTTTAGTAAGTTTTCTTCCTCTCCAATTTTTCTTCTAGATTCCCTAGTTTTTTGAGCATAATACTCAAAAAATTTATACCCATTTTCTCACTTACAAAACATCATTTTTTCTTTATTTCTTCTATTTTGTCCCTTCATTTACTCTTGTAAGTATTCCTATGAATTATTTTACACTTATTATTCATATTTTTTTAATTTTTTTATATTATGTGTTATTATTTATGTGTATAAATTTTTGTGTTATGTAGGTTTTGTATTTTTATTCAAACTTAGAAAAGAAGAAGGTATATTTATTTATTTATTTATTTATTTATTTAGGTGTTTGATATATATTAATTTATTTTAAACAAATAAGTTTTGAAAATGATTTACATGTACATGAAATATATATATAATGTATAATGGGTTTATTAATATTTATTATTATATATGTATAAAATATGTATATTATTATGTTATATATTTGTTATGTTTGATTTTTATGTATTTATTTCTATATAATGTTTTAATAGTTATTTTAATAATTAGAGAATTCATATATAATAATATCTTAAATATATTGGTTGTATACATATTTAATATTTTTAATGACATTAATAGAAAATAGACAAATCTTGGATGTCAAAATGTAGAATTAAGTAGGACTACATATATGGAGTTGAAAATTTCTTGGAATTTATTTGTAGATATAATAATAATGTAATTAAGTTATATATAGTATGTAAATTATTTTTTGTAATAAATTTAATTCTCAAGTAATTAATTAATATTTAATTTTTCAATTATTTGTAGTATTTAAACTCTTTTAAATAGATTTTGATTTTTTCTGTTATTGTGTGATCGAATACAAGTTCTGAGGATAGTAAAAAATAAGTAAAATGTGTGAAAAAAATATAGAATTTAAAGTTGATTAAAGCTGTGAATCGACTTTAATTTTTAAGCCTCCCAATTTAAAGTCGGTTATTAACTGATTTTAATAGTCTCTTTTGGTGTAGTGTTCCTTGACTCAATTTCAGAAGTATAATTAAGCATCTTGATAGTTGATTAATGAAAATATTATTAAAGATTAAGAATTCATTATTAACAACTAAGGATATTATATAGGTGGCTAGTTCAAACATAAGTTTTACAACTTTAATTTTTAATTTTTAATTTTAAAGTTTAGTTTTAAATTTAAAAAATATGTCTAATTTTAATTTTCCTTCTTCTTCACTTTCAACATCATCATCTTTGTATTCAAAGAACAAAAATATTATTAATAATGAAGAACTCACTATTGAATTTTTTTCAAAACAAATTGATAATTGAAAGATCCCTAGGATTTACAAAGATCAAATTTACAAAACAAAGATGATGAATCTTTTCAAAACCGATTACATTATCAAAACAATGGAGAGAAATATCCAACTCTCTTCACCCTTTGTAACCATTGAATTATTTTCAAAGAACTCATTACAAATACATATTGATAAACACTTCGACCATATTCATATCGGGTTAGTCCAAGTTGGATTAAAATCCCTAACCAAAGAAGGTCTAAATACATTAATCCTAGCAGCTCTTCAAGATGCTAGATTCAAAAAAATTCAGGATTCCCTGTTAGGAACAGGCTAGTCGAGTCTCTATTTGGGACCGATATCATTTGACTATTTTCCTAACTTTATAGTCTTCTTAAGTGACCAAAATATCATGACATCACTTACATTACAAATCCAAACACATAACTATGATATGATCCTAGGATCTATCCTAGTTGCATTAATATTAAGAGTGCATTACAAAGCAATGGTATCTGCGTTCAACACTGGACACATACACTATTCCAAAAAGGGAGAAACACTCATCCTACAAACAAATATCTCAAGGTCTAACAAGATTATTCCAAAACCTATTACATGGAACCATATCACTTTACCAGATGAATGACTCCTTTAAGGTGTGACTCAACTAGAGTTGGAGCCATAAGAACCTAAGCAAAATACCTAGTTTAGGAACATAATTCAATATAAAGATGGTAGTTTCAAGCTTAGCTTTGATAAAACTACTAGTTTGAGATATTCTTCTGCATCATCAATTGACATCTCAAACTTGTTGTCTCTCAACCTACCACTTAAAACTAGACCTAGGAAATTCACTTCAGATTTACCTAGACCTAACCTCAAAAGCGTAGAATTTAATACACTAGTACCCAATCCGTCTACACTATTCAAGAATATTATGTGGCCCAAGAATATGATCTAACTGGATTGGATAGGGAACTAGTCCTATTGGATATGAAACTATTGCATTTAGACTTAGATCAGCAACATAATAGCCACATCAAAGAATGGTACCTTACCAGATGGAATGAAGAGGAATGAGCTTCCGTCTTCAGGAAATATGAAAGGTATGTTCTTAAATCAAAAACCAATTTATTATTCCTTGAATAGCTTGAAGGCTTTTACAACCAGTTTAAACAATTGACATGTTAAACACAAAAAAACACCCATATGGGAAACCCAACATGGTATAATTGAGGCTAAAAATCCTCCATTAAGACCAATCACCTTCCCTTATGGTCAAAATAAGGTTGAAGCCTGTTCTCATAAGAAACCCCAAGAAGACCTAGCCACCAACCTTAAAAATAGCATTCTACAAAACAAATTTACTAATATCAACCTAAGTTTCTTAAGTAAACAGATCACTAGGATAGAGAAAAATAAAAAAACTGATATTCCCTCTACCTACTATAAAGCCGTTGATAGTAAAGTACAAAACCCTATCTTAAAATCCTTCTAGGTCTTTAAAACAACCCAGGAAGAAATATCATCTAAATATGAGCTACTTTAAGCCCTCAAAGACCTTCACAAGGTCCAAATAGAAGAAGCTAGCTCAAACTCCAAAATAGTTCCAATTTTCCCTGAAACAGGAAGCCTTAAGAAAGTCTTCTTTGAAGATCATTCAAAACCTCTCAAGGTCTTGAATCAAAACAAGTCTTGTTTCAACAACTACAAGCATTCTCTCTTAAAATATCCTATATGTATTTCTTTATTTCCCTTCCATAATCTTTGTAAAACCTCTTGCATAGAAGTTTCTGTAAGTTCTTATAATCTTTGTAAGTATATCAGTTTCTTTTATTTTATTCTTAGTTTGTAAAACTTTTGTTTATCAATAGAAGTCATTATGGCCTGCTAAGTCGCCAAACCTTATCAATATAATATGCTTGTTCATTAGTATTGTGCTCTTATTCTTTAGTATTACCTCTTTGGCTAACTCCCTAGATTATTGTAAACTACTTTTGCATTTATAGCATTTTGTAACTTGATTTTGAACTTAGGAATAAAATGTAACCTAGTTTATAAAATTCCTATGTACTATATAAACCTCTGTGGGATGTCAAATTATGAAATTTGTATGTATGCATGTAAGATATATAATGCAAATAGAGGAATCAAGGTACTCAAGTTCAAGGAAATGAAAATATGATTCTTGTTCAAAATTTAGTTTCTTTTTGAAGCTATAATTTGATAGCTTAGAGTTTGTCATCAATTTCTCCTATTAATCTTTCAGTTTCTATCAAGTTAATGATGATAATTACCTTATTTGGAGTGAACAAATAGTTAGTTACTTCATTGTATAAGGTTTGGAAGGGTTTATAAATGGATCTATCCAGAAACCTTCTCAGCTTCTTGTTAATGGTGGTCTTGATCCTAGTTTTGTGATTAGTTTTGAAGTTAATATTTGCTCATATATGATGAAAAGAAACTACATATGAGAAATGTATAGCTAATCACTTAGCAGTTTTTGGTAATCTAGTATCTAAGTACGATCTCATAATCTTTGCTGTAAGAGGTCTTGGATCTAATCAAAGCTATAAACCATTTGTCTAGTCTGTGAACTTGAATGAACATAAGCCCTCAGCTAGTGTCTTGATTGGTATCTTGAGGCATATGATTAAATATTTGGTAAGAAAGGAAAGATGGAGTTGAATCAAGTGTTTCAGACTCATCATGCCAATTCAATCAAAACCTAACTCATATCACAAGAAATATTTCAAGAACTAGCAAGGCAAATCTTCTTGCAATCTTCAACAATTCATGTAACAAATGACTCAAGATTTTTTTAGTAATAAAAAAAATAATGATGAAAATAATTTCAATTATGGTCCTAATGTATCACAATGTCAGGCATCCAATTCATCAAATCATCCAATCTGTCAAGTTTGTGATAAATCTAAACATGTGGCAAACACCTAATTTGTCTTGCTTAAGAAGAATTCAATAAATCAATTTGATGAAAGGCCTATTACTATTCATACATGCCTCTTTCAGCATTTATGGTGATGATATTGACATATATTGGTCACTTGACTAAGGAGTGAATCATCATCTCGTAACTAATGTGAATCAAGTGCATAATGCATCTTTATACAATGGAAATAAAGGTGTCTTGACTAGTAATTGTCAACATATCCTAAATTCTAAAAGCAGTATAGGCAACTAGTTGTTAGGAATAAATGTTAATTGTCATTGAATACTTTATTGTAAACATCTCATGCTGGAACAAATCTTTTATTAGTACATAAACTATGTGTTGATAATGATGTGTTTGTGGAGTTTTGATGTGTTTTATGTCAAGGATCAAACCACAATGAAGGAGGTCTTTTAGGGCATAAGTAAAGAAGCACTGTATAAGCTACATGGCAATGTTCAGGGAAAGACTTCAATTCATAAATCATCTTATAAGACTCTTTAATTTGCAATGTCAGCTACTATTCTAGACTCTACATAGTATGACAGACTTGGTCATCCTCCTTTTAGCATTATCAATAAAGTGTTAAAGAGTAGTGAGTGAGTTTATGCTCATACTAGCAATAAGATAGTGTTTTCTACAAACATTGTTAATTAGGAAAGTCACACACATTGGCCTTTGTGAGCACTCAAATACTACCTAAAAAAACCATTTTCTTCGATTTATTTGGACCTATGAACTTCTCCAACTTTGTCTAATATTGATGATAGGTACTTTTTATATGTGGTGGATAATTGTACTTGTTTTACATAGTTGTTTCCTATTAAAACTAAAGCACAAACTACCTCCATATTCTTGTTATTTCTTGCCATGGTTGAACATCAATTTCAGTGTATGATACAATTTGTGCAAATAGATCAAGGTGGTGAGTGATTCCTTTAGCTACTCAATTAGAAAAAAACAACAAATTGTTCATAATTGCACATGTCCTCACATTAGTTAACAAAATGATGTTGTTGAGAGGAAGCATAGAGGAATTGTTGAGAGAGGTCTTACCATGCTTTCTCAATCTTGTTTACCGTTGTCATGCTGGCCTTTTTTCCTTTAAGACTTTCTTTTACTCTCTAAATCATATATATGCCTACCAAAACTTTGAATGATTGTTATCCTTTTGAACTTTTTTTTTAATATGAAGCTTGATTATAGTTTTATGAAACCATTTGGTTGTCAATTTTTCCCATGTCTTAGGCTTATAACAAAAATAAAGTTAAACCATGCTCAAATAAGTGTGTTTTCCTTGGTTGTGTCTCTAAACAACATGGTTACATTTATATGGATTTAAAAACCAATTGAATATATATCAGTAAGCATGTTGTTTTTCATGAAAAATGCTTTCCATTTTCTTTTGTATTTTCTATCTCTCAGTCTTCTACCCATTGTAATTCTACAATTATTGTTGCTCCCTCTAGCATTCCTTTTCTTCCTCTATCTCATTTATCAAACCATTAAATAAATGTCTCCCTATTTGCTTCTACTATATTTTATGAGCTTATACAAAATATTTTCCCTGATATTTTGCCTAATTATGGAGTTCATAATAGTGCTACTCATAATGATTTTCATAGTTTACCTTTTCCTCATGTTTTTTCCTATGACACTCCTTCTATATCTCATATATTGGAAAGTAGTGTGCCTGATGTTACCATTGATATTCCTATAAAGGGTTATTTGTTTCCACTAACATTCTCAATATTCATCACATGACTACTAGAAGTAAAGTAGGGATTTTCAAACCTAATTTCACGCTTCATAAGTACTACCTAAACCCAATAACTATAAAGAGACTAGTAGTGTTCCTAAGCGAAAGGAAGCTATGAATACATAGTTTAATGCTCTCATTGCTAATAGGACATGGGAGATGGTACGATTATCTATTGGAAAAAAGGAAATCACAATAAATGGGTATTCAAGGAATTCATGGTTAAACTCAAAGTTGATATTTTATAGAATAAAGGATTGGATTATAGTGAGAAATTTTCACTTGTTATCAAGCCTACCACTATTTGAATAGTTTTAACATTAGCATTGTCATGAGGTTTGATAATTCCATAGGTGAATATGAATAATGCATTCCTAAGTGGGGACTTACTTAAGGATGTTTATATAGAACAACCTCCTGGATTTCAAACAGTTCCAAGAATGATTTGCAAACTTGAAAATAATTTGTATGGCTACAAGTACATCGTGCTTGGTTCTCTAAGCCTAGTTGGTGCTTAGTTGATTTGGGTTTTTATAACTCTAAGGCTAATTATCCGTTGTTTGTTAAGCATACAAATCAACTCATTCTTATATGTTGATAATATTTTGACCATTGGTAGTGATGCTAAGGCTATTCAGATACTTATTGATAACCTAGATTTTAATTTTTCCCTAAAGGATTTGGGACTTGAATTATTTTCTGAATAAGAAGGTTATATATCATGGTGATAGAATGCATCTCAATTGATGATGTTCACTGGATGGTAATGAAATACCTTTTTTGTTATCGCAAAAGTTCTCTTTAACTTGGACACCAATTTTGTAAAACTAGGAACTTGGACATTTGTGCATTCAGTGATGTTGACTAAGCATCGTGTCCAAATGATAGATGATCCACTTGTGCATTTTATGTTTTTAAGGGTAATAATCTTGTGTTTTGACACTCAGGTAAGCACATGGTTGTTTTCCATTGCTCAAGGAATTTTTTTTGTTTCTATTGTTGTTCTCCTATTATCTATTGTGACAATCTTAATGCCAAGGATCTTGCTCAAAATCTCATTTGTCATCCTGATGAAATACATTGAAATCGATCATTACTTTGTACTTGCTCATGTTTTGAGAAATTATTTGAATATTCAATTTGTACCATGTGAAAATAAGCTAGTTGTTGTACTTGAAAAGGCATTAGCTAGTTCTCGATTTCTAGTTAGGTACCAAACTCATTATGCTTCCTTACCTTAGTTTGTGAGAGGCTATTAGAGTTGTGTATATTGTTGTGACTAACTGGTGCATACATGGCTTTCTATTATATATAGACTACTCTTTTCTATTATGAATGTAGCTATTTATTTTGCAACTTGTATTCATTTATGTAAGGGTGGAATATAATTCAATAAAGTGAGTTCTTGATTTTCATCGGGAACTGTTGTCTTCATTTTC
The DNA here is from genome assembly GCA_030763125.1 of Hippophae gyantsensis. Taxonomy (NCBI): domain Eukaryota; kingdom Viridiplantae; phylum Streptophyta; class Magnoliopsida; order Rosales; family Elaeagnaceae; genus Hippophae; species Hippophae gyantsensis. The sequence goes on along the minus strand of CM061037.1, from coordinate 32,020,841 downwards.
TTCTATATTTTTGAATACAAGGGTCATAATTCATATAGTTCATCCTTACCCATTTAATAAACGAAATGTGTCTAATTGAGACATTTATAAGCAAATCATATTAGTATTAAACAAATCATTTTTATATCTCATAACTCATATCAATTAAAATCAACTAATATACAATATTTTTATAAAAACATTGCTTATAAAAAGACATTAAGTTCGATCATTTCATATATATCATGGTCATGTTAAACTAACTTTTTAAATAATAATAATAATAATAATCTTAGTTAAACAAGTTTATATATGTTGCTCAATTATATTTGACATATTTATTAAATGAAGTTATACAAGGTTTGTCAATATCGATCAAATTATTCATGTTTGTATCATGTTTGGATTGTATATTACTATCATAATTATCACACATATTGCTCATAAAATAGTTGAGTAATGATATATGCATCAAGTTTTTACATACATAAAGTTATATGTTAGTGTTGAATTGGATGTTAAATTGTGGATATAAGATATTAAAGTAATTGTATGACTACTTACTAACACCAAGTTATTAATCACTTATTTATCTTAATAGTAATTATGAAAAAAAGTATTTTTCAAACTATTAGTGTAAACTTATTTTTCAAAAAAATAATAAATTAATCACTTATTTATTTTAATAGCATTCCTTGGTACCTTTCTACCAAATATAACATCAAATTTTCATATTGTTATAATAAGTGCAACTTAAAAGAAAAATATATTTAAAGAATTTTTTTCCCAAAATATAGAATTTTAGATCAATAGCAATTATTACTTAATAATAAATAATATTATATATTTATCAAATTTAATTCATTGTATGGGTCCAAAATAGTTTATATATAAAATCCTTCTTTACATTGAGAGCATTATTGTATATTGACATTATATTTACGCTTAAATAATTGTTTTAATCATATTAGTGATGATAATTTATATGATATATGCTTACATATTTATTAAACGGGTCATAATTGATAATTTATAAATGAATTATATTTGTATTGAACTAATTATTTTTGTGTACAAATCTTGTGATCTCAAATCAATTAAAAAAATTATTAACTAATATAAATTATTTTAAGAAAAAATCTTATAAAAATGTTTATTAAATTAGATCAAGTCGTGTTTATCGTATTAATGTAGGATTAACTTCTTAGAGAATAATAAAAATATTAATTACATAAGTTGATATGTGTTATCCTTATATTTAGCTTATTTATGAAATAAAATTACACAATTTTTTTAATATCGTGTCAAATTATTCATATTTGTATAATATTTAGATATTTCATTTCTTGTAAAATAGTTATTATTATATATTTATTCTTTTCTAAAATTAAAAAGGGTAATTAATTATTTGTTTTAAGAGTCTCTAAAAATCATTTTACAAAATTTTTTAACGTCAATTTTACCCTTTTTTATAATTACAAAGCCTAAAATTTTATTTAAAAACTTACTTTTTTATTTTATAAAATAACTAACTTTAGAACAAGAATAATTATTATTCACAGTTAATATTATTATATATTTATCAAATTTCAATCACTAACTCTTACATGAACACGGATCCAAAACTATTAGGTAAATAAAATTATAATAATTTGAGGGAAAGAAAATGTAAAAATAGTACAATAAAATTGCCATAAAAGTTGATTAAATGAATTAGCAAGAATAAGAGCATTTAAAAGAAATTTTGGTGTTATTTATAGGGTGATAATAGGAGTGGTAATTTTTGTCATAACTCGATCAAATCAATCGAACACAAATTAAATTGAATTTGGATCAAATTTGAATCAACTCAAATAGCACAAAAATATGGCTTGGATTGAGCTTGGTTGGAACTTCCTATTAACTCAAAATGAAATAAAATAAAATTTAAGCGAAAAAAAAACACTATGTCAAACTTAAAAAAAAAATTCTTCTCTTTTACCTTTTCTCATTGACTCTCGAAGGACTTAAACACTATCTCACTCTCAGTACTATTTTAAATGAATGAGATTAAATAAACACTTATATATTATGTTTGTTATGCATATCCTTACTAAAATGTTGTTCTTGTCAACACAGCAAAAACCTTCCAAGACAATAAGACAAATTGAAAGATATTTTTACTATTATGAACTTTTTTTATATTTATTTTTCTATTATTAATCTTTAATAGTACCCATAGATTTTGTTTTGAATAGAGATAAGCTTAAAGATATCATTTTCTTGCTATAAATTGTAATTATCATTTATTTTAAAAGGTATAAATAGTTATATAAGAGCTTGATATTATTAGATATATAAAAAAATCAATTATTTTTTTAAAAAATATTTATTTAACTATTGGATCTAATTTGGGTCGAATTGGATCAATTCGTTTGTATTTTGGTTTGTAGTTAGTAGGATTGAGCATTGGTTCAAAATCAACCCTTTTAAGACAATCTGAATCCGATTCGCTATAAATGCCAATCCGAATTCGAATCTGATCGGATTAATCGGATCGAATAGGGTCAAAATTTTAATTAAATTAAATAAAATGAAAATTTACATAAATAACTAAATTATGAATTATTCAATGTGATCTGAACCACTATAAATGTCAATCCGAAAAAATCTGAATCCAAATATGATATTAAAATGAAAAATTACATAAAATCAAAGAAAAATTTAAAATAAAAATATTTTCCATACAAATTAAAAAGTGACAACATGATTAAAAACAGTTCAACAAAAATAATCAAAATAAAAAATTCAATATCAATTACATAATTTAACTCCAAATAATTCAATATGAATTACATAATATAACTTCAATCTCCCTAATTAATAATAACACAAACTCTTTGAGATAATCATTCAAGATTTAAGTCACCAATACCATAAAAAAACATCTACATGATGAAAAATTAACAAGTTAAAAATATACCAAAGCAAGTAATAAGCTAATAAACATAATAATATGTAAAAAACTTTAATAATATGTCATATACCTAATTCTAGAGTCTCGATTTCGTCAAGTGACTCTTGGATATTAATGATTAGAGAGGAACGAATCCAATTTTGAGTGCAAATCAAGGATTCCATAGTTTTAGAAGATAAGGAACTCCTGTATAGACTAATCATACGACCACCAGTAGAGAATGCAGATTCAGATGCTACAATAGATATCAGTATGACCAATACATCTCGAGCTATCAACGATAAAATCTTAAATCTTGAGGAATGAACATTCCACCAACTTCAAAGATCAAACTTCTTATCATCCATATCAAGCAATGCTTCTTGCAAGTATTTTTCCACCTCAGATTTGTTTTCTATAGTATTAACTTCTTTTAAAACTAAACCTTTTGTACCCATTTGTAAAGGTTGAGAAGATTCTTCTGTGCTTGATGGAAAATAAGTCTTACGATACTCCTCATACATATCTTCCAAAGTTTTTTTCAACCTTTTTGAACTCATTGATGCCTCAATCTCATCCCCATTACACAATTCTAGAAAACTTAGATGTAAAGAACACTCTTTGTGCCTAGGATCAAGTAAAACAGACACAAATAACATCATATTCATCTCATAGCTACTTCTCCCCAATATTTGTCAAACTTTACCTTCATCTCACTAGCCATATTCATCATAATGTAATCCTCACATTTACTCTACATATCAAGTTGATCATGAATAAAACAAATGCGATCCAAGAAGAAATTAGAAGTCACATACAAAGATCCAGAAAACATTAAAGTTGCTTCATAAAAAACTTTCAAAATTTGGACAAAATATCTAGCATTATCCCAATCAATTGTAGTTAGAGCTTGTTATCATGTTATTTTATTTTCAAGATAGGGACAACGACAAGTTAAAAATTAAATCCATCACTTGTTGTGTTCACCCCAAAGATGAGGTTCTATTTGTGAATTCTTGACCTCTTTCTTAGGATGGGCATTATGTTTCACCTCTTACACCTACATCCCAATTGGAGAGATAGGTATCACACTGCTTTCTTGGGGTTATCGTGTTATTTAATTCACGATACAATGGACATGGACAAGTTAGAAATAAAATCCAACACTAGCGTTCGTCCCAAAAAGAAGGATATTTTGGTGAAATCTCAGTCATTTTCTTAGGATGGGCAATTACATTCACATTCTAATTCGGGGGTAAGTATCCCTCTATTTATGTGGAGGTTATCATGTTATTTTATTGGAAATAGAGGAATATTTCTTCATAGAAGGTAGTTCTAGTTGACTACATTCATTTGATTTTCTTCTATGTACAAAATCAATTAGGTTTTCACTTCTAAAAGTGATACTTTTTCAGCTAATCCTCGTTCTAGATCAAGTCCTCTTTCTTTCACTTGTTTTATATTATGTATAACACTTCTTAAGTAATGGCGTAAATTACATAAGAGGATTCTCATGTTGTTGAGAACTTGTCGAATATTGTTTACACTCTGTTGTTGAGTCCCTTGTGCAGTACCCATTTCCCTACATTGAAAGTTTTAGACTTGATATATTTGTTGTAGGGCTTTTGCAAATTTTTCTACTAAGCTTCTATCCTTGTTAGGGTTTTTCTCTCTCTTTTCCTCTACATGCGAGTCTTCTTTGCGAACCTCATCATTATCTTCTTGGCTAATGTTGGAACATAACATTGGCTCTTGTGCTTCTAAAGGAATGATAGCTTCAATGCTATATACCAACAATAAAATAGTTTCTCTTATCATTGACGTAGGCATGGTTCTTTTACTCTTAAAACTATCTATAATACATCAACTCATTTCTTTTTGCTCCATCCAATCTTTTTGCGGATAATGTTTAAAGGTGTCTTGTTGGAATACTTTACAAAACCATTGTCTGTAGTCAATATGGAGTGGAGTGTGCTAACTTGATGCCCAATTTTTGCATAAATAGTGTAATCCTTCTCCCATTATCCATGACTAATTGGCACAACTGACTATGCTGGCATACAATGTTACGTGATGACTCTATGAAAGTAGAGCCATTAATGCACTTTTATACTTAATATTTGATTATTTTATTCAATAATTAGTATTTTTAAGATTAAAAATATTAAAATATAAATTTTTTATTGAAAAGGGATGAAAATATAATTTTTGGGATTTTTTCTAGAATGTTTTATGAATTTTTAAAGTAGTATCAATTAAAAGCTACCACGTGGATGCCATGCAATCAAGGGAGCTGATAAAGCAATCCAAGTGGATGCTAGGCAATTGAAGCAATAATGCAAAGCTAGCAAGTGAATCATGCAAAGTTGCGTGTACTAAGTGATGCAGCATCGTGCCATGTGTCAATACGGTGTTCATCCCAACTTCATCCTACTTGGTCAACACGTTTACCATGCATCTTAATCTAATTTTTCTAGCCATTCCACCCGTGCACATGCCATTCGTAACTGTGAATCACGGTGCATCGTGTGGCTCTGACTTAGCATACACTGTTTGGACCAATCTATCCTTACCACATATTTGCTCTTGTTCGCCCAATGAATTCCACGTGCCATGTGTCTATTTCTGATTGGCTGGTGCTATTAATTTTTCTCTTTTTTGTCTCAACCCTTGATTTAAAGCTAATCTGACGGTCTAGATTTCACCTAAGTTATATTTAACCCTTATAATAACCTCATAATCCTGAATGAGTCATAATTAACAAAACAATTATCAGTTTTTGGAGTTAAGAAGAAAGAAATATAGAAAAATTCAAAAGGAGACACAATTTCGATAGAGATTCAAGAGGAGATTGGTATTATAATTTAAGAAATTGATTGTATTTATTCTTCTACTCCTTTCTTTATCAATTTTTGTCTTTCTTTATGAAAAATATGAGTTTTATGAATAAAATTATGTTGAGTTAATTTATTAATGTAGGAGTTTTATGAACCCAATTTTCAACATGTAATAATCTAATATTTTACCCCAATTATGATTTCAATTTAATTATATTATTTAAACTATTTTTTGTACTATTAATTATTTGACTAATAATTGATTTATGGAGACAATTTAATAGATTTGAGAAAATTATTTAATTGTTTGTCTTGATTAAATAACGTACATAAAAAACGTACATAATTTCTAGGTTAATTACTATATGTTGTGTAGTTTACTTTAGAGAGGAATACATACTAGGTTATATTCAATTGATCATGTAATTGATTGATAATTATATTGGGGGGATTTTAGTGATTCACATATTTAGAAAATTGGGGGATTAAGTATTCTTAGATATTTTCTCATATATCTTCTTTGTTACCAAATTTGATTTAATTAGTTATTGTTATTTATTTTTAGTTCTTTTAATTTTGCTTTCTTAAAATATAAAAACACAAAAGAAATTGATTTTTGTTTTTTTTTTGTTTTAAAAATTAGTTTCTAATAATATAATCTCCCTGAGAACAATATTTTCTTATCATTATATTAATTGTTGTGATACGTATACTTGCATATTTATTACACACAATTTGTTTTTCTGATCATTACTCCATATGAAATTCTAGAAATTTCTTTCTTGGATCCTTGGAAATGATTTTTCCTTTATCCACTTGGAGAAGTAATCGGTGGCAACAATAAGGAATTTCTTTTGATTGGGTGCCAAAAGTAATGGACCTGCTCTATCTATCCATCATTTTTGGAAAGGGCATAGGCTAAGAATTGATTTCATCTTACTTGAGGGATGATGTGGGCTATGCGACAGTCTTAAAGGACTAGGATTGAACCCCGTCTAACCTTTGGTTGCAACTTTATAGATGGAGTGGTGTTCTTCATAGTTATGTTCTAACAACTCCTTGCATTCTCTTGATCTCCTTTTATTTCCTTTACTCCATTTAATGTGGGGTACTTCATAATCATAAGTTGAAGGAACTCTTTACATTTTATGGATCCATGGTCTTTCCAAGATGATGTTGTTTGAAGTAGGGGTGTTCAAGACAAAGAAATTAGTGAGCGCTATTTCTCCCTCGATCGAAACTGAAAGACTTATAATGTCACAAACATGTTTTTACTCTCATTGAATTCCTCTAATGGCATTTGTTTTTGAAGTATGTCTTTGGGATTAATAGATATAATAAGTCTGAAAAGCTTCCATTGTCTATCACTTCACACCTTATAATGTGCAATCTTAACCGTGATTACCAATGGGTCATCATGGGAAAAAGGTGCCTCTCTACCTTATAATGTTATTGGTAAAATTGGTCTCAACTGTCTCAAAGAATAGATAGTGTAGATGTATCTCTTGCTTCATGGGCATATCATTTTCACAAATTGTGTGTATATCCTTACATGGTCGGACCTTTATGTATGGTGTGGATTACATGGATATCTCTTTATGGTTGTTGATTAGGTATATCCTCTTTAGATGGGGGATTTCTAGGAACCACTTATCTCCTCAAGTTCCTCGCTCTACCTGTCCATTTGTTTCCTCAATTTGCTACCAAAATCTCATTAAACCATTGGATATGAGTTTCTCTAATTCCCACTTAAAATGATGATGTTACCTTGTCTAATGTCATGTATCTTTGTGGAATGGGTAGCATTTGTTAAGGTTCCTTTATGGTATGTGTAGCATTTGTTAAGACTCATTTATGTTGCTCTCATTTGCTGAGGCCATCTAACTTGTTCATTCCTTTCCATAAGTTGGACCGTCTCGACCAAGGTGACTCGAAGAAGTGGTCCTCTAAATGAAGATAACTCTCTTTCCCACACACCTAGTTTACCTCTAGGTGCAAAATTAGGTTTAAAGCGTGGTCGGTTAGGAAGTCTACCCATATACAAATTTTTATCTCCAAAGTCCCTATATCATGTATATCTTTGGAGATCCAAAGGTTTTATTGGCACAAACATTAACAAATATTTTTATGCACTCTCGATATTGAAAAAATATTGACCTTCTTTTTACAATATCTTTAGCAAATGAGCAATGGTTTTTGTTAATTCAATAAACAAACAAGTGTTTCTCTTTATCCCCTTTCTAAAAGCCTTGATAGCAATAGAATCTTGGTAGCTTGATATCTCCATCATCTCTATTTTGAACCTTTTCATATAACTTTCTATAGTTTCTTGGCTTTCTATTTGGACATATGGATTGACCCGAAACCCATTCCAGCTAATAGCCCGAGCCATCAGGCGAATCATCACAGGAGAACCTACATGTGCCTATGCCCGAAATGATACTAGTAGTATGAGTCTACCTATATGCGAGACCCTTGGTGTTAAAAGGTCAACCTTTAGACCGAGCCATGGTATGGTAGACCTCAAGCTTTGAATGTGTTTTATTTTACTTGTGTACCCCTATGACTCATTGTGGCGTGTATTCTCTTGTAATTTACATGTGTACATGCAATTCTCTATATATACATGGACCTTATAAGAGATCCACACATTCCAAAACACTCTCTGATTTCTCCCTTTAAAAATCGCATCAACCCCAATATTTTGGTGCCCACTGTGAGGCTTAGATTCAAAGGTCAAACTTTGGCTTCGGACCCCATATCTTCCAGAATTCATCCTAAGTTATGAGAGATAAGACTTAATAACAAGCATAGTTTTCCAAAATCACAAGCCATCATGGTAGGAACACAAGCTGCGGAATGATTGAGACTAGCAAACGAGGAGACAACATCAACACAAGACCATATTTTTCCAAACCCCAACGAGGACAGGGTGAATGCCAATCCCTACCAAGAGCTGATACTTGAACTTCTTGAGCTAAGAAGAGAGCTCAAGGAAAATAGGCGACAAAACAGAGCATTTTGACCACAGGTCAGCTTGGTCACCCTTTAAGGTCAAGAAACCAACCTGGTTGGTAGAATTATGCCAGATCATATGGTGCCCAACCCTACCCAAGATGAGAACATAACTAAGGTCAACCCTCATCCTAGTTCAATAGTGCCTAGTAACAAATAGTTGTTGCAAGAGTAAGAAAGTTGGAAAGTATGATTTTGAGTGTTAGAGGAAGCTAATATAAAGCAAGACCAAACCCCAAATAGGGATAATTAGAGGCAAGATAATGGTAAGGCATCATATGATGTGGATAGGGATTCTATGCAACTATGTATCTCTTTTTTTTTATGAAATAGAGAATGACGAGCCCCCAACTAAGTTTAGTGATCTCAAGTCAGACTACCAAGGTACCATAGATCTGGTGACATATGTGTAAACACTTCAAGATAGCTATGACTCTTGTGAGCCTCATTTAAGATAAAAAAAATATGCCATGATATGTAAACTATTTACTGCCACCTTATGTGATGGTGCATATAAGTGGTTCAACAACCTAGTACCCCATACCATAACCTCATTTTCACAGTTTATTAGGTTATTCATCACCAATTATGCCTACAATAAACCTTTGAGGAAGAATTATCCTCACCTCTTATCGATCACCCAAGGAAGGGGTGAATCTACTGAAGAGTACAAGAGAAGGTTTAGGGAATAAATGCAAGAGATAGTAGATTGCTTCACTTCTATTGCGATAGAGGCCTTCTGGTAAGGTCTGCTAAAGAATTCTAATTTGTTTACAAAAATGACCAGACGGTCCCATAAACTTTAGAGGAAGCTTATAGAGAGGCGAGAAAATTCATCAATCTAGGGAGATCTAGGTCTAGATAAGAACAACAATGTAACTATGGAAGTGACACTAGAAAAGAGAACATATGAATAATCCTAGACAGAGAAAGCCAAGATAAAAGAATTAACAAAAATAAGTACTTCATGCCTAATCACAAGGCAAGTAGCTAATGGTCTAGGAATATAGGGCCTTAGGGGAGGTCACTTTCTCCAATCAAGGGTCCACCTATAAGGGTGAGCCTAGCCAAAGCAATATCGAGAATGAAGGAAGAATAGAATGTGAGATGGCCTCCAAAATTGAGAGCTTCCCTTAGTGACACATCTAAATGGTATTCTTTCTACAAATATATGGGCCACAAAGCTAGAGATTACAATAATTTAAAAAAATATAGGATCTACTAGCCATAGGGTACTAAAAGATCTTGTGGGAAGAAACAGTAGAGAGGCAGGGCGTTAGCCTGAGCGTGAAACATTGAGGCTACCCAATCCCTCAGGTAGTGAGATAGACCTTATAATGAGCCCAATGTAAGGACTATTCATACCATACGTGGAGGGCCTAGGCTCGATGGGACCTCTAACAACTCGCACAAGAGGTACGCGAAAGACTTGCATTGTTCACCGTATGTCTACTATCTAGAAAGGGCGAGGTCTTATGATAAAATCACTTTCATTTAGAGGGACGAGACCTCGTCTCCTTATAAAGATGCTTGGGTAATTACTATAAGGATAGGAACCTGTAATGTTTTTTGATTACTGATCGACATTGGGTGCTCAATTGACCTTCTTTTTCTATCAAACAATGGGGGCCCTAGGTATAAAGGAAAGTGGCATAGCAAGGAAAGAGCTACCCTTGGTGAGATTTAATAGTAGCACCACCTACACAATTAGAACTATGATGTTACCAATCATGTTGGGGGGATTTATAGTGATGACCAAATTTGTGGTAATTGATGTCCCAAGGTACTATAATGCCATCTTAAGTAGATCGTGGATACACAAGATGAAAGTAGTTCCATCCATCTTCTACAATGTTATCAAGTACCTAATTGAGGAGGGCATAAAGTAAATAAGGGAAGACAAGGAAAAGGCCAAAATTTGTTATAACGCCACTATGAAATGGGGTACTCCCAAGTAGCAACAAAAGTATAGGCATTTTCATAAAAGGCTAGGAGGTGTATGTCTAGTAAAGTCTGTCAATTCAAATGAAATGCAAGATCTACCAATTGGGGATATAGAGTTGAGCACAAACTTTCAATGAAGGTTAGAGATCAGATATCTCATTTTCTAAAGGAAAATTCTCACATCTTTTCATGGATTCTGATAGACATGCCTTTGATCGAACCTAAGATCATAATCCATAGGTTGAATGTTGATCCAAAAGCTAGACCTATCAAGAAAAGCAAGAGGAAATTCCCTAGAGAAAATAATAAGGCAATCAAAAATCAAGTCACTACCCTTAAAGAGATAGATATTATTATAAAGGTTAACTGCCTCTCTTGGTTGTCAAATGTGGTACTAGTGAAGAAGGCATATGGATCACCCTGTATGTGTGTGGCCTTCACTCACTTAATTGATGCATGTCCAAAGGATTATTTCCCCCTCCAAAGTATTGATCAGTTGGTTGACTCCACAATTTGTTTCGGCTTGATGAGACTTTTGGATGCATATTTTGGTTATCATTATATCAGAATGCACTAAGAAGATGAGGAGAAAACATCTTTCATCACTGAGGAAGGGACCCTCTACTACACCAGAATTCCCTTTGGTTTGAAGAATACAGAGGCCACCTATCAACGCCTTGTCAATAAGATGTTTGTAGACCAACTGGGAAGAAATATTGAGGCATATGTCAACGACATAGTGATAAAGTCAGTATAACCCATAAACCATGTTAAGGACCTAAGGAAACATTCTCTGTAATCTGAAGGCAAGTGATGAGACTTAACCTTAAGAAATGTGTTTTTGGCGTTACTTTAGGAAAATAATTAGGGTATCTTATATCTTGCCTGGGGGATAGAGGCTAGCCCAGAAAAGATACAAACCCTTGTCAATATAAGGCCTTCTACAAATTTAAAGGGAATTCAATAATTGGAATGAAGAATAGTGGCACTGAACAGATTCATTTCTATGTTCATAGATAAGTGTTTTCCATTATTTAGAATTCTAAGGAAGAACACATCAGTTTTTTGGAATGAGCATTGTGACAAAGCCCTCTCCTTAGAGAAATGCTTTATTTGTATTTAGCTGTGGCACCCCAAACTTGCAGCGATGTACTCCTAACTAAAAGAAACAAGTTGTAACACCTCATCTATTACATCAACCAAATCTTAATAGATGCCTAAAGCAGGTACCCAACAATTGACAAGTTGGCCTTCGCCCTAAAAATTAGTGCATGAAGCTAAAACATTACTTTGGTTCACACACAGTGGTAGTACTCACCTCTCAACCTCTTAAGAACGTATTGATGAGGCTAGAAGTCGTAAGGAGACTAGTGAAAATTTCCAAAGAGTTAGGGGAGTATAATATCAAGTATATATCTAGAACTGCCATTAAGGGACAAGTGGTGGCTAAGTTTGTGGTTAAGTTCAGTGTATCACCAAAGGTTATCGATGATGAGGTAAAAGAAGAAGTATATGGTAGGTATTCGTTGATGGCACATACATCTTAAATGGCGCTGTCTAAGGATAATGATAGTTGATTATTATGAAAACTATTTTGAGTATGTTGTCAAGTTGGACTTCCAGACCACTAATAATATCACAGAGTATAAGGTAGCTATATTTTGGGACCATGATGGTAAAGAACCATGGAGCAAATAACATCACCTCGAACAGCGACTCACGACTGGTAGTTAACTAGTATTTAGGCACGTTTGAGGCTAAGGATAGTAAGATAAGGAGATATCTGAAAAGACTAAGAAAGGAGTGCTCAAAATTTACTATCTTCGAGATGAAGCATATAGTTAGGATTAATAATGACCTTGTTTATGCATTGGACACACTAGCCTCCTTACGATAGGCCAACTGAACTCAAGTGGTATCAATGACAATCCTTATAGAAACCAAATTTAAGGAGGCTGAAAAAATAATCATCAGCGTGAATGCTAACTCAAGCCCATGGTTCACCCCGATTTTTAACTTCTTGAAAAGGGTAGAGCTATCCCAAGACTAGAAACTCAAAAAGGAAATTAAGGCTTAGGTAGGTCGATACATGATTGAAAATAATAAATTATACAAAAAAACTACATTAGAACCCGGGCTCTTATGCATAACCGATGAGGGCTAAGAAAAAATTATGTTTGGAGCCCATGAGGGAGAGTATGGATCTCATTCAGGTGGAAGGAGATTATTTAAGGGAATCATAAGGCAATGGTACTATTGGCCCACTATGCTAGTAGATTGCACAAGGTACACTCAGGAATGCGATAATTGTAAAAGATTTTCCTCATTATCACACTCACCTCTAACCACCATGACTAAGGTAGTTGGCACATGGATCTTCTACAAGTAGGGGCCTTATATACTAGGAACTTTACCCCAAGTAAGGGGCCAAAAGAAGTTTTTATTAGTATCCACTGATAGACGGAACACCTGGGAAGGATACGGGAAAAGGAAGTGGTTAGGTTCATCTGGAAATCTATAATATGTCACTTTAGCCTATCCAAAGAGCTTGTTACCAATAATGGAATATAGTTTATAGGCCATAACATCAAAGAGTTTTTCAATTGCTCCTTATCAGCCTAGCGTTGTTGTCTATAGTCTCTTACCAACTAGAAACGTAAAAGAAATATTCCTTCCAATTCTTCTCATTTTCAAATAGAATCATATTTATGCCCCGATCTTATTTCACTGACATATAGACCTCTATCACGTCTATAGGGCTCTACTTCAATACATATGCCTCATTGAATTCGGGCATCTCTAGCTCGACCCCAAGCTCTCTGCATATCAATATGAGACAAAGTAGGTACCTCCACCCATTAGGCATCAACTGGCTAGGCATGAATTGAGTTATAGCCAAAAAATTTCCTTATAAAGGGGTACAGAGGAGATCTTATCCCCATCTATAAGGTCTTCTCCTGGAAGACTTTCCACCTAGTTGGAAGTAGGTCTCTATCATAAGCTCTCGATATAGGATTCGTTCTTTGAACTGAGGAGGGAATGTCATATGTTCTCTTTATCCTCCATCTCATCTTGAGGTAACAACCCACTGCTCTTAACCATGACCATCTAACCTTTGGTACGACTTGTGGGCTTACCAGTCCCTTTATTCCTTGTCTTCTTCCTCTATGACCTAGGGATGGATATTTGAGTCTAAGACACGTTCAACCTAAGATGGAGGTAGAGGATTAAGGTTGGGATAGCTCATCTTTGCTCAAAGTGCTTGTCTTATTGGTAGACCCCATGACAGCCTGAAAAAGTAGGATATTGTGGGATCTCCCAAAAGGATAATCCCAAGGTGCTTTCTTTGTGCATGGTCTCTAAAACATATCACGAAACATAAAAAATGTAAGGCATGAGAAGTAGAAATTACCTAAGGCTGAGTTTGAAATAAAATGGGAATGATTTTTTAAATCGACTTGAAAAGAAAGTAGAAAACTATTAGACTTAAGGAGTTTTTCCCTTAAAACCCAAGCAAGTAAGCTATGTGTCAAGCTAATTGCTTACCATCAAACTGAAAAATAATATGGCTTGAGTTGAGGAGACAAAGCATTTTTTCTCTTAACTTTTGTCTAATATGTAGGAAATGATGAAGTAAGGAGAATCCCAAGCTCCTTCTTATATAGAGGCCCATATTTCTATCTCTAATCATCTGACAACCATTTAGTAAGGGAGCCAAATGGTTTTGATCTATTTCCCAGGTATTACTCCTTCACCCCTATTCAAGACCCAAGCTGAAAGAGTAGGGGAATTAGATGTTTAGACAAATGGATTAACCTAGAGCTCGATCCATTTAATAGCACAATCTAAATAACAACCTAAGCCAACATCTGAATCATCCCAAGAGAAGCTACCTATTCTCGTACCCATAACGACACAAATAGTATAGGTTTACCTACACATGAAACCCTTGGTGTTGGAAGGTCAACCTTTAGACTAAGCCATGATGTGGTCGACCTCAAGCTTTGAATGTATTTTCTTTTATTCTTGTACCTTTCTGACATGATATAATGTATACTCCCTATATAATCAACATATGTACATGTAATGCTTCATATATACATGGACCTCATAAGAGATCCACACATTCCAAAAAAACTCTTTAACTTCTCTCTAATTTCTCTCTTTGTAAATTGGACCAATCCTAACACTTTCTTTAATGAGAGAAAAAATATTATATTTTTTTAAATGAGTTTGTTACAAGCATAAATTGATATGAAAGTTTTGACTAGTCATTAAATCTCTTTATGCTTCGAGCGAGTAAATCAATAAACCACTTTTGAATAGTGTCTTGTAAATTAGAGGCAAATACCTTAAAGGACTTGGCTTCTCTCTTTTCCTTAAGCATGCATATAGGATCTGTTGCCATTTTAAAATGTATGATATGTGCTACAAGGTTTTTTGTCCCCTTGTATGCCGAGCATTTTGGAGCAGAGAATTTGGAAGATGGCACTATGTGTTCTATCTCATTAGAGACTGACAACGCACTTAATAGATTGCATGCTTTTTATGTCATTTTGTGTATGTATAAATCCTTATTTTTTTCAATTATTCCTCTATTCCTTTCATTCTACCCTCCTAGGCATCGGACATTTACTTGTCTTCTACACGTGTTATATGTTGGCAAGATGTCTACAGCTAGTGAGTTTGTGGTGGATGTTGTTGATATTATGTCTAATCACTACATACCAAAGTTTTAGCATGCTTAAATAGGTCGTATCCATCAGATTCTCTATTTGGAATCAAAGACAACAACTTGATAAACTTCATTCATTTCAAATTTACCAGGCTGTTAATGTCCATATTTTATATCAAATTAGACAATAAAAAGACATAAAAACTCTTATTTTATAATTTTAATCAAATGAGATATAAATCACACCTATCACATCTCTAGCAGCCATTATCGGTGACCCCACCAGGGCTCCCGACGACCCCACTAGTGCTTTGGTAGCCACCATCAATGACTTTGATGGATGTAACATGTTACGTACAAAGAAACATATAGATATAACATGTTACTTCTGGTAGGTCATCGTAATTATGGTGAATGTAACATGGTACATATAAAGATACATGTGGATGTAATATGTTATGTCTGGTGGGTCGTTGAAATGGTAGTGGATGTATCATCTTACATCTAGTGAATAGCTAGAATTATGGTAAATGTAACAGATTACATAAAAAACACATGTAGATGTAACATGGTACATTCGATGGATTGAAGGAACTTCAGTAGGTCATTGGCAATGGCAACCATTTTAGGGAGTCACCAACGATAGTATTCGAAACTCTACCAATGGTGGCTCATAGAGATATATCTTTTCTATATGCATGTATTTATTTATTTATTTCAATTTTTATATCTTTATTTTATTAGAAAAAAATAAAAATGATCTTCTTATTTTATTAATTTAGTATAATTTATTTAATGTTAAAAATAAGATAAATAAAAACTTTATCTTCGATGCTCTTCAACTTTAAGAATATTACAAAAATATTATTGAATAACTGGTAGAGTAAACTAACAAATATATTACCAAATTATTGTGAAAGTTACAAATATATTATTTAACTTGATTAAATAACAAAAATAGCATTAAATTATTATTAGTGGTATGAATCTATCAGTGTTGTGATAAATCTACTACCAATTTTTTTATTATTAGTACAAATCTATAACCAAACTTCTTATTAATAGTACAGATTTATCATTAAACTCCTTATTAGTTATACAAATCTACCATAGAAACATAAACGTAACCATCGAAAAAATAATATAGTGATACATTTGTAGCATTAATTATAATTTAGTGTTATTTTTGTCATTTAATATAATTAGATATTATATTTGTAATTTTTATGATAATTTGATGATATATTTATTAATTTACGTAGCCGTTATATCTAACATTTTGTTAACGTTGAAAGATATTTTTGACTTTTTAAAAAATCAAAAGTATGTGCGAAGAAAATGCATCCTAAACTATTATTGATATTTTCTTGACAAGAACGTTATAATCTTAACAACTTAACTATGAAGTAGGGGCAGAATTAGATATATTATGATTTGGGATTAATATAATTTTATTTATTTATCACAGTACTTTGTCTCTTGCTTGTTACAGAAATATTGGTTAATTAATATTCTTTTGTAATGAAAATAGTATTAAACTATGTATTTTATTTTAAATAAAATAAAGGACAATGTACTGTTGTCGATAATTACATAGACAAACTCTAATTAATTTTATAGGGTTTTACTGAAAAAAATGAGTATTAATTGTCCATAAATCAGGACACTAATTACTAGAATTAATGAATTGTAACCATATGTTAAATTCCACAATTTACGTTTACATGATTTAAGATTACTGAATAGTAATAGTTTGAGCGATAATTTTATTGATTATTCTTTTAAAAAATATTTTTTAAATTTATAATTATAAAATAACATCTTTTATATCAATCTCATATATTTTAATTAAAAAAAATTATACTAAATTTTAATCGTTTAGTATTTAATGTTATTTAATTAAATTATAATTAATATTATTATTATTTAAAAAATTTAAATTTTTAAAATTGAAAAACATATTAATGATTATTCTACTTTAATAAAAAAAATTATAATGTTTATTATTTTAAAGGCATCGTTGAATGATCGGACGGCAAAGGCAGGGCCCACAATTTTCAACACGAAGAATAGTATTGGACAATGCAAACGCAATGCATGGAAGATCCAAGGGTTACGTTGGTTGTGCAGCATAACCTTCTGCATAGAAGAAAGAGTACTACGTGAGCAAAAAAAAATATGTTATTTGATACTTTATTTTTGTAAAAAATATTGAAGAGAAAAAAAATAATTTTTATTAATATTTTAAATAAAATAGTATTATTTTTTTTATCTTATTTTATTGATAAATAAAAAAATAACAAATATTATTTTTTATTATGATATTTTAAAATAAAAATTATTAAAATACTAACTGAATAACTATGTTTTTATCATAAAACTATTAAAATATTAAACTTATAGTAAAATTTATTATTTTTTATTATATTTTATAAAATATAAGAAAATAAATAATATATTGTATAATATAAGAGATTAAATGATACAAATATCTTAATATAAAAAACTTTTATATTATCTCACACATAAAAATAATAATATTATTAATACGTTTATTTCAACGATAAAATTAATTAAATTTATAAAATTATAAATGAAATAAAATTATTATAAAATATATTTTGTAAAAAAAATAAAAAATATACCAGAATGGAATAGAAAATACTTAGTATTTTAGGGATGTTTAAGAATGAGTTTTATTTTATTGCTGATAAACACGACTTAAGTATTACCCTGTTTGACAAATCAAACATGGCTTAAATACTAGTCTTTTCAAGGAGTTATACATGTAGTACTATATATCACTTGGAACCTTAAAGACATCCTAATTATAATTAGGATAATTAAGTACGTTAGTTCGCCTTTTCACCAATTATTTCTATATTTTAATTTGACCTCTTCTGGTGATCAGAAGTCACAAGCTCTTCTTAACAAGGGAAGAACAATGATGCCTAAGCTTGGAAAATGATTGTCATTGAAAACTGAGCAGCGCAGAGAATAATATTGTTCACTTGCCAATGCGTTGAAAACAAAGACAAGGAGGTTATATTTATTATATTTATAATTTATTATTCATTAATCATATTATTTTTTTTAGTAAGTATTGAATATTTATTTTTTTAAAAATAAAATTATATTAATATTAAATTTTATTATTTTAAAATAACATATCATCACATACATACAATCAAGAATTTCTACAAAGATAAGCTGAAGGATGTAAGTACCTTTACAAAAATATAATAAAATTAATACTAAAATTTTATTTTGACTGTTAATTAAAAAAATATCATATTATATCATATATTGATAAAGTAATCAAATTTATAAGGTTATTTTTAATTATTTATCATTACTTAAATAATAATAAAATTATTTTAAAAATACTACCACAAATTTAATAATTTGACTAACAAATAATATAATCTGATCAAATTTCTAAATAAACAATCAAAATAAAACTTTAATGTTAATTTTATGAAAATAATATCACCTAATAATTTACTAAAAAAATTATAAGATTTATACGCACCACTTATATAAATTAAAGAACTCTGACTCCTTCGCTCAAAAGTAATGTTACGTGTGTAAAGAATTGAAATCAAATGTTACTTTCGATTGTTATATGTATTTATATTTTCAAAACTTCTTCTATATATTTATTTTTATTTATAGAAAAATAAGAACTAAAGTTGAAATAATTTACAATATGTTAATACCTATGTTGTATATAAAAATATCTGTATAAATAAGTCACATTTTTCACTTCTAAAGCTCATTAATTTGTTTGGATTCATCAAATGGCATTGGAGTATAGGTCTAGAGTTGGTATGAAATACAAGAGAATATTGCACGACATCATGACCCTTTTAATGGGTATTTTAAATTTTAGTCTTGTATTACTTGTGAATACATGTTTATAAATATTTTGTTTTTGTATATGCATTCATAAGCATAAATCCCATTCTAGCAACTCTGACAATGGACGGTCACCAGAATACTAACAAATCAATGTATGTCACAAATAAAAGTTTTCGAATGTGAATCTAGTTTAAGCATGTGTTCAAATAGTGCTTAAACAAATATTTTTGAAGATGCGTTCACATAGACGGAACACAAATTTTTAAATTGGGGTATCAAATAAAAAGTTCACCCAAATTTGTGTTTATAATTACATCAAATGTCATTTTAAACTAATGCAAAATATCAATTTTTATTAAGGGTTGGGGCACCATGGCCTATGTTTTTCCAAATCACCAATATATTCTGCATCAATGAATCCCTTAGTCACACTATCATTGAACCTCTGCAATATACCAAACCCACGTCAATTGTTCCTTTGATTTATCTTACTACCCATTTGACTACAAGCTAACGTGTCTTGCTAGGATCAACCATGAATCTACTAACCAAACTCACTACATTAACGATGGACGCATACATATAATAGCTAGCATTAAGCTTCCAACTGCATTTACATATGTGACTTTATTTATTTCTTTTATTTCTTCATTTGACATAGGTGAGAATGCATTTGAAAGTTTAAAATGTGTTCCCATTAATACTGGTATTGTTTTTGCTTCATTCATTCCAAACTTATTTAGAATACTAGTCAAGTAATTCTTTTGTGATACCAATACCTTACCAATGCTCCTATTAATAGAGATACTTTATACATGCCTAAAAAGCACACATGTCTTGTGATGTATGAGAATTAATTAAAAAGATTATATTTTAATATTATTTTTAGAACTATGGAATATGTTTTGATGTATTTCAAGTACTTTTGAACTTAAAAATGCACATGACAAAGGACTTAACAAATCCTTACAATCAGGGATATAATTGTCATGTATTGAAGGACCTAAATGCAAAAAACTATTTGAAATACATCAAGATGTTAAATTAGAAAAATTAAGGGCGCATCATAACATGAGTATATATCTGTTGTAGCACAAGCCTCTTGGATGAAATTTCATAGAATTGGAAACAAGTTTTCGCTACAACATAAGTCGACGCATACAGTGGCTCACAATCTGGATACACACTTAACACTAGATTTCAAGTTCTACAAGAAATTGGGGTAGTTTATGATTAATGAGGGTCCCAAAAATGTTATGGTTATGTGATGAGTGTTTAAAAAACACTAAAATTATCATAATTTTATGTACTTTAATTAATTAAAAAGATTTATATTTATATGATTTTATCATATTTTTATATAAATTTGTCTTCTTAGAATCAAGAGTATTTTTATTGTTTTTTAGGTATTTTTGCTTCAAAAAAATATTTTAAAGACTCGAAGAAAAATACTTGAGGCAATACACCACAAATATATTAGAAAATAAATAAAGAAAAGTCAAAAAGATAAAAATTGGACAAAATGGATCAAAAATGTCAAAAAGGCTAAAATCGTGGGTGTAACATGCCCAACCGCACCAAAAAATATAAAAAAAATTTGTTCACATTTTTATTTTTATTGTGTTCGATTTTATTTTCTTTGTATGATTTAATAATTTAAAAAAATTTAAATCAAATTTAAGTAAATAGTTAAGTTTTTTACACTGTTAGATTAATTTTTGAAAACATATCATGGAATATTTTTTGGTAATTAGTTAATTTTTTTCACAATTAGTATTTCTTGATAAAATGTGGAAATTATATTAAACCCAAAATTAGTGTTTAGGGATTAAATAGTGGAGACTACCCTTATGAGATATAATTCGAGCCTAATTTATTTTATTCAGAGTGAAATATATTTTTTCTGCTCCAAACACATTTCTTATTTCTTCAAATTTTTAGATGATGTCTATAGGTATTAGCATTGAATGTATGAATTGTATTTTTCTCATCTTAATAGAGTTTCATATATTTTTTATTATTTGTACTTAAATTAAATGATTTAAGTATAAATTGATAGTATATGTTTTTATCTCATTCATGCATGACTGCTACAAAAAAAAAGACATATCTAGGGTTACCTAAAAAAAATCAAACAGAAAAACCACAAAATTAACCACTCATCAAAATCTTACAAAAATGTACAATCTGTACATAGGTTCACGCTTTAAAAAAAATATATTGAAAAATCTCTTAAAAAAAAATAGAGAGATAAAAAATATATAATATAATCTACATACTATGACCCACATTGTCTACAAAGTTGTGAGTAAATGTTAATTACAAAAGAAGGATATAGGAAGTAATTCTCTAAAAAGTCATCGTATTTTCTTCATTTGTAAAAGACATATCTTGAAGTGTTTTCTCAATGAGTTTGAATGATGCATGAAAATAATTTTTATGTATGATATTAATAATTTATACATTCGATTCCTTTCATGAGATCAATATTAAAATAACACTTTGAGCCTTTATTTTTTATACATATGCGAACATACTAGTTTATTTCTATACAACAACTCTTTCGCATATAAATTAGTATGAGTGTTTGAACCTATAAGATTCAGTGTTTTGTGAGTATTGACTTGTGAGGAATAGATTCGAAGCGAATATGGATTCTTGACACTAAGTTTGGATGAAATTAAATTGATACATTTTTTATATGAAATATGAAAATGATTTTCAACTAATTATTATAATAAATCATGACTGTTTAGGAATATTAAAATAACTTATAATTTAGATTTTAATTATGATCTTAAAAGATATTAAAAGGTATGAGATATTTTTGTGTTATATTTCATTTTGTTTTGTTTTATTTTATTCTTGAGTTAATTTTTGATTTTATTGTTATTTTTTATTTTTATTTTGTTATTTTTTTAAATTTTTACATTTTGTTCAATGTTTGTGAGTATCATTACAGAAAAGACTCACGAAACTTAAACTCGTCCACTAGGGTAACCTAGGGGTTTAAAGGCTTGTTGCATACGTTAAATACAACCGTGTCAATCCACGGAAGTGATATATGATAGTTTAATTTTTAATTTTTAACTTTTATCGCTTCTCTTGTTAAAGGACTAGCAAGAAGCTGGTTGGGGGTTATGATGAGTGCTTAAAAAACATTAAAATAACCATGATTTTATATACTTTAATTGATTAAAAATATTTATATTTATATGATTTTATCATATTTTTATATAAATTTTTCTTTTTAGAATTAGGGGTATTTTTATTGTTTTTCAAATATTTTTGCTTAAAAAAAATAACTTAAAGACTCGAAAAAAATACTGGAGACAATACATCACAAATATATTGAGAAAATAAATGAGAAAAATTCAAAAAGATGAAAAAATTGGACAAAATGGGTCAAAAAGGTAAAAAAATGTCATAAAGGCCAAAATCGCGCGCGCAGCCGCCCAACCCTACCGAGCAACACACGCAACGTACCCAGTGAAGCCGAGAAATTCACACATCATGCCACAGCACGCCGAGCATCACCCAAACAATGCCAAAGTCTGCGCGCACAGGCCGAACAACTCCAAACTTACACCTGCCGCTGTGCCCATCTAATCACATCCGCCCAAACCCATGTGCATGTCTACGTCTCTCTATGCCCATCAACGCTCAGCTGTGTCCCATCATGCCTAATTTGCGCACCCCATTGCCTATCCTTTCTGTATCAACGATGACCTCAATATCTACCTATTATGCATTTTTCTCATTTTTTATCATTTGTTTTCCACTTTTATACCTTTATCCTCACCTATAAATACCCCTATCTCCTAAATTATAAAACATACAAAAAAACAACAAAAACACCTCAATAAATAAGTTTTTTTTAACTCTTTCTCTCTATTTCTTAGTTTTTTTTAGTTTTTAGTTTTAATGTTCTTTTATTAGAACTAGTTATATTTTTATAAATTTCTAGCTTTTTAATTCAATAAACGGAAATACAAATCCGTTTGAAGGTTTTCCAGAAACGAAATTAGCATCAATGTTCTGTAAGGATTTTTATTGTTTATAGTTACTTTTATGTTTTATTATTATATGTTATATTTAATTTGTCTGTGATTAAATTTAACATGACTGGCTATTTGTAAAAACGATATAATAATAACGTTGTTATGCTTGCAAAATATTAAATAGGTAAAAATCTCTATAAAATGAATTGATTTTGTTTTTATTCAAGAATTTATATTAAGAATGTTAGAGAGAAATATATTATTTTTCATTAAAACTTAAATTTGAAAATTCGATTTTAAGGTTTAGTTATCCAGTCTGATTTAGAGTAATAATTGTTTATTTGTTGGTACAATCGCCCGGTAGTTAGAGTGAAACTCTATTTCAAAATTTTATAAGAATTATTATTTAAAAATGTATTGACAACATATTTTCAGTAATAGTTTTAAAACTTAAAAGTTAGTACTCGAATAATTAGATTCTTAGGTTTAATTTGGACACCTTGAATAAAGTTTAAATTGTTTAACCCCACCAAAGGTGACATTTAAATGATTCATTTTCAATCTCTTAGAAAAAAAGAAATTAATTTAACTAACCAAATTAGTTATTGACTTTACCCATAGATGTTAATTGATTGATTTGTTTAATTAACAAAGAATATCTAACCCCACCAAAAGTGGTATTCATATAAAAAGAGAGAATCAATAAATATCCATTTATATCTTTAATAACCTAAATAATATATGCAAACATAATTAACTTAGTTATTATATCCATAAATACTCTATTGTATAAATGATAAAATTTTGCATAAATGTTTATTAAATCCATATCTATGTTATTTTTATGTTATTAGATTAGGAAACACACAAAACCAAAATATGATGACAGAATATTTATGATTTAATTTCGTTTTTAAAAGTTTGAATAATAAATTAAAAAATACATATATTCTTTCCTTAGATCGACCTTGGGAGTATATTTATCATTTTCTATGAAATGATTCGTGCACTTGCGAGAGTTTTATAAATATAAAATCAAAATATTTGCAAGATCGACAATGTCAATTTTGCTCATCACTATAGTCCAAGCATTACATGGGGAAAGTGAAAATCTCTCTTTTTTGGAATTCATTTTGAATAATTTGATCACAAACGGAGTATTGTTCTAGTTTTTTTAAATTAACATTTTAATTGTTTTAAACATCTACAACCATGATTATAACTACATTGTAACTTTTTCACTTTAAATATGTAGTTAGAGTTAATAACAAAAGAGCCATGTATTATAGATAAAGATTTTACAGAAAATACACATAGGTCTACAGATAATTGAAAGGCTAGAGGTAAGATAGAGTTTGAAGAGGCAATTAAGGAGTTGAAAATCAACCAGACATTAGTTTTCTATAATTTTAATTATGATTCTTTCATAATCCATGCCTAACTAATTGATTTATGTGATTATAGATAATTTAAGCCTTAGACCATGATTTTAATTAATAACATATTATGATGAATTTTTAGATACAATATATAATTTTTTTTATGTATTTGACTATATGTTTAAATACCATGGCTATGCATATTATGAATTAGGATGATCTACTATTTTATTACATAAATATATTTAATGCTATTTTAAGATGTTAGTATGAATTTGTTAATATTCTTATTCAAAGTGATATCTTATTGCTTTGTGATAGGTGTGAGAAGTAGGGTTGATATCTTCGTTAAAGGTTACCAATGATTGTAATTTTGCCTAGTTTACTCATCTCTTTCTTAGAACTCAATACAATGAATGAATTAAATTTAATAAATATACCTCTGTGTTGTTAAAGATTTAAATTGATTAATAAATAACCTTTAATCAATTAAATAGTAAAAAAAGGTGCATTATGAAGTCTTATATTAATTGATAAATTTTCCAAGCTAAAGTTAAAAATTTAATAATAGTTTTAATATTGATTCATGACATAATTGGTTAGATTATTAGCAAATAGTGAGGATAATCCTATAATCACATGTTTATCTTAATTTGTGTACTTGTGTATTTTATTTATTGTTTTATGATTTATTTTTCTTTTAAAAATAATTTTCAAAACCCCCTTTATTAATTTACTAATATGCTAATAAATAGTGATAGTTATTGAAATAATCATCGTGAATTTGACAACCTTTATTTTTAATTTATATATCACTTGTATAATTTGATCGCGTATACATGCATGTTTTTAAACATATCAATACCCATCCTTAATATATTTTTGTTGCCTCTAAATCCTTTATTTGAAACTCTGAAGTAAGTAACCTTTTTAATCTCTTTATTTCAATCATATATGTGCTTGCCAATAGTATTATATCAACATTCAATAAAATAAATTCCATGACCCAAGAAGATGCCACCTTAACATATAGGTAAGGATCATAATCACATCTTAGGATAGAGGTTGATGTAATAAAGGTGTTAAACCTTTTATACCACTACCTTAGAGATTGTTTCAATCTATTTAGGGACCTTCTTATAAGGAAGACATAATCTTCCTTCCCCTTGTACACATACCCTTTTGGTTGTTTCGTATATATCCTCTCCCCAAGCTCTCCATGAAAGAAACCAATCTTAACATCCATCTGCTCTAAATGCATATTAAAATGTACCACCATTAATAGCAACAACATGATTGATGTATATTTGACAACTAAGGAAATAATTTCATTATAATATATCCCCTCTACATGTTTGAAACCTATACAATGAGTCTTGCCTTATATTTAACCAGTTATGAGGTTTCTATACCATCCTTGAGCCTATGTAACCATTTTATTCCTACAAACTTAGCATCAACAGGTTTCATAACCAAGACACATGCATGATTTTGCATTAAGGATCTATATTCATCATCCATTGCATTCATATACTTTTGTGAAACAATTGATGACACAACTTCCTTATAAGTTGCTGGTTTAGAGTAACAAGGTTCATTTCAAGCAGTAAGAGCATAGTGTATGAGATTTACTTCATCATATTTGACAGACCTCATTATTTCTCTTCTTTTTCTAACTCTTGCAAGTTGATAGTCTCTCAAAGATGTCCCATGAACAATATCTTCATTCTCAAGATCATCATATTCACCATGTTATGATGTTCATAGTCATCCTTCACTTCAGTTTGATGTGTGCTAGTGACATTCTCAAATACCTCAGTTGTCTTAACTGTTTTCAAATCCTCAATATTAGGTTGTTCACTAAAGATAACATCTCAAATAATAATCATTTTCTTAGTTTCTAGGTGACATATTTTGTATCTTTTTACTCCTTTAAGTTAACCAACAAATATGTACCTTTGAGTTCTTAATTGTAACTTTCCTACAACGGTATGTACATATGCAATACACCCAAAAATGTTGAGGTGGTCATATCTTGATGGCTTTCCAAACGAGAATTCATCTAGAGTCTTTAGCTTTATTACACTAATGGGACCCTTATTCATTATGTAGCGAGCAAATTTAGCCAAGATGTGCTTTTACAATTTAGAATTGGATAATAGACGCCTCACCTTTTTAGTAAAGTCTTATTAGACCTCTTAGTAACCCCATTTTTTAGGCTATGAAACTAACAGTTTTATGCCTCTTAATGACTTGATTTATATATAATCCAATGCACTCATCATTACAATATTCTAGCCCATATTAGTTCTCAACTCTTGATTTTCTTTCCAATGATATTCTCAACCAACAACTTCCATTGTTTTAAATTTAACAAAGAATTCATCTTTATTTTTTAGTTAAAACAGCCAGCACTTTCTTGAGTAATCATCTATAAAAGATATAATATATTTGTTACCTCCAAGTGAGGAAGTTGATACATGTCCCTATAGGTTAGAATATACATATTCCAAGATATCCTTTGTTGTATGCATAGCTGATGCAAACTTTACCCTTATTTTTTACCAACTATACAATGTTCACAAAGATCAAAGTTCTGGACTTTATCTCCATATAATAACCCTCTATTTTATAACTCTAATAGCCTATTGTCACCGATGTGTCACATACATTTTCACAACAATTTAGTCTTATTATTTGATTGTTTTTTAATAACCATAATTCCAATGCAAGTTTCTCCTTCAAGAATGTACATGCCATTAAGTTTATTTTCTTTTAAGACTAATAAAGATCCTTTAGAGACCCTTATATTCCCATTAGAAATATTAAAATTGTAGACTAGTTAATCTAACATCCCTGATATTAATTCCTTTTAATCTCAAGCATATATCTCATATTTAATAGAACCTTCTCTGACTCATCATCACACTTCAACATAATGGATCCTATACCTTGAACTTTTCACTCAAAATGATCTCCAATCAACACATGACTACCATCAATTTCTTTAATTGATAAACCAATCTTTAAATGGATAGATGTTATAAGAGAAACCTAAGTTTACAATCCACACTTTGTTGTATTTTTTCAATTTAAATTCATGTATCTATAACCAAATTAGCATCACTATCATTGGACAATTCCAATCTTATCTTCAAGATTGGGCAATTACACCTATAATGACCTTCCTTTTGAGAAGCCCAACATTTGATGCCTTTATTTTTTTACTTTAATCTAGACCTTCCATAAGACTTCCTTATTTTCTTGTACCCATTATCTCTCTTGCTAGACCTTCCTCTAACAAATAAAGACTCCATTTTTTGAATATTTATTGTCTTCTCTACCTAACTTATTCTTCTCAAGCTTCAATTTTGAGTCTATGGTTTTCAATGCAGTTACTATAGTATCACAAGTAAGTCTATCTCAATCATATTGTAATCCATTCTTCACATCTATGAACACCTTAGGGTTTGATTCATCAAGATGATTGATTAGTTCTCATCTCAGAGATTCTTACCAAAATCAGCTAATTCAACTATCATTTTCTTTAAATTATCAAGATTTATTTCAAGAGTCTTGGTAGTGTTTATATTAAATCCAAACAGTTAGAAATTTAAGCTAATTCTACTTGAAAAAGACTCAACAAGAAATAAGTCATCTAATTTCTTCCACATGGTAAGAGTAGTTTTTTTTTCTTTATTTACCTCTTTCATAATGTTGTCAGCCAAATTCAATATAATGGAATTGTATGCCTTTTCTACCACTTTCTTTCTATCGAGGACTGTTAATTCTTTTGGAAATTCTGATTCTTTAGCAATTCCTTTGGCAACATCTTGTTGCACAAGAATTAAATACATCTTTTGATTACACAAGTTAAAATCACCAAATCCATTAAACCTATTAATTTTAAATTTAGTGTAACCCATCTTAACCACTTTTATTAAGGTAGTGCTACTAATCAAGATTGTGAAAGTTCATGCAGGGACCTAAGTTCATCATGCTTAAATCACCAAGAATAGTTTGCATGGATTTTATCTACACGAGGCTCTGATATAATTCGTTAGAACTAGATCACCATCAATGCACTTACTTCACTCATGCAATGTGAAGAATTTCTTGAGAAAACAACAACATATATTTTTATGTCGTTCTCTCACTATGAGAGCATAAATCCATAGGTGAGCCAACTTACCAACAAGATCTCTAGTATTAATTGAACAAGATAACACCCTCGAGTAGTTCACAATCAAAGCTGCAAATCACACACCTCACATACAAGTTACAATGGTAATTCTCCAAGAAATATGATTTTTATAAAATGAACAAGTCAACTGTCTTCATGCTAATTCTCACCTATACAATTATATAACTGACTAAATTACATATGATATATATAATCTCATACATCTCAGCACATTAATTTTATCTTATACTATTCTATATGAAATTTTTTTAGGGTTGTTCAATAAGACATAAAAAAAATTCTTGGGTTTTCCAACACAAAAATTTGTGTAATTGGTGTCTTGGTAAGAAACAAACACATTTCAACCCAATACATAGATTCATAGAATGTGTATTTAGATAATTTCAGTTTCTTATGTAATTTTTATTATTGATTGACTTGAGAATGAAAAACAACATTTTTCCATTGGTCTAAAATTTTGTATAAAGTTAGACTTTAGCCAAGAAGTTGATTTCATGTTTTCGTGAGCATAACATTTACTTGTAGTGTGAGAATTTCTTAAATGATGTTCATGTATAAATAGTAAAGTATTGACTTGGTATTCAATATTGGTATATGACTTATTATATCACAAGTTCATTTACTCAAATCAAATGTTATATCAATATCTTTAACATGATATGTTTAATTATATAGTTTGTTGGAAAGAGAGTACACAAAAAATGAAAATGATATTCGTTGAGTGATGGACATATATCATCTATAAAAGACAAGTAAATAGATTTTTATACCACCGAACATGGTTGTTACAAGTATACTATCAAACTTTCATTTATTACTTCTATACAATCAAACTTTGTATTTATGACAAATATATCATCGATGTTATGAACTAATGAGAGTTAATGACTTATGTGTATAAATCTCTAAAATCCCACCAAATCAAATTCCATTCACACTAAATCAGATTCCATTCATACCTTTGGCCAATGTTTGCATTAAAGAGCCACTTGGTGCTTATGCTAGGATTTTTTCCCTTCAATTTTCTAACATTGATCCCTTTATGGGTAAATTTGATATGATTAACCATTTTCGATATATCATGCATGATATGAACTATGGCTATGTGGCTAATCTTTTCCTAAGGTTTTGGTTCTTGGATTTGCTGTCAAAAGTATCCATGTCCACATATTCTTAATATAGTATTTCTATTAATTTATAAGAGGTTGACATCTTTTTCCTAGGGAGAGAGGTTGACATTTCAATATCAAATAATCACTTCTACAAACTCTCTACATTACAGATGTCATTTATCATTAGGATACTAGTTGATAGCCATTAAAGATTACTTATGATCTTTCCCACAAAGAAGTTATAGCCTTTAAAAATTACTTATGATCTTGTTATAGATGTTCCCAGTTGCAATTACGTGTGAGAACACATTTGTCCTAAAGTCATCAGAAAAAGATTCAGGTTATTCAATAAGGGTGAGTCGATTGGGATGGGTCTTTAATGGAGATCGAGGTGCTGACGAAGTTGATGTTTAAAAATATTCTCAATATCCTATACAAGGGATAGATTTGGAAGATCAAGTTAGGTGCAACGATTAATTTGGGAAGCAATTTTTGTTTTAGTTAATTGTGGACCTTTTATGTTATATTTATTATATGTCTTTTTTTTAGTCTTTTATTTTTTTAAGGATGGATTAGGCTCAATCTACAACTAAATAGGCCTATTAGGTCCATTTCATCTAGATTTTTTTTCTTTTAAGGTTTATTTCTTATAAAAAAGAGTATCTATGTACTTTGGAGGCAGACCATATATCATTAATAAAAAAATTATTTTAGAAAACTTCTTACTTTGTCTTCTAGTGTTCTTGATTAAATGCTTGAATTTGACTTATCAAAGGAAGTAATGATTTTTGTGGCATATCAAGGTTAGAGTTTTAAGAACTTTGTTTCCTTAGGATTCTAATCTGATCATACCAAATGTTATTATTTTAAGGACTTTGTTTCCTTGGGTTCTAATATGATCATACCAAATGTTAGGGTTTTAAAGACTTTGTTTCCTTAGGGTTCTAATCCAATCATCTTCAACATGTTCCTAGGAAATCGATTGTTTCTATTTCTTTAAGTTCATGGGTTCTTACGGTTATTTTTCTAGAGGATTCGCATCATTTGATATCAGAGCTTTGGTTGTTAGAAATAGGCTATCTATCTCTATCTATCTTTGTTTGATTTCTTGATTAAAAACAAAATTCATCTTGTTTCTGTGTTTTCAAAAAAAAATTCTTCATTCCAAATTTGATAGTTTTCTTTCTTTATCTTTGTGGAACAAAAAAAATTTGGGATTTTAATTTTTGATCTTCTTATTTGGTCAAATTATCTACCTAGGGTTTTGTGGCCAAAACAAAACTTCGTCTGATTTCCTTATTTCTTTCCATACCGTTTTTGTTGTTTTCGTCATTGGATTTCGTTTCGTAGTTCTATTTGAATTCTTCTTATCTTTTTCTTGTTCTTTATTTCTATGTTCAATTCATATTTGTTCTTCAAAAAATAAAAACAGAGAGGGTTGCTGCAGTTCACATTTTCAAAAAAAATTGATAAATTAGTATTGCAAGTTTTAACGGCCATAACTTTTAACTCAGGTAACGAAATGACTATTATAATATATTAAATTAAAGCTCAATTTAAGATGAACTAGTCTTTTCCTATGTTACATGCCTTTTTTGACCCCAAATTTCATTGTTTACACCACTTACCGATGGTTTAAAGTTTTCGCACCTTTTTCGTTGTGTTTTGGTTTATGTTCATTAGGGTTGCGAATTTTTTTTGTGTATTTTATATTCCCAGTAGCAGTAGTAGTAAAAAAAGAGAAAAAAAATTAAAAAAAGGGAGAACAAAGTAATAGATTGTTCAAGTTTTCAATTCTTGTTTTCTTGCTTGAGTTTCTTATTCATGTTAAAATTAGTTTTCCTTTATTTCATTATAGGGGATCATCAAACTTGCTATCCAAGTATCCAAGTCTGATTTAAAAAAAAAGAATCACATTTTGGTCAAGCAAGATTAGAAAAGAAAGATCTTGAAAAGATTTCCTAAATTGATTATTTACTTATTTTCAACTTCTCTGTAGTTTCTTTTCTTCTTTCTTTCCTTATATTCTTATCCTTATTATTATTCTTATTTTTATTATTATTATTATTATTATTATTATTATTATTATTATTCATATTCTTATATTTGGATCTTTAGAGTCATCTTTAGAGTCAACCAAGTTTTAAAATTATGATTTTGAGATTGTCACCAACAAACTGGTTGCTTCTTGAGGTTAGTTGAATTCTTTGATTTTGTTAATAACATAAATAGGTTGAAAACGAGTGATAACAATCTGATTTGAGAGCAATTACATTAGGGATTGTGTGAGAAATAACACCTTTTATCTCATTTTATTTTATAGGTTAAAAACATGAGTAAGAAAGATGGAATATGGTGCATGTGTGTGCCTTCTAGTTTAACTAAGATTCAAGGATGAATCTTTTCGAAGAGGAAGGGAATAATGGAGATTGAGATGTTGATCAAGTTGATGTTTACAAATATTCTGAAGATCCTCAAGATACTAAAAATATTCTCAAGATCCTATGCAATGGATAAATTTGCAAGATCAAGTTGGGTGTAAGGATTAATTTGGGAAGAAATTTTTGTTTTAATTAATTGTGGGCCTTTTATGTATCATTTATCATAAGTCTTTTTTTAGTCTTTTAGTTTTTAAGGATAGATTAGGCTCAATCTACAACTATTTAGGCCCATTTCATCTAAGGTTTTTTCTTTTAGGGTTTCTTACTTATAAAAAAGAACATCTATGTTATTTGGAGGCATACCATATATCATTAATAAAAAAGTTTATTTCAGAAGGCTTCTTGCTTTGCCTTCTTATGCTCTTGATTGAATGCTTGAATTCGATTTATCAAAGAGAGTGATCATCCTTTGTGGCATCTCAAGGTTAGGGTTTTAAGGACTTTTTTTCTTAAGGTTCTAATCCGATCATACCAAAGGTTAGGGTTTTAAGGATTTTGTTTCCTTAGAGTTCTAATCCAATCATCTTCAACATATTCTTAACAAATTGATTATTCTTATTCCTTTGAGATCGCGGGATCTTAGGGTTGTTCGCTTAGAGGGTTCGCATTAGTCTTCGTTGGTTAGGAGTGGGTCTTCGTAGAGGCATGAATAGGATTTGATTTTGGAAGTTTAGGTTAAGTGATAACGTTGATTGTATTTTGTCATAAATGTAAAGTTTGATGGTATATTTATAAGAACCCCCAAAATTCGATGGTATAAAAATGTATTTTCTCATAAAATAAATAAAACATGTAATGATGACATCATTGGTGATTTGGGGTAAGAATGATCATGGTTTCAAGTTTTGTAATTAATTACTAGCAATTAGGTCTTAGTACTATTTTCTGTTTGGATTGATATTGTTCATAATATTTTCAATGTATATTCTTGCTAAACTTTGATTTTTGTAAAGAAATATTAATAAAGAGTCCAAGTTTGTAATTAATAACTAATTATTGATGATTAATTAGACAAAGTAAAATTTTATTTAAGTGTTACTTCAATGTACATTACTGATGAATAGATTTTGATTTTGCTTGAATACATATTTATTATTTGAAACTTCTAAATTAATTACGGTTATTCTATTGAATTTAAAAAAAAAATTGTGCAATTCTTAACTTTCCAAATAATTAGCTTAAAATCGTCCACAATGTACTAAAATCATTTCAAAATGCCTTTTAGAATGGTTGTTGATCTATTAGGACGGTTATCACCAAAAAAAAAAAAACTGTATGGTTTAGGAGGTCTAAGTATGAGACGTTTGCGACTCAAAAAACAATTATCTCAAAAAGTAATTTTTGTAGTGTTATTTTTAAACAAAAAAAATATTTATAAAAATAAATAATTAAATTCGATCGAGTTTTATTTATTATAAATTGTAAGAATTGGATTTATTGATGATGAATAAACGAATGTTTACAACCTATTTATACAAAAGAAAAGCAAAATTGTAATAATTAAAAATTAACACAATTATGGAGATGCATGTTCTTGGACAGTCTATCCTTCCCCACCAAGTTGTTGGTGGCTGCTTCCAGCTGGTGTGTTGGTTGTCACCAGCTGGATATCATGTTCTTTAACATTCCCCCTCAAGTTAGAATATATGTTAATTATTCCTAACTTGTTAAGTAAGCTTGAGAACTGTGGAAAACTCAGAGATTTGGTAAATATATCTACTGGTTGCTCTAATGTAGAGATATGATAAGTTTTGATCATTCCAGCTTGAATCTTTTCTCTTACTAGATGGCAATCGATCTCTATGTGTTTGGTTCGCTCATGAAACACTGGATTTGATGCAATGTGAAGAGCTGCTTGATTGTCACAGTATAACTTGGTCGGTTGGGAGTGTTTGATACCCAAATCATCCAAAATATATCGTAACCAGGTTACTTCGCAACATGCTGCTGCCATAGAGCGGTATTCTGCTTCTGCACTTGATCGCGAGACTGTATTTTGTTTCTTAGTCTTCCAAGAAATTAGCGAGTTTCCAAGAAACATACAATATCCTGTGGTTGATCGTCGTGTATCTGTGCATTTTGCCCAATCTGCATCACAAAAAGCATTTAGTTGTAATGAACTAGTTGCTGAGAAAAAGAGACCTTGTCCTGGTGTCTTCTTGACATATCTTAGCACTCGTTGAGCTGCTTCCAAATGTGGTTGTCGTGGTTTATCCATATATTGACTGAGAATGTGCACGGCATACACTAAGTCGGGCCTTGTGATGGTCAAGTATATTAATCTCCCAACAAGTCTTCGATAGGATGTGGGATTACTGATGAATTCCCCTTCAACCTTGTTGAGGGATAAATTTTGTTCCATAGGTGAGTTGGCAGATTTGGCACCAAGATAACCCATGTCCTCCAATATTTCAAGTGCGTACTTGCGTTGTGACAAAACAATTCCCTTCCTGGAACGTGAAACTTCTATGCCCAAAAAATACTTTAATTCACCGAGATCTTTAAGCTTGAATTGTCTCATGAGATGATTCTTAGTTTCTTCAATGTCTTGTATATTGTTTCCTGTTATGATTATATCATCTACATAGACAAGAAGAGCAGAGAAGGAATTACCACGGGTTCGGACGAACAGTGAGTGATCATACTTGGATTGGTTAAAACGAGCTAGCTTAAGTGTTGTTGATAGCTTGATGAACCACTGTCGTGAGGCTTGTTTGAGTCCATACAAGGATTTGTGTAGCTTACATACTCGTGTTTCCCCCTTTCGTCCGAATCCAGGTGGAAGGGACATGTAGACATCTTCATGAAGATCACCATAGAGAAAAGCATTGTTGACATCGAGTTGTCGAAGATGCCAATTTTGAATAGCAGCAACAGCAAGAAGAAGCCGAACAGTGACAAGTTTGGCTACTGGTGCAAAAGTTTCTTGGTAGTCAAAACCTTCAATCTGACTGTATCCTTTGGCCACTAACCGTGCTTTATATCGTTCCACAGAGCCATCAGGATTATACTTGATTTTGTAGACCCATTTACAACCAACTGGTTTCTTGTGTGGAGGAAGCTGTTGAAGCGTCCATGTGCCATTAGTTTCAAGAGCATCCAGTTCATGTTTCATGGCAAGCCGCCATTTTGGATCATTGAAAGCTTCAGCAAAGGTGGTTGGTTCCCTGAGAATGGAAATAGAAGTAGCAAAAGCACGATGTGCAGGTGATAATTGGTCATAGGTAAGTACATGAGATAAAGAATGAGAAGTACCTTTGTCTTTGGACGATGCTGAGTGAGACGAAGGGAAGGATCGAGAAGGCAAGGAAGCTTCTACATGATATTTTTGAAGGTAGCTCGGAACATTGGTGGATCGACGAAGCCTATGTGTGGCCCGATGTTGGAGGAGTTATGTGTGGTGGAGAAGTTGATGATGATATTTCTGGAGATGAATTTTGAAGATGAAGAGTGTCTGAGTTGATTGTTGGAAGGAGAGATGGTGTATGATCAAGTGATATATTTGGATTGGTTGATTGACGAATGTTGGGTATGTCATCATAAATAGTATCATCTGATG
This sequence comes from Hippophae gyantsensis, assembly GCA_030763125.1. Lineage (NCBI taxonomy): Eukaryota > Viridiplantae > Streptophyta > Magnoliopsida > Rosales > Elaeagnaceae > Hippophae > Hippophae gyantsensis. Next base: position 31,984,899 of record CM061037.1, on the reverse strand, counting down.
GAGGAAATAGAGTTGGAGTGTTGACAGCGGAAGTGAAATAAGGAAATACATGTTCATGAAAGATAACATCACGAGACACTAAAGTCTTGCTTGTTTCCAGATTGTAGACACGATAACCTTTGATCCCAAATGGATACCCAATGAATATGCATTTATGTGACCTAGCATCAAACTTGGTGAGTCGATCATGATGTGTAGACATAAAACAAAGGGAACCAAAAACACGAAGATGTTCATACCTAGGAGTTTTGTGAAAAAGGACTTCAAATGGTGTTTTACCCTTGAGAACAGGTGTTGGAGTACGATTTATGAGGTATGTGGCTGTAAGAATGGCATCTCCCCAGAATTGTTTAGGAAGATTGGCTTGGAAGAGCAATGAACGAGCGACATTGAGAAGATGACGGTGTTTGCGTTTAGCAACACCATTTTGTTGAGGGGTAGAGACATAACTAGTTTGATGAAGGATTCCTTTGGTAGAAAACAACTGGGTCATAGAGAATTCTGGTCCATTGTCACTACGAATGATTTTAACTCTAGATGAAAATTGGGTTTCAACAAGATTGATGAAGGTGGTAAGAAATGTGCGTGTATCAGATTTAGTATGTAAGAGATAGACCCATGTGCATCTTGAGTAATCATCAACAATAGTGAGAAAATAACGTGCTCCATTAAGTGCTGGAATGTGATAACCACCCCAAATATCGACATGAATCATTTCAAAAGGTGCTTTTGTATTGATGGAACTTAAAGGAAATGGATTACGTGTTTGCTTAGCTAATGGACAAATAGAACAATCACTAATGGAACAAAAAGGTGTGTTGATGGAAAGAGAAATTACACGCAAACTATTATTAGATAAATGACCAAGTCGTTGATGCCATAGATGAGAGTTGGTGGAAGTAGTGTTTGAAACAGAGAAACATCCAGCCTCTTCAGAAATAGTCAGGTAGTAGAGTCCTGCTTTCTCAGTTCCCTTCCCAATCGTCTTCCCTGAGCATTTGTCCTGAACAAAGCACATACTATTAGTGAAGGTGACATGGAAAAATGAGGTTTGAGTTAGTTTGGCTACTGAAACTAAGTTTAATTTGAAGGAGGGAACACACAAGACATTATGGAGTATGAAATTATTTGAGAAATGTACAGTGCCAATATGTGTGACACGGGCAAGGGAATGATCAGGTAAATGCACATGTCGATTAGTGACTGGAATGCTGGAGCTCATAAGGTTTTGGGAACAGACCATGTGATCAGTTGCTCCTGTATCAAAAATCCAACGAGTTTCTGAATGGAAAACAGTTGCACATAATGTGTTACCTGAAGAAGTAGTCACTTGACTTGCCATGCTACCTGATTTGGATTGATTGAGAAGTGTAAGAAGCTCTTGATATTGGGCAGATGTAAGGTTGTGGGATGGTGTCTTTGTGTCGGAGCAGCTTTCCTGAAAGTCAGTATGATGAGCTTTGGAAGGGAAGCCATAACTTGTGTTTCTTTTATCTTGAATTGCTCCTTTCTTCCGACACATATTGATGTCATGTCCATTCAAACCACAGAAATTACATTTGAGACGCTTTCGGCAGTTTTCAAAATTGTGTCCATTGAGACCACAAAAATCACATTTGAGGTGACTTCGACAATTCTCAGAATTATGGCCTATATTGTTGCATCTATTGCACTTGAGATGTGGGTTCCTTGGTGGGTAATTTCTGTGAGGATATTGTGGACGACTATCTCTAGCAACAAGTGCTGCAACTTCTGGCATCCTTCCTATGCTTTGAGTGGAGACAGCTCTTTGCTTTTCATCTTGAACAATAAGTGAATATACCTTATTTACTGTAGGTAATGGTTCCATGAGCAAGATTTGTCCACGTACTGATGTGTAAACCGTGTTAAGGCCCATGAGAAACTTTATGGTTCGCTGCTTTTGTTGATATTCTTGTAATTCTCTTCCGACATTTCCTCCACAATGTGGAAGAGGACATAGTGCATCGCGACTATCCCATAAACTTTTCAATTTGGTATAGTATTCTCCAATGCTTACACCTTCTTGCATGCAATCATGGATCTCTTGCTCAATGTGGAATAGGTGCACGCTGTTGGTGTGTGAAAAACGTTCCTTTAATTCTTCCCATAGCTCATATGCAGTATCACTATACATGACACTTTCTGCAATTTTGGGTGATATGGTGTTGAGGATCCATCCTTTGACAAGAATGTTGCAGCGAGTCCATTGTTTTATTTCTGCTTCAAGGTTTGTTGATGGCCTTTTGATTGTGCCGTCAATGAATCCTTCTTTGTTTTTGGTTATTAGAGCCATGAGCATTGCATGACTCCAAATGTGATAGTTTTCTTGGTTTAGGGATTGAGCTACGAGAACCATGCCTGGTTGGTCTGAGTGGTGTAGATATAATGAATGGCTAGGGTCATCATACCATTTTGGTAAAGTAGGATTGGTATTGGTAGTTATAGACATTTTTTTTGTTGAATAAATTCTAAAGAACGGGATAGGTTCAAGTATATTTTAGACAATAATGACTATTTATGAAATAAATAATGTACTGAAATATGCTTAATCTTATAGAAAATGAGTCAAGGATTACAGAACCGGAAATTTTAGCCGCAGAACCGGTCGGAAAGTGGGTGAACCGGCGTCTGGAGTGGCTGAAACGGCGGCTGCAACGGTGAAGGGCTGAACCGGATGAAGACCGAACCGGACCGGACCGGACCGGATGGAAGACCGAACCGAGTGAACGACGCGTCGTTTGCTTCAGCGGCGTGCGAACGACGTGTCGTTGGAGTCGTCTTCTTCAGCAGCTGGCGCGTGTTGGCGCGTGTGTCTCCGGCGAGGCGCGTGGAACGCCGGTGGGCTTAAACAAGGCGCGTGTGAGCGCGTGGAGGGTTATTTTGGCTTGATTTTAATTGCAGATTGCTCGGATTCTTCTGAATAATATGATGGGATGAAATTGGAATTATTTTGTGAATCGAAATTGGTTTTGAAAAAAAAACAGATTGAGGAAAAATGGAAAAATTTCTATGAGCTGAATTTTCTGGGAATTGTTTCCTAAGCTCTGATACCATGTAAGAATTGGATTTATTGATGATGAATAAACGAATGTTTACAACCTATTTATACAAAAGAAAAGCAAAATTGTAATAATTAAAAATAAACACAATTATGGAGATGCATGTTCTTGGACAGCCTATCCTTCCCCACCAAGTTGTTGGTGGCTGCTTCCAGCTGGTGTGTTGGTTGTCACCAGCTGGATATCATGTTCTTTAACATAAATGATTAATTTTTTATATAATAAGAAAATTATTAATTACATAAATTCATATATAATATTATTTATTTTTATTTTAACTTATTTATTAAATAAAGTTATACCAATATTATAAATATCATATCAAATTTCTCATGTTTAGATTTATTACTCTTAAATAATTATTATTATATATTTATTATTCACTAAATAATAAATTAATTAAATATATATTTTAACTGTATTTTTACAAATTATTTTATAAAAATTTTAACATCAATTTTTTCCTTGTTATAATAAAAACCACCTAAAATTTTATATTTAAAGAATTAGTTTTTTTTTTTATTTTATAAAAGAAATAATTTTGAAACAATAACAATTATTATTCAATATTTTTGAGTAATAATATTGATACAATATAAATTGTTATTTTTTCAATAATAATTCAAATAATTTTATCGACCAATAATAACATTAAGGTATAAATAATTCAATTTCTTTTTTTATAACTGTAAAAATCATATTGATTGTAATATACTTAGGTAAATACATATTATTTTATATTTTAATTTTATTTGACACAATACATATTTTATTGCCCAAAGAAATTGAAGTTATATATATAATTTTTTTAATGAAATATCTATCCAATTCTAATGTCTAGATAATAAAAATATTAATTTTTGAGTTCAACAATAATATAAAAATAATTATTATTTAAGTTTGTCTAACAACTACTCATACGAGTAGATTAAGAAATTGCTTCATTTCTAATGAAAATATATGTTAATTTAAGGGATATCAAATTATGAAACAGGACGTATTCCCATTTTATTAAGCATTAGTTTTATTTTTTATTTGGTGTTCTTAATTAGGGCATTAATTTGTTCAAGTTGTTCGTCTTGATAAAAAATTAATAAGTATAAACCGTCGAAATAGCTTGAGCCAAACTTATATAAGTCAGTTTGATAATGATTAATTATAGGCGAATTTCGGTTCAAGTAATAGTTTGGTATATAATAATTGGTTTAGTTTCATGATATATAAAATTTTATTTTTTATCTATTATAAATATATTTTATATAAAATAAAATATATATTTTATATATTTAAAATTATAATACATATGTTTTCTAGTAACATAAAACATATTTTTGAAATATAAAATAAAAATAAAAACATATAAATAATTGATTGAAATAAAAACAGTATATCTTATTGGGTTTGTTATTTTAATATTACTAATATTTTACTTTTGATAGCTTTTTTATCAAAATTTTAGAGGTATACATTAATGATACTCATATTTAAAAAAATGTATTAAATTGATGTATTTTTTATTTAATTTAAAATTTTTCACATATATAATAATACAAGTGTGATATTTCAATGATATTTTTGAATAATTAATTAATTGATTGTTTTAAATTATCATTTAATTAATTAATTATTTAAAAATATCATTTAAATATTACACTTATATTATATATATAAAATTTCAATTAAATGATAAATTATATCAAATTTGTACCCTTTTTTTAAAATAAAAATATCATTAAAATATCACCTTTAAAATCTAGATAAAAAATATAAAAATTAAAATAATAATACCATTGAAATGACTAACCCTAAAGTTAGCATATAAACTAACAAAATTGATCGCGACTACTTATAGGTCCATATAGTGAGTCCCAGATGATTATTGTCCCATTTATGTGTAACTGCACAACCTCTCTGTTTATTTTTTATTAAACATAAACATATCCTTTTGAAGTAAACCAGATCCAACAAGTTTTCGTCAGCAAATTCCTCAAAGTAATAGTTTGGTACTCGGCCAATAAAAAAATAAAACCCTATCTTTCTTTTTTTTCTTCTTATTTTTTTCCCCCTTCCTTTCTTTCTTTTTAAATAAGGCCGAATAAGTTTAGTTAATTACACATTTTTTTTTAGAGAATACTTAAAATCAATAAACTTTTAAAATTAGTTAAAATTAAAATAATGAAAAATTATTATTAATGTCATTAATGTTTAACATATCTTTACATATACTCTTGAGGTTTATATATATAAAAAAAACTCTAATGCTCTCAACCTTTACAGTTAATGTCATTAATGCCTTCAAGTGTCTAACAGTACTAATTTTTTATTTAATAATATATTTTTTATATAATTCTAATATCAAATTATAACAAACTGTTTTATAACATTAGTTGTAAATTCTTGTAAATTATTATTTGAAGGCAAAAAATTTATAACGCTAATTGTTACTTCTTGCAAATAATTATTTAAAGACAAATATTTAAATTTTTATTAAAATATTTTTAACTTTATAAAATTTTTATGTTTATTTTCTAAATTGTAACTAGTTATTTTACAATATTAGTTGTTACTTCTTGCATATTATTATTTAAAGATAAAATTTTAAGTTTCTTATTAAAATATTATTTTAAGTTTATAATTTTCTTATGTTTATTTTCATACAAACTTATGGCTAATTTGTTTGAATTCATTTTCCTACTCATTATTTTATAAATTTTATAAACAAATGTTTAATTATTTAATATCCTTAATTAGCTTAGAATTATAATTATCATACCTAAATTTAATGGATATACATCATAATCTTTCCTTCCGTTATTCATCTTCTTTTGTTAAACCTAATATGTCATAGTTTGTTCAAGCATTAATACCTTTCTGTTAATAGAAAACTTTTGCTTACATATATGGTATGATGTCCAAATTAGACTTACTAAAGAATAAAAAAATTGATTGTATTTCATTTTATTCATAATATTAATAATTATTATAATTCTAAAATCTTACTAAGAACCTTGAAGAGATTCTTAGCCGCTTATAGCTTCTAAGTAGTTACTAGATGAATAATTTTTAGAGTAGAGAGTTTGCTATTCCTGAAATTATGTTTGAATAATAGAAATAAGGGTTCCTTTTATAAGATAAGGAATCATTATTTACAATAGTGAGAAATCACTTTTTACTCTACTTTAATAATTCACCTAACTTTCTACTTTTGGTTTTTGAATTTAGGCCTTTCATTTCCTTGGCATGATTTAATGACTGAAGATATGAGTTCTACATCTTTATTCATCTTTGTCTTTTTCTACCAACGGTCTTTTTGATGACATAGACGATGATGCGTCTTCATCTTCTTGATCTTTAATGCATTGGTGATCCTTAGTAGTTTTCTTGGCATATAAACAAAACACATTTCTTGTTTCTTCATAAATTTTTCATATTATTGCAATTAAAATTTGTTTCAAACTTACTAATTTTCTCACCATCTTCTTCAGTAAGAGCCATATTGATATAGGAATTGATTATAACTTTACTAGTCGAGTAATTTATCTTGACTTCAAAAAAATTATCAATTTTTTTTGAATTTATGAGAAATTTGACTCAACATCTGTCCTCTTTGAATACAGAGTTCATCTATATTGAATTTTTTTAAAATAACTTTTGATTTTGGAACTTCTCTATTAGTGTTAGAAATCCTTAATATGATGAAATGGTAGGAACTAACATAACCTTCTTCATTCTAGTCCATAAGTTAACTAAAAAATCTGAGATAGATAGGCTTGTCGTCTATTCTAATTTTCTTCTTGAAGTTTTTGAGAGCCTTCTTGAAATTTAAAAAAAAATAATTTAATTCATTTACATTAGTTCCTAGATATAAATTCTCAATTAAACCTACATGAAAAGCTTTATAAACAAAAAATTGATCAGCTCATTCAAGAATATTAAATTTACTTTCTATTGAGATTTATTTTTCTTTGGTATAAAATTTCATATCTTTGATATGTTTGTGAGTAGATTTTCTAGTTAAGTTATAGAGACTCAACCATTGTGACTTGCTTAAATTCTGTATTTATCTTTTATGTCTTCAATGACTAATGTATTCTTAGGAAATATTTCCCTAAATAGTATTATGGTTACATTATCTTTACTATCTTTGTAAGAGGTGCTTCTCTAAATAGTATTGATGATCATGCTATCTTTTCTAGGGTTTTCAACCTGCTTGGTAGGATGGTTGTTGTTGTAATGCAGCAGAGTAATTTTTAACTATATATTTTAGAGTTAATAGTTTTGATACTATATAGTTGACATAAGCTCCTTTAGCTTCTATTCTATTTGTGAAACTTGTGTGAATTATTCCACTTAATCTGATAATAACTTTGCTTGCTTAGGCCAGTTGTTGTAAATTTTTGGTTTTGGACTATTAGAGACCACACAAGTCTTTTTTCTATTTCTTCAGCCCAATTGAGCTTTTTCTTTTTCTTTCAGAGGTGTTACTCTCTTTTGAACTGTTAGGTTCTTCCTTCTCATTTTAGATTCCTTCTTTAGAAGTTTTACCTTCTTTAGAGTGGATTTTCTTTAGAGTTTTTAGACTCTAATGTTGGTTTTAAACTATTAAGTTCTTTCTGTTTAATTCATGTCTCCAAAAGAGACTTCTATGTGTATAAAATCTTGAGTTGTTATTGAAGTATTCTTATCTCTTTTTCCTTTATCATGAACATGATATCAATATGTTTCATTCATGTATGAACAAAAATAGTTGAAGATGTTAATTCTCTTATAAGGGCATTTGTTAAACTATTCTTATTCTTGAAAGATGTTCAACATCAAAATTGTAATGATTAAAACACTGTTTTCATCTAACTAATATTTCTTGTTTATAATCGCCTATAATATTGATCCTTAAAAAATAACAAAAATTCTTATTGTTGGTTCTGAGAATGAATTTAAAATGTATTACATATATTACAAATTTCTTAATAGTTATTTTGATAGTTAAATATATATTTTTTATTACTAGGATAATTTAATTTTAGATCATTGAAAGATCATAACCTGTATCTACAAAGATATTTATGTTTATCATCTAATTTTTCTTTTAAAAATGCTACTCACTATTTATGTGAAGCATTTGTTTGAATTATCATTTTATCATCTGAAATTTGATGGTATAAAATTGATAAAAAATTCCACCTATGCTTTTACCTTATCCATGTACAAAATATCTTGTTCTATTCACTTCCAAGCTTGATCTTTTTTCAATGTTATTTGCAAAAGTTTTTGTATTTTTTCAAGTTTCTTGATGTATACTTTAGTATATGCTAAACATCCTAAGAATCTCTATATTTAATTTTTATCTTACAGTTCACTAGAAAATCATTTAATGTTATTTAGTATATGAGATTGTCGATTATATTTTTTATTTTCAATTTTTAACCTTGAATACTTAATTTTTTGTTAAATGTTTACTATTTTCTTATCAAAAAGTACAATGCCTTCTTTTCTTCTTGTAGAATATTTATAATATCCAAATAATTTTTATTTAATTTATTAAACCAAAATATCATATATGTAAACACATTAAATATTTTGTAACTTTTCAAAAATGTTGTCCATATACCTTTGAATGATAATCGGAGCTTGTTTTAATTAGAATGAAAAAAAAAACAATCCATTGGAATTATTCTTGGGGCAACTAAATGCCTTTAGTCTTAGAGATTCCTCATTTAGTCTTATTTACCAAAATTCACTTTTGCAATCAAAAGAAATATTTCTTTCATTTTATAAATAATAATAATTCTTTTTCATTTGGAATAAAGTATCAATCATCAATAGTTTCTTTATTTAATGCTTTGAAGTTTATTATCATTCTATTTTTTCTCATCTTTTTTCAACTTCTTATTTGACTAAGAATATTATATTAGAATGAGGTGAATTATTTGATATTATGACTTTTAATTTAAAAAGTTCTTGAATTTATTTTTAAAATTCAATCATGTCTTATGGTGTATAAATCATAGATTTTGCTTTAATGACTTTGTTTGGGTCTCTTAGTTTTATACTAGCAATCATTTTAGATTTATTTACTTTTGAATCTAAAAGATTTTCTGAACTTACTGTTTTTAATAATTTTTTGATACTTATTAAGGCTTTCTCTTCTTGTATTTCATTAAGAAAAGATTTTTTCTCTCTTTTATATCTAATAAAAAAAATTCCTAAATAAGGTTTTTGTTTCTACTTTGTGTCCATCTCATGACATTTTCACTTTTTACGTTGTTGCATAAAAATTGGGTTTGATACAATCAAAGTTTTCCTCATTTTTGACACATAAATAATTTCTTCATCTAGTGTTATTAGACTTATTTTATCTAAATATTGTGTGAAATGTTGATATAAGTTTAAAAAATTATTTTATATTAATAAATCAACTCTTATTTTTTGTTGATATATAGTAGGAATATGAAATTTCTCTCATCCTATCATTATATCTGTATCTTTTAAGACTTTATTAAGATTTAATATATTATTATTAGCAATGCTTGTAATCAAATCTATTGGTGCTTGTTTTCAACATTCATCTAAAAATACATACGTACTAGCTCCAATATCTACATATACTTGTAAATGGTAACTTGTGTAACCTTTAAATTTCAATCCTATCTTAGTATAAGTACTATTTGGATTTTTAATACTATACAAATCATTCATTTTTTGACGAAAAATATTCATATTATGAGCCAGTTAGCTCTTCCTCAGTTTCTTCTAATAGATAAATACTACAAGTATCATCTATATTATATTCTTCTATTGGTTTTAATTCAATCTTAAAAGCTTCTTCTAAGATCTTTGATTTATGTGAAAATTCTTTTTTGAATTTTTTATTATGTTAAAGCCTATTAGGGCTTTTCATTAGCATAATGTCATTCATCGTTACAGATCCAATTTGCATTTCTTTTTTTATGATGAGTAATAATTTTTGTTTTTCTAGTGACTTATATATTTTTATCCTAAAATATATTTTTCTATAAGATTCTTTATTATATCTTCTTTTATAATTTTGAAAGTATTATTTTTTAAATTTATATCTTTTTTTATTTTTTATACTTTTGTTTATAAGATTTTATGTTATATCTATTATTTTCTGGTATCCTAAAATCTTTTGTATCATAATAGATTTTATTATTTCCTCTTATTTATTTATATATTTTTTTTATATTTAATGATTGTCCAATTTTTCAGAGTTATTATTCTTCCACCTAAGGTATCTATTATAGTTTCCTTATTTCTTTTATTCGAGCCTTCTATTATAATTTTATATAATGTTTCAGGTAATTTTTGAAAAAAATATTTCCTTATAAGTTTCTTGTATAAAGGGTTGTAACTTATGATAATGCATTTAATATTTACAAATAAATGAATGCATATAACATATGTCATATATTTTCATATTTGTTAAATACCATTTAGTTTCTTCGGTTTGATTTTCTCTAAATTTAGTGATATATCTACTTTTTTCTCCAATAAATTCATTATATATTTTATTTATTATAGTATCTAAGCACTCTTTACCTGTAGGAGCATTCCCTTATATTCGTAAATGTTATTGTTATATTAAATTTGTAAAAAAAATGTGTACATTTTTTGTCATTTTGTGGACTATGGCCTACTGAGGTTCTATAAGTTGAAGGGTTTGATTATGTGGTTGAAGAAGTTTATATGATTACACTCATACCATTAGACCACTCACCTAAGGATCGTTTTCTCATGTCTTATAAAATCTAAATCTAAAATATCATATTTATAACTTTCATGAAATTTGAACTCTTGGTGGGATATTATCTCTAATTTCCTAATGTAATTCTTTTTCCATTTTGGATTATTGTTTTCTTCTATAAGGAAGGTCAGGATCTTCTAGTCTTTGCTTATTTATTTCTTCTCTATATGGGTCAGATATTCCTTCTTGGTGAGGAATTGGTAATGAAATATATTTCATATGATTTTTTGGATCATAATTTATAGTTCAGAACTAGTTTTATTGACTATTGTCATATCAACTTTTTCTCTGTTTATACAAAAGTTTTCATCATAATTTCTTCCTAGTTCTCCATCTATTAAGCTTAACTCTTATAATCCACAAATTATTCTTTTAAATCTTTTCTATATTCCATTAAATTGGGATAATAGATCATTCTTTATCTTTAGGTTTTTCCTCTTTTTTTTCATTTCTAGATATCAATGCATCTATTCTCTTAGGTTGTTCTTCTTTTAATCCTACAAATGAATCAAACTTATAACCTATAGTTTCATTGTGTCTTGGTATATGTTATTTTCCTCCCTTCTTAATTGAGCAAATTTCTTATGTATATCTTGTTATAATTTATTATAACCATATTCTCTTATTTCTTTTAGGAGTTCTTTTTTTTACATTTTATTTATGTCTTGTAAATACTTGATGTTTAATGCTTGTACTATATCCATTTCTTCTATTAAAAGAATTATAGCTTTCATTATTGTTATTTAATTTTTTGATAAGCTTTTTAAGCTTTCATTAAAATCTAATTATATATCACGTAGTTTGTTTTTGATTATTAATGGGATAATAATGGTACCAATTTCTTCTTAATATTTCGTCATAGATTAATACTTTCAGTATTTTAATTTTTTATTTTAAATTTGTCACGCCTCTTTCTTTGTTAGAGGTTTTTAGGTTTTTTCTTCAAAATCTATAAATATAAGCTTTGATACATTACTTTTTCTTGTGACATTTTCTTTTTTTACTGATATAAAAAGTTTTTTTTAACATCTAAGTTTCATTTCTCTGATATTTCAAAGTTTGTTAATATTTATGGTTTTATTATTTTTCCAATTTCTTAGAAAGTTTTATCTATTTTAAGGAATTCATTTTTTCCATATATTGAACTATTATTGTTGTTTGTTAATGAATGTCCTACTATGTAGTGTATTGAAAATAGATGATTTCATTCTTTCATAAAACCTCATCTTTGGAATTCATAGACTAAACTTAATATTTGATTTAGGTTATTATCATTGATATTAATGGCAAACCTAAAGTATGCTATGAATTTTAATTTCTGTTATCCTAAATTTTCATGGATTATTCCTAATAAAACATACTTTCTATTATTTAGTAGTGTTGATTTTATTTGTGTATTAATTTATTCTCTAAAATGTGTTTTTATTAATATTTGAATTCCTCTTATATGGATGTGCCCAAATTTTCTTTTATTCTTCTAATGGATTTTTAATAGTTTATCTTTAATGATTTCTTTATCAATTAATAATATATTATATATTTATTTTATGTCTGTAA